>JASAOG010000098.1:1237500-2715000 GCA_030265305.1 Biomphalaria pfeifferi | reverse complement strand
GTTTGTTCTACTTGGTGAATATTCAAAACGGAAAATATATTTAGACACTCGATTTCTAATATATATATAACAAATGATTGCACTTAAATAAGTATACAAGCGTGTAAGCTAATGTTTCTTGACATTACAATACATTGACAACGTATCTTATTTACTAAGCTGTTTATTGATCAGTCTCTTGGAGTATTTGTTAGTTTACAAATCAACGCAAGAAGTAACTTCTGATATAGTTGTGTTTTTTTTTTCTTAAAAATTTATCTAAAATGTCAATTAAACGCTTGCTAGCGATGTACGATTATAGTCTTGTGTGCTCTAAGTCTGTAAACATTGGTCTCACGGCTGTAGGCATAAACTTTCCTTTATTAAACAATGCCAAATGTCAAAGTTCGCAATGCGCCTTGTAGAGTTACACACCATGGTTGCATATCAGTGTTCTAGTTTCTAGTACTGTACTATATACACAGGAAACTGGTCTATCAAATATCTAATTAGACTACATATATATTTATAATGTCAATCTTACTGGTATTAAAAAATAACACCTTTTATGCTTGTACTTTTCCTATTCCTCCGAAAGCTAATCTCTGTACTTTTGTCTAAAGAAACAATCCCAATATTCCCAAAATTTTGTATATATTTAGAAATGAAACTCAGAATTCTTTTTTTTTAATGCTTAACAGTGGAAGCGTGATCAAATATGGCTGATCAATTTGTAATTATCGAAAAAGAAATAGTAGATGGATTAGTTTTTTGTTTGTTTGTTGTTGTTTTTTTTTTTTTAATGTGGCTTGTTCATATTTCATTAATTAAACAAATGATCTTTCTTCTGGTCATGTTCTAAATACCATCAGCATGCCAAGGGAATAAATCATACTCATTTATGTCAATAGATTGTTAGTAATATGATATCTGCAGAATTAGAGTCCTTCCACATTTCTAACACTATTTGTGCTGGGTTTTTTTTGTTACTGATGTTTTATAATGGGGGCACGGTGGCTGAGTGGTTAGGCGCCAGGCTTCCGAACCTGGGGTTCTGCGTTTGAATCTCGGTTAAGACTGGGTTTTAGATTTTTGGGACTTTTTGTTTCGCCCCTGAGTTCATCAAACTCTGATGGGTACCTGATATTAGTTTAGGAAAGGTGAAGGCGGTTGGTCGTAGTGTTGACCACATGACACACTGCTCGTTAACCATTTGTCAAGGAAACGGATGACTGCCCTATAGATTGCAGGTCTGAAAGGGTAGCTTTAATTTACTGTTTTATAATGATTATAATAATGGCTATTGTCTTCTGAACCAATGTTAGATTTTCGGGAGGTTTTTTTTATTTGGGAGGGATTACACAATTTGTAACAATAATTCTCTAGAGAGATACGCACATTCCTTGATATTGGAAGGTAATATTACAATGTTGTGTGCTACTTTTTTAAGGTTTGTGTTGCCATTATGATCATGGCGATAGCGTTGCCCATTCATTATTGTGTTATACAAATCTAGCTTATTATAAATAACAAGAAAGAATGGGTCGGTACAGAGTTCAGATACTCCACGTTATATTCCCTTCTCTCCAGCAGGAATGAGAATAAAAGTCTGATCAAAGTCTAGAGATTGGAGCCTTACACATACACACATTTATAAACTGTGGTTTTGATTCTGAATTTATACATTTTAAAACATTTGCCAACTATCCATCATGTTTTGTTAGAGTAAAACTACATTTTCTATCATTTGAAGTTTTATATAATGTTTCATATATAAGTTCCACCAGGACTGATGAGACTATGACAGGAACGTATGTTGATTTTTTTCTAAAAGTGCATTTTCAAACATTTAATCAATCTTATATATATATATATATATATATATATATATATATATATATATATATATATATATATATATATATTATAAAATAAACTTGAAAAAAAAGAAAGAAATTCTTTGGTTACAAAGACTTCGACACAACCAGTCTTAGTTTCCATCATATCAACTAGTCTTAGTCCCCTTCATATCAACTAGTCTTAGTTCCCTTCATGTTAACTAGTCTTCTAAGTTCCCTTCATATCAACTAGTCTTCTTAGTTCCATTTATGTTAACTAGTCTTCTTAGTTCCCTTCATGTTAACTAGTCTTCTTAGTTCCCTTAATATCAACTAGTCTTCTTAGTTCCCTTCATGTTAACTAGTCTTAGTCCCCTTAATGTCAACTAGACTTAGTTCCCTTCATGTCAACTATTCTTAGTTCCCTCCATGTCAACTAGTCTTAGTTCCCTCCATGTCAACTGGTCATAGTTCCCTCCATATCAACTAGTCTTAGTTCCCTCCATGTCAACTAGTCTTAGTTCCCTCCATGTCAACTAGTCTTAGTTCCCTCCATATCAACTAGTCTTAGTTCTCTTCATGTCAATCAGTCTCTACGTCCTTATGTCAAATCGCTCTTACTACCCATTCTGTTGATCAAACCCAATGCCCACTATGTCAACCAGTAACACATTGTAGATGTGTCTTTGATCCCTGTGTGGTCGATGTAACATATCCATAGGTTTCTTGTCCTTCTCAAACTTCTGGATCTATTTCCTAATCTCATCAGTGCTAATTCTCATACGTTAACCCTTCCCTCACTGGGGCCACTAAGTGTAACTGACCTACCATCTCCCTGGGGTCACTAAGTGTAACTGACCTACCATCTCCCTGGGGTCACTAAGTGTAACTGACCTACCATCTCCCTGGGGCCACTAAGTGTAACTGACCTACCATCTCCCTGGGGCCACTAAGTGTAACTGACCTACCATCTCCATTGATCCGTTGATTCACAAAGTGCATAGACAGGATGCTGATGTTTCGGTTAGATAGAGTGAGCGGGTGAGAGCAGTTGTTGGCGCATTAGCGATAAACGATCGGATAGTGGACGGTGGATGACATGATGTCAAAAGAAAACAAAGTTGTGAGACATGACATGTGTGACACTTTCAATCCGATCTCTTGGGACTTATGTCTACACCTTTTCTCTAGAGAGACACACGCGCACTGAGAGTTTATTCACGAGTATCTTGTCTTCGTGGATTATTTAAAAATGTGAATTTATGTGAAAAGTGAATTTAATTTGATTTGGTCGACTTTGTAGAGATGTTTTGGGAAAATTTTGAGTTTTAGAAATGATTCTGGAAAGATTTTTCTGTATATCTGCATATAATCTGTGTATCATCTACTATAATCTGTGTATAATTTGCAGACCCTTTATGAAGTAGATTATATCAACTAGACCAAGTCAATAATCACATTTAATTATAAATTTTGTGTTTTCATAATTATATTTTTGTCTCTTCATGAATTAAAGAGAATTATAAGTTAACAGACGAGCCAAAGATTTGATTAAATATTTAAATTTCAGAATTTGCAGGTCTTTATTTTTTTTCCGGGTAATGTTTAACCTAATATTTTAAACTAGAGATTCAAGATTTCCATCTTTAATTTAATTAATTAAAGATGAATTTAATGTGATATGAGCACTATATTGGATTAAATATTTACATTTTAAGCTTTCCAGTTTCTTTTCAGTAAAATCATTACCCCAGAAAAAAAAATTGTTAAGATTTTATTTGAAAATTATAAAAAAGAAAACTTAAAGATTAAGTGAATTACAGTCTAGTTGATCTGATTTACAGTTTAGTTGATCTGAGTTACAGTCTAGTTGATCTGAGTTACAGTCTAGTTGATCTGAGTTACAGTCTAGTTGATCTGAGTTACGAATGTGTATACACGTGCACGTAAAAGGTCAAACGTATCAGTCACGTGATGTTAGTAGGAACTATAACTAGGTGCGCGTCAAATAGTATTTTAGGACTAGTTTCAAGAATGTGATAACCACACCTGGTCGCGCTAGACTTTCCTAATAAAAAAAAACTTTAAAACATTTATTGGATTTGAAATTAGAATGGTTCCACTTCTAGTCTATTCCATCTATTTTGATCCTTAAAGGATTCTAATATTAGCCTACTATTTTTGTTTAAACAGTTACCATCATAATCGCATAAAAGTGAACAAAATAAAGATCTAAACTAATATCCAATAAATAAATACAAACAGGGAATCATCTCAGTAATCATCTAACAAGACATTTCCTTTGTATTATTGTATGTGTGTTTTGCACAAGACAATGTGAATTTTGAATTTCATCAAACAATGATGTGTTACTAAATATTACACAACACACAGTAACAACATCCATGGTGACCTTATCGTGACGTCGACTTGAATAGGATGGCTTTGTTTTCTTCGGGACACACACTTGAGGCCAAAAGAAGGGACGGTGCCGAAGACTAGAGCAGACAACCTCAAGAGAACTTGTATGGATAACAACGGTTTGGCAACATTAGGTATGGCAAAATATGGAGGTCTCGACTAGGTCTGCCCGTCACGTGAACTACAGCATTTATCTTTAAGTTTCGGAATCGAAAACGATTCATGTTTTTATTATCCCATGTTTTTGTAAAAGTATGTTTCTAACATTCGTTTGTCAGACTTATCTTTCAACGTCGAAAGACAAAATGTTTCACAAATTTAATTGATAATTTATTACATAATGTGTGTATATGTGCTGAAAAAAGTAAAGTTCATTGTTCATACCTTGCGATCTATTGGGCAGATGATGTAAAGGTCTCTTGTTTCTATAGGACGCTTAACGAGGGTGTAATGTGGTCAGTACAACGACAAAGCTCCATTACTTTCCCCAGCTAAAATCAGGTATCCATTAGAGTTGGGTGAAGTTAAGGGCGTCCTAAAAACCCCAAAGTTCAAAATCCTAGTCTTCACCGAGGTCAGAACCCGAGGCCATTTATCCCGCAGCCAGCATCTCTCCCCTCCCTCCCCATGTGTGTTGTTGCTACAAATTTTAAAATTTCGATGTTTCGTTTGGAAAGGGAAAAGGGGGAGGTGGGCAACATATAGGAAAACATTATTGATTTGTGTTTTTAGGTAACCGTCATTTATGATCTTAAAATGAAAAGCGCTTAGTGAAAATCTAATAACGCCATCGCCTGTAAACAAAGATCATGGTGCGACGGATACTTTGGTATTTTAAAAGTGAACCGTTGTATTAAAAATAATTTTCATTTGCATAATTTTTTTTAAAGAAGATTGCAGTCTTATACAACTGTAAGATGACAAGCGTGACTCAATCCGTTCCACATAGGGCCCCGCAATTGCTAGGGCCGGCCCTATATATATATACTATTCTATCAATGTTGTTGTTAATTATTACTGGCTTTATTATTTTAAAAGCGCAAACTATTTGTATGTTTTGCACTAAGCAACAAGAAGTGGTTTAACGATGTTAAATAACGAATTGTAAAAATTTGAATAGTTGCTTCCCTTAGTTACAACGAATGCAGAAAGTTTGCTGCATATTAGACAGAATTAAATTAAACTGCAGATGTCTTGCATTGACCAACTAGTCACTAGAATGAATAGAGTCTATTGCTACAATTATTGTTTCAACGCACCTATGTTTTATGTTTAAATAGTGCGGACATGTTGTTGGTAAGATAGTCCTAGTTAATGCATAGCATCCGTGTACTTTTATCTGTGATACAATGCCTACAATCAATTGACCGTCACCGTTCTGACACTCTGAATGATGTATTTTATCTTTTGTTTATCACGAACCAATGTCTCTGACATTTACATCCTAGTAAACACGCTCTCTCCACGCAGGTGGAGCCCGTCATGAATGGATTTAAATGGATCAATTATTTCCAATCTGACCTTCATTGTATTTTTAGTTTGCGTTGCGCGAGGGCGAGAGATATTAAACGCGTCCTTTTCAGCTTATCTCCCCATTTCTAACACGACAGACCATCAGACAGACCAGGCTTGCTACTAATGCTAGTAGGAAATAGATAAGTTACTTGTGGTCATAGGGACTACCCGCAGTGACCACTGGGGTATCACGATCCGTTAAACGGTGCCGGCCAGCTGGAGCTGTTAGTGAGTTATCTTGACGTCAGGTCAGCACTCTGGGTTGATTGACTCACCAGCTGGTGGTCTCCAACAGGCTTCACAAATGTGTTTATGTTACACTGAGTCAACTCTATTCAATTCAAGGCTGACAATTTTAATGACTTCCTGTCCAAGCATCCTTCACTGGTTTTCATTTTGACATAGTTTTTTGTAGCTAAATATTTCTATTTTACTTTTTAAAATGTTTTTAATAGTTAAGTCACAAGCTAAGCAATAGAACAACAATAACACATTGTGTAAAGGAGCTTCCAACTGCCTTCATTGCAGTATCTAAACAGAATCAAGACCCCAGATAAAAGAATATAACAATGACCTCTTTGCCAAGAACCATAAAAAACTGAATGCAAATTTAGTTACATCCGTTTTCCAGATTTCAGATTCCTTGAGCCCCTACTCATTTTCTCCTTGCTGCAGCGAGGCCGGAGACAAGGCCACATTGGGAGTCCTTCGTATTCTTACTCCTAGTCACCAAGGTTTTTCAATCAATTTGTTATTTAAATATTGACATCGAAAAATGTTCAAAACAAGATTCTGTATAATTTCTCATTTAGCGTTTTCTTGTTTAGTGTTTTCTTGTTTAGTGTTTTCTTATTAGCGTTTCTTGTTTAGTGTTTTCTTGTTTAGTGTTTTCTTGTTTAGTGTTTCCTTGTTTACTGTTTTCTTGTTTAGTGCTTCTTGTTTAGTGTTTTCTTATTAGTGTTTCTTGTTTAGTGTTTTCTTATTAGTGTTTCTTGTTTTGTGTTTTCTTGTTTAGTGTTTCTTGTTTAGTGTTTTCTTGTTTAGTGTTTCTTGTTTAGTGTTTTCTTATTAGTGTTTCTTGTTTAGTGTTTTCTTATTAGTGTTTCTTGTTTAGTGTTTTCTTGTTTAGTGTTTCTTGTTTAGTGTTTTCTTATTAGTGTTTCTTGTTTAGTGTTTTTTTGTTTAGTGTTTTCTTATTAGTGTTTCTTGTTTAGTTTTTTCTTGTTTAGTGTTTCTTGTTTAGTGTTTTCTTGTTTAGTGTTTCTTGTTTAGTGTTTCTTGTTTAGTGTTTCTTGTTTAATGTTTCTTGTTTAGTGTTTTCTTGTTTAGTGTTTTCTTGTTTAGTGTTTCCTTGTTTACTGTTTTCTTGTTTAGTGCCTCTTGTTTAGTGTTTTCTTATTAGTGTTTCTTGTTTAGTGTTTTCTTGTTTAGTGTTTTCTTATTAGTGTTTCTTGTTTAGTGTTTTCTTGTTTAGTGTTTTCTTGTTTAGTGTTTTCTTATTAGTGTTTCTTGTTTAGTGTTTTCTTATTAGTGTTTCTTGTTTAGTTTTTTCTTGTTTAGTGTTTGTTGTTTAGTGTTTTCTTGTTTAGTGTTTCTTGTTTAGTGTTTCTTGTTTAGTGTTTTCTTGTTTAGTGTTTTCTTATAAGTGTTTCTTGTTTTGTGTTTTCTTGTTTAGTGTTTCTTGTTTAGTGTTTTCTTATTAAGTATTTCTTGTTTAGTGTTTTCTTGTTTAGTGTTTCTTGTTTAGTGTTTCTTGTTTAATGTTTCTTGTTTAGTGTTTTCTTGTTTAGTGTTTCTTATTAAGTGTTTTCTTGTTTAGTGTTTCTTGTTTTGTGTTTTCTTGTTTAGTGTTTCTTGTTTAGTGTTTTCTTGTTTTGTGTTTTCTTGTTTAGTGTTTTCTTGTTTAGTGTTTCTTGTTTAGTGTTTTCTTGTTTTGTGTTTTCTTATTAGTGTTTCTTGTTTAGTGTTTTCTTGTTAGTGTTTTCTTGTTTAGTGACAACAAAAGAGTGATAATGTGACAGAAATAAATACACTTCTTCTGCCTGATTGTGCGGTTTGCGCGTAGGATTGACGTTACGGCGATCCCGACATCAATTTGAAGCCTACCAGCGTCCGCAAGAGGTTTTACTAGGAAGAAATGATTTACACATCTGGACGTAATGATTTACAAATCTAGAGAAACGTTTGAAACTTATATATTTATATGTGTGTATGCGTAAGTGTGAGTGTGTGATTCTCAGTGTGTGTGTGTGTGAAAGAGAGAGAGAGAGAGAGACTGATTAGTGTAGGCTAACAAAACTGCCCAGATCGTTTGGATTAGAAAAATGAAAACGTTGCATTCAGAGTCATTGTGCCGGCCATGCAGTCTCATAGTGAACCGTCCATTTCAACAGTAGAAGCAAACAGCCTTAGGGGGGGCACTGAAACCATAAACAAACAGCCTTAGGGGGCACTGAAACCATAAACAAACAGCCTTAGGGGGGCACTGAAACCATAAACAAACAGCCTTAGGTTGGCACTGAAACCATAAACAAACAGCCTTAGGGGGGCACTGAAACCATAAACAAATAGCCTTAGGGGGCACTGAAACCATAAAAGAACAAATTAACCTTGTTCGATAAAAGACTCAATTGCCCGATGGCACAACACTATTGCTAATCTAAACATACCAAAATTGACTATTTTCACCAATAAAATTAAATGACTTGTAGGGTTGTTAATAGCAGTAGAAGTGACCTTTGTAGACAATAAATTTACGTCTTGTATACAAAAAACTGAACTCCAATAAATGAAGCTTGTGTGTGGCTCTCTGATACATCGCTAGTCATTTTATCTGGTTCTACTCCCATGTGCATCCACTCTATTCGTCACCTGTTCGGAATTGTTTCTCTTGCGATGATGCCATGTAGGACACTGGTGACCTCCGAAATACTATTACGTCACTTCCCGAGATGATCGATAACATTTGATGGTCATCTAGTTCACTAGTGTCACTTTTCCTGTTTATCACGTAAGATTGCACGAGTAACAGACTGGGTGATTGACTGTTCATAGATTATTCATGCGTAGGTCTGATGTTCGATTCTCATGACCTGTTTATAAATAAGGATTAGGTTAATTGTGTACTCAATACTGTATTTATATTAAACTTATTGACTACCAAAAGGGTATGTATACTTACCATCGCTTTGAGAATGAGGTTAGTGTGTAAAAACAAAACCACTTATCTGTCAAGTTGGGTTTTACAGGTTTGACTAGAGCAGAGTTTCTCAAACTTTTTTGACCAGCGGACCCCTTGAAATTGGCAAAACATGTTTACGGACCATTAAGCGAGTATGCAACATAAATTCAGAGTATATACGTTACCAATGAAAACAAAAAGACATTTCAGTGGAGAAGTGTTTAATAAGAACACAGTTTTTGTTGCAAATAAAATGGTGTACTTATGTTTGGCTCTACGGCTTGTTAGCAGGAATCGCACATTGCAACGAGCACACATTTCTAGTTGATTTCTTTGATTTGTGATGAGGTTTATTACGACAATAAATCCACGTTGTAACCAATGAGAAGACGTTAAAGCAGTCAACAACTTCAACAACACGCTATAAAAGTGAAATCTGTTTTTGTAACCAGTATTTGTGGTCGCCTTGTTCCGGCATTGGTTTCAGTTTCTCGCTTGTGGATCTTTCAAGCAGCTGCTCCTGTATTAGTATGGATTCATCTGTGATTGGGACCTGAGTTTGTTTACGTGCTAAAGGGTTCAATACCCAGTTTGGAATATCCAAGTGAAGAATATCTTCAAATCTTTAGTTTAGGTTGTCATAAAATAGTAAGCAATAGACATATTAAATAGAAGTTACTGACGAGTTGATTATTATTAAAATTATCCGAGTGGATCGACTGGCTTCAGGAGAAGTAATTTTAGTTACATATAATTTTCATCTTTCTGCAGATTCCCCATGATCGTCTTGCAGACCCAGGGATCCGTGTATCACATTTTGAGAACCACTGAACTTGAATATGTCTTAAATTAGCCGGGTTCCCACCTCGTGATGCTGAAATAACTAAAACTGCATTTAAAAACGTCTAACTTGAAATCAATTATCAGCGCATGTTTATCAAATGAACTTGTGCAAAGATGGTCCATGTGTGTCTGTGTGTATCACAGTGGGTGTGACACAGAGTGTCTGTGTGTGTGTGTCATAGAGTGTGTGGGAGGAGGGCTGAACGAAGGTAATCAGAATAATTTGTCCTGCAGTTTAAATTAAAACGTATTTTATAATTTTTCTCATTGGCTTGTCAAATTCTCATTCATCTTGTTGTTCTCGCTGCCCCCCCCCCCCCCTGCCTTCCCCCCCGTGTTTTTGTTTCACTTCCTCTGCCCTGCATAATGTCGGAGCAGAGAGCTGAATATATAATGACCAAGGAACACGCTTGCATGGTAGACTTGAATTTAATGACCTGTGTGACCGATCTCGTTTGTTTTGTAATCGTAATGTCGAAAAAAAATGTATTCCCCCAAAGACTACACTTAGGTCACGTGAAGTAGTCCACACACGGATCTTGTCAATTCATTCTTCGTATTGGCTTCATTCTTGTTATCGCTTGTATTATTTAATATATTTAGTATCATTTTTTTTTCTTGATGTCTCTTGTATTATCATACGTTCTTGATGTCTCTTGTATTATCATACGTTCTTGATGTCTCTTGTATTATCATACGTCCTTGATGTCTCTTGTATTATCATACGTTCTTGATGTCTCTTGTATTATTTATTTTTCTGGATACTTTATCTGCAATGTATTTTAAATTAACCATGAGTAGTCCCACACGTGTATACAAAGAAGAACAAGAATGACGCTTAAATATGCTGACATGCTGACAGACAGACACACAAATACATTGTCTACTAATTACCTCTCAGAACTGAACCAAAGAACTGATTCATTCTCAAAATAATTTTTTTTGTGGACTAAATGCTATGCTTTCTTCAGAATGTTACTTTGTTTTAGTAGAAGTTGCTACTCGAGCAAAAAACCTCAAAAGTTTAGGAAAATCACAGTACAAAATTCTGTATATCTCTACGTGTTTCAGACTTCTAGATACAACACTGTATATCGTTTATGCCCAAACTGAATATTCAATTTTTGTTTAAATATTTTTTTAGTTCCTTATCATAAATGTTAATTATAATTTAAAGGAAAAATGCACAGGGACTCTCCAATTATTTGGTTATTAGAATTAGGATACATTTTGTGAAGATGCTCATAATATATATATGATCCTCACATGGGCATAGCCAGGGGGGATTGGGGTTCAAATGAATTTAGCGACTGATTTTTTACCCGATTTTGTTTATTTTAGGTGAGATTTTAATACTAAACCATCACTTGCCCCAGCACAGCCAAGGGTTTTTGAGTTTAAAACCCCTTACCAGGTGGTTTTGAGTTTAAAACCCCTACCAGAGAGTATTTAATTTAAAACCCGCTACCAGGGGTTTTAAGACCCCTACCAGGGGTTTTAGCAGTTAAATCCCCCTCTTCTATAAAACAAAACCAAAAAAAAAAATGCAAACGACAATATCCTAATTCCAAGAGCATAGTTAAGGAAGATTCTGATTTTAAAACCCCCTACGAAATTTACGATTAACCCCCTATTCAATATAAAAAAAAGCAAATTACACACTCTAAAATCTATGAGAGTAGCCAAAGGGGTTTGAGTTTAAACCCCCCGTCATAATTGTTACAATTATATTGAAGAGGGGGTTTATCGTAAATTTTGGTTTTCAGTTTAAAATCCCCTTACAGAGCGTTTTGTGATGGAAAACCTTTATCTTCAATATTATTCTAAAGCAAACTACAGTTACCTAATTCTATGACCGTAGCTAAATGGGGTAAGACATATTTTAGGAGTCAGTTATAGAGATCGGGTCTAAATCAAGGAAATCCTATGCCTAACTGGGAGTCGACCCCTTAGTAAGATTGTGACAGAGCGTCGCATGATGTTTGCGGGACATGTTCTCCGACAAAATGAATTACTAATAATAAGAGTTGCGATGACATCCTATTAAGTACAACTTGGCGCCACACATTCATGGAGGTCCTCAGAGCAGGTGGGAAGAGGCTTCAGACATTACCAGTGACATATTTTTGTAGAAACAGCTTGACGGCAAATGCGCCGAACGGCGCGGCAGGGTCTTCTAAGTCAGTAAGCACATTAGGTTTTTGAAATAAAACTTTTTAAAAACAGGAAAATGCACTGTAGATACCTCAGAATATGCATTTTGTTGGCTTTCAATACCAGAAATAGTGCTAGGGGAGTTCCTAGCGCTCCCCCAGACCCCCTTGCTGGCAATTTTTCTACTAACTCCAGAAAGAAATTCTAGGACACAATAAACGTCTTCCGAAAGAATAAAGGATCAGAATGTGATAAAGAATGTAATAAAAAATCCTGGTTCACCCATGGAGCCTCATTCGATTCCGCTTGCCTCGAATACAATTATATGCCAAATGCCATAACTTGAATGAAGTAGACAGCTCTAAATAGTCAATTATGCATTTATAGAAAACATCAGCACATATAAACGTTCCTCCAAAAATTACTTTTCCATTCCCTCTGAAATTCGATACAGTAGAAAGATTCTAGAATTATTATTATTATTATTTTGCCCTTGAGGCCGCCATTATGTCACTGATCACATCACTATAAAAAAAATGAACTGATCCCTTACTGCACTGAAGGTAGAATTTTTGAGGGGCGCCGTTAGGAACTTCCTAATGGACCGAATATTGCTTGCAGCCTGTATGAGGGCATCCTAATATAAAATAAATATGCCTGGTAGCGTACAATAATTCACTGTTATAAGTTGTTATAATTGAAATAAAAATGACTGAGATGACTAAACCCGGGTAACTTCCACGACATACACGACTTTTATCAAAGGCGGCCCTATCAGTACCCGGGGCATGGAGTTGGTTCCATATACGGGGCCCGGGCGAATGTCATGATCGAGCCCGTGAGCTTTAGGCGTAGACTAAATATAGCTAATTATATACGATGTACCGTTCTATATCACGCTAATGATTCGTCCGCCTCTAATGCTGTAGGCCTTATTATTGTTACAACGTAACACTTTACGCAGTTCCTGTACATATAATCGGCCGTTTAACTACCTTACGTACCGTATTGTAATTGTTCTGCAGGTAAAAGTTTGCTTGTAGCATTTTGTCCCCAGTCCTTTAATATTGCTTACAAAGCTTATATCAACTCACTCTGTTTGGTGAATGCACGTCATGTTTCCCACGCCATTTCTCAGATTAAATTAAAGCTTTGCACAAAAATTCATTGGCGTACACAAGACATGAATCAATACAAAACACTAACCAGTCAATTAATTACTTGTAATTATTATTACTTTGTTTGATACCAACAAGGGACATTAATCCTTCAATATTCATATATATGGCTAAATTTAGTAGGGTTTAGTTCACCCAAATAATTATGAACTCTTATTTACCCACACGCATTATTCGATCAAGTTGATACTGTAAACAATTATTAATTCTACCTAACAAAACATGAATGATTAAAAAATGTAACATTTATTCAATTAATTATTGATAAAGTGTTATTTCGTTTGATATCAAATAAGGAAAATAACTTCTACATTATTGATATATGATATCTGTATGTATAGTTGTAAGAGAGGAGTTCTTCCTCTTAGATAAGCTTCTTCTTGTTGTTTGTTTTTTTAAAGGATGTTTCGTAATTTGCTTGTTTTTGTTCTTCGTTCTCATGGTAGCCATGTTGTTGTGTGGGTTCAGAGGAGAGTCTAGACCAATAGCTGACATGAACTACTCAATGGTTTCCAGATCAGTAAGTTTCTCTTCTATAGGGGTGGTTTGTGGCCAGTGTCTTGAACGTGCCTTTCGAAAAGAGAAAGCAGTTTTGAAAGACATGGTGTCCATTCTCTGGTGACATTCTCAAAAAATTTACTAGTCCAAATTTTCAGCTTCCGGAACAGTTGGTAGGCCTATTTCAGAGATCAGATATAGATTCCTGAATGAAATGAATCCTTTAAAGACAGTTTTTATTGCCAGATTTGTGGATTTCCGTTTTGAGTGGGTACCTCTCTGGGGTTCCAATTTTGGTGAATTCAAGAATCCAATTGAGTCTGTCATTCATTAATCTTTTAATAAGTTTTCATGTACAGCTAAGGGAGACTGATGGGACGCTAGCTGTCCAGTTTGTTTCTTTGTTTGTCATGTTTTAGAATGGGGATCACCATGGCTTTCTTCAAGATGATTGGGATTCTGCCTGATTTCCAGCATAAGTTAAAATTTGTAGCATTTTTTTTTTTGAGGGGGAGGACTCTTAAACCAGAGTGAAGCTGCATGTCATTAGAAATTTATCTGTGCCTGGTGCTTGTTTTGATTTGAGAACTTTTAGGGCTTCATCTCATTTCTTTATGTTTACGAAGTTTATAACTCACTCATTCTGTCTGTCTGGTACAAATTTGTACACGCTATTTTTCCCATACTCATTCTTGGATCCAATGTTAGATTTGCAAAATTATTAATTGGCATATACAAGATTTGGATTATTTTAAAAAATAAACAAGTAGGCAATTGATTGCTGGTGATTAATTGTTTGTTTGATGCCAACAAGGGAAATTAATCCTTCAGTATTCACAGATACGGTTAAATAAAAGAAATGTTTGAGTACGTTGTCTCCCCTTCTCGGATCAAGTTGAAACTTTGAATAAAAACTTATTTATTGTATCAAACAAAGCATGAATGCAAAAATAAAATAAAAAACTAACCAATCGGTCAATTAATTATCATTTATTCTTTCCTTTTGGATAAGGTTTGTTTCTTTTAAAGGAGGTTTTTATGTATATTAAAATGTTGATGCTCTGTGTGTGTGTGTGTTTCTTTTAAAGTGTGTGTACGCGATTGTTTTCCTTCGTAATTATAAAATCATTTGTGAAAAATGGTGATTAATATAACGTCAATTAGAAAATCTATTACAAAGTTTTCTTGATCATTAATTAATATACAAACATACATATCTTTTGATCCTTATTTCTTATTCTCGATAGATGGCTTATTATTATAGCTTTTAAATAGCGCTACTTTCATGCTTATAGCATGCTCAGAGCGCTTTTTGGTCCACAAATGATTTCGGAAACGTATTTAGTTAGTCATTTTTTTACAAAGCTTATATTAACTAACTCTGTCTGCTTGTTTTTCTGTCTGTCTGGTAAAAATATGTTCCCGTTATTTCTTCCACACCTAATCTCGGACCCAGTAGAATTCCACACAATTATTTCTTTTACCTGACAAAACAAAAATCAATTTAAATAAAAATACTATTTAAAAAATAGATGATTTTGTCTCTACGCTATAGTAGATTCACAAGATGAGTACTGTTGATTTTATATGCAAAAATATTTTGTCCTATTTAATATAGAATTACACAATCTATAATCTATACTGTAATATACACGTAGACATTAGTCAATAAGTGAAAAAAAATATAAATTACTAATAAGTATACACTACCTAAAAAGTTTTAATCGATAAGATGTGTTTTATTATATGAAAAACAAAATGTCAACTATCACTACAGTAGTGAGTAGTCTTACATTGATGCGATGTAAATGGTAGCGTCTATTATTACATTCAATTTAGTACCGCGCATTTTCAAATGTTGGTAATGGTTGCGGGACATTAGAAAGACCTGAAACATTATATAATATATCTACACGTAGACCTATAAATCTACTCATGTGTTCCACATATCCAACGAGCTACACTCTACATAAGAATTTAGATAATGCTCAATGAATTTTGAACATTAGGAGATAAACAGAACAAGTAAAAATGCTACAAACTAAAAGTCTTCAGAACATTATCTTACAGCGCTAACAGTGCACAGAATTATACAAAATAATTATCATAGACCTTTAAAAATAGTTATCAACGTTTCCTATATTCTATTCTCTATTCCTATATACACTTGATGCACCAAATGGCTAGAGATTTAGAGTCATCTACCCTTGATAAAAAGCTAAACATTTTAACGAAGACTCGTTACATTATAATTTTGAAATATGTAGAGTGGGCGTCCTTAGTTAAAGTTATATGCTTTAAAGCAAAAACTGTAAAGAGAAGACTAAGGTGACCTGGTCAGACTTCCGATAAATCAACAACATGGATAAAGTAAGCTTTTTTTTTCTTTTTGTGGTTGTCTTGCAATTTAAGGTCGTGTCGCCATTTGCAGGCAACGCAGTAAGACTGTCTCCAAGTTTAGTAGGCCCGCCTCTTACAAGTAGCCAGTTAATGAAATCTACTGATAAAGTCATTTGTAAAACAAACAAACATTCTTCCTTTTTCAAAAACAGGCTCAAACTAGTTATGTGGGGGCGGCAGTGGCGTAGCAAACATGGTGCGATGGAGCCCATGGCTATAAGGGACATCAGGGTCCATTGAAAAATAGTCAATTTAGCGACTCAACTCAATTACTTGTACCAAGTGGTTTCTAAATGAAACACTAGGACACTATTATTTGTACCAAGTGGTCTCTGAATGAAACACTAGGACACTATTATTTGTACCAAGTGGTCTATGAATGAAACACTTTTACACGATTATTTCTACCAAGTGGTCTCTGAATGAAACACTATTACACTATTATTTGTACCAAGTGGTCTATGAATAAAACACTAGGACACTATTATTTGTATCAAGAGGTCTATGAATAAAACACTAGGACACTATTATTTGTACCAAGTGGTCTATGAATAAAACACTAGGACACTATTATTTGTACCAAGTGGTCTCTGAATGAAACACTATTACACTATTATTTGTACCAAGTGGTCTATGAATGAAACACAAGGACACTATTATTTGTACCAAGTGGTCTCTGAATAAAACACTAGGACACTATTATTTGTACCAAGTGGTCTCTGATTGAAACACTATTACACTATTATTTGTACCAAGTGGTCTATGAATGAAACACTATTACACTTTTATTTGTACCAAGTGGTCTCTGAATGAAACACTATTACACTATTATTTGTACCAAGTGGTCTATGAATGAAACACTATTACATTATTATTTGTATCAAGAGGTCTATGAATAAAACACTAGGACACTATTATTTGTACAAAGTGGTCTATGAATAAAACACTAGGACACTATTATTTGTACCAAGTGGTCTCTGAATGAAACACCAGGACACTATTATTTGTACCAAGTGGTCTATGAATAAAACACTAGGACACTATTTTTTTGCACCAAGTGGTCTCTGAATGAATCACTAGGACACTATTATTTGTACCAAGTGGTCTATGAATGAAACACTTTTACACGATTATTTGTACCAAGTGGTCTCTGAATGAGACACTATTACACTATTATTTGTACCAAGTGGTCTATGAATGAAACACTATTTCACTATTATTTGTATCAAGTGGTCTATGAATCAAACACTAGGACACTATTATTTGTACCAAGTGGTCTATGAATAAAACACTAGGACACTATTATTTGTACCAAGTGGTCTATGAATAAAACACTAGGACACTATTATTTGTACCAAGTGGTCTATGAATGAAACACTAGGACACTATTATTTGTACCAAGTGGTCTTTCAATAAAACACTAGGACACTATTATTTGTACCACGTGGTCTATGAATAAAACACTAGGACACTATTATTTGTACCAAGTGGTCTTTGAATGAAACACTAAGACACTATTATTTGTACCAAGTGGTCTATGAAAGAAACACTAGGACACTATTATTTGTACCAAGTGGTCTCTGAATGAAACACTAGGACACTATTATTTGTACCAAGTGGTCTATGAATCATGTAACTAGATCCCTTTCATAATTGGGTTCTTTGAGCTCGCCATTTTGCATTTAAAGTTGAGCCTCTTCCCCACCTCCAATGTTTGTGGCTTGGGAACCTGAAGAGAAACTTTTAAATTTGATCATAAAACTTTGTTCATGAACAATAGCATGGAATAGCCCCAAGGAGAAATGTCCATTGATTAGTGAACGAGTTAATTTGTTGAAATCTGATGGACTCTTTAGGTTGAGTGCCCTTAGGAGGTTGTGTTTTTAAATTTTCAGTGAGCACAAAAACTGTTTTCGAATTGTTGTAAACGTGTCTGTCAGGCCTATAGACAGTCGGACAAGTGGAACATTGTCAGTAAAGTTAACCTTTTTTTGTTCAGTTAAACAAGGCCATTAAAGTTGAACATTTGACATTAAAGTTGAACATTTTTTAGTTAAAGATTGTAGAGTTAACCCTGTTGTTATTTACACTGCTGCTATCAACCACTCACAATTTTAGTATAATAATCATACACGTAAGAATTTTTGTTTCACCCAGTCTCTAAATCTCTTTGGCAGTTACAGGAGAAGTCGGATACAACGTACTGAGGAAAGTATGGCGGCTTGCGGGGGGATTGAGTCATGAGGATCCAATTCAGGTCGTTTTCTTTTTTTTTATGCTTTATTTATACAAGCGAATACTATACAAATTCACCCCAGAATTTTATTTATTTATTACCCTCCCCCCCCCCTTTTCCCAACTGGTCCGAATTATTAATAGGATCATAGCATACTGAAACAGATAAAAACATGAAATAGTGCTAAACAAAAACGGTTGTGTAATCGCACAGATTTTTTTTTGTGTTGTGACTAGATCTAGATCTATTACACATTTCATTACAGGACTGACCCAATCTATTAGATACAATCACACTTCGTAAAAGCTTTGACTTTAAAAAAGTAATTTTCATGTGTTTCTTGTTCTTCGGTGTTTCTTGTCGACTTTTCAAAATTAGCTGGGAGAGGAGATCATGGCTTCTCTATTACAATAATTCAGCGACAAGGTCGACAACCTAAATATTAACAATAGATCGAAATTATGAAAGTTGTTTCCCTTATATTGTTTTCAGCGATTGCCTTTCATGCTGGTAAGAAGCTACAGGTTAAAGTCAAATATAACTGTAAGGTCAAAGCTCTATAACTACACACAATGAAGAAGTTACGATGCGTTGATTTGCGAACCAATAGTCTTATGTTCGAATCTCAATGTGAAGACGGATTGTTTTAAACATTAGAAACGTTAGGACACCTAAACGCTCACCCAACTATAAGGGATACCTGACATATTTTGGGAAAGGTATAGGTGGTTGGTCGTTGTGCTGACCACATGGCTGACCACATGACACCGTCATTAACAGTCGACCCTAGAAATAGATGACCTTAACATCAAGAATCTCAGGTCTAAAAGGTCAACTTGCTTGACTCTAAATTACATTATTCGTAACCTACTAAGACTGGACTTCATTTTGGAATAATTTCCTGGTAGACATTTCTAGCTTCTCAGTTTCTGTCATTGTTTAATGGAGGTTCTTTCTTTGTGTCCGTGGCTCACTGTTTGGCCTCCAATTGGCCCAATGGTTGTATACAATAAGGCTGCCGATACATATTTCTCCCATAGCTGTAACAAAGGGCTATGCAACCTCGTAAGTGGTCAGCTGTTTTATGTTCTTACACAGTAATAAAGAGGAAGTGTCTTATATACTACATATTTTCATCGTTCTGTTGGGAAATATCTACAGAGATCCTTTATAATTATTTTATTATCTTTAATTATAGTGTGTGCTTGTTTCTTTGGAGATTCTTCTAAATTTTTATTCTTTCATTTGCATGGATAGATACTATTAAAAATAAATCAATTTGTATTTATGCATTATGCGTTTAACCAGAATATATTCTGTCTATTTCATAAACAATTATTTCGACAACTTAGATTTTATTCATTGACAATCACAATCAATGTCTCTTGTAGTAGTCACCAATCTCCTTGATAATAAATGGAAACAATATCGTCGGTTGGTGATTATCTTAACAAAGCTACACGTCTGGAAAAATCATAACAGGCACAAGGCCCCCTCCCAAAAAAAAAAGACTCCACAAAATGTAGCCTAAATGTCCAAATATCAACAATGAATAAACTATTCGGAATAGGTAGTGCAGATCTCAAAACTGATATTAAGATTACAGGTGACCCTCTTAGATTAAAAAACCTTTGTGTCCAGTAAAGTAGATAGTATAATAAAAAAAAGTTCAATGAACAATGGAAATTATAATGAATAATTGAACAATTTTCTAAATAATGTTGACTGTGAGGATCAGTCTAACCTTCCAGGAGAACAGTTATATTATATTGTTGTCTTGAGTGTTCTTGTCATTTGAATTTTATAAAATGCTCTGCTAGTATGTACAGGACCTAAACTTTAAAATCTTTTATATTTGAACTGACTTGCAATCCCTAATAAGTTACCATGGTTGACAATGATCTTTATAATGATCTCAAGGGTTATGACTTTCGATTTATATGCTTTTATGCCAAACATTTGGTGATTTTGTTTGAATAATATATTATCTCTGTAAATGTAATCCCACGTATATAATTAATAAATTTTTAAAGTAAGAAGCCTTGGGTGAATGATATTAATACACCAATTAGAAGCCAGAAAGGCCAGTGCTGCCTTTACTTATAGGTTCAAAAAAAAAATGGTCTAAAGATACTTACAATCACTTGAAGGAAAAAGCAAAGGAAAAATTGCACTATGTGGAGGATACTCGGCCCCAGATGTCAATTAGATTAGGGACTACAATTGACAACAATTTCAAGGGTAAGACCAATGTTCACAAGGTCACTGCACTCCTTAGGCTCAATAAAGTGTCGCATGAGCCCCTCCAGTCTTAAAGTGTCGCATCAGCCCTTCCAGTCTTAAAGTGTCGCATGAGCCCCTCCAGTCTTAAAGTGTCGCATGAGCCCCTCCAGTCTTAGGAATAGTTGATCACGTTGAGTAGGTTCCCAATACAAGAACTAAACAAAAGATTGCGAAAAGAAACAACAAAAAAAACATGAAGAGAAACAGCAAAGGAACATGAAAAGAAACAGCAAAGGAACATGGAAAGAAACAGCAAAGGAACATGAAAAGAAACAGCAAAGGAACATGAAGAGAAACAGCAAAGGAACATGAAGAGAAACCGCAAAGGAACATGAAGAGAAACTGGGAGGGAACATGAAGATAAACAGCAAAGGAACATGAAAAGAAACAACAAAAACATGAAAAGAAACAGCAAAGGAACATGAAAAGAAACAGCAAAGGAACATGAATAAAGAGAAACAGCAAAGGAACATGAAGAGAAACAGCAAAGGAGCATGAAGAGAAACAGCAAAGGAACATGAAAAGAAACAGCAAAGGAACATGAAGAGAAACAACCAAAAAAACATGAAATGAAACAACAAAGGAACATGAAAAGAAACAGGAAAGGAACATGAAAATAAACAGCAAAGGAACATGACGAGAAACAGCAAAGGAACATGAAGAGAAACAGCAAAGGAACATGAAGAAAAACAGGAAAGGAACATGAAGAGAAACAGAAAAGGAACATGAATAGAAACAGTAAAGAAACATGACGAGAAACAGCAAAGGAACATGAAAAGAAACAGCAAAGGAACATGAAAAGAAACAACAAAAAACATGAATAGAAACAGCAAAGGAACATGAAAAGAAACAACAAAGGAACATGAATGAAGAGAAACAGCAAAGGAACATGAAGAGAATTAGCAAAGGAACATGAAGAGAAACAGCAAAGGAACGTGAAAAGAAACAGCAAAGGAACATGAAAAGTAACAACAACAAAAAACTATGAAGAGAAACAGCAAAGGAACATGAAAAGAAACAGCAAAGGAACATGAAAAGAAACAACAAAAAACATGAAGAGAAACAGCAAAGGAACATGAAAAGAAACAGCAAAGGAACATGAAGAGAAACAGCAAAGGAGCATGAAGAGAAACAGCAAAGGAATATGAAAGAAACAGCAAAGGAACATGAAAAGAAACAGCAAAAGAACTTGAAGAGAAACAGCAAAGGAACATGGAGAGAAACAGCGAAGGAACACCAAGTGAGATCCTTCTAGAGCTCATGCCCCAATCTCGCATTACTTTGATGCTGTTAGATCCAAGTAGATAATAATAATAATACTCTTTATTGTTCGTCAGTAAATGTGTCTCTGACTAGTTGTGCCATGACATCCAACAAAACATTATAACTATACAAAAAAATTACATTCACACAAGACTCACTCATAATTTACACGTGAAAAGTTTGTATCAGATTGTTTCTATTATGATTTGATAGCCAGGGGGAGAAAAAGTTTTTGTGTATGTCTTTGCTATCTTTTGTAAAATCAAAAAATCCTGACTCAAAGGGTGATTTTTTATTTCTAGAATCTTTTTAGCTTTTTTATGGATGTTTGTCTAAAACAACGGCCCAAATGGGGTTTGATTTTTGCCAATGACTTTACCAGCAGCATTTAGGATTTTATGAAGTTTTTTTTTTATTTTTAATGCTCAGATTGCCATACCAGGCAGTGATATTGAAACTAAAAATATTGCAGATGTGTGCGTGATCACTGGAATTGTACCTCTCCAGAGATCTGCTATATTTGCTGCTATAGAATTGCACAGTTGAATTTCTGTCAGTCAATCTAAACATTGTCAGTATAGTCAACTTTGTCAGTCAAGTTGACCTTGAACAGTTTCTATATGTTTCACTGCACCACTATCATTAACGAATCACGAGCGTATTAAAAGAATCGTACCTTCTTCTTCACCTGTCCCTTAGTCTGTTGGACCTTAAGAGCACAACACGTGATCTGTCGACCTTCTCTTTCTTTAACTTCTTATCGTTTGCCAGGCTATCTATTTCATTGCCAGCCCCGCCCATTCCTTGATGTTGTCTTCCCATCACATCGTTTTGTCTGTCTCCTGATGTTCTCTGGAAGAAATGTCGTTTTGAGCCATGAGGATCTCTGGATATAGACGTACAGACTAGAAAATATTTTGTCTCTTTGGTGGTAAATAATGAGAACTATGTAAAAATAAAGATATGTCCATAAGTTTCAACATATTTTTACCCTTTGCAAAAGGCTAATATATATATATATATATATATATATATATATATATATATATATATATATATATATATATATATATATATATATATATATATATAAGTGGCGTCACCAGGAGTGCGAGGATGCGGACCGCACCGGTTGACACCCACCAGAGGGTGACACCCAAGCGAGAAAAATACACTTTTTTAAAATACTACTTTTAAAATAAAAAATAAGTACCACGAATGTCTCTTACAGTTCAGTATCACCATGTCCCAAACCTTCTTAAATTTCATTCTATTTGACTTGCAATCTTCCTACTATGAGAACAATAATGTGTACTAGACGCGCCAGAAATGTAGAAAAACGTTTGTGAGTTATCTTACGGCGCTGCCCCTAACATTTTATCTGACCAACTAAGTGGCGTACGTAACATTTTTTTTTGTAAAGTGTTGAGAAACACACAGGCTAAGCCCCCTCTCGCGCCATTCGACGCATAGGACTGCAAGCCTCTCAACAGAATCCGTCCAAGTCGACTTTCACTGCCACTTCCCAGCTGGTGCCCACAAAATTCAGTTCTAAAAATGTGTGACGCCGTGTTAGACGTGGACGGTCATGTTTTTGCGTTACTCTTTTCGGCTTTCATGTTAAGGCTGACTTTGGTAAAAGAGTTTCGTCTAGTCTAATGATATGTCTCACAATTGTCAATAGACGTTATGTGGCCACTTTCGTTAGACGGCAAATGCCGGAGCGGAAACAGATTTCTCTATAGGTAACATCATCTCGGTATGTTATTCGTAGGATCATTCTCAGCCATGACTGCTCAGCCTCTTTTCAACCTTCCACGTCTCGAAGCGTAGTTGGTCGTTGGGACAATGATTGTACTGAGTAGGTAAATATTAGTCTCCTGGTTAAGTGATTTGTTTGTTCAGACAGGCCGTACTTTTTGAAAGACGGCTGCTGCTTTTCAATTCGAGATGCAAAAACATGTTGATGGAGGTAACGGGTAATCTGCATCCAATATGCATAACTCTGATGGCGTCTTTATTCGTGATCACGTGTATACATTTAATTGTATTTCTAAGTAATGTTATGTCTTCTGCAAAATCAAACTCGGTTTGGTTTACACCATAAGAACACAATTGCAGCCTGTTTAATGTGTTTGTATGGCTACAAGAAAGAGAAATGGGGATAAGATAAACACTAATTTCATATCCGTCTCGATGTTGAAAAATTCCAGCGTCTGTTTCAACACAACAGTTTGATTAGCTTTAGTCATGTCGCTGAATCTGGAAAAATTGTTGCTAGATGCCTTATTCTCATGCTATTTTCCTCAGTGATTCTGATGGACGCTATCAAACTTTTTTTTCAAATCTATAAAACTGATCAACATCCTTTGTTAGTATTCCAGGCTTTGTTAGACGATGTTTCGCAGGACGTGAACCTGTTCAGTGCTTGAATTGCCTTTTCAGAAGCTGCTGAGAAACACTGGTAGAATTACAAAACTTTTCCATAAGGAGCTCTTAAATAATAATAATAATAAATATAGTTCCACTCAATGTTTCTCAATTCAATAATTTTACATTTTTAATGTATGTAATAACTATGATAAAATGTCAAAAACATCGACTTTATAAAATAGAAACGAAAGCCATTTTCGGATCATATTCGGATGTAAACAATTAATTAATTATCTTAGAGTTTTATTGTTAAAGAAAAAAAGAATAAACCAAATGCTTGTTTTTTATGGAGAGATTATTTTTCCGGATCGGGAGGGGTGACACCGACCCTAGTGACGCCACTGATATAAAGTAAAAGTAAATTTCCCATTTCAGACCTTGTGATCTATACGGCAGATGATGTAAAGCTCGTCTGTTTTCTGGACCTACGGTTAACAAGGGTGTCATGTGGGTTTCAACTAATGTCAGGTACCCATTAGAGCTGGATGGACTCAGAGGCGCCCAAAGATCCCGAAACTAAAAATCCCAGTCTTCACTAGGATTCGAACCCGTGACCCCCGGTTCGGAAACCTAGCGCTTTACCGCTCAGCCACCACGCCTCCATATATATATATATATATGAAACACCGTATGTATTAGCTTTTCCAATTCATCTGGGGAGGCTCATGGCTAGAATATTCTACCATTCTAGTGAGAATCGCTGGAAATACAATGCCAAGGCTGACAACTGGATTATTAACAATAAAATAAAGTCAAAGAAGTTGTTCCCCTTATGTGGCATATTTGTTACACAACAAGTGCGTTCCGAGTTGTATTAATGTATAATTAATAGATTATATTAGGATACTTATGGATTACAAAATATATGAAGGCAAAGTGCTAAACCAAGTAGTGTCGAGTTCAGCTGCAGGTCTGTCTTTGTGCAGGCCACATTACCCACTTGTAAACCTTCGCCATAGAAATACAGGATCATTTTAACTTGAATCAAAAGGCCTGAAAGGAGCATTTATTGCACTTGACTATGTAATGACTGTCCTATAGTTGATAAAATTGAAACACCGTATATATGTGGCGTGTCGTGAGACCAATATCCACTTCGTCAAGACTCTGCAACTTCTCATGTAAATAAAAGAAAAAGAGCCCAGTCCTTCTTATATCATACAGGCTTCAGTTCAAAACAGAAGATGATTTCGTCCTACGCTTCACAGGTTAGGCATTTGTATCCAGTGAGACTGCCGTCGAGAGTGGTCCCTGGTGTCCCTGGTGTTCTAGGTTACGACCGGTGACTAATACTCTCCGTGTTTGTTTGTTTTTTTAAAGACATTTCTGACAAAGATAGAGTGAGCTATCCATTGTTCGGGGGAAACCGAGGCGGTAAATTAGCGAGTGCTGGACAGCCCAAACGTTAACATTGCCTCTCTTTCGTGCTGACTGGAGCCAAAGGGATGAAACACCGTCGCAATTTGGGGCTAGGTAGTTTCGCAGAGCCCAGTGGTCTTATCGCTGCCCCCTCCCATCTTATGGGACTTCAAACTCGGATTTTCTATTAGGGTTTAGTTTCTTAGACTTACATCTTTCCGGGACACACACAAGGCAGTATGACCTTTTCTGTGTATCTAGAAGTTTGGTTAGCGGTTTGTTTATGCAACACCTTTTCGTGGTAACAAATTGAAGCTTTGAAGTCTCAGGCTAATTTGCAAGGGACTCGGAAATAGGTTTGGCCTCCAATGATGTGTACCTGTTGGTGTCTACTGTCTATGAGCTGCTCACAAATCAAATGTTGGGTACAATGTTTGAATAATTGATACAGTTCCCTTGTATGTAGTTCGGTTAGGAAGTCTAGCGCTTTATCGCTTGGCCACAACAATAAGTGTAAAAAAGAAAAAGTAATTGACATATCGAGACTATTAACCTTGTTACTGACACATCCAATGGGTTTCTAATTTCTCTATGAACACTTAGAAGTAGTACATAGTACACCAGAATAATGTGAATTTTATCATATACTGCCAGATACTGTCCTATATCAAGGTCCTCCTAGTGCTTAACGTATTTTTTTGGGTGAAAATTGTTTTCTTATCCTGCAACAGAATATATTGATGGTTAATAAATGGAAAAACTTAACACTTAAAATAATGTATCACGTGACGAAATAAATCATAACAAGCCATTAAAAATGTCTCCAGAGTCCCCCGTATCTCAGTGGCATCATAGAACTTGACTGACACCCGGGAGAGTCCTGGGAGGTGACATGTCAGGTCTTAGATTACATCCGTCACGCCCAAGTGACCGTCAGCCAACAAAATAATGAGGCATGCATCGTGTCACGTGGTTACCGTTTGATAAGGTTTTATTGACGTGAGCATTGAGCCGCTACTAGTTTATCTAGGTCAAAGTAACCCTCCCATATCTCGCACTAACCCTCTCCAATTTGCCTTCCCCCCCCCCCCCCCACCCACTTCCTCTTGCCAGGGAAGTTCTCACGCGTTACCTAACCAGAGGGCTGTAATTCTGGATCGAATCTGAAGCTCTCTGTGTCAACACTTCAGACTATTGTTGACGCACTATTTCCTACGCTAGAATGACCAGTCCAGCAATGCAAAGCCTGCTGATAACACGATGTCAACAAAATAAAAGGAAACGAAGGCTGAGTACGTATCGGTTACTGTTTCATAAATGGAGGTTGGGTTGCCCCGACATCCACCCTTATCTTTATTCGCAACTCTATTCACCGATGCGGAGTCAGCATTGGAAAACGTTTTGGGTTGTTAGAATTGGTGTACATCCATCACATCCCGGCTGCCCAGTGGTCACCAGTGCACGAGATAATGTGAGCGGTAATGCGCGTGTTTTTCCTGCTTGCTTAAGCTATATAGACAAGTATTGTTTGAGCAGCAGAGGCCCTAGGGGGGAGGCATGAGGGACTACCGCGCCAGGCCCCGTGCATGAGGTAAGGATCCGCGATAGTACATTATCTTGTCACCTTCAGCTTCTCAAGCCAGATCAGTTCTCATTAACTAGGACTTGTTACTCAATATTTTGAAAGCCTTCATGGGATTTATATGATACCAATTACCGTGCAAGCATTTAGCAAGACAATTTTGGTTTCAAATACAATTCAGTTTCTGTGTGTGTGTTTCACGCTCTCGTTCGCTTTGCCTTTTTCTCTGTTTCCGTATGTCTTTTTTTTTCTTTTTCTTTCATTTTTTTTTCTTTACATGTTTGTTCCTGCCTCTCTGTTCATCTATCAATCTATCTATGTATATATGTATCTATCTATCTATGTATCTATTTGTCTATCTGTCTTTATTTCTATCATGTTTAAAACCTTTTTTTTTTCAGTTAGATCAAATACGTTTCTAATTGTTCCATTTAAACTTCTTGCTAATCGTACTTTTTTTTTCCTTGCACTTCTGCAACAGCGTAAATGTTTAGGTCCGGGTAGTTATCTTCTCCTGTGTGTGTGTCAACATATAAGATAAGCTACCTCCTACAGCTCACTTAAATTTGATCTGTTGATTTTTGTTTCTGCTTTTCGCCACTCACACACCTAAATAAACACATGATACTATCATTGTTTATCTTCTTAATCTAATTATATAAATGCCTTCATCGTCAGTATGCATTGGCTGTTGAGACGATGTCTGTTTAGAACAGGTGAGATGTTTCATCCTTCTGTGAAAGTGTGTGTTAAAGCACATGCCGATCCGAAAGGGGGGGGGGGGGATTGATGCAATCGAAATCCCCCCTTTCCGGACAGGTCCTTTCCTTTGGGTGTGGGCGGCAGACAAAATTTGAGCAAAAAATAACTGTCACTGATATAAGCGTCGCATGAGGTTTGCGGGACTTGTTCTACGTTAAAATGAATTACGCACACCAAGAGTTGCGATGACATGAAGGCCAATACGAGGAAAGCGCAAACAGGCACGTCCTCATATAACTTGGAGCCACACCTTCATGGAGTACCTCATAACAGTGGGCACCAGGTGGGAGGAGGCTTCAGATATTGCCAATGTCAGATCTTTTTTGGAGACAGCTTGCCGCACAATATTCCGAACGGCGCGGGATGACCTAACCAATATAAGCTAAATATCATTATATCACTCCGACCCTTGATATTGACATATATAATCATTACATTATTTGGCCTCATTCAGTCACGAAGCGAGAATTATGGATCATCTCATTCAAATGAGTTGAATGATTGGGTATTGGCTATGGTCGGAACAATGTCGCCCACATAGCAGTTTCCGCCTCTCCTCGCAACTGAAAGACCGAAATTAACGTCTAGTGCCGATACAGATTAGGGTCAGCGGCGTCGCATGTTGTGCCAGGGTAAAGCACAGTGTGCTACAAACTTCCTAAGGATCGCCAGCTCCTGATTTTCACTCAGGGTTGACTCACGAAGCCTTTTCCATGATAGCTGCAGGGCCAGCCTTAGGTAATTGGAGGCCCTTAGTAAAGCAAATAGGGTGGCTCTAGGGCTAGGCGAAGTGATAATGGTGGCCCCAACTGAAATTGAAGAGAAGAAAAAGGAAAATACGACATGAATTATAAACCGTCCAGTCTGCCATATATAAATCAATAAATGAGTATATCATCTAACGCCGACAGCACTAATGTGGTTCTTGGGCGATTCATAATCACCATACTCCGCGCCAGCGTACTCTTCTTTGTGTCAGGAGCGCATGCATGCTGTTCATATTGGTCGATCTCAAAACTTCCTGATTGGAGACATGGTCCCTCCAAGAGATGCCCATTATGCGTCTCAGGCAGCGCAAGTGGAAACTATTCAATCTGTGCTTTTGATACATGTATGTTGACCAGCTTTCACTGCCATAAAGGAGAGTGCTCACAACACAGGCATTATATACTAGGATTTTGGTCGCTATGGTCAAGTATCCATTTTCCCAGACGCGCTTGGAGATTTTTGCCAATGCTGTGGTAGCTTTTCCAATTCTTTTTGTCAGCTCGATGTCTAAATCTAGGTTACTGACAATTGTTGAACCCAAGTAGGTAAATTCCTGCACCACTGAAATGGTGTGGTTCCCAATATGTAGTACAGGCACGTATGCACTCCTGACACAAAGTAGATTACGCTGGCTCGGACATGTCACCCGCATGCCACATGGTAGAATACCGAAAGATATCTTATATGCTGAGCTTGTGGAAGGAGTCAGACCCAAGGGCCGCCAAAGACTAACATAAAGAGATGTCTGCAAGTGAGACATGAGAGTCACAGGCATCAGCGAAAGTATGGGGGAAAACATACCCAAAGACCGGAGTGCATGGAGACAGAATGTGCGTGATGGGAAAACCCTCGCTGAGAACAAAAGAATTGAAGCGGCCTTAATCAAGAGGGAAAAAAAGAAAGCTGCCCTGTCCGCTAGCCCTGAATCAGAGGCATACACATGTATGAATTGTGGCAAAGTCTGCCGCTCTAGAATTGGATTGATTAGCCACACCAGATTCTGCTCCGTCTCAAGATTAAACCAAAACCAGTGACTCATCTGGGCGCATCTTTTGCCTTTCAAGACAAACGGAGCCATATATATAATCACCATACTAGAAATGACGTATTGACATTTTACCTAGAGTAAGAAACATTCTTAACAAGTATTCTAACCTATAGAGTAACAAGAAGATCTTAACACTCGTGAATAAATCTTGAATCATGGCAGAGACTTAGAGCGAGGCCAGTAGACATAGAGTCATAGAGACTTAGAGCGAGGCCAGTAGACATAGAGTCCTTGAGACTTAGAGCGAGGCCAGTAGACATAGAGTCCTTGAGACTTAGAGCGAGACCAGTAGACATAGAGTCCTAGAGACTTAGAGCGAGGCTAGTAGACATAGAGACTTAGAGCAAGGCCAGTAGACATAGAGACATAGAGTTCGGCTATTTTTGAGATTTGTTCCATGTTGCGCAATTGTTTTCTCTAAAAAAAATGTCTTTGTGTAGGAGGCCCTAGACAGATGAATACATCATCTGCCCAATGGATCACAAAGTTTGGAAAGGGAAGCTACTAACTTATCTACCGCTCCTTTTAGTGTAAGAAAAATAACGTATTTATAAAATTTGTTTTCCTTTTCTTAGCTGTTCTACTAGCTATTTCTTTTTCTTTTTTTTTCATGTATATTTGACTACTATTCTATTTTTATACATAGCGGAGAATACTCTAAATACCTAGTTAAGGGTGTATCCGGTGTGTATAGTAAAGGAAGTGGTAATAAGATGTCTTTTTTTTTTTTTTTTGAAGTAAATAATTTTTTTTTTTCAACTTTTGAGCGCTTCAGTATCAAATTCTCAAAACGTTTGTAGCACAAATTACTTTGAATATGGAAAAGTCATGAGACTTTCAGTCTACTACTTCTAACTTATTTTAAAAACAAATGGTCAGTTAACTAGATGTAATCTATTTAATATTGTACGAAGATCAGCGTCTACACACTTACATATTGTTGGTAATTGATGTTCAATTCAGCGTCTTTCACGTTTTTGTTTTGTTTTGTTTTTTTCGTCCATATCTCCACTAATCCTCTGCTAAGCATTTCTTTCTCTCGCTCGCATATTTTCTGAGTTAGTATGTCTACTATATCTGCTAATCTACCACTGGTCTACTATAGTCAGTATACAATAGTAAATCACTGAAATCAATGTTATCAGAGTCCACTCACGTTCAGACGATGAGGCCGCACTCGCTGTTTATAGAGATCTAGAACGAGTTGGATTTTTTTTTTTTGTACTGCCTGATAGTTCATTCACATCTCTGCTGACCAACGTTTTCTGCTTGGGGCCTGGACCGGACTTATACTTGACAAGACCCTGAGATCTGGAGGCCCATTGTAATCCAAATATTGCACTTTATTCCTTTGCTTTTTCTTCAAAACAAATTTTGGGCCTGGGGGTCCATAGCTATAGATATTGTTTATAGTTAAAAACTGGCACTGACTGGGATCCATATATTCTCCGATTTATCTGTCCATTGTCGCATCATCTCACAGTAAAATTATTAAGTCCAATGGAATTGATATTCTGCCGCATCATGATATATCATGGTGTTTCATGAGGTGGACAGAACCACGTTACGAGTCTTAGATGACCCGAGGGCTGTTGTTTGGGCACCAGACATCTCTATCTTCCATTAAAAGGAATATCTTGTTCTGAAGCAAATATCTAAATCTGGAATAAATTATAATAATATTGGCTGCATAAATATCATCATGCGAGCTTCGTAGTTATTCTCATCTTATATGTTTCTTTTTGTCAAGCAAAATTGAAATATTTCATTCAAATTGTATCTGCTTACATCTAGAGCAGAATTTCTCAAACTGGGGTATCCTTCCATCTTGAATTATCCACAGACCTCTATATGTCACATTTTTTAAGCTGTTATAATTGGTGAACAGTTAGGGTAATTAACTCACAATTTGGGATACTGCACTAACCAGTTATGGGCGCTGAATAGACCAGTTAAGTCTAATTGATAAACCAGTTTTGAATATTCAAATGTACTAATTTAAAGTTTTTGGTGAACCATTTGGTGAAACGTATTGAACCAGTTAGTGAAAATTGTTAAACCAGTTAGTGACACTTGTTGAACCACTTGGTGACACTTGTTGAACCACTTAGTGACACTTGTTGAACCACTTAGTGACACTTGTTGCACCACTTAGTGACACTTGTTGCACCACTTAGTGACACTTGATGAACCACTTAATGTTGAACCAATTGGTTTAGCCTTGTTGAACCACTTAATGTTGAACTAATTGGTTTAGCCTTGCTGGACCAAATGTCAGTGTTTGATGGACAAGAAATGAGTTCCATAGGTTTTAAAACTTCACATCGATGGCAAAAAGGAATGGGACTTAACCATGGAAAAAATATGCTAAGTCGCGGATAACAGTAGACTTTCTCTCCCTTTCTCTTTCTCTCTCTCTCTCTTTATCTCTCTCTCTTTATCTCTCTCTTTATCTCTCTCTCTTTATCTCTCTCTATTTATCTCTCTCTCTTTATCTCTCTCTTTATCTCTCTCTTTATCTCTCTCTCTCTTTATCTCTCTCTCTTTATCTCTCTATATGGCTTTTTCTCTCTTTCTCACCCCCCCCCCAATCCTACATTTACTTTCATTACAATGTTGGTTCTACTTGGTCCCATAACTTTTGTAATCGATTTTTTTAAATAAAATAAGCACATATTAACATTAACTAAATCTCCATTATGATTTGGCTATTTTGTGTGTGCAATCTAACTATAATTAAGGCATTGGATCCACAGATGTTCATTTATTTGTGGCATTTGTTTCACATTGACAAAATGAATCAATAGCTCTCGTAATGATAGTTTCTCTCTAGTCCTAGTTTGGGTTCCCTTAGTAGACCCTAATTGACAGTCGATAAATTGAGTTCTTTGTGTGAAAATGAATACACAGATGAACTGTTTTCCCAGAAGCATAGTTTTTTTTTTTTTTGGCTTTTGATGGAGTGTGTGATGTGATGAATCGAACTGATACAAGGGGTTCATTAACACTTTTAGTGATAGGCCAGTTGTGCACAAGAAATGGCAGTGTAGACTGAATAGTATTTATAAAATTAAATAGGTGTTGATGAGTTAGTAGCGTGTTTATGATAGATAGATAGATAGATAGATAGATAGATAGATAGATAGATAGATAGATAGATAGATAGATAGATAGATAGATAGATAGATAGATAGATAGATAGATAGATGACTGAATCACTGACTGACTGACTGAAAGATAAACAAATACATAGATACATAGAGCACTCTTCTCAACACCTAGGTCCCCTCACGGTAAGCACCCCAGCTGTTATTCGCTCCCCAATAACGTGGCGGCACCCACCTTGCCAGGGAGTAATAAACCCCAAGTGGGAAGGACGCGCTGAAAACAATGAGTGAGTGCTAAGAGGTGGGACGATGTGGAGGAGTGGGGGGGGGGTCGTGGATGAGGAGGTGTTCTCTAAAGCAGACACTGAGTGAGCGAGAGAGAGAAATGATGTTATGAATGGGGGGTTTATTTCTTCCAAGCGGGAATATCCACACGATGGTGACGCGAGATGGCCTCTGTGTTCTAGTGTTAGACCCAACTTCACTGTGATCTGTGAGATGGGATATTCATGTGATATCCGGGACTCGTTCGCAAAGAAGATGAGTTCCATTTGATATCAGCATCTGTGTGTCTTGCACTATTTCTGGGTTATCTGTCAAGCAACTTCTGTAGTGGTTTTTGTGTGTGTGTGTGTGTTGATTTTCATCACGGCTTCAGTTGTAACTTTTTGGGTCGATATCCTCCTTATTGTGTAAATACTGTGTTTTTTTATGTTTTCTTTATCGAAGTTTAATTTTTTTTTTATTTACTGTAATTTACAATAGTCAGCAGTATTTATACACAAATAAATCGCGATTTTTGAAAATATATATGTTTTTTTGTTGTGAGTTGAATTAATATAGAGTTAATTTTTAGAAGTAACAAGGAAAAAGGTTTTACTTCTGTGAGTTGAATCTGTTAGTTTGTTTCCGTTGTTGACTGGAGATTTTAAGGAAGGAAATGGGATCGATTCCTACATTTTGTGTGTTGCCTTTTTGGTCAGACCTTATACCTCTCAGTGGTAGAGACATTCATCAAGGGGGGGGGGGGGGGGAACTCTTGATTAGAATTAGAATTTTAATAGTCGTTTCTCTCTTTAAGGAACAATCTCGGACATTAATGTACACACACACACACACATATATTTTGTTTACCTTTAAATTTGTTTACCTACGCTTGGATTTGTTTGGCTCGAAACATATTGGTCTGGAACATAATACCCCGGTACTTAAAATTATTTTATAAATTATTTGTTCGGACTTTCAGGTTTCCTAGTTTGAGTTTATCTTTTGATTTTATATAAACTGAAAAAAAAAATCCTTTAATCTTTTTAAAACTAATTTTGTACTATAGTGTCCATCTATAAATAAGGTTTACACTATTACATAGAGTGTAGTTCTATTACAGCCTTAGTACTTTAATATTGCTGATACAATACGTTTTACAAATGCATTCATAAATGGTTAGTTTTTTGTTTTACAAATACAAGCATGTTTTGTCCACCTTCAGCTACTTGTGTCTCCTGTCTCTGTATTGTTCTCTTCTTGGACTGGAAATGCATTATGTCAAATAATTTAATCATATATTCCTTTGGTCTTCAGTATTTTGTAAGGCATCAGGATGTTGGTTCTTCTTGATAGCGCCTTATGGTCTACGGGACACCACTGGCCCTAAATAGCGCGCGCTTATTGACTACGGTATACTACTGACCCTTGTCTATATAACTATATGTGGTTGTCTTGTTTCTTCTTGGACTTATGGACTACGGGACACTACTGACCCTTGTCTGATTGTATAAATGTGTGGATTTATTGTTTCTTCTTGATAGCGCCTTGTGAACTACGGGACACAACTGACCGTGATCTGAATGTCTCTATGTGGCTGTATTGGTTCTTATTGATAGCGCGCGCTTAATGACTACTGGACACCACTGACCCAGGTCTGAATAGTGTAAAACAGGATCAGGTGTTATTTGTTGTTGTTGTTTTCGAAGAATAACTTGGGAGCACTGCTTATTTTTGCAATCCTTTATTCAAGTCTTAACTTCAAGGAGAGCGGAACCTGAACGCTGAACTCGAAAACGATTTTTCTAGAAATTTAATAGTTGATATATATCACTGAGAAATAATGACTAGCTCGTTGTCACCATGAGGAAACTCTAGTTTGAACGTTATCATTTGTCAAGGTAAAAATTTAATTATATTTAAATTTGGCTATAAATTGGAGTAGAAAAAAAAAACATGGCGTAGTCAGCCGTAGTGTAGCGACAAGTTGAGTTGTTTCTTAAATGTTAAGTTGATTCAAGTGATTACATTCTCGCAGCTTTGCTTAGACTTTTACTTCAATCTAATAGAGATATACGTCAAGATTCTAGATCTAGAAGTTAATCAGATACGGATAATGAAAGTACCTTTAAATAATTACTTTCTTATACAATGCCCGCTGTCCTAATTGGTAGACTCGTTAGCACAAGAAGCTTACTGTGTCATTATGAAGAATTCGATACTCGGTTTGAGCTAAATGTTGTTTTGTTATTGTTGTTTTTATTTTTATTTTATTTTAAGTTGTATAATGGAAGTATTGTCTTTTTAAAAATGTTTTTCTGGTTTTGTTTTTATATCTCTTGGCTGCCTTTAAAACGCATTTGTGGTGAGTCAAATAACTTGAGTACAAATTAAAATGGATGCTGGTTGATTAGACTAACTCTGTCTTATTTTCACCATTGGTTAATGCGGTCATTTGACTACGTGTACTTAATATACTGTGTTTATTATAATATTGTTGACTTGTCTTTATCTGCACCACCAAAACACAATTTCATTTCTTGGATAACAGTCCCCTTCAGTGATAGATCCGGACTACTCTTAAAATCCATATGTTCATTAAGCTAATTCGTATATTTGTTATCTTTACACTTTCATCTGCAAGGTGCGGAGGAAGATTCGCAAACCTTCTTTTGCTAGATGTAATTATTTCTTTCTTCTGTGATACTTTCAATTATTTTTTTTTCAGATTTGTGTTTTTCTGTTTGCCTTCCTGTGTTTCTTTGGTACGTGTGCTCAGTTCATGTTTCTACTAAGCCAGACCGGTGGAGTCTTTGTTTGGCCATAACTAGTTGAATGTCCACAACCGGCCTTCTAATGTCATCACCCTTGTGTGATGTTATCGAGAACAAGTTCTTCTCTTCGATACTGTTCAGAGTTCAAGTCTGACTTTGGAGAGTTTTGGACTAAACAGAAATTTCACGAAATGAGCCTTTTGTGTGTGGTTAGTCTAGAATTGCAACTATCTAGTAATTCAGTGCTATAGATTTAAATACAATGTCTTATTTTCAAACTTGCATGAAGGACATTTTATGAGAAAACAAATTAAAAGAATTATAGATTTAATGCATCGATGAGGTCTCTCAACGTGTGGATTTAATTTAATTCATGAACCTTGATTGTATCTTATTAAATTCCTTCGCCCGAGGCAAATCTAAAGGTTGGTAGCTGAGTGGTAAAGCGCATGGCTTCCCAACCGCAGGAACCGAATCCTGGTGAATACTGGGATTTGTAGGGTGCCCCTGAGTCCACCCAACTTTATTGGTGATAAAGATGGCCAAAAGACAGCCTCATTAACCGAGGCCCACAGAAACGGATGACATTACATCATCTACTAACCGCATGGATACTTTCAAGAAGACTTTACTCACCAAAAAGTATGGCTTGACCCATGACTGAAAATCTGCTGAAAACGTATTCCTTGTCTTCATTTGTTACTTAATTGTCCCCCTTGTATTATGCCTTGTCATGACGGAATGCATGCCAATACACAATTATTGTATCTCATGCCAATAAACGACTCTAGCCCGCCATGCCAATATGCACGAGTTCCAAAATCAACACAGACGCCGCGATGTTGAATTAAGGAAAAATTGAAAATGAGGAAAACCTGTTTTCATTTGACAAATCGATAGACCTGAAAGACCACTGGTGCCAGTAATACACTGAATGAACCCCTAGATTCTTACAACAACAATCTTGGCCGGGGGGGGGGGGGAGAATCGCATACAGGATTGGTCTAGTCTGGTATGTCTGAAATAATCAGTCGGAAAGTACTGACCCCTGGTACGTGTACATCGCTGGACACTGTGGACTTTGCTGATGGTATTGACTAAGTTACGACATATCAATGAGGACTTAACTGATGGTATTGACTAAGTTACGACATATCAATGAGATGAAAACTTACTGATTTACTGATGGTATTGACTTTATTATGACTCCGTAAGTTATTGTCTTCAACTTGACATGTCAATATCGACTTAGAATATAGTATTGGTCTAATTATGACTTTATCGATTATTTTTCGACTAATAAACAACTTTCTTGAACTGACTTCGGGAATATCGTAAATCCTCATGTCAAGTCGACAATAACGACAAAAATAGTATCGACTACATTAACGACATGATGAATACTAGAACGAACTATGGGAAGGTAATTATAGAATTATGAAGGCATCACAGAATACATGACATGAGTTGAGATGACTTTATCTTTAGATAACTTTACTTTGAAATGACTTTATCTTGAGATAATTATCTTGAGATTATATTTATATGTATGTGGATGTGTGTTGTCTCGAGATGACTTTACTTTGAAATGACTTGATCTTGAGATGACTTTATCTTGATATCACTTTACCTTAAGATGACGTTGTCTCGAGATTACTTTACTTTGAAATGACTTTACCTTAAGATGACGTTGTCTCGAGATTACTTTACTTTGAAATGGTCTTGATCTTGAGATGACTTTACCTTAAGATGACGTTATCTTTAGATGACTTTACCTTGAGATGACTTTTTCTTGAGTTGACTTTACCTTGCAGGTGATGCCTAGTATCCTTCTATAACATCTCAATTCCTTTGGGATTCTATTCTTTATTCTTTCCTTCTGCGGACATAACAATTAAACTTTGACCTTGAGATGACTAGCTAATGTATAGCACATGTTATAGCATGATCAGTGTACTTTGCTGTTGTGTTCAGACATATGCTCTGAGATGATTTTCCAAATGTTTTTCAACGAGCACTGAATCTAACTCGTAATGTTTAGGCTGTTCAACGAAGTTTAGATTCACGTGCGTCAATCTCAAATGTCCTTCTCATATGTCCTTATTTAATATCCGTAATGTCCTTATTTAATTTCCTTTTCATGTGTCCTATTCATTGACCTTATTTAATGTCCGTATGTAATGTCCTTAGTCATTCTCAGAATTAAATATCCATCTAAGATTTCCTTCTATAATGTCGTTTTCTAGTCCTTCTTTAATGTCTTTCTAAAATGTCCTGACTCTAGTAGTCTTTGTGTACATAACTTTGCTACGACATGGAGGTGAATTGTATTTTGAAATATATATTTTGGTATTTGTTGGAGAAATTTTTATTATGTTTTTAGTTTGTTTTCATGAAACATAAAATGGGTTGAAATTAGTTATTGAAGGTTGCAAAAAGTACATGAGAAAGGGTTGGTACTTAGATTGTGTAGCGCACTACAGTCAGTTTTCTACAATGTCTTAAAAGTTGCTGGACATCACGATGATTCTAAAACATGTTGGACAACAATCGGATAACTTTACAATGTCTTAAAGAAGGTTAGATACAGCTTACATTTACTAATATCACTACTTTGCGTTTTGAAATATTAACACTGAAAAATAACATAAAGACAAGGCGGGTAACTAAAAGAATGTATGCGCTCTTGCTATTCATGCAGTTATCCACCATGCGTGCACTGGTTTGCGCTAGTCTGCACGTTCACTATGTCGTTAGTGTTAATTGTAAGCAAAAAAACGGACTCATAGAGCTGTCAAGAAATTTGTGGAAACTCTACCTGAGCTCCCGTAGAGAGAATTCTCACTGCCAGAGCTGTAAAATCTGTTCCGTAGTGTTTGTCTCAGCGTTTACTTTGGCATTGGGTTTACTCTCTAAGGATATATCATCACCTTGGTTTTGTTTGGTTTCCTCAATTTACAATGTGCAGGTGGAGCATTGGACAGGGTGACTGGCAGGTTTACTGACTGGCTTTTCGAGGAAAAGGCACAGAAACTGGACGTCGCAATAGGCAAATCATGGGATGGACAAATAAATAGACCGGTCATTAACCGAATTATGCGAAAATAGATAGCTTGCAGTTCAGTTTTTAGTTCATACAATTCTTTTTTAGAATTATGTCATATAGTTTACCTTCATCTGTCCTTTAGTTTGTTGCACAGTGAGGAACCACATATGATCAGTCGACCGTCTTTCTCCATTCCTCTTTCTTTTGCCTTGAATAAAATGTCTTTCAATGACAGGCCTATCCATTCTTTAAAGTTGTTATCCCACTGGTTTCTCTGTCTGCCTTTTTTCTTTTTCCTGGTACTGTTACCTGAAGGAAAGTCTTTGCGAGCCTTGAGGACCTTGTGATATGGTCATAAAGTTTTAGTTTGCATTGTTTTATGTTGTCAGAAGGTCATCGAGAGGCCCAATCGCCATTGTGATCCTGTTTCGAATCTCGTCTTATGTGATGAGGTCTTTACAGGTGATACCTGCATCACGACTGCGTCTCAGCACTTCTGTTTCCCTATAAGCGATATGTTTCATTTTCATCACATTATTAAATTTGAGACAAAATAATGAATTGATCTTTTTTTTAATGAACCAAGTGCATAGCAATGTAGCCTCCACATGCACTACCAGGACCACTTTTCCTTCAATATAGCTCTTTTAAATGCAACAGTCATAAATGAGAAAGTTGTCTACTCTATTCAAATCAATAATACGGAATATTTATCTAAGGTATGAAGCTGTGTGGGATGTCAGACACCGTTAAGCAGACACATAGAATTACCCTTTACAATGCAGTTATACAAAATAAAAACTTAACGCTTAGTACGATAAAAAGATTGTAGTAAATAGACAGATACAATCTATAAACTTCGAAATTCTTGGCCTTGGTTTGTTATACAATCTGGTTTCGTTTTAATAGCAGTGTGGCGGGTGGTGATTCTCTCTTCTTTGTTTGACGTCTACAGTTGAACTCCCTTACTTATTCAGTTCAGGGCCGAGAGTGTCGAATGTGGTGTAGAGACGCTTAAACAGGCTTGGACTTATTTTATCTTTTCAAATGATCATTAGATTTCAAAACGCCTCCCATCTGCTGCACCATCTGAATTTTAGTTTGAGAAGTGAGAGTGAGAGAATTGTAACCTTGTAAGAATAGACTACACATATCATTACGTAGCGATCTGTTTTCTAAACTGTTTTTTAAACTGTATTTTTAAATGTTTTACCTCCCCGAAGTAGTATTTTCTATCTTGTAGTATGGGGTGGGTGGGGGAATGGACGAGTGGGGAACAGGGATAGCCCTTACCGACCCCCGGATCCGCCAACGAGTTTTTCTGACGCTAAAATTCCATTTAAAAAAATCGGCCACTTATTTTGTTTTCACCTCGGTGTGTCAAAACTATGGATTTATTGATTTGTTTTAAGGTGAGGGGAATACCTATTGTTTCAACAGCTGCTGAACGGTATTATTATTATCATGTAATTATTTAGATTTATGTTGTTGTTCCAACTTCAGCTAGGGTGGCTTAACCTTGAACTCCAAGCAGATGTTTCAGATGAACAAAGAACTTTTACACCACTAAGTGCAATTCACAATTTCCGACACTCGTTAAAATAAAATTGATAAAAAAATTTCCCTGGCTTTAGCATCGCCTTGAGTCTGTATATGATTTCATGAGGGAGAGAATTAACTAATAAAACTAATCGAAAAATTTGTACCAGATATGAACTAGACAGAATCTAGACAGAAACAAGACTGAATCTAGACATGAACTAGACTGAATCTAGACAGGAACTAGACTAAATCTAGAAATGAAGTAGACAAGAACTAGACATGAACCAGATAAGAACTAGGCAGAATCTAGAAACAATCTATACAGAAACTAGACAGAAACTAGACAGAATCTAGACATGAACAAGACATGAACCAAGAGATGTCTAGACAGGAACAAGAGTCTATTAACTAGATAAACTTAGACACAAGAGAAAAGGAGAAGTTTAATCAAAATTGCCACCACGCTTTAACTTTACTAGAAACATTTTCCATTTAACATTAAAATAATCATTTTAAAAATGTGTTAACGCAATTTGCCACTTGCAGATTTTCTTTTTGGTTAAACTGTACCTACAGGAAATGTTAACAGTCTAGAACACTACAAGATTTGTGTCTTTTGCACGTATATAGGTCTTGTCATTTCTATTCTTTATGTCACAGTCACCTAGCCTCGCAACGTGAATACAAATAATTCATATGTAAGAGTTGCCCCTTTATAAGTTAGCTGGAATTCTAAACGTTTCTGGTTCAATTCATCCATTGGATCATTTTTCTAAACTATTTGGCTGGCACATAAAGAACAAGATACAAATTGCTATTCTCTCTCTAAAAGAAAAAAAAAAAGAATCTCCCTGCGAAGCGAAAAGGTAAAAAGATACAATAGTATGAATAGATCTATTGTAAATGTCTAGATTTAAAATAAAAAACTCACCCTTGCATGTAATCTTATGTATTTATTTATTTTACCATTATAAATCACTGTCTCTCGATCCGCGTCTTTTACAGCGTCTGTGGACGACACTAGTCTCTTTTCTATTCGTCGTAAAATCGGGTTTTGAAAAATCCGGGAGTCTGGAAGATATCTGGGCTGAGATGGCGCTGATGTGTTGCCGCCATGACAATTAATGTCCGGGAAAGAGAAAAAGCAGGAGCCAATGGGGCTCATCGGGAGGCAATCTAAAAGGGGAGGCTAGCCCGAAGGCTGGATTGAATTTTTAAAAAACAAAATTTAAAAAGCTATGTAGACTCTTCTAAACGTTTAGAGAAAATGTTAAAACTCATTTGATAACGAAAGTGTTATCCTTACACAATTTAAATGAAGCTACAACGTTTTTGTGACTATATTACAAAAATATAAAAACAGCCTATTTTACTTATATCAAAACGCAACGAGGTCACATATCCTAATTTTGAGTGTGTATCTCTACATTAAACAGCTCTGTGGTATAGGCTACCCCTATATTGGACACTAAGTGCAATTAACAATTTCAGACGCTCGTTAAAATTAAATTGATTTTAAAAATTCCCTGGCTTTAGCATCGCCTTGAGATTGTAGACGAATTCACGAGTGAGAGGATTAGAAAGGAACTAGACATGAAACTAAACATGAAAAATGTGTACCAGACACGAACTAGACAGTATTTAGACATAAATAAGACTGAATCTAGATAGGAACTAGACAGAATTTAGTATACAGAATCTAGTATAGCTACACCTATATTGGATATTTCATCTTGATGAATAAAACGAGGTTTAGAAATAAATCGATGTGCAACTATTAGCATTTATTTACATTTAGCAAGATGTCACTAAGTAGCAAACAGACGCACACATTGTTACAACATTGTATCAACTCCCTCTGTCTGTAAGGTAACAAATGGGTGCACGTTATTGATCCCACACTCCATTCTCGGACCAAAGTCATTCATTGACGTAGACTAGATATGGATCAATTTAAACAATAACCACGTAGTCATTACTGGTAATAAATTAATTTGTTTGATAGTAAAAAGGGAAATTAATCATTAAGTACTCACGCCTATGGCTAAATTTGTAGGGTTTAGTCCCCTTATATTATTCTTAACGCTACTTCTCCCACACGCTTTCTTCGTTCAAGTTGATTTTTTAAAAACTATTTATTGTACCCTAACAAAACAATCAATTAAAAAAAAATTATTTAATCAATTATTTGTTATTAATTATTTTTGTATCGAATAAAGGAACTAACTTGTACATCATTGATAGATAAAGTTGTAAGGGCGGGCTTGTTCCACTTAGATAAGCGTTGCATTTAGTTGAAGTATTTTTTTGTTTGTTTCCCCCCTAGACACATACAAACTAACAAACACACCTACCTAACAATTACGTTTCATTTCGAACATGGAGATGTCGCGGCGAGAAAAGTGGCAAACAATTTGCCGAAGTACATGAGGTCTAGTAAGGCGTGACATCTTCTTCCTTTCAAGACTCAACAACCATCCATCTATTTGCTGGTCTTTCTGTCGACCTGCGTTCTAAGTATTTGTATGGCTGATAGGCAGACAATTTAACTATGTAGCCAAACTAGTTTACTTTTGACGGAATGGATTTCTGGTCGGTGATATGCGCTCTGGACTATCGTCTGGATTGTCCCGGTTTGAACCCTGTCCGTCAACATTTCCCGCCATCCTGTGGAAGGTTTAGACTAGGATGAAATTCTTCAATTCTGAAGGAACATCCGAAATATGTAAAACAAAACGACAAACTTAGAAGTCACATATATATACATATTTAAAACCAATCAGCCGAGCAATCAACCAACGGTTCTTATGTTGTTGCTTATGGGATTCATTGGCGTACACCTTTTTTTTTTACTCCTATGCCATCTCATGTTTGTCTTGAGCTGCAACCTCTTCTTTTGTTTTCTAAACATTACCAACCAGCCAAACATCTGATATATTGAACCATCTGATATATAGAACAATACGTGGAGCAATACATAGAGACAATGAGAGCTCAACATTTTGTTCTACATCAAAAAAGAAGAAAAAAAAAAGGTTTCCATAACAAAGTCGACGTATACATAACATAGACATTACTGTAAGCCAGGATCGTCTGCTCTTTCTACTCTCAGACAGACCTCGACTGTTGTTTGTGCCGGTAATGAGCTAACTACGGTGTGGATAGTTTAACAAAAGACAGCGCTCAGCCTTCTGCTAATGGCCCCTGCTGGATTCCGGCAGTACTTGTTTCTTATCCAAGTTATCTCCCCTTTCTTTCTATTGTTTACCAAACAGGTTGTCAAAATAAATGTACATCAGAAACCAAGTCTGTAGTCATGTACTTCGAGTTTTATTGATGCTCTAGTTGTAACAGCAAGACGTGTTTCTCTGCTTTAATAACGAAATCATTATCTGAACAGCATGAGGACACTGTTTCTAGACAATATGAATCAGCTGTTAACAGTTGTATCCCTTTGTTCTCATTACAAGATAACATATATACTTTATAATTTACAGCATAATTAAACATAATTATGTCCAGAAATATAATAAAAACCAATAATGTCTTTAAATGTACTTATGTAAACATTTTTTGTTTTTTGTCTAAAAGTTATGCAAGTGGGGGGGGGGATCGAAGTGTTACGTTGTTTTAGTTCGATAGATAATTATTGTATTATAGTTATTTGTTAATGGATGGGTGGATGGATGAATGGATGGGTGGATGGATGTTTCTATGTTACCGGCAAAGGATGAATTTCAGGCTAAGCTGGAAATAACGTCGCCATTTTCTACTTTGCCTTGGCATAGTTTAGAATACCTAGGCACTTTATATTTCATTTTCTTCCAATTTACACAGGAGGGAAAAAAAAACCTCACTGAATAAATATCCCTTTTAAAAAGTTTACATCAACTCACTGTCTGTCTGTCTGTCCGTCTGTCTGTCTCGTTATTTCTCCCACATCCCATTCTCAGATCAAGTTAAAACTTTACAAAATTATTCATTGCCTCTAAGAAAAAATTAACAATCAAATAGCTAATTAATTCGCGGTATTCGATTAATTTGATATATACAGACAAAGGGAGATAAATCTTGCAGTATTGAAACATCGTGCAGTAATTATGCGGTTCTTTCATATTATATAACTATTTTTTCTTTGTATCTGAATGGAACTTAGATCATTCTAACAGCCTGAATTTTAATTCAGAAAACATATTTTAAACATTTATTTTATGTAGCACATTTCAAAGAGTTGTTTTTTAAGTTCAATTTCAAGAGATACATTATTATATTCAAATACAGGCTATTTAAACATTATATGTTACAGTCTTCATCTCAATGACAGTTTTTACAATGCTTAGTGAAAGTAGGAAACAGAGAAGGTATTTCCTACTTTGCCTGAATGCATTCTTTACTTTGCTGTAACATAATTCTTATAAATATTAATTCCATCCACATCTAAAGTGTGTGTGTTTCCCTATAACTTAAATGTTGCTTACTGGACTAATGTCGTTTTAAGCCTGAACAAAGCAATCGCCAACACTTAGAACTTTCTGTTTTCAACGTATGTAGCACGAAATCACGCACATTTATCAGCCTCATCTCAACAGCAACACACAGGCGGCAATCAGCCTATAGGCCAGGGGTCGGCAACCTTTTCACTCGAAAGAGCCAAATATTACAATTTACAAAACTTTAAAGTTTTTAAAGAGCCACAGATTTTTTCTTGCCAACAATAAATATTACTCGCACAATTAATTTTTTAATGAAAAAAAAACCTTATCTATTCATTCAAATATGTGCTTTTCACAAACAAAAAATGGATAATATATTGTTATAAACCTGGTGGTGGCACAGATGGGGGTAGTGGTGTGTGTGTAGTCAGCCGACGCAAATAGCCCCAGGCCAGCAATAGACGAGCGGTCAACCGTGACAAGTTACGACGGTCAGCCGAGACGAGTGTCAAGATGAAGGTTTGAGTAGGATCGACGTCGTTAACAGAGCTCAGGAGCGTCACGAGGGATGTAGTCATATGACCACCCAGAATGGTCGATCGACGTTCGGCCCGGTTCTAGGAGGCCAGCTGGGACCCTATATAAAGAGCGAAGGTATCAGAGACGAGTCAGTCACAACTTCCCGATCTACAGTTTGTTACAACGGCCCAGTACAAGTCCGAGACGAGGACAGAGAGACCAGTGCAAGAGTTGATACGGCGGAGAGATATTTGTACAGTCTTGTGTTACGTGCTGCCAATTGTACAGTGTTGGCTGTTATTTATTGACATTAAACTATTACGTTATTTTGAAGCCCAGAGTTGTCAAGTTCTTTCAGTTGGTGGTGTCGTTTGGTGCAATTTGTCGCGAGCCTAGATAGGGAGATTCCTAACAATATATATTAAGCATTATTAGATAATTATTTTTTATTTTGGTAATAACTAAAGCAATTAAACAATTACGTAGAACACTAACTTGTACTTCAATAACAAACAATTGAACTAACTAATTCAGTGGAAGCGATGACTTTGGTTTTGGAAAGCTTTGGCTCATAACTTGTTTTTAGTTTTAAACACAACTCTGCATTTTCATTTGTTAGCTAGCTTCTTCCCATAATTTAATTACATTCATGCAAAAGAACTCTTCCTCGCACGAATATGTCGATCCGAACATAGTCAGTACTACAATGCCAACTATTTCACCTAACTGTAGCAATCTGGAAGACTATTCCATGCGTCGAACTTAAGAGCCTCATCTCGCGGCATTTCTTTTCAAGTTGTCACTTTTGTTGCGGTACGTACATACATTTCTGGAGCCTTCAACTCTTCCAACTTGATTTTCAACTCTGTAAATTATCCACGACACAAGAATTTACTTTTTAAATCGATCAATTGCATGTCTAGAGATCCAGTATCAACTCGAAATGGCTCAATATGGATTTCGTAACTATTTGTGTTGAGAGGATTTACTAGGAATGCTATAAGGTTTCGTTGGCTTTGAACTGCTCAAATCTGCCAAGTAATTCATCTTTGATTTTTTGTTATAACTGTGCTGAAGTAATTCGTGTCAAAAGTTGCACTGATTTTATCATGATACTGCGTTAGACATTGAAAATGAAGTAACTTACCGCTCTGAATATCTTCTGCAAAAATAATAAATTTTTCTTGCAAACAAACAAATTCTACTCCCAAAACATAGGATGAGCTTTCCTTTCCTTGCAGTTTAAGATTCAGCTCATTTCATTTCGCTTTTATTTCCACCATCAGGTTCAATTTTTGCAACCATTTGTCGTTCTCTAATTCAGGGTGATTAATGCCTTTTCCAATTTAGGAATGTATTTATTTTATTCCAGCACAAAGCAAAACGTTTCAACCTTAGGAAAGCCAACGCACTTTGTAGGGCAGAAGGAGTTCGGAATACTAATGTTAAGTATGTCTTGAAGAATTAACGCAACTAGTGTCGTAGTTGGACCGAACACTTTTAATCCTTCAACACTGGACGCCATCTTAGGCGAAAGACGAATGTTCACAACACAAGACGCATAACTCCCAATGACTAAGGACTATAACTTACATATATCAAGTATTAACAACTGAGTCAAGAATTCGTTTAAGAAAACTGACTATCGAAGAGTGCTTTAGATAAGATGGTCTTAACACTTTGATTATCAAATTTTTGACTTCAACTGTTTCGGCCATAAATGTTTGGACACAAAGCGCTTCTTGGTGTATTATGCAGTGAAATATAAGAATTTGGTGGTTTATTTGGCTCCTAAGAATCGTTGATGCTCCTTTATTTTTTCCAGTCATACTTCTGGCTCCATCAGTTGCTATTGGATAGACTTTGTTTAACTCGATCTTATTGTCTTTAAGGTATTTTTGCATGGTATTCGCTTTATCTTCCCCTCTATTTTTTACGAGCGGAAGCAATCCTAGAAGTTCTTCTTTTGGACCTTGGGAAGACTAAAAGAGCAGAAGAAAGTTGAATATCTTCCACCTGCAAATGTGTTACATTTGAAGACATGTTGACTAATCTATCTTGTGGCTGGTGGATTGTGGATTTTCTTTTCAAGATTTCTGGTTTCTTTTTGAAATCGCGAAACAAGTCTTCATATGCACGTAGGAAGCAGTCTTTGAATATTCACCATCTGAAAATAGTTTGCCTTTTTATGCAATTTTTACTGGTACCGCAAAGCTTGCCAGATGAGCATTATTTGTAGATTGCTTCTAACTTTGAGAAGATCATTCGCTTCTAACTCATTTACTTTAACAACAAACTTTACGTCACAGCCAAAGCGCGTGGTGAAGACGCCAATTCGTCTTGCGTCGAAGGCGATTTAAAACCTACACAGAAACACCCGACGATGGCGTAATTCGAGAGTTTCCGACGGACTGACGACAGTGACGACGGGTGTAATGCGGGGGGGGGGGGGGGGGGGGTAAAAGGCTAAGAGATAGGATCGGCACCTAATCCTTGTTAAACGATTCAGAATTCTTTTAAAAAATGTTTCGATAAAATAAATAATATATGCGGATGGAAATAAAGAGCCGAAGCTTCACATCCAAAGAGCCGCATGTGACTCGCGAACCTGCCGACCCGGCTATGACAACATCCCAACAGCAACACACAGACTGCAATGGCCTATAGACTTTGACAACTACATCCCAACAGCAACATACAGACGGCAATGGGCCTATAGGCTTTGACAACTACATCCCAACAGCAACACACAGACGGCAATGGGCCTATAGGCTTTGACAACTACATCCCAACAGCAGCATACAGACGGCAATGGGCCTATAGGCTTTGACAACTACATCCCAACAGCAACACACAGACGGCAATGGGCCTATAGGATTTGACAACTACATCCCAATAGCAACATACAGACGGCAATGGGCCTATAGGCTTTGACAACTACATCTCAACAGCAACACACAGACGGCAATGGGCCCATAGGATTTGACAACTACATCCCAATAGCAACATACAGACGGCAATGGGCCTATAGGCTTTGACAACTACATCTCAACAGCAACATACAGACGGCAATGGGGCTATAGGCTTTGACAACTACATCCCAACAGTAACATACAGACGGCAATGGGCCTATAGGCTTTGACAAATACATCCCAACAGCAACACACAGACGGCAATGGGCCTATAGGCTTAGACTGATCAAACAGTGTTAGGAAATCGTAGTCGTTAGTTTCATCAAACTCTTTCCATGCTCTGGTCCAACGTGTGTGTGTGTGTGTATGGAAGGGAGGGGGAGTGTCTTCAGGTTCCTGTTAGCTGGGGTGGCATTCCTCCCAAGGAAAGTGACATTCACTGTATAGTAAAGGGAGGGCATCCATCAGAGTGAACTAAGAACGAAAGTGTACGAGGTCGACACTTCAATGCCCTTCTTGACCCAAACCCAGATTGGTCTCGGCCATTAAAGAACCTTCAGAAAGCAGCTTGATAAAGGGACACTGCTTCGTTCTTGATTGACAGTGGCCAAAGTGTCTTCACTGTTCATACCGTTAGCCCCAACACTTGACCCGCAGGTCCTTCTGTAACGTCGATACCATCTTAGTAATATCTAATGACCATCACAAAGTCACTCATAATGACTTCTTTTATCAGGAAACAATGTGTAGAATATTCAATTTTTCAAAAATATATGTCTATCACTTGACATGATTGAGACACTTCAGAAGTATGACATGATCTAGACACATGTGAAATTAATGTCATGATCAGACAACGATACATGCATGTCACGATCTTCTTCTTCTTCTTCGTTCTCATTGTTATGTTGAAGTGTTCAGATGAGTAGACCAATACATGAGATGAACTGCGCAGTGGTTTCCAGATCATGGAGCTCTCCATATAGTTTCCTTTCTATTGGGGTGATTTGGGGCCAATGTATTTTACGGGCCTCTTGGTATAGAGAGCAGTTTTGGAGTATGTGGTCTGCATTCTCTGGTGATACTCCACATGGGCAGATTTGAATGTTTCCAATTTTGAGCTTCTGGTACATGTGTTGTCGCATTCTGTTGTGTTCGGTCCTGAGTCGAAAGATTAGACGTTGGTCTTGTCTGGATAGCTTATAGTAAGCGTCATCTTTCTTGTGATTTGGATGAGAGCTCGTCCATTTCTCATTTTATTTTATTTACGATTAATTTCTTTAATTCTTCTGGATAGAGTGCAGAGTTTATTACTGTGTTAGTTCTCCCACTCTTAGCGAGTTTGTCAGCCTTTTCATTTCCTTCTAGTTCTATATGAGCTGGTATCCATTGAATTACAGTGTTTTTTTTTGCTGTTGTTGTTGAGCTTTGTAAATACTGTTCTGAGGTTTTTAATATATGAGGAATCAGAGTTTTGCAGGCTTTGGAGGGTTGTTTTTGCATCGGTTAGAAAGACAATCTGACTGTGTGGTGAACTTGGATGATTTGCTAGCATGGTAGCAGCTAGTGCTAGTGCTTTCCTTGTTGCTCTGTGACTGTCAGAGAGCTCTCCAGTTGCAATGATTTTTCTAGTTTTCGTCCACTGATTGCTAGGATAATTGGTATTGATTCATTATAGTATGTCACGATCTAAAAACATTACATGTATGACACGATCTTGACAGCGTTACATGTAGGACACGATCTAGACAGCGCTACATGTAGGACACGATCTAGACAGCGCTACATTCTCGACACGATCTAAACACACGTTAAATTAATTACATGATTTAGACTACATCACGTTCATGCATGATCTAGACTCTAGACACACATCACATGCAGGACTTGATCTAGACAACGTCACATGAAGTTTAAGATCTAGACACATGTCCAATGCAGCCTGACTATTTACCCATTTAGTGTTGAAGGCTCAACACTTTGCGTTCTTGGAACGAGGCCTGCACGTGTGACTCTATTAGCACGCCCTGTCGTTTCTCTCGACAAGTGTAATCTCTTAACTCACTCATATTATGTGACCATTAAGTGGGCTCGTTTAGGTAGGGTGGAAGCAGGGAAGAAGAGGGGCGTCCAAAAAGCCTGGGGGTCTAATTCAATTGCTCCTTTCTAGTAATGTTAACCGAATAAAGATTTTAACTTCTGATATTTTTTTTAGTTCTTTAAAGAAAAAAAAGTTTTGATTACCTTTAGGGGGAGAAGAGAAGAACCACATGAAGAAATAAATGGAGATTTGAATTGAAAGTTGCGTAGGATGAAAGCAGAAAAGGGGCGGGGGGCGGACGGTGTACCGGAAGACCATAGCCTGATCAAACTGGAGATAGTAAGTGACCATTAAACTTGTCTAGATGGTCTATTGATTGTCTAAGACATGGATTTCCCAGGGTAACTGTTAATCCTGAGGAAGAGCTTTCTGCTGGAAGACATGGGGAATATTAAAAAGGGACTTTTTCAAATGTTCGTCTTAACTAGGTGTCTCAGACAAGGGCTAATTAAATGGCCTGCGTCATTTGGTAGAAAGTTCGGAAACAGTTTGTCAACAGCTGTTATGTGTTTGTGTGTGTGAGTAATATTGTTTTTCTGTTGTTGTTGTTGTTTTTTTGTTGATGTTTGTTGTTGTTTTGAATTTAAAGAAACATTATTTTGTTTCTTGAGCTTTTTCAACCAAAGCTAGAAAGTATTTTCAAAAGATTCATATGCAAAACAAGTCATTTCAATCATAAAACAAGTTAATTATACAAAATACTTTTTTTTTAATCTCATTAACTGGAAGGTGAAATAGTATCAATTTTCTCTAATTAATCAATTTTTAATGACTCAAAAATTAACCACATGTATATAGATTTGTTTGGTTTATCAGTAGGCATAACATTTTACAGTACCTTTCAAGAGCATTATTCTTGTTTGTTGGGGTGGGACAGTTTGTGGTTAACGTGTCGTCTTCCGCCGATTACGTACACGTACCATATATAAACAGAATTAATAAATTACAACTAAATTGATTTACTTATTGGTTAATTTTTTTAAATTGATTCGTGTATCGCAATCGACAATGAACAATAGTGCAAAGTTTCATCGTGAACTGAGAATGGAACGTGTAAAGAGTTGTTACCAGACAGACGCACGGACAGACTTGATCTTAGCCTGGGGTACAAAAAATGAATGTCTTTAAATTGTCAAATAATTTAGTAGAACTGAACGGTCCAAAACTTAATCTAGTTCTTTTCAAAACGCAGCACTTGTTTTTTTCTAACAAAGCATTTGTTTAAATCTGCACTTTCAGACTGTGGGTGCCATATGTGTAAACCACGAATGCATTCATTTGGAAATGATCTGTAAACATTTGCCCCCTGTTCACTCGTCGAATCATTCATAAGGATATTTCCGATTGATGTAGAATTTTTTTTTCTTGAAATTGTATTATTGTTCTTTTCCTTTTTTTTTTGGTCTGTATTTCGCTCATCAAAAAGAAAGCAATGAATAAGAACAGAACGAACGCCTTGTGTAGATATATGTGTTTGATGTCACCGAATGTTACAGAATACAAAATGAAAATGTAGCCTAGTGCAAAGTACGCAATATCATGGACGCTAAAATGAGTTTTTACTTTTGACGACCTTTTGGAACGTTGAAAATTTAGAATTAGAGGTCAGTTTCACTGCAAGGTTGTTGTCGACGGTCGTTGACTTGTAGCCCCAAACTGCCGGTAGACAACTGAACCGCTGTTAGGGTATTAGATCTTAACTTATAAAACTTGAAATAACTTGAATAACTTCTTTGTGAACAATACTTATTATAGCTTTTATTATAATATAGACAAATTTAATAGGAGCTCAAATAAATGTATTAGACTTAAGTAATAGTAACAAAATACAATAACACAAACTTTCATTCTCACTTTCTGGAGTCGTGTCTCCTAAGACCAAGTGACGACAATGCCACCTATGTTTCATCATTCACAACCAATTGCAAACTTATTCCCACCGTCACCATAGAAAGAGAAATACACTCACGCACACACACACAGTCCTTAACAAAGGTGCAAACCATATTTTCCATCTGGCCTACTGGCCATAAGATAGAAATTTGTTCTGGTCAAATACATTAATCTGGCCACAGACTGGATATTGCTTTTAGCCACTTTCTAGATCATTCTCCTGGTCATATTCTAGAAACACATTCTTCAATAATACCTAATAATACAGTGTTACCTTGTTCAAATGAACTTGTCCGCAATGCCCAGTATATCAGAATATTTCGTTAGATGCATATAGATCTATTTTTATAATGTAGAAACTCAAGTTCTAACGGTGCATACAAAAGGGACGTGTCTTTAAAACGTAGGATACATCGACGGAGGACTCTTTTTTTACAGTCCAAGCCTAGTTTTTAAAATGCCTTTTCTTATATATTTTAAATATTTATCTCAGTGATGTGCGACTCATAACTTCTTAAAGGTCGGGGACGTCTTGTGAGCCAAATTTTATTGCATGACCTCTCGTGACCTTCCTCTTTATGGCTTAATAAACATATCTAGGTATCAGCGTGGGAGTTTCGCGGTTCACATTCATAGATATAAAGTACAGCCTTGAACCCTTAACACTTGACCTTCCCGGCTAGTAACACAGCCAAACAGGTGATTCTAGAGCTGTCAAGATATTTATTCCCTCGTTTTATTCTGGGTATGATTATAGTAAGATTGCCGTAGTGTAGTATCTTTAAGGGGGGGGGGGGGGGGGTTATAGTAAGATCAGATGTGAGAGTCCATGAAAGGAGGTTATATAGTGTTATTTTATGATTATTTGTGTCTGAAGGGGGAGGGAGGAGTATTTATAGCCAGATGGGGAGACGACGAGGTGAGCCTGCTAAAGTTATGAAGTTCTTTTAGTATGACCCCGTTAAGAACAAATCTCGCGCTTGGTTTGTTCTACTTGTGTGACGTCAACGTCATGTCTTGTCTTATTGAACTGACATAGTCAGTGCTCATCTACTAAAAAGATTTATTGTAAGAATGAGGCACCAAGATCTCATCATGATCTGTCCCTTGACTTTCATCGTAGGGGCGTTATGACAGTTCGTGTAGCCCTCCTCTTTAACTGACCATCAGCTGTTCTTAGCAGGACATCAAGAGAGAGGCTGGTCTTTTCTTGTACGTTATCCGGCCAGTTTTGTTTCGGACAACCTTTTCGTCGTGCTCCCTCCACTAGACCTTGAAGGATAACTTTGGACAGTGAGTCATGTCTTACAATAGGACCGAACCAAACTCAGCTGTCGTGTCTTCACAGTATTGAGGAGTTCCTCCTTTTTGCCCGTAGGAGAGATAGCGTGTTCAATTATCCGTAGCCGTATCTGTGAATACTTAAAGATTAATTGCTCTTATTGGTATCAAACAAAATAAGTAATTACCATTAATTAACAACTGGTTAATTTTTTTTTATTGATACGTGCTTTGAATATAACAAAGAAAAAAAAGTAAAGTACCCCTTTCAGACCTTCTGGTCTATAGGGAAGATGATGTAAAGTTCATCTGTTGTGTTTCTGTGGCCTACGGTTAACGAGGGTATCATGTGGCCAGCACAACGACCAACCGCCTTTACTTTTCCCCAACTAATGTCAGGTAAACATTAGAGCTGGGTGTACTCAGAGGCGCCCTAAGATTCCGAAATTAAAAAGTCTTCACCAAGATTTGAACCCCAGACCTTGTCTTCAACCTGATCTTAGAATGGGTGTGGGAGAAATAACGTATACAAACGTTTATTCAGACACTCAGACAGACAGACAGAGTGAGTTGATAAAAGTCTTGTAAAAATACAATTTGATGAATTTAATGGAGAACAATTCTCCGTAACAAGGAAATTTCACTTAATAGTGTCGAAGCCTTTTCTGTTACTATACATAATTACTCTGGGCTTGAGTATAGTAAGACTGTACTTGTGGATGTGTGTATGTTTGTGTAATTATGGGAGGAAAGGGTAAGGATCCAACCTTTAAGAAGTTATAACACACACGTCTCTGATATATGCATTTCAAATGCACAAGACGACCTAGTTCGAACTCATGACCCGAGCCTCCTCAAGCCGACATTCTAACCACTCTGTTAGTGAGGTGCGTATAAAAACAGTACTTTAAAGCGGCAACATATAATGGGGACTAATTCAGCTTATACGCCACCTCAGTCAAATTCAATTTTTTCAATTGTTCGAGATATCAAATAAAATACGGTCATTAATTAACAATAATTAACTTATAGTGTGTTTTTTTATACTAATTTTGTGTTGTCAGGGAAAAGAAATAATTGTGCAGAATTTCAGCTTGATCCGTGATTGGGTGTTGGAGAAATAACGTGAGCAAAATTTTTTACCAGACAGATTGCGTTGATATAAGCTTTGTAAAAATCTTTGTATGATATTTTTTAATATGAATTAGGGTTAGGTCCCGCATATGACACTCGCCCAGATCCTGCCTACTTGTAACCCCACCTATGGTTTGAGACGAAACCATTTTGATAAATTTATTTATACCACCGAAGAAATGGTTTTTGTTTTTTTTTTCGTTTTTCTTAAGTTTACGGAACTACAAACCAGTATTTGTTTGGCTTAGAATCTTTTCCAACTAATTCAGTATTTATCTCTTATCATGCCATCATTAAGTTGACTTTGGTCCACTAGGACCACAGAAGACTTGTATCGGCTGGGATAGCCCGAGGACATTATTTGCCACTAGTAATTACCCCGTTATATCAAACGGAGGTCAGCTGAGTCGTAGAACATGATTTATAGTTACCCAGTCGTACCACTACGCTTGACTTTTCCTTCCTCCTATAATCAATATGTTCGGCTTTGTACCAAAACTTCAGTTCAGATTTGTGACGAAACAGTAAAGTAGTGATAGCCTTTTTTAAGGCCTGAACTTGCCGCGACAGATACTAAATATAGGATTTTGGGATGTCACTGTTGTGGTGAGTCCAACAGCAACAAAAAATAGTTGTACTGAGGTCAGTCACCTTTGATCTTTGATCAATGCTGTTTATTAGGAGTCTATTAGGACTACTTAATTTTTTTTTGAAAAATTTACTAAATAAGGGCTAAAACACACAATAAATTGTCCTAACCCAAATTGTCGTAGATAGCAGCACATTAGTTCTTGCAATTAAAAAAGATCATTACCCCATATTTACATATTTAAAAATCCATAGTATTTTAAAAGAGCTTATATCAACTCACTCTGTCTGTATGTCTAGTTCTTTGACACCCAAACTCGAAACAAGCTGAAATTTCGCCCAGTTATCTCTTGTATTCGACAACACAAGAATCAATTTAAAACCTAACAAATTAGTTAATTAACTATGGTTAAATAATTATTTGTGTTTAGTATATCGAACAAAGGAAAGAAATTGTACTTGACTGAAGTGGTAGTCTAATTTGAATTAGTCCCCTTTATAAGTGGCTGCTTTAAATTAAGTTTGAAACAAACAACACATAAATATACAATCTTCTATAATCATAAACACCTCACTAGCCGAGCGGAAAGTATTTCGGCTTGAGGAAGCGTTATCTATGAGTTCTAATTCAGGCCGGATTTGTTTTTTTTTTTAATGTTTTTAAAAAACGATTATAGTAAAATTCAGCCTGATCTCCCTTTCTTTCTTCCTCCCCCGCACCCCTTATTTCCCAACTGGTCCAGACAAGTGATAGGAGCATAGTGTAATGAAAAAGCTTAAAGCATGAAATAGCGCTAAACAAAAATTATTGGTAAAACTATTTCTAATCGCACAGATTTATTGATGTTGGTTAGATCTGTTACAAATTTAATTACATGGCTGAACCGAACTAATTGATACAGTTACACTTTGTATCAGATTGTGTTTTTTTTTAAAGTATATTCTGTGTTTATCTTTTTTTACTTTTGTCTTTTTTCTTCTTTCTCTGTTTCTGTGAGATTGTACCAGCTCAGCGCGACTCATTTATCATCACATCCTGGGCAGTTATAAATTATAGCGTACAGGGTCCATCTGTTAGGAGCGGGCTTATTTTCAAACCATGTCAATATTGCTGCAGAGGGGGGGGGGGGGGGAAGGTAACTAGGGGAGACATCGCTGATCAATCTCACGCGTAACTCTTTCAGAATGAGGTAGCAGTGGAGTGAGTCATTATAGCCGCTAGGAGCAACGGTTACCTTTTTTTTTGTGAGTATATCTTCACGACCCAACAGCTGGCCAATTAATGATAAAGTATAAAAGAATTTAACAAGCAAAATATTAAGAAAATCTTTTTTCTTTTTTATTTAAAAAAAAGCTAATCTAAAGGGGAAGAACTCCGTCCTTAAAACTATGTCTACCAATAAAGTACAAGCTATTTGCCTTTTGCGTTATCAAACAAAATAATTAATTACCAATAATTAATTATTTATTGATTATTTTTGTTTATTGATTCATGTTTTGTTAGGCACAAGGAATAATTCTTTAAAGTATCAACTTGATCGGAGAATGTGTGATGGAGAAATAGCGTTAGCAATTATTTAAGGGGACTAAACCCAACAAATTTAGCCATATCTTTGCATGCTGAAGTTGCTATTAAACAAAATAATGAATTACCAGTAATTAATTGTCCTATTGGTTACTTTTCTTGTATTGAATTATGTCTTGTCTATGTCGATGCATTATTGTGCAACGTTTCAACTTGATCCGAGATTGAATGTGGGAGGAATAACGTGTACACACTTTTGACCAGACAGACAGACGGACAGACAGTTGATATAAGCTTTGTAAAAAGTATAAATAAAAACTAAATCTAAAATGAACTTTTTGAAGCGTTTCCTGGTTCATATCAAATGTGTGTACAAAGTTACATGGAAATAAAACTGCTCTATCTTTGCAATATTTATTAGTAATGCTTTGGTATGTATGAAATAAAATGTAAACAAAAATAATTTTTAATGTAATTTAGCACGGCAACGCCCAATTACTGTCTTATATATATGTGTAATTTTATTTACCAAACACGAAACCATTTATATTGTATGCTTCTATGCAGTTTTTTTTTTTTTTTGGTAAAAAAAATATATTTGTACTCAGTGATGGATTGCCTAACTTTTAACTACTAATAAATTAATAATAAACATTAAAATACAAGAAAAGTAATATTTGTTCCCACATTGAAAAAGGTGCCAGTACGCCCTACCGTACTACTTTTTACCGTTACAAAAAAAAAGCACTGCTTCTATGTATAAACATTATAAAAAATGATTTCATAGTTGGCGTTAATTCATAGCTTCCACGCGTAATCCATCTATACTTATGTAGCATAATTAATGATTACGACTGGCCCACAGGGGCCGCCTACGAAATTAAACCCCTTTTAAATAAGTAGCTTAGTTTTATTCAGACGCTAGGTTGCTCCTTTTAATTATGAAACAAAAAAGTTTGAGTACTTGGTTGTTTTCTTTTCTCCTTATTGGATCGCACCACCCAAGGTTGGAATAGCACAACAAAGAAGTGATTAAATATACAGTCTGGATGGTTCTAAATGAACTCCCAAAAGTAATTCCCTGTCCGAATTGTCTCCTACAGACGTTGGTGGAGTGGATTTAATTTATTGAAACCCCTGACATATAATGTACTCTGCTGTAAATAGTTTGCAATGTCTTGCGCTTGTTAGGATTAAAGGGATATTTCGAGACATTAGATTTGAAATGTGTTTTTGAATGTTTAATGAAGTGAACATTATCTTGTCAATGAGAGCTTGGTATGTCGTTTTACAAATATATATGTAAGCATTTGTATAGTTTTAGTTCTAATAGATTTTCCCTTTTAGAGTGGTCTAGAAAAAATGAGATTAGGCTCAGCGGTAATCAGATCACTGAAATAAAGTGACAAGTTCATGTCCAACTGTAAGATGCTTGAAAGTTATTAATAGCTTAGTTTCCGTTAACGAAAACAAATAGTGGTTGTTATTGAAATAAAAAAAAAAGTGTTAGCGTTAACTAGAAAGTTTTAAGAAGCTTAATTTCATTAATGAGAACATTGTCGCTAATGATAAAAAACAATTTAGTTAGCATTCATAAGACATAAAACAAAACATGGACAATTCTACGAAACAGATTCAGCAATAAGTCCAAGAATTAATAAACTCATTAAAGAGAGACTAGAAGAAAAATATTATTTGCTCCAATTATCTATCTTATCTTATCTTTTATAGACGTTACTTCGAAAAAGAAGGTGATTCGTGCTCATTCATTTTAATCATTGACTTAAATTCTGACGTCAGTGGTTCTCCTGGATAACTAAGGCAACTCATTCCATGCTCTAATAGCACTAGGAAAGAAGGAGCATTTGTACCAATTTGTCCTAGCATATGAAACAAGGAATGTGCCTTTTATCTTTGTGTATTTCTGAGTATTTTTTTCGGATTTCTTATTGTAATTGAAGATTATGATCATTTGATTTGATATGTAAATAATAATTTACTTTTCAGTCTTCTGTCCTAAAGGCTTTCTAAATTTAGTGATTTTACTAAAGGTGTTACTCTAGTCAAATGTGAATATTCGTTTGTTATGAATCTCACTGCTCTATTTTGTGTCTGTTCCAGTTTTTTTTTTATGTTTTCTTGAGTTGAAGGGTCCCCAACAGAGGATGCATATTCTATTATTGGCCTAACCAAGGTTAAATAGTATTTTAGTTTTATGTTCTTATTTGATTTATAGAAATTTCTTTTAATTAACCTTAATGCTTTGTTGGATTTTGTAGTAGTTTCATCAATATGGGGATTCCGTGATTGTCTTTCATTTAGTCTAGGTATTTTCCATTTTTAGTTTGTGTTACTGGTTTGCCATGAATAAGATAAGTGGAATTAATTTGAGTTTTTTGTTACTCTTATTAATTGACATTTTTCTGGGTGGAAAGACATGCTCCAATTTGATTCCCATTTCTGTAATTCATCTAATTCTCTTTGTAAAATTTCTGTATCTTGTGTTGTTTTTATTGTTCTATATATTATGTAATAGTCTGCAAATAATCCGACATTTGTTCCTGGACTATGCTATTTGGTAATCATTTCTTTAAATTAAAAACAGTAGTGGACCTAAGACTGTTCCTTGAGGTACACCTGATTTTACTGTCATTGGTTTTGATATAGGGCCTTTTATCATTACTTCTCTCTTTATGTATTATGTAATGAAATGTATTATGTGTACCATAAATGACAAAATATTTTATTTTGTAAGCAAGCTATGGTGGTGTCAAAAGCCTTAATAAGATAGCATCTATTTGCTCACTATTAGCTAAACCTTTTGAAAAATCATCAATTAGCCCTATTAGCTGTTTCACGTGATCTATATTTCCCTAGGCCGTGTTTATATAATAGTCAATTTGACTGGCTGCCTGGTCGTGAGGTATGCACGGTGGAGTGTCGTTCGGTCGTCTAGATGGTCCTGGGTTTCATACCCTGCCCGCTGCCACCCCATGTGGTAGGTTTGAACCAGGAAGTAAATTTAACTCCGAAGGAACATCCGAAAGAATTTTACAAAGAAGCATTTGCATAAGGCATAAGTGTAGACTACTTGTTAACTTTGTAACTTGGTACACATTTAGTGAACTCAATTTTCGTTTTTATTGTGTGGCAGAACAAAATAAAAAGGAAAACTGAATCTAAAAAACGAAAACTTTATTGAAAGTAAAAAGATGCTGAAATTTTTTTAAAAAGTATAAATAAGAATGTTTAAAAAATTTAAACAAAATTTAAAACAGGGAATTCATTGAAAAAAATATTAACAACATTGCAGTGTTTTTTTTTTATTTAAGATTAAAATCGCATGTTTATAATAAAAAAAATTTATAAAAAAAACTATTTAACAAACAAGTCATTCTTTGTTAGTTATATTTACGCTATTCAGCCAGTAGGAACCATTAAACGACAGGTTCAATGGTATCGATAAGCGATCTGTCTGACATCTGACATTTATGCCACACTCGGATTATCTGCTGCCAGTATGGAAAACTGCACAGCTTCAACTGAGTCTCGCAGGCTGCTGAAATCAAGATGAACATAATTGTGTAGTCCTATTACTTCTTAAGTGATGGCAATTATTTTGCGTGTGGCTGCGTAGCATAAACCGCTTGGCTACATGTGAAGGGGCTCAACTTTGCTGAGCGCCTAAATGAAGCACGTATACCTTCTCCCAAATACCCCCCCCCCTCACCCGAAATGTCCACAAAAGAATTTGGGTCACAAGGCACTTAGCACGCTATTACATGAAAGATGACCTATACCCAAGTTATTTTTTTTCTGAGCAGTAGTACACATCGTTCCATCTGTACAAAGCTTCTATCAACTCACTCACATTTGGTCTGTCTTTCTGCTAAAAAAAAAAGTCTGTACACGTTAGTTCTCCCACTTCCCATTCTCGGATCAAGTTGAAACTTTGAATAATTATTCATTGTCCCTAACAAAACATCAATCACAAAATGAACCAATTAATCAATTACTTAGTGGTATTTAATTAATTTAGTTGCATTGAGAAAAGGAAAAAAAATATTTCAACATTGATGCTGTAAATGTGCAGCTTTTTCCTTTAAATAATCTTTTTTTATAAAACATATCAACTCATTCTGTCTGTCTGTCTGACTATCTTGCGAAAAGTTTGTACATGTCATTTCTCGGATCAGACAGACAATTTGCACAATTATTTCTTTTACCTGACAACACAATAATCAATAAACAAAATTAACCAATTAGTAAATTAATTATTGGAAATTAATTATTTGTATTGGTAATTAATTATTTTTAATTGTACTTGACTGAGCCTGGTGGTATAAACTGAATTAGTCCCCTTTAAAAGTCGCCGCCTGAAAGAACGTTTGGAACGACCAATAGGTACCTATACAATCCTCTAAATGTAGGCTTTTAAAACAGGAAAAATTGTTAAATATATTTCTAATCGCACAGATTTATTGTAGTTGGACTAATTTCATTAAAAATGTAACTGCATGTCTGATCCAAACTAATGGATACAATAACACTTCGTATAAGCTTTGCTTTGTTTTTTAAAAGATTCTATTCTATGCACATCTTTTTTTTAAGTATTTTGTTATATTTTCCTTGTTGATTTTGAAACAATGTGACGTGTGTGTTAATGCAAAGATACGAATGATTTCTCTGACCGTCTCTCTTGACTCTCTGTCTGTATCTTTTTATCTCTCTTGTCCTCTTGGCGGCTGTCGCTATAATTTCTTTATTCAACATTGTTAAACACACACACACACACACATTCACACACACATTCACACACACATTCACACACACACATTCACACACACACACATTCACACACACACATTCACACACACACACTCTCTTTTCCTTTTGATTTTCCTTCTCTTCTTTTTGTTTCTCCATGGCGAAGAGCCGTCTCATAACTTGCAATGATTTGAGGTCATCCATCTCTGTTTTAGAGATGGACTTTGTCTTGTTTAATAGTTGTTTCCTTTCTTCTTGAATGTTTTTACATCAGATTAACATTTGTTTTCTAGAACCTTATGTTTCTCTAGAACTTTTCTTTAGGCATTCACAGATTTACACTCACACACACACACATACTCACACTCACACGCACATAGACACACACACACGCACATAGACACACACAAGCGCTAGTGTAACAGTGCAAAGGAAATAGTGAAGTGTATGCCTTAAATATTGTTTTCTAAACGCTATTAACTACGTCAAGTCGTCGTCAAGTGGGCGAGTTCTGTCAACCAAGACAAAAACTTATAAAATTTTCTTCCACAAATCTCCCTGCACCAAAAAGTAAATAGATCGTGTCGGAGTGATTCTAACAAACTGGTCAGTGTAAGGCTTTAGTAACTTTAGTAAGCTACGTGTAGTCATGACAAGACGACCACGCAATAGTATTTGTTGTATGTTGAGTGGTCAGGTGAGAAAATACACACTGACATAGTCAAGCATGTAGATCCATTCCTAACACGTATTTTTTCTTTGCTTACAAGATCTAGATCTAACTGCATAGACCAATTCTATTTCTTTTACGAGAATGTAAACGTAACTGTATGGTTTTCCGTTATACAATAAGTCAATAATTTAAAAGAAAAAGAAAAAAAAAAAAGTAGAAGGTTTCTGAAGGTTTTAATCGAAGAGGGGAAAATAAACAAAATATAAATGCATCTTTTCTTTTTGTTGTGCAGCAATGTCGTAACACACATCTTTCATGGTGCCGAAATGTATAATAGATACTATCATACCAGTAGGTACTTTTGAGATCTAGGTCTACATTAACAATCTTTTAGATCTTAACAACAGACTCTAGAGGAGAAAAGTATTTTCATCCACACACCTCCATGCCGAAAAAGAAAATAGGCTGGGAGTCCTACTGTTAAAAACCTGGTCACATGTATGTAGACTACATCGCTTGGGCTTTTCTGACGTCACATAGAGAACAAGTTAAAATCTGACCGTTTTGGATGCGCAGAAAAATAATGTCAAAAAAATGTCAATTACTAATTTATTTTTGAAAACGAAATGAAAAAAATAACATATTCCTTATATATAATTTAAAACACATATTATATTGAAAAATTGTCAAAACCATCGAAGTTTCCTAATATATTTAGATCTAACGGAATTTCTCTGCAGTTTTAAAGACTACTTTTGAGTCTGTAAAACTTATATTTGTATCATTGTATTCTGACAGTTCAATGACTACAATCTAGCCGTTACTTCGTCAATATTTGCTTCTGACGTAAAGGGATCTATATTACATTTACTTTGATGACCTTAAAGTACATTTCCTTTTGTTACAAATTTCATCCGGTGTGGAGCGGTAAGTGGAGTAATGCTTTTCTAAACGTATATCTAGAAATGACGTCAGTGAGAAAAAGATCTCTGCCATTTTTTAATGCGGATTTGATTGGATAAATGCTTTTGATTTTGATTTAGAGCTAGAAAACGGATTTATATGACCAACAAATAGACGTAGAATTAAATTAATTGACAAAAGATGACTCAAGCTCAGAGCCGAATCAATTTCTTTCTTTAATAACTATGAAGTCATGAAGTATTTAAACTGTGCAAATACATTTCTGTGGAAAAGTCCAAAGAATGGTTTGTTTTTTTTTCAATAGGATATTATGAATTACATTATTTATGTTTTCACTGTAAGCAATAAATTGACATTGTTTCCTAGTCCTTGTTGTAAGTGCATGTCTATAGCACTATCGAACTGGTCTGTCTCCCTTGACAATTTTCTTTATTACCCCCTGATGGTGTTTTTTTGTTTTGTCTAGTTTTTCGTTTCGTTACTTTTGGACATCTCTATCAATTGTACTTGGCTCGAATTGTCCTGTTATACTTTTTTACCCATTCCAAGAGTGCGCTAATAGCAAAGGTCAACCAATCAGAGGTCAACCAATCAGAGCTCATGGATTAGATTTCCACAGATCCTATGATCTAACTTAGAGTCGCCTCCTCTTGAAGACAGCGGAAATAAGATCGTCTGTTGGTGACTTGAGGCTTGACCTGAAAATTACAAGAAGAAAAACAAAATCAACGCAAAAGTCTTGGGAAATGTAGCGCCCCGATTGAGGAATAACAGGAATAGGGCTCCGCTAGCTTTTGTTATTTAAATTGAAAAAAAAAAAAGAAAGAATAGACATTTCCAAATGAAAAAAAACGAGGATTAGATGAACTTATTTGCACAGAAATTATTGTAATATTGTGTCTCTGGCTTCATTTACGTAAGTTTGTGTCTCGACACCTGTGGCTTTTTCTATGTAACTTTCTGTCTCGACACCTCTTGCTTTTTCTATGTAACTTTCTGTCTCGACACCTCTGGCTTTATCTATGTAACTTTCTGTCTCGACACCTCTGACTTTCTAAAACTTTGAGTCTTGACAACTCTGGCTCCTTCCTTGTTAGGTCACCGCTGTGTCTTGTGCTCCAAATATTAGATACAACGCTAAACAAATATACTGAAAAAAAATGAAAGCTAGGAATTAAAAATCAACATTCTATTTAATAGCGAAACGAAACATTGTGATACGACCATACGTGTGCACCTAACTGTATAGCATACAGAATATAATACAGGCACTTATCATGAGAATGTGTATCTGTTGTATTTATGTCATGTGATATCACTGTTGGGGATATTGGATGGAGCACATTCATTAATTCCTTAAGGACCATGTGAGGTGGATTAGGATCTTAGTGTAAATAACAATTTTCGAGCATAATAATCATATCAAATATGATATTGATGTTACAAAGGCCGCCACAGTTTCTTAAAATCATTGGTCAGTTATCAGGGAAAAGAAAGTGAGAAAGTGTATCTAAATCTTTTTTTTTATATAAATAATTTTGTTTATATATGGTTTTAGACATTCAACTTTTAGCATTGTAATCTATTTCGTTTAGATTCATTCAACTATTTTTAGCTGTTTATATAAAACGGTTCTTTTACATTAATTTTCATACTAGTCAAGTTTTATTTATAACTTGACAACAGAGTTGAATTGAAGTGTCAAAGCAGGCAGGTCCTTGGTGTGTAAACTAGTTTTATTTCTAAGTTTCAGCACTGCTACAAACATAAAAGTTGCTTTACGCTCGAAATACATCAAGGCTGTTAGGTTTTGTTGATCATTTGGTTCGTTTGAAGTCAGTGTTTCCCAAACTGTGTTTCACGGCACCCTAGTGTTCCGCGAGGCGTGACTAAGTGTTCCACGAACTACTGGAATATTTAACTAGTTGGCCCCCACGTGAATTAATCCCTCTAAAAAATAAGAAAAGTGTTCCGCTAAATACCCAAAAGTGCAAAGCGTTCCGTTAAAAGTTTGGGAAACACTGTTTGAAGTTATAGTGTTTGAACAATTGTATAGTAGTAAAATAAGTTTGGATCCTAAGTCAACTAAATACTTTGGTACCACTAGTAACTGTCTATTACGTATAAATATATTGGAAATGTTCATCTGTGGTAGATAACTACAAAAGCTATTTGATGTATCCGGTGAACAAAACATAAGAAGCGTTTATTATCTGTGCAATCTAGAAGTACAGACAGACGCCTAGGACAGACGCAGACGTCGAAAAGAAAATCTTAATCAAACACTGGTGGACAGTGGTTATGCTTGCCCTGTATGTGACAAAATAAGTAGGACACAGCTGGGGCTGCGTAGCCACGGAAAATACTGCATTCCTCATTAATCTTCAGGCTCGAGGACAAGCCTTATTACTTATTATTTGGAAGGTGTAGGATAGATTTTGTTAACTTTTGAGCACTTTAAAAACGAATTTCAACCTCTTTCGCTAATTATACAAAATTATTCTTTCAAAATTGGCATTGTTTAAATTAAAAAATCTCCAATTCTAAATGGTTTACTGTATTATGCATGGATCTTAAATGTTCCACTATAAACAGTTTTTAATACCGCTGTACATCATAAGCAGTAGACTGTACATCATGGGCGTAGCCGGGAAGGGGGGGGGTCGGAGTTTAGTGACTGATTATTTACTTTGATTTTGTTTATTTCAGATGAGATTTTTATACTAAACCATCACTTTTCCCAGCGCAGCCAAGGGGGTTTTGAGTTTACCCCCAACCCCCACCAGGTGGTTTTGAAGTTGAATCCCCCTCTTCTATAAAATAAAACAACAACAAAAAATAACGCAAACGACAATACCTAAATTCCAAGAGCATAACTAAGGAAGATTTTGATTTTAAAACCCCCTCCGAAATTAACGATAAAACCCCCTCTTCAATATATGACTATCCATTTTTTAGTCACCAGATTCTATGAGCTAGCCAAGAGGGGTTTTATGTTTAAAACCCACCCTTCAGCGGGGTTTGCAGCTAAAAAGCCACCTCTTTCATATTAAAAAAAGCAAATTACACACTCAAAATTCAATGAGAGTAGCCAAAGGGGTTTTGAGTTTAAACCCTCCCCCTTTCAGTGGCGATGAAGCTAAAAAGTACTTCTTCAATATAAAAAGGCAAATTACGCAGAAAAATCCCCCCCCCCCGAAAAAAGATCCTGGTTACGCCCATGCTATACATTTACTTTATATTTAAATTTTACACCAACACTCGTTGGATGACACAATAAACACACACGCGCGCGCGCGCACACACACACACGTCTCGCTCTGATCCAGTTTAGTATCTCCTTAAAGGGAAAAAAATTATCTCCTAAATCTACTAAGAGCTTTGGTCAGGTCTAATTCATTCCTGGAAACTACCCGGACATATGACTCCAATCTATCACACCCCTGACAACCATTCAGCGTCTTCGGGAGATTACTTCCGATAACTTACTAAGTAGTCTGGCCCAGACATTAGTTTTCTTACAGTGTATTTCTTACGATTGGTTACTTCCTACTTTTTAGTTGGTGCGTTATGTACATTATAAATGTATTGGGTTCAAGGAGCGATCATTTGAATGCTCTTCTCTGTGGATAGAAGACTTTTCAGAATGACGTCCTATATGCTAAATAATATTCACTTTGCTGGTATATTTCAGACAGATTTAGAATGGCATTCATTGAATGTTTTATATTTGTAAATTTCAGTTGTAGATTGTTATTTCCCAGCCCCCACCTTATACAGGAATGATGGCTGCGGTTGGAACTCAGGACTATCGTGAAAATAATTCGAAGCACATATCACACAAACACTCCTTTTGGACGACATTCTAGGAAATCTTTTTTTTTTTCCTGTCTTTTATTTATTTTTTTTGTCGTTAAGCTATAGACCCAAGAGTTGAACATTTCGAAACTCGCTTTGATCATCTGAAATGATCGGACGGTCTCGTGCACGTCTAAGACTTTAAGATAGAAATCTTATTTTAATTTATTTTTTTCTAATATTTTCCCTTTCTCTCTTTCTCTCTCTCTCTCTGTCCACCTTATTTCAGTTAGCTTTAAAACAAATACCTTACTACATTTTCTGTGCAGATAATCGTCTTTGGTTAATGTTATATTTTCACCACGCAACCAAACTTCTGTGTCACACAATATCAGGATCGTTTCGAATGATCATTACTTTGTACTGTAATCTCACTCTATGACGTCATTAGCAATAAAGAAGAAAAAAAATGTAAACAGAAAAAAAAAAATAGGTTCAAACGTTACTATATGTGACGGTCAATACAAGTGTCGTTGGAGTGGCCAAACTTTTTGAAATAATTGGTCAATCATAGGATCGTTTACTTCGTACTCAATTCGCCCACTGCAATAATTACAGACGTCTGCTTCATAGTGCAGACCTAATCTCGATAGGTCGTTCTGATGGTCAAAATGTATGCACTTCTAGGGCTGAACAATATCGCGACAAGAGTTCACGCTGCGATAAAGTGCGTGGTCTGTACACTCTACATCAAACTAATGACTTTGATTAATGTCACGTTTCTTAATAAAGTGCTGGATTTCCACAATCAACAATTCATATGAATGTGGCTGGTTTAGGTGTCATTAATAAATAGCTTTTAATCCTGGATGTAAATCATTGAAGATAAAACAACAAATTATTAACAATGTTATCAATCCACTTAGAAACATTTCTGGCAGCGTATAGACCAATCTCATAATCCGACACAATTATAAATATTTGGATGCAGACACTGCTTCAAAGTTTTCTTTCAATGTTTTTTGTGGTATTCCAGTGCCTAGTTTTCACTTTCTTACCATTGAAACAATGACCTAGAGTTCATGCGCTTCAGGCTATCGTCAATCAGCCCCACAACTTGTAGACTTCTTAAAGAAGAACTTGTTAATTTCTTAAAGCCCCACAACTTGTTGACTTCATAAAGTCCCAAAACTTGTAGACTTCTTAAAAAGCACCACAGCTTTTAGACTTCTCAAAGCCCCATAACTTTTAAACTTCTCAAACCCAGGCAGCTTGTACCATCATTATATACCAAACATTGAAGCTCCGCTCCCCCCCCCCCCCCTTTATAAAACCTTTTCATGATATTTCATGTGTCTGACACTAGACTGATTAAATCTGCTAGTGTGTCTGCCCGTAGAGAGACATCTCCCAACACACATGATACATCTATCGCGTTATAGATCGGCTCGAGGATGTGTTTTCTTTTGCTGAAAGGGTGGGGAGACGATGTGATGAAATTGTTTCTGATTTACTGATTATAGTTTTTACTGGCTGGGATTTTTTTTATTATCAAATGTAAAAATATACAAACTGAACATATTGTCAGAGCATGGTGTCTGCAAATAGTAAATAGTGTCCATTGCTCCATGTTGACACATAGTAAATAGACTGTCATAGCTCCATGTTGACACATAGTAAATAGACTGTCATAGCTACATGTTGACACATAGTAAATAGACTGTCATAGCTACATGTTGACACATAGTAAATAGACTGTCATAGCTACATGTTGACACATAGTAAATAGACTGTCATAGCTACATGTTGACACATAGTAAATAGACTGTCATAGCTACATGTTGACACATAGTAAATAGACTGTCATAGCTACATGTTGACACATAGTAAATAGACTGTCATAGCTACATGTTGACACATAGTAAATAGACTGTCATAGCTACATGTTGACACATAGTAAATAGACTGTCATAGCTACATGTTGACACATAGTAAATAGACTGTCATTGCTCCATGTTGACACATAGTAAATAGACTGTCATAGCTCCATGTTGACACATAGTAAATAGACTGTCATAGCTACATGTTGACACATAGTAAATAGACTGTCATAGCTACATGTTGACACATTGTAAATAGACTGTCATTGTTTCAAGTGGACATATATTAAATAGACTGTCATTGTTTCAAGTGGACATATATTAAATAGACTGTCATTGTTTCAAGTGGACATATATTAAATAGACTGTCATTGTTTCAAGTGGACATATATTAAATAGACTGTCATTGTTTCAAGTGGACATATATTAAATAGACTGTCATTGTTACAAGTGGACATATATTAAATAGACTGTCATTGTTTCAAGTGGACATATATTAAATAGACTGTCATTGTTACAAGTGGACATATACTGTCGCTTTTAGTGTGGACAATCCACACATAGTAAATTGACTTTTATTATCTTGAATAGACTTTAACGTTATTACTGATATTTTTGTCTAAATAATCTTCTGACACCCTCTCCCTTTAAAAGTGACAATTGCAATGCTTTAAATTAACTCTGTACTTACTTATTTAAAAGCGAGTCATATTTATATGCCTTGTTTTAAGAGGATAACATTGAACCTGTTTTTACACAGATTGTAATATTTTTGTTCCGTATTTCATATTTCCAAGGATGAACTGAAAGAATATGGATCATGCATTTTATTTCCATTTCTTTTAATGCGAGCTTTTTGTTTGAATCCAGAGTGATGCTAGCAATATTCTTACATGATCCCTTCAAAACATCAGAAACAAACTCTCCTTGTGATAACGATAATAGTTTCTCTCAGTTCTATGATTGCCAACTACTCTTAGGATCTAGGTGAAAGAACCTTCTGCTGAGTCCAAAACTTCACAATCAACGTAAACGCTAATTTGTTAGTTCGTGAAATAGATAAAACCTGGATTTCTTATATGCATGATTTCAGCTAATAAAGAGAGAGGAAAGTTTGCGCATGTGAATGTAAAAAACTTAAGACAAAAAAATAAATTTTTAAAGCCTATCCGAAAAAATCTGATGTTGACATCTTGTGTGACTACATTATAATATTGACGTCTAGTGTGACTACATTCCAATTTTGACTTCTTGTATGACTACATTCCAATTTTGACGTCTAGTGTGACTATATTCCAATATTGACGTCTAGTATGGCTACATTCTAATGTTGACATCTAGTGTGACTACATTCTAATGTTGAAGTCTACTGTGACTACATTCAGATGTTGACATCTAGTGTGACTACATTCTAATGTTGATTTCTAGTGTGACTACATTCAGATGTTAACGTCTAGTGTGACTACATTCAAATGTTGACATCTAGTGTGACTACATTCCAATGTTGACGTCTAGTGTGACTACATTCAGATGTTGAGGTCTAGTGTAACTATTCCAGAGTACATTGAAATCAATAAAATCACTTAATTACTGGTAATTCATTATTTTGTTTGATATCAGCAAGATAAATTAATCCTTCAGTATTCACAGATACGGCTAAATATGTAGGGTTTCATCCCTTTACAATAAGAACACGTTATTTCTCTTAGACCTTTTCTCGGATTAAGTTGAAACTTTTATTGTGCATAAAAAAAACAAAAAACAAATTTTAAAAATTGTCAATTAATTATTGGTAATTAATTATTTTGTTTGATATGGAAAAACGAAAACTACTTCTACATTATTTAGAGACATAATTGTAAGTGCGTGAAGGTCTTTCCCTTAGATAAGCTTTTTTGTTTTCGTGTTTGTTTCCTCCAACATTTTGGGGCCTGGGGACCTAATGAATTTCCTGCACGCCTTATCACAGAATAATGTCGAGACCAATGGACTAATTTTATAATGTGGGCGGAAGATTCGATCGTCCACGTCACAGGCAGGATATAGCCCGCAGGCCGTAGTTTGTACATCACTTAGTACTGTTATCTCACTCTTGGACCAAAGTGTTACGTTCACATTTTTTAAAAAAAAGAGAATATTAAAGTATCCACTTGGAAATAATGCCAGTGTGAGCCCAACTGTCTTAGGGCGCTGTAACTAGATTGTTTACCCTACATACCGTAGCAAGGCAACTACTGTGATATGACATAAAACAAGCGCTGTTGATGATGTCTTAGTGTGTTTATCTCCCGCCTTTTTTCTTAATAAGCACGCGATCCCTGCGACATGCGTCTGGCGCAGATCTCCAGGGAGTACGTCAGGAAGTAATCTTTTGGCCGACGATCACCTTGTTTGATGTATTTTTATTGAAGTTTCCTGTCTGTAGGACGCCTCATAGAGATTTGTACATTCACCCATCCTTCTTGTCCGATCTTGTCAAGCGAGCTCAATGGGGCAGTCAATTGGTTCCGGGTGAATATGGAATTCATTTCTAGCGTTGTGAATTGCGTTCATTTACATCACAAGTCAAAATATTTAGGGCGTTTCGTTGGTGCAAATTTGATCAAATCTTAGAGCCCTGAATGTCTGGATGTTGTAAAGCCCAGACTGTCTGGATGTTGTATTCACAGGGTGCAGAGTAACGTCCCGATTTCGTGACATCATCTGCGTCTGATTTGTTCTTTGAAGTATTGTTGAAAGTTACTGAACAATGAATTCCAGTCTCTTGTCATTTACTGTGCTACGGCTGCTAGGGGTTTAATTTCATGCTGAGTTTTGTCTTGGATATGGTGTTCACGTGCTGCGACTTGCTTGGTGATTAGGTCGCTAATTTTTTTTTTTACAGAAATGGTGATATTTTGTGCTGGCTATAGTTATATCATCACTTTAGGCTAAGTTCCAAAACAAAAATTATACTCTAAACACTGTCGTTTTAAAGTGATGACGATTCTTTAATATTTGAATGTTATTGTTCTTCTTGGTTTTGCTTTTTCTAAATGTTTCATTTGTTCACTTTAAAATACTCCGTGCTCTAGTGCTATGGTATTTTTCTTTAGCCACCTACGTGTTTATATACATTTGACATCGTTCGATCTCGTGTGTTTAGATAATTTCTGTCAGGTCAATATATGTTGTTGTTTTTTTCGACTTCAAATTGAAAAGTGTGAATTTTAAATAAACATAACTTTTGCTGAAAAAAAAGAATTTCTGTGAACCTGTTTTGTTCTTAATCAAAGTTTCTTGGTGATAATGAGGTTTGCATGAAACAGTAAAGATGTGCTCATTCTATGACAATATGGAGCTATAAATAGACTACATTTATGTCATAAGATAAACAAACTGGTGTAGACTTCAGACTGAGGTTCTGGGTTCTCGCACGGGAAAATGACTCTGGAGCCAGTCACAACCAAGTCATATCCAGAAACTAACCTGCACAACTGCGAACACGTCCAGTTTATCCCGGGTGTGGTCAGCAACGCCACTAGCCGAGGGCTGTTAGAGTTCGCCATAAGCCTCGGATCAATTCACGGCTATGTCGCTGTGGCCGTTTGCCTGTTCGGAGTGTTGGCCAACTCGGCCAACATCATCGTCCTGACCAGGAAACACATGGCGTCCAGCACCAACATCCTTCTTCTTTGGCTGGCAGTGGCGGATCTCCTCACCATGCTGGAGTACCTGCCTTTCGTTATTCACTTCTACATCATGGCGCCCGGGGACCCTTTGCGCCCTCCGTTCAGCTCACAAGAATTTTACTGGACTTGTTTCCTGCTCTTCCACGCCAGCTTCAGCATCGTGTGTCACTCTGTGGCGATATGGCTGACCATAGCCCTGGCCATATTTCGTTACATTTACATCTGCAAGCCGACGACGGGCGTGTTTTACTGCAGCCAGCGTCGCGCCCGAGGGGTGGTCATCATCATTATAGTACTGACCATCATCATCTGTATCCCAAACTGTGTCATCAATACTTACTCTGTAGGATACGATGTTGTCCAAGAAGTGAACTCCACGAGTTGGAGCTTCACAGATACAAGTACTGTAGTTCCTTCTAAAATAAGTAATCCGGATAATGTTTATTACTACCCCACCTTAAGACAAAGTTCTAAAGCAGATGAAGTTTTAATACAAATCAACAACTGGATTCATGCTATACTAATCAAACTAATCCCCTGTTTTCTGTTGACTGTTTTAACCTTACTGTTGATCCACGCTGTACACAAAGCGTACAGGAAACGCCTGAAGCTGAAATCACAAGGGAGAAAAGCGGAACTGGATAAAACCGGTGAACATAACCGATTGACCGCCATGCTGCTTGCCATTGTGGTTCTGTTCACCTTGACCGAGCTGCCCCAGGGCATATTGACTCTGATTAACATTTTCGTCGACTGTTTTTATCATGTGGTGTACTCCAAGCTTGGCGACCTGCTAGACCTGATGGCGCTCATTAACAACGCGGTTAACTTTGTGCTGTACTGCACCATGAGTACCCAGTTCAGGGCGACCTTCGCCGCTATCTTCTGCCCGCGCCCTACAGCGCAATCCAAGTGGATGAAACTGAGGCTGGTCAAGTCTCGAAATTTGGAGAGCAGTTACGCCGAGGCTACCGAGTTCTCCAAGACCACGAGAGTGGACAATTTCGGGTGCATGTCACGTAGCGGTGACCTGACGGACACCGAGGCTCTCAGTAAAGCTGTGAGCAGCACGGACGAACAGCTGGACAGCAATGATCAACCGGAAACGGTGGTCATGCTCGCAGACGAGTGCAATGGTATCGCAGGGAGTCATAATTCGAACAACTATAGTTATCTCTAACATTTCTTTCTTTTAAAATGTCAAACTTTATCAGAATTACAGATGAAAAGTTGCGATGACCTTATATCAAGTGGACCAGATGAGTGCTTTACTAAAAATAGAACAGGAAGTCTTATCACTTAAACGTTTTGTTTGACTTCTGTGACGTTACTTCTTAACGTCGGGAACCAAGATGAAGGCTTGTGATCGAAATCAAGTTTACTCAACTTAGAGGTTCATCAACTTCAAACATATCAATCATCTCTTGATATGGAAACCTTTATGTATTGAAACAAACATTGTTCCTTGCTTGTTATGTTCACTTCTTCTTTTCACATTTTGTTTTCCCTTCAAATCATATTTGAATTTTTTTTTAAGTCGGGGAGAACAGACGAAACATGGACAATGTTCAAAAGTGGCAGAGTAAAATAGTTATGCTTAAAGCTGTATACTATATTTAAAATTAAAAAACATGACGTATTTCGTTATTAAAGTCTAATAATGTGGTGGGGCTAGCGACAGATGTACATTCTCGTTCCTTCTGCATTTAAAGATACAAATGTCAACTTGTTTCTATGGAATTAAAAAGAAATTTTACTTATGTAAGAGTACATTTTGAAGTGCTTTTAAACTGCTTTTTTTCGGGGGGGGGGATTGTTATATTTGTAAAACATTTGCTTTTTTCTGTTCTGTATTTGTTTTTCTTCCTACCAAAGACCCTCCCATCCCCACATGGTGTACAGCTTTCTACTTGAAATGTTTCAACATGAACATGTTTCTAAAGACAAAGTTTGTTTTGTTTTCAATTTCTTGGTATTTGTGTTGGTCAGCATTCCACTCCATTTGAAAGGAAGCAATATGATTGTCAATATTTGACTAGCGTAAGCATTGAGCATATAAATCTACTTCATTCAATTATATATTATATTTATTTTTTAATTATTACAACTATAACTTCAGTTGTACTATGATCCACTTTTGTGATATATATATTGTTTGTATGTATATATGATGTAGGCTTTTGCTTTTAAAATAGTCTCTCCTACTTAATATTGTTTCCTTAAAAAAAAAAGTTAATTGAGGTTTTGTATTATCGCATCACTCTGAGATTCTGTTTGTAATAATTGTAATAAACATAAGCATTGACATGTATGATGACTTGTATAAACATGTATGATGATAGTTCATCTTGCACCTTCATCTCACAGTCATAGATTCCTCGCCCTTAAATTTGCTAAACAATCCTGTTTATAGCGCCTCCATGTCACGTGACAGAGCATGATCATTCACTATTTAGAGTTTTTGACTCTGCCTTGCACTGACCCATCCCTTTCCCCTCCCCAACCCCACCTATAGTGAAATGGTGCGTTGGATTTATTTTAAACCAAAATGAGATATACTGACCACTCCAATTCATAGCATGTGTTTCTGTAATATAAGTTTGTGTAACTCAACTAAAGCTTATCAAATGGGATCGTTAAGTGAAAGTCAATTACCAAAAGGGACAATTTTAGACACAGTTAACTCGCGTGTCCACCAGGGGCAACTTTGAAGCACTGTTGTCCTTCTTGTCCATGAGGGGGAACTTTGAGACACAATTCACTAACTTATCCAGGAGGGGTAATGCTTTGCTTACTATTATTTGCCTATTGATACATATTGCTTTCAAATGTGTGCCTCATCGCTTTAGTATTCTGAAAAAATATCATTGTACAGATTATCTTTATACAGATTACCATTGTACAGACTACCTTCATACAGACTATCATTGTACAGATTGTCATTGTGATGTATATCATTGTACATATTATCATTGTGGACATTATGATTGCACAGATTATCATTGTGAAGACTATCAGGGTACAGATAATCATGTACTGTGTTGACTGTACTTCAGACTTGAAATCTAAAAGTAGATTATCATTGATACGTATATAGTTCAGTTTCATTAAAGCTACTTCCGTCCTACTTTCGTTTTGCGTACGTTTTCAACGTTCATCAATTTTGTCATTGTTATGTTGATAAAATTAGTATGTGCAGTAAAGTTGTTTCACCAAGTACACAGTGTCACTCTATTTACACACACACACACACGCGCGCACTCACGCATGCACACACATACACACACACACACACCTGAGAGTGTTCTTAAGCATTTAATGAACTACAGAGATCAAGGGAGGTAAGTGGCACGGGTGGTCAAGGAGGAGAGTAGTAGTGCTGAGTGTATTTTTTTTTCCTATTACAAAGCTTATATAAGCTCACTCTATCTGTACGTCTGTCTGGTACAATGTGTGTACACGTTATTTCTCCCACATTCTCGGACCAAGTTGAACGTTAACACAATTAATTATTCTATCTCTAACAAAACACGAATCAATAAAAAAAAATATCAATTATATATTGGTAATTAATAATTTTGTTGGGCATTGAAAAATGGAGATACATTCACTTATTCAGAGATGTGGCTATATATGTGGAGTTACTACCCTTACTATGTTTTGGGCACGTTAGTTCTCCCATTTCCACTCTTGGATCAAGTTGAAACTCTACGTAATTATTTATAACCGATGACAACACATGAATCAACAAAAAAAAAACCAGTTAGTTAATCAATTTAGTGGTAATTAATTTTGCTTTATATTTAAAAAGGGAGCTTACTTCTACACTATTGAAATATATTTCGGTTCTTCCCCTTTGATTAGCTTTGTTTTGTTTTTTTAAATAGTTTTTAAAAATTTATTTTACTGCTTTCAAATCAAGTCGTATTAGAAAGTATGAAAAACAATGATACGTGCCTCACTTTTATACTCGCCCTTACTCATCCTTCTCTATCAATTTTAGTCAAATGTGTCTACACCACTTCGTCAGACAATAAATAAAGTAAGTATAGGATAATGAAGTAATATCTAAAAATAGCCAACATACGGACACAATCTAAACGTTATCTAAATTATTAAATTAATTATTTAATTCGTCTGCAACCTCGATCCTAACAATGATACCAGCGATACAATGTGCAGGACTATGAATAATTAAAGCATCAATGTCTGAAAAGATCTACTTTGAAATCTAATGTCTCATCGTCTTGAAATATTTCAAATAAAAATTTTTTTTAAAGTTCTAAAGCTAAAACGAAACAAAAATATTCAATATATCACAAAATATACAAAAATGTTAATAAATGCACAGCCAGTAGGCCGACCATCGACTAGGTTAAGCCCTAACAGCCGAACAAAAAAAAAGCCAGGAATTTGATTCTTTTGATTTGTTTTGTTTTTTTAATCGTCGGGGGGGAGGGGTGTCCAACATTAATCGTACAAACTTATAATGTAACAATGTGAAAATATCACCATACGGTGAGATGGATGATAGAGTTTGAGCTTTTGTCATAAGCTTCAATATCATTAACCTAAGCTACTGCTATTTAACTCTTATCTTATTTTATAAATACAGACATTACTTTCATTAAGAAGATAATTACGTCCTAAGCATGTCATGTGTCCATCTAGTCATACATGTCAGGTGTCCATCTAGTCATACATGCCATGTGTCCATCTAGTCATACATGTCATGTGTCCATCTAGTCATACATGTCATGTGTCCATCTAGTCATGCATGTCATGTGTCCATCTAGTCATGCATGTCATGTGTCCATCTAGTCATACATGTCATGTGTCCATCTAGTCATACATGTCATGTGTCCATCTAGTCATGCATGTCATGTGTCCATCTAGTCATACATGTCATGTGTCCATCTAGTCATACATGTCATGTGTCCGTTTAGTCATGCATGTCATGTGTCCATCTAGTCATACATGTCATGTGTCCATCTAGTCATGCATGTTAACCAATGACTTAAACTCTGCTAGTCGTTGATTGTTCTCGCTGATTCTGGCAACCATTTTTTACTGGCATTAAGGAAGAAGGAGAACTTGTACAAATTTGTTCTAGCGTATGAAATAAGAAAAGTTCCTCAATCTTTGTGTCTTTCAGAGTATTTCAAGAGAATTATTCCAAAACCCCAGTGAGTTGTCCACAAATTATTTCCATAAATTTAGATTTTGTTCCTTCCAGTTAGTAACGCTGGACATTATAAAAATAATTATTAAATATATTTTACCAATATTTTTAAACCTATTTAAATTCGTAAATAGGTATGTCCTTTAATGTGTCTGTTACCATCCTTAAAAGAGATATCCAGAAAGATGACATAGAGCATGCAGTGGCTAGTACAATAACATACTGTAATAGTTAACATAGTGTTATATAATATTGAGATATTTGATAAAATGTGTAAGTTTGTAGCTTATTACTCTGAGATCGAAAGTTTTAGTTGAAATTGAACAAGCCATTAGACAGTAACTCTTCACTTTGTGTGTTTACAAACAACATGATGATTCATTCAAAACAAGATTTTGAGTTTTAAATTTCTCAGTCTTATGAAGACTAAACATTTGATGTGCTTCTCAACTTTATTGACCGCCAAATATACATAGCTCTAAACTAACTCTAAACTGGCAACAGACGTAGTACTAATGTGTTAAATCATCAATAACTAAAGAAATAACAACTATCATTTGGCTCACAAATAAAACAAATCTTTGCACTTGTTCAAGTAACAGAAATGAGTTCTGGAACAGGACTACAGCCATGAATTCTTTTCAACCATCATCTCCATTCTCTTGTTCTGGTCAAGTTTTTGGTTTAAATAAACTGAACGTAAAATAACTAAGCCAGATAACTCCGCATACGTTTTAGAATGAGCTTGTTGTTGCTTTATGACAGAGTTATCTGCTTTGTATAGTGACCATCACAAGTAAGAAACGAGAGTAGCCGCCATGTTTAAACATAAAGTCATCTATTGCAAAACCATTTCTTGTTCAACATTTCAAAGGGGAAAGTAAACTCATTGTATAAAGTCCGTGACATAAAGCATTTCTTATACAAACTTTTAGTTGACAAGAAAAACTTGAAGGCCGCGATGAAAGACATACCTACTGGACGTAGTGTACTGATCTACCAAAATACTTATCCCATAACAAAATTTAGAAATTACAAAAGACACAGTTTGGATTTTGTTTCCACGAATCTGAAGGTTAAACAAGGTCAAAACCTTTTCACTTAATGCTGAGAGGTTTGACCGCCCAAGAAATGTTACACTCATGGACTGATCGGCTTGATTTTTAGCACAAGAATTCTCTTCGCTCTGTGATGATTCCCCAACCTGCTATACACCTGTAGAACTTCCTATGAGATTGAAGATGTATTTCTCGATGAACTAATGTCATCCTGAAATTAACTAATGGTGTAACTTATTAACAACTAGTTTATGACAAATAAACATTGAAAGTATTTCATAAATACAACCAAAAAAAATAAAAAAAATTGCGTTTTCATTTTCTTTTTGAACAAAATACTATTTTAGGTAATTTTTCTTAATGTGTTATTATAAAAGAAATACCACATTGTTCATAGTTTGTTTTATGTGTCTCTACTCTACGATGTGGTGTGTGAGTTACAATTAACACAATAACATCAGTTGTCTTTTGTTATAATTGTTACTGCGTTTTGTCTTTTTAAAATGTGCTAATCTAGTCGTTTATCTTCATCAGAGATTTCAGTCCATCGATTTTACTTGGCTGATTAAAGTAACCCGTTTCATAGGCAATTGTTTGTAAATATGAGATTGAAAGCAGAGCATCCTTGCTGCACTCCAGCTTGTGTTGTCTTGTACAATAAATTTAAGACAAAGCCAATAACTCAAACAGGATAAAGACAGGGATGAAGTTCTTCAGATCCAATGGCTCAGTCTTAAAACCAATAAGATAGACTGAATTATAATCTTAAGAGGAAAACTAAGTATTTAGAAGACCAGATCGAGACTATTGAGAATAAGCCTCTTCGCCATTAGCGCCATCTGTTGCTAGATGATATGCACAAGAATAACTCACTACTTACCATTCAACCATTTAGCACATGGCAGACAAGAAAAACGAGACATCAAAAGTGAAACAGCATTGATCAGAACTCATTGGACTTTCATGTTATTCAAGTTTCATCTTGTTATGTCATAAAGTGAACAGCTGTAGAGAATGTCAGTGTTTGAAACGTTGCGTGATAATGACTAAGTAACATCTGTTAAGTAACATCAAGTTTGGACAAAAACAAAAACTAAAACGCTCCTCCAAGTCTTTCATTCTGACTGCACTTACGTCATCAGACATTTTTTAATTAGATTTATTTTGAACTGTTCCAACTTGACAGAATAGTTTATATCATTACATTTCTGGAAATATGTTTCTTTATTTTTTTCTTTGATAGTTCTCAAGATATAATGATCATGGAAACTATTAGAACTAGAAGTCTCCATAGTCTAAAGGTGAACAAGATTTCTGTTAGGGTTCCTGTTGGAGCTCAGCTTCTTCATTAAGTTAACCTGACACCATACAACTTTGAGGGTTCAACATGTTTATAAAATTCATTAATATTTTTAGCTCCCAGAAAGAAACATCCGCTATTTATTATGTGTGGGTCTGTACGTTTGTCTTCCCTTTAGATTTCAGATAAAATATTCAACATCCAGTATCTTGATTTGTTTTTAGATGTTACAAAGTTCTGACGGGCGCGGTGGCTAAGTGGTTAAGCGCTTGGCTTCTGGTCCTGAATTCCAATCTCGGTGAAGACCTGGATTTTGAATTTCGGGATTTTTAGGGCGCCCCTGAGTTCACCCAACTCTAATGGGTACCTGACATTATTTGGAGACAATTAAAGGCGGTTGGTTGTTATGGTGGCCACATGACACCCTGCACGTTAACCGCTGGTCAAAGAAACAGATGACCTTTACATCATCTGCCCTATAGATTGCAAGGTCTGAAAGGGGGAACCTGTAACAAACGAATAAATGTTTCTAATACAAGTATAAAAAGAAACATAGGGAAATCAAAACAAAATAAAATAACATTTACCAGCAATTAAAAAAATAAAAATGTCATTATTCCCACGCTCTAAAAAATGAAAATAAAATCCCTCAAAAGAAAAAGAGAGAAAGTATTGTTTTAAGAGCTCAAGCTGGGTGTCAAATTGCAGCACTAATACATTGAGACACGCCTACACTGAGAGAGACAAACACGCCCTTTGATTAGTGTGCTAAAACTAAATTAGTGAAACTTATATGTGCTAAACTTTAATTTTCTAATAGTTTTCTGAATCAAATGAAATACAATACCTAATAGTCTAAAAATCTGATGTGCTAAATTAAAATATGATAAGATTTAATGGGCTAAAAGGAAATGTGCCTAGCCCTAATGTGCTAGACCTTGCTAGAAAGTAAAGAGCTAAACTCTAAAGTGCTTTCAAATATGTTGATTATACATGCTATATATATTACATATACAGATGGCTATAGAGAGGGACCAAATTTGAATGAGAGAAAATGAGGAATTAAATATAGTGAAATAATGAACAATCCTGATCTTGGCACAAACCATAGGCCCTGCGATTCGGCCACTCCACTTAGCAGCAGAAACATTGCGGACTAATAAACTCTTTTTCGGATCTGAATAAATGTATTAACATCTCCATGCACTAATAGTCGCTAACATTTGATACTCTAGTCATTCCAGACTTGCGAAAACGCACCATCACTAAAAGTACAAAAAGAAAATTGTTTCTTCAAGTCGAGGCGGCCAAAGAAAAGAAAAAGTAAATTGCTTCCTACAGCAATCAATTGCCAGTTACCTGGCGTACCTTAGGCTCATTTTAATTGTAAACAATCTCTTAAGAAAATAATTAGAAAATAATTAAGAAAGTGTGTGTACCTCGATGGAGCACTTTGACTAACAAATCTACAAAAGTACATAAATTTAAACTGTATAGATTGGTTCAGAACAGAGCAAAAACATATGGATAGCCGACTACTGTACTTTCATGACACCCGAGAACTATAACCTAAAATATTTCCTGCTCTTGCCATGTAACATACATTAGTTTGTTGGTTTCTCTCTTCTCATAACTTTAACGGAAGTAGTATTCTTTATAACAACTAAGGTTGTTGGTTGTTATGGTTAATACCATTGCTGTTGTGAGAGTAGTCGAAAGTTAAGTCAATTACTGTTCATTAAAGATACAACTAAAACGTTAAGGCGTACCATCCTTCGCTAAATATATATCTGGATCACGTGACCTCAGTTCACCAATCATACCCAAGTTTATTTCATGCGAATTGTATTTACTGTTTTCTCTACCATTGAGCCTAATTTTTTTGACACTGAAGTGCTTCACAGAAACAGAATGTCTACAAACCCTAAATCTAGCTATTTAATTAGATTCCAATGATAGAAACAGATTCCGAGGTGCTTGGGGTTTTAAGCAAGCCTGGAGTTAAGTGGAACTAGGCGCGAAATGTTAAAGTACGCATGCGCGCACAGGCACACACCCACACACATTCATATGTGTCGTTCTCTGTAACATAAAAATCTAGCATTCTGCTGGCATTTATGCTCATTTGAATTCAGTTTTATTCGAAACTCTGACGCGCACTAAATAAACCGAGGAGTACGCAAATGTATTCTAATGAATAAATCAACGATCTGGAATGTGAGAAGCTGTAGCTCCAAATAAACACATACATCGGCATATGGAAAACCTAAATAAAACCCAAACCCAGCCAACTTACTGTGATATCCAATCCATAGTTACATTGAAAATATTGGCCACCGGAAAGAATGAAAGACATGGAGAAACCAAGTAAAGAAAAGATGAAAAACACAGAAACTGGAAGATTCTGTAGCTATGACACTCTAGACAAGATGAGATACAGAGAAACTGTAAGAGCCTTTAACTATAAGACTTGTGACACATTATATGTCTTCGTGACCTAACCATCGTGTCAGCGTGACCCAATCATTTTCTTCTTATTGAGATAGTTTCTTATCTCTTTTGCTTCTCTCAGCATGAGAACTGAAAGAGGTGATTTATTAGACAACCTGATGACTGACTTAGAATGCGGGAAGAATTCACTTAGGAATTCGGTTTTAGGCAGATTTTATAAGACGTCTCATACGCAGACAGCGGCAGATTCACAAATATCAAAGTATTTCTTAATTGATTGCTTTGTATCATGCTTTCTTTTAGTTTTTTTTTTCTCTCTTTCTCTCTTTCACTTTCTATCACTCTCTCCTGTAAAGTAAAGTAAAGTAAATTTTCACTTTCAGACCTTGTGGTCTATAGGGCAGATGATATAAAGGTCGTCTGTTTCTGTGGCATACGATTAACGAGGGTGTCATGTGGCCAGCACAATGACCAACCGTCTTTACTTTTCACCAACTAATGTCAGGTACCCATTAGAGCTGGGTGGACTCAGAGGCGCCCGAAGATCCCGAAATTAAAAATCCTAGGATTCGAACCCTGGAAGCTGGGTTCGGTAGCCAAGCGCTTTACCACTCAGCCACCGTTTCTCTCCTGTCCCTAGCATTAAACTTTTACTTTTTCTCCTTTTTAAGTTATTTTTCGTCCTTTTTTTTTTCTTTTTTTTTCTCACTCTTTTTTTTTTATATATTTTTTCCTTGTTTTTTTTTTCCTTTTTTTTTTTTCTTTTTTATTATTTGTTTTTCTTTTTCCTTCCCTCTTGAACTTCTCGTTCTTTTTCTTCCTCTCCATTTCTCTTTCTCCTACTTTTCTCTTTAATCTCTTTTCTTATTTCTTTCTTTCTGTCCTTTTATTAGCTGGCCCATTAAGGGGAAAAAGTGCTATTAGGTTTGTGCAAAATGTCGTCTGTCTGTCTGTCCGTCTGTCACCCTCAGTATTTTCAGTATCACTAAGTCAAATATATTTATAAAATGTACAGGAAATGTTTTCAACAAATATAAATAATACTTAAAGATGTTTTTTTTATGGTTAACTAGCTGCTAAAATTAAAAGAAAACATTTCTGTTTGTTTATAAACGCTAATAATGCACTTTGTATGTAAATATCATGCGCATTTTTTTTAATGGACTTTTTAAGCAGCGACTTTCGTGCAGTAGCGTAACGTCGCAACATGATCAGGTCCTAAACCAATTCCTTAAACTTTTTTTGAAAAATAGATTTTATTTTATTTTTTGGTTTAGTGCCCCCATCCGAATAAAAGAAGATTATTTTTGTGCGTTTTGTCTGTTGGTCGGTCTGTCCGTCACGATTAGATTAGCAAATAACACTAGAGGCTATTGTAAATCTGATTTAACCTTTAATTTTTCATTCAGAAATATTGCAATAGTTTAAAGTATCTATAATAGATTGTTCCGGATGTTTTGTGAAAAACAAATCAATGTCAATAAATAGTTGATTGCTCTTCTAAGCTATAGTAGATTTTATTTATTATTTATTTTATTTATTTGAAGAAACACATTATCTTTAATATATTGTTCCGGTTTTTTAATGTAAATAGCATATAAATGCTAAATAAAAATATCTATACTGATTTATATTACATTAACTATAAAGTTGTTCCTGATATTGTTTTATAAAAAACAAATTTATGTCAAATAATTTTTTTTTTTCAAAAATATTGACAATAGATTATTCAGGATTTTAAAATAAAAAGTAATTTACTAGAAATGATTATTGAAAATCAATTTTTAGACTTATTTTACAGTTAATTTTCTTGCCGAAACATAATAAAAGTTGTTTAATCGGTAAAGAATGTTCCGGATTTTGTTTCGAAAAAGAAATCGACCTACATTACCTTAATTTTCTTACAAATCGTCGCCAAAAATGATCCGAATTTTATATGAAAAATCTAATAACGCTAATAAATGTTTGAAATCCCTCTTCTAATAAATAAAACAAATAAGTTTCTCATTTACGAAAATGGGTTGTTTCGGATTTTTTATGAAAAATAGTTTAACTCTATTTGTGTAAAATCGCACTTGTCTCTTCAACTACATTTAACTTTCTATCTAAAACGTTAAAAAAACAACAAAAAAAGCGTCTATAATCCTTTTATATATATACTAGACATATGTTACCCGCTACCCGCGGGTCTTTATTTGCGCATTACTGTCGATATAGTCACAATTAAACGAAATAATAATGTAATAAGTAAAGCGAATGTGTCAATGTAAAAACAGTGTGAATGAAGCTAGTAAATAAAAATAGCTAATAGGCTGAAATCCATTTTTAAAATTAAAACATTTCCTTGTAGGCCTACATATATTTGATTAAAATTTGAGATGAATAGACTTAATTTTGTATGTTCATGTGTTAAAGTATAAAGTAGATCTTGAGGTAGACATAGATCTAAATCTACACTAATCTAGAGTTAAAAATTGGCTTTTATAGAGTTCATTCTGTGTTGCGCATGCGTGACCTTTTTTCATGAATGAATATACAGGCCTATCTCAACACGGCTACGCAACTTTAGCGAACAGCGAACGAATGTATTAAAAATGTTTTAGAAAAACAAATTGAATGTTAAATAGATTAAAATATCAAAGGAATGGACAATAATTAGTATGTTTATGTGTTAAAGCACAAAACTATCTTTGCGAAAAGAAGTTTTATCATCTTAGAGTTCAATAAGAGTTTTAGACCTAGACCTAGGAATAGACTCAGTAGAGAGATGTGTTAATGTGTAACCAATTGGTAATGTCTAATGAAAGAATGTTCGCCAGGAAATCTGTAGCCACAGATATCAGGAACTAATTTATGTAAAAAATGCTTTAGAAACACAAAATTGAAGGTTAATTTTATTACATAATGAAATCAATGGATCTTCTTTTGTATTTTCATGTGTCAAGTAAAAACCTATGTGCGCAAAGTGTATTGCTTAAAATTAGATCTAGGTCTAAATCCTTTCGATCTTTTCTCATGTCAACATTGTTAACCATAGCCTAGATCCATCAAATACTATAGCTGTAATAGAGTCGGACAACTTTATTTTTTTTTTAGGGTCTTAAGTTTGTTTTAGGGCTACAATACATACACTACGGTCTAAGTTAGTACCCAAGGAACATTCCTGCCTAGTTTTATCAAGATTGGTCAAGCGGTTTTGATGTCTATAAGTAACATACATACATACACCTCACATTCTACTTTATAATATAGATTAATATATATATATTACGTCTAACTAGCCCATCAAATGAAATGCTAAAAGAACAAACTCGTTGCACCAATGTCTATGATCCCTCGAGAGGCTACTCGTATAGATGACATTTTTTTTTTGTCTAACTAGGCCGTGTGACGTATTGGATTTTTTTTCCTTTGACGTCATATGGAGTTATTCTTTAAATGAAATGCTAAAACAAATCACTCGGTGCACCAATGTCTATGAACACTCAACAAGCTGCTCGTATAGATGATATGTTTTAGTCTAACTAGACCGTGTGACGTAGTGGATTTTTTTCCTTTGACGTCATATGTAATAAATTCTTTAAATGCTAAAACAACTCGGTATAGTAATGTTTATTAAACCTCGTAATGTGACTCGCATTTTAAAAAGACATAATGGATCTAGATCTAATCTAGATTTTTTACACTAGATCTAGATTTTTTTTCTTACACTAGAGCTAGATTTTTAAAACTAGATTTAGATTTAAGTTCTAATTAAAATCCTTTTGGATTTCTAGATCTAGAATTTCTTGGTCTAGTTTAGAATGTTTGTTGTTTTACATGTTGCGGATGTTCCTTCAGAGTTGTAGTCCAAACCTCCCGTAGAACGACGGGGGATGGGAGCGGGCAGGGTTTGAACCTGGGACCATCCATGAATCCAAACGACAGTCCAGCGCGCAAACCGCACTACCAGACAGCCATGATTTAGACAAGATCAAGATCTATTATTTTAATTTCTAGGCTTAAAGTGTAGATTTTTTTTCTAAAGTCTAGATTGTCAATATTTCAATATTGCAATGTTATAAAATACTAAAACTAATCTACTATTTTAATATTTAGATTTTGCAATTAGTCTATTAATTGATTATCTAGTGTTTTTTTATATAAATCTTATCTAAGTTACATCTACATTATCCCAAATATATATTTTAGATCTAGATCTAGTAGATATAAATATTGAGAGTGCTAAATTAGTAGTTTAGTTTAGGTAGATCTACATCCTCATTCTAGTTCCATTTAAATGAAAATGCTCAATACCAAAAGATTATCTAAAATCGCTCTTCTGACATATTGTACATATCCGGTAGTTGTCATTCCGTAATGTGTAGGTATATAATCAATAGTAGGCTATTAGTTTGTAATCATTAGATTAAGAGCAATGCCTGGTCGTGCGGTTAGCGCGCAGAACTGATTATCTCTACGGTCTCGCTTTCATACCCTGCTCGATGCCATCCTCAGCGAATATGCGGATCCGACAGTGATCCGTCTCCCATGGGGGCCGCCTCTGAGTTTGTGTTGCCACACAAACTCTCTTTGTAATCTTGTTTTGTATCATTCCACTCTTCCTCAATGCTCATCTATACGTGTTGTTGATATTTTTTCTGTCAGTACCTCGTTTCTTTTTACAAAGTTTATATCAAGCACTCTGTCTGTCTGTCTGGTAAAAGTTTGTACACGTTATTTCTCCCACAACCAATCTCGGATCAAGTTGAAATTTTACACAATTATTTCTTGTATCTGACATTACACGAATCAATTTTTAAAAAATTAAACAATAAGATAATAAACTATTGGTAATTAATTATTTTGTTCGTTATCAATCAATTGAAAGAAAACGTACTTGACAGATGTGATGGTATAAGTTGAATTATTCCCCTTGAGGAGACTTAAGCCCTGTGTTCGAATTCAAGACAAGTTTGTTTAAGGTAACATTCACCAAGATACCCTCTACTTCGTACCACCTTTTTTTTTCAAAACTGGTCCAAACCAAGCGGGTCCAGATCATTTCGCATTGAGAAAGCTAAAAGCATAAAATTGCGCTAATTAAAAACAATTGTTAAAGCAATTCTAATAGCACAGATTTATTGTTGTTGGTCTACATCTATTACAAATTTAATTGCACGACTGATCCAAACTAATTTATACAATTACACTTCATATAGACTCTCTCTCTCTCTTTCTTTTCACCTTTGTCATCTTTTCGCTTCACGATTTCGTCAGAGAAAGTATGTCCACAGCTTATCATTGTATGTGCAAGTGAAAAATTAGCATGAATTAGTTAAATTTAGAAAAAAACTTTTTCTATATTTTTAATTATATCTTTAGCATTCTATTATTATTATTATTGTCGTCATTATTATTATTACTATTATTATTATTATTATTATCCTTATTATTATTACTATTACTTTCATTTTTACTGTTATTATTATTACTCTTTTATTAAACATTTTACATAAATCGTCTCCCTTTGTCAATAGCTTTTAGTGACGAAGAGATTAACATATGTTTTTGTTGTAATGCCATACATCAAGTTGACATCAGGGCATGTCATTATCAATTCTCAATAAGTGTTTGGATCATTCAGTCCACTGTCTATCTCTACAAGAAAAGTTTTGTTGTTTTTTTTACTTTGTGGCAGACCGGATATGGGGCACGTGTTGTGGGCGTTTATCTTTGACAACATGACCGAGTAGTCAATTTGACTTTTAACGACATGTGTCACAGAATGGTGCAGCCACGATGAAACATTAATGTCTGTATTGAATTGAATCCCCAACAAGGAAGTTACGCGACGTTAGGCTACACTGCATGCACTGCTTCATCTCACAAACACAATCGATACATAGGTGTACGATTCGCAGCACTGCCGTGTTGGACCCGGAGCCCACAAGATGTAGCTCATCTAGAGCTTTACTTTACCTACACGTTTACGTCAAAATGTAGGTGTGAAATTGCAGTCTTTAAGACTCAACTGACTACCTGGGTGGAGTGGCGTAACTAGGATCTTGTCACCCGATGCGGTAAGCTTGGGTGTCACCGGTGTGGCCCGCATCCCCCCCCCCCGTATCCCCCCGCACACCCCCACTAGTGACGCCACTACCTGGATGGACTATGCTTAGTTTCAAAACTAAATTCTTAAGAAAATCTGCATTAATGTGGACACACAAAGATACACATATTGTAAACCTTTCCCTTCTTTTAACAACTGAATGTTTACAAAATATATAAAGCGTTTTCAAATTAATGAAACCCATTGTTCCAATTCTGGGACGCCGTGGCTGAGTGGTTAAACGCTTAGCTTCTGAACCTGGGGTCCTGGGTGAATCTCTGTGAAGACTGGGATTTTAGTTTCGGGATTTTATTAGGGCGCTCCTGATACCACTCAACTCTAATGTTTTGCTTTGTTTTATTTAAAGATTACGATATTGATGTAAACATTAGTGTTACGTATCTAGGTAACAATGCCTAGATACTATTGTTTTTTTTTTCTTGACCTGTAGGTTGTCTGCCCCTTTGTGTAATAAGTTTTTTTTTATTTTATTCTTCAAGAGTCAAGCCACACAGACAGTGACCGGTCCTTGACCTATGTGTGTACCTCTGGTTGAAAGGAGGGTGGGTTTTTTTTTTTTTCTTTTCTTCTGTCTCTTTGAAGAGCGTTCTAGATCTGGGTGTTGATGACTTTTTGTTCTAGAAATTACTAGATATCGACGCGCGGTAGATTATATAAAGACCGCTCGCGTTACGTTGACGGACAGACATACGGAGACAGCCGTGAGACAGAATAGCGGAGACATTGCGTGACCCGTGCGTGGTATACCAATTGATCGTGTAAGTTAAGATTTTTCTTTTTTCAAGGCCTTGCTTGTATTTGTAATTATATTTTCAAACTATTGTATTGTAATATTTTTACATGCCATTTTTGTAAAAGGGTTTTGGTCAACCCTTCCATTTTGTATTGAGTTATATTATGATTAAACATTAAGTTGATATTTTACCTTCCGATTTCTTGTGTCATTTTTTTTTGTTATTCATTGTAAGTCTCTGATTAAATTCAGACTTAAGATAAGTGACACAACTACCTTTTTCTATTGTCACGTTCCCCTAGGCAAGCCATTTAAAAGTAGAATTCAATTTGTAATACGTGACATTAGCGAATAACTGTTCAGTATCATTTGTGAAAAGAATCACAGGTAGACCACATCTCTAGGTACATAATGTAAAACAAAACCTAATTACTATTTTACCTTTTTTTCCTTTCTACATGTAATTGCTGCAGCCCAAAAAGTTAATGTAATAAATTGTATATTCTTTTAAAATTCACCTATTGATCTAATATATGTTGTTTTTCTTTCTTTTTAACAGGTACCAAAAAACCTGTTCTTCCTGCCTTTGAACCGAAAGTAAAAACTCCGGAGATACGATTCACAGCTAATCCATACTTCAATCAATCAACATATGATAACAGTGCAAGCTATAAAGTCGACGAGAGTGACCTCCATGGCATTTATCCTATCTTGACCTTGGATAATTATGAATTCCTTTCTTAGAAGACGTTCATGACACGGTACCCACCATGGAACATAATCAAAGTCTGAACGGGACAATTTCCCAGGAGGCTATTGAAAACTGCTCGACCTTGACATTGATTGTCAGCAACGCAACCAAGCAGGGTTTGAGAGACTTCAACGCTAGATATGGCGAGCTGCACGGCTACATAGCTGTGTCTGTTTGCTTGTTTGGCGTTCTGTCCAACATTGCGAACATTATTGTCCTGACGAGAAAAAACATGGCGTCTAGCACTAACACCATTCTCTTGTGGCTGGCTGTCTGCGATCTGTTCAAGATGCTCGACTATCTCCTTTTCGCCACGCATTTCTACGTTATGGCCCCTAACGACCCGAACAGGCCGGGTTTTGGTTCAACAGATTTCTCTTGGATCTGTTTTTTACTTTTCCACGCCAGCTTCAGTATTGTCTGCCACGCCATTTCAATCTGGCTGACCATCGCCTTGGCAATCTTTCGTTATATTTATATCTGCAAGCCGACCAGCGGAGTTTACTACTGCAGCCAAGAGAGAGCTCGCTTTGTGGTTTTAATCGTAGCGATACTCAGCATTGTGATCTGCGTACCGAACTATGCCGTAAATACTTACGCTGTGTCCCAAACTCCAAAAAACGTCACTTCCGTGTTGGGCTCGGAAGACAACGTCACCACATACTTTTACCCTCGGCCTCGAAACGACAACACTATCGAGAAGATCGTACTGCAAGTCAACAACTGGCTGCAGGCCATCCTCATCAAACTTTTACCTTGCTTTATGTTGACCACCTTGACCCTACTCTTGGTGCACGCCATGCACAAAGCATACAGAAAGAGGCTGAAACTCAAATCTCAAGGGAGAAAAGCTGAGTCGGACAAGAATGGCGAACACAACCGAATAACTCGTATGCTTCTTGCTGTGGTCATTCTCTTCACGCTGACCGAGCTCCCACAAGGTATTTTAACTCTTATGAACATTTTCGTGCAGTGCTTCACAGAGGCCGTCTACGATAAGCTAGGCGACTTGCTGGACATCATGGCGCTCACTAACAATTCAGTCAATTTTATTCTTTACTGCACCATGAGCACGCAGTTCAGGACCACATTCGCCACCATTTTCTGCCCACAGCGTCCAGCGCCGACCGCCAGGTGGCTCAAACTAAGAATAGTTAAGAGCCAGCAGGTAGATGCAGAGTTCCTTGAAGACACGGACAGGGCGAAGGGCTCGACAGGCAACAACAATGGGCACATCGGGTCCAATTGCGCGTCCACAGCAAGCGAAGACATTGCCCACTCTTCCCAGATGTCGACTCAGTGTGAAGGAAAAAGCATTGAAAAATTACCGATACTCGTGGAGTGTAACAACGGAAACTCAAGCCACACACACGGCTACTACCCAGACCACAGTCATGTGTGATTGATGGTCACCTCAGCTCGGCATAAACCTTTTTGTTCAACTCCATCTGTACATATGTGCGACATAAGAATTCCATCTAAAGTACTAATGTACCCATTCGTGTCACATTGTGGGAAATTCAAACAAAACATGTTGTTCCCAATGTCATCCTAGTTTCTGTTATTTGATGTCATAGTCAGGATACAAACTCAATGTTTCTTTATTCAGTGGATAGATTTGTTTTTGTTTATGCCATTATATACATAATTATCCCCCCACTTGTTTGATACAAAAAAAAAGACTCAATGCGGCCTTAGTTACTGACCAAACAACCCAGCTGTTTGTGCTGTTCCATTAGCATCTCTCCCCCAAACCATTCATAGCTCGTTGTACGTGTATGTTTACACTCAGGCCAGTAGCAAGGGAAACCTGTTAGTAATCCCCCAAATCGTTGCGAGTTCCATTTCGGCTTCCAGTCTGTGAAACAACATCAGCTTTCATTGTGCTCTGTACGCGTACAGTCACTCATACACATGGACAGCGTCTCATATTGACAGTAAATCATACATAGTGAGTGCCTCGCTAGGTAAGCTCATTCATGTGAATCAGTTTAAATAATCTGCTGCTACCAGCTAACTTTATTTCGAAGGACGTTATGATCCAGTAATGAATAGACTTAATGAATAATTTTAATTAATTTTCTAATAATATTTTAATTGAGATAAGATCGACGGAAAGAATTAACACATTTTTTTTGTAAAATTTGCTTTAAAAATCATATGGTTTTCATTGAAGACATTTGATAAATTATGTAGAATGTATGGCGTTTTGTAGAATTATGTCGATATCATTGATAAGTATTGCAGAATGTATTGCTACATCACATTGATAAGCCTTGTAGAATGTATTGCTACATCACATTGATAAGCCTTGCAGAATGTATTGGTACATCACATTGATAAGTATTGCAGAAAGTATTGTACATCACATTGATAAGCCTTGCAGAAAGTATTGCTACATCACATTGATAAGTCTTGCAGAAAGTATTGCTACATCACATTAATAAGTATTGCAGAAAGTATTGCTACATCACATTGATAAGTATTACAGAAAGTATTGCTACATCACATTGATAAGTCTTGTAGAATCTATAACGATCGAATGTATATAAGATTCTATGACTATGACATGTTTGGAATTAAACATTATGAGATGTAAGCCTATTCTAGATTTTCATATCAGGTTTTTGGTGTATCCGGTGTACAGAGTACGGAATTTTAATAATTTATACATTTTCAAAACCATGAAATAATTTGTCTGCCCGTTTTCTAGCTCTGTAGAATCAAATTAAAACTTACAATGTAAACAAAGAGATGTGTATGAATAGTTTAACATGAACATTTCATAGTTGCATGTAAGATTATAAAGAAGGTTTGAATGTCAGATTATAAAAAGGTATTGAATGTAAGATTTTATTTTGTTAGACGATTGCCTCTCTGACAGTGTCATTATCCTTCAACTTTCAAAGTTTAGTTAAATCCTAAAGTTACTTAACATCCATTATTGAAATCTGTTCAAGATTTCTATCACAGTGTATATAAGTATATGTATATATGTATATGACTATAAAATGTAGATCCATACAACTGTACATAATCATGTCATTGATGTTAATGTGACATTCTGTTTGCTAAAAAAATTGGATTAGCTTGTATTCCAGGATCTGCTCTGTCTACTCAATGTCTGGATGTTTATTGAGCAATAAAATTGTTATATCGTTTTGTGCTCCTAGTCTACTATGTTACATCAGTGTCCATGTCATACAAACAACAAGAAAAAAGAAACAGTTAACATGTTAATTCTTTCTCTCTTAATCGATGATACAATCGTTGATTTGACCTCATTTAATTAAATTAATGTTTAATTTTTTTTAACTTGACTTTGTGCTATATAAAAAGAGCATGCATTTCCCTTTAATTCTATACCAAACACAACATTTTCCGATAACAAACAACATTGAAGCCCAATCATAAAAGAGTAGTGAAATAGTAATGAACAAAATAAAGAGTTCCTTAAAAAAGGTGAAAAAAATAATTACGGAGAGAAAGAGTTAATGGGCAGTGGTTGGTGTGGACAAATATCTTTTGACTACATCAATATAATCTGCTGGATCTCAGTGGAAGTATGGTATAACGCTTTAAAGTAAACTTTCTTAAGTTTTTTTCTTGATATGTTTAATCCTCCTAGAAAAAATTCGCCTTTTTAATAAATGAAATAAACATCAGTTTATTGGTACAGTTTTTTTGGCAGGCCAGCGGTAAAGCAGTTGACCTACTTAATTATGTTCTTGATCGAATTTCGACGACGAATGGGATCAGATTTTCGGGTTGCTATAGGTCCACAGTGTTTTAATAGTTACTAGACATTAGTTGGGAAAGTTAAGGTGTTTGGTCATTGTGCTTGACACATGGAATAACCATGGAAACAAATGAGTTTTAAATGATCTGAACGTCTACGAAAGAGACGCAGGCACCGTGACCATGTACCGAGAAATGTAAATGTTTCATTTTATGCTAGTACTGCACTGGCGAATCCAGGGGGGAGCGGTAGGGGCGATCGCCCCCCCCCCCACCACTCGGCCAACCCCCCTCTCCCCCCGAAGGGGGGGGGCGAACGAATTTTAGTATAGAAGTCACACAATTTGTATACGAATTTATTACTTATGTTAATAATATATACTAATTATTTCTATTTCAAACTATTTTTAGATTATTTCGCCCCTCCCCTCTAGTATGTTGGCCGATTTGGTGGTGTCGGGAGAGGGCGACAGCCTCAATCCGCCCCCCCCCAACCATAAACTTTTGAGTGGGGGGGGGGGGCAGTCCAATTTATCTGTAGATATCGCACCTTGCTAACAGAATCAATTAAATATCTATATGATTAAAACTTGTTATTGATACTTTAACCAATCTTTATATTATGTCGTTCCCCTGTTGTCCGATTGGTGTGGGGGAGGGGTAAATACCTCTACTGCACTTCCCACCTAAACCCTTTGAGTGGGCGAGGGGCGGTCCTACTTTTATGGAGAAATCATAGTTTGTAAACAAGATTAGTTGAATTGATATATAAACTTGATATTATGTCGCTCCCCGTCTGTTATCTTGGCCGATTCGGTGGGGTAAAGGGGGGGGGGGGGCGATTGCATGTACCACCCTCCCCGCTCTAGCCCTCTATGTGGGGAGTGGTCCTATTTTTATGGAGAAATCATAGTTTGTGAACCAAAATAGTTTAATATCTATATAATTGATATGTGAACCCATTTGTATATTATATCGCACCACACTCTAATCTCAAATTTTATGATTAGTAAATATAAAAGGAAAAAAGTGGGGGGGGGGGGGACGATACATGCCATATCCTTTCCCTCCTCGGACAAACCAATACTTTTTTCTTTTTCTATTATAGTGAAGAAATTACAAGATGTAAAGAAAAATCAGCCACTATAATAAGTTATATAGGCTATAAATTAAATTCTTATATCGAGTCGCCCAACCCCTATTCTTTAATGCCAAATGCAATCATTAGCAGAAATTATAAAAAGGAGCGAGGATAAATCGTTTCCATTTTACCGCCCCCTCGAATTTTTTTTTTCTGCAGCGATTTTCAAAGCCTTAATTATTCTAAATATGTGGGGTATCTGATCTTTTCAAGGATTAAATCGGTTTTATTAGCAATGTATTAAGGGCCTATAAATTCATATTAGAATATTTTTCAAGTTCAACATTATTCAAAAAGTCCTTTTTTAATAGGATGAATAATGAGCTTTAGGTAAGGAGAATGCAAGAAAACGCTTTTAGTGTCGGGGCTTCGCCCCGAAATTCACTGATTTATGATGAGCTGTAGATGTCAGGAGAATGCGTTTCTTCAGTGAAGAATGCAAGAAATCGCTTTAGCGTCGGGGCTTCACCCCGAAACTCACTGATGAATAGTGAGCTGTAGATGTCAGGAGCAGGCGTTTCTGCAGTGAAGAAGGCAAGAAAATACTGAGAAATACTGCTTATATATATATATATATATGCTGTACGCACGTTTATGCATAGGGTTAGGGTTTACTGGAAGTTAGGGTTTGGAAAAAAATCCCCCCCCCCACTCCAAAGTTCTGGAGCGCTAGTGTTACTGTGATCAGCTTTAGTTTGTTTTACAAACTTTGAACTAATTTACTCAAGTAATTTTTTTTTTTTTCAATTTTTTTTCAAATCCGGAAAATCCAAATAGGGAATGATGGCTCAGTTTTCTTACAATATATACATATATTCTCATGCGGAATAGGAATCCATTTTATATAGGAGAGTCATGAAGCGTTTATAATAAGAGGTAGGGAAAGAATAGACAATTCTAATGTATGTGTATATATTTAATCCTTAGTGATCTATAAGCGACATTATGGCCGATCTTCTTGTGGACATTTTTTGTAGATTAAAGACTAGAGGTATAAATGTACTATGAGTTATACAAAGTCAAAGACAAAAATGTTGTGGGGAAACAAAACGTATCACTCATAATGATATTTATTTTTTACTACTTGAGAGCATCAACCAGACCTCCCAGACGATACCCACTGACAGGTCTTTTAGATAGGGCCTTTTTAAATACAATACACGTCATTCCTGTTTCAGGTCTCGTCTCTCTTCATTTTTCGCGCATTATTTAATAAGCTGAATTACGACAGACCACCTCTGATTTCATCAGAATTTCTTCAGCGACACAACCAAAACATTCGTCCTACTTTCCTCATGGTAACATCAACACTTACAAACACTGCTTCACACGTCTATTCGTCTCAAACTTAATCTATATTCGATTTGGAAAAAATATTTGGAGGGAGCTTAAAGAAATGTCCGAGTGATGTGTTGGAGGTGATGTAATGCCGTGGAGAGGTCCGAAATCTAACATCACTTCGATACGGACATTTCCTTAGGAGCAGATTATTAGTGAACAAAAACATACTGAAAATTTCCAAACTCGCATGTTATAAATAGACTACGTTTCGTGTAAGTCCAGAGAAGCTCAAAAAAAAAGTTTAAATTGTTTTCTAAGATTTGTTCCGGAAGCTGAAAAATAGGAAGTAGCGAAACATGACCTTGCGGAGTGTCTATTGAGAATGTCTACCACGACCTTCAAAGATGTTTAGTCTGTCAAGAAGCCTGAACAAGATACTGGCCCCTGAATCCCTTTACAAGACAATGTTTTGTAGAGCTGCTAATCTAGGAAACTTTGCGCAATTCTTCTCAGATTTAATACTAGCTATTTAAATCCGCAGCAGAAGAAAGAAGTTCCCTCAAAGTAAAGCAAACTTTGTCATGTTCAGAATAGAGTTGTTATAAGCTTTATAGACTTGCGCAATGACCCAGTTTACATGCTGGGAACTAGAGACCAATCACTTCGGTAATTTGTCTGTTTTTGTTTTGTTTCTTAAGAGGTACTTTGACGAACTTGATGAGCATTACATTTAAATGAATGTTGAATAGCAACTTTATTTCTAAACAAATAAAATATCTTGGCTCTGCAACACACAATTCACGTTTGTTTTCAAACTCTAATAAATCAAATTGTTTCATTAAGTTTTTGTTTTGACTCAATCAGTTCTGACAATAGACATTCTGAGTTTGAGAACAAACCACTGTGACATTTCTAAATCTCGGTCTGGATTTCAACAGGCTATTCCTCTTGTTTCTCTATTGTGTCCTTCCCCTATTGTATCCGCTTGCTCCATCCAAATGTCTGCACCGTGACATATTAAGGCCATTGATTCGGCGGCTGTGACATTAAATACAAGTCTCTCGTACGCCGCGGCATGAGATCCTTGAGATGATGGATTTATCAAATATTCCTTCAGGAAGAACGCTACGACCCAAAGTTTCCTTTCCATCTCAATAATCTTAATCATTCTTTAATCCCGTGCCTGTCAGTATTTAAGACTATCTTTGTATTATATGATAACCCATTATGTCGTTTCAAGCGATACATTAAATCTGAATTACTCTTTTAAATTTTGTCGCTAATGGTCCAAAGGTGTTTAATTTAACCTGAGGTTATAAGGTTATTGTTTCTGCAAAGAAAAAAAATGGCTATAGCCATTTATCTCCCTCAAAGCTGTCTGTAGTGTTTATCTCCCTTTAATATGGATGCAGTCATTACGGTATATCCATTAATTAAAATTGACTGTAGCTATTTATCTCCTTAAGTTAAAGATTACGGTGGCTTTTTATATCCCTTAGTAGCTATTTATCTCCTTCAAACCTGGTTGCTATGTATCTCCCTTAAGTCAAACTGTAGTAGGCTAATATATTTTTCTTAGTTTAACCTGAATGTGGTCATTTATGCCCTATTTGAAAACCCAAATGTATTCGTCTATCTCTCATAGTAATCAAAACTTTCTTTTTTACAATACTTATATGAATACGTTCTATCTGATAAAAAAAAATAACGTTATTTCTCCGACTAGCAATCTCGGATCAAGCTGAAATTGTGCACATTTATTTCTTTTACCTGACAAAACGGCAAATTTGTCAAAACAGTGGACACCAGATGGGAGGAGGCTTTCAGACATTGCCAATGACAGATCTTTATGGAGACAGCTTTCCGCCCAATGCGCCGAACGGCGCGGGAGGACCTAAGTCTAAGTCTAAGTAAGACAACACAAGAATCAATTTAAAAATTAATCAATTAGTTATGTAACTATTGGTATTTAATTATTTTGTTAAGTATCTCTAACAGGGAAAGGAAATAGTACTTGACTGAAGTGGTGGCATAAGCTAATTTTTTTCCCTTTGTAGGTTGCCGCTTCAAAGTAACTTTATACAAACAATCTTTCAATTTCATAGGTGCTTCACTAGCAGAGGAGTTAATAAGTCGGCTTGAGGAGACTTGAGCCATGAGTTCGAATTTAGGTAGTTCCTTTTTTTCTTTTTTTTTTTTGCAAATGCTATTTAAAAGCGAATACGTTAAAACTTCACCCACAAGTGTATTATTAGGCTGTTCTTGTTTTTCTTATTTTAATTATTACAATTCATTGTGGCCAATTTCAATCTTGATATAGGTCCCGTCACTTAACATTGGCTATCTTTAGGGATAGGGTCAACACGAAGTCGAAATCATGTGTCTCACGTTTCAAAATAAATATTTCAGCAGTCGTTTATTTACAGAACTTTTTTTTTAAATCCCTCTTCTCTAAGTGTTTCTGCCGCTGATGTTTATTACTTTTGGTTATTGATTTGTCAATACAATTGACATTACTAGTAATATAAGTTCAAGCGGTGTCGTTACTCAATGACTCATTACACAATCAGTAACAAGCCAACTTGTTTTTATTGCCTACTGTGACATTTACCTAACAGACTCATGACATTATTTCAATGGCTTGTGAAGTTAATTGTTCTTGAAACTAAGGATATAGAATTCGTTCACCCCTCCTTCTTTTACCGCTTAGCCACGAAGTACTCAGCTTATGTCTAGAACACTGGTTATTAGTTCGGCCTCAAAGTCTGATATTACTCCTCAATAGTTTTCTGTCCTGATGTTTAGATTTTTTGTTCATGTTCTTATCTGTTTTTCATCTAATGGTCAAACACAACATTGTGACAACAAAGATGGAAGAAATGACTGAACCTTACCTAGAACATGCGGAGCTCCTTCTTAGCTTGCCAACCAAATTTGGAATGGTATTGTCATTGTACGCTAAGATGCGCACAATCTCATTTTCTTAATTTTCTTTATTTTATCTTGTGTTCGCAAGGCTTGATTAGCTGTTCAACGAAGTAATGGAATAAGTAACTAGTTGACCACCACGTTACTAAATCTTTGTTTAAAAAATAAGCTAAGTGTTCTGCTAAATACTCAGAATATGCGAATTGTTACTTTAAGTAAAAAGTTTGGGAACCACTAATTGAAGAAGATGAACACCATCTCATTTTCTGTGTACACGACATTGAGCTTAGAGTTTGGACACGACTTGAAAAGTTGGAGCAAAACTTAAGGATGATACCGGGTCATCTTCAATTCCGATTCAAAATAAAACAATTCTCTGATAACATGCAAACTCAATAACTTGGTTAGGTTCTTTAGTCTTTACTTGCCTCTAACAATGTCTTAATGTTGGTCGTCTCTTACACATTGTTATCGTTCTTTGTCTTTTACCAGTCCTTCCACACTCTATTGTTTCGTCTAATCATGGCTATAGATGTGTCGTGCCTTGGCACTCGTTGCGGTACTAGTGACGTTCTGTCTCTACTTCCTAACGATGTTTTGTCCTGTTTCATTCTTATAGCACAGCATCAAAATGAATTACGTCAACCCTCCAGTCACTGGCAGGGCTCGCGACTAAATTAGTTTTGTTACTTCCTGAAAATTCATACATACACACAAACACACACACAGAAATACACACACAAATAGATCGAAGTTTTAGAATGTACAGTACGCCATTATGTTTATGCCTTGTGTATTTAAAAATAACAAAGTAAAATTTGTGTCTATGACACTTTGACTCGTTGACATTTGTAATATTGTTTTTGTGTAACTCGGCACTTCATCTCTTTTGTTTTGGTATACAGACAACAAATTATACTTTAGAACACAATGCCCCATACAGAAGTAAATGTCTCTTAATTTATGTTTTACTTCAAGAGAGATCAGAATTTGTGTGTGAGACACATTTGTCAGGTACTAACACGAGACACGCACTCCCGTGCACGTGTTTGTCAGACAACTGCTTCAATAATGCAAAGTTGACAAACCAAATAATTGATGCCAATTATATTTAGGACCAACAAAAAAGGCAATAGAGCATTTTTGCCGGTGCAGTCTTAAAGCTATAAATATCAGTTTTGCTGTCAATGTCTAAGTGCCTATTTATAAGCCCCGTCGACAGTTAGATTGTCTTTAGCTTAGCTGTAGTTTACTAACATAAAACCTTTACTTCGCTGTACTGTACAGCTTGCAGTGATGTATGGTTTTAGTTCCAGCTTGGATCACCAGAGGATGCCATTTCCTTCTTCTTGATGTCATATCCTACATCTGGCAGGTAATGGTCTAAAGTCTAAAACTGTCCGGTTTTCAGTTGTTGTTTTTTCACATTTGCTGCTTTACACATTTTTCGCCAATTCATTCATTCATTTATTCTGATTAAAACTTTCTTTCACTCACAAATAGCTTTTCAACAACTAAACGAATAATTGTTATAAAATGCTATACAATGCTATGCAAACAAAACCTGTAACTTAAAGCTCTTCGATATCTGGAATATTTTTAATACATTTTTAGCGCTATTAATTTTGTGTGGCTTGTCTGTCCGTCTGTCCGCCCCGTTTAGATCTCAGAAACCAGAAGAGAAAAAGAAAATCGAACATCATAATATTTTAGATCATTCAAAGTTTTGATGCAAGGGCTGCTTTTTTCTCTTTTGAAAGCGAAAAATCTAATTTTTAAAATCAATTATGCAAGCAGTTTTTTTTTCATAAAAATACACCATTTTTACAACTATTCACTATTAATAGTAACAAACACTAAAGGCTTTTTAGTATGGGAGGTAACTCTTTACCATTTTCTTAACACATTTACAAAAATGGTTTTAGAGTTTTGGTCAAAAAATATTTTATTTTTACAATTTTATTGCTAAGTTATGTAAGTTCTAACATAATAAATACTACATTTACAAAAAAAAATTTTACCTTTTTTTTTAATGAGAAAAAATCTATTTACTAAGCAAATAAGTAGGACATTATTTAAAACAACAATTAATAAGTACTTTTTCATATTATCACGTGTATTGCACACTGGTGCATGTCAATCCACATAATAGAAGAAATTATTTTTTTTTAAGGAAATGTTTTTTTCTTGAGATAATTATAATTATAAATCATTATCGTTATAAAACATAAGTTAGGCCAGGTTCACATCTAGCTTCACTTTCACCTTTTCCTTGGTCTGCTGGACCCTTGAGACGCCACACAGGATCTGTCATCCTTATTTCTCCATTCTTCTCTGTCATTTGCATTTGATAGAATTTCATTATGATATTCTTTCTGAAAATATTGATTCCTGCCATTTTACCTGCCAGGGTGGACCACTTCTGATAGAATTTAATACCAATATTCTTCTGAAAATATTGAAACCTGCTTCGGGGCCGATTTTGAGTTTGCATATCCACACAAACTGTCTTTGTAACTTTGTCTTTTTTAATGCATTTTTTTTTATTTCCGTGCATAAAGATAATAATGAAATGGCGTTTTCGCTAAATAAAGGTTAGAATGAAATGATTTTCACTCGGCGCGTTAGTTGGCGAAAATGTTGAACTACAGTGGAAAGTCACTAAATGTACTACTTTGACAGCCTTTGATTTTTATTTTTTAAATTATACCTTTTTTTTTGTCCCCCATGTAAGACACTCCCCTTTTTGTCCTCCTGTAACTGATAACTCTAGTTCTCCTGCAGTTGTCTGATAACTCTAGTTCTCATACAGTTGTCTGGTGACCCTAGTTCTAATGTTACAACAAACATGCACTCACGCAGAAATGACAGCTTTTGGGAAGACTACAACGTTGGCGTCATTACACTCACTCTAGGTAAAAAAAAAATAGGGTAATGTGGCATTAATACATTCCACAAAGGAACTGACGGACTGACTGATTGCTCGACTGAAATATCGTCCTATTTCTTTTTTTCCTTATTCAGGACGCGGGGCAGAGAGGAAGACATCTCTTGAAGACACGTCACAACAATCTAAGTGTGGTTAACCATGCCAAAGTGACAAGCCTGTCATAATCATGTCACAATCAAACATCAAAAACATGCCCGCTGGAAATATTCAGAGAACATATATAGACGTTACCACTCCCCCTCCCGGCCTCATCAGCAGTATTTTTTGTTTTTTTGTTTTAAGATAAATGCTGTAAAGATCATTCACCGCTGTCTTTCATCTAACAGGCAGCCAATAGCTCTCTGACTTTTGCTTTCGTTTTTTTCTGTTTGTTGTTGTTTAGAGCTTTTTTTTTAAACCTTCAATGATATGTCTGTGTACTCTATATTTGATATGGATATACATATCCTTTGTGGATCGAGAAATAAGATTATAACTGAATGCTTCTGAAACATTAAAAATAATCTGTTAAAAAAAAACAAGCTGAGGCTGGTGTTAGGCAGCTGAGGCTGGTGTTAGGCAGCTGAGGCTGGTGTTAGGCAGCTGAGGCTGATGTTAGACAGCTGTGGCTGGTGTTAGGCAGCTGAGGCTGATGTTAGGCAGCTGAGGCTGATGTTAGGCAGCTGAGACTGATGTTAGGCAGCTGAGGCTGGTGTGAGGCAGATGAGGTTGATGTGAAAACAATGTCAGTATCCTGCATATTTTGATCTGTACATTTTACAAACATCAAGTATTATGAATTGATTATTATGATTTTACAGGACCGGAAATGTGTCCAACATTCCACGTAACTGGATGTCAAAAACATTTATTATTAAAATCACTCGAGGCGAGTGCCAGAAAGCAACTTCAACCAGGGCAGTTTCAAACTTTATCCACCTCGAAGCCACTGGCCTCGGGCCATAGTCTGAAAACAAAACATTTCAGATGACTGAGCTTAAGTCTGACATTATCTGATGTCCTCATCTTCTCTCTCTCTCTGTTTCTCTCCACCTCTCTTTCTCTCACTTTCTCTTTACCTCTCTCTTTCTCGCTCTCTCTCTCTCTCTTATTTATATCTCTTTCTCTCTCTTTTTCTCTCTCTTTCTCTCTATTCTTTTCTCTCTCTCTCTCTCTCTCTCTCCACGAAAAAAAAAGGTCTGAAAGAAAAAAAAACTCCCGAATCTGTTGCCATTATATAGTTATTTAGCATCGACAAGTAAGGTATACAAATACCACCCCATTCCTTAAACCAAAATATAAGTAAAACAATTTCATATCTAAATAATGTTCATTTATTTCAAATGCAAGTTTGAATTATATATTATGCATACATCTCTATTGCATGCCACAAGACGTGTACAAATTTTAAGACAGATTGAATATTTTGCAAACAAAAAAAAAAGTTGTGGAAATGTTTTAACACAATCTGGTTTATAGATTGCTTTGTACTCTAGGCAGTGGTTATCCATAACATATACTGTGTACATTGGTGGGATCTTTTTTTCTTAGGATCACACCAACATTTTCTTTTCTATGTTAAATATAAAATGTCTCGAGAGTCCGGCAAATATAGAAAAAAAAATATATGTACTTGGAAGCAGGATCTTTTTTTTTGGGTTGATATTCTGTACTTCATAGCTACTGATATTTGTGCTAAATATATTGAAACCTGCCTTGCTACTCGCATTGCTTACTGAAAAGATAACACATGTGTCGACTTTTCGGGGGGTTTCTCTGAGTTTGTGTGAAAACACGAACTGTCTTTATATTTTTTTTATCTGTCTACTTTTCTTCAAACTTATACACAATATTCTTGAGAAGATAATTTTTCAACCTTAGCTTATATACATATATACTAGTATTCGCCACCTGATACGCCCTTCGATTTGTTTCCCGGTGTAGACTGTTTTCTTTTTACCAGTACCCCCACGCCCACCCCTCTTTTTTATTATCTACAGTTAAAAAATAGTAGGAATCCCCCCCCCCCACACATACTTTTTTTTCTTTTTTTTTCATCCTTCGTATCTTTCTATTCCTTCGCATAGTTATTACAAGGAACAATGAAACGGCCATGATTTTGTCAGTTCCCTAATATACTTTAGACATGTAACTTGTAGTATATTTTACTTTCAATTGGAACGATCCAATTTATATCGCTCCCCCTCTACAAAAATAATTGAACTTTATTATCGCTTTTCTCAGTACCCCTACTTTCCGCTTATGGATGTTTTATTTGGCACAACGTTTAGTAGGCGCTCTAGACTGTAGGCCCATGGATCGAATCCTGACACCGTCATCTATCCGAAGCCTTGTTATTCTCAGTAATCTTTCCAGGACTATCTATTCCTCTGTTTAATCAAACCTGAACGGTATGCGTGATTATTACCTAATAATAAAACCGGCTTTCCCTTTAAAAAAAAAGTCCTTGTTAAAATTTGTTTTTTTAATTTTTATTTTTCGGCTTCTCAAGTCAATGTTGAAAAATTTGATATACTGCATGTTGCTTTTTTTGTCAAAAAAATTAATAATAATACCCTCCTGAAGAGCTCTATAAAAACAAAGTTTAGATCTAGATTAATATGCCTCATATTCACTGTGAGAATTGGTCTGATTTCTAGTTTTAGATATATAATACATGCTCATTTATATCTAATCTTATTATAAATAAAAAAATTAATGTAAATTATAGACTTTTCTTTTAATATTATAGTAATAAAATATAACTTGAGGTACTAAAGACTTCTTGTCTAGATCTACGTGGTTAAAACAAGAGCAGATGTGTAGATTTAAAATTAAAAGCTTTTTAGCAATTAAAAAAAGGAAGTGCAAATTTTGTATTATGTCGTCTTTCAAAAACATATTGGGCCGGCGAGATTGCGACTAACGAATATCGTATATTGTAAATTTCACCGCTGCGATTTTGGGCATGACAATATCATATTGTCCTAAACCAAAGTTAGATTTTCGTATTCTTTCGTTCTCGGCAAGTGAGAGCATTAGTTAGGAGTGAATCAATATGAAATGATGGATTGCAAAGGTCTAGATTTATGACGTCTAAAAGAACAAACTCCTTGAAGCAAAAGCTTTGAAGCATGTCCTTTAGAGATGAAGCAAGTCTACAAAGTTGAAGTCCTCAGAGGCTCTGAAATTATAAGGACAGCCACTCATTGCTCCAGCGAGCTCAATTTCACTGTTTTCTATCAAGCAGGGGGCCACGTGGCATTGTGATCATCGCTTGGCTTCCGAACATATGAGTCTCGAGTCGGAATCTATTTGAAAAACTGGGCTTTTGAATTTTGGGATTTTTAGGAATACATCTGAACCCACTCAACTCTTATGGGTACCTGAAATTAGTTGGGAAAAGTGAAGGCGAATGTTCGTTGTGCTGGTGCACATGAGACCCTCGTTAACCGTCGGCCATAGAAACAGATAAACTTCATCACTGGCCCTTTAGATAACAAGGTCTGAAATTGTTACTTATTACTTTTACTTTACTTTATTTATCATCATGCAACTAAAGTGATATGTATCTTGATGTCAAAGGTTATATATCCACTCACTTCGTCAGTCTCGCTGTTTGGTACTCGATATTTCTCTCACTTTCCAATCTTGAATCAAGTTGAAACTTTGCACAATTTGTCCCTTACAAAATATGAATAAACAATAAATTTAAAAAAAAAAATAAATTAATCAATGTTAATTAATTAATTTGTTTACTATAGAGAAGGGGTAAAAAAATACATTATTAGGATATTTGATAGTAAATGTGCAGTTCTTTCTCTTATCTAAGATTTTGTTGTTTTGTTTTTTTAAGTTTTGTTGTTGTTTTTTTAGCGACTCCCGAAAGGGGATAAGACGCTATTAGTTTTGTATGGTCTGTCAGTCGGTCTGTCCGCCCGTTTAGATCTCAGAAACTAGAAGAGAAAATTCAAATAGGACATCCTGATATTTTAGATCATTCAAAGTTCTGATGCAACGGCTTTATTTTTTTCTTTTCCGAAATTGAACCATCTAATTTTTTAAATTATATATGCACGCAGATTTTTCACAAAATTACACCACTTTTCAATGAAAAACTTCAGGGGAGGTAACTTTTTTTAAAACGTCTTGGACTTCTTCATTTATAAATCAAGCTTCATTCATAGATTCGCGCATTCGCGTAAAAAAAAATTGCTTCTAGGGTCACAATTGTAAAAGTTTCAGTGGATCATTATAAAATATATTTTTCATTTATTAACTAACTCATTGAATAGAATACTGATTCCAATGGTTTAAAAAAGAATTTTGATACGAAGTCCGTTTTAGTTATAAGTTTCAATAAATAATGAACTACTTTTATAGCGTGCACTTTTAACATATCCTCATCATAGAGGCCTACACTTGACAGTCTAAGTAAGACTAAACAGAGCCCAAATCTAGATACATTTATAATATATATATTATAAATGTATTGATAATTACTCAATTTTAATTATTAAGGCAATAACTGACAGCTTAGGAGTGCAGATTTATTTATTATGTAAAAAATAGTATCACATTAAGAAATGAATAGGATACGAACAGCATAGTAGCCTACACCATTACCCGGTAACAAAAGGCCTACTATTCACGATCTTAACATTGGCCTAGGTCTAGTAATTTAAAAATTAAACGTGTTAATTCATATGAGTTCTGGTCTAGATATAGTAGATTCTATATCAAGATTCTATATCTAGTTCTAGGTCTAGACATAGATTTAAATTTAGACTTAGATCTAGATATAGACGTCGATCTAACTCTAGATCTAGGTCTAGACTTAGATCTATTTCTAGATCTAGGCTTAGATCTAGTCCTAGACTTAGATCTCGAATCTAGATTTAGATCTAAAACTAGATCTAGATCTAGCTAGATCTATGTCTAGTTTGTATGACAAATGACAATGGAGATATCAATTTAATTTTTATTTGCGAGGGGAAAGTCTTGTTGTCTTTTGTACACAATAGTAGCTTAAAGTAGGTCAAGAATTTTTTTTTTCGTGCTGCCAATTTATCTAATTTTGTTAGAAGAATAAATCTTTTTTTCTCTTTATTACATGTAACAGGTTATTAATTTTGAATGTATGGATAATGTTAAGAATTATTAATTTTAAAAAAATAGACGTGTACGCTAAATGAATATATGGAGATTCTGTGGCTGAGGGGTAAAGCACTTGGAACCGGAAGTCCCGTGTTCGAATCCTGGTGAAGACTCTAGGTGGACCACTTCGGGGGCCGATTTTAGTTTGTGTTTCCGCACAAAGTGTCTTTGTAACCTTGTATTTTTTTATTCATTTTGCTTATTTTAAGTTGTGAATGCAATAAAGGCACCGTGTCAAGGATTCAAGGGACAGAACTCCTACCCAAATTGTGACAACTTTTCCAACGAAACATCTTAATATTAATTGAATGTATTTCTACAGCGATCGTCATCACTACATTAGATTTGACGACTAAAGTCAATGTACGATAGTATGGTCAATCCAGGTTAAAGAAAAAAAAAACTTTAACCTTATCCCTTTAAGACCTGGATATTATTTTCAGACTTATATGGATAACTCTGATGTACCGAATGTAGCAGAGGAGATTAGGAACAGTGGTTTACAAAGGGGAATAACGCTGACCACGCATTCCCAATCCAAACCCAATCGTGTATTGAAAGCTATGATTGCTACGAATAGACGAGTGCGGTGAAGAGTCTCAGCAAAGAGTTGCCAACTCCATGATGATGTGTTTTTCTAGAGTTGCGAAACAATTCAGTGTGGGTTTGTTTTTTCTGTTATTCCATTCTTCATATGATGTATTCGACACATTGAATGGACATCTGATGGCCAATAAATATTCAACCATGCATAATTAGACCTTGCGTATTTCTCTGTCAGTCCATTTATAGTGTGGGACTTCGTTCAGTTCTATTAATTTAAATAGCCACCTTCGTCTCTCTCTCTATCTCTCCCTCTATCTCTCTCTATTTCTCTCTCTCTCTTTTTTTTTTCTTTGTTTATTTATATCTCTCTCCCACTATCTTTCTGTTTATTCCTGTTTCTCTGTGTGTGTGTGTTTGCTCTCCTTCTTTCTCTTTCCCTCCGTCTCTCTGTTTCTGTCACTACTGACGTTTGGTTTTTAATAAGACAGACATGTCAATCAATGGTGACCTTGCTGATAGGGCAATCTTTTTTTTAAGATTGTGATGTTAAGTGCTAATTGTGCATATGATTATGTGTGTCATTGTGTTGGTTTGTGATTGTGTTGATTTGTCATTGTGTGGGTTGTGATTTTGGGGGTGTGTGATTGTGTTGATCTTGTTATTGTTTTGATTTGTGATTGTGGGGGTTGTGTTTGTGTGGAAGTGTGATTGTGTTGATTTGTGATTGCGGGTTTGTGATTGTATTGATTTGTGATTGTGTGGGTTGTGATTGTGATGATTGGTGATTGTGTGTGGGGGTGATTGTGTTGATTTGTGATTGTTTGATTTGTGATCGCTTTGATTTGTGTTTGTGCGGTGGTGTGATTGTGTTGATTTGTGATTGTTTTGATTTTTGTTTTTGATATGTGATTGTATGGGTGTGTGATTGTGTTGATTTGTGATTGTGGGATGTGTGATTGTGGGGGCTGTGATTGTGTGTGGGGGCGTGATTGTGTTGATTTGTGATTGTGTTGATTTGTGATTGTGTTGATTTGTGATTATGTGAGTTGTGATTGTGTTGATTTGTGATTGTGTGTGGGGGGATGATTGTGTTTAGTGGTGATTGTGTGAGGGTGTGATTGTGTTGATTTTTGATTGTGTGAGGGTGTGATTGTGTTAATTTGTGATCGTGTGAGGGTGTGATTGTGTTGATTTGTGATTGTGGGGGGTGTGATTGTGTTGATTTTTGTTTGTGAGGGTTTGTGGTTATGTTGATTTGTGATTGTGTGGTTTTGTGATTGTTTTGATTAGCGATTGTGTTTATTTGTGATTGTGTTTATTTGTAATTATGACGGTTTGTGATTGTGTGCAGGAGACATGTGGGGATGAATGATTCTTCGCATCTTGCTTCTACATTTATTACTGTCAACGTAAAACAGAGGATCAAAAGAACAAAGTATAAGACCTCCTCTAAAAGACCTCCTCTCAAAGACCTCGGATTGAAACAGGCCAACACAGAGAGCAGTTTCATGAAGTCAGCGGTGTGTAGAAGATACACATCTGCTAGGTATTCCAAAAAACATACAATACTTACTGTGCACCTTTTAGAACATCAGACTCAAATGTCCAAACTCTCTCCAACTGTAGCACTAACAGTTACATTATTTAGTTGACCCCAGTCGAACGTCACTAAAAGATCCTCAATATTGTTTCGTTTCTCTATTTAGTTCAACATCTCTGTAAATCTTTGTTTTTGTTTTGTTGTTTTTTAGTCCTCACAGTCAACTGAGATATTGACCCCCTCATTTAGCCATATCGCTTTATATTCTTTCTTGTAGTTTCGAGCTTAAGACGAGGTGTATTTTAAATGTAAGTCTCACCTTCATATCAAAATGTAAACAAAGGAAACAAAGGTCAGATAGATCTTTGTGATTAGCGTAAGGATGAAAATCCCTATATAAATGTTACGCTCTCTCTCTCTCTCTCTTTCTGTCTCTCTTTCTCTCTCTACCTCTTTCTATTGATGTCTCTACTATCTATAGTGTCTGATGAAAAGAGAGGACGAAAGAGAGAGAGAGAGCCAAAGACAGAGCCGAATGTTAACATTGTATGTGGACAACAGTAGTGTTGAAGTAAGGTGAGATACATTTACATATTGAAATACATTTTCTATAATTTAATTTGTTCTTATATTTTCTACACTGAAATTTGAAAACCTGAAAATGTTCATGAATATTATTCAAGATTTTTTTTTTTTAGTAAAACAATTTTTCGAGCTTTAGCATCAAAGCCAAGTTGGGCTAGCTATATGGAGCTATATCCCAACAGTCCAAAGGCGGCCCTGCTGCGGGGTGTAAGAAGAAATCATGTTTCATATTCTTTGTGATTTCCACAGACTTGCTGAATTCCGACTTGACAGATCAAAGAAGCCAGAAGTTATTGAATTGAAAGCCTAAGGTGACATACCTACTCATAACAGAAAGGTTTTTTGCTCAATACATTTTCTAGAAAGGATTTGAGCCTCCCAAGCCTTCACTTAAATGGAGTCTGATGATGATCAACAGTAAAAATAAAGAGTACAGTACCCCTCTCAGACCTTGTGATCTTTGGGGCAGATGCAGTAAAGATCATGTTTTTAAAGCCGACTGTTAAAGAGTGAGTTATGTGTATAGCACATTAGAATTTAACTCAGAGGCGCCCTTAAAAAGCCCGAAATTCAAATTCCCATTTTTTCACCGAGATTCGAACCCGATAACCCTCGGTGCAGAGTACGACTCAGTCACTACAATCAACAGAAAGGAGAGAAGTTTAAAACTTGACAAAAACAAAAAGAGCTACGCTAAAATACTAGGAACTAAAGCAGCTTAGTTGGGCCTGGAAACAGATAAACATCAATATAAAACAAAGAAGAGAACGACATTGCATGCCAAGGAGTCTGAAGAAGCACGAAATCAAGTCTGGTCCCAGGGCTCATGTTTACTTGTTTCTTCCTGCCGACTCTCGCGTGGGCCACTTGAAAGCTCATTTTATTCCATGAGATTTAAGAAAGGATCTGAAGGTGTTATGTGGCAGACATTGAGAGAAAATCTGATAAATGGCTGACACATCACTTTACTTCCCATAGAAACAATCACGTGGTGGTGTAACGGGCCACTAGCGAGATCTGAAATCTTCTTTCAATTGAAAACACATTTTTAAACATATTTTTGTCAAACATTTCTTCCTTTGAAACTTTAAAAGTTTTATTTCGTTTTATGCTTTCTTTGTTTTCTTTTTTCTTTTAGGTTCATTTTTTGTTTTTACTGTTACAGAAGATTTCATACAAAAATATTACATTTCAATTTTTTTTTTTTTTGTATGCTAGAAGATAATACAAAAACATTTTTAAACTGAAATTGTTGGGGGTTTTTTGTCTGTTTGTCTCCAATCGGAAATGAAAAATATGAAATATGATTGAAAGAAAGAGAATAGAAGAAAAACGGAATGAACTTAGAACTAAGATGAACTTCGTTTTTAATATTTGTAGAGAAACAATTTTTATCAGTTTCTCATAATAAAAAAAATGTTCTTCCTTTTTAAATAATAAGCTTATTGTTTGATCAGATGAAAGAAAATATTTTTTATCCTATTAGAGTTTAAGTATAATTATTATGATCTATCTTTGTCACGTGACTATTCCTGCACCAAAACAACACTGGACTGTGCAGACTTTGCCTTACAATCATGAGTGCTGGCATTTCTCATAAGTTGTGCAGACTAAGCCATCCTTGGCATACACTTAAACAACAAAAACACAATAAAAAGTTGGTTATTATTATTTAATGTTTTTACTTTAGGTGTTCTGTATTTACAGTGAACAATAAAATATATTTGCGACAAATCTTGAGCCAACTAATTCAAAGACACTGGGTCAAGCTCAAACCAGGGTGACAACTAATAAAGGACACATTGGCTTGTTCCTTTAGGCTTACCCCTCTGTAGACACTGTGCCCACCCTTATGAAACCGTAAACCATATCCTCTTTGAATGCCCCTCCCTAATCCACCTTAAGCAGACCCTACTACCACTACAGCCCCACATAACCAACACCCTTTAAGGCAGTGCTGAACAACTGAAGAAAACAGCACACTTTTTTTCCTTGGCACAGTCTGCAAAAGAGCTCACAGCTCAGCAGCAAAAAAGCTGGCTAGAAGTTTGTGACATTGTTTGTCCATTGTTGGATCCTCTGTTGCTGATTCTCTTTGCACGTTGGACGCCAACGACTTCAACTACGTGTACATCGAGCTGTTAACAAAGAAACAGTGATAGAGAGAAGCTCCACAACCAATCGAATGGATACAACTAGCAAAGTTAACAAGGTCAGGTTCTGCAATCAGTCAGTCCATCGAATGCATGCATTTCTTACAGTGACTTCTTCTCCATGCCTGAGTATTACCAATGAAAGCCTTAAGTAGACTAATTCATATAACAATCTATAAGAAACAAAATTATCTAATTAAATTTAAAAAATTGGTAATTATTTATTATTGATTCATGTAATGTCAATGACAATGAACAATTGTACAAACTTTCAACTTCATGCAACAATGGGATTCGGATAAATAACGTGTACAAGATTCCGCCCAGACGGACAGAGTGAGTTCATATAAGCTTTGTAACAAAAAAAAACTTGGAGAACCCTTGAGCTGAATATGGTATTGCTACACATAGGTTGAGGTCTAAGGATCATCTAAGTTTAGAAAATGTCTCTTGCCAATTTAAAAAAGATCTTCAATTATCTTTAGAGTGCAAATTTTGTAGAATATTGATCTATAGGGAACACGAGAGACAGAGAGCGTGACAAAGAGAAGGAGAGAAGAGAAAGTAGTTTGGGAGAATGTTCCCTGCTTAAGATAAGCTCAAATCTCTCACATAATATTGTTGGCTGGATCTTATACACTTTAACGAGAGAAGGGAGAGAACTGTTTGCCATCGTTGTGATCCGTTGTATCTTGTACTGCAACTTCTAGAGGAGTTATTGTTGAGTCAACAGAATAATGAGCCAAACATTGTGAGCTTCTGGAAACTACCCCCTCAAAAAAAAAGTTTTTTAAAAGTATAATTTCATATTAAACAAAAACAATTCAATTCAATGGCCGCAAACGTTGTATACAGTTCTTAATTTTTTAGTATTAAATGAACACTTCACCTTTGTACTAACTCAGTCATACTCTCTCCGGATCACGAGATTTGAGGAAACGAAACCACTCACTCTATTGGGTAAACTGTCAGGTAGTTTAATTATGAAGTATGTAAAATATCAGGTAAATTATTAGCTAGATGAGCTTCTACGTAAACTATCAAGTAAATGTCCAGGCAAACTATCTGGTATTTTAGCTATCAGGTGAACTATCAGGTAGGTCCGGGTTTATGTTTTTTACATGTTTCAGATGTTCCTGCAGAATTGAAGATTATTATATCCTAGCCCAAACCTCAAGCAGGGCAGCGGTGGATGGCGGTCGACAGAGTTCTAACCCACGGCCCTCAAGACAACAGCCCAGAGCACACACCAGACCACACACACCATATGGTAAACTATTATTCATTTTCTTACCCTAGAATACTTTAGATCAGTGTTTTTCCTAAAATGTGTTTCGCGGAACCCTAGTGTTCTACAAAGCCTGAATTAGTGTTCCACGAACTATTGGAGTAATCAACGAGTGCACTTGAATATATAGTAAACGCAGAATGGTTATGCTTGTCCTGCATGTGGCAAAATATGTAGGTCACAACTGGAGCTTCTTAGCCACGGGAAATAATGCGTTCCTCACTAATCTTCGGACTCGAAGACACGCCTTATTAAATCGCAGAAAAAAAAAATGATTTCGGTAACGGAAATAAATTTATACCAACATTACGATGACCTTTGAACTGATCTACATTCTAACTCTATATTGAAACAAAGATACGAAGACCAACCATTAAAGGATTTCTGGTTGAGCTCATTTGAAGTGTATCGGAATATTTCAAACCAAGCTGTCCATCGTTTCACTTCAGCTTCCTACAACTTCAATGTGCCATGAAGGATTGTCTTTTTATCTTGCAAGAAAGTCAAAGTCTAAAAACAGGCTTGACTCTACATTAGATCAGATTTTAGGTATTCATATCTATCGAGCCTGATATAACAAGCAAATATTTAAAAAAATACTTTAAAAAAAAAAAAAAAAAGCCTAAAAACTGGCTTGATTAAATGTATCAATTAGTTTGGATCAGATTTGTAATAGATCTACACTAATAATAATAAGTATGTGCTATTAGAAATATTCTTACCAATTGTTTTCATTTAGCGCAATGTCATGCATTTAGCTTTCTCAATCCTATCATTTTGACCAGACAGTCAGACAAACAAAATGAGTTGATGTAAGCTTTGTAAAAAGTTATGATCTTCAAGTACTCAATATCATTTAAGTTAATCAACCTTATTTTAGAATATGGTTTCATTATTAGCATTTGTTTTTAAACAAATAGGAAACAATCCAGCCTTAAAAAAAAATCAAAGTGTTCCTCTAAATCAGCGGTTCTCGATCTTTTTAGCTTGGCGAACCCTTTGTACAATTCCTCACTTATTAACGACACCCCCCCCCCCCCACATTAAATTATTTTCGTTTATAAGTATAATGTTAAAGAATTATAATTGTAGACCTAATGTAAATATCTGATTTGCGTTGCCAAAGCTTAATGTTTAATCACGGTAGAATGTGTCAGTCTTGAACTATTCATGTCTTATTGTAATCCAATCACATATCAATGAAATAATTTCTTTATCACGTGCATTTATTGAAATTTGTATTTCATATTCACATTCCACACATGACAATTTTCTGTATTTAAACTTCATAACTAACAGGCTGTTTCGGGAAATAAATATATTAATTCAAATGGAAGAAGACGGTGCAACAGTGACAAATCAGAACATGGCTGCAAACGTTGAGAACAGAATTGTGTAGGCCTAATTAAAGAGAAATGTTTCACTGTTCAGCTATTTCTGTCTCCTAAACATCTTTAACTTTGATTTACATTAGATTTCTGGCCAGTGCAAATGGGATGTGAAGTAGATTTGGAAAGTAAGAGGAAATGTTGTCCACATACATGCTCGAATGTTCTTTCACAGAAATTATCATTTGATCTGTTTGCCAGGTTCAATGTCATTTTCCTCATAGAGAGCAGATAAGATTGGAAGCCTATAAATATGATTTTCGTTACAAATGACATGAACCCCACCCCCCTGCCTACGCCCATGCTCGAATAACAATATATTTAGTAAATTCAATGGAAAAACTTAATATAAGTTTTACATGTTAGAATGGACAAAAAAATCCATATTTTCAATGGACATAAGCGACTCCTGACAAGAAACAACTTCCGTTTTCTGGACTACAGTGGACATTGTTGACTAGCTTAGTAACATTAGATCGTTTGTAGATGTACACTTTTACATTAGTTTCGAACGTAAGCTCTATAAACTTGGAATTATATTTTCCATAGAAATGTTTCTTTTCAGACAAACCTTGTATAGAATTGTATGTAGGCCTCTATGTCTGCAGAGATCTTATCTTATCTTATAGATTACAGACTTTACTTAAAAAAGAAAATAATGAAGTCCTTTGCATTTCATGTGCCAATCTAATCATGCGTGTTAATTAGAGACGACTCAGATAAGACGTTGGTTTTTTTGGCAAATTCAGCCAATCCATTCCACGCTCTAAAGGTACTATAGAGTAAGGAGCACTTGTACGAAATAGTCTTAGCAATGTAGAATAATACGATAAACATGAATATATGGAACCCTGCCAGACCAAATTAAACAAAGGCCACAAGGCCTTCATCAGCTACAAAACAAACAAAAAATAACAAACAATGAACACAAAATAGGCTTAAGTTAAATTATCTGTCCGTTTTAGTTCTCTATCGAGGCAGAAAAGAATTGAGCTACGCTGATGTTAAAGTGCGGAAAATCGGAAGGGGGCGGAAATACAGGCAAAGATGAATGGAAAAAGGAAATAGTGTTAGTGCCCATCGCATATTAAATAAAATATGATGTGATGGTTGTTAATCCGAAAACAAACTTATTTACATATCATGCACCTTCCAACCTCACGGGATCATCAACCAACATTTGTATTTGTAAATTATGGTTCAGTGTTTTATGTAGCATTGACTTTATGTTTAATTCTTCTGCCCCGAAGTCCCTCTACTTCTTGAGACTAGGGTATATATGTCTTTGTAGCTTCTGATTTCAATCGAATAGACTTGTATATATATATACAGAGAGAGAGACGCAGTTTCAGCTTCTACAAACTTCTATGTATTTGTCAGCAGAGATACTAGAGACGATGCTTGTTATTTTAAATCTTAAAAAAATTAAAGAAACTATCTTTGCACTAATGTTGGACGGTCAAATAAATATAAGGGCGGATCAAGAGCTTTACAAGTGTGTGTGGGGGGGGGGAGCGTTCGTTCTTACCGCCAAAGTCTTAAGATTCTAAACTCAGACGAAATCAAATGGCGCTAAAACAAAACGAAGATAGATGAAAACACAGACAGTGAGTAGCGGAGGGGGGGGGGGGGTAGGGGACGTGTCTAGTGAGGGGCGCAACATTCGGTACTAGATAAAGCTCAGAAAATCATGCGAACCTCCATCTAATTCCCACTCAGATCTAGATGTAAATAAAATATTTAAAAACTAGAGCAAAGATTTCTTTCTTTCGCAATCTGTTTTTTTTTTCTTGAGAAAGTACAAACATCCGAATGTGGCCAATTGTTTATTTTTTCTGGTTTATTCATCAATTAGATTCTGTTTTAGCTACTTGGTCAGTGTTGTTTTCTTCTTTTTGTTCTCTTCCTTGCCAAATTTTTGTAAAACCTTAATTAAAAAAAATGGTATTTAAAATAAAAATAAAATGTTTTTTTTTAGTTCTGTAACTACGTAATCGCCATAGAATCTAAACCATTCAAATAGAACAAAGAGTTAATTAGAGGAATACCACAATGCACGTCTGTGTCATAGAAATGAAATTAAAAATGCATCCACGTTTTCATTGCAACAACAAAATTCTTGCGTTGTCTTTTCGTCAACAGAAAAATGTGGATGTGTGGTGGGGGTGAGGAGGAATCTTCCTCGTCACAGAATATAAATTGAGATTATGTTCTTTATAATGAGGGGGGGGGGGGAATATCTCGTGTGGACGGTATTTGAATGTAATAAGCTTATTCTTACGATAATGATATATATACATCATTAATGGTCTTTAAACAATGGCTTAAAACATAATTAAATGATTGATATGTCAGAGCTCGAACTGATTTCATATTGAAATTTTTGTATATTTCACTGATTTAATGTGGCAATTATTTAAACATGGATATCTGCTAGATAAAAATGTAATAGTATATGATTCAACACTAACAGAAACAAAAAATAGCAAATCGCTTTTTGTTTGACACTATAATTCTCGAGAGTAGTCTGTTACAACAATGATGGCTCAGTTATTTCCCTTTTGGCTGCTGTCTTTCTCTCTTCTTCGATGCAATGTTGAATCGGACATTTTCAACTATGATGGATTACAATGAATAGCCAGGTTTCTGTTGTATCCGGTGTACAGAATACAGGAAAGATAGTATGACTAGATCCATATTTTAGTAGTTTACTTTTTACAACGCTTAATAATTCTGTCTGTCTGTCTTGTAAAAAGTTTGTGCACGTAATTTCTCCCACACCCAATTTCGGATCAAGCTGAAATTTTGTTCAATTGTTTCCTTTACCGGACAACACAAGAAACAAATTTTTAAAAATTACCAATTAGTTAATTAATTATTGGTAATAAATGATTTTGCTTGGTAACTCAAACAAGAGAAAGAATTTGTACTTGACTGAAGTGGTGGTACAAGCTGAATAATCCCCTTTATAATTTGTCGTCTGAGTCTTAATGAACACACCATGAAAAATAAGACAAGCCTATACAAACAATAGGTAACTATACAATCGTCCGTGTTCGCAGGCTCTCCCCTGGCAGAATGGTTATCGTGTTGGCTTGAGAAGCCTGAGTTGGCTAAAGCAAAGAGTTCGATTTCAGGTCAGTCCCCTTTTTTTTCTTATTTTATATGCTTTTTTATTGTTAGTCTAAATCTATTACAAATTTAATTACATGACTAATCCAACTAATTGATACAACTTTGCTTAATATCAGCTTTATCAGCTTTGTTTTTTTTTTTAATCCAAATACAAAATACAATAATGATTAAATATATACTTAGCTTAAAAGATCTACAGAGCAGGGCACACACTTCTCCAGAGTACCCAAAGACACACGAGTACTAACACACACAAAATATATGGAGTTCACAACACAGGAATCTTATCTCCCTTCCTTTTCCTCCTAGCCATCGACTACATAATGAGGAGAGCAATGAACCAGACTGCCTTTGGTATTCCATGGCGTGAGCAACTCCAATTGAGGGACTTGGACTTTGCTGATGATGTTGCACTACTCGGGGTGCATTCAAGAAATGACGGAGAGCCTAGACAGAGAGGCACCCAAAATTGGCCTCCGCATAAACGTGGATAAGACTAAAATTATGCGAGTGGGATATAAGGCAAAGGGTGTCCCCGTCAGACTTGGCGAGTCAAAGCTTGAAGAGCTGGACAAGTTCACGTACCTTGGCAGCATCAAAACAAATGATGGGGGGCTTACCATGATGTAGCGTGCCGAATAGGAAAGGCAGGGAGCATTTTCCAAAGGCTGCAGCCTATTTGGACTAGCCAATCCATTGGAGTCGAGACAAAAATACAGCTTCTCAACACAATCGTCATTCCAACTGCTACATATGCATGTGAGACATGGAAGTAATCTGTCAAAATGGAGAAAAGACTAAATGTGGCTCAACAGAGATGGCTGAGACGGATTTTGGGAGCCAGTTACACAGATCGGGTCTCAAACAAGGAAATCCTATGCCAAACTGGGAGTCGAACACTTAGTGAGATTGTGACTGAGCGTCGCATGAGGTTTGCGGGACATGTTCTACGTCTAAATGAATTACGCACACCAAGAGTTGCGATAACATGGAAGCCAAAACGAGGAAAGCGTAAACAGGGACGTCCTCGTATTACTTGGCGACACACCTTCATGGAGGACCTCAGAACAGTGGACACCAGGTAGGAGGAGGCTTCAGACATTGCCAGTGACAGATCTTTATGGAGACAGCTTGCCGCCCGATGCGCCGAACGTCGAGGGAGGACCTAAGTAAGTAAGTCACAACACAGGTCCAGTGGTCAAGCTGGTTACTCAGGATGGCTGCCTGGTCGTGCGGTTTGCGCGCTGGACTGTCGTTTGGATTTATCGATGGTCCCGGGTTCAAACCCTGCCCGCTCCCATCCCCCGTCGTCCTGCGTGATGTTTGGACTAGGAGGTAAACTATCTTCAACTCTGAAGGAACATCCGAAACATGTAAACATTTTACAAACAATATTAGGTTTTGAACCAATCCTTCTTTCCTTGATTCTTTCTTTTTTTTACTTCTTTATGCGCCTCTCTTTTAACTCCACCACTAAAATAAAGTTCACCTTTTCACCATGCGGTCTACAGGGCAGATGATGTAAAGGTCATCTCTTTCTGTGGCCTACGGTAAATAAAGCTGTCATATAGCCAACACAACGACCAACCGCCTTTACTTTTCCCAAACTAATGTCAGGTACCCATTAAAGCTGGTTGAACTCATAGGCGCGCTGAAGATTTCGAAATTTAAAATCCCATTCTTCGCCAGGATTTGAACCCAGACCCTTCGGGTCGGAACCCAAGCGCTCTACCACTCAACCTCCGCGACTCAGTAGAACTAAAGTTCAGTACTACTAGTTGTCATAAGAATAAGATGTTCCTGATTGTACACAGTTTCGTCTCTAATACCATGTGAAATTGTCAATTTTAAATAATTATGCACAACTTGATTCGAGAATTTAAATAGAAAAGGAAGAGTCCATGATATCTAATGATAGGAGGGATGGGGGAGCATGTCTTTGAAATTAATTTGTTGTTCTTTCGTTGAGTTTTTTCTTTCTGCACACTCATTAATGAACCATTTTTGAATAACATACTCTCTCTTTCTCTCTCACACACATACACACACACAACAACAACGCAGTCACATACACGAGCGCTCTCATCTAAAGGCTTCATTAATATTTTTAAAGTAAAAAATGTCGATTCGCTTTTATTTTTAAATTCCAATTTTGCTTTGTGTGGACGTTGTTCTTTTTTTTTTTTTTAATTTTAAATTTAATTTTTCTATAAAAACAGACAAACAAGCCAGAGTTGATTGCATTTTTATCTAAATAAGCTTTGTTCAATTATTAACTATACAAGTGTTCCCCCACTGTGCTTCAACTTTTATAGTGTTTTTTTTTGGAGTCCAAGAATGAGATGAATTCCCAACAATCGTGACTTGAATTTGAAAACTACAAAATACAAAGTCGTGTTCCAGCAGGGTCATTCCTATGGTGAGCTCACCCTGATAGCGCAATTATCTGGTCAATATTATAGTAGGCTAAGTTACTCATGGGAACATTGAATTGGGTCCTGAGAGATGCTGTATTGATGAACATAACAAAGTGTTATGGAGGAGTGTGCGTGTGTGTGTATTTCTATGGTGACGGTGAGAAGAAGTTAGCGATTGGTTGGTGGCTATGTAGTGTCAATGATGCAAGATAAGCGGCACTGTTGTCAGCTGTGATAAGAACGCCAGACGATTCCAGGATGCCATTTTGTAAAGGCGTGTTTCTGAAGTGAGTTATATTTTGTTCAAAATACTACACAATAGTTTGGCCAATTTCAGCCGTAACAGTCCCTAATGCTGTCCATCTTCCTAACGAAACATTCTGATCATTCTGTTGACTTATCAATCAATTTAATTTTGTTTTAAAACTGACATTTTATCAAATCAAATCATTGTTCCTTCTGCTGACTTATAAATAAACTTGACATTTCATCAAATCAAAAGTGGCATCAAGCGAGGTAGCGTTATGAAAGACTCAGCATCTTGTAATGTAGCATTTAAGAAAGTCATAAGACATACTTTTATGCATGATACTGTCAACCATATTTTCTTTCAACATTTTGCATTCGCCGGTTTTACATTCGCCTCCATTAGAACAGACACATTGTATTACTTATTGAGGTTCTCAAATGTATACAAACGATGGTATGATTTTAAAAAAAAGTTGTTTCTTTTCTCCTAATATCTCTCTTTCTCCCCATTCCTTCTCTCTCTCTCTCTCTCTCTCTCTACCTCCTCTCTTCCTTCCGCTTTCTCATACTCTCCCTCTCTCTATATATATATTTTCTCTTTCTCTCTCTCTCTCTTTCTTTCTTTCTCTCTCGTACAGCACACGATTATTACAAATGACCAAGTCAAACTCTAAAACATTTGTTCTTTGAGACTTGGACCTTATTGCCTGACCTGGGAGGTCTTTTCTCCGATCAATGTCACTGACACCAGCCCCTCACCAACCGACTGAGTATCGTCATAGCTACTGTTAAACGGACGTTCGTTTAATTACGCTGAATGACTTCAGGGCTAAGCCAACAAGAGAGGCCTACATTGCTGGGAGACGAGCTGTTGCCACAGCCACCTTTGGATTGCATCCGGTCACATGACTATCTGGTCTTAACTTATACAGGACGGATCTACATTGCCTCGCTCCTATTAAAAGATGATTTGAAATCGAAAACAAACATTCTAACAAATCTTTACGAGTCTATAGCTTCATACCAAATTTTAGCCTCTAAGTCTATATCTGTAACCACATTGTTTCTTTCTTAAAATATAGAATGTTGAATAAGACCTACAAAAAAAATAGAATGTTGGTTAAAATCAATTATGAAGCGTCGCGAGGTTTGTAGGATACGAATGTTTGACTAATGTAACACCATTTTTGAAATCCCATAATTTAGAGACACTTCAGGAGAGAAGACTTAGAACTAAATGAACCAATTAGTTCTCGACATATTTAATTCATTGTTTTCTCTTATTTCAAATATGGTCCCTAGTGCTGCCAAATACCAAATACGATTTTAAAAGGGTTATTTCCCCTTGTTTTTTTCCCGTGTTCTATGACAAAAAAAAAAGTTGAATGCAAAATACAAGAAAATATTTAATGAAAAGTTGTTACTTGTATTGATTTCAACTACTAAATAAACGCACTATTCCTTTATTGTAGTGAGCAGTTTCTTGACCTCTTTTTTTTCCCTTAAGAAAACGTATAACATGCATTTGAAGTTCTGCAGAAAAGTAAAATTATTACCAAAAGGTGTCACTGACATATATTTGACACAAACACCTCCACACTACTCTATTCGTTTATACATGTCGTCCTATGAATTAAACGTTCATAGCCGAAGTCAAGTCATTGTTTTGACCTAATTTCAAGGGTTACCAGCGCTCGCCCATTCATCTTTCCATGTCTTACATGGGACACTATCGCTCACACATTAAGTTGTATGTTAAGAGTGTATGTCCATATTAAATAAAGCCCATGAGAAAAACATTACAAAATGAATTCGTCTAGTTGCTCACAAAGGGAATTCGGACTTCAGAATGGGATCTATAGCTTATATTATTACAAGCCATTTTTTTTATTATAATTTTATTAGATATTATTATTATCTTTATTATTACTAATTTGGGCCGACATAAAATGATGTTATTTCCGTAGTTATGTTCAAGAAGAATTGTGCAGTTATTACTTTAAAAAAAAAGGTCTTAATGTACTTTAGCTCAGGCCTATATCAGTGTCAGATCTTGGTGCAAAAGTCTAATAACATTGATATAGTCCAGTGGCACTGACTTGTCGATTTCTTGTGACGTGTTGTAGCCACAAGGCACTCGTGATTAATACGTGCCACTAAGAATGACGCTAGTGATTAATACTTGTCAAGCTTTTCAATATATGACTCTCGTTCTTTCTCTTTCTCTCTTTCTTTCTCTCTCTCTTTTCTCTTTCTCTCTATCATCCACATCTTTATCTTTCTATATATTTTTTGTTCTTTTCTGTCCAAACTTCTTTTTTTTTTCTCAATCTATCTTCTATTTTCTATTTCTATATTTTTTTTAGCCGAGGTCCATTGTCAGAGACCACTGTGGATGGGATGCCATATCTAGCGAAATGGGCTTTAAGTTTTCTTATGACAGTTTCTGAACTAGTGTTCTCTAGACGATCAACTTCGCAGAAGTTACTGTAGTAGTCCACACACACAAGATAGTCTTTGCCGTCAAGTGTGAATAGATCAACACCAACCCTTTCCCAGGGGTGTGTGGGAACTTCATGATTCATTAAAGTGTCTTTCTGTTGATTGGGTTCAAAAGCTTGACATATTTCACAAGTTGAAATATAATGCTTTATGTCACCGGTCATTCCTGGCCAGAATAAACTCTCACGAGCTCTTTTTAGACATCCTTCAATGCCTGAGTGTGTAGAATGAACTTCTCTTTTCATTTCTAATCGTAGTGACTTGGGCACTACTACCCTTTCACCTTTGAATATAAGCCCCTCTTGAACTGACATTTCGTCTCTGAAATTATAATAAGGCGATAGCTGATATGATAGAAGATGCTTGTCTTCTGGCCACCCTTGATTAATTGTGATTAGAAGTTTGTGAAGCGTCCTATCTTTCTCGGTTTCTTCCTTTAGTTTCTGTAGTCTTTCTTCCACAATTGCTAGGAAACTGGCCATATTTATGAGCTCAAACTCCCCTTGACTGTTTGCTGATGACTTGATATGAGCTCTTGAAAGTGCATCGGCAAGATACATTTCTTTTCCCTTTTTATAAATTACAGTTATGTCATAGTTTTGTATGCGCAACATCATTCCCTGCAATCTTCGAGGAGCAGCTGAGAGAGGTTTAGCCATTATTGCTTCAAGAGGTTTGTGGTCACTTTCAATGGTTATATGTTGACCAAATGTGTATTGGTGGAACTTATCCAGTGCAAATACAATTGCTAGCATTTCTTTCTCGATCTGTGCGTATCTAGTTTCAGTATCAGTCAAAGATCGACTTGCGTAAGCTATGGGTTTACTTTCCTGCATTTATACAGCGCCTAGACCATTTTGGCTGGAATCACTCTGTATGGTCAATTCTTTAAGTGGATTGTAGAATGCTAGCACAGGAGCTTGAGTCACCATAGATTGTATGTCACAGAATGCACTGTCATGTTTTCTCGACCATGACCAAGGGATATCTGTATGAAGTAGCTGCCGAATTGGTTCAATGACGTCGGATAGTTTGGGTAGGAATTTAGCAAGATAGTTCACAAACCCACAAAAGCGCCGAACTTCCTAAACGTTTGTTGGTTTGTTCATTTCTTTAACAGCCTTTACCTTTTCAGGATCAATCTTTAAACCATCATTTGTAATTAGATGTCCCAGAATTGTAATTTCTTTCATTTTAATCTCAGCTTTTTCTTTGTTCAGTTTAATTCCCACAGAGCGACATCTCTGAAATAATGCTGTAATATTCTTGTCATGGTCATTGGAAGCTGTTTCCCATGTGTCTCCGGAACCATAAACTATAATATCATCAACTACACCAATCACACCATTAAGACCTTCAAGAGCAGCATTTAAATGTTTCTGAAACAGTTCTGACCTCACAGATGTTCCAAATGGTAATCTTCTCCACTTGTAACGTCCAAAGGGTGTCTGAAAAGTTGTTAGCAAACTCGATGTTTCATCCAGATGCGCATGCCAATATGCATTTGCAAGGTCCAGTTTTGAAAACACTTTTGCATTCGATAATCTAGGAAGCAAGTCTTCCATTACTGGAAGGGGAAAACGTTCTCTTTTAAGTGTCTTGTTAAGAGGACGAGGATCTAAACAGATACGGAGTTTTCCAGATTTTTTAGTTGCAATCACCATTCGACTGACCCAGTCAGTAGGTTTATCAACAGGCTCAATGATTCCTTTTTCTGTTAGCAGTTCTAACTCAAACTGTACTTTAGCCTGCATAGCTAAAGGTACACGACCAGATGGACATGTAACTGGTGTTAAGTCAGGATTCACTTCTAAGTGTACAACACCAGGTAATTCTCCCTGCTGATCATCAAATACATCAGAGAACTGTTCAAATATTTTTGTCCATAACCTTGGTAGAGGCTTATCAACACTTTCAACCTTGTCAACACTTTCAAAAGTATGATAGTTAATTGTAATTAGTCCCATTTTTTCTGACAATTTCTTGCGTAACAGGGGAGTTAAGTCATCTCTCATAACAACGAAATCAACACGATATCTCTTGTTGGTCCTTGGATTTTGTACTACGAGTTGTACCTTTCCAATAGGTATGAGTGTGCTACCGTCATACACACGTAGCTTGCTTTGAGTGGGACAGATCTGTGCAGATTTAATAAGCTTCTTAGGGATGACATTAACGCTGGCACCCGAGTCAATTTGACACACAATCTTCTCACCAGCTATGATCATTTCAGCTTTTATGATTTTATTGTTTGGTCCACCTTGTACAGCAAGCACAGCCTCATCATCAGAAGATAACGAATAACAATCACTGTCGTCCTGTACACATTACAGTTTCTTTTGGTTGCATTGAATGCCGAAATGATTTTTTTTTACAGATATCACATATTTTACCCCATGCAGGACACAGTTCCTTTTTTAAATGGGTGGTTTTGTCCACAAAATTTACATTTGCGCTGTTTATGAGCAGCATTTTGTTGTAGAATATTTTTGCGAGACGAAACAGCGAACGCCTCATCCTGAAGTGGTGAGGCATCAGATGTATCTGTCTCTAGTACCTGTAGTTGCAAGTCAGCAGCTTCATTTGCCTTGCAGATTTCTATACAAGTCTTGAGTGTTAGTTTATGTTCTTGTAAGAGTTCTTTATTTGTCCTTGTGTCTCTGATGCCAACTACCATTCGGTCTCTTATTAATGACTCTTCCATATGGTCGCAAAAATTGCAGGTTTTAGCGAGTGTGCGTAGAGCTAGTAAGTAATCCTCGACGGTTTCTTGTGGCTTCTGCTGTCTGTTGTTGAAAACATATCTTTCATAAGTTTCATTTTTTAAACCAATGAAGTGCTCATCAAATGCACATATTATGTCTTGATCATTGTGCTTTGGTTTAAAGGTGATACTGTTGTATACTGCCAACGCCTCTGGGCCGATAGTGTGCAAGAACAGTGCTTTGGCATACTCTTCATCTATATCGTTTATTCTCTCGATAGTGCAATAGTTCAGCCACATTTGCTTGAAAAGCTTCCATTCCTCACACCCTTTCTGCACATTTAAAGGAGGTGGAGGGTTAATTCTTGGTTTAAAGTTAGTTTTACTTACAGTTTCCATTTTAGAACCTTTAGAAAGCTGCCACCATGTTATATTATCACAATACACTAACAACACTGATGTTTAAAAGTTACACTCCATTTTTTTTTTAACGTGAAAACATGGAGAGACCAACCAGCAGAGACTAATACACAGTGAATACACACTACTGACACACTTAAGAGTAAACCGTGAACACGTGAACATACTGAGCAGTAGAACAAGGGAGACTACATGAAAACAAACACACACACACACAACATACATAAACATAAATACACATATAAATGTAACAGGTTAAACTATAAATAATTAGTATATATTATAAACATACGTAACTAATTTGTATACAAATTGTGTGATTTCTCTACAACAATTCGTTGTGTCGGTCACTTGACACCCTCGTTAACCATGGCCATAGTAAAAGATGACCTTTACATCCTCTGCTCTTTAGTAGGGGAGATGACTATTTACCATATTTTTAATATATTTATACAAATGATCTTAGACTTTTTGTTTAAAAAAAAGGGATTGCTACGTAAGTTCTCTTATACTAACTACTACATTGACCCAAAAAGAATGTTTACTTTTTTTAAAGAGAATCTATTTAGTATGCATATAAGTTGGACATAATTGAAAACAATATTTAATAAGTAGGTTTTCATATTATCGCGTGAACTGCAGTGCTCCACATTGACCATAGAACGCATAACTAAAGGATTTTTTTTATTTTTTTTTTTGAGGATTTGAATAAAAGATTGATCTTTACAAAACAATTAGATCAATTAGATATTCAATATAAGACATCAGTTAAGCCAGGTTCGCATTTAATTTCACATTTCCTTTTGTCTGCTGGACCGATGGGGCACCACACAAGATCTGTCAACCTTCTTTCTCCATTCTTCTCTGTCATTTGCATTTGATAGAATTTCATTCTGAAAATATTGAAACCTGCCTTTTTACCTGCCTGGGTGGACCACTTCTGATAGAATTTCATTCTGGTGTTCTTTCTGAAAATATTGAAACCTGCCTTTTCACCTGCCTGGGTGGACCACTTCTGATAGAATTTCATTCCGATATTATTTCTGTAAATATTGAAGCCTTCCTTTTTACCTACCTGGGTGGATTACTTCGGAGGGCCGATTTTGAGTTAGTGTTTCCACACAAACTGTCTTTGTAACGTTTTTTTTTTCGTTTTTGTCTCGTTTGCAACTTGTTTATAGATCAAGTTAAAATAAGGGGAAAAAACTGGCATTATTCTTCTATCTTCCTATCGTTGCAGGTCTGTGATTGGGGGGGGGCGGGGGGGGGGAGGGGGGAGATGGCGAGAGATAAAAGGTTAGGAAAGAGAAGGGACCATGGTAGGGAAGGGGGGAACTGTATTTCCACAATGAACTCTCTCTGCCTTCAGGCGTGGCAGACAGAGAAACAAAATGGAGGAAAGATACCCATAATCTTTTTTTTTTTTCTTTTATTAGTTTTTTTTTTTTACATGTCTCCCTCCCCTCTCCTCGCATCTTTTTTTTTTTTCATGGTTCTGTCGGCCATCTTGATGAAAGGGTGGAGTTCCCATAACCAAAGGAAATTTAGTTGGTAGACAGAAACTGAAGTTCTCCCTGACTAAGGCGGCGCAAGTAGGAACTAACCAGTGACTTTTTTTACTTTCGTCTCTTTATTACCTCATTCAAAACCAGGATAGGCAGCATGCGCCCCCCTCAGTTCGCCGCCTCTGCTGAGGTGCACTACAGTATTAATCTTAACATAACACTCAGGTCAATTATTGAATACAGTTTTTAATACGTGTTACAAACGTGTAAGGGAGAGAGTGAAGTTTGCTTTCCATTCACAACTTTTGTGTTTCTTTGAATTATATTTATAGTTCTTTTTTTTTTTTTCGTTGTTATTTTTGTGAACACAATTATTTCTTTAATAGGCCTACAACAAAAGGAAACAGTCCTAGTAATTTAGAGTTGCTGTAATTACTTTGGGATGTTTCACCTTTATTTGCTATCTTATTAGAAAAAAAACACAACTTTCAATATATTTTTTAATTTATGTGAAACTTAACTTTTTGAGATTATTTTTGGTGGGAGGGGGGGCTGGGACTTTGTAGGCCCTACTGTCATCACAATGGATCAGAGTTCTTACCCTCCAGTCGAGCATGAGGTTTTGGGGGCTAGGTTGTTACTACCATTATTCCTTAAAGTTAGTTTTAAAAATTACAAGCTAAATAGCAACCAAGACGATAGTACTAAATTTGATAATCAAGGTATGATATACAGGAATGTAATAAAATAATTCAAAGAGCTCATTGTATGACCAGTTTAACTCTGACCAGGAAGACACTGTGAAGTGGCTGTCGGTTTTTTTGTGTTTTTTTTTGTCTTCATAATTGGCGCTAAAAAAAAAAGAACTTTTTAAATGCAGGCAACATTCAAATTGTTTAGCATGTCAACTAGCATCCACTATAATGTTAGCTCTACATCTGTAACGAAACTGAACACAAATCTATGAGTCTAGAATTTAGATCAACGCATTCAAGACAACCCACAACCTTGAGGGACACTATAGTTTCTTGGTTGTTCACTGCACTCTACCTCTGACCTTTAGATACCTCCAAGACTAACCTCCTTTCGACTAAGGTTATAATTAAGCTCACCCTCGGGGAGATATTTCCCAACGGGAAACAATTTGTGTCTTCATCAGCCAAAAGCGAAAACATATTAGTCTACAATACAAATATGGCCCAGACTCTTCAAGTCGCTATTAGTCTACAAGACAAATATAGTCCAGACTCGTTTAGTTGCCTCTTGTCTACAATACAAATATAGTTCAGACTCGTCTATTCACAATTCACTATGAAATTATATTAGTTAAGGAAATCTATACCGGAGTCGTTAATATACCTTGATAAACATTGGGTCACGCTACTCAGATTGAAACGTATGCAACATTGTTTGACTGAATCAGATCTAATATGACTATTTGATCTATTTGATCCCCTTCCATTCCATATTATTTTTCGAAGAATAGAATTCATCGATTTTTTAAAAAAAATTTTATGAGCACTGGCTTATTACACAGCTTCCATTACATCGTCCTTTGATCCTTTAAATTTCCAAGCCCGAAAACATTTCCAATATATATCCCGCAGGAGTCATTGAAATAAAACACCAACATTATAACTAGAGCGTTTAATAAGTAAACAGGTCAATAAATGTCCTCATAGACTCTTTGAATGGTCACACTACAGCATCAATCTTTCAGAGCTGAAACACAAGTTTTGTGATTGATGTCTCTATTTCGGACCTTAGAACATAGCTCGACCACAATGTACTCTTCTTAGTAATCTGAAGACTTATGTCCTTGGGCAATGTTCCAGCTACTTGGAGGCTATCATACTGACATTGACATCACCCTTAAGGAAGCAATTCTCAAAACATTTCAAACTAAACAGAGAGGTGAAGGTCATCACTGCATCGATCGTCTGGTAGCTCCTCTTGTAAAAACAAAATTTCTAAACCAATTCCAATTTTTTAAAGTTATTTTAGTGTTTTTTTAAAAAGCTTTAATCTTTTTTCTTAGTTTGTTTTAGTTTTTTTTTGTTCTTTTGTTTTTTAAACTAATTTTCTTTGCAGCTCAGGAATTGAGTTTTAAAAAATGATATTGTAAAAAAAATTGAAGCTACAGTTTTCTTGTTAATTAAAGGATATTCCCACAATAAGTGTGTGATTAGTTGAAGTAATTACAACTTTTTTTAAGGTACCCCATTGGGTTTCATGTCTGTAAAGTTAACTCCCTAGAAAGTTTCTGTTCTTTCAGAGTTTTATTTTTATTTTGTGATAGACTTTAAATATCTTAAATCTATTTCTGTCTTCACCACTGTACATTCTGCCACGTGAATATGTATGTCTCTTGTTAACAGCACAGCAGAGGCGTTGTGCGCTGGGGCAAGAAACTTTATTGGTGACCACCCCACCCCCATTTTCCATGAACATAGAAATTTAGGCTTATAAATCAAAAGTATTTAATAATAATAAAATACAAATAATCTTAGAATGTATTACCTAAAAACTAAAATATCCACAATAATTTTTTTGGCGCCTCTCTGCGTGTGGTGCACCCCCTCCTCTTCTCCCCTCGCTACGCCTCTGCATCACGGTACCACTTATCTGTTGTAAACATCGCAAATATCACATTATATAGAGTTTGTTGCTTTAGTGCTGAAACTAATGATGTATAAACATGGCATGTCTCACATCATTACAACTATAGAGTACATAGAGTACAAAAGGGATTGAGAGAAGAAAGTAAAGACAAAAAATGTCGAAACATGAATATGCTCCGAATAGTACTTGAACCATGGACTCAGGATTTGCCAAACAGAGTCAATATCGACTTACGTTTGATTACTTCAGAATTAGCTATCAAAATGTCAAAATGAATTTATTTCGTGCTGTTGTACTGTTAGAGAGAGAGAAATACAATTTCAAACTAGAATTTTGTCTTCTGGAAAAAGCCTCGGGCTCCTCTTTATGGCATCCTTCCATGTGCCAATCTTTTTTCCCCACTCTGGGCATTTTGTTACTTCTTTCTCTATAGTGTATAAATACATTTATAATTTAAAAGGTGTAAGCCTCCATACTTTGAACTTTGTCAACAGCCTTAGAAAAATCTAATAAAATAGCATTGTCAGGGTTATGTTAAGGCCTAAGCTCGTTTGCCCGGGCCCCTGACATTCAACCAGGCAGCTTCGTGCTTGCAATAAATAAATGACTCACTGTTGACAATGTACATATTTAATGATATGAATATAAGTTATGATGACAAACTAATGGAGTAATGACATTGATTTGGAACATTCTAATATTGTGGATCTATTAATTAAACAATAATTCTACACCTTGCTATTCAACCACGTGACACATAAATGCTCGCAATCACACTAAAACACACTGCTGAATCTAATACTGAGTGTAGAACTCCAGTCCCATATTAACTCCCTGTAAAGACAATGTAAAGACAAACTAAAAAGGTCTAGTAGACTATAACTATGGCATCGAAACAACTGCGAAACGCAGTCATGCCTTAGATACTCACCCTAAACAGGGGAACACAGAAGAATCTCAACAAACGTTACACCAGCATAACAAAAACACTCCATCAGCTTACAAGCAAGGCAACAAAAAGAAAGTGCGTTCAAAAATTGTGCACTTAATACACATTGGTGCTAGAATGCCATAATCTACGCACCGACAAGCATCACTATTATCTAAGCCTTTTGTAAAATCATCAATTAGTTGTCTAGACAGGGCGTTTTCTGAAACAGGGAATGGGGTGGGGGGGTTGTCTAAACAGAAAGGTGTCTGAAACAGTGGAGTATATGCACAGTGGAAAACATACCTGGCATATTGGAAGGTGAACCATTCCTGAGACAACCACAGAGCGACGTGGATTAGTAAACACGTGGCAGAGGTGACAGAGTCGGCACCTTGTGGGGCAAGAGAGAAGCTGAAGACCAAGACTGCTATTTATGTATGTTGTGTCCTCATATCAAATAAAAAAAAAAACATCAACATTATAATTTCCCCGTTTCCCTCAAGGTCCCTGATCCCGTTCTTAGGCAGCACGAAGGACTGCTCTTTAGTTGGAGACAGCTCAGACTCCAATCTCTCTCTAATCACTTCAGCCGAATATTAACTGACTCTTCCTTGAACATCCAACCAATACGTCTATATCCAGTGTTGAACAGTGCGCACCATAAGCGCCTGTGCGGAGGCAGAATAAATATTATATAATCATCGTCGGCATTGCTAAGCACAAACACAAGTTGACTTCTATTTAGATTCACACTCTTGAAACAATGAAAGCAGTAGATTTCTAAAACACGTCAGAAATTCTCAGCCTATGTGAGGATTTCGACTTACGTTTACAAAGTTTCTCTATTTTTATGGGTGAGTTATCATTAGTTCACTACCAACGGCAGTTATTTTAATTCAACCTCCAGTCTTCTTTCAATAGCCTCTACTTCGTAGCCGTAGATGAACAATCTCATTTCCTATGTACTCAAAGATGGCTATCCAATCACCACCCTTGTTCTCACACAAGACTGTTGCAGAGTTGTTGATGTCTGCGAATGTAGTCTCGTAGCTTGAAATACCGACATTTACGGCTCTACGCCACGAGGAGCAGTCAATGGCTAGCTTTTCCCAGCCATGGATATCGATTTCGATTTGAGGGAGCTCTTGTAAGTATCTTAAAATCTCTTGACCTTCTTAAGAGCGCTGATCAGCGCACATCTAACAAAAAAAAGGTTGCTTGGGGGAGTCGATTTTCAGGCATACGGACATGTCCAGCCTATCTTAGTTGGAACCTTTTTGCTCTGGGATGGGTACTGTTCATCTGTGACATGTGTAATAAATTACAATCTGATTTTTGCACCATTACACAGTTATTTAAACATGGTGATTCTAAACGTTCTTTTGAATAAAATCTCTGCAATGCATTACTTGATTCTACCCGTCTCTCTTATGTTCAGATTGTCCAGTGACAATTTAGGGTTTTGAAATACATGTACATTTTTATTATAACTTGCTACATAAAATTTGATCCATTTTACATCTATGCATAGGGCAAGAGCTCAGGTATTCTGACAGTACGTGATGAGTGTACAATGGGCCCACAGAGGAGATTAATGACGCTGTGCATTACCTTGTAGAATTTCTTCAGTCTAAGCACGCCAAGCATTCAACACAATCTGGTTTTAAAGCTCTGCGCGCCAAACATGCTTTTAAGAAATTTACAGTCACCAAAAATGTGCAATGGCACTTGGCTCAAAGTCGAGTCTCTATGTAATTGAAGCCTGCATTTGAACAGGTTGTTGCAAGGGTGAGTTTTCATTTCACGCATCTCCCTAATAGCATCAGACTTACCATTTCAATTTAAAGACTGCAGTTTCCGGTCAAGGTTTGCTTTGGGATGACAATTAAACAAGTCTCAGGGACAGTCTCTCGGGGTAGATGGTGTGGATTTAAGGCACAATTGCTTCTCCCACCGTCACTTGTATGTGTCCTGTTCCAGAGTCAGCTCACCAGCAAATCTCCAACCAGATGGACGCACACATGACGTGGTAATCAGGCAAGTCATAGTACATTTCATTTAAAATATTCTAACTGTTAATGGATGTGTGAGGTCGTCATTGTAAAGTGCTTTGCGTATTTGTATGGCTGCTTCAAGTGATCCGCAGATGTTTGGGTTTCTTATGCGGGCGTGTTGCGAGTACAATAAGTACGACATCATTACTAATTACATGTGGAAGACTAAGTCCATGCCGTTGAACGATTAATGGAACACTGACAAGTCTCTGTCGCTACTTGATGTCCCCGAAATCCTAATGCCAAAAGGCAATGAAATAAAATAAAGAAATTAAACCACACCCTCCGTAACGTCACTAAATGTCGCGTTCACAGTCCGTCCACTAGAGTGCGTCTCTTAGCTAACAAAGTACATAGCATAGGGCAATCATTGTTTCTTTTTACTTTCACAGTGTGGTATTTAGAAATATAGATTGAAATGAACAAAAATGTCTAGCAAACTTATAATGACAACCGTAAGAAAGCAGGAGTTGCAGCTAGTACATTTACATACTAAACTTTTATTGTATTTTTTTTCCCACTCTCAACCACAGATATATAGGTCTGTGCTTTCAATTCCGAACCAAGTTACATAGCTCTCATGGTCTTACATATGAAGTAATCATCTACCTCATCAAGAGAACCACATTTCGACTGTGTGAACGTGGACTGCAAGAGAGACAATCGACTGATTCAAGATAACAAACAATCGATGGACACGGATAATTATTTATGTTGTGTATCACAACCTTCTACCACATTGACCGTGACGTGGAAGATTAGAAGGATCAGCACCTTGAAAGAAGAGTTGTTATTTGGCCGACTGATGGTGTGGACGATTCAATCGACCGTTCACGTGCGGCGTTCATACACTGAAACACTGAAACACACACACTAACATACCTAAGCGAACACACGCGCGCACTTGCAAATGGTACTGGCGCGCACTCACACTTACAGATGAAAGAGAAGATAATTACAGAAACGTCCAGAGGGTGTGGTGACATGAGATGATATTGTTTTCTATTAGATAGTTTTGTGCAGATAAATGTCAATAGCACCTTTTTATATCTTAACTCATTGTCATTAATAACTATACTGTATCTTTTTTCTTCTTTGGCTTTATTATGAAGGCTTAGTTTATACTATAGGATTACAAAAGCTTTCCTCATTAGGCTACCTACTACATCCATTTCAGTCAGTAAAAAAGTAAATTTCTTTCAAAAAATTACAATAGAACAAAAGTAAACTTTGAAAAGGAAAGCTTCTTAAGTTTGTGCTGTTAGTGTGGTCACGTAGAGATCTCAAAAACACAGCTAACACGATTGCATCATTTTCTACAATGTGCAAACACCGAGCGCATGGGCTGCTTTTGGTTATCTGAAATTGTATCTCCTTTTTTAAATCCAAAATATGATTATCGTATGCTTTTTGCTTATACATATAAATTATCTGTAAAACCAAAGTTTTAAAATGCATATAATTTTTTTATACGTTTAAAGACAGAAGGGCATATATAGTTGTACATTAAAATACATAATAAATATTTAAATATGTTAATGATTGATATATAAAAGGGAAGACATAAAAATTAGCCTTTACACTGAACTATATGCCCTCAGTGTATTACTATTCTAGCTGGAACACAATGTTGACCTGTCGTCAGACAACTATGTAGGTAATCCACTCTGACACTCAACAAATGGGTCTATTTCACTCCATAGTGTTCATTGAATGCCTGAGCCCACCCAACTATACTAAGTACCTGACATTAGTAGGGGAAAGTAAAGGTGGTTCGTCGTTGTGCTGGCCACCTGCACCCTCATTAGCAGTCGGCCATAAAGACGGAAGACCTTTGCATCATCTGCCCTATAGATGTCCAAATCTTGAAGGGGTACTTTAATCATGAATACATCTAAAAGTCTGTTCTATTTGTGAAGAAAAGAAAGTTACTTGCTAGTTCTTCCCCTTGTTTTTTTTTATATGGCAGATTTTGTTTAAATTTTTTTTTTTTTTTTCAAATGTGGAAGCCCCATTTTTAACGTGACTAGGTCCTGTATGGCGTTACAGTCTTAGCCTGTGGTAAATCAGGCCCTGGGAATAAAGCCTTATGTGCAAAACGATACTAGTGGTAGGAAATAGTAGCGGCCTATACAGTCGTCATGCTCTCTGATTGTAGGCCTACCAACAGTTAATAGGAATAGAGTAACCACAAACCTATATATATTATATCTAGACTGGAAAACGGAAAGTCTTATCCGCGATTGATCAACTCACAGACCTATACATATCGATTGTTATCTATTAATCACATAACTATATATTCAAGCAAATTCATTAAATAAAGCTATTTCCTGTTAGTTTTCATGAAGATAATGTTTCGAAAATCCTAGATATTTAGTCATTTTAATTACATTTAAATAGATTGATTACTTATATTTTTTTTAGATTGTGTATCTAAAAAATTGCAAAATAATAATTACGAGACGAGAGTGCTTTTTTTTTCGATGTTCAATTACTAGATCCAGATCTAGACATTAAATTATATCTTACATAGGTTAGGGTTGAAAAAAAACGTCCTTCTTAGTACTTTACAAAACAACGCCTAGTTTCAACTTTTTAACAAATTTACACATTTTTTATAGTGTTAAAAGATCTAGTCTAGGTATATTATATAGACCTATATATATGTCTGTGGGAGTAACATAGTAATCTCTTCAAGAGAGACTACTCGGTGGTTGACTTGATGTCTGTGTCCAAAATAAAACTTTTTTTTTTGTCAATCAATTAGTTCTAATTATGTTTGTGCAGTCAGAGGTGTGCGATCTAAAGGTAGCCGAGATTGAAGTCGAGTACCATTAAATGGGAAGCGACTCTGTTTATCAAGAACTGCAACGGAATTTTACTGACTATCTCCCTTACTTTGCCAATCTTTAACTTATGTTGTTCTTTTCCCCCAAAAAAAGAAGAATGGAGCACAACCATGAACACAACTGGCAACTTCGAAAGTTGATGCCAGATTTTTTTTTATTCCTGCCACTTCATTTTTATCAGTCGTGAGCACTTGATGTTGGTGTATTCACACAGATTTTAGCCAGTCGTGGACCATTTGCCAGATTGTAGCTTTGATTATAAACTTCTCGCTAATGTACAACAGAAGTTATAGTAACTTTAAAGCAAACTTTTTAAAATGAATTTTATCATCTTATTGTTTATCACTAGGTTATGTGCAAACCATGTTACATGTAATACAATAGAAATAATCAAATGAAAGAAAGATTACTCTTACATCTTCATTTTACTGAACTGAATAATAGCCGTGTTGAAAGTGTCGAGGTCGTTGTTCAGTTAGAACAGTGATGCCCAAAATACGGCCCGCGGGCCACATCCGGCCCGCGACGTGGTTATATCCGGCCCGCCGAAACGTCAGCAGAAAGTGCAGAAAATCCCCCCTTCTTAAAAAAGGTTAAAATATGCATCTTTTTCTACGTTAGGACCTTCAATATTAATCTTTAACATTTGTGCATTTCTGAAATGGGACTCTGAATGTAGAATCTACCTGGAAAAGTGAACGGATCCTTTGTGGAACATGATAATAAGCCAACATATTTAATTCTTAAAGAAAGTGTGGCTGTTTAAAAAAAAAAAACATATAGACCTACAAAGACTTTATGAAACAAATATGGCAGCATTCATGAATTGAACCGCGAATAAAAGATTGTTAAACCACGCCTAGATGAGAATGTTTTCCTAAAAGAGACAAGATAATGAATCGATGGTAAAACTAGCTACAATGTTGCTCACTTTTAAGTAGAGAAATGAAGCCATTAACCGACGCGTAAAAAAAAAGATAAACTTCCGATGTCTCGTTAATTAATGTAAGTTTCTAATCAGTTTTAGGTCGAATTTATTTCGTTTTTGTACCTTTTCGGTCATATGGCCCTCGACACGAGTGTCGGAAATTAAAATGGCCCGCATGTCGAATTAGGTTGGGCATCTCTGAGTCAGAACCATAAAAACTGCAGGCAGTTATATATTTCCTTTTGTTGATAAAGCTTAGTAATCACAATGACTTGAAATAAATTAGTGACTTATTCAATCAATACACTTTTTTTCTACCCTTTTAAAACGCTGTCTGGTGACGCCCCTGGAAGATGTAATTCTCCTATGGCGATCGTTGTGCTTTAGAACATAGCCCTAATGTGTTGAAAAGTAATGAGCATAATGAAAACCAATTGTCGTCTGCACGCTGAGTTGTCGTACTTGGTGACTCAAGAGTTACCTTCATGCGAGATTATTTTGGGCGTGTCCATAGGGGATTTGTGTGGGGGAGGGGAAATCTTAAGTACACCATTAAGAAAGTCATTCAGTGAAAAAGGGACTGAACATAAAAACATATTTTAAAATATATACTAAGTAGGTCACGTGTTTATGTGTTGGAAGTGCAGATTTCTAGCACACTTGACTCTTTATTCGCCGTTTAAAATAGACATGAATCTTGCTAATCTTTGGTCCCTTTTTAGTTTTTTAGTTTTTTAGCAAAGATGCCATGCAGTGTGTCTGACAATTGTGCTATTTTCGTCCTACGAAAAAAATAAAAGGGCTTGTATTTTTATAAAGAAAAATATTTCCAAACAAAAATATTCATCGAGTGTGGCCAGTCAGCTATCCGACATTTTAAAAGTGAGCTGCCGCTGTCACAACCTTTAGAGCCAGCACTAGCGGGATGCAACTACAGGGTCCTATGCAAGTAGTAAACTCTCATGGCCGGTCTTAGGCCACTGCAACCTACTCGGCCGCAGTGGTACCTGCACTTTTATATTAAATTAACAGTATTACTTATAACAGGGTTCCCGAACCTGGAAATCTCCTGAAATTATTGAAATCTACTGAAAACTCATAAAAATCTTCTGAAAACTCATAAACATCTACTGACAAATCGACAAAGATATCTTATGGCATATTCTACCAAATACCACCAAAACCACTGCAGAAATTTTAGCTTATCTGTCCACTAATGAAAGATACACTGCTTTCCCAAACTACTTTTTTACACTCAGAATATTTTGACAATACCCGTAGCTGTGACATCTGGTGACTAATCAACATTTCACAAAAATAGATTGAATGATTCAGCATTTCTTGCTATTGAGCGTGATCTATGTAGGTAACTGAAATTTGATGATATACTGTATGACTTCGCTACACTCAAGGCTCGTAAAGTGAATTTGATCATGATTTTGTATTTAGTGAAGTATGAATAAAATGTGAAGACGAATTTATTTTCTAGCACAAAATCTTAATATTCACTTTTTATCCATATAACTACCCAGACTGGGCCCCACGAAATCCGTAAATTGTCAGATCCGGCCCTAAGTACAGTTGTCATCTCTCATCTCATCTCCGCCTGTGGTCCCATTTGGGGCATGGGCTACCAACCAGCTCCCTCCAGGTGTCTCGGTTCTGGGCGAGTCTCTCCAACTGTCCCCACATCTTGGCCATCTGCTTGACATCTGCTTCGAAATCGCGGCGCCATGTATCCCTGGGCCGTCCCCTCTTCCTCTTTCCTTGAGTGTTGCTTGCCTTGTTATGTTGGATGCAGGCTTGTGAAGAATGTGACCTATCCATCTCCAGCGTCTCTGAAGGATATCTACTTCAATTGTAGTTGTTCTAATACATTTAATACATATACACATTGATAGTTAATATTAAGGCCTCAATAGAAGGACGTACTGAGCAGGTCTCCCAACCTTACAAACGCCAACTGTGCTATTCAGTACCATCCCAGGAGCTATGATAAGCTTTGCTCAAAGATGAGGAGCTTTTAGATAGTTGCATTTGACCAGTTCTCAGCCTGGGACTTAACGTAACGTATGCATACTACGTTACCCATGTTTGAATCACAGTTATTTGACTCGCAAGCAGCTCTGAGCAGAACCTTACTATGTTAATTTCAAATTACAAAAGGATTACAAATAGCAAAAAGATTAGCCTGCTTAATTTATGAACGCATCACTTTTAAAAGTAATGAAAAACAGATTAAAGACATGCTTGTTATTGAAGGGCTCAAAAAATATTTAGAGAAAAAATTGCGAAACTTGAATCAAATCTCAAACTAGCATAGCTCTTATATGGCTCTATGTCTACTAGTCTAGTTCTAAGTCTCTTTTAAATATCAAACATAACAGAGCTCTACGGCTCTATGTCTACTAGTCTAGTTCTAAATCTCTTTTAAATCTCCAACATAGTAGAGCTCTATAGCTCTATGTCTACTTGTCTAGCTCTAATTATCTTTCAAATCTCAAACATAGTAGCAGTGGCTTAGGTAGGGTGTTTGATGTCCTGTGCGGCATTTCCTCATGATGCCCCCCCCCCTTTTCGAATATAAAACAGCAAAAATGTTATTATACTGTTACGTATCTAGGTAACAATGCCTAGATACTATTTTTTTTTCTTGACCTGTAGGTTGTCTGCCCTTTGTGTAATAAGTTTTTTTTTATTTTATTTTTCACGGTGAGTCAAGCCACACAGACAGTGACCGGTCCTTGACCTATGTGTGTACCTCTGGTTGAAAGGATTGTGGTTTTTTTTTTTCTTCTGTCTCTTTGAAGAGCGTTCTAGATCTGGGTGTTGATGACTTATTCTGTTCTAGAAATTACTAGATTTGTCTTGATATCGACGCGCGGTATATTATATAAAGACCGCCCGTGTAACGTTGACGGACAGACATACGGAGACAGCCGTGAGACAGAATAGCGGAGACATTGCGTGACCCGTGCGTGGTATACCAATTGATCGTGTAAGTTAAGATTTTTCTTTTTTTCAAGGCCTTGCTTGTATTTGTAATTATATTTTCAAACTATGGTATTGTAATATTTTTACATGCCATTTTTGTAAAAGGGTTTTGGTCAACCCTTCCATTTTGTATTGAGTAAATGTTTGTTTTCTTGCTTTATGTGATTCAGTTAAAAGTACTATTCGAGTTATATTTTATTAAACCTTAAGTTGATATTTTACCTTCCGATTTCTTGTGTCATTTTTTTTTTGTTATTCATTGTAAGTCTTTGATTAAATTCAGACTTAAGATAAGTGACACAACAGCTTTTTCTATTGTCACGTTCCCCTAGGCAAGCCATTTAAAAATTAGAATTCAATTCGTAATACGTGACAATACGTTAACAAAATATACTGCAAATAAATAGTACGTGCTTTCTTGGTAGCAAAACTATCAATAATTTTATCGAAATTCGTTTTCAACCAATTGCCTACTTAGTGAAGCGCATCGTTGATTGGTATTAATTCTTGATTAACTTAATTAATTCTGAAAAACTTCGCTCGCATATAGCCATACTTACCGCAATTAGGCCTATCAGAAATCTGTAAAAATCTGATAATTCTACCTGAAGAGAATCTTGGACATCATTCTTTTTCTCTCAAAGCAGAATCTGACATTCAATAGGCATCACAAATATTTAGAATCTTTAGACAATATTTAGAACTGAATCATCTAGAGGCATTCTAGTTGAAATCTTTTTATTATTTTATTTTTTGTTAACTTAAGATTTCAAACAGGTCCTTGTTTGAGAAGTTCAAAGGCTTCTGAAGAAATAGCGACTAACTGTTGACACCTCTTTCGCTTCAGACGAAATTTGTTTTTGTCAATGACGCTAATGCACTATCGAGATTGATTTCAATCTGAGGATTCAATAGTTAGGATAGCGACAAAATTTATATTTACCTACCACATTATGATATGATCTTATTGGGTGATTATTTCTTGAACTATCACGTCCAAGGAAGAATAAATCTCAATCCGTAGCTCGTTCTTATGTGTTTATATAGAATCTTCATCTTTTTATCTTGGCTTCTTTTTAGTGTGGCCAAATACGTCTTTGTTGTTCTGCATTAACCCTCAGATCAGAACACAAACTTTCGCTGAAGGTAATAATGGCTTCAGAAGTTCAGTGTTACCCTTCCGATTAGTAGTTATCGATGTTTTTAAAGTTTTCCATTTAAGTGTTCAGTCTCGAATTGACGCTCATTGTTTTTGAAGGTAGACTTACCCGTCGTTTATTTCAGTTAATTCAGGGACCAAAAATCTAAAATAGATGAGAAAATTGACTGAAGAGCAACTAACACTCCGCCTACTTAAGAGAATTTGCCTTTACAATTCTTCTACAACTCGTTCGTGATGCCCATTGAGGGCTAGATTCTGCTTTGAGAGAAAAGGAATGATATCCAAGATTATTTTCATTACTAGATTTTTACCTTTCATCCCTGCCGTCAACCATTTTAACCAGAGTGAACAATTTCTCCGCTAGAGCTAGCACTAGGAGCGGCGCCCTCCAGACGTATCAATCTTGAGCAACGTTCATACTATTAACAGAGTGGCAAATAAATATTTTTTAAAAATCAAATACAGTAGTTCATGTTTGTTCATGTATGAACAATGTGTGCAGTTTTTACTGAGAAAGTTTGGGATCAGTTTGATGCCCCTTATCACTTGATGCCCCGTGCGGCACATGGCTAGCTACGCCACTGCATAGTAGAGTACTTGGGATTGACTACATTGATAAGAGTTGATATGAAATCCGTTGATGCTTACGGACAAAAAAACTAACTAGATCCAAATTTGTGCTGTTATCGTCATGATCAGTGTTAGGATGTTAAGGGGCAACAACTCTACATAAGAGACATGATCAAATCGTGTGTATCGTATACCCAACAAGCAGACTGACCCCGAATATTGGTATATTATAAATGTTGGATGTAATAACGAGAATTCCCCCACTATGTCACTCAGTGCACAAATTAAATCCATTTATTTTGCAGCCTGAAAAATCAGCGGGTAAGTGCATTAACACACTTATACACAAACATCTTCGCCAACGGAGGCAACTTTGTCAAATTTAATGACTCACAGTCTGTACTACATAGAACATATTCTATGTCACTCTTCAAACTCAATTTCTTATCTGGCAATTTATTGCGTATAAGAGTTGACGCCCTCTTTTAAACGTTTTAATTTAAATGTAAAATAAATTGCTTTCTTGATGTTTCCAGGTTTAAAAGGAAGATAAAAATACAACATAAAGACAACTAGAAAATAAAAAGTTGGTAAAACATGACAATGTTAAATAAAATCTTAGGGCTAGTGTTGTTTCTACTTCCTTACGTTGTCTAGTGACTAAGTCAGTCTACTTTGTACAATTGTTGATATGTTTTAGGACGCTCTGTCAGGAATGAGAATTTTTACGTCCTAAGAATAGACCAATCTTCCTGCTGGACGGCAGGGAAGGACAGCGGGCAGGATTCGAACTTTCGGCCACAAGACGACAGTCCGAAGCACATATCACTCGACCAGGCAGCCGTTCAATATTTTGTGTATATTTATTTATGTATTTTGTTATATCAAGATAACTATTCGTTACTAGATCTATACGCTATAACGTGTAAGTTAATGTTGAAAATGTAGGCGTTCCTCTACTTGAAAGACTTCCAGGAGCGGAAGCACTTTGTTACCCCCAGAGAAACGTAATGTGTAATGAATGGGACGGTCAGTGTGTTATATTGTATCTAGGTCAATGTGATAGGCTGGGGGTGGGGTAGACATAGTTTAAATAATGGTTTTAAAAAAGTGTCCCAAGCATGGGACTACACCTTGAGTTACGAGTTTTGAAAGGGATTGAGGATCAATTTTGAGAGGAGATAACATGAAGCTAGGCATTTGTAGAATGTTAATAATCGAGGGATTTTTTTTTATTTACCCTGTGTAGGCCTAGTCCATACGGGTACAACGGATAAAGGCCTATGTTATGGCACAGTTTAGATTGTGTATTATTATGTAGAGTAGCTATTATATCCAAAGAATATAAGAGTCTCTAGATCCCATATTGTTCTGAAACTACTTTTACAAAATTTATCTTTGGAATTTAGATCTACGGTATTAGTTTAAGTGACTACATTGTGGTGTACTTATAAAAGATGTGCAGGAATCTACATCTACATATAGTCAAGATTACTATGTGCTATTCGGAAGAAAATTAATTTAAAGCCTCTATAGAAGATTGAGTCATATAGAGTCTTAAGTCAGCAGTAAGTCAGCAGTGAGTCAGCAGTAGGCACTGTGGAAAAGTTGACCAAGAAGAGCCGCTCATATTTCTGCAGTACCACAGTCACGTGATCTTTGCCATTTAGGATTGTTGGGTTAAACTCTATCCACTATGCCAGGACAGTCATGTACGACAACCAGAACTGGATAACAAAAGAATTGTTGCTTTATCCAAACGTTTTGTCTCAGCTCCCCCTCCCCACCTCACCGTAACATGACTATGTAAAGTGATGCTAAATCTCAGCCCCGCGGGCCATATCTGGTCCTAACCAGCCTCTGGAAACCCCGCAGTGTCCGCAGTGGATCCGTTCCTTGGACACGCCCATTTTTGGTTCGGACTATTAGGTGAGGACTTAGATTTTACACACGTTTTTCCTAGTAGTGTTTTTTTTTTGTTTACTTTTTTTTGACACTATCGACTGTAACTGATTTCTGATATCATTATGGGATCAACTCTTCTCACAGTTGCATAACATGGACATTTTACAAGCTATTGATTGAACGAAACTGGGGCGTAATTTTATTTTTAGTTCCCTCTGTATCTCTGCCACTGCCTATATTGCTATAGTACTTTCACTTTATTCTATACAATTGGGCCCTATAAATGTGCTCAAAGTTATGATTTTAATGTCACTAATAAGAGAAATTTTCCCCAACTCACGAGCCAATAAACGCGTCTCTCTCTCTCTCTCTTTCTACTGCCTGGTCGTGTTGTGTGCTCTCTGGGCTGTCGTCTCAGTGGTCACGTGTTCGATCCATCCCCAAGAGTCCTGAGGAAAGTTTGAATGTGATCCTCTTCAAAGAAACAAGAAACATCCGAGACATGTCAAGCTGAAATTTAAAAAACTGAATCTCTCTACAACCTTCACTTTGTCCTCCGTCAACATATATTCTCCTCTAGTAGCAGCAGTAGCGCCTATTATACATTTGTGTGCCGCCTCCAGTTTCAATCATATTTCTTTTATTTTAAAAAAATGTTAAAATTATTCCTAGGATTTTTTTTCACAAAGCAATGAAACAGTTCACACGTAGACACACACACACACACAAACCCACTGGCAGAAGTTGATAAGATCTGACTGTCCACATAAAGCCACTCTGAATTACTTATCTCTTCCACACACACACACACACACACATTCATATAGGCGTGCCCTGGTGTTTCCTCATTAATGAGCTGTTTGAGGGAGAATGGCAGTCAGTGATGAAGTGTAGGCGTGAATAAAGGCCAGTGTAAGAAGTTGAGACAGAGCGGACCTGTGAGTGGTATCGCCGTCCAACATTTGGCGAACAGCTTCCCTGATGTTGCGTTGAACAAGAAAACCAAGGAGAGATGTTACAGCAGACAGTCTCTTGCTATCAGCAGACATCTTCGTGTCGGACTAACCTAATGTACGGTGTGCCTGGCTTCTTGGAAATAGTTTAGCTGTTGAGAGATGGACTGAAGTCTGTGACTAGGGGGAGGGAGAGAGAATGAGAGACAGAGAGAGAGAGATGGAGATACAGATAGAGAGAGACAGAGATCGAGATACAGGGAGAGTGATAGAGAGAGAGACAGACAGACAGACAGACATAGAGATAGAGTGATGGAGAGAGACAGAGATCGAGATACAGAGAGAGTGATAGAGAGAGAGACAGACAGACATAGAGATAGAGTGATGGAGAGAGACAGAGATCGAGATACAGAGAGAGTGATAGAGAGAGAGACAGACAGACAGACATAGAGATAGAGTGATGGAGAGAGACAGAGATCGAGATACAGAGAGTGATAGAGAGAGACAGACAGACAGACATGGAGATAGAGTGATAGAGAGAAAGTTTGTGACAGAGAAAGAGACAGACATAGAGATACAGAGAATGAGAGTGACGGAGAGAGAGACAAAGAGAGTGAGAGAAATAGAGACAGATATGAAGAGACAGAGAAAGTGATCGTGGGAGAGACATCGTGTGAGAGAGAGAAACAGCGTGAGAGATAGAGAGTGGCAGAAAGAGAGAGAGAGACAATGTGAGAGAGAGAGGCAGAGGGAGAGACAGTATGAGAGAGAGAGAGAGAGAGAGAGGAAGCAAGTGGAAAGTTTTAAAAGAGGTAGAGAACGGTAAGAGAAAGAGACAAAACCTTTAAGTGAGTGAATGAACCTCGAGATTTAGAAAATGAAAGAGAGAAAAATGAAAAGAATGTCAGAAAGGAAAAAAAAACAACAAAGAGATCAAAATGTATGTTTAGACTCTATCGACCAATGTGAAGGTCAATGGTTCCATTCTTCTAGTAACCACACTGTTAGTTTTTACTCTTTTTAATTTTAAAGCTCCGTCTTTATTAGTTACAACTTCACACTAATTTCTGATGTCATTACCAGACCTCTTCCCACTCCTGTTTTCCAATGACTTCTTCCAATGTTTTTTCTCCATATTCACTCACACACACACACACACGCACTTCCCCCTCTACCTGTCCATCTTTTACCCTATCTTCTTAAATCAAGAATGACTCCCTTGTTTTAGCATCTCTTTGTTGAGTTCTATCAAAAAAATTTGACGAAGGCTTCTACAAAGAGTTCCAAATTCACAAGATCTTTTTATCCATTCCAAATCCCAATCTTACAAGAAATAGTTCAGACCTAAGACTAAAAAAAAAATATCCACACATAAAATAAAAGTATTCACTACGATGAAATCTATCTAGTAAACTAAAGAACTAATGTTCTGCCACAGCAAGAAATCTTTTTTGTGTGTACTGGTACTCCCTTGTGTGCGTGTCAAGGAGACGCCTCGCAGTCCACCAACCAAGGCCAGGAAGGGCGAGGCAATGATAGAAGGGGAGACAACGTTGTTTTTTTTTTTTTTTTAGCCACTATATGAAGGTGAAGAGAGACGAATGAAAGGGCTTGCAGTGACGTCCCTTGTGATATTTTCTTTATATTTAGAATGACTGGCCCAGGTACGTTTTTTTCCCTTTATCTACTTAAGTCTACATTTTTTTTTATTTGTGTAAGACGTGCTTGCTTCTACTAATTCTAATCTTAATCTAATCATGTTGTATCATTAAAATATAGACATAGTACTCTAGATCAGTTCTGTTCATTCAAATCTGGTCTAGATAGAATATGGATATAATATATATATATATATATATATATATATATATATATATATATATATATATATATATATATATATATATGTCCCATATTTCAAAATCAGCAAAAAATTTTCTACAAGATAAGATAGTGCCCTGATTTTTATAATAAATCTATATACGAAACACGAAACGGCCTTAACTAGCTTTAAACGAAAAATCGTTAAAACTCACTCGGACTATCCTTTGAACCGTTATTAGGGGAAAATATGGTTAGTTTTTAATTATAGTTCTGTTTTCCAATGATTAGACTCTGCATATACTTCTTCAGTCATGGATAAACTTTGGTTGAAACGTTCCTCCAAGTGTACATGTGGATGTAATAACGTAAAGGTTAGGGTGAAGTCGTTCTCAGCGGGAAGTTCGTCTGTCCGTCTGCCTGTCTGGTGAGCACACAATGACGCCAGACGCTTTAGTTTATTTGTTTATTTGTCTGCGTTTAAGAGACGTGAAAAACGGGAAAGGGCGAGAGGACACTGTCCGGAACAAAACCTGTTCAACTGTGAGTCTTGACGAAAGTGTATCTTTTCGTTTTGAAAACCTAATAACCATTTTGTATTCACACTCATATAAACCACTTTTAAAACATGAAGGATAAAGGCAGTTCATATTCGATAGTTTAGTCACATGCTACCGCAGTTACAGGACATGAATGCACGCTTTTGTTTCCTTCTTATATCTGACCTATCAATAAACTCAATTTTTAACTGAATTTTTCTAGTGCAATTATGTAAGAGTCGCATTTTAAAACTGCCCATGTTGCTATCACATTTAGACCCATCGTGGGCGTGCTCATGTTTAGTGACTAGTTCGACTGCTATACAAAGGGGTCAACACAAACGTCCAGAGCTCTTACGTCATTGCCATCCATATTAGACATTTCTTTCTAATCCTTTGTTTCTTTAACCACTTTACTCGCAGTGGCGTAGTTAGGGTCGGGGAAGGGTAGAGAATTTGAAAATCCACCTGGGCCCCCACTTGAAAGGATCCCCCAAATGAGTGTTCGAATTTTTTTTTATATTAAATATTACGCAAAATGCAGGGACCTCTCTCCCCCACGGCTTCTAATTGGTGGAAAATTTCTAGCTTCGCCACTGTTCCCTCGAATACATTTTCTCTTCGCAGTGTTTACTTTTGCAAAGAAAGATTGGGATGTGCTCTTAGAAAAGTAGTATGTGTGATTGGGTGGCATTAATAATTAGCCCCTTAAGGAGCTAGAGTTCAAATCCCGATCTTGAAAAAAAAAATACTTAATTGGGATTTGACTCGGTTACCCTGTGGTTGCTAAGCATCATGGAAATCTCAGATAGATACCTTTCCCTGCACAAGAGTTATTCACCACACGGCTCACTTATAATTTAATCTCTGAACTCGTTTAAAAACAACCCTTCATAATCTTTGTTAATCCTTTGTCTTCTTTACCTTAAAGCCATCAGCCATTTGTTTGTATTTTTAAAAAAAAAGGGAAAAGGGGGGAGGGCGTGAATAGTAAACTAAAGTTTGAGTAAGCGTATTCCCCTTAAATATAGGCCAGTGAGCACACAGCTGTTACATTGACCATGTATGTATGCAACTTTCAAGAAAATAGGACGCAGGGACACATTTGTCTTTCGTTGGTGGAGGGTTAATTTATTCTGCTGAGCGTTTTATTAATATCCATTTGACAGGTTGTTTAAGAAAAAAAAAAGGTGTCTTCTCTAGGTGCGTTCTTTAAAGGTAAACTTGTATCGGTAACATTAGGCTCAATATATGTAAATATGCTGTGTTATTTATTTAAGTTAAATTGGATACACAATTTCTCAAATGTGAAATTTATAAACACAACAGCTAAGTGCTATTTACCATATAAATATGTTCAAAACACTAAAGTTATCATGCAAATTTACGTCACTAATAGGCCCGCTGGGCACAACTCTAGCAATTATTCATTAGGCTTAAATATTCGGTGCATGTGCACAAGTGTGTAATAATTTAATATATAGGATGCTGTTTTTTTCAAAAAAGCATAATGTTGTCAGCATAGCTAGAGTGTAGGCATGTATACATGTAATGGATACGCCTTAACATAATGTTATTTGTATACAGCTATTTAAATCTGTGTGCATCGAAACAACTGTAGAGCTATAGAATAGGCCCAATCACTGTGTTAAATAAGCTGATCTATATAATTGGTCTCTTCAGACTGAGACATAGAACAGCATTCTCTGTTTCAAGTGAGTAATCTAGAAACATCAGTTGAAAGAATTTTATAAGGGGTGGTGTAGGAGGAACAGAATGGGTAGGGAAGGCATTGCATTTTTTAAAAATTATTAGTCATTAATCATGCTGATAAAGTTTGTTGTTCTTATTGTATTTTGACTTTCCTGGCGTGAGTTCTTTCACAAGATTTAAAAAATGTGCTTTAGCATTCTTAATATTAGCGTTGATTTAAAAGATCAGACGTGAGAAACTAAGAGCACCCGGAGTATGGTTTTAGTTATTTCCGCCCTTTCTCTCGCGCCCTGCACATGAGATCTCAGGATAGCATCATCTGCCCTTTATAATCTCACAATGTGTGGAAGGGAGGAAGTAGGAGGCACATCAAAGTCATGTAAACAGTTGAACATCGTAACAAGGGCCTTTCTGTGCTATTTATAGATCACTTCCTCTCCCCCCCCCCCCTCTCTTTCATCCGTCTTCTACATCAGTTTTATTTTGCACCTTTGTAGAATTGTGGAGCTTGTGGGTGGCTGTGAGTTCTGGCACTCCTCGTCATGGCTCCTCACGCTGCTCGCCCCCCCCCCCCTCCCCATGGTCACTTCAGGTACTCTCTTTAATAGATGTGAACATTCTAAGTGTTATCACAATTCAGGGCCTTTAATTCAGTACTCACGACTCACAAGTCAGAGTTATCTTTACTTGTTTCCTATATATGTTGTCATTTGAGTAAGATAAAAAAAAAAAGGATTATAAATCATAGCTTTAAACAACAGAACTGGAACAGTAAACCGTTTCTTTGTCCAAACATAAGAGAGTAATTCCTTTCATGTGAGTAAATGACGTGTAATAAACATATGTAGTAATAAGTACCTCGCAATTTAATTATTTAACTATACAATCCAAAGACTAACATCAATTATATATATATATATATATTATATATATATATATATATATATATTTATATATGTTACCTTAACATTTTAAAAAATCGCCCAGCTCTCAAAACTGCATGCTAGAAAAATATGCAAGTCGCAAGTGGGTTTACGTTGTCATCTGAGACACTGGACTCATCCTCAATCTTCTCAGTCTTCGGAATCGAAGACATTGCCATTCATATTATATTTTTTAAATATAAATCCTTTTTTTTCTTTTTCGTTCAGCTTTTAAAACTCCAATATAAAAACAAATCAGACCTAATATTTGTCATTTAGTTTTTTTTGTCATTAATGGTACGAAATACTATCAATTAGTGATATTTAATTTTTTTATTTAGTTTCATTTATTGGTGGCGCGATACTCAAATGCAATTCTATCCATTGCTGTTAATTATAATAAACGCATAAAAATGATCAAACATTAATTAGGTAAATATCTTCGAGTTTGAGGGTTAAAAAGAGAACTAGGCAGACCCAGCTTTGACCTACATGTTGTATCATTTTTTTTGTGCAGACAAATCGCTTTCTGGCTTGGATCTATTTAAGTCTGATTTAAACCAAATGTGTAAAATCTGGAAGAGTAACATCAGCTTCCCAGTAAAATTAAAACTAGATTCTTCACTTAGTGGTCAAGACATTTCCATATGGCTATGAAAGTTGGTAACTGAAAGCTGAGGCTGAAAGAAGAATTCAAGCCTTTGGAGATTTAACATCACAGAAAAAATGATACAACATGTAGGTCAAGACATGGCTATTAAAAGTCATCCTTGAATGTGCACTGGAAGGAACGCGAATTAAGGGTCGTCCAAAGAACAAGAATAGACCTGCCTCTCTATTGACATGCTGCTTTGAACACTCGAACTGTAACAACCATGCGCGTAGTGAGGGGGGCATCGCGCCCCGGGCGCAGGGTTTAGGGGCGCCATTATGCCCACCAATAACACTTTGTGAGACACTCTTTTAAGCCAGCATTCGTCTTACTCTTTGAAATATTGTGTGGTAGAAGAGATCTTTAGATTCTATATGTTCTCAATTGTTTTAAAATATGTTGCAACATTTGAATCTGGCTTGGTTTTCAGAAATAGCAAGTTATGCTTAATAATTTGTCTTTGCCCCTAAGTTTTTGTTACTGTATTCAGCCTGGCACCAGGGCATCGTTATTTGATACTTTTCCAAGAACAAAGAAATGTTTCATTGTTTGACCTTTACAAATGGATTCCGTTTCCCCCTGAAGCATGTGAGACAATATCGACGGACTGAAGACGAAGCTGATCTTACGACATACAGGGGTTATACTTACATCGCATGTTAATAGCATTGGCCAGTGCTACCTCTTTGTTTATTGCATTTAATTTTAATGTGTATGGTAAAACAGACCCGCATCCCTAATTTTTAATGAACTTTTCTATGATTAAAAGATGATTTTCTATGAATTTCTGAAGCTCAGAAGGCTGCCCTTGAGGTGTAATTTCCAGAAAGAATTATAGCATGCAAGACACTTAATGTATATGAAACACTAAACGGATTCGCTTGATTTATTTAATTAGGATTCCAAATATATTTTAAATATATTTGCTAGAAAAAAATGGAAAATTAGTCTAGTAGATCTATGTATTCGCTTAATCAGGAGCTTTCTCGGATTAGTTGAGGGGGGGGGGGGGGGGGGGGGATGCGTTGGGGTAAAAAATAATCCTTTTTTTTAATCTAACATTCATTGGTTATTAAGAAAAAAAAATCGCTACTTAAGCCGTGTAAAGGAGGTATTGTCTTTTTAGCGGCCCCAAAAGGGGAAAAGATGCTATTAGTTTTGTGTGGAATGTCTGTCCGTCCGTCCGTCTGTCTGTCCGTCCGTCCGTCCCATTTAGATCTGGTAAACTAGAAACGATAGTGAAAATCCGACATCATAATATTTTATATATTAGGCGACTCAAAGTTATGATGCAACGGCTACTTTTTTCTTTTCTGAAAGCAAAAAAATTTATTTTTTTAAATCACTTATGCAAGCAGGTTTTTTTTTTCATAAAAATGCACCACTTTTACAACTATTAATAGTAATAAAAACAGGAGGCTCTATAGAAAGGGAGAAGAACATATAACATATTTTTAAAACATTTATGCAAATGGTTTTAGCTTTTTGGTCAAACAATTTTTTTTTTTACATTTGTATTGCTAAATTATGTAAGTTCTGTCATACTAACTACTATATTTACACAAATTAATTTTTAGTTTTTTTTTAAAGAGAAAAAAATTATTTAGTATATATATATATTTATATATATATATATATATTTATATATATATATATAAGTTGGACATAATTTAAAACAACAATTAATAAGTAGGTTTTCATATTATCTCGTGAACTACAGCGATATCAAACACACAGAATTAACTAAAGGAAATTTTATTTTAGTTTACGAAATTTTTTTTTCATGAAGATTTGAATAAGAGATTAACCCTTTACAAAATAATTAGATCAATTAGATACTCATTATAAGACATCAGTTAGGCCAGGTTCACAACTAACTTCACATTCACTTTCATCTATCCTTTGGTCTGCTGGACCGCTGGGGCACTGCACAAGATCTGTAAACCTTCTTTCTCCATTTATCTCTGTCATTTGTCTTTGATAGAATTTCATTCTGATATTTTTTCTGTAAATATTGAAGCCTTCCTTTTTACCTGCCTGGGTGGACCATTTCGGGGGCCGATTTTGAGTTTATGTTTCTACAAAAAACTGTCTTTGTAACCTTGTTTGTTTGTTTGTATTTTTTCTTATGTTTTTCCCTTTCAGAGTGATTAAAGTAGCTGAGATTAATATCTGTTTTTAAATTTATTGTGTTTTAAATTGGCTAATTTCGAATTTGAAAAAAAAACTTAATTAATAGATATATTGGTAGATGTATTAGGAGATGTCGATCTAAAATCGATTTAAACAAGTCTTAGGCTTCTTGACAGAAGAAGCAGATATACGATTTTGCAGTGCAAAATAAATAAATTCATTTACTTTGTAAGAGTAAAAAAATTTGGGGGTTAAAAGTTGCACAAAACTCTGTCTATACTCTTGTTATGTCATTTGCTGAGAATTTGACTCTCTAATCTCTTTCTGAGAATGATGCTTAGATAAAACAAATCGGTTTTTGTATAAAAACACCTCTGTCTCGGTTAAAATGTTCATTGTGCTATGTAAGCTAGCCGAGTCGAATTCATAGAAAATGAGAGATGTGTGCATTTTCGACTATGAAGGGAGAACGGATTAACTTTTTTAAAAAGTCATATAGAAAGAGTGTATCGTTTGGTATCTTTAAGTGCTTTTGAAGTATGAAATGTAAGTATGTAGTGCAGATACAATCATTTTTACTACCAACATAACCAGTTCACGTTTTCTAATCTAGTTTCCCATCACATGATTATTTCCCCTGAAGCTAGCGGCACAATGGTTACGAACTAGCGATGCATTACTCAGTATTAAAACATCTAAACCTTACACAGCGATTTATTTGCATGAACTCTCCAGATGTTTGTTAGATATTTGCTTACCGTTGCATGTATTGATTATCTAAGTTTCTATTTACGAGTATAGTTTTCTTCTACACCATAACGCCAACTGCAGTTCATATTTTTGATTTATGAAACTTTTCAAATAACAGAAATTATTACATTCATGATTGTAGATCATTTTGTTAGTGTTTGTTGTAATGTTTACTTTTTACAAAGCCTATATCAACTGATTCGCTGTCAGTCTGGGGTTCAATTCTCGTACTCGTTATTTCTGCCACTTCCCAATCTTTGATCAAGTTAAAATCTCGAATGTTTATTCACCGTACCTAACAAAATATGAAATAACTCCAAAAATTAAGTAATTAAATAGTGGTAATTAATTGTTTTCTTTAATATCGAAAAGGGAAAAACATTACCTTATTAGAGATATGGTTTTAATTATGGAGTTTTTCCATTAGATAAGCTTTGTTTTTTTAAAAAAGGATTTTTAAAGATTTTGTTATTGATTGCACCACTTTGGAGATTCAGAGCTATTATGGATAGTTTTAATTAGTTGGCTATTTTGTTTCTGGTACACAGAATATAGAACGTTTTGATATTTCAAGAACTTTTAGCAATCATATTTTTTTTTGCATTTTAAAGCATTGAGAAATTAAAATTCTAAGCCCCTTCTCTTGTTGCACAAAGTAATATTTAGTTGGCATCAGTAATCTTTCAATCTATGGCGTCCTTGATATTGCTAAGTTTGCATTGACTTCAAAATCTGCCCCCCCCCCCCCCATTATCTTCTTTTAAACGTCTTAGCTTTTCTTTACATTACCTTAGAACGCCGCCGCCTAATGTCGTGATCGAAACAGAGTATGGCCTAAAAGGCGAAGAAAAGCGTTCAGTTTACATGTCAGGGGACTCTTACATGCTTAGGGCCCTGATCAAAACAAACGCTTTACTCAAGGCCAGCCTTAGATAATTGGAGGCACTAGGTGAAGTGAATGTGGTGGCCTTATATAAAATATATAGAAAAAAATAAACAGCCAAAAAATAAAATTATGCAATTGATTAAAAACCTAGTGTACTCCAACAACAATATTGGGCACAATTTTCGCTATTTCTTCTCTATAAGAATAGCTAAGAGTTCTGAGTCCTGTGAGAGACCCCAACCAATCGAAGGCCTTAGAGGGCTGCCTAGTTAGCCTATGCCTAAGGCCGGCCCTCCTCTACTGATGTTTGCTTATTTCTAACTAGACTATTATTTCATTTTGTGTACTTTTAAGATGTTAATCTTTCTGTCTGTGTTACACAGTTGTTTAAATAGTTTTCATATTTCAGATTGTTTTTTGACTGTTAAAAGTAGGTATTTTTCTATGTCGACTTCTTCAATGAAACGGATATCCCCCCACCCCCCAAAAGAAATAATAAATTTGTCAGCATCAAAACGTCTGCTTAATTTTGAATGTGTCAAGCACGTTCTTAACGTTTGCTGGCCAGAGACATCTTGTGTCATGTTATCCTGCAACCTGTTGCTTCCTTTCTCCCCCCTCCTCTCCACCTAATTTTAACTTTCCACATTTCGTGTTCAGTTTATTTTGTTCTATCAAAAATGTGTTTCAATGTGGACTCGCTACTGTTTTATTTAGCGAGCTGCCAACTTCAAACCAAACAATATATGTAAAATAATTTGTCAATCATGGGAAAGATTTTTTTAAAGTTTATGTTATAGTGATACTGGATTTAGAATAGCGCGAATATCTAAATAAATGTTAATTTTCATTGATACCAGTCTTGTGTCCTTGAACACTTTTTTTTTTTTTGCGTTGCTATGTTGTTGGTTTTATTAGCGGCCCCTGAAAGGGGAAAGACGCTATTAGTTTTGTGTGAAATGTCTGTCCGTCTGTCCCGTTTAGATCTCGCAAACTAGAAAAGATAGTGAAAATCCGACATCACAATATTTTAGACCATTCAAAGTTCTGATGCAACGGCTACTTTTTTTTTCTGAAAGCGAAAAGTCTAATTTTTTAAATCACTTATGCAAGCAGTTTTTTAAAGAGAAAAAGTTAATTAGTATGCATTATAAGTTAGACCTAAACTAATAGTAATCTTGTAAACTGCATTTTCTTAGCTCTAAGATATAGAGCTTTTGTTCGACAATTACATCAATTATGCTTGGCTTCCGAACCGGGGGTCCAGGGTTCGAATCCTGGTGAAGACTAGGATTTTCAACTTCGGAATCCTTGGGCGCCTCTGAGTCTACTCAGCTCTAATGGGTACCTGAATAAAGTTGGGGTAAAGTAAAGGCGGTTGGTCGTTGTGCTGGCTACATGACACCTTCGTTAACCGTAGGCCACAAAAAAAGATGAACGTTACATCATCTGCCCTATAGACCACAAGGTTTGAATGGGGAACTAGTTAGGCCAGGTTCACATCTAACTTTGCATTCACTTGCACCTATCCTTTGATCTGCTGGATCGTTGGGGCACTACACAAGATCTGTCAACCTTCTTTCTCCATTCTTATCTCTCATTTGTCTTTGATATAATTTCATTCGGATGTTCTTTCTGAAAATATTGAAGCCTGCCTGGGTGGACCACTTCGGGGGCCGATTTTGAGTTTGTGTTTCCACACAAACTGTCTTTGTAACCTTGTTATGTTTGTTTTTTTTGTGGGGGTGCTATGTTTTTTTGGCCTAAGTCTGTCAAAATAGATCATTCTATTCAACCTTCGCCTTGACCTTTTGCGTTTTATGGGCAATGTGTTAAAACCCATTAAGGCGATAAACTATTGATCTAGAACTAAGAATATTTGTGTCTATCGACTCTTTTCGATCAACACCATTATTTGACAATCTGTAACAAAGCCGTAAAAAAGCAACTAAATTCGTTTAAATAATGAACGTTGAATGCCTATTTAACGGAACAAGCTTCCATACATTTAATAATTTGTGAATGCGTTTATCTAGAAAGTTTTTTTGTTTGTTTGTTGTTTTTTTTCTGTTTTTTTTTGTTTTTTGTCTGTTCGTTTGTTTTTTTGGGAAGGGAGGAAATTGGGGACGGGAGTAAGACCATTATCAAAACTCATGGGGTGACCCTAATCCTAGCGAGGACTCAGCGCATAATAAATCAAATGCAAGATCTTGATATTTGAATGATGGACTGTGATATGGGTCGCACCACTCAGGAGTGCAGCTTGAAAAGTCCATGTGTACGTAATGGCGAGTGTAATAGAACATAACTGTATTGAGAGAACAACAAATCCACATTACAAAACGATGCTGAACATGTCCTCCACCAATATTCAAGCACTAGAACATGCGCCTCTCGATTTGAGAATGTCCTCTGCAGCGTGTTACTGTCAATGCTTTCGCTTGTTCGATTACCCTGACTTTATAAACTAGCCCTTTAAATATCCCCTTAGAAGAAAATCTGGGGAGTTAAATAAAGGTAACTGAGGTGGCCTCAGGCCTTTTGAAATCACACTGTCTCCAAAAACAGATAGGACCTCTCCCATAGAGGCAGATATAGATGGTCTATCTGGGACAGAAGAAGAATTAGCTGACTTGGTGATGCTTATATACAAGACTTCCACAACATATGGTTGGCAAATCAATGCCAACAAAAATTATGAAAAATAGGCAACATAGCTTTAAAATGGACCCGGAGCTATCGTATCAGATAAAGGAACAAAACCAGAACTACTGGCCAGAATTGCACCTTCCTTCGGGGAAAAGAGGCAAACAGAGAACGCGATGGGACGAGAACAGAATGGACAGGCCGGCCATTGAAAGAGATTCTATCCAAGGCAAAAGTCAGAGAGAAATGGAGAAAGACGGTCAGCAGATATTATATGGTGCCCTAACGGTCCAACAGTCGAAGGGAAGACGTCTACTGTTAAACTTATCGATTCTATTTCTAGTAGTAGTAAATACTTGTATACATGATTATATAACTAGATTTATGACCATGCCCATGGCATGTGTGAGGTCAATAATTTTTTTAAGATCACTATAATTTGTATTTTTACAAATATTTTTGTGTGCGAAATTGTATATTGAAAAATGCCGGTTACATAAAATGTTATTCCTCAAAAGTACACAAATCTTAGGTAAAATACTCGTCAAAGAAAGTACTGTAAATGTGTAGTTTCACGTGCTTTGTTTCAGGTCTTTTCTTTTTATAGCCTTTATCTGGTTTGATCACAACACTCTGTATTTTTGTGCAGAATTGTTCTCTCTATCTACACTTAGATTCAAAGACTAATAATGACAATTTAATTTAAAAAGGGAACTGAAAAATGCAAAAGATATATAAGAAAAAAGTACTTCCGTTCCAATTTAGTTTTGAACAAGAAAGAAACGCGTCTAGCAATAACGACCATTGTGATAGCTTTGTTTACATTTTGATTGTTTTAAATATAATTGGAAATGTGGTATTATTATCTCTCTTGATCACCTTTTAGTGGTTTCATATGCCTTTAATGTGTCAAGCTTCAGAAAAAAAACGCGTGAATAGTACATTCCAAAAATTTAATAGCCTATATCAAAGTCTAGTCTGAAAATGTGATACTGATAGGCCTTTGTCACTGTGTACGGTAGCCTGTAATAAAATCGGATGTCTAAAATATGCCTACGTCAAATCTTTAAAAATGTGATAATTGTACAACAAAATTTGTTTATTCTATAAAAGTCTAGTCTAAACAAGCAACATTAAACAAGAAAAACATGAAAAATACTTTTTTTTCAAAAAGACAATACCTCCTTTATGCAACTTATTGTTTTTCTCTTAAAAATTATGATGTTAGATTAAAAAACAATGGTACATTTTTTACTCCGGCCCCCCCCCCCCCCCCCCCCCCATCCTTTTCTCACGAGAAAGAATCCTGATTAAGCAAACATATATAGATCTAGTAGGCCTACATTTTATAATATTCCAATGAGAAGCATTTAAATCCAGACTGAAAAGACGATGCGCAATTTTCCTGAACATTAATTTATAAATTCTTCAGTCAGAAAAGCCTTGCATACGGTAATTCCAGAAAGCGATAGTTATTTCAAAACCGATGCTGGATATAGACCTAGACCAAGATCTCTAGCGAAATAGAAATTTATTTAATTTTTTGCCTGAAAAATTTTAACTGTCAAACTAAAATTTTACCCGTGTGACCAACGAGCTAGTAATATTTTTTTTTAGCGATATGAATCAACTGTTAAATTTCTGGAAAAATAGTTAGAGCTGTTTTTCAGATCAGCGTCCAGCTTCTGCCCTCCATGAAGTTATGACTTGAATAGATAGATTGTAAAAACAAGAAAAACTTTTAAAAATACATTATACACCTTAAAATAAAATGAAATATTTTTCAAAGTAATTTTTAAAAATATTTAGTTCAAATTGGGTCCGATAGCTCGTGATTTCGACACCATCAACTTCTTGATCGAACAATTCCACAAGTTAAGTCAACGGGTATTGTATAAGAAATCAATTATTTATTGGTGCCTTCATTACACGTAGAAATCTTAAGATCTTGATTTGAATCTAGATCTACTCTAGATCTAGAATATAGACGTAATCTATATTAGATTTACGTAAAAATTAAAGCAAAGCTTAGACAATCTATCAATAAACTGAAAGCAACTTTAAATTTCATAAACTACTCAGTTATCTGTACTTTCTTTTCATTGAATAATTCCAAGGATATAGGTGTAGGCCTTTAAATCTTAACTTAGAAGAAGATGCACAAAATTGTCCTGAACATTAATTTATTAAATCCTTAAATCAATAATGCCTTACATTCAGAAATGCCCGAAAGCGGTAATCCTTTCCAAACCTACCTAGCCAAATTTACATTCATTTTTTTTTATTTAAAAAATTATAACGTCAAAAGGTCAAACGAGTTTTCGCCGTGTGTCCAACGAGCTAGTAATTCTTTTCTCAGTGATTTACGTCAAACTATTTATTGAACTCCTGATTTATTTATATATCTAGCGTGGTAGCTTTTGAGTCGAGCAAGGTAGTCTTAGCTGAAGCCTTGTTCGAAATAAAAAGACTGAAGCAAATTTAATTTTAATAGAATTAAACTTTTTAAAACTATAACGTTCTAACCAAGGTTTTAGCTGTGTGGCCAATTAGATTGTTACTTTTTTTCCAAATAATATTGTTAAATTTCTAGTGAAATCGTTAGAGCCGTTTTCGAAATCCGTGATTTTGCAAGCTAACTGGAGGAATCGGGAAAATGGGAAGAAAAGAAAAAGATAGATGCAGCTTCAAACAAACCAATGGACCTCACTCACCAATCGTAAACAAACAATATTTAGCCACGTGATTCTCTATCTCTTCTATTCATATTACAATCTAATTTTTATTTTTTTAATGGCTATCACGTGACAGTTTTTTTCCGTTGTTTTATCAATATTATCACGTGACTAAATGTTGTTTGTTTACGATTGGTGAATGAGTTCTATTAGGTACTGCAGAGTTTGGCAGAGAAAATAGGCATCTTTAAATACACTTAATGCTACTGCAAACTTGTTTGTATAATAAACCCTTTGTATAATAAACCATAATTCTTCATTTATGATCTATCATACATAGACCTATATAAATATATTTATAGGCTCCGGACTGTAGCCAAAGTCATAGTGCCTCATGGATCTCTACTGACAAGTTCTGTTCTGAATGGCCTTGTTCGGCGTCTTAAGCCATAAGCTATGTCGTACCAACAGAGTCCGACTGGTCATATTCGCTGTGCCCACGGTGTGGCTGATGACCATGATGTGGACATTTTACTGGGCACAGGGGCTACAGAATATGAAGCTTCAGGACAGACAAGAACAGATTACTACCATCTCACCCGAGACGACAGCGGCCAAGATGGACGCAGCACCTCTGAATGACAAGGTTGTGGAACAAATCGCCCCCGATGCTGATGCCAGATTTGGCGGAATACCGTCTGACGAAAAGTCTTTCAATGGGCAAGAGAAGAATCAAAAGTTTATTCAGGTAACTCTTACTGTTTGAATGGTGATTGGTGCGGTGCAGTTGGTGTGGGGGGGGGGGGGGGGGGGGGGGGTAAAGTGACACGGACACAGTTCGGATAGTACAACGCTATGGTATGAATGTTTCTGCATGAAATATTTTTATTAATATGGGCGTAGCTGGGAAGGGGGGGGGGGGGTGTTAACGTTCACCTCCACCACCCCCAAGCCCAATAAGCAAACGCCATAAGCGTAGGCAGAGGAGTTTGAGATTCAACTCCCCCCCCCCCCCCACTTTCAAATAAAAGTTGCTGGGATCCATTCATAAAGTAGGCCTAAATTTACGGGAATTCAAGCAGTACCCTGAGTAATATTGTCATGTGAGATGTGTGGCTGAGAGGTTACCGCATGGATAACTAACTGAAAGAGATCGAGTTCAGATACAGATGTAGACTAAAGATTTTTGAAGTCGAGATTTTGACTAAGCCTCAGCAGAAACCTTCTTCCAGATAGCCTCCCCTCTACACACACGCACACAAATCGTCCATAAAAAAGAGATTGGCTCAGAATGCGCTGAGCTTAGGCTTACAGTAGGCGCCTAGTGGCGTGGCAGACTGATTCAATAAAAATTGGATCTGTATATGATTTAGTTAAGACATATGATTTGTGTGTTTATGTGTTTGACTATCCGTCCAGGTATCCCATGCCTTCTTTACATAGCTTATATCAACTCACTCTGTCTGTCTGGTAAGAAGTGTGTGCACGTTAGTTCTCTCACCCCCATTCTCGAATCAAGTTGTAACTTTGCACCAATATTCATTAGGGTAGAAAAGATATGAATCAATTAAAAAAAACAATTAGTCAATTAATTACTGGTAATTAATAACTTTGTTTGATACCAACATGGGAAATTAATCCTTCAGTATTTACATAGCTCTTTCGCCTACACACATTCTCCAATCAAGTTGATACTTTAAGCAATTGTTTATTGTACCTAACAAAACATGAATCAATTTAAAAAAATTAGTCAATTAATTATAGGTAATGATTTGTTTTGTTTGATATTGAATAAAGGAAATAACTTCTATATTATTGATAGATAAAGTTGTAAGTGTGGAGTTCTTTTCTTTATATAAGCTTCGTTTTTTATTTTGTATTTGTGTTGTTTTGTTGTTTTTTTTTGTTGTTGTTGTTGTTGTTGTTGTTGTTCTTGTTTAACTGTGGGAAAAAAATTGGAATTGAGTTTCTTGTGTAATAATAATAAGGCTTGTCTTCGAGTCCGAAGATTAGTGAAGAGTAAAGTATTTCCCGTGGCTGCGCAGCCCCAGCTGTGGCCTACATTTTTTGCCAAATCCAGGGCAAGCATTACCACTGTCCGCAGTTGGTCGATTCTAATTTTCTTATCGCCGTCTGCGTTTGTCCTCGGCAGCGGATTTTCTTTTGGTATGAAATATTTACCCGGTTTTCGTGAGTGACTTCCAGCTGTCTCGTTCTGATGCCGCATGCAACCAGGTGTTTCTTGTATACACCTCACTAAAAATGTATCAACATTTGCCCTATTCATTCAATCGTTTTGTGAATAAAAGTTAAGTAGGATTTGAAATAGCTTAGTTTGAAATTAAGTTTGAACTAAACACATTTGGAAATATTACCTCAGGACATAGTTGCCGATAATTATGGCGCCGAGAACCTAATAGAGACAGTTGATGACAGAGGCAGAGCGCTCAACCAAGACACGAATGACATACGTCCTGAGGATAAGAATGAACTCCTTGCAGACGATCGTGACCCGGATATTGGAGTATGCCATTGTTCATCTATTTCTTTACTAAACAAGTATACTAATTCATTGTCTTTATATAAGACTACATGCATACCATATTTTAGCAAGTGTAGTAAAAAAAAAAAAAATTCTTTTTTTTTAAAATACATTAGAAAAATAATTCGTAAGTAGTTAATTGTTGTTGTTTTATTTTATTTGTTTGTTTTTTCAGAACTTTGCTGATCATGGTCAGATATTGGATCATTATGAAGTAACATCTGGCAATGCGATTATTAAAAAGGCTATTAAACCCGGAGTACGGTTCGACCCACCTAAATTAGGTCTCATTTTCCTTTTCCTTTATTAACTAGCCTACCAAATAAATAGATCATACTTCGAATGTAGTTAAGAATCGAGGATTATTAACGGTACACCTTACAGTCCAAACCTTCAGCATGACAGAGGGGAATCACGGCTTGCAGGGTTTGAACCAGGACCACCGAAATGAACGTATAGAGCAGGGGTTCTCAACCTGTGTGTGTCCCGATCACTTTGAGGGTCGAATGACCATTTATCAGGGGTCGCCTTAAACCAACGGAAATGTAGGTTTTTGTCTATTTATCATAATTTTTGTGTGTGTCGTAAGCATATTTGTACCTTAGTTTGTATAAATATTCAGTTCTGATAACAAAAAAATGGACATTACTTGGATTGATATTCACTTCACAAATTATGAAACGACCGTCAAATATATATCTAATAAACTAAAAATTGCGTGTGACATATTGAAGAAGACGGATATTTTGCCAGAGGAAAAAGAAAGGTTATGATTTAGTGAGTATTTCATCATTGTTTGAAGGTATTAAGACTAACACTAAAACTGCTTTATTGATCCTTATGGAGATGTGTTGTGATTACTGTAATAGTAGGCTAGTAGAGACTAACAAACACTTTCTTGTCTGTCTAAATGCTAACTTTATTCATGTTAGATCGTCCATATATATAGGCCTAAAAGGAATTCAATTATCCCCCCAATCTTTTAAATAGCACATTCTTTCGACATGCCAACAATGTGGGTTACTGGGTTACAATAACAGGATGGGCCTGACAAAACAATAACATTTACTATCACATCTCCCTTCTTACAAACATTCAATGATAAAAAATCTATGAAACTATTTCTACATTCTAGTACAAAATATTTACATCTAACATAGTTAATCAATAGACATTTCAATGTAACTATTCAAAGTTGAAACATTTATATTATTAAATTCTAACTTTGCTTTTATGTTTACAAGTTGCAAGCAATGGTTTACAGTTGTTTAAATATTTATATAATATAATGTAAGAAAACATCATAAAGCCTTTTACACAGTAGGCTGCATTTTAAAATAATGAATGTCTAAATAGTAAATGTCTAAATATCTACATCAGGAAAACGTTTGAAGGTCTTACTGGTCTGCCAAGGCGTGTAACCACTGTGGCTGGCCCGTATTGTGTTACAACAGGCGCTGTACTAGCAATCGCAGTCTCGGGTTCTGTAACTTGCTTTTCATAGGATGTATCAGAATTGTCCCATTCAAATACATCTGGAGTTTCGTGTGGTCTAGAAAATGTCTTTCTTAACATTTTTCTATTTCTTCTGTATGTGGCCCCTTCAGGTGTCTGTACACAATATGATCTTGGCGTTGAAGGCTTCTGAAATGACAGTGGCTGGCTTCCATCGGCAGCCATTGACTTCCAGGATATTTTTGCATAAAGACCTTGTTTCCAGGATGAAACTGTTGTCTTTCAGTGCGTCTAGCCGTTCTGTCATAATATTTTCTTTGACCATTTTTTCTCTTTCTCCATACATCTGCCATTTCTTTCTGGTCTGGAACTTGTGGTCTGAGATAAGTATTTGTTGTCGGAAGATTAGTTCTCAAACGTCTGACATGAGCAGCCTTGCTGGTGAAGGTCTATCTGGACTTGGGGCATTTCTGAACTGTAGCATGGCACAATATGGGTTTTGACCAGATGTTTTAGCTTCTTTTTTCAATTCTTCTCGACGTACCGCTGGAACCTTTCTTGCTGCATATACCACTGTTCTTATGTTTGGATCAACTTTGATTGTATACTCTTCTTTCAAGTATCCAAGGCCAGTAAACACATCAGCATAGTTGTTTAATGTTTCATCTTCTAAAAAATCTACTCTCTGAATAAGGTTCATCTGCTGGCAACCTGGTAGACCCAAAATTGGTTTGGAGTGTGTATCTACTACTTGAAACTCTATCCATGCAGTTTTTTCTTTTACTGAACATTTAGTGTGTGTTTTGCCAACAACCTTTAAATGTTCACCACTGTATGTAGTAAGTCTTGATGATGACTTCTGGAGTTTCTTTCTTCTAAGTTGATTGAAAATCCTATAAGAAAGAATGTTGACTTTTGCTCCTGTATCCAATATAAATGTTATATGTTTGTTTTCTAGAGTGATAACTGCATTCCACTCATTACATTGGTTTTGTAAACCTATACTACCAATTAAAGAAGTTTCAGACTTGGTATCATCTGTAGCTTCAGTCTTATAATTGATGAATTGGATGTTATTTGATCTGCATACACAAGAAAAATGGTTCATTTTGTCGCATTTGTAACATATTTTACCGTAAGCTGGGCACTGCTTTGGTAAATGTTGTCTGCCACAATTGCCGCAGTTTAAGGTTGATTTCGTTCTACTAAAGTTCTTTGTAGCTGAAGACACCGCTTGAACGTAACATTCTTCTTTCATGACTTTGAGTTGCCATTCAGTTGCTTCCGCTGCTCGGCATATGTTTTCAGTTTTGATAATGTTCAGATCAGTTTCTCTTAAAAGTCTTGCTCTTGTGCTCTCATTTCTTATACCGCCTACTATTTGGTCTTTAATTAGTGAATCTTTTAGTGACTCAAATTCACAAGACCTTGCCTTGAGTTTGAGATCGGTCAAAAAGCTGTCAAAGGTTTCTCCGTCATTTTGGTTTCTCTTGAAAAAAATATGCCTTTCAATCGTCACATTCTTCCTCGGAAGGCAGTATTGTTCAAACTTGTTTCAAATGCAATTCAGTGTATGAAAAGACTTGCTGATATCGCAGTCTTCACACTCATCGTCCGTCCACTTGATTGTATTGTAGACTTGAACTGCTTCGTGGTCAATAACATGTAGGAACGTCATAGACTGTACTTCTTTACTTTTGGTATCAAGTCCACTTGCTATTGTGTAAATTTGAAACGACTGCTTAAAACTTCTCCAGTTTTCTGCAACATTAAATTTCAGCGGTTGTGGCGGGTGGAGTCGGTCCATCTGACACCATGTAATTTTAGGCTAGTAGAGACTAACAAACACTTTCTTGTCTGTCTAAATGGTAACTTTATTCATGTCAGATCGTCCATATATATAGGCTTAAAAGGAATTCAATTATCTCCCCTATCTGTTAAATAGCACATTCTTTCGACATGCCAGCAATATGGGTTACTGGGTTACAATAACAGGACGGACTTGACATAACAATAACATTTACTATCACAATTACAAGGACTTATTTCACGTATAATTAACATAAAAGTAACACAACAGAAATATTCACATAATATTTTTCCATTAATAGTTAAAACTTTGTACTGAATTTGATGCTGTCGCCATGTTCTGCTATTTCACACTGATGTGATGTAGTTTTCGAAAGGCCAACTTCTAAAAACGGTTTTCTTTTAATCTTCACAAACAAGTTGTTTTGTTGTTGTTGTTTTTTTATCAGAAAGCAAAGATACAGAAAATAGCCAACCTGGAGACTTCTTATTCGCCTTGAATAATTAAACTGTTCAATGCAAGGATCCTTTACATTATACCTAGCTTTGTCTGAAAAGATCCGTTCGTCCAAATGAAATTTCGACTTTTTGAAAACAAAACTGGATGAAAATAAAATTTAAATCTTGCCAACTTTACCTGCATTCTATGAGGAAAAGAGCATTGAATCTGACAGACCGACTACAAAGAAAATTTCTGTCAACGAACATTTGCATAATCGTGCGAGTGAAATTTCTCAACCTTTCCAAATCTACACGACATCCTGTTTACACTTTCTAGAAGTGAAAGTTGGAGATGTTCCGAGACAGAAAGGGTTTATTGAACTCATCAAAAGCGATGCAGTATGCACATGAATATTGTGAAATGCAATAGAAAATGCAAGTTATAAAGATACACTTTTTTGTAAGCAAATTAATTATAAAATACATTTATTTTACACTAATTACAATAACATAAAGCTTTTACTTTTTTTTTTTTTTTTGCTTCTAACAATGAAACTACATACATTATGTATCAGATCTAGACATTTCCATTGACCTGGGCCTATGAACGAACAAAAAATTACGATTGTGTGTCGCTGCCTAGATGGAAATCGTATTCGGGGGTCGCGGCTCTAAAAAGGTTGAGAACCGTAGGTGTAGAGCGCCTACCACACGACAACGCATCCATCCCAACTGATGACGTAATTATCTCCTTTGATGGAACTCTTTAGAGTTTCATAATTAAAACATAGATCTAGTGTAGGTAAGGTATTATCATTGTCAAACATTATAAATATACTTCATGGGAATAAATATTGCAGGTGAGGGAGGTAGAGCGGTGAAGATAGTGCCAACTGAGTTAGATGAGAACGAACGAGCCAAGTTTGATGAAGGATGGAAGAACCATGAATACAATGAATATGTTAGTCAACAGATTTCAACTCAAAGAGAAATACCAGACTTAAGAAATCGGAAGTAAGTCCATAGATTCAACTCAGAAAAAAATACTAGACTTTAGAAATAGGAATAGGCTCAACTCAGAGAAAAATAGTTAAAGGATGTATTTCTGCACAAAAATGAAGGCACATTATGGAACGATTGTCAAAATCATCCAGAAAAAAACAATGACTTAGTAGAGTTTTAGTTTCTAACATTATTATTATTATTATGTTAGACGCGAATGAGTATTCATTCTCTGGTGCTGACAGGGTCAAGTTTCGTTAAAGGGAAACAAAATTCATCGAAGTCCCTTTATCAGTTTCCACTGAGAAATTTTCTGGTGATGTGGCAGGTCTGCCGCAGTACCGCCCTCTGACATGCAACGTGAATGTTCCTAGGAATGTTAAGGGCCTTGAAAGTATCTGTGAGGTCAGTTGTTATTATCCCCTCAGTTGATATAACAATGGGGTATATTGTTGTTTTAGACAACATCCATAAACGCTTTATCTCCAAGCCTAGGTTCCCATATTTTCTTTGTTTTTCCAACTTTTCTTAAATTATAAGAGAGTGGTACGGCGATGTCAATAATGATAGCGGCTTTTTCTTTTTTATCAATGAGCAGCATATCAGGGAGATTAAAATCTACCGTTTTGTCACTCAAAATAGGCCTATCCCAGTAGCCTGGTCTAATATATTGAACATGTAGCCTACTTGGAAAATAATTGATCTAGAATGTATCTTCACATTTTTGTAGTTTTCTGCATTACTTTCTACCATGTTTCATATGCTGTGACTTTGGAAAACATTTTCTCTTCAGATGTAAAGAAAAGCAGCATTCAGAGAGTTTACCCAAAGCCAGCATCATTATATGCTTCTACAATGAAGCTTGGTCTGTATTGCTACGTACCATCCACAGTGTCTTAACCAGGTCACCATCACATCTTGTTGCAGAGGTTATTTTAGTGGATGATTATTCGGATATGGGTAAAAAAAAATGTTTCTTGAGATCTGCAATTGACTGACTCTTAAAAAAAACAACCCACAAGCTGTAAAAAATTCCTGAATGAATTATTCACCCACTGTGTATGTGAAATAAAGCTCATATATTTTCTTTTCTAGGGCTAAAAGTTAAAAGAATATTATGTAGGTCTATGCAACGGTCAATCCATTTGTTTCCTCAATAGAAAAAAATAGTATTCTGAGCTGTTTTGAGATCCCAAAACCCAGCCTTTAATATCATTTGATATAAACACCTTCAGTTCAGCAGGCAGCACACACGCAGATTGGCCATAATGATTATTTATATTTCATTAACATATCATGTATCTTACACTGTCTGAGGGGGGAGGGGTAAAATTCTAAAAAAAAAATAACTTTAGTGTCAACGTTTTCACATTTACTTTTAGGTATTTACAAAAATATTGTCTTCGTCATATTCAGTCTTCAGGTTTGGAGCATAGTGTTAAATGAAATACAAATTGTTTTGGTTCAACAGGATAGTGTGTAGAGGCCTTGTGTAGTCTTGGTTCAACAGGATAGTGTGTAGAGGCCTTGTGTGGTCTTCGTTCAACAGGATAGTGTGTAGAGGCCTTGTGTAGTTTTGTCTTGTAATACATTTAAGTTTTTAAGGAAGACCCAGGTCATAGCTAAGAGCCCTCTTTAGGTTAAAGTAGCTTAGAGCTCTCTCCAGAGCTAAAATTTGATTTTATTCTAATTAAGATCTAAATCACACCATTTAGCAAATTGAAATTCAATACAATCAATGTAATGTCTTTCAGTGTAGTTGTTAATTTTATTCATTGTTGTAGATTTATAGGGGGTTTTGTTGAAACACATAGGCCTACTTATAAATGTACGAATCATCAACGATAAGTAGTTAATATTAGCCATAAATATTTTGTACGATTTCTTCATTTACAGCATTAATGAAAAAACCACTAGAGGAATATGTTTCACGAATAGCCAAACTTAGACTAATACGTATGACCAAACGGTCTGGCCTAGTCAGAGCTCGACTGGCAGGAGTCAGTGAAGCTACTGGACCTGTCTTATTGTTCCTAGACTCTCATGTGGAGTGTGCAGAAGGTAAGAACCTTTGCGTGTTTGATAGAAATTCATTAAATGTTGAAGGTTTAATTATTCTAAAATCGTTTTGAAAACCAAAAAAAAAACAAAAAACACTTTATAATTATCTATTTGGTCCATCAAAGAAAATTGAAACAACCGAATTAAAGCTGTATAAAATAAAATAAAGAGGAACATAACTCAAAGTTTACACCCTATTTTTAGCTGCTATAACCTCCCTTGTTTATGGTTTAAAAATTTACATTTAGTCTTTATGATATCAGAAAAGCACAGATTCCTATGCCTAAACACATTAGAATGATTTGTTCAGTGTTGTTTTCTGCTGCCACACAGCTTTTTTTTTTTTAAATATATGTTTTTATTATTTATTAATTCGACATTTTTTAAAATAAATCCACGTTTTTTTTTTAAATCATCTTTGGCTTAACAATTATCTCTATTCTTCACTGATTTTATAATTGTCTAATTTATTGCATAAATTATAGGTTGGTTGGAGCCTCTTCTTGAAGTGATTGCTGACCACCCTAAAGCTGCAGTGACCCCAGAGATTGATGTGATTGATGATAAAACTTTTGCCATACAAGCATCAGTGGGTAACATTGGTGTCCTAGAGTTTAAGTCATTCTCATTTGACTGGACCCCGATTACACCCAGACTAAGAAGACTCAGAAATTCTATTGCAGACCCTGTCATGTAAGTAAGACAACTGTGAGCATAGTTGAATAATAAAATAACAATTTGACACTTGGCTTTTAATTGCTAAATAAAATTAAACATTAATATTTTATTTTACCTTCATTTACTGCCTAGATATTTAAGTGGTTGGAGTATTATCTTAACAAATTATTAATAAACTCAAGTGTAGGCTTTTTCTCACTATACAAAGTCCTGTTCCTCGATTTTCTAGTTGGTCATTGGTGATAGATGCTTTAATCTTTACCAGTTGTAATTTAATCAGCAAATTTGAAAAACTGGTTTATGGACATTATTTAGAAAGTTTTCAATTTATTTTTGACATCCTTTTTTTACTAAACAAACATAAACTAATGAAAGAGGTAGGAAAAAGATGAAACTCAGAAAGAAGGCTGATGGTAGATATCAGATTGAAAATACCAGGCTTACTAGGTCTTACCATTGCTGCTGAGATAGCAGACTCCATTGTTGTGAGATAGGAGAAACCATTGTTTCTTAGACAGCAAACACCATTGTTGTCATGATAGCAGACACCACTATTGTCAAGATAGCATTGTTGTCAAGATAGAAGACACATTATTGTCAAGATAGCATTGTTGTCAAGATAGAAGACACATTATTGTCAAGATAGCATTGTTGTCAAGATAGAAGACACATTATTGTCAAGATAGCATTGTTGTCAAGATAGAAGACACATTATTGTTGTTGAGATACTAAAGTATTCAAGTATTTTTCTTTGCAACAAATATGTTATCTGATGAAATTTCAATTGTGTTTTTTAAATCCTATAGGACTCGATCTAGGTAGACTATAGTTTTTATCACATCTAACATCTAAATAGTTTGCATATATTATTAAAAATTATTCCCTCAAGAAAACATTAAATACGTGTATGAACCAATGTATATTTTTCTCTAAAGCTTAACATCTTATAAAAAAAAAATTAAAAGCACAAAGTAACTTTTCACCAGGTCACCTACTATGGCTGGAGGACTTTTTGCTATTAGAAAAGATTTTTTTATTGACATGGGCACATACGATGTTGGTTTGGAATTATGGGGAGGAGAGAACATAGAACTTTCCCTAAAGGTAACAATAAGTTTCTATATCACACCATTTTGAAATGTATCAATGCCAAATAATATTTTTGAGATTTAACCCAAAAAATTGAATAAAAGGGATCATTTTCACAGACACTTTATGATAATAATCTTCTATGATGAGTGTGACGTTTGTTAGATTGACTATAAATGTTTTTCATGTTTATATTTATTTAACTAGAGCTGGATTTAAGTTTTAATGTAGATATATCTATCTATTCCATAACTTTAACCATTCCAACTTATTTCATATGTTTAAAACCAGACTTTGGTTTTTTTCTTTTATGAATTCCTAATCTCTAAAAAATATTTGATGTTATCATTAGCTCTGGTTGTGTGGAGGAGGAATTCTGATCCATCCATGTTCACGGGTAGCTCACATATTTAGAGAGTCCTCTCCGTACCTCAAAGGAGACAAAAGTAATGTTTTGGTGAAGAATTCTGCTCGAGTTGCACAAGTATGGGCTGATGAATATCGTAACTTTTTTTTCAAGGAACCTTATGATGAGGTAGGTTATAGCTTTTATATTACCTGTTTTCTCAATTTTAACTAATATTTTGTCATAAATTTAAAAAAAAAAAAAAAATTTAAATTATTGTTATAGTTATGGGTCATTAACTAGCTTTTCAAATGGACACTTATAGCACTTGATAATCTTTTTCAAAGGAACATCTGTAATTGTATATTAAATCATAGTTATTTTCACTTTATAACTATACAGATCTTAAATTAAGAGATTTGTATATATTTACATAAGTTAAGAAATACTTTTAGCCACCTGTATTCAGAGCTGTTATTGTGTTTGAGTTGTCTGTCTGCCATGCTTATTAATTAAAAACTTTACAAAGTAAAAACAAGTGCAACCACAACTACTGGTCTTCAAAGACATGTTTTGAATAATTCAAATACTCTAGAAATTCTCATACAAACTACTTAAAAAAAAGTAATGTAACACAGGTAAAATGACTTATATCCTAGGAAAAATATGGCAGTGTAGCAGAGAGACAAGAATTGCGTGCTAAGCTAAATTGTCACACATTTGGCTGGTACTTAGATCATGTTTACCCTGAGATGTATATAAAGGGATCTGGAAAATATCTAGGCTTGGTAAGTTCAAAGTTTGAATAGGAATTATAGAACAGTGTTCTACCACTTTTTTTTAATGAAGCAATTTGTTGTTTGATATAAGATCACATAGGGAATAGCATAAAAGGGTCAGCATGATCTAACCATTCAATTATTTGGTTCTAACCCTTAGATTTTATGTAAAGGCCCTGATTTTTACTCAAAACTGGAGTCGGAAACAGGAATTGTGTACTTTACAAAACTCCTAACAAATCATTATCTAGCCTTGCCTACAACATATCTAGTAAAAAAAATTAAAGTGTTTTGGTTTTAAAAACTGTCTAAAGTCAACTTCATTCAATCTCAGAAAAGAATTTTAATCATTGTTATAATGTAAGATAGTTATAAAAATGTGCATGATAAAGTCAATGAACTGAAGCAGTAATTGAATGACATTTGTGTACTTCTTACCCTGTATCAAAATATGTGGTGTGTGCTTAGGGCTGGGTGACTGATTACTATTTACCCAAACTAATCTATCCTCATGGTGGTGTTGTTATTATTCGCTAAATATGTCATCACATGGACTTATATATTTCTTACAGACTGTAGTACCATAGAACTTGAAATTGTTTCACTGATTATTTATTTCAAGCAACAAAAAATGGTGTTTTTTAATTACTTAGATTCAAAGTAAATCTGGCAAGTGTATTCACAGACCCAGTTCAGAGCCAGACTCACCTTTAACACTATCAGACTGTAGAAAAGCAGTAAGTTTTATTTCTGAATTATTCTTGTTTGCATATAATGTACAAATCTTCCTCTTCAACAAAGATCTTTCAACCCAGAACAGGACAGACATCTTTCCATTTCACATCAACAGCATAAACTCCACACACCCACCCTTTCTTAGCACAGAATGCATAAGAGCTAGTTGAAAAGATAAGAAGTGTGTAGCTTATTATAATGATGTAGCTTCAAATAGTTTCTAATTAATGGAAACAAAATAAATTGTTCACATAAAAATGCTGATATATTGTCTTGACCAATCTATTTTACAGTTGCCATGGGAATTTACTCGCATGAATGAAATAAGATCTTCCACCTTATGTTTTGATAGGCATCAACAAGAGCAGTTTCTAATATCACAAGCATGTACTTTAGACAATTCAACACAATCTTTTCAGTATGTGAAGGTAGGAATTGAGAGATTTTTCACATTGAGCAGAGCTGCCCAGTGGGGGACAAATAGAAATAAAAAGCTTACATGGAATAGATGACAATTAAAGGAAAAAAGAAATAATGAAATGAAAAGTGAACAAGCAAGGACTTTGTAGAAATCATTCTCATTCTGCCTAAATTTTTAAAAAGTTTCTACATCAGTTGTAATGGCTTTGTTTTTAACGTCTAGAATAAACTTGACAACACTGTGTATTTCTGCTAGTATTGATATATGTTCTTTATTTCAGAATGAATTAATCTACCATCCAGTAACCAAGTCTTGTCTGACTGAATCTTCTGATGGGTTCTATATTACATTCCAACCTTGTACATTAGCAAACAACCAGTTATGGAAGTGGCCAAATAATCTCAACTATATTTCAACAGTCAAAGACAGCAGATAGTCTTTAGTAAAGCTAGTTGTTAAATTTGTGAATTATATGCCATGACAGTAGGGTAAATTATTGATATATCTATATATGTGCATCTCTTTTACATTCCCACTGGTACTATTAAAGGTTGTTATTGTTATTTTGTAATTCTGTCTGTGGTTGAAGAAAATAAGATATTTCTATAAGCGTCTTAAGTTTGAAATTAAGCAAATCCGTTGATATTATTATAAAGCTTTTGATAAATTTGAAAACTGTTAAGTAGACTAATGCTTGAAAAATCTTTCATAGAAAAATATTAAAATAGACAGGTGTACATCTACAAGTTTCAGCTCACACATAGGCAAAACACTGAAAGTATAGGTTTTTAAAATTGTTCATTTTATAAGCAAAACACTAAAAGTATGGATTTTCCAAAGTTGTTCATTTTATAAGCAAAACCCTGTAAGTAATGATTGTCCAAGTGATTTGTTTTATATCTAAGAATTTTCCTGTGCATATCCAAAATTTCACTTTTAATTTTTTTTTTCTTTGTTTTTACTTCATAGATCAATTAAAAACCAAATAAGATAGTTTTCAAAAGTTAAAACACCTTTGCAGACCTAGCTCTGTTTCAAGGGACAGCAATGGGGAAACATGTAGTTGTCATTAATTGTAATGGTTCTGACATTTGTTTCCCTTTCATTGTTACCTAATAATGTGGTCGTGAATCTCTAAAGTTTGACTGAATGTTAGTTGTGTACAAGCTAACTGAAGCAAGCATAATTCATCAAGTTTTTCAACTAAATACATTTTATTAAATAATTCAAAATATTAATCTATTTTGTAAAAAAAAACTGAGAACTCTCAGTGTTAAATCATGATTGATCAAAATTATTTTTTGCTATTGTAAAGTATTTATTCACAATTTAAGAGTGCTCCAATATAACCTTCTCTGTAATTTCTGGTTTTATTGGGCACTCTAAAAATGTATTTGAATGTCTTATGTATAGTCTAGTGGTGAAAACATAATTATCAAAATAATATTAGAACTGGAAAAAACAAATATATTCATATTTCTTTTAAAACTATTTAAAAATTGGTACCAGTACTGCATGAAAAATGATTAGTTGGAGTCAAGCTACTTTGTCTGTTGTAGTAACTTCATCTGTTATCAAAGACAAATGCTAGAAAAATGAAAGTTTGTTGATAGTAACAGATAAGCTTTTGAAATGAAACTATACAAAAAAAATGTTAATTTCACATTTTTATCATTTTGTTTGTGATAAATGACATCACAATCACATTTAGAAGATTTAGGCCTAAGTAAGGATCACTCATTGAAGGATGTTAAAAGATAAAGCATATTAATGTGTGAATTGTTTCTTACTGTTGACAAGAGATTCAAATGCAGTCTTAGTTGTTTTTTTAATTTTGAGGAATAATACCTATAAAGTACTGTGTACGTTTATGAGATAAACTATTTTCCTAGCTGACTATTGTTTCAATAAAACAGTTTATATGGTCAGCAGAAATGATTTAATTCAAATAGAAAGTGAAACTGAACAAAATTTTTTTTTTTTTCCTAATTTTTACTTTCTAAATAAATGAGGGATGATTACAAATTTTAGCATTTTGTTAATTTTAAAAAAATGAGCTCAAATCTTTTATTTTGTTAAAAAAAAAATTTTTTTTAAAGTGCTGTGTAAAAGTAGAATTTGTACTGTTAGAGTTGTACATTCATATTGTACTAGTTTATATTCTACTAAACTGATACATGTTAAAAAGAGTTGAATCGTTGATGAAGTTATGGTCATTGTTTGTTGTAACCATGGTATAAAGGTCCTTTAGAACATTTTTGAATGATGTTCTGCTAGTATCTGTGATATAGCTTTTTGAATGAGAGAAACCCACAGAAAAACAATTAAAAATAGGAAAATAAAATATCAAAATAATGCAGTTTCTTTGAGTGTTTTGTTTTAAGTATAAATATACTACCTATGGAACAATACAAAATCAAAATAAAATCAAGTAATTAAATCAAAATAAATGGTTTCAACAGGGTTTTTTTTAACTCCAAGTACCTTCTGAAAGTTCTGATAGGAATATCTGCATAGAATCATTTTCAAGGTAAATTAAGCCAAATATTTAATTTGCATAACTGTACAGATATATGTAAGGATAGATTATTTTTTCTTTTATTATCAAGTCTTCAGTTCCAATAAATGGGCCATCTTCCAAAATATTTCCTGTATATCTATTTTATAGGACAAATCAGCAAAGAGCAACAGAGATTTACATTGCCAGCAATATTTTATTCCGATTAGATATCATCACAAAATCTGTAACATTCTCTTAAGCTTGATCAAAATGGCTTGTTTGATAAGTCTTAGTAAATATTCATAAAAAATATATCAAATAATATCAGCTTTTTCAGAATCAAAATATTTGAAAAGTTTCTATTTTCAAAATATACATATCAATATAAAGTCTTAAGCTATGTTTGAATACACTTCTAATATTGTAACATCATATAACAAAATTGGGACAAATTTCACTGCAATCCATTATTAATAGCTTCTCTTAAAAGCAAAAAAAAACTATCATTGACAAGATTATTCAGAAGGAATTCTTGAATAAAAACAAATGTTCATTTAGTAGAGGTGATTGAATATTATCCCTTTCAAATCCAACTGTGTTAATTGTTAGAGGGACTTCCATTCCAAAAGCAAATAAATCCAAACCTCCGTTATTTTAGTATGTAAGCCTATAATAATAAGCTAAACTGAAAAACAACTTTCTGTTGCTTTTTGTTTTAGTAATGGTATTTTGATCAATTCAACATTACAAAAGTTAACACAATTCTGTGAAAATAAATTTACATACACAAAGAATTTCTGTATAAATATTGTCAAAGCATTTACCAAATATCTTTATGGAATTATTGTTATTAACACACCTTTTCATAATTTCTTACTATATATATTTACAAAATGATAACATGTTTCTATGTCCACAAATAATACAAAGACATTTACTGATTGATTCAAGAAATTTGTAAAAATAACAAATCATAAATAGAACTATCTGCTCAACTATGAAGCTATTAATGATGTACCATAGATATTTAGTATTATTTGTTCATCACATATGAAAGGAATAGTTCAGTTCTAATGTAGCAAACTTATGCCAAGGAGTTACTTTTTCACCTGTCCCTGTGTGGCACATCTTCAGAGATTGCTAGCTTATGTTTGACGCCTCGGGTCTCCCACCAAAAAATATTTCAATAGACTTGTGCTGAGCAAATGTTATTAAAAGTTCTTCCAGATCTGTTTCACTGAAAAATAATGCCAATAAATCCAATGCTTTATTTGTTTACAATATCTTTAAATTGTTTTCAAAAACATGAATTCAGCGCAGTAAGAAAAGAAGAAAGTATTCTTTAAAATATGCCTTTCTAATGGGGATGATGAAAAATGACTGACCTCGCACTCTGTATATATTGCATAAATTTGGAAGCATTCAGCCCTTTAAACTCCTCATTGGATTTGTTTTGCTCCTTGTTAGATTTCTCTTCTTTAATCATTTCACAGGTTCTCTTAAATAAACATAACAGAAAACTTTTAATAAAAGACTAAAGTTCTAAATTGGACATTTGCTATTGCTACAAATATAGTTCTAACTTTAGTCCAATCTAGTGAAATAGACTTCACTATAACACTCTGGAATAACAATGAAATATGGTACAGATTGTTTTTCTTCAAGTTACATAAAACCATACTACTGCCAGATGGTCATAGTAAGTAAAAGAATTTAGTAATGAAAACACTGATACTAATATTAATCCCTTTACAAATAAATATAACTCTTAAAATAAATTGTTGATCAATAAACATTTCTTACAATATTGTCAAACAACATGGACATAGTTTCTTAGAATGGCCTTGTCTGGTATATATATAAAAAAAAATATATATATAAATAATGTAATTCTATAAGTCTTAGACAGCTAGATTTTCAATTGTCTTAAAAATGTTTCTGGTTGTTTATACCTAAGTTACAAAGCAAAAGAGTCAAATAAGCATAAATTTACACAGTAGAAAATGGTGAAGAGATTTTGTCTTACACCAACTCACAAATATCACCATTCACAAATCACCATGATAAAAACAAAAGACTTATAAAGGAAGAAAAAAGAGACATGCATGGCTATTTCTAGACCATAAGATCAAGCTACTGCATCTATTAAGATCATGATAATAATGAAAGGGTTATTGGATTTTTAATAGCACATTTGGTGTACAGGGAGTGACTTTTTTAATGTCTTAGAAATGATTGTGACCAAAAGTAGCCTATACATCTATTTCAAGCACAATGAAAGGGATAGTGATTAGCTTTTCAAAAAGTGTTTAAATTGTAAGATCTAAGTGTTGACAAACCAACAGACACACAATAGCAGGATTTCTGAGGTGCGGAGGCTGAGCGGTAAAGCCAGGGGTCCTGGGTTCAAACCCTGGTGAAGACTGGTATTTTTCATTTTGGGATCTTTGGGTCCTCAGAGTTCACCCAGCATTAATGGGTACGTGAAAGTTGGAGAAAAATAAAGCCAGCTGGTTGTTGTGCTGGCCACATGACACCTTCGTTAACTGTAGGCCAGTAAAACAGATGACCTTTACATCATCTGCCCTATAGATCACAAGGTCTAAAAAGGACCTTTACTTGCAGGATTTCGATACAAAAAAAAAAAAAGTGTGTGACATGAGTAAAAAATATACATTAAAGTTGTAACATTCACTCCAGCTCTCAGTTATCTATTTTGAACAATTGCCTACCTCAGAGTAAACTTTGATAAAATTAGTTAATTGGTTGGCCATCAGTTTACCTCTAACTGACAGGGGTACTTTCTCATCTGGAAAGTCTAGTTTTAAATTTCCAGTTAAATACACAGATGCTCGTTGTAAAAATTTCTTTACTAAATCCTTGGGCAAAAAAAAAAATGAAGCAAGTATTAAAATTAAATTTTGTTAATGTCTTGTTTGCCCTAATAAATAGAAGGATAATTGCTTTCCAATACTTAAGCATGTATAAGACTGTAAAGATTGTAATCTAAATCTCTTAAATCTAACCATTAATTCCTGCTGATCATCTCCCTGCCCTTCAAATGATTGAACAAGTCTATTTTTGATGTGTCTGAGATACTGAGAGAAACTGGTTCTTGCCTGTACTTCACTGAAATCACAGAAATATGTTATCAATATAGCCTTATTTATACCCTTACTAGTAAGAAAAAAGTCATTGAATTTTATAGACATGTTTGCTTAGATTTCATAAGTTTGATAAATAGAACCCCAATAAACATCAGGGCCACTAATTCTTAGTCATGAGAAAAATCAAAGCCTATAGGAAGATTGTATAGTCTTCTGTTAATTTTTTTAAAATTTTACCTCTTTTCAGATTTTAACATTCTCACAGACTAGGTTATGTACCAAAAGAAATGTTAGATGTTCAAAAGAATGATATTCTTACCTTAGAGTAGCCCCATTACTCAGCTCAGAAACAATGTATTTCTTCAGATTGTTGAAGGTCACATAGCTGGCCCAAAGTCCTGTTTCTTTTTGTGCTGCCAATACAAAATAATTGAAATAAAAACTATTTCTGTGTATGTTAAATGAAATCTAATGAAAACAAATTAAGCAAATGGGCATTATTCATTATAAAATTATAGTTCTACTCTTATTACTATGACATGGGCACGACATGGCCTAAATAGTGCTGATGTGCCAAAAACACAAAATATCAAAATACTTCTATAACTAGAGATCAACAATATACTGTGAAACTAGATTACAATGCCACATGAAATTATACCTCTTTCTTGGTACATTTGAGCAGCCTTTAGTTTGTCAGCCTGAATTTGATGTAAATCTTGAATGATCAAATCATCAAAGTAGGAAACATCCTGACTGCTGGAACTATCATCTAAATAAAGTCCAGTGAGTTCATTATTCACAAGGTATTTTTAAAAAACTATTATTCTGAGCATTCAAAAAACATCACATATTTTCAATATTAGATTTCTTATCTTCTTATATGATACAGACGTTACTTAAAAAAAAAAGATGATTACATCCTATGCGTCATGCATTTAGTCATGCATCATTGCATATGACCTAAATTCTGCCAAGTCACTGGTTTTCCTGGTTAGCTCAGGAAACCCATTCCATGCTCTAATAGCACTAGGGAAGAAAGAGCATTTGTACAAATTTGTCCTAGCATATGGAATGAGGAATGTGCCTCTATCTTTGTGTCTTTCTGAGTATTTTATTAAATTTTGTTTTTGTATTTGAAGATTATGGTTCAGTGTTTTATGTATAATTGCTACTTTACTTTTAAGTCTTCTATTCTGAAGACTTTCTAAATTTAGTGATTTTAATAAAAGGTGTTACTCTAGTCAAAAGTGAATATTCATTTGTTATCAATCTCACTGCTCTAATTTGTGTCTTTTCCAGTTTCTTAATGTTTTCTTGAGTTGAGGGGTCTCAAAGAGGATGCATATTCTATTATTGGCCTAACCAAGGTTAAATACCATTTAGTTTTATGTTCTTATTTGATTTATAGAAATTTCTTTTAATAAACCCTTATGCTTTGTTTGATTTTTTGACAGTTTCATCAATATGTGGATTCCATGACAGTTTTTCATTTATTATAACACCTAGGTATTTTGCGTTTTTAGTCTGTGTTACTTGTTTACCATGAATAAGATAAGTGGAATTAATTTTTTTAGTTTTATTGTTACTCTTAATAACTGACATTTTTCTGTTTGGAAAGACATGTTCCAATTTGATTCCCATTTCTGTAATTCATCTAATTCTCTTTGTAAAATCTCTGTATCTTGTGTTGTTTTTATTGTTCTATATATTATGCAATCATCTGCAAATAATCTGAATTTTTTTCCTGAACTAATGCAATTTGGTAAATCATTTACTTAGACTTGATCCTCCCGCCCCGTTCAGCGCATTGGGCAGCAAGCTGTCTCCATAAAGATCTGTCGTTGGCAATGTCTGAAGCCTCCTACCACCTGGTGTCCACTGTTCTGAGGTCCTCCATGAAGGTGTGGCGGCCAAGTAATACAAGGATGTCCATGTTTGCGCTTTCCTCGTATTGGCCTCCATGTCATCACTACTCTTGGTATACGTAGTTCATTTTGTCGTAGAACATGTCACGCAAACCTCATGCGACACAACCTCACTAATTGTTCGACTCCCAGTTTGGCAAAGGATTTCCTTGTTTGAGACCCAATCTGTGTAACAGACTCCCAAAATCCATCTCAGCCATTTTTGTAAATCATTTATGTAAATTAAAAATAGTAGTGGACCTAAGATTGTTCCTTGAGGTACCCCTGAGTTTACTGTTATTGGTGTTGATTTAGAGCCATTTATTATTACAGTTTGTTTTCTCCCTATCAGAAAATCTTTAATCCACTGATGCAAGTACCATCAATGCCAAAATATTTTAATTTTTTAAGCAAACTATGGTGGTGAGCTTTGTCAAAAGACTTGGATAAATTTAGTAAGATAGCATCTATTCGCTCACTATCCTCTAAACCTTTTGAAAAGTCATCAATTAGTCGTATTAGTTGTGTTTCACTTGATCTATATTTCCATGTTGGTATGTAGTAAGTACATTATGTTTGTCTAAGTGGTTTATGATGTTGCTACATATCATGTGTTCTAGGATTTTACATGTTATGTTGGTAAGTGATACTGGTCTGTATTATAGTTTCCTGGGTCAGATTTTTCTCCTTTTTTAAATAGGGGGATGACATTAGCTCTATCCAGTCACTTGGTACTCTGCCTAGAGTAAATTCTGATTATTTTAGATTCTGTTTCTACCATATTTATAACCTAGATATATATTCTAGAAGTAGATCTATACAGATTCTATAGTTACAATTCGAATTCAACTTGAATATTTATGATTAAATAGATTACAGATTATAACTAGATTTTATAGATCTGATTATTATGACAAGGTCCATGGCATGTGTAAAATCCATTTTTCAAAGCAACTATAATTAATAGACTTCATCTAAAACAAGCTCACTCATGTACTGACATGCGATTTTTTTTATATTTGTAAGCTTAGCATTTTTTTGGACCAATGTCAATAAGAGAAATCAGGTATAAACATCAGAAACACTTAACTCAAGAAAACATGAAATTAAAACAGACACAAAATAGACAGTGAGATTCATAACAAACGAATATCCACAATTTATTACAGTAACACCTTTTTAAAAACACCTTTTAAGAATCAATAAAAGTTTTAAAGTCACACAAATTTTTATTTCTACAACTATTTTTGTGTGTGAAATTGTGTATCTGAAATTGCCAGGTACCTGAAGTAAGCTAGTCCTAAAAATAATACATCGATCTTGGGTAAAAGACTTGTCAAATAAAGTACTGTAAATGTGAAGTTTCAGGCACTTGTTTCAGGTCTTTTCTTTCTATAACCTCTATCAGGATTTATCCCAACTACCCGTATTTTTGTGCAGGCACACTTAAAATTATAGCATTATAATGTCACTTTAATTTAAAAAGGGAACTGAAATATGCAAAACATATATACGGAAAAAACTACTTCCGGCCCAATTTATGATCTAGTTTTCAATCAAAGAAACAAAATGCATTAGTCCAACAAAGCCCATTAGTTTGGATCAGTCATGTAATTAAATTTGTAATAGATCTAGACTAACATTAATAAATCTGTGCAATTAGAAATATTCTTAACAACCATTTTTGTTTAGTGCAATGTCATGCTATTTGCTATGCACTATGATCCTATCACTTGTCTGGACCAGTTGGGAAAGGAGGTTGGGGAGGGAGGAGGACTAAGAAAGGGGTTTATGTGTGGAGGTTACTGTAATAGCTTTTTAAATGTATTTTATTTTTAAAAAGTTATACTTGACTTCAAACCCAAGCATCCTGACCTCTACTAACCACATGCCAACAAAATGAAAAAAGAAGCTTTCATAGGCCATCTATTGCTAGTTTCAAACTTTTAACTGATGACCTAATTTTCTACACAAAGTATAAAGGGGACTAATTTAAATTACACTGCCATATCTGTCAAGTACAATTACTTTTCTTTGTTCAATATCAAACAAAATAATTAATTACCAATAATAAATTAATTAATTGGGTAATTTTTGTTTTATAGATTTTTGTTTTGGCAGGTAAAAGAAATAATTGTGCAAAATTTCAACTTGAACTGAGTTTGGGTGTGTGAGAAATAAAGTGTTCAAAAATTGTGCCAGACAGACAGAGTGAGTGAGTTGATAGAACCATTATAAAAATGTGTTGTTTTTTTTTAAATAAAATCATTTTTGAAGAAGATATTGAAGTCTATTTAACCATGAATCAAATTCAAGTAGCTGATGTACTTCAACTTTGAACTAAAATTAAAACAAAGGGGTGAACATGAACATTACCAGTGTTGACTGCACCTCCAAATCCAAGTGAGGGAATAATTTCCAGTGCAGTTTCATATTGTCCAACTCTATACAATGACTGGATATAGGATTTGCTTATCTTCTAAGCAGAAAAAAAAAAAAAAAGACTATTACATAATTCTATACTGAGTAGAACATTAGAAAAATGAACAAATTACAAGCTTACTTGATTTTCTCCAGCTCTGGTTCCAGTCATTCTTAACAACAACTGATTTCTGAAAAAAAAAAATACATCAATAAATTTGTAAATGAGGAAGAGGTACGATAATTTGCTTTTGAAATTTAGTATGTAAAGAAAGTCTCCAATAAGGTTCAGCATTCGGATGCTAACTCCTTTCAATATTTAAATACAAACTAAAACTTTTCTAGCCTATCGATAAAATAATTTATGTTGAGGAGTCCCAGTCCAACTACAGCTAAATCAAATGGATACTCAAAATATAGGATAAAGCAAATTTAAAAAATGGCAGATCTAAATACTATTTTTGCAATGGCAACTAACTTACAAAACTTACAAGATGAATGTAGATTTAAAAAACAGACGGTAGCCCTGCCCACCTAGCAGACCCTATCCTTGGACCATTATATAACAAATGTAAAAGAACAAAGCATTGTAAAATATATATCTCATCAAGCATCTAACAAGCACATTCTACTAAAAAGTTAACCCTAAGCTATAAACTGTATATGATCTTTTATAAGCACTTGTCCAACTACCAAACAACTACCATTAAAACTTATTAGGTAAGAATAGATACAGTTCTGTAGTTAAAAGTGTTTTCAGATAATTTCCATTAATAAATCTGTTTAGTCCAATTCTCAATCTATTATTTTCACAATCAAAAGGAATACATTACATAAATATGATTGTAAGGGTTACAGTTACTTACTCAGCTTCTGTTGGTATTGTGGTGTCAGCACCAGGCACTCTCCCTGCACTCATTGTCACATGCCTGGTTAAAGAAAGTAAAATGTTTAACACTTAGTTCAATACATTGCATTATTCAAGGCATGAACACAAGTCTGAATTTTTCACAAAATTCAAGTCAGCAGGAAGTTTTTATTTCAGTTGCCAACCTGGCATATACTCCTCAATAATCCTTGTATATTTATTTCACAGCACGCAAAAAATGAAACCCAGTTCTATGTAGACTAATTCAGACTTTTACTGTTCTACTTATTCAATTTATTAGCTTCATTAACATAATAAAGATGTTTGAGCTTTACCCATTGGGGTGGGAACCTTTAGATTAACATTCTAGTGACCAACACGGCCATTAAATATTATAGTTATTACTTAAACCTATTCAATGTAGCAAATATTACTTTAGCATCATTAAACTGACTTACATTTCTGGATACAGTCTTTGATGTAACACAAGGTTATTTTTGGTGGGAAATGACAAATACTTCCTAGTCAATACAAAATGAGAAGATGTTAGTCAATTAGATTCTGATTTAAGTTCTATGCTCAAGTAACAACTAATCAATACTAAAAGTAAAATCTTTTGTCAATAAGTCATACTTCATAGTCTGAACAATGAATGTATAACTATACTATCACAGTGACAGAAAAATATCATTATAATTTGTCAGTGCGCAGTGTAGTTGTGTTATAATATATAAATAAAACATTAGTAAAATGAAAACAAAACTAAGTGCTTTAATTTATTTTGTAATATATGTCCAAAAGGTCAATGAATTCAAAGCTATTCAATTAATATAAAGGAAACATTCAAGTTTACTCTTTAAAAAATGCAAATTTTTGTATTTCCACAATAAAACTTATTAAACCTAAAACAAATTGTGAGCTCATCAAATATGTTGAGGAGTCCCAGTCCAACTACAGAACATTTTAAAGAGCAAGAACAAAGGGAGTCAAAAGAACTGATTTTTTTAAATTATAATTATTATTTAAACAAACACACAATAACCAGTTCAATGTTCACTAGTCAGTTTCCCTTTTTCACATTTTGTGACTATTTCTCTTCTTACTTTTTCAAGCTATTTGGATGTATTAAGGTAAGCAAGAGAAAAGCTGAATTGTCAAACAGAGTCTTTGCATACCAGTATTTGTCCCAGCTGTCTACAGCAGGAAATATTCTTAACCAGCCACCTGCTCTTGTATCTTCCTCTCGAACTTGACGAATCATTTCGACTTCTTCAGCAGTTAAATTCATGGCAAAAGTAGTTGTTGAGGTTTTTTGTGGTGTTTCTTTTTTCTCATTAGAGTCCTGAAAATGTCTCTAAAAGAAAGCATATGATATAAAAATCTGAAGTTCCCAATCAATGTTCTTTTATCCATAACCATATAAAATAGATGTGCAGAATGTTTAGTGCAGCATTAGCTTTATGAAATTTGGCATACTTTAGTAATAGCTGACTAGTCATGTGCTATGTCAAAAAAAAAGAAGACTATATTTGTTCATTTAAAGTAATTGTATTTTAACTAGTTAGCTTCATTAATAAAAAGCTATGCTTATTATTCTTCAAATTATTACCGTTTTACAACAGATAATTAATCTATGTTATTTTATGCCTGTACCTTTAGAGAAACAAAATTTTGACCCACAAAGAATGTAAGGCCATATAAAAACAAGGTAGGAAAAACAATGTTCCTAAAATTTAAATTAAATACTTCTTTGTACTTTTGATAATTGTTGATTGTTAAGCAAGTGTTTAAAAAGTCTGACATTTACTCACGTTTTTCTCCTCTTCCATCATTTCCTTAAATTGTTTTTTTGCATCTCGCAATCCCCATACTAAGTGTATAGCTTCTCTGCATTTTGTATAATAATAGTAGCCTACAGTCACCTGGAAAAGATGAAAAGCATAATGTATGAAATAGGAAATACTGTTAAATCATTCCTTTAGATTGTTACACTTTAACATAACTGTTTTGTATATCAAATATATATCAATAATTCTTTATGTAAGAAATGTTTAAGCCCAATTACCTGTAGTTTAAAAATAAAATTTGGGTAGGCCTATAACAAAGTTCTAAGCTGATAAAAAAAAAGTCATAAGAAGTAATTATATCCTTATATACAAGTTTAAAAAAAAAATTGAAAAATGTAAATAATGCTAGCAACATAATCAGCTTAAGAAAATAAACTTGAAAAGGTTGACTTAGATTAATTTTTCAAACTAACAAATGATTTTCTATTTTTAAGTTTGTAGTTCAATTATATATGACTAAAAAATAAACACTGTAGTTAAAGCATTGCAAACAAAAAGCCTCTAGTTTTCAGGAGTTGGACAAAATTAAGACTAAAACTAAAACTGCTTTACTGATCCTTAGTGAAAATTTGTTGTGATCACAAGGACTCTTTTTTTCAAATAAAAACAATAACATTCACATTAATAGACACAACAGAGTTCATTGAGTGACCACACAGAAGTCTTCAAGTTCCCTAGTCAACAAGTAGCACTGATAGTCTGACCTAGTAAGTAACAAATAAGTATTAGTACTGTTTGGTACAAACGTTTGGTACTAGATTGATTGACTGAAGTCGCCCACTTCCCAACCATTTGATGTAGTTATAATGGAGAGGGTAGCAGTTGTCTTCTAAGATTTTTTTCAAGATAGCTGAGACATTTTTGATTAACAAAAGTTCAATTAAATATGGTACTGTTGTGCTTGTGGTTTTGGATGTTATTTTTGTCTAAGATGTGCAACAATTTAGATGAAATGTTGCCTTGCCAACAAGTTATTCATTATGTTAGCAGATTTTGCATGGTTGCACAGTAAAAATTATCTAAGATCTTTTTATGTAGTTTAAAGCTGTTAAGTTTGTAAAGGAAAAATAGCTGCTGTATGATTGTTTTTATCAGTTTCAAGATGGTCTTCCCACAAAAGCATGTTGTCAACAATGACACCCTGATATTTGTACAAGTTCACTTTCATTGGTATATTGTTTATCTATAGCTCATGTATCAGTTGTTTGTTCCATTTAAAATCTTTTATGAGTTCTTTAGTTTTTGTGATTTCAGTTCTAAAAAGTTGTCAGTGCACCAGTTTATTAAGTCTTGTATTGATCTTCTATACTGAATTTGTCTCCTGAAATAAGACCTACTATGACAGTATCATCAGCTTCTTATGTCATTAGTGTAAAGAGTGTCAATACCAGAGAAAGTACACAACCCTGTGGAGTCCCTGTACATAGTATTCGAGTTGACAATTTGGTGTTGATGACATATATAAACTCAGGACATAAGGTTTAAAAGTTTAGAACCCATGCTTGTATATATGGGTTGACATATAGATTACTCAGCTTGTTGATTATTAGATGTGTTTTTATGGTGTTGAAAGCTGAGGAGAAATCTACAAAGAGCACTCATGCATACAATTTGGGTTAATTGAGACTATAAAATGCTGTACTTACTTGTAATCTTTCTTTTAGCTTCCGCCTGAATCGATGTTCTTTAGACCCACAAAAATAGCTTATAGGACTGTAGCAGCGAATGCCTACAACCAAAAACACAAATTTTTTGTTAAAATAATGATCATGTAGACATAATGTCTGAAACAAGATTGTATATTACATCGAAATCGGATATGGGTTTTTTATAAACTCATTTTAAGGCAGAGTGGACAGGAAGACCAATCAGACCTGATTACTCAACAAACTAGATAGAAGCCAAGCATGTCGTGCAAGTAGCCAAGGATGGTAAGGTCATTTAAATGGAAGAATAAAAGCTTAAAATGTAAAATTTATTATTTTATTTAATATTTCTCTGATCAGAAGTAAATAAAGCACTATCATTGGCATTTAAGCATAATACTGACAACTAATTCAAGCCTATATATTTAACAGGATGATAGCAGTATTAATCTAATCAAAACTAATTGTGATTTTAGATGCATAAAATAAATGAAAATAATACAGATTTGAATAAAACTCATAATGAGTTATAGCTATCGAAGTGAGTATGGCGTGAATCTAAAGTGACTCACCTACAAGGTTTAAAAGATCGCACAACATGTTACTTTTAATTTTAATATCCAGGGGAGTATCACTGTTGAGTTCAAATTAAGTGCAATTAAAAAAATTAAGTGCAATTTAAAAAAATTAAGTGCAACTATTTTAGGAACTGTATTAAACAAAAACAATAAAAAAAACTTCAAATGATTTATATATTATTAATATCATCTAATCAAAATCTGTAAATGTCTTAATTCTAATTGTTATGAACTGGGCATGTATTGCATTGTCTGTTTTGTGTTTGATGAATTGAGTAGTAAATCTGTACACTCAGAATCAAAATAACAACAAAGCTGTTGCATTGGTTCATATACTTCTAAAAGTGTCAGATGCAAAACAAGATTAACAGACAAATGTATATAAATCATATTTAGCAAAGAAAAGATTTTATGGCTATGAAAACATTATTTCACATAAATAATTACCAGCCTAAGGAGGGAGACAGATTAACTTCTATAAGCCATGGTTTATAATTTTCATCAAGCAAAATGTCAAAACCAAACAGTTCTGTGGAAAGAAGTTAGGATACAGAGAACTTATTTATAACCCATTTTATAATATAACTAACATTTAAATCCTGTATAATACTTTGGAGATTCTATAACTTTTGTGCTAATATGTTTATATTGTGTCATTGTTGGTTGTGAATGTTTTGTGAAAAAGTAGGATGTGACATAAATAAAAAAAGATAGTCTTCTATGTCTACTTGTATAAACACAAAGTCTGTTATTATTATTGCTATTATTAATTATTGTCTACAGTATTTTATGTATTTATCTGTGACAACAAAACAACTTTTTATTTGTAATACTGAATTCTTACATAGTATTGGTGTTTAAACTGCCTCCATTTTTTTGTTTAAAAAAAAACAAAACATTCTTTAACTTGACGCCCCATAATGGTCTGAAAGAGGTATTTACTTTTTTTATGCCACATCCTTATTTCTAATTTGTAAACGCAAATAAATAATACACATATTTAAAATAGATCTGAATTTAAGTAAACAAAGGTGAAACTGCCATATTTAAGTCTGAGACTATAAGAAACATATAATTTGACATGCACTTAATATTAACAACAACAAAAAATGTGATCACCAAAACAATTATTTTTGTGATGCTGGTATCGCTTGCAGGCCAAACCAACATTCCACTCCACAGAGAGAACTGTTTTGATTACAACATCTTCTATTTCAACCATGATAGCTGTAATCAGAATACAAGATTTTACTTTTTTATATTTCTAAGCATTGTCTAACATAACACCAATTAAATATCTATCCAAAATACAATAAGAACCTCTGGTATCCTTGCCAGTGGAGCGTAAGTAGCGGAGCAGAGCACCCAATGACCATTTGTTACCAAAATCTTCAACTTCTGGATCAGTATTTCTGTCAATCAAAAGTTAAGACATGCTCATAATAATACTACATATTGGCAAAAGTATTTAAAAAAGGAGAAAAATCTGACCCAGAAAACTACAGACCAGTATCACTTACCAGCATCACATGTAAAATCCTAGAACACATAATATGTAGCAACATCATAAACCACTTAGACAAACATAATGTCCTTATTCCATACCAACATGGCTTTAGGAAATATAGATCATGTAAAACACAACTAATAGGTCTAATTGATGATTTTTCAAAAGGTTTAGATAACAGTTAGCAAATAGATGCTATCTTACTAGATTTTTCCAAAGCTTTTGACAAAGTTTACCACCATAGTTTGCTTAAAAAATTAAAATATTTTGGTATTGATGGTTCATTGCATCAGTCGATTAAAGATTTTCTGATAGGGAGAGAACAAACTGTAATAATAAATGTCTCTAAATAAACACCAATAACAGTAAACTGAGGCATACTTCAACGAACAGTCTTAGGTCCACTACTATTTTTAATTTACATCAACGATTAAGCACATTGCATTAGTTCAGGAACAAAAGTCAGATTATTCGCAGATGATAGCATAATATATAGAACAATAAAAACAACACAAGATACAGAAATTTTACAAAGAGAATTAGATGAATTACAGAAAAGGGAATCAAATTGGAACATGAAAAATGTCAATTATTAAGAGTGACAATAAAACTAAAACAAATTAATTCCACTTATCTTATTCATGGAAAACCAGTAACACAGACTAAAAACGCAAAATACCTAGGTGTTATAATAAATAAAAAACTGTCATGGAATCCACATATTGATGAAACTATAAAAAAATCAAACAAAGCATTAGGGTTTATTAAAAGAAATTTCTATAAATCAAATAAGAACATAAAACTAAAATGCTATTTAACCTTGGTTAGACTAATAATAGAATATGCATCCTCTGTTGGGGACCTCTCAACTCAAGAAAACATTAGGAAACTGGAAAAGACACAAAATAGAGCAGTGAGATTCATAATAAACGAATATTCACATTTGACTAGAGTAACACCTTTAGTAAAATCATTAAATTTAGAAAGCCTTCAGGATAGAAGACTTAAAAGTAAAGTAGCAATTATACATTAAACACTGAACCATAATCTTCAAATACAAAATTTAATAAAATACTCAGAAAGACACAAAGATAAAGGCACATTTCTCATCCCATATGCTAGGACAAATTTGTACAAGTGCTCCTTCTTCCCTAGTGCTATAAGAGCATGGAATGGGTTGTCTGAGCTAGCCAGGAAAACCAGTGACTTGGCAGAATTTAAGTCATTGGTTAATATGCATGACTAAATGCATGACGCGTAGGACATAATTATCTTCATTTTTGAAGTAACGTCTGTATTATATAAGATAAGATAAGATAAAAGTGTAACAGTTTTGTTAATGTAATGGTCACATTTTAACTATAGTTGACCATGACTTACTTAACATAATCCTCATTTGACATGTTAATACTGTAATTAGTGAGATGCATGCACAGGTTACTAAAAGTATCACTATGCATATTGTATTTAACAGTAGCAAAGCGGGTCAGTCCTTCCTTGTACATATAGATTACCAGAGGATCAAAAGAAGTGACTGCCACGTAGATGCGTAAATCAAACTTGTAACCTGGTGGGGAGAAAGACAAATTATGTACATAAATAATAGCATACAACTATATTTACAAGACTTGACACTAATCAGAGTGTAATTCATTCATTTGTTAAAAATTACAAAATATTTTGTTCTTTTAGGTTTTATAACAAAATTGAAATTTCAAATTAATAGTACCAACCATTCAGCATAAGTGGATTAGGGATATACTTGCAGACAACATTGCGTTTACCAGCTTCTGTTTTCCTTAAAGCTTCCTTTGGCTAGAAAAAAAAATATCAATTGTTATTATTATTTGTTCAAAATAATGAAATTAATTATTTGATTAATATTTCATAGTAGTTTTAAGAATTGATTTCATTCATATTATCTAAATCGTAACTTACTTTTAAATATTAGAAGTTTATTTAACTTACATTAAGGCAGCTAGATTTTAAAGAACAATTTTTCCCCACTTTGTAACTTTGAAAAAAAAAATAATTTTTACAATGTTTCACTCAAACATAAGTATTAGCTGGAGGTAAATTGCATAAAGATATTTACACTGGTGATTAAGGTCACACCTCTACCCCGTGATAGTCCAACAGGTTTCAGAATGTAAGGACCACTGTCTTTCTTAAAATGTGCTATGTGGATACAGATAAAAATTCAATATTAAAACATGTGCTGTGTGGAGACAGATACAAATTCAATATTAAAACCAAAGGTTAATGATACACACAATATGGACTTGAATGTTTTGTGGAATTAATTTCATATGGAAAAATAAACATTCAACCCATTAACATATACATATAATATGAACTCATTATTAAGAGTTGTGAAAGTTTCGACATTCACTTTTGTTTTGCAAGAAATAGTTTTGGAAAGTAGGCATATTTTTCAAATCAGTAAGTAGGTTTATTTTTAATATGTGAATTAAATTTATTTTTTACATCCCTTTGTTTGGAGTTGAACATGAATTTTTAAACTGGAAATACCAGAGAAAACTTATTTTCATCTTTCTTTCCTAATGTAATGTTATTACATGTTTTCATAATATTGATAACATTTTATACACAAAATATATAAACGAATCAATGTATAATATATATATCTTGTATTTGCTTAGTGTAATAACAAGTAAAAATATTCATAGAAACAGCATACAGCATTAAGTTGACAATGGTGCTATAGGTTTAAAGTTATTAAGAGGATTATTTTAATGACTGTAAATTCAAAGGTTTTGGTGGACCTTCTGGTGATTATTGTTTCAGACAGTCTATACCTTTCAAGTTCAAGATAATTGACAGAGAATAGTCAACTACACAAAATGACAACAAATGAAGTAAACAAATTCATGTATTTCTCAAACATGACTTTAGAGTCCTACTTACAGCAAAAAGATCTATATTCATTGGGAAGAATAAAAGTTTGAGGCACAAAATCAAAAGGTTCTTTACCCTGATATAAAAAAAAAAAGATTGAATTTTGATATCAATGTAAGGTTTAACTATTATAGAAAATATCAATTATAGAATTATAGAATTAAATTGAAGTTGACTTACATAGGTTTTCTGCATTTTGACAACATTTCTAAACAGTTTGTCTTTCCGTGTTAGTTCTTTTGTTCTGAAATGTTAAAGATTTCATACAACAGTCAAGAAAAGAAGGTACATTTTTACACATCACTCAAACCAAACCAACTATTTTGTTTCAGCAGTATACTCACTGGGGAAAGTGGTTGATGGTTTGAAAATGTGCCATTTTCCTGATGTAAAAAGGACTAGGATGATTGGCAGCCCAGTTTAAGTTAAAACATCTTGTGTTTCTGTGAGTCTAACAAAGAAAATATCTATTGATACAGTATTAGAGTATGATAAACATGTATAAACAATGTAATTGTAATTAATATAGTGTGAATTCTAAAAAGGGTTAAAATAAAATAAAACATAACAAAATAACACACAAAAACTATATGAACATTGTAGCTTTATCAAGAAAATTATGAAATACATATTATTCACCTCATAAAATCCATGAGCTAACAAAATTTCTCGCATTATCTGTGCATTTCCTGTAACTTTACAAATAAGACCACATTCCTCTGTTTCAAAAATAAAATAATTTTATGTCTTTATTTATAAACCATGATTTTATTAATTCATTATCATTTTCTACAAATGGGTAAAAAAGATGAAAATAAAGATGATGAGATAATAATTAAAAAATAAACATTTCTTTATAGGCCTAAAAAAATATCTGTCAATAAGGTCAGGCTAAAGTATACTTCATATGACAATATAAGTTCATAGTTATGGTTATTTTCCTTGACGTGAAAATGCCTTTAAATATTAGCCAGTATTTATCAACATAAAACTTGAAAGTAGTCTTAAATTGTTCTTCAGACAAGTATTTAACATTTCTTTCTCACAACCTAAATTAAATTATTCAAACTCTTACGTCCAGTTTTTTTCAAGTTTGTATCATCATTAAAAAATGCTTCAGCGTTAAATTCTAAAACTGGAGCTCTTTTTGTTGTGTCACTCCAGTGAATTTTAAAAGGTCTTCCACTGCAAAAAAAAGAAGAAAAAAAAGGATTAAAATTTTTTATTTTTTTTCCTGAAATATACACATAAATACTTGAGGAAAAGAATTAAGGCTTAGTGAACACAGTTAGTGTCAGTTGTCTATGAATAGATATGTCTAGTGAATATTTTAAAATTTAGGTAATAAATATGAGGGAATTATGAACAACAACCTATATAATAAAACACCTTTTTTTCTTAAATTTTGTTAATGTGGGTATTAAATAACAATACTCTGCATTTTTTTTCTATAACAATAGCATCAGAGTTTACTTTTTCATTATTGAAGTAAATGGCAAAGCTTTTCATATAGACTCTAGTAATGGGATTATGTTAGCAGCACTGTACATTTTATCTGACCTTTGAAATCCTGCTTCTCCTAAAAACTGGAGGAGATATCAACATGGTAAAGGTATTCTTAGTATGTAGTTCTATAATATACTTGTATAATCTAGATTACTAGAATTTACTAGATCTAATAAAAAAACTTCTAATTCAATTTACTAATAACTAATATCTAGTCTATCATCTAGATAGTAGATCTAATCCTAACAATTATATATAGTCTAGATCCAGATAGATCTATTTACAACTTTACTGACTAGGATATAATCTACATAAAGATCTGTATGGCTGCCCGGTCGTGCGGTTTGCACGCTGGACTGTCGTTCAGATTTATCGATGGTCCCGGGTTCAAACCCTGCCCGCTCCCATCCCCCGTCGTCCTGCGGGAGGTTTGGACTAGGAAGTAATTATCTTCAACTCTGAAGGAACATCCGAAACATGTAAAAAAAAAAGAACTAGAACTAGAATTACACAGTATACTGTAGGCTATAATATACAATTAGATCTAGATCAAAGTAGATCTACTATCATTCAACATTTGTTATCTAGATCTAGACTATATAGAGTAATTTATTTATTCTAGAGATTAATGATTACATGAATCCAAACAACTTGCTGTTTTTGAAGTCATTACGATTACAATTACATCTTTATTCTGAAATCTAGTTTAGTAGATAGAACTATCATCTAGTTCTATCAACTCTCAATCTAGTAGACCCTATCTACCAAGTCGTCCAAGTAGAATAGACATAGTCAATAGATTATTAGATCTAAAGCGTATAGACTCTATAAGTCTATGTCTCAATACTTAATATTAATATACTATCTAGATCTAGTCTATATAGATATTATATATACTATATACATGTATAGATCTAGACTCTAATCGCCAATAAAATCAATTTCAGTAAATCTAGCTCGACATTCACTTCAAATGTGGATTTATCTCATAGACCTACTCGTCAATAGACTCTTTTCCGTATTCACTTTCATAATCGGAGTCTTGATCACTGCTGCAGCTGGGTAAGTCGTCGTCATAATCATTTTCGCTTTTTTCTGATGGAGTCATGGAGCTAATAGCCCCTAGATCATTAACCTTTTCACCTCGTTTGAATTTTATAAAGTCCATTGAGAATGTCATTCATTAGGAATGTGTTTTAATGAGTAATGCGACCAATAAATTGTTGCGAGACTTTTAAATTTAGATCTTTATTTCTATTTTTGTATTGAAACTTCCATGTCCATTATTTTGTATACCGCCGGACACTTCGTCGAATAACTAACCAATCGTAATTCATAATACATGTTTTCTAAATTGGGGACTACTCTTAGTAAAATTAGCAAAGATTTATCTACCATTGTGGATAATAAGTCATAAACACATATGTCTATGCCATGGCCATGGGATAGGAACTAGCCGACACATGGAAGTATAATATAATAATAATAAGGCTTGTCTTCGAAGATTAATGAGGAATCTAGTAGGCTATTTCCCGTGACTACGCAGCCCCAGCTGTGACCTACTAGTATAATATACTAACATGTTATTTCGCTACAGCTTCTGGGCAAAAGAAAAACAAAAAATCATTCACCCCGGATAGTTTTAATTATCATAGATGTTGACGAAAGGATGAGCTCTCCAATTGAAAGATGAACTATTTGTGACTAAATCTAGATCTATATTTGAAATCATGGGCGTAGTATTGGGGGGGGGGGGTAGTTAGCTTACGTTAATTATTTAAAAACGAAAGAAACAATGCAGTCACCTAATTCAATTATTGTAGCCTGAAAGGTGGGTGGACTGAAAAATAAAGAAAGCAAAACTACTTATTGTATCTCCAAATTCTATAGACCCTATCTACCAAGTCGTCCAAGTAGAATAGAATAGAATAGAAAAACTACATTAATAATATAATAATAATAATTTTATTTATCAACTACTGTTAACTAATATAATTATAATGTAGGCTCAAGACGCTATGATAACATAAAAAACACAATAGTGGCAATATAATAGGTCAAACACGAATACTACAACTGTTTTGATCAGGTAGGTCTTAATAATGTTCTTCTCGAATGTAGAGAATAGTTACTTGTCGGAGGTTAATGGGGATCAAGTTCCCAACTTTTGGTCCACGCACTGGAAAAGTCCTTAAATCATAACTTTTGAGGGAGAAACGTGGCGCAACTAGAAGCTTTGATTCCATGAAGCGCAGGGCTCTCTGACGGACATATGGAGTGATCAGTTCACCAAGGTACAAAGACATTTCCAAAGCCAATGGAGTGTACACACGAGAGCAGTGGCAGAATCGAGTCTTGTTTTTCGTGGGACAATTCGTGCAGTGTTATTCTAAATTCGCTGCAGCTTTCCATTTAGTCATATGTCATACTAGCACGGCATTGCAGTAGTCAGAGCGGGAAAGTATGAATAGGTTACCACAGATACATTTTTTGTTGATTCATTGTCAAATATGTTCTCTAAATTCCATTGGCGTAGCCAAGTGGGTTTTAAGGTTAAAATCATTGGGGCACCACACAAGATCTGTTGACTGTCTTTCTCCATTCCTCTCTGTCATTTGCCTTGGATAGAATCTCTTTCAATGGTAGGCCCGTCCATTCTTTTATATTGTCTTCCCATCGTTTTCTGTGTCTGCCTTCTCTTCTTTTTCCTGCTGCTGTTCCCTGAAGGAAGGTCTTTGCGAGCCATGGGGACCTTGTAATATGGCCATAGAGTTTTAGTTTGACAGTAGTTAACAGTTCATCATGTGGCGCTGTACTAATCCTGTCTGTTCGTTTGTGGTGTGGTCTTTGTATGTGATCCCTAGGATCTCACTACAGCATCTCAATTCCATTGCTAGGAATTAATGTTAAAGATAGCAATAAGTAGCAAAAAAATTAAAAACTATTTACAAAAATCTTGTGATTTCTCTACAAAATACGCCTTTCTAAATTCAACGTGCGTTTAAAAATATGTATTAACGACACTGTTAGAATCGCGAGTAAAATTATTTCTTCTTTTTCTTTTATCTAACCCTAAAATGTTTTCAAAGTTCCTGAAACTGATGTAGCAAACGGATGAAGTCAAATAGCTATATACTATTATTGTGTTAAAAACGAACATTCTCTGACACTGCCAGGGTTGAGTTTCGTTAGAGAGAAACAAAATTCATTGAAGTCATTGTAACAGTGTCTACTGAGAAATTTTCTGGTGATGTGGCAGGTCTGCTGCAGTACCGCCCTTTGACAGGCAACGAGAATCTTCTTATGGATGTTAAGGGCCTTGAAGAGGTCAGTTGTCATTATCCCCTGAGTTGATATAACAACAGGGTATATTGTTCTTTTAGACAACTTCTATAATCCTTAATCTCCAAGCTTAAGTTCCCATATTTTCTTTGTTTTTCCATTTCAGTTTTCCTTATATTATGGCATGGTACGGCGCTGTCAATGATAGTAGCAGTTTTTTTGTTGTCAATAAACAGTAGATCAGGGCGATTAAAATCCACCGTTTTGTCAGTCAAAATAGTCTTATCCCAGTATAAGTAATCGGTTGACTCGAGAACCTCTTGTGGCTAGTATTTGTGATAAGGAAGCATATCGTTAATCAGATTATGTGTCAAGGCCAGGTGTTGATGTATTAATTTTGCAATCTGGTTAAGGCGACCTAGGTAGACAGATTCTGATAAAGCTGAACCTTCTGCCATTATCTGTACAATTAACTCGCCCGCATTTCCGCACTTTCGGCATTTGTCAACAACATTGAGTTTTAGGATATGCTTATAATGCTTCCCATAATTTTTTGACCTAATTACTCTGTCCTGTATTGCTGTCACAAAGCATTTTGTTTCAGATTAGAGATGACCTACTTGAGTCACGTTAAGGAAGCAGCCCATGTCGCGGGAATTTCCCGTTGATTGATTTTTCTTCCCATTGGCGAATCTCATTCCCTGCGTCGTGTAAACCAATACAAAGATCAGCATTTTTTAGGTACAGAGGAGTTGCTTAAGAGCTGTAGTTGCTTAGGAAGGAAACTAATCAATTGCTGGAGGCAATTATTTTTAAAACTTACATCTTACATAATTTTTAGATGCTTTGCAGTCCACGGCCTTCATCCTTCCTGGGCAGGTATAACCTTATTGTTTAAAAATTGGGGTGTACACATCGAAAATTGGTTAGTAGTTGTTTTTTTTTTTTTGCGAGTCTGTCAATATCATGTAGGTCGGTGTCATGTTATTTTATGGCACAGAAAGTGTAAAGGAGCACTGGGACGACCCAGCAATGTATTTACATATATTTATTATATTTAAAGTCCTCTATTAATTTTATATGGTTTATCGTGGCATTCTGGTTTAGTCCAAGATATTTAAAGAGGACCAGAGTTAAATTTCCCAAATGCCTTCAAATATATTGTTAGTATTGGTCGACTTGCCCTTTCCAACACTTTTTATGCCACACACGGTCCAAGCCAAAGGGCAGGTAAATATTGCTGAAATGCTGTGACATCTAATTCTAAGGTATGTTTTGGCTCCGTTGGCTCCGTTTCAGCGTATAATTTTAGATAGTCTATGTGAGATAGTAGATATATTTTATATTATTATCATTATTATTATTTGTATTATTATTATTAATTTATTTTAAACCGCAGGGAGAAAAAAGTTAAAGCAAAATTCCTTAATACCATTTCTTTGTATAGCTTCTTGATCCGAAGTTATTCCGAACAGTGACCTATGTAAATACTGGTGCTAACCTTCCTCCTTGATCTGAACTTCAAACATGGGCTACTCTTCTCAAAGAGAGGAAAGAAGTGGCGGATTTTACTTATAACAACATAATCAGTGTGTTGTTCTTTTTTCTTTTTATTACATGTAAGTTGAACATATTTCAATACATGTAGGCTGAAAATGTTTTAATACATGTAGGTTGAAAATGTTTTAATAAATGTTGGTTGAACATGTATCAATACATGTAGGCTGAAAATGTTTTAATTCATGTAGTTTGAAAATGATGTAATACATGTAGGTTGATAAAGGTTTTAATACATGTAGGTGAAAATGTTTTAATACATGTAGGTTGAACATGTTTCAATATATGTAGGCTGAAAATGTTTTAATACATGTAGGTTGAAAATATTTTAATTCATGTAGGTTGAAAATGTTTTAATACATGTATGTTGAAAATGTTTTAATACATGTAGGTTAAAATGTTGTAATACATGTAGGTTAAAAATGTTTTAATACATTTAGGTTGAAAATGTTTTAATTCCCTTAGGTTGAAAACATTGTCATTCACGTAGTTTGAAAATGTTTTTTTAAATACATTTAGGTTGAAAATGTTTTAATAAAGTAGGTTGAAAATATTTTAATACATGTAGGTTGAAAGTGTTCAGTTCTCTGTGCAGCTCGGTGTGAACTAGCCGTTCGACACTTTTATATTGCTGAAGATATTGTTGATGTTTGAACGTGTCTGCGTGGCTGTATTTGTATGTGTGTAATATCACAAGAGTGCGAGGGAAGGCAGAGAGAGAGATTATAGCAACTGATTGGATTTATGACGTGATATTTTTAAATAGAAATCTTGTGTCTGATGTATCAACTTAATAGAATGATAAGCGTTACGAACATTGTAAGGATGTATTTTTTTTCCCTTTTGAACGAATGTTAAATATAGACTATAAAATATGGTGTTGGCTTCTTATCTTCTCTACGGTGTTGTTCTTCAATATAGCTCAATATAAATAGTATTGATATTAACAGCACAACTCTACAGATTACAGAGTTTCATTACAGTGCGAGATCCGATACCATCTTTGGTCCACCATCGTCAGTCACGTCTAGCCATTCACATTTGTAATTTTATATTTAATTATTTATACTTTTTTTCTCTCAAGAAATTCTAAACGTTATGTTTGATTCACTCAGGTAGACAGTTTCATGCTATGTGTCAGAAAACATTTTGTCTAAGTTTATCTTACACCAATGCTCTGGACAAAACCCAGAGAACCTGAAATAAATTTTCAGTAACTTTTTAATCACCGATAATGTTTATAAAAAAATTTCCCAGCATGCAATTTCACGAAACTGTCCATGAAATGAGCTATAAAATTCATTATGTTTTTGTTCTATTTAAGTATACGATCGTGATATTTAGATAAAATTACCTCAATGGGAGGTTTAAAGCATTATAACTCATTTGCCAGTTGAAATACCCGGCAATATATTATCAAAGATGTTCCTTTTTTAAAATTCCTTTTAATAGTAGTATGTATCTGATTATATAATTGTAATATTATGTAATTGTGGTCGATAAATGGCGTCTTGTACTACATTAGATGCTTTTTTGTTCCTTTAATTCTCACAATATATAATTCTCACTACATCTGTTATAATAATTTTTTCATTCCTAAGCTCACACTTTAGTCATAAGCAAAACTCAGAAAAAGTAAAATGCGAATAATTTATTTTGAAGACTTTTCATTATCGTATCAAGCTGAAATGTTGCACTTGAAGTCGTCCTGAGTGACAACACATTTTATAAAAATTTCAGAAAAATAACTTCATTAATTATTGAATTATTTAAAATATTTTTATGTCTGTGGAATAGAAATAAATATTGGAGATAATTTGTTGCAAATATTCGTACTATTTATAGCGCATTATAGAGCATTATGTTTCACATTTGTAGTATGGCCAGACAACTAAAATATAATTTCTTAGTTGTCGTGACCGAGAAGACCTTGACTACCTAACTTGTATTGAATACGACAAAGGTAATATGTCCCTAGTCCACCGAGCCCTGATGATTTTCTATTATATTTGGGAAAATAAAGCTTCAAAACTAGCCTTAATATTAGTTGACAATCTAGCCTCTAGATTTTGATGGTATTTCAGTTTAATAAAGACTAATAAAAATCTATTTTGTGTGTGGCAATCTACGTCTCGCGAGACGATCTTTTCACTTTTCAACTTCTTGTGTGACTAAAGAGGCCAATCCTTGATACACAGCTGCGGTCACAGGTCGCAGGTCGGGCATATGTAATCAATCTTCTTTCTACTACTGTTGTGTATGGCATCTGCAATGCGGCACTTTATATTGCCACCTTATTTTAAAGATCCGCCCTAGGCTTCGGAGGTGGAAGACATTTAGCTTTTTTTCCTGCCATGAGTAGGTTAACCATGTTTCACTTCCGTTTAGCAAAGTGCTCATCACACAGGTCCGGTAGACTAAGGCTAAAACTAAGAATCTTACCTTTACCTTTACATATCCCTTAGTCTGTTGGATCGTTGTGACAACACACAAGTTTCGTCGACCGTCTTTCTCCATTCCTCTCTGTCTTTTGCCTTAGTTAAAATCTCTTACAATGGCAGGCTCGTCCATTCTTTTATGTTGTCCTCCCATCGCTTTCTATGTCTGCCTCTTCTTCTTTTTCCTGGTTACCTGAAGGAAGGTCTTTGTGAGCCCCGAAGATCTTGTAATGTGGCCATAGATTTTTAGTTAGTAGGTCATCATGGGGTTTAATCTCTGAGTAACACTGTCTCTAGTTTCTTCGTTTGTAATGCGGTCTTTGAATGTGATACCTACGATCCTTCTGTAGCATCTCAATTCCATTGCTAAGATCCACCTCTCTAGCTCTGCAGTCAGCGTCCAAGACTCACAAGCATATAAAAATGAGTCCATGATCAGGAAGCGCATCAGTCTGATTTTGGTGCTGAGGGCTAAGCCTTTGTCTTTCCATATCATTTTAAGTTTTGAAAGAGCTGCTGTGGACTGTGCTATTCGGGCCAGTAGTTCAGGTTTCGTTCCCTCATCTGAGACAAAAATTCCGAGGTATTTGAAGCTGCTAACACTAGTCAGCTTTTCACCTCCATTACTGGTGCCCCTTTTAAAGCACTGTTGGCTATTGGTCATAATTTGTTTTTTTTTGGCATTTATTTGCATACCATACGCTGCGGAAGTCTTGTCAATGCACATCACCAGGTCAGTTAGTTCTTCTTCTGTCTCTGCTAGGCCATCAATGTCATCTGCGAAGCGCAAGTTAGTAATTCTTTTTCCTCCAATGCTTACAGTACCTTCATAGCCCTCGAGAGCATCTTCCATTATTCTTTCAAGGAAGATATTGAAAAGTGTTGGTGAAAGTAGACAGCCTTGTCTTACTCAAACTGTGGTTTTGAACCAGTCCCCAATATTATTGTTGAAGTACACCGCACTGGTGGCATCCTTTTAGAGGTTCTGTTTTTATTAATGTTGTACTTTTCCATTGTCGCTCAGAGTGCCAAATTCGATCGAAAGCTTCTTGAAATCAATAAAGACGTGGAAAAGTTTCTCTTGGTTTTGGGGGTATTATTCTATTACTTCTGAATCAATGCAGTATTTAAAATTAAATTGCTCTAACGTTAGGATCTAGTAAACACATATTTACATCAACAGTCATGTGCTAATTAATTTTCATGTACATTCGGTCTACAGACGCTATACAAAATGAACCATTATACCATTTTGAATAAACTATGTTTGTTGTGTGCGTCGGTGTGCATTTAGTAGATGGTTATAGTATAGTTCCATGGTTATGATAAAAATAGTTAGTTTTGAGAGATACACAATTCATAATATAATATTGAGCTTTTTAATAAATGCTTTGAATGTCAATTAGACTACGCACAGCTAAATATAGTCTACTTCATGGTAACGTTCTTTCTATCAGATTTAAATCATTTTATATGAAATTTTTATGGGTTTGAGCATCAACCGAAATTGGTTTTCATATTTGTAAGTTGAAATTTTGAGTCTCAAGAAATTATCATAGGACCAATCCGAAATAATAAAATACGAAGGAATAAACTGAATAAACTCTGTAGATGAATCGTTTGTACAAGAAACGTTTAATATCAAATCAAATACTGTAAGTTAACGTACACTTAATATACAATGTGTTACATAGAATATTTATAAATAATGTATAAACAAAACACACTTATCTACAGCCAGTTTTACAATGTTTATGGATGTTAAAACACCGTCATAATGTATATCTATCATTGATTAGTTTATAGTGTATACTGTAGTAAAGAAGAATACTTGGTCTCATCTTCTTCGCTGAAGTTCGCATTGAGCACAGCGTAAAGTCCTCGACCCTTGAACCTTTCGATGTCATTCACTCTGCCGGTCCATATTCCATTGTCTCCTGGGTCCAGATGGAACCAGTTCTCTTCGATGGTAACTGCCACCGCTAAGGCGTTGGGGACCATGAGGCGGAACACAACGTCGCCTTTAATGTGGTCCCCCGCCAGAGAAAAAGGTTCGAGTAGAACGCAGCCATCTTTCCACTGAGCGAACTGTTTCGGGAAGAGACGGGACTTTCTTGGTGTGCCAGTGCAGTGTATCAAATAGTTGAAAACACCCGGAAGTTGTTTGCTATCGTCCGCAGCCGGAAGTGCATAGATCTGCAGACGATGATAGCCCGGCATGTCCAAGCTGACCAACAGATTCACGTCCTCACCACGAGTTTGAATAAACACTCGCTCTTGTGAATCTCCTAAAGTCTCATCGCTCACAATTTTACTGGTAATTTTGACAGGCTGACTAGCTTTTAATTTGATGACAAACTCATTTTCATTGGTCTCAAACTCTGGCTCTGCATGAGACTTGGCCAACAGACCAAATTCGCTGAACAAAGGTTGGGCACCAAGGTAACCATTCTGCAATGTAGGACGTTCGTCCATGTCTGAACAATTCTGACCTTCAACAGCGACAAAAATTAACAAGATAGCATTCGAGAAAATGAAGGTTAGCACTGACTGATAGCTTCAGTTTATAAATATAAATATTTATTAAAATCAAAATGCATAAACTTAACGTAATTTTGTGACTGACCAAAAATATTTTACCAATTAATATTTTGTTCAAACTTTGCAATTTAAAAACCTTTTTTTAAGTTAAATTAAATTACATTTCAGTAAAGGAAATGTTTTCTAAATCAATACATGATAAAGTATAACAATGAATTTCTATATGGATCAACAGCTGTGTTATATGAGTGAACTATCTCCAAAACTGTTGGCAATATTTCCTCTCCAGTGTCATGTAACCGCTTGATGAGTTCTTCATTCCAGTTCGTGTGTCATGGAACAGGCCTTTCGAGTTCTGCAATCCATTTCGCCTGTTTAGCTTGGAATTTGCGAGTACGTTGCTATGCGTAGTAGTATTTACCTGGCTCTGGCGCTAAGTGAGGAGAAAAAAAGGAAGAGAGGGAAAAATAGGTCAGTGTAATTACCATCAGGTGTGAGTGCATGTTTCGTCCTTAACGTTAATTTATCTGAACTGCTGTCTACGTCAATTTTGTTTTATTAATTATAATTTTAGTTCGGTCGAGGATTCATTTTATACCAACATGTTGTTTTTCACTGGATCTTTATTATGACTAATAAACTGATAAAAATATTTTATAAATAAACTTATTTTGGCCTTACTTTTTAAACGACACAGTTCTTCCACAATAGCTGGGTTTTTTTATGTTATAATTGTGCACAGTGCACACGCTGACACAAACAGATGTACTAGGGTGTCATGTAAAATGTAATAAACATTCATGATTTTGACAGGAAATAAAGTGCACTTTATAGAACCGATGGTTTTGGGCAGTGATAGGCAAGCTTTTGTTATGAGCGGGCCAAAAATTGAAAGGAAAATTTTTGACGGGCCATACATTTTTTAATAGTACAAAATATATAAATTTAGTAATAGATTTCAGAATATCCATATTAAACGAATGCAAAATATGAAACTGCAAATGTATGTTAAATAGTGCGTCATAATTTGGTTCAAATTGTGGTATAGTTATTAAACTATCTCTGACATAGCTTTCTCTAAGCTTCATTGTTGTAAAAAAAAAAAAAGCTCATAACTAGATATCTATATGAAGCTGCGATGGGCAGGACATATCTGCAGAATGGAAGACCGACGCATCCCTTAACCACTCCTGTATCGCCGATTAAGGGAAGGAAAGCGCTCACAAGGTGGACTAAGAAAACGCTTTAAGGACACCCTTAAAGCTTCTCTGGAAGACTTCAGCATTGACCCAGCCACCTGGGAGACAAAAGCACATGACAGAGCATCATGGCGTCGCGCTGTGAAAACTGACGCACAAATTGCCGAGGACAAGAGAACAGCGCTGGCGGAAGAAAAGCGCCAGAGAAGAAAAGCAAGGCCAATGACACTAGCTCCAGCTGGAATAACCTGCTCAGTATGCAGCAGAACATTCCAGGCTCAGATAGGTCTCACCAGCCACATGAGGAGGCACAAAATCCCATTGCAAAGCCCTTAGCTCTCTGGATGACAAAAGTGGTCATCATCGAACCAGAATGGACGAACTATATATGAAGATGTAATTATTGCATAAGTTCTCTCAGAATGAGTTATTATATTCGGAATATTGGATTTTAACAAACCTCTATAACTTTGGTAGATACAGAAATAATCGTTTGAAACTTTGAGATCATTATTACATTGAAGTTTTCTGCATTTAAGATGTACGTCTGGTTTCACTACTTCACAATATATAGTGAAAGCCCATTGAGCCTACGCGTTGTTGCTTTAAAACGCTTATAATATTAAAATAATATAACCAATATTCCAGAATTGTCTTCGAGATATTTTAAGTGAAAAGAAGTCATTCGTAATGGGTCAAAAAAAAATATACATAATACTTATTTTTAAAAAAAAGCTTGTATAAAGGAAAGAACAGTACAATTACTGCCATATATCTCAATACTGCAAGATTCATTCCCCCTTTTCTAAATAAAACAAAAAAGTAATAAATTACTACTAATTAATTAACTAATAGCTTTATTTTTTCATTTATTCGTGTATTGTCTTCGAGAATGAATAATGGCGAAAAAATTTCAACTTCATCCGAGAATGGGAAGAACTAATGTGTACAACATTTGTACAATACAGGCAGAGTTATATCAGCTTTGTAAATACACATTCTGATACTGTCAGCAGCATTCTAATGGAATTGTTGAACAATATTATCTTCGGTTAAAGTGTTATGCGTGACAGGAATAGTAATAAAACACCAGATTTAAATTACGACCTTGCGACTTATTTCCTTTTTTTTTTTTGTTTGTTTCTTTTGTATAGCTTATTTATTTATCATTTTAAAAAAGTAGAATAATTAATATGAGAAGGAAATTGGCATGCAACCTTATGCTTGATGGCAACGCGTGAATCAATTTTTTAAAAAAAGCCTATTAGTTAATCAATTATTCGTAATTAATTAAATTTGTTACTCATGTAGAAAATGCATTAAGTTAAGGGGAGATGAGCCTAGTGCAGAGAATCAGGTCGTTTGCTAAAAGTTTCAACCAACAATCTATAAAAAAATCCAACAAAGCATTAGGGTTTATTAAAAGAAATTTCCATAAATCAAATAAGAACATAAAACTAAAATGTTATTTAACCTTGGTTAGGCCAATAATAGAATATGCATCCACCGTTTGGGACCCCTCAACTCAAGAAAACATTAAGAAACTGGAACAAACACAAAATAGAGCAGTGAGATTCATAACAAACGAATATTCACATTTGACTAGAGTAACACCATTAGTAAAATCACTAAATTTAGAAAGCCTTCAGGACAGAAGACTCAAAAGTAAAGTATCAATTATACATTAAACACTGAACCATAATCTTCAAATACAAAAACAAAACTTAATAAAATACTCTGAAAGACACAAAAATAAAGGCACATTCCTCGTCCCCTATGCTAGGACAAATTTGTACAAATACTCTTCTTCCCTAGTGCTATTAGAGCATGGAATGGGTTGCCTGAGCTAGCCAGAAAAACCAGTTACTTGGCAGAATTTAAGTCATTGGTTAATATGCATGACTAAATGCATGACGCGTAGGACGTAATCATCTTCTTTTTTGAAGTAACGTCTGTATTATATAAGATAAGATAAGATAATTCTCTTCTTCCTTCAACAGTTTAAACGAGTAGTAAGGAGTAAAGGAAAGATAACTCTGCGGATAGTCTACGAGAAAACAAGAGGGGGGGGGGGGGGGGAGAACACGTAGTCACAAAATAGCAGAGCACTTAATATCACTGTTTTTTATTTCTACCTCACCTTTAAAAAAAAAGGGGGGGGGGAAGAAATCTACTCTGTAGTTACTATCGAAGCGACAGAGCACGCTCAAGAGTTTGGACACAATGGAAAGATCACTCTTTTATTTTTGCAACTCGGAGGAAATTATCCTTGGTAATTTAAGAGTGAAAAAAAAAAGACAATTTTCGTCTGTATATGTTTTAGGAGATTGGTATTTCAAAAGATTTTAATAATTTCCGGATATTTCCAGGACTTTTTATATTTTGCAATTTCAGGAGATTTCCAGGACTCCTGTTTAATCGACAGGAGGCCGCGGGGAAATCTGTTATAAGTTATAAAATGGTTTAATTTAATAATTTATTCACCTAAAATTAGTGCGGGTCCTATAAAAGTGCTGGGCCCACTGCGGTCGCATAGGTTGCAGTGGACTAAGGTTGGCTATAAAACTCGTTTATATTTATAACTACATGGAAATCTCAGTGGCTAACAAGTCGACCTTCCATCCGGAAGGCTCGAGTTCAAATTCAGACTTCAACAACTTTTTTAAAAAAAATTTGAAAAGGCAGCACGGAAGGCTTCTCCATATCCTTCCTGGTTCACATAATATTAGCGGACCAAAGCGCACTGAGCATGCTAGAAGAAAAGGAAGAAATGAAAAGACTACGATCGCTTCAGCAGAATTGAATAATAGCTAGAGTCAAATAAAATAATTAAATCTTAATGTAAGATTATATCAAAGACTCTATGGAATCAATTATAAAGAACACCTTGTAATGGATTGGGACATTAACATTGTCTTAAATACCATTGTCACAAATGATTTTTCCTACTACAAAACTACAGTGACTTAGTACAATACACACATCAGTGGTCGCAAAGGATTGTAAAAGTTGAAGACTAAAAAGGCTAAAATAATGAATATTACAAATTTAATTTTAAAACAACAACAACGACGCTTTTATTAAAACGCACTAAAACAAAGTAGGAAGAAAAAAGCGTTGAATTTTACTTTAACTTCCTACTCAACTTACTAGCCTATCCTAAGTATATCATTTTAGGTACACTCAATGTTGTTATTGCCATGGCTAAATGTCATAAGGTAAAGAGTAAGAATCAGGCTCGACAGACAGTAGGTTATACGCCCACGACTACGTTAACGTGTTACCTCAACAGCAGGTCAGGTAACTCTTAAAGCGTTAGATTTATTTATTTACCTTTCATCCAACTGGAAATTCTTTACCGTTCTCATTTGAAAAACATACACTAATTAATAAAACGTATTCAAATGATTGCAAAATAAACTTCACGCTATATTAAAGTTGGCTAGATCATGTCCTAAGCATTGCACACGAGCTCTAAGGTCTGTTTTTAAAAATAATTCACGCTGAGAATTGTTTTCCTTTTTTTTTTCCCTCTGCGACTTACAGAGAACACTGCTCCATTCATAACTACTTTCAACCGCTTACCGCTCCTGAAAACTGTCTCCCTTGAAATGTGTCTTCTTTCCAGCGCCCTCTTTCAAACACATTCTATTTTCGTTTCCAGGGATTCTGTTGATTTTAACAATAGAGTCATGGAGTGCGTTGTTAAATGTAGAATAGATCAGTAGAGAAATGAAGACTCGAAAATATAATAGCCACAGACCTATACATGTATATAATATATGTATAGGTCTGTGATAATAGTATAAAACATCACTGGCCTGCATATCATATAGTTTTAATCTCCACCAACTATGCTGTAGTGTACACCATAGACTATATAGATCTATATACAGGGCTGCCAACTGTGCGCACCACGCCTATATTTTTCAATTAAATAAGTCCCGTACTCCGAGGGTTCTTGGTTGCAGGGTAGTGTTGGTAAAATGACTTCCGGTGAAATAGTTTGCAATATAAAGAAACCATCACTAAAGATTTTAATCACCACTTTTACACCAAATAATGAATGGAAACTCACTTGTCATCGAAGAGTTTACAGAGGTAAGTGTGCACAAATCAATTTGTGACTTAAATCTATAAATGTAAAGTTTTATAACTTATAAATATAAACTAATATATTAGCCCAGCATGTAGTTCGTGTAATTTCTTGTTACGACATTGATTAAATCCATGTTCTTGGGAAAGAGCCTACTACTCAATATATCTAGAAAGTTTTCGGTAGGCCTATTTAGCGCACTAAGTGAATAACCATAGGGTTGGGCAGAGAAGAATGTGAATATTAATTTGAAGCATTCTAATTGCATGAACGTTTTCTCGGAGGTTTTCGCGAATCTATTTGAGTCCAAACATTGATGTAAAGTGTATGGGGGGACGGGCAACACTGACATTCACCATCTGTATACTACAACGACATCTCTCAATTATACGTAGCAATCATACGACAAAACAGGTTCCAGATTCAGACAGCGTAGACACATGGACCTCAAACAAATCCACAGCAAATGTATTCAGACTTAGGACAGATAGAATTTTAGGACTGTGAAGAAAGAAAAGACAGACGAACGATAGACACCAGTGATGACCAGACAGACAGACAAATAAATGACAGACAGATAGTAGACAAATAAATGACAGACATAGTAGACAGACAGACAATGAAAAGACAGATAGAAGACATACAGACGATAGACAGACGGATAGACAGATAGAACACAGACAGACGTTGGACATACAGACGGATAGACAGATAGACAGATAGAAGACATATAGACGGTGAACAGACAGATAGAAAATATACATACGATGGACTGACAGATGATAGAAGGCATCAGACGATTGACAGACAGATAGACAGACAGATAGAAGACATACAGAAGACATACAGACGATTGACAGACAGACAAATAGACAGACATATAGAAGACATACAGCGATGGATAGATAGACAGACAGATAGAAGACATACAGACAGACGATGGACAGACAGATAGAAGACATATAGACGATTGACAAACAGACAGATAGACAGACATAAAGAAGACTTACAGACGATTGATAGACAGACAGATAAATACAGACAATGGACTGGCAGACAGATAGAACACATACAGACTTTGGACTAACAAAAAGATAGACAGACAGATAGAAGACATACCGACGATGGACAGATAGACAGATAGAAAACATACCGACGATGGACTGACAGACAGATAGACAGATAGAAGACATACAGACCATGGACTGACAGACAGAAGACCTACAGACGATGAACTGACAGACAGTTAGTAAGACAGGCAGACCGAACGCTAGGCTCACATTCACTAGGTCCCTAATACTGAACAATTCTAGCACGCACTCCAGGACACGAGAATACGCAATGGACGAAAATTACTTCTCTTTTAAAGGACGTCTGTTATTCATAAGATTTAGAAGTCAGAAGACAAACATACTAAACAGAAGACTGACAGAAAGACCGTAATCAGAAAGAAGATGAAAAGATTGATAATGGACAGACCGTAGGCTTATATATTATATTTAGACTGGAAACCGGAAACAAATTCTTATCAGCGATTGATCGATTCACCGACCTATAGATTTTTATCGTTGAGAGCCACCATTCATACATTGGAAAAAAAACCACAACGTCAGAATGAAGGGGATTACAGCAGCACAGATTCACACTGCCGTTTATTCATGTATGAAAATGAGTTGACAGTATCAAATTGCTGCTGTTATCAAAGGCAGACATAGATCGAGAAGGCCTACATTGGTGTCATGCCTCATTCTTTGTTTGCTGTTGTTATTGGTTTTTTTTTAATATCCTATGTAAAATTATTATTATCAGTATCAGAGTCACTAAATCAAGGTAGAATGCCGAGAACTGGAAATAAGCTAATGTAGTAATGTCACTCCCTATTTAAGTCTGATCATGGAAAGTACAGATCAGCATCACTCACCAGCATCCAATGTAAACTACTAGAGCACTCAATAGGTCAATATCATCCTAACTACTTACATAATACATCTCCTTAATTCATATCAACATGGCATTAGGAAATTTAGATTATGTGATACTAATTGGTCTAATTGATGACTTTTCAAAGACCTTAGACAAACATGAGAAATCGGATGTTTTTTTTTTCTTATCTTATATATTACAGACGTCACTTCAAAAAAAAGAAGATAATTACGTCCTACGCATTTAATGTATTAATCTAGTCATCATGGGCGTAGCCAGGGGGGGGGGGGTTCCTTGGGGTTCAACCCCCCCCCCCTGCTTTTTTGCTTTGATTTGCGGTGAGATTTTAATACTAAACTATCACTTGCCCCATCACAGCAAAGGAGGTTTTGAGTTTAAAACCCCCTACCAGGAGGTTTTGAGTTTAAAACCCCTGCCAAGGGGGTTTTCAGTTTAAAACCCTCTACCAGGGGGGTTCGAGTTTAAAAAAAACCTATCAGTGGGGTTCGAGTTTAAAACCCCCTACTTCTATAAAACAAAACGACAATCCCCCAAATTTCACGAGCAATGTTAAGGAAGATTTTGATTTTTAACTCCCTCCAAAAATTTATGATAAGCCCCCTCTTCAGTATGAAAAAAAGAAAATTACTCACTCAAAATTCTATGAGGGTAGCCAAAGGGGTTTTGAGTTAACCCCCACCCCCTCTTCAGTAGGGTTTGAAGCTGAAAAATACCTCTTCAATACCCGGTATAAAAAAAACGCAAATTACGCACTCAAAATGTTATGAGTGTAGCTAAATGGGTTTTGACTCAGTTTTGAATTTAAACCCCCCTTCAGCGGGGTTTGAAGGTAAAAAATACCTCTTTAATATTAAAAAAAAAGCAAACTATACTGTTACAAATGAACAGTGATAGATAGAGGTCAACGTATGACCCCGGCGAGATAACACAGCAGCGAGTGTTCTCTGGAATGTACATGTATAAACAAAGACAGAATGTCACGTGTCCTTACGTGTTATTCCAGAAGGTACTAGCAATGTCCAGTGACAGATAGAGGACACAATTTGTGACCCCGGCAAGATGACACTGCAGCCAATGTTTTCTGGAATCTACATGTATAAGCTAAGACAGGATGTGACGATTCCTCACGTGTTATTCCAGAAGATACTAGCAGTGTTTGTGCAACTTTGGAGGATCGATTAGGGACTCTATATAAGCCAGAGAGTTAATGTGAAAGTCAGTCGTGAGTGAGTCGTCGTTACTGTTACTGAAGAGAGATGTGTACGACTCGATGCAAGTTAACTAGGGTAGAGTTAACTAGAGTGGACTACTGTCGTTAAAGTCTATACAGCGAACTACAGTGGGCTTGAGCCGTTACAGTCGATACAGTCGATGTAAGACGTGTACGGCTCTGATTCGGTAGACTTGAGTATGATTTGGTTCAGCTTTGGGAGACCTGGAGCGACACTGGGAAGTGTGTCGTTGGTCTGTTCTGTGGAATACGGCTCGATGCAAGTTGAGAAGAGATGAATTGCAACGAAGTGAAGAGATGAATTGCAACGAAGTATAGCTAACAGTAAACTAACAGATATTGTACAGTCTTCTACGCTACATGTTATAGTGACGAATTGTTAGAGTTAATAGTCAATAAAGTTATATGAAGCTGAACGTTTAGTCGTCAAGTTCTTTATAGTGTTTTTATTTGTGTGCTTCTAGTACATTTAGCCAAAAGATTCAGAAATACGTAACAATACACTCAACATGTTATGAGTATATTCAAAGGTGTTTTGAGTTTTAATCCCCCCCCCCCCCCCCCCAATTGGATTTTAAGTGGAGTGAAGCTAAAAATTACATCTTCAATGTAAAAAAAAAAGAAAATACACACTCAGAAATCTATGAGCGTTGCCAAAAGGAGTTTTGAGTTTAAACCCCCCTTCATAGTGGTTTGATGTTTAAAAAATACCTCTTCAATATAAAAAAAAGCAAATTACACACAAAAATTTTTTTGAGCGTAGCCAAGACAATTGGGGGTTTTGAGTTTAAATCCCTCTCCTACAGGTGCTTTTTCAAAACTTTAAAACCCCTCCAGATGGTTTTGAGTTTAAGATCCCCTTACAGAACGTTTTGAGGTGGAAATCCTCTATCCTCTATATTATTCTTAAGCAAACTACAGTTACCAAATTCTATGACCGTAGCTAAATGGGGTTTTGAATTTTAAAAAAACAACATAACCCCAGAGATTTTTTAGTTTAAAAACCCCCAACAGATTATTTTGACGATAAAACTTCCCTTTCTATATAAAATCTAAAGCAAACTATAATCACTTAATTCCAAGAGCCTATTCAAGAGAGGTTACATATTTCTACCAGTGGCGGGGCTCAATTAATAAAGTGCAGTGAATTGTCATCTGCCAAAATTGAAAAACACTAAATGTGGCTCAACAAAGATGGCTAAGACAGATTTTAGGAGTCAGTTATGGAGATCGGGTCTAAATCAAGGAAATCCTATGCCGATCTGGGAGTCGACCCGTTAGTAAGATTGTGACAGCGCGTCGCATGAGGTTTGCGGGACATGTTCTCCGACAAAATGAATTACACATAAGAAGAGTTGCGATGACATCCTAGTACAACTTGGCGCCACACATTCATGGAGGTCCTCGGAGCAGGTGAAAGAGGCTTTAGACATTACCAGTGACAGATTTTTGTGGAAACAGCTTGACGGCAAATGCGCCGAACGGTGCGGGGGGTCTAAGTCAGTAAGAATAGCACATTAGGTTTTTGAAATAAAACTTTTTAATATCTTGAAAATGCACTGTAGATACCTCAGAATATGCATTTTGTTGGCTTTCAATATCAGAAATAGTGCATGGCGGCGGGGACCCTATTGCTGACAATGGCGGAAAGTCTACAATTTTTCCACCAACTCCAGGAAGAACCTATTCTAGGGGACAATAAGCGTCTTCCGAAAGAATGATGGGTCAGAATGTAATAAAGATTATATACACACACACATACATACTTATAATTATATTTTTTTCGCGGGGAGGGGGCCGGGGGGGGGAGAAAAAAATGCTCCCCAAACCCCCCCCCCCCGAAAAAAAATCCTGGCTACGCCCATGCTAGTCATACATGTTAGTCAATGACTTAAACTCTGCTAAGTCGTTGGTTTTCCTGGTGATTCAGGCAATCCATTCCATTAACTAATGGCCCTGGGGAAGAAGGAACACTTATACAACTTTGTTGTAGCATATGAAAAAAGAAATGTGCCTCTATCTTTGTGTCGTTCTGAGTATTTCATTAGGTTTTGTTTTTCTATTTGTAAATTATGGTTTAGTGTTTTATCTATTATAGCTACTTTACTTTTTATTCTTCTGTCCTGAGTTTAGTGATTTTACTTATGGAGTTACTCTAATCAAATTAGTATAATCGTTTGTTATAAATCTCATTGCTCTATTTTGTATTTGTTCTAGTTTCTTTATGTTTTCTTGAGTTGAGGGGTCCCTAACAGAGGATGCATATTCTAATATTGGCCTAACTAAAGATGCAAGAAAACGTTCCATAAGGTAATAAAAAAGGTTGTATTTGCCTACTCAAGCAAAGACGACATTATTACCAATATGTCACAATGTTGTTCTTGAGACAGCTTTGTAAGGTGTCACGCGCTGATTTGGAGATGCATATAAATATATACAGCACACTACTAGGCAGGACCGGCCTTAGATCACTGCAACCTATGCGGCCGCAGTGGGCCCCGCACTTTCATGGGCCCCGCTAATTCTAGATGTAAATTATTAAATTAAACCATTATAACTTATATTACCGGGTTTCCGCGGCCTCCTCATTTTCCAGGGCTCAAGGAAATCTTCTGAAATCGTTTTAAAAATTCTGAAAAATTGTCATATTGGGGTGTCTTTTAATTACTTTAGGACAACAATTCACGAAGATAGATTGAACGATTTGGCAATTCTTGCTATTGAGCTTGATCTATGTAGGAAACAGAATTTTGCTGGTATACTGTATGACTTCCCTACACGCTAGGCTCGTAAAGTTACTTTGATCGTGATTTTGTACTTAGTAAAGAGTGAATGATATAAAAATCTTAATTTTCACTTATTATCCTTATCCATAACCAGACTGGGCCCCACGAAATCCGTTTCGCAATTGTTAGGGCCGGCCCTGCTAGTAGGATACACTGAAGAAACATTGTGATGAATATAATTTTCCCGAGTTTAATCCCTTCAAACTCAGATCAACAAAATAAATAATCCAAAGTATAAAACTTGAATAGAATAGTTAAACAAGAAAAAATTATTATTTTTTTTAAACAGTGCTTATATTCAGTGTAATTGTATCAATTAGTTTGGATACGTCATGTAATTAAATTTATTATAGATCCAGACTAACACTAATAAATCTGTGTGATTAGAAATATTGTTACCTATTGTTTTTGTTTAGCGTAAATTCATGCTTTTAGCTTTCTCAATGCGCTCTTATCCTATCACATGTCTGTACCAGTTGGGAAGCGGAAGGGAAGGAAAAAAAACGGGTATCTGTGTGAAGGTTACCGTGATAGCTTTTCAAATGTATTTTATTATTTTAAAAGTTGTAAGACTTAAATATGAGCTCGAAGGCTCAAGCGTCTTAACCTCCACTAACCACTGTGCCAGCAAAAAAATTAAAATAGAAGATTTCATAGCTAGTTTCAAACTTTTAAAGCGACGACCTAATTCTCTACACAAGGTTTAAAGAGGACTAATTCAACTTATACCACCACATCTGTCAAGTACAATTTCTTTCCCTTGTTCGATACCAAACAAAATAATTAATTACCAATAATGAATTAGTTGTTTTTTTTTAAATTGATTCCCGTTTTGTAAAGTACAAGAAATAATTGCGCAAAATCTAAAGTTGGGCGAGAGAGAACTAACGAGTATAAACTTGTTACCAGACGGAGTGAGCTGATAGAAGCTTTGTACAAGTAAAGAGGCACATTACATAAGCAATGGCTCTCTAGATAAATCTAACATAATTTTCCCCCGCAAATTAAATGTGATCTAATATAATCTAAATACTGGCTACTACTGGTCAGCCCTTACGTGTGCTGTCAAGCGTGACTCTATACATACCTGTGTGACTAGCCCGCTCTTTCTCTCTTGGTTTACACACTTGAGTGTGACACAATGTTTAATAAATGAATTAATAGATTAAGTGGCATCGTTTTATCTTCTAAATAGGACCTCTAGCAACATTAGACATTATCAACAAGATCGGTTCAAAAGATTCTTTTGAAGAATATATTTCGATGCATCTTCACTAACTCGATTCTAGGGTCTATGAAATCAGAATAGACAAAATGCTTCCGAGTAAAGTTTCACACATCGTTCTAGTAACTTCTTTCGCGTGAACTTAACAGGCCGACAATGAGACGTTTTGCTAATCACAAGGATAATCTAACGACTGCTCAAGCCCATTGATAACGTTTATGCTCTGCTGCCTCAACTGTCCCTCCCACTGAAGTCCCACCCCTTCTTAACTTTTTTAAAATTTGAGCTGCAATCTTCTTACTGGAGAAATAGGTTGTTGTAGACGTCAGAAATGATGCTCATTAATGCAGGAAAACACTTGGCCGCCAACTTGACACCTCTGGGGGGAGCTTGCAACGCTCTCCAAGACCCCCTACCTGACTAAGGGAGTGGTGAACGTAATATTTTCGATCTAGTCACCAGCAAAGGCTTTAAAAACACTTGTATAATGTAAACCATTCCCACAAAGTCTAAAAGTTCTTATAAAATTAACAAAGAAACATGTTAAGTTGATTTTTTTTAGCTTGTTTCTAACTTGTACAATGGTATATTTTATTTACGTAATGATTATAGTGAAAATGTCCTAAACAACGAAATATAATCAACAGCCCTTTACAGTACTTTACACAGTTGTGTAACAATCTATTAATGCAGGAAAATAGCTCACTGGATCAGCAAAAAGAACAAAGTAACGATAGTTTTTAATTGAGTTTTTTTTTTTGAAAGAGAAGGAGTTGATGGAATACCATGTGTTAACTGTACCGTTTGATACCGATCCTAGTGACGCCACTGTATGGAACTCCCTTTCTGACGAACTTATTGTTAAAAAATCAAAGCATTAGGGCTTATTAAAAGGAATTTTTTTCAAATCAAACAAGAACATGAAATCGAAATTGCTATTTAACCATTACCATTACCCTATTAGAATTTGCGTCTTTTGTTTGGGACATCTCAACTCAAGAAAAAAAATAAAGAAAACTAAAATAGACGCAAAAAAGAGGTATGAGATTTATAACAAACAAATATTTACCTTTGACTTTAGAGTAAAACTATTAGTAAAATCACTGAATTTAGAAACACTTCAGTACAAAGACTTAAAAGTAAATCAGCAATAATACATAAAACACAGAACCATAACTTACAAATACAAAACACAACCAAATAAAATACCCAGAAAGACACAAAGATAAAAGCACATTTCTTATTCCATATAGTAGGCGAATTCCAACAAGTATTCCATCTTCCCTAGTGCCCTTAAAGTATCCGCCAGGAATAGCAATGAATTAAACGCACGACTAGATTAACCACGAGATTAACACATGGATACGCGTAGGACGCAGTTATCTTCTCTTTTGATAAGATAAGAAGATCATAACTCTGATTAAGTGAAGGGCTGAGATGCTCAAATTATAATTTTCAGGAGCTTTGAATAAAAACTTTGCGCCTGTGCACAAAGAATATGTTTCTCTACCGGTCAAGAGTGGAGCAAGTGAATCTACACAAACTCACTCAATATAGCTTACGGTTATTATTCTAAAGATAAAATAGATCTAGTGGCAATGTTCTGACTTCTCTATCTCCAGCCTATATGTGCTCAAACAATCTAATGCTATTATCTTGGTGCGCCATTATGAGAAGTTTCAATATTGGGAGCTCGTTCGTGTGACGTAGTACTTGTTGACAGTTTCAGATGGAAACATCAGTGAGTCTCAAACTTTTACCGAAGGCGTCCTCTGAATGAAGGCGGCCGACTTTAGGGGGCGGTCCAAGGTTACTTATTTTTTAATTATTAAATTTTTAAAAAATAAATATTTTAAATAAATTCTAATTTGTCCATTATTCTTTGAAAATATAAACGATATTCGTACATAAGAAATTATTTTGAAAACTAGAACAAATAAAATATAGCAGCGGCCGAGGGATTCCTACGGGTTTTTCCTAAAGCGCCTACTCATCTCTGACATTAAATTTTCGCGGGTTGTTTGTAATTTTTGTTTTGAGTCCAATGGCCCGCCCTGTAAGTAGATATATTACTGGTAAATTTAAAAAACATTTTCATTAGTGGGGGGGGGGGGGGGCGTTAGTTCCTCTCATATGGAGGGGGAGAGCGCAACAAAACAAAAACGGGTGTTATGGAGTGTGTGTGTTTCCTAAGCGTCGATAAGAAGAGGTGAAGTGATTGATTGGTGACACAGTGACGATGAAATTAACGTACCTAGAACAAATGTGAGACGATCTTAAGACATGAAAGAGTAAAGACTTATCTTTTTAGAGAGCTAGATTTTGTTTAAATATCAGTTTATTTCATTACTATTAGATCTATATCTCATCTCAAGTTAAACAGTTATATTGAGTTCTTGTTCACAAAGACGTTAGTGGAAGTTATTCAAAGTTTATTTATCAAAAAATCTAAAACGCCTTCATCGGTTCATTTATACTACTTGTTTGGAGCTACAAGCCAACAACCGACCAACAACAAGGAAAAGGGGGGGGGGCGGCAAAAAAAAAAGGTTCAGACCCGTTGCTGACTTGAGCGGAAACCTGCCGCAACCACAATTCTATCTCCAGGATAATTAATAATTATGTAGGCAACACAATGTCCGAAGAAAAACAACAACAACAACAACAAAAACGTTTGAGTCAAAACTTTCATGGCATCACTTTTGGATTCTATACACAAATGTTCAATTAATAGAAATGAAAAATAAATCCTTCAAAATTATGACGAAGTTTCTTTTCTTTTTTTATTACATTCTTAAAAAAAACTCAGGGGCCTCACTGTCGAGGCCTACATCGCTCCTCTGGGCTGTAACTTCTATTGTGGGCTTAAACGAAAAAGCTTCTAGGGACTCTCCACCTGGGAATGTGAGAAATACTGCAGTACTCTGTTGTTTTTTCCAAGTCATTGTTTAAGTGACTTTTACTTAGGATTATTTACTTTCTTTAAACTCAAGAAAAATATTCAGCGCTTGGTTGATTCATTTGTTGGATAAATTTGTAGGCACTTCTGAATCCGTGTATGTCAGATGATTGTGGATACAATGCACATCTCTCCGAAATACAATCGTGATGATTATCATGAAAGTGTACAGAACGTTGAAAAAGTTCCACTGTCAATGGCTTTTGTATTTCGAGCTTTTTTTTCCGGATTATGTTTTATTTTACAATAACAAACAAGTTAACATATCAGAGTCCAGACCATATAACACTGTTGAGTAGTCAATCTAGCGAGAAATGGTATATAGATCATGATCATTTCGTTGTTCATTGTAATATTCCTGCCGCAGCACATCAATTATAAATTCATCGTCGCAAATACAGAAGCATAAGCTAGTCGTCTGAACGACATAAGTTTTTTAAAGTTTATCACAAAAAAACAACAACAAGATGTTAGATTTCTGTAAGCACATACGACTATGATTGTACTTAGTGCATGAGTCATGTTTCACAGTTGTACTTGAGGGGTACAACAACTGTGCAAATATAACAGGGAAAAATAGAATGGCCTATCAAAATTGATTTTAATCCAATGCTAAGTTTGGAACAGTGTCCAGCTCAGTCTTAATGAAATTTTTTTCTAGAAAAAAAACGGGTAGGGGGGGGGGGGCAGCATTCTAAAATTTCGCACGCAGGCGGCCACAACCCTCGCGGCGGCCCTGCATGCAGTTTACTGCCAGGTAAAGATGTGACCTGAAACATCACAAGAAAATGAAATAATACATCCACTTCACATCTTTGTGTTTCCCATGTGAAAGTGTATCAAGTGTACACATGCTTGTCCTTTTGGGGCTTTTACATTCGAGTAAACAATGTTTATCAACTCAATTACACAGTGGTCGATCGTACACCTTTACATTCACGTAAACAATGTCCTCATAGTCCAATTATTTAAACAGGAGCATCGCACCAGGGCACGCTATTCTGCCTCAACGTGGCACTCCAGTGGAAACGATCATTTCAGGAAGTGATTAGGCTAAAATGAATAGCAAAACAAAACTCCTGTGGGAGTGTCCAAGGGAATGCGAGAGCTTTCCTATTGCACGGTGCGGAGTTGAAAGAGAGCTTCCACGTCCCTGTCGATAATCCATGCGCCGTTCCTTAAGGGAGCGTTACACTAATGGCGAGTCCTGCACGGTTAGCTTGGTACAGCATAGGAAAATGGCGGAGATTCCCGGTGTACTCGGCCTTCGGACATGCATTCTAGTCCATGCGCCGATCCTTCCACCCATTGCCACCAATTGGAGTTCATCTCTCAGTCCATGCTCCCGGAGTGCCAGATATATCGGAAATAGCAATGCTTTACATGGGCATTGACTTGGATCTCTTCCAGACAGAACGATTGTTCAAGCAGGCTTACATGCCTAAGAGCTCGAAGAGCCTTCGGCTCAGCTCTTTTGACAATCAAAGGGAGCATCGCACACCTTTACATTTTAATACATCTACGTCCCCTGACCTACTCACCTTTTCCCCACGTGAGACTGTTTAACTATCAATGTGTAAGTCTATTTATTGAATCTAAAAAAATGACGTTTTGACGATTAAGTGCTGAACTTTAGTTAAACATTGGAATTAACATAAGTAATAGAAAATTTAACCAAAAAAAAAATTAATTCCTACTTTTTGTGCAGTTAATATAACAAATGAAGCCGTCATATTTTATTAGTCATTGACAAATAAAGAGATACAAAATATTATTTTGGGAATTGGGCTCAGTCATTCGCGTTATTAGAGCGACGCTCTATCAACTTAGCTATGGGAGAAATTTTAACTTGACCTAATTGAATAAATTGTGTAATTGAGTTTCCGACCAATTCCAACCTTACATTGTCATCCTTAAAGAAAGTGTAAGGTAATAGTTTTAAAAAATGAGTAGATGTAGAGTTGCCATGTTTATAGCTACCTATTGAATGTCATGTGTTAACCTACCTATTAACTACCACGTGTAAAGCTATCTATTAACTGCCACGTGTAAAGCTACCTATTAACTGCCACGTGTAAAGCTACCTATTAACTGCCACGTGTAAAGCTACATATTAACTGCCACGTGTAAAGCTACCTATTAACGGCCACGTTAAGCAGCATAGATTTGACTTGTTTTTTAGTCTGTATGCAATTACGTTTATGTTGGATGTGAATCACTCTGGAAATGAGCCCCAATAGAAGTTTTAGTGACTCGCCAAGGAATCCAACTATGTGGCGATACTATATCATGTGAATGAAACAAGGATGGACTTTAAACCACTGACTGTTAATGTTTTGGTTAGGGTGATTAGTATTTTGTTTAAAACAAAGTGCATAATAAATTTGGTTAAATTGCAAGCAGAAGATAATCCACTTTGTAATATACAGGCCTACGTAGGGACAGAATCTTTGGATCTGTACATTACTCGCTACCCTGGAAAGGGAAAGACAATGAAATAGATCTATTCTTTTATTTCAAAACTGCAACTGTTGCAAGAAGTGTAATGAAGCATCTATACCTTTTTTTTTGGACACATAAATACTTCGAATGGGAAATCCCAGTCTTGCAACTAGTGAAAAATGTGTACAAGTGAAGAAAAAAAAAACTAAGCCTTTTTTTTAACTATTTAAAATGTAGTTCTTTCTTGTACATACTTTTATGTGTGAATTACATATGTCAGTACCACCTTGTTGAATTTCTACATTCTATGCGGAAAGCAGACATCTCTTGCCGAGATGTGTTAGCTTACACATTTTAGAACCAAAAAGTGGATGGAGAGAGGCAGTGTTTGAAACAAGAGAGTACAACTGATAATTCACCTTGCAATTTTATTATTTCTGTTACCTCCCTTTGCTACAAAACCACTCTAGTATTTACACTCTAAAAATACAATATAGCTTTGTGTGTGTGTGTGTGTGTGTGTGTTTTTCTTCTAGAATACAATCCTTATTTTCTATTTATATTAACAACAGTAACAAGTTATATTGTTCTATTCACCTCAGTGCTATTTTTAGAAGGTGGATGGATAATGCTGACATATACGATAGCTGAGACATCTTGACTTCACATCACTTGTAATCTATTTCTTTTCATATTCGTTTTGGTTTTGAACATTGTGTGCCAAGTTTGAAGTTGTAGTTCTGCTCAATGCTGTTCTCTGGTGGTTGTAAAAATACCAGCCCTGAATCGTTATGACGACGAAGTGATTTAGAGATCTACAGTCGATCGCTTCAATCCTCCATGGTGCTCTGACACGGTTGATGTTAAAACAATCTTTCATGGGTGGGTCTGGTGTTTCACTTTTCATCTGTTTCAATGGGAACGAAACAAAATCAAGGGGCAGACACAAAAAGTTTTGGTCTAGATTGGGGCAAACGATAAAACAATTGTTTATATAAGAAAACGTTAACGAAATAAAAGCAAAACAAAAATGAAAAACAAGGACACGGAACAAAATGTGGACTAAAAAAAAAAGCGAAATAAAAATAAACATTTCGTTGTTAATAGACTTACTATTGAAATATGTTCAATATGCTTAATATTTCTTATGTATTGTACTTTTTTGTTGTTCTTTGAGCGTTGTAGCAGACAGTTCACTTTGTCAGGTTGTTACCAGAGATTAAACTGAAATAGACAATACATTGAAATAAAGATGAAGTTGGCTAATACTGAATAGAGCTCAGCAGGCGAAAGACGAAATCATAACTTTAACTAGTTTAACTGAAATAAATTTCAGAACAAAGTTTCGTTTTTAATATGTGTACCCTTATAAAAGAGAGATTACTGCCCTCTCCCCAACCCCAACCCTTTCCCAAAAAATGACTTGATAGGCTGGTGTGGTAGACCATTTAGCCTCTCTTCTTGATAAAATCAATAAACAAATCTGTCTGCCTGCATTAGGTCAGATAGTGATAGAGTCAAGCTGAAATGTCATCTTCTCTCCTAGCTCTGATTCAGAGTTAAGACAATTGAGAGAAACCGCGTGAGGAGGTAGCCTAGTTGTTGTCGTTTTTCCCTGCATACATAAGGTCTCATGCTTTTGATGACTCTCTTTACACTTTTGGTACTTCTTTTTCTTCCCGATCATTTCCTTGGATCAGTTGTGTCTATCGTCTTACTAATAAATAGAGTTGTTAAATGCATGTTAGTAAGTTACAACGTGAAATATACATGGACGCCAAGACCAGATTCATGAATCAAACCTGGATATAGTGCCTGGACGGCTCAGACTCATACATATACATGAAACCGATATTATATTAAATTATATGCACACACAAATACGTAATGGAAGGAGAATATAGAGACCGATATTTTCCTCTATTTCCTCTTGGTGATCCCTATTGGCGAATTGAAAACGGCTTCAATTCCGCTGTATACATTGGGTTTGATAGAAAGTCTCAAACCGTTTAATTTGAGTCGTTTACCGTTGCGGCGTTAGCGGGTAATTAGAAATACAAAATGTCAACATACAATTATTTCAGTTCACCATTAAACTTAACAATTCATTGAGTCCAAAACTTAGGCCAGAAATCCAAAACACAGTCTCATAGTGGAGATTTTCATACATGGCTTTTATGGTGCAAATCTTAAATATAGTCACATATTTTGGAAATATATTTTCATTTCGATCTATTTCTTTCAATGTATCACCTTGTTGTTTTTAATAACTTTTTTTTTCAACATAAGTTGGTCTCTATTTTATTATTAATACATTTTTAACTGTGTCTTTTGTTGACGAAAGTTGTAGAAATATTAAGACATCGCGTTGAAAACAATAGGTATGGCTAAGATAATACGTACATCAAATAATGTGTCTTAGTTTAAATATAAACTTGACATAAGTAATAATAATAATAATTCTAGCTTTTATATAGCGCTACTTTCATGTACAACACGTGGGCCTCATCTCTTCTACCTATTTCAACTGCCACTAGCCACAGTGAAACGATTCTATCGAGTAATAAGATCTGGAATTCAGTTTAACCTTTACCTGCCATTATAGTTTAGGTAGAGAGTCTAGCAACGATTTTCTCATGGCATTGTTTTGAATTATCTTTCTTAAGGCTTAGGCCTCCTCGCTTTTATACCATCGACAATCTACTTTGTTTTTTTTTTGTTTTTTTTTTTGTTGGATCTTTCTTATTTTATATTATTTTAGAACATACAAAGCAGTGTCAGAAAGGTGTACGGTGTAACGGGCACAGTCCTTCAACTTATTACAATATATACGTATTAACAACGTCCTCCTTCCCATAGTTCTGAATTAAACACATTGAAAAACAAGTATATATCTATCTATCTATCTATCTATATCTATCTATCTATCTATCTATATCTATCTATCTATCTATCTATCTATCTATCTATATCTATCTATCTATCTATCTATCTATATCTATCTATCTATCTATCTATATCTATCTATCTATCTATCTATCTATCTATCTATCTATCTATCTATCTATCTATATCTATCTATATCTATCTATCTATCTATCTTTATATATATATATATATATTTATTTATTTATTTATATATACAGTAAAAGAGAAAAACGGTTAGGTAAGGTAGTCGTACTAAGGTTAACAGATAAAATGATAGCTAGATCAATCGATCAATCGTTGAATAGATGTCTGGCGTCAGCCTTGCTTGCATTAATATACTTTGCATAGGTCCTCGTCATATTTTAAAATTGTGTGTATATATATATAAGATAAGATATATATATATATATATATATATATATATATATATATATATATATAATTGTAAGTGCTTGGAACTTAGGCCAATCAACAAAGTTTTTATCCAAAATGATGATTAAAGAGTGTTGATGTTGTTTTTGCAATATTTATGCGCTTTTGTCTGATTCTGTGTTCTTTCTCTCTCTTACTCTCCCAGGGCCTGAATCGTTAGTTTTCCTTTATCTGCTTTTCAATATCAAACAACTTTAAACCGTTCTTCTCTTCCTCTCCCCCTCCATCTTTTTTCGTCTTCTCTCTCTCTCTCTCTTTCTTTCTCTCTCTCTCTTTCTCTCTCTCTCTCTGTCTCTCTCAGTCTCACGTTTTTTTTCTTTCCCTCTTACGTCTTCTGTCTTGTTTCTCTTCTTTGTTTCTTTATATTATTAAATTTAACTCTTCTTTCTTTCCACTCCTTTCTAGATAACAATCACTTTTGCCTCCCTCCTTCATTCCTTCCTCCTTTTCACTCTCTCTGTCTCTCTCTCTGTCTCTCTCACTCTCTGTCTCTCTGTCTCTCTCTGTCTCTCTCTGTCTCTCTCTGTCTCTCTCACTCTCACTCTCTGTCTCTCTGTGTCTCTCTCTCTGTCTCTCTCTGTCTCTCTCTCTGTCTCTCTCTGTCTCTCTGTGTCTCTCTGTGTCTCTCTCACTCTCACTCTCTGTCTCTCTCAGTCTCTCTCTCTCTCTCTGTAGCTCATTTTTACCTTCTTTACCCCTCTTCCCGTTCTCTGTCCCTCTCTTATCTCCCGTACGTAACCCAAACTAATGTGAAAGTGTTTATGCTGACTATGTTTGTAGGTTGTGTTGATATTGAAGAGTTACACAAACAGCATGTCAATTATTTTTAGCTCTTTTCATATCTACAAATGAATATAGCTACATTTTGTTGACATTCAGTGTCTTGTGTCATAGAACTGCACAGGGGGGAAGGTCGTTATACTGTCGTATAACAGCCCCACTACAACAGCCCCATCTCACGCACTTCAGTTACCCCTGTAAAGTATATTGTTATGCACAACACACTTTGAGTTGAAGATGTGATGACTGAAGGCCCCACACAAACACACACACACCAGTGAGTAATACCAAGTCGGTGTTGAAATAACAAGGTCAATCTGCCCTGTCAGTCTCACGATTTTGTTATACACTGAAGAATCTTAAGTCTCTCGGGCTTTCAACGTCGCTAAACTGTTGAATAAAATGACAACCTTTGTCTCTGCATGATGAAAGGGGTTATGTAATATTACACTTTGTTAAGTAAATCATTGAAGTTAATGAGGTAAAGACAATTGAACAACAGCTTTCTGTCAATCGTTGAGAAGAGCTTAGACACTGTTGAAGATTATAAAGAGAAAGGAAGAAAGAGAGTGAGAGAAAGGATACAGCAGCGTTTCTCAAAAAGTGGGGTGCGAACCCTTAAGGGGCGCGAAATGCTGACCAAAAAGGGGGGAGGAAGAAAAGTGTTCTTTTTTTTCCCAAAGACATAAATTCTGTTCTATTGGCATTGTAGTTATAAATCTATATTTGAGTAACAATCAGGTTAGTACAACTTATGGTATATTCGTGAGAGGGTTTGCAACAAGATTGATAAAAACTATTTTTTAAAGAAGATATTCTTCGGAAATACGAATCTAAGAGTGTATCCATCTTTTGAAAGTCAGACACAACGATCCAATTTCTTCCCACTGACGTATGCTTCAAGTGTTTTGCATGAACCAAAGATGGCCGCTGTCTTGCTAAGACGATCTAACGACGATTAAGCTAATTTCAAGCGTACAAGCTCTGCTATCACAAATGTCTAGCTTTATTAGCCCCATAGTTTGAAAATCGCTACCTGTTGATGTGTAAATAAAAAGTGGGAGATAATCTCATCTAGATATTTGCGATTGAAAACTATAACTTTGTTTTATTTTCTTTTACTTATTATAATGTAAATATTAGAATATATCAACATCGATAGTATAATAGAGTCTTGCTAAGCACCCTAAAGTCACTTCGGCGGTAGGTGTCCCAAAAGAAAGAGGCATACCCACCCCATCAAAAAATATTGACATTTTTTGTGTAATAGTCTGTAACGCAATAAATATCTTTATCTCCCTAAATACATTTGAAACCTCCCCCCCCCCCCCCAACCCTACTAGGAAAGAAAGTGCTGAGTGTAGACTAAAAAATGGCAGAAATATTCGAAAAGGGGATAAAGCACAACATACCTTATATTCTATAAGAAAGATACATTGACCCTCCTCCCAAACGGTGCCAGATTTCACCAAGTGCAGGGGCCCTTCTTGAGGTTCACTCTCTCCAAGCCTCAATAAAATTGCATTTAGTGATACCAATAAATCTAAAAGCTGCAACATTTGTCATGAAGGAGTGTTCGTATTTGTAAATTAAATATCTTTTTATTTATTCATTTTTTAAATGACATCACTTTGATGTATGGAGATCCCCCTTAGGTGGGTGGTCCCGGGAGGCGGAGCAGTCCTGCGTTTCCATAGAATTAGAACTGTCGCCACACTTTTGTATTCAGTTAACGAGCTTTTAGATTTCATTATTGACCAGGCTTGAACAGATTAGCTAATACGTATAGTTACAAATAGCATTTAGTCTTGTTTTACAAGTACAATATTTTTTTTTGTTGTTTTTTCTGTCTTTCTAACAAGCTAAATAAAATGCTGATAATGAAAAACAAAAGTTGAATTGATAGAACCGACAGTAAACGGAGACCTCCCACCCATTTCCCAGCCCCCTTAGACCAGATGTAGGGCCGATGTTAACTTGACTTGGCCCAAAGGTGCACGCCTCATTAAACAACTATTTTCAAACTTGTTACTTCAGTCCTAACCGGCAAACGAGAGACTTCAAAACAAACAAGAAAATAAAAAGCAAACTTCCTTTAAGTCTCTCAATCAGAGAGCCACCTTCTCTCTCAATCAGAGAGCCACTTCTATAAATCGTCTTTTAATCTTCTCCCCCCCCCTCCCTTATCCCTCACCACCCCCCAAGCTCCCCATGCCTGTCTGACAAATATCTGAGGGTCCGAGCTGAAACACAACGTCAGCCAAATCTTACCTGGAAACTAGAACAAGGCAATCAAACCATCCGATGTATCGACGCAACGCTTTGTTTGTTATGATTCAATATTTCTCGGCTGTGTTCATTTCGTAGAGACTTGTTTCTAGACTTTTATTATTTCCAAAAGTAAAAGGTATTTACAATTATATTTCTATGTAGATTAGATGTGCATTAATTAGTTAATTATGCATTGACTGAAAGAACGATTAGTAAACACTAAGAAGTTATCCCACCCCCCCCCCCCCACCCCAGAGTATAGATCTAGGTTACTCACTCTGTTGTGTTTATCAACAGTGAGTCATAAGACTAGATCTTATCAACAGTACTTCGATCTAAATAAACACTTCCAACAACAGAACATTGTAAGGTGAAACTTGAGGACTTATATCACTTACGGCTGACTACTTTTAGTCTAGGTATTTATTTTTTTCTTGACATTTCTGTTGGGTCCAGTATTTATTACTCCGGAGTAGCTGTTGGGTCCAGTATTTATTACTCCGGAGTAGCTGTTGGGTCCAGTATTTATTACTCCGGAGTAGCTGTTGGGTCCAGTATTTATTACTCCGGAGTAGCTGTTGGGTCCAGTATTTATTACTCCGGAGTAGCTGTTGGGTCCAGTATTTATTACTCCGGAGTAGCTGTTGGGTCCAGTATTTATTACTCCGGAGTAGCTGTTGGGTCCAGTATTTATTACTCCGGAGTAGCTGTTGGGTCCAGTATTTATTACTCCGGAGTAGCTGTTGGGTCCAGTATTTATTACTCCGGAGTAGCTGTTGGGTCCAGTATTTATTACTCCGGAGTAGCTGTTGGGTCCAGTATTTATTACTCCGGAGTAGCTGTTGGGTCCAGTATTTATTACTCCGGAGTAGCTGTTGGGTCCAGTATTTATTACTCCGGAGTAGCTGTTGGGTCCAGTATTTATTACTCCGGAGTAGCTGTTGGGTCCAGTATTTATTACTCCGGAGTAGCTGTTGGGTCCAGTATTTATTACTCCGGAGTAGCTGTTGGGTCCAGTATTTATTACTCCGGAGTAGCTGTTGGGTCCAGTATTTATTACTCCGGAGTAGCTGTTGGGTCCAGTATTTATTACTCCGGAGTAGCTGTTGGGTCCAGTATTTATTACTCCGGAGTAGCTGTTGGGTCCAGTATTTATTACTCCGGAGTAGCTGTTGGGTCCAGTATTTATTACTCCGGAGTAGCTGTTGGGTCCAGTATTTATTACTCCGGAGTAGCTGTTGGGTCCAGTATTTATTACTCCGGAGTAGCTGTTGGGTCCAGTATTTATTACTCCGGAGTAGCTGTTGGGTCCAGTATTTATTACTCCGGAGTAGCTGTTGGGTCCAGTATTTATTACTCCGGAGTAGCTGTTGGGTCCAGTATTTATTACTCCGGAGTAGCTGTTGGGTCCAGTATTTATTACTCCGGAGTAGCTGTTGGGTCCAGTATTTATTACTCCGGAGTAGCTGTTGGGTCCAGTATTTATTACTCCGGAGTAGCTGTTGGGTCCAGTATTTATTACTCCGGAGTAGCTGTTGGGTCCAGTATTTATTACTCCGGAGTAGCTGTTGGGTCCAGTATTTATTACTCCGGAGTAGCTGTTGGGTCCAGTATTTATTACTCCGGAGTAGCTGTTGGGTCCAGTATTTATTACTCCGGAGTAGCTGTTGGGTCCAGTATTTATTACTCCGGAGTAGCTGTTGGGTCCAGTATTTATTACTCCGGAGTAGCTGTTGGGTCCAGTATTTATTACTCCGGAGTAGCTGTTGGGTCCAGTATTTATTACTCCGGAGTAGCTGTTGGGTCCAGTATTTATTACTCCGGAGTAGCTGTTGGGTCCAGTATTTATTACTCCGGAGTAGCTGTTGGGTCCAGTATTTATTACTCCGGAGTAAATTTTATTTTGTCCAAACTTCAATGTCGTTTTTTATTTGTTGACTCGAAGTATTACCTCGCTTCTCTCTCTCTCTCTCTCCTTCTTCTTCTACTTCCCCTGTCAATCTTTCTATTTTTTTACACACAAATCTTACTCCATATTAGTATTTCTCTCTCTCTCTCTCTTTTCTGGGTCTCATATATTCATAATATTTTAAGATTTCTCTATCTTCTGACGTCTTTTTATCACTGGTTTTCTCCCTTACCTAAGTTGATTGAAGAATTATCAACCTTTCCTATTTGTTTTTCTTTTCCTCTTCTTTTTTTATCCGCTACTATACGTTGTATGCTAGATGTTCTCATAACTATCAAACACACTCCCAGACGTGTCTAATGTGTAGTGTGCAAACAGGTCGAGCTACTAGTTATGTATAAAAGATGTAATTGCACTGCTGACACATGGTAAACAATAAACTCATGTGCTCGATGTCTCATTGCGTAATATCCTCTAATTCCACCTATCTCCAGTCTAGAAAACACGTGTTAGGGTGTACGATGAGAACATGTGGTGAAAACATTGTCAAATTAAAATTGCATATGTGTGCATCAATATTTATAATGTTAACAACTTATAGATGAATATTAATATGTAGGCTATTATGTTCTTCTACACTGTGGCGTAGCAGTGGTCCCGGAATATATTGCTGGGCCCCCACCCCAAATAAGACAAATTTAGTGTATGAAAAAAAATAGAGTAGTTAAAAAAGAATGTCATTATGTAATATGTAGTAATATGTATGGTTTATTTAGGACTCCATACAAAGACATTGTCTTAAAACTCAATTTTCATACGACTTCTTAATAGTACTAAACGAAATTTTTAAATATTTTTTTAATCGCAACTTCGAGAATCTCGAGCAAAGTAAGAAATAGCATGCCTGTTGTGATACTGTCTCGAAAACTTGATGATCAGATGTAGTTGTATATGATAAAAAAGATAACAACAGCCAAACCTTGAATTGTACACAGACGTGAAATGTCTTTATGGAAGGCTTATGAAGGATTGCATCTCTGAACAATATTCTTTGCAGTATCATATGGGTAAGTTGAGACTAGAAGCATGTAGACATGAAACTGGGCATTAATGACTGAAACATGTTGACAATTTTTGTCATATCTAGGAAATCTGTCAAGAAACAATGACATGGTTAGTTGGTAGAATACGTTGATTTTGAACGTTTTCTCTGCCTCTTGAATTGTCTATGAACGAGTCATCAAAAAAACTTAAATCTGGATCATCACCCCACGATCAGGTTTTTTCAGCAGCCTTATTTTACTCTCTCAAAGTCATTTCTCAAATAATTTACTTCATTATAGATATTCTCTAGTTGACTCACAACTTTATCTAAATCCTGATGGAACAATTTTGACACAACGTTGATAGCACTTACTTGACAATAGCAGAACAAAAGCCTCCAGTGTTGTTCATTTTCCACTAAGTGCTGCAACTTTCAAACATTAATTTTCCTTTGGAGAACACAAATTAATGTATGCTTTAGTATATCAAAATAATCGAATCTCATTGTTGTTAGAGCATTATTCCTTGATGACCACCTTAAAGGGCACATTTTTTGAGTGCCCTATAAACCATTGCTCTTCCTATACGATTCAAAAACCGCCAATCTTAAGATTCTATTAGCCTCTTTAGAGGCCCCTGCATTTTGACATTCGACATCATGACATAAGATAATGACGTAATATTTAATGTGAAAAAAACTAATTCGAACACCCTTTGGGGTCCCCCTCAAGTAGGGGCCCGTGGGGATTTTCTAATTCCCCCCATCCCCCACCCTAGCTACGCCACTGTTGAAGTTGTTACTGGTTTATGTCACCCATCGTTCTCGGTCGTTCATGTTGTCTGTATGTTTGGCAAGCTTGTTAATGATTCATTGAACATCTCTTTCTAAATGGAACCAATCTTTGAATCCTTCTTTCCATACATTTCCTTGAACATCAGTCATGTCTGACAGTAACACACATTTAGTTTTTAGGACTAACACAAACACAACTAAAGGCAAGATAATATAAAACCCCGGTTTTAATGTTGTAAACAAAGCTGCTAACACCCCAACTTTTATTTGTTCCTTAAATGTCTTTTGAGAAATCCACATTAGGTCTACAAAACCTATTTGACAATAAATTTCATGACTTCCACAGGCAATGGGCCCTAATGGTCGTGGGCCCGGGTTCATTGAGCCCTTTCGCGCCATGAATGCTAGGCCACTGCTTCTACATTGATGTCATAGTGATAGTTAACCGAAAGTAGTAAAGATTTCTATAGAAAGTTTCTACAGGAAGTTTTAAAACTAGATTTTTTTTTTAATTGTTTTTTTTTTAATTTTCTTTTAATACCGATATTTACACTTCTCGGCTCTTGTAGGACCTTATAAGCTTTCTTTTAATATTAAGCCCGCCCTCCTACGCATGAATAACTATTGAAGGGATTTTTAGAATATAAACAAGCATTAGTAGCCGATAAATATATATCCAAACGAGACTTTAAACATGTATATTTTATTTACAGTGCTGCCGTGGCTACGCCTATTCATGACATATAAGCATGTTAAAAAAAAGCATTAACATAATATTGTATGTGTATGCCTACAAAAAGGAACAGAAAACAACTATGAATGACGGAACTACATTAACTACGAATGTATTCACATTCGCGGGCGATCTGTTTAGAATAAGGAGGGGGGAAAAAAAAAGGGGGGGGGGTAAATAATCTTAAATTTACTTTGCAAACTCTTGACGTGCTGAGATGACGTGTAACCTGTGGTTGAGAGGTCTTCTTTCCGAAGTCCTCCATTCATAGGAGCTCCATATAAGGTCAAGTTTGCCTAAAATAGATCCTAAGTTACGGTGAACATACTCCGCGCTCTGAAAGTCGACCCAGTTTAGAACACGTCACGTTAGTTATTTCAATCAGACTACACGTCAAGCCGCTTGACTGTACATGCCTTTTGGCTTCATTGAATCTGTGAGAGTCTTTCATTAAAAGTGCAAACACCACGTGCTATTTCTTTTATGTTAAAAGTACCGGTACTTTTAAGTTTGCATTATAAGTTCTTATTACATTCTGACGGCTAGTCACATACACAAACAGATAGAAACTTTTTTTGATTCATTACATATGTGGCCTGGCTGTCAGTGCTACATATACTTAATTCTTAACCAACAGACGTGGATTAGTAGTAGATTATGATATTATCCCTAGTCTATGAGACCATGAGATCATTAAAATACACAGTCAGATAAAAGCAGTAGACAATACATAACCCAAAAGAGAAATCTTACACTGGAATAAATGCAGCCTAACACAACTACACCAAGCTGCATTAAACTTTCAACAAACATTCTTTTCAGAAAAAGACATTAACCAATCAGTCGATGACGTCTGGAATTTCATTAAATACTATCTTAAAAACATTATAGAAAATCATATACCAACTAAATGCATATCAAACAAAATAAATAAATGCTGGTTTAATAATAGATCAAAGAAGCTTTGTAGACAAAAGGAAAACATATATAGAAAATTTAAAGAAACTAAGGCAATAAAAAAGTATATAAAAATTAAACACCTAACCCAAAAAGTAAGCAGACAGCTGCAGAGTGAATACATGAAATATGTATATCTAAAGATAACAACAAAAAACCTATGGTCATACATTAAATTTAAGAAAATGGAAATAACAGGAATAGCGTCATTAACAGGAGAAGACAACTTTACACATAATGATAATGAAACCAAAGCTAACATCCCAAATAAACACTTTGCATCAGCATTCTCAGCCCCAGGAGACAAAAACATATTACTTAATTTGAACCAAGTAGACAACATAGGAGATACAGAAGTACAAGAAAAAGGAATCCAAAAACTATTAGCCAACACCAACCTGATGGTATTCCAGCTAGATTACTCAAAGAACTAAGTAATGAGCTAGCACCAGTGTTCAGAATACTTTTTCAGGCATCTCTTAACCATGGCAGAGTACCAAGGGACTGGAAAGAAGCTAATGTCACCCACCTATTTAAAAAAAGGAGAAAAATCTGACCCAGGAAACTACAGACCAGTATCACTTACCATCATCACATGTAAAATCCTAGAACACATAATATGTAGCAACATCATACACCACTTAGACAAACTTACTCCATACCAATCATCTTATCTTATATGATACAGACGTTACTTTAAAAAAGAAGATGATTACGTCCTACGCGTCATGCATTCAGTCATGCATATTAACAAATGTCTTAAATTCTGCCAAGTCACTGGTTTTCCTTGCTAGCTCAGGCAATCCATTCCATGCTCTAATAGCACTAGGGAAGAAGGAGATTTTGTACAAATTTGTCCTAGCATATGGGATGAGAAATGTACCTTTATCTTTGTGTCTTTCTGAGTATTTTATTAAATTTTGTTTTTGTATTTGAAGATTATGGTTCAGTGTTTTGTGTATAATTGCTTCTTTACTTTTGAGTCTTCTGTCCTGAAGACTTTCTAAATTTAGTGATTTTACCAAAGGTGTTACTCTAGTCAAATGTGAATATTCGTTTGTTATGAATCTCACTGCTCTATTTTGTGTCTGTTCCAGTTTCTTAATGTTTTCTTGAGTTGAGGGGTTGAATGGCGCTATGCCTGTTGTTTCCATTTTCTTAGACTTAATGTATGACCATAGGTTTTGTTATCTTTAGATATTACATTGTTTATGTATTCACTCTGCAGCTGTCTGCTTACTTTTTGGGTTAGGTGTTTAATTTTTATGTACTTTTATGTACCAACACGGCTTTAGGAAATATAGATTATGTGAAACACAACTAATAGGACTAATTGATGATTTTCAAAAGGTTTAGATAACAGTGAGATAACTTGTAAAACTTGAATAACTTCTATTGTGAATAAAACTAAATAAAACTTTTATTAAACTATAGACAAAATAAACTGGTGATGAAATGCAATAAATATAGTAGAATTTAGTTAGAATATAAAATGGTATAAAGTGGTATTTTTTATCAAACTCTAACTCAATGCAATAACAATTCTTTTCAGTCTCGCTGACGACAATGCCGCCTATCTTGTATCATTCAGTACCAATCGCTAAATTCTTCCAACCGTCACTATAGAAACACACAAACATAACAATTAGCACTTTCAATGTTATTGAAATCACGTGTCGACAGTTGATAATTAGAACTTTTAATTCAATCCTATGAAACGCGCAAACAGTAGGTAGACGTATAATAATGTTTCTATCCTTTAAGCTAATTGTCAATGAGTCATTCTTTTCGTAGGAATGAGTTGTTTGTCAACTAGTTAAGAGTATACCACAAAGTGTCGGGGATCTAACTGTCGTTGAACCAGTTGTCTGTGAATCACTAGTGAAACAATTCCAAACAGCATCAGCTACGAGGAATGGTTTCTAAAATCTACTTCTTACAACTGGTTGTGTTTCTGCCCTAAGCTGATTATACAAATCAGCGTATTCTCTATAGTATTTTCTATAGTAATCTCTATAGTATTCTCTATACAGTTTGCAAACGGATGTCGTCATAGACTTCGTCACCTCCTTTTACCTGTAAAATAAATACACACTTACATTTTCATATGCAGATTATAAGATGCAAGTATTTGCCCTGCAAGCAGGAATTATAATTGTCTTTTATAAATGTAACTTTCATCTTCCCGACCCGGCAAGCCCCTACCCTCCCGTTTATTTTTTACAAAGCTTATATATCAACTCACTCTCTGTGTGTGTGTCTGTTTGGCCAAAAGTGTGTACACATTATTTCTCCGACACCCAATCTTGGATCAATTTTGCACAATTATTTCTTTTACCTGACAACACAGGAATCAATACAAAATAAAATTAACCAATTAGTTAATTAACTATTGGTAATAAATTACTTTGTTTGATATCTCAAGCAAGGGAAAGAAATAGTACTTGATGGGATTTATCATAGTTATATGGTCTTCCAATCTGCCTACTGAAACTTTAGTGTTGCCGTTAAAATAACAATAGCCGTAGACGTTTTTTTCTAGTCTTAAAGGACACTTCTTTAAATGCATTCTCAGTAGAATTAATTAGTAGTAATCCACTCCAAACAGGAGTATTCATGTGTGATTGTTAGAATTTAAAATCTTTTTTTTTTTTTCGTTGTGTTTTTTTGAAAAAACAATTCCTACTATTAGCTAGCATGCTCCTCGTGGGTGTAAGGAAAAACTTGGGAAAAGTTCTTGAATTTCAAAAAAATAAATGGCTGTAACCAATTTCCTATAAATTCGATGTTCATGTATATCTTTGGGGTAAAAATCACAACCTATATGTTCACACACTGAAAACTTTGGTTTGACCGTTACTTTTTTTTATGAATTTTTAAAAAATCATCTTAAAATTAAATTTGACTTATGTCTTTTATTAATGAAATTCATGTGATAGACGTCATAGATTTTTTCACACCTACGTCACACGACATCAGCGGGAGTGCTCCCTGCAATAATGAAGCATTACAAGAAACAAATAGAATGAGACATGATAGAACATACATAATTATCTTCATTAAGTAGAAAATGAATTTTAAAAAAAATTCTTTTTTAAATTATGTTTTCATTGCCTGACTATGAAGTATGCTTGTGTTCACAGGCCGTTCTCGAGATGGCGTCCGGCGCTGTACAGGTACCCAAGATGACAGAGGGATATCTCGGACCCCAGGCTAAGTTCGACGCTTACGGCCTAAGCTTGGTCTCTCATAGTGACCCTATCATCTACATGCAGGAAAGCCAGGAGGAGGTGGAGATCATATTGGGCATTCAGCCTGGCACTAGGATCACCATCAAAATGATTTCTTATGAGCGTAAACAAGAATGCAACGAATACTGTTTGATACGGGCGCTGGGGCCAAACTATCTTTTTCTCATCAGACCGCCCGTGCCTGGATTTTACAAATTCCAGATCTACGCCCTCCCGAGGGACGAAGCAGGACCGAACATGTTGGGGGTTTACAATTACCTCATTTACTGCCCGGGTAGTTTTGGAAATAATCCTTTCCCTAAGCAGTATCCTCCTTGGAAAGACGGCTGCTATTTGTACGAGCCTCTTTCACTACCTCGCGGTATCCGTGACCCAAGCGTCAGGTTCAAAGTGCTGATTCCCAGAGCTAGAGACGTACAAGTCAAGGTCGGAGAAGAATGGAACCCCCTTCAACAGTCGGAGCCCGGAGTCTTTGAAGGCAATGTAGACTTTAGTCAAGGTTATCCTTCAGGTGCCAAGGCAAAGATAAACGTGAAATTCGCAGGGAATAATTACAATACATTGCTCGAGTACTCCCTTTGACATTATGGATTGCCTACTATTGATAACGTGTGACACTGATTTGGTTGTGGAAGCTTTCTACTGATCACGATGATTGTCTCTTTAAATATATATATTGACACTGACGTATATATATCAAATATTGATTCTTATTTTTATACCTAATACCAGAGAATAAATAAATATTTTCTTCTATATGTATTTAGTAATATCTATTGGATTTCATTGATTTGATACTCACTTTTATATTTATAGCATACCCAGTAGCGCAGCTATCATGTTTTTATCGGAATGGTTTTGGTATGCATTAGATTGTATTAATCGGAACACAATCATTTTGATTCTTATAACCAGATGATCCGCTTACACGAACATGTCGTGTAGGCACTTATAACAAGACTGTTCTGGTATTTAAGGTTTTAGTTCGAATTAGCGGCTAGTCTGATTAACCGGACTTTACTTGGAAATCAGCAAAGCTTATATTACTACATATTTCTCATTTTATAAGAAACATAACCAATTTTTTTCACTTTTAAATTAGATTTTGGACATGAAAAGTTGCGTCCATCAACAAGTACCTCACTCTGGCTTCCGCTTCTGCAGTACATAGACCTAACTGTGTTTCACAAATATGAGTTCTGGAGTTTATTCTCCATTATTGGTTTTGGCAACAATGGGCTATTTTGCGCTTATGCGTTGCGTTTCTTTGGCTTAAAACTAGAATTATAAATTGGGCCGGAAGTACCTTTTTCCTTATATATCTTTTGCATTTTTCAGTTCTCTTTTTCAATTAAACTGACATTATTATGCTTTAATTTTAAGTGTGCCTGATAGAGAAAAAAATTCTGCACAAAAATATGGGTAGTTAGATCAAACCCGATAGAAGCTATAAAAATCCACATGTCACAAGACAATAACACCAAATAGCCTACTTGACACCAACAGATGATCGGCTGGAAAGAAAGAGTATATATCCCACACACTACCACATATATATATATATATATTTTCGCTAAAATTCGTTAGCCTTTAATAATTTTTTAATGGAATCAAAAGGTATGGGAGTTGGCCTTATTCCTCCAATTAGCTGATGGTAGGAGTTCAACGTAAACTGTTACCTGGCCTATTCACAAATCGCCTAATTATTAGCTTTTAGAAAAAGGCATAAACAATATTAAATGTCAAAGATTAGTAATATGACCAAAAAAAATGCTTTAGATAGAGACATGGAATACAAGGTAAGACCAGTATTGGAACATGTAAGGAAGATGTTGCAGAGAGCTTGGGAAAGTAATGTTGAAATCGTGATCCAGTAAGTGAGAAAAGGTCACAAAAACGAAAGAATGTTTGGGTAGAAATCTAGTTAAAGCCAATGAAAGCCAAAGGTAACAAACATCGAACCACGAAGTGATAGGGAACGAAACTGAGGAGGAGTAGGTGGTTAAAAAGGGAAGAGCAAAGATGTAAAATAAAATAAGGAGCTGTTAAAACAAAAATGTGTGTGATATAAACATTAAGTGAGAGAGAAGTAGCCAGACAGTGAAAACAGAACATATGTTGCGGAAGGGAGGGGGGGGGGCGTAAAGCCTTTAGCCTTGATGAGAGGTTCCAGATTTTTTTTTAAGTGAACCACTTCACAAGTGTGATTCCCGATACCTATTGCCCGATCACCATAAAAAAGATATTTAATGTTAAACACAAACTCGTGGGCGGCCCTGCGAGCCAACGATAATATACTCATATCAAAGGCAACAACAAAAGTTGTATATTAACCCTAACCCTACAGATCTTCTTTGTTTTGTTTTTTTAATGTTTATATGTAAACACACACACGCTTCTCCGTCTCTCTTTCTCTTCGCTCTCTTTCAATTGCTTTTGCTCTCACTTTCTTGCTTTCCTCTCTTGCTGTTTCTTTTGGCCATTCTACCTTTCTAAATCTCGCTCTCTTGCTGTTTCTTTTGGCCATTCTACCTTTCTAAATCTCGCTCTCTTGCTGTTTCTTTTGGCCATTCTACCTTTCTAAATCTCGCTCTCTTGCTGTTTCTTTTGGCCATTCTACCTTTCTAAATCTCGCTCTCTTGCTGTTTCTTTTGGCCATTCTACCTTTCTAAATCTCGCTCTCTTGCTGTTTCTTTTGGCCATTCTACCTTTCTAAATCTCGCTCTCTTGCTGTTTCTTTTGGCCATTCTACCTTTCTAAATCTCGCTCTCTTGCTGTTTCTTTTGGCCATTCTACCTTTCTAAATCTCGCTCTCTTGCTGTTTCTTTTGGCCATTCTACCTTTCTAAATCTCGCTCTCTTGCTGTTTCTTTTGGCCATTCTACCTTTCTAAATCTCGCTCTCTTGCTGTTTCTTTTGGCCATTCTACCTTTCTAAATCTCTCTCGCTCTCTTGCTGTTTCTTTTGGCCATTCTACCTTTCTAAATCTCGCTCTCTTGCTGTTTCTTTTGGCCATTCTACCTTTCTAAATCTCGCTCTCTTGCTGTTTCTTTTGGCCATTCTACCTTTCTAAATCTCTCTCGCTCTCTTGCTGTTTCTTTTGGCCATTCTACCTTTCTAAATCTCGCTCTCTAGCTGTTTCTTTTGGCCATTCTACCTTTCTAATTCTCTCTCTCTCTCTCTTATTCATGGTCGTTGCATCCCTTTTTTTTTCAGCTTTGCATATCTTGTTCCGTGTTTTCTCAAATGTCATTGTTACTAAAACTTATGTTAGCTCTGTTATGAGCATGTACGTGAGTGGCATAATGACGAAATTATATTAACACGTGCAGTGTTAGGTTTGTAATAAAGATAGACATTAGGGGCAGATTTAGTGCAAGTCGCAGACGACATTGAACTATTGCAGCTGTTGAGTAACATGAACGGCCTGTTACATCTTACGTTTGAAATTTTTTTTTAATGTGTGCATATATATTTTATAATATGCATAATTATTTTTTAAATAGCGGTTGCACTTTTTCGTGTTTTAATTAAATTCATTTGATAAACGCCAAAGCATTAGATTAAATATATTCATTATTTCCCTTTCAATTGCATCTCATGAACCTTAACCAGTGATGCCTGAACTCCAGCACAAACTACCCATACAGCTTACTGTCCGTGAGATGGTACTCTCCAGCCATTTGAAACTTCTGCCCAATGCTTTTTGTACAGATGAGATCGATCTTCTAAGTTCAATAATGTCGTATGAGTGTCATTTTGATATAGTTTTTTTTTAATCCTACATAAGAAAAACTTTTATAGTATTTTTTCATTCTTTGTCATCACATTTGCCATTGGTATTGGTTAATTAAGGATTTCTTTACTAAGTACAATATCACTATCAAATTAACTTTACAAGCCTTGCGTGTAGCTATGTCATATAGTCTATCATCACAATTTTCTGTTTCCTACAAAGATCACGCTAAAAAACAATAGCAAGTATTGCCAAATTGTTCAATCTATCTTCTTGAATTGTTGACCTTAAGTAATTGAATGACATCCCAATGTGACTATTTTGACTATTTTTCAGGAGATTTCCAAAGCCCGTGGAAAATCGGGAGGCCGCGGGAACCCTGTAATATAAGTTATAATGGTTTAATTTAATAATATACACCTAGAACCGGGGTCTAAATCGATTAACAAGCATTAGACACCGATTTTATCTTTCAGCCTTTTGTACTGCACCCCTTCCCCGTGACACGCCTCGTCACTGTCGTCAGTCTATGAAAGCTCTCTAATGACGTCGTTTCTATGTAGGTTTTTATTCGCTTTTCAATGCAAAACAGTTTGGCGTCTTCACCACGTGCTTTTGCTGTGACGTAGAGTTTGTTGCTTAAGCTAGAAGAGTTTGAAACCAATTATCCTCTTCAAGTTTTGAATAGTCACGTCACGTAAGCGTTTCAAGTCATAGAGTTGAAAACAAACATGTTTATTTGTCAGTGGTATATCTGAAGAACAGAATAATTGCGAAGTAAGGTCGTAGATGAAAATTGTTTACAAGTTAGTTTATAATTACAAAAAAAATAAAGGGACAACAAAAAGATTCCTTGGAGCAAAACAAACCACGTAGATCTTACGTTTCACGACATAATACACCAAGAAGCGCTTTTTGCCATAACATTTCCGGCTGAAATAGTTGAGGTCATAAATTTGCTAGGAGGTCTAAGGTTCGAATCCTGGTGAAGACTGGGATTTTTAACTTAGGGTATTTTGGGCGATTCTGAGTTCACTTAACTCTAACGGGAACCTGACATTAGTTGGGACAAGTAAAGGCGGTTGGTCGTTGAGACGGCCACACTCCACTTTCGTTAACCTTGGGCCACAGAAACAGATGACGTTTGCATGATGTGCCCTACAGATCGCAAGATCTGAAAGGGGTACTTTACTTATTTACTTTATGAATTTGGTCATCAAGATTGTTAACTAACAGCATCTTGTCTAAAGCACTTTTTTACAGAATTCTTAAATGAAATGGAGACTCAATATTCCAACCTCTTTCTTCACACTAACGTTCGACGGCTTTCCGAAGGCGTAGCATTGAAACAATTTGCTATGTGCTTGAATGAAATACAGACATTCCTAGATGAAAAATGCATCACCCTGAATTAGACAACGACAAATGTTGCAAACATTTTACTACATGGTGGATATAACAGCGAAAATTAAATTAGCTGAGTCTAAAACTGCAAGGAAAGGGAAACCCAGCCGATGTTTTTATAGAAGAAATCTTTTTTTTGAGAAAAAATTATTTTTGCAGAAGATATTCAGAGCAGTCAATTACTTCATTTTTAATTTTTAAAACAATATCACGATAAAGCCAGTGCAACTCTTGACAAAAATTACTTTAACACAGAAAAAAAAAATAAAGATGAATTTGCTGACAAATTTGAGCAATTCAAAACCAACGAATCCATTCTAGCATTCATTGTTAATCCTTTCAACATATTGTAACGAAATCCACATTGAGCCGTTGGAAATATATACTGGATCTTTAGAACTTAAGAAACGCAACAAAAGTTAACAGCTTAGAATGAAATGCCTCGAGTTGAGGCACTTTTATTCGACGCAAGGAATAGTCTTCCAGAATGCTACAGTGAGGTGAAGAAGTTGGCATTTGGAGTGCTGACTATCTTCGAATCGACATATTCGTGCGAGCAAGCGTTCTCTTGCATGAATGTAATTAAAAGTAAAGAATCAAGCCGCTAAAAAATGAAAAGCCAGAGTCGTGTTTGAAACTAAAAACAAGGTGATGAGCCAAATGTCTCCAAACTTTCTAAAACCAAAGCCATCGCTCCCATTGAATTTGTCAGCTCATTTGTTTGTTATAAAGTACAAGTAAGTGTTGTATGTAAATTTTTCATTGCTTTAATTTATTGACTTACATAATAAGTAATTATCCAATAATTCCATGTATATATTTTAGTATTATCTAATTAGTTGTGAAAACGCTATTTATATATGAATAAATAAATATTATTTTTATGAAAAAATTAATTACTTTTAAAATAAAAAACTTTTTATTTATGCGAGTACTTTTTATTGTTGGGTGGAAAAAATGTTGTGGCTCTTTAAAAACTTTGAAATGGTGTAAATTGTAATTTTTGGCTCTTCCGACTGAAAAGGTTGCCGACCCCTGACCTAGAATTAGCGCGGGGCCTATGAAAGTGCGGGGCCCACTGCGATCGGTCCTGACTGTATGACTTCGCTACACGCAAGACTCGTAAAGTAATTCTGTACATAGTAAAGAATGAATAAAATGCAAAGGCGAATTTATTTTCTAATACAAACTCTTAATTTTCACTTATCCGTATCCCTTCCCAAACTTGGCCCGTTTCACATAGGGCCCCACAATGGTTAGGTCCGGCCCTGCTATTTAGTGACGAGTGAATACAGAGTAGATTTCTTGCTTCCCTCCCCCTCCCCCTCTTTTTTTTCGCCGCTAAAGTTACGTGGGGTAACTCTAGTCCGACTTCCTGGTGTCCAGACTGTTGAGCCATGAAGAAAATTATATATATATATATATATACAGATAGAGAGAGAGAGAGAGAGAGAGAGAGATTTTAAAACGTTTTGAGAAAAAAATCTGCTACTAACCAATAATGCCCTGGTTAAAAGTATTCACTGAACTTAAATGGTATGTTGTGCAAACAATTTTTGTCAATGTATATCATTAGATTTCACATTACATCTGTAAGAAACTCGCACCAGCTTTGAGCCTCGGACGTTCGACTTAACGTACCTCCACCTAAGGGCCACTTTATTATCAATTTTATTGCATACCGGTATTTTATATTAGCATGTGCACTGTTAAAATGCTGAATCATTGTTGGTGAGACAATGCGGAACACGTATTTCCATTGGATGTTGCCAACTTAAAACATAGTCCTATCCAGTCTGTGAACTCAGGTGGAGGCCCGGGTCAAACAAAAATTAAGAAATTCTTCCAACCATCCGTCAAGTTGAACAAACAGCTAGTTTCCCCCCCCCCCCCCCCCCCCCCCCCACAGTGTACTCAGAAGATTTACTAAGGAGGGGGAGAACAATTTGAACAGAAGGTAGAGAGTTTACCTGGCCCTCAACACAACACTGGGTAATGGCCAGGCTTCAAGCTATTTTTAGAATAGTCTTGAAGAAGAAATGGTGAGACTCTTAAAGATGAGTGATCTAGCGGGAGAAAGGAGGTGTGTATAGGGTGAACGTCTCAGACAAAATATATCGAGTTGAAAGCAACAATAGATACTTGTAGACAGCAGGTAGATACAATGATCTATGTCCTTATCAGGAGATGTGCAGCACTACAGCCAGCATCAGCGTGTGTACATTACACATAAAGGTTTCATGATCAACTCCATACAACTTTGAACATTAACTAAATAAATTAGAAACAACACACAATACAACAAGTGTAAGAGATTTCTGTGATGATAAACCAGGACACAAAACTAATCAAATCTTGTTAGTAAGTCTCAACATAAGGATTGAAGCTACATCTGATACAAGACAAAAAATCGTCTAGACTTTTTAAAGATCTCTATATGATCTATTATATGAAAGCCTGAAAATAAAATATTCTACATCAGTATGCAGTGGAAGCTAAATTTAATGAAATACAATTCACACCAAAAACTAATCAACTTAGGATAACATGTTCATTTAGCATGCATTACCTCCCTTTAATTTATTGGTTCAATTCAAAACAAAATATTTAAAGTCAAAAGGATTGAGAAAGTCAGTTCATAAATTTCATAAGCACTTGTCAATGTTGGAAAATGGCTAAAGTAATTGTATCACAAACTAATGAATCTTTCCTAGTTCAAATGTTGCTCACTCACTAACAGGTCAATCTCAGGGTAAACAAAATACTTCCTTTATTTTCACATCACATTTTGTTATTCATAAAAAAAAAAAAAACATTCCATTTTGTAGATGTGGCTTCAAAGCAGTTTTGTGATAGAAGTAAGTTTCCTTTTGAAATTGCAAGAATTTTTTAATTTCTTTTGGATTAACAGTGTAGTGCTGTTCACATCATGGAAGTCATGACATAATCAGAGATGTCATAGAAGTGTTAATGCCATGGCCATTATTTTTTTTATGTAAATTAGTTTTAGACATTTTTTTTTTAATACTAACCTACATAAGTGGCTTGATTTATTGCAATGTTGTTGGAACAACTAAATATTATAATCATATAAATCATCACAGTCAGTAATGAAACCCCTTGAAGTTCAAAACAAAACAAAGACTGCCATAGACTGAAGAAGCATTTATTAAAAAGATGAAATGCAAAGTACTACATCACAAAGTAAAAAGGTATAAAACAAAATATAACTATCACTTATAGGCTTACGCTTTAAAATTCATAAAAATTTTAGTCCACATGGTATAAAAATGATTTGTGTCTAAAACCCATGAAACACACTTTGGTAAGATCTTCCTTATTACTTGAATAAGATTCAAAATAAAATAGTATTTGCTCAAAGTGTAAATATGACTATCCTTAAGAAATATAAATATGGATACATCATACTTGCGTAAATAAGATTCAAATAAACAATAGTAAAAAAAACAACTGGATATAGAATGCACAAAGATTAATTTTTATGTAGAATAACTATGGCTAGTCATGGTTATTTAGCAGTACAGAGCAAACAAAAAGATGCATTGTGCTCAGGCAACAAGTAAATGTGTGCTCTCAAACAGTGTTTAGTAGTAACCCACAAATACAGTACACAATCTACTTCATTCTAAAATAATGGACTTCAAACTACTCAATGATGTTTAACTATGGTGTCAAAAGTAGATGATGTTAGCCATGACATAAACACTGGGGGTGACAGCATGAAGACAGTCCTCACCCTCAATGCCATTCAAAGGAAATATAATTTTTTAAATCAGAATTTCTGTATTAAACAACCTGAAATAAATTATTTACCCTTCTAAGTTTACTGTGGTTATGATAGAATTAAGTAGTACAACCCTGTGCTCCCTTTCCAATTCAGAGGCCAAAATTATGAATGGCTGAACTGAGATCAAGCAGTGCTGTGATAAAATGTTACAGAGAAATAGAAAAGAAAAAATAATACATCCAAGCAAGGGAGATAATATGCAAAGATTCTGACCATCTCACTTACTTGATCCACTATTTTGATTGGTCATTAACAAAACAGAACAAAAAAGTCAACACAAACAAAAAACATTTTACATGCCAACTTTAAGGAAGTGAAATATGCACAAAGTTTGAGTTGACTAACCAAAGTAAAAATGATTGCTATCTAAAACTAAAGCATTGGAAATAAAACAAGTAAAATGCTCTTTAAAAAAACAGCACATAAGCCTCTGAGTTATGGCACACATAGGACCAATAGTTGACTTCAGTTCTTATCAAACCCTCCCTACATTTGTGCTTTTCTTTCACTAACTAGTGTTGAGTATACATCTGAAAAGACTAAATGCCAAAATGATTTACAAAACATATTCCAGAAGAGTTGAGTAACTAGTCTTGTCACCACCAAAGTTAGCATTCAATGTGACCTTAACACCTTGCCCATACAAGCCTGCAACCTCAACTTGCTTGGCCCACTCATCACCCTGTATCGGACAGACATGAAAATATTACATTCAAAGAGATAAGACACTATTAAAACATCAGACCTGCCTACCGTTACGCAAAATCTCCCAAAAATGAACATCAGTACGCAAACATGCATTTATCCCGTCGCGTTATACATTTCGTATCCTTTTTCCCCCCTCTCTTGACTAGCTTACGAGCGGTCACGGAGGTCATGCTATGCCCTCCTGTTGGGGAGGGGGGGGGGAACAGAAAAGGTGGGGGAACACATTGTGTCCAGATCTATACGTTGATTGGTTCTTAAAAGCAATTAGATTTAGTCTAGAAATGAAGAACGCGAGAGTGAGGGAGTGGTTGGTTGGTACCGTCAGTTAGCTGATACACCAACGTGACTTTTTTTAAATAAGTTTATTAGTAGAAATTAATTATGTTGAATCCCTGATTCCTGTATTTGTATAGAAAAACATATAGAAGTGCTATCAATTCAAAACACATTGAGTGACATTGTAGATATCTAGTCTAGATCTAGATAACTTGTTATACAGGAATAGATCTAACTAGAGTGTAGCTATACATTGCGTTATGACATGATTCTCTACAATCTAGATCCAATTTAGTTGTAGTATTATTTAGATTGTCTAGATCTAGATCGATAACATCTACTACCATCTAGTCTAGATCTAGACTAGATTCTTAGTCTTAGTATAGAATAGATCAAGGATGTAGGTAGGCCTACGAAAGTTTGGAGTAGACCTATGTTTGTAGCGGATCCACGGCATCAGTAACACTCTTGAGCCCAGATCTAGAGTAGATTATATTCATTATAAAGACATAGATCCAGATCTTGTCTAGATATCATATCTATTGTCGTATTGATCTAGATTTTGATTGTAGATCTAATCATGACATCTAGATCTATTATATATATATGACAAAATAGTGTTACGCATCCTGGTGCCAAAATACGCATTTTGACCATCAGTGTTACGCATTTAGATACTTTTTGGTAAGCAGGTCTGAAACATGCATGTAAGAGAGTGATTATTAAATTTACTACTTACTACTACTATTATATTTATTTGAGACTAAAACACTACATTCATTTTCCCCAACCAATCTATTCTTCACTGTGATTCAAACTCAAGGACCTCCTTTTCCCTTCAGGTTCTAAAACCAAGAGCATTACTACTTATCCCACTTATTCCCCCCATGTTGGTAATACAACAATAATAAAGTCACACATTTATTTCTGAACAATAGTTTGTACAAAATAATATTACTAAATCTTTGTTCTACACTTCAGCATTGTAATGTCTAGATATTCAATGGAAACAAGACTTTACTAAGTCAGTGTAAACTTTGTCTTCTCTAGTACTTGATTTTCTTGCATGAGCTTTATCCTCATTAATTTTCCACTAATATACAGTCACAAACATTTATCTTTCATAATGTCTACATTGGCCTTTAAATATTCCAACCTCTCTAAAAAAGCTAAATAAATAATTCAATATATACATGACAAGGTTCCATGTCTCTATCAAACATCTATCTTTACATTTATTCAATCTAAATTTGATCTGTCTCAAAATGTACTCATTTATTCACATCATTCATCGAAAACTAGCAGGTAGAAAATAAAAATAAATTAATCACCTGAAGCCTGTCCAGATGTGTCCAGTTCTGTCCAGCCACTACAGCCACAGCTTCAGCTTTGGGAATGCTGACATGGAAATTAATTTTCCCAGGGAGGCGATCTAACTGAACTTGGTGTGCGTGTGGTCCCCTGTTAGTTGGAATCACACCTGGTTCATACATGAAGCAACCCTCTTTCCATTGAGCATATTGCTTGGGGAAAGGGAAAACAGCCTGGAGAGAGAGAGACACAAATAAACAATCAAAAACATTATATACTAGCAGCCCTGATAAAAAAAACACTTGGAAGTAGAAATTTCAGGAAGAGAGAAAATATTTTCAGTTTCTAGTAATGATTAATATATTTTTGTTAAAGTTTAATATTTTAAAACAATTATTACACTCTTGAAAGTTTTTGTTCTGTGTCTAAAAATTTCTATATTTTAAGTAAGGTCATAAATTATTTCAATACATTTAAAGTAAGTTTCACAAAAAAAAAAAGTATACAATCAATAACAATTTTTACAGGCAAAAAAACAGTTGTATTCATTGTATAATAATATGGTGGCGCTATATTTCCAATAGACATATATACATAAATCAATATAAAATGTAAAAAATATACCAGTGTACCTATAATCAAATATCTGGTACACAATGGAACTCATTCACCAATCGTAAACAAACAACATTTAGCCCGTGATTCTCTATATCTTCTATACAAATTACATAATACACACAGGCTGTCGCTTTTTCGTTGTTTTATCAATATTATCATGCGGCTAAATGTTTGTTTACGATTGGTGAATGAGGTCCATTGTCTCTATAATAAATGCAAAAAATGTAGAGAGAAAGTTAAACTACACATGTAATAGAGAAAATATCCATAGATATTTTTTCACCTCCAGCAATGTTTATAAAAAACAATAGCTAAAAGTTCACATCATATTTTTTCTATCATTTAAGCATCACTGACTGATTGGATAATTGCACCAGGAAGTATAGCATGCTATATTATGTTCAATATAAAATTCCTACCTGTGTAACACCTTTACAATTGATCAGATAGTTAAAGACTCCAGGTAGTTGTTGACTTGGGTCAGCCTGTGGCATTGCGTAGATCTGTAGTTTATAATAACCCACTGTGGGCATGTTGACAATAAAAGATATTTGTGAGCCGAGACAATTGGAGAAAACAAAGTCTGGGAACTCCTCGTCTGAATCAACAGCTATCAGGTTGGCAGTCACACGCATGGGGAAAGATGTCTTCATTGCAATGGTGACTGTGTTTACATCAAGATGGACTACAGGATCAACATGGGAGATACATTGCAAGCCAAACTCATCAAACCTCTGTTGTTTTCCAAGGTAACCATGAGGAAGACTGGGCAGTGGCTCAACCTAGTAAAAAAAGGAAACAAACATTATAATAAAGAGCATTTCTATTAACAATTTTGGGTCATTTAACTAATGCAGACAGTTCCAAAAGACAGAAAACTCTCATCATAAAAAAATTCTAAAAAAAAAATTCCCTCTTAAAATGAATATCACATTAAAAATTATTTATTTAACCCTCAAAATGCGTGGGGCCACGATCGTGGCTTCCTTTATATACGGTCGTTTCTTTCATATTTTCTCGGTAATTAGTTGCAAAACCGTACACATCCGTTTACTTCCTTCCCTTCCGACTTTGAATTTGCAAAGGACGCCAAGTTAATTTCTTTCTATATGTTTTTAATCAATCAAAAATGAGTAGTGACAGTGAAGTTGATTTTCCAAATGTGAATAAAGACAACCTAACTGATGAGGAATTTATGGATTCTGATTTAGATGAAGATTTATCTGGTAAGTACAAATTATACGGATAATTAGATCTAGTCTAGGTCTAAATATAGGCAATATCCTTCACGTGTATCGATCTTTTTTTTTTTTAAACAAATGTTTTTATCCATAGATTATTTTAATTTGGGTGGACCAAAAGTAACTAAAAGGGTCGTGGCACCTCAAATTGTTTGTTTACATTATTAGATTAGATCAATATTTGAAAATTAGTAAGCTTTAATTTAAAATATGATATTACTAATATTAGATCTAATAGATCTATCTAGGACAATCTAGGTCCTAAGTCAATCTGTAATATAATAATTTCAGTATAATTAGTCTAGATCTATATCTTATGATAATTTTTTTTCTTTATTTTCAGAATCAGATGAGGTAGAATCTTTTACACCCTCTGTTGAAGAATGGAGACCTGTTGATGATCATGATTGTGGTCCCAGGCCAGTTTTATTTACAGCCCACCCAGGCCCAAAACATGCACCAGCTCCAGATGCAAAGCCTGTGGACTATGTCAACCTTTTTTTGACAGATGACATTGTGAATTTGGTTGTCAATGAAACCAATAAATACGCCAGGCAATTCATCGAAGATAACCACGAAATCCACGCCAAGATCTTGTGTCCACAAGTGGACACCTATCTCAAATGAAGAGTTTAGGGCATTTTTAGGTGTGACAATGAACATGGGATTATATAAAAAGCCCAACTACAACGCATATTGGGACTCATGCAATCTGAGCCAAGAAACACCTTGGTTCCCTGTTCACATGAACTGTGATAGCTATCAGATCATTCTAAAATTTCTTCACTTTGCTGACAACATGCTGTTACCAGATAGAAATGATATTGGTTTCAAGCTTTTCAAGGTCCAAGAACTTATAAAGCATTTCAATGCTAAATTCAAATACTTTTACCACCCCCCTCAAAATGTCAGCATTGAGGAAATTATGATTGGGTTCAAAGGAAAAAACCCTCATATCCGACAGTTTATGCCTAACAAGAGGCATGCCAGATTCGGCATTAAGATGTGGTGTTTATCACACAGTGCTAATGGCTATCTTTGCCAGTTTGAAATATATGAGGGCAGTCAAGGAAGAAGAATCAGCAATGGCAGGTCTTATACACATGAGCTTAATATTAGGCTTATGACTGCAGCCGGTCTGTTAAACAGAGGACACCACTTAGGGATAGACAATTTTTTTACCTCCATAGAATTATTGGAAGAACTTTTTACTGAAAACACTACTGCTACACGAACTGTTAGATCTAACAGAAAAGGGCTACCAGATGTTTGTGTCAAAACAAAATTTAAAAACAAGGAGCTCATCGCAGCCAGAAAAGGTAATCTGCTTTGCTCGGCTTACCAGGATAATAGCAGAAGCCAATCTTGCTGTCTACTGCTAGTAAAGCTGGTCTCATTGATACAGTAAACAGCAGGAAACAACCTGTAACAAGACCTGCTGTGATTCATGCCTATAACCAGGCCATGGGTGGTGTTGACTTGGGCGACGAAAAACTTTACATGTATATGGCTGAGCGCCGAAGCTTGAAATGGACAAATAAAGGTTTTTTTTTCCCTATTTGGAAAAGCTATTCTAAATAGCTATATAATCTACCATAGCAACACATCAGACAGACCAAAGCTCTCAAGATACAATTTCATCGTGTCTGCACTAGAGAGCATGACATCAAACTTTGTACCCCAAAAAGTGATACGTCGAAAACGCACTAGAACAGAGATGGAGGCTGCACGAATGGATCCAACACCACTAACCCAGACCGTAGCAGGTCATCCACTTGATGGACTTGATCTTAGCAAACTGCCAGTGGGGAAAAAACGACAGTGTGTTGTTGGTCATCCAACTCGTGTCAGAACTGGGTGGGAGTGCACAGGATGCAAAGTTGGACTGTGTCCAGAGTGTTTTGCTAAATATCACAGACAGTTGTAAATAATCATTCTTTCTACTTTTACAACTCATATATATGTGTGTATATATTTTTTTCTTAAAATTTTCTAAATGTGGTGGTTTTTTCAAGCTTTATTAGTTGTGATTCTCATAGATTAAATTTTTGTGCTTTTTTAAAAAATGGTTTGTATTATTTTTTAAATAATTTTTTATTTTTTATTAATATATGTTAATTGTCTGGACTTAATTATAATTAAATTCCTTATTCAATTAGCTTTTCAAAAATGTATAGAATTAATAGGCTACAACGCATAGTTTAGCTTCTAAAAGAAAAATAAGCAAGTGGGTCTCCAATGTTTGTAAACACAAGAATTTTAATCCCACTTTTCAATGCACTCTCTGTAAAATAACTGAGCACTTGAAGGGTTAAGTCATTTTGATGAAGATTCTGACTGGACTAAATTTTTGGGATAACTACTATTTTTATTTACCTTCACATCCTCCTGACAGAGAATAAGATATTGAGCAACATGATATAATGTGCTTCCCTCCTTCTCTGGGTTGTTGGCATAGATCTCCAAACCATACTCTCCTCTGCCTGGACAGCTGACATTGAAGTAAGCTGTGTTGCCGACTGTCCTGTGTAATACAAAACCTTCCAGTTCATTGTCGCTGAAATGATTGCTCTTTAGTTTAGCCATGAACTGCATGTTGCCACTGGTCTTGATCTGAAAACAATATACACATAATGAATGTCAAATGTCTCTTTTTTTTTTATTCTATACACATATGTGTCATTAAATTTGACTATCTCAACAATTAAACTTAAAACAAATTATTCATTACTTCTATTTTTACTTACTAAATCTAAAGGACAGAAATTTTAACAAAGAATTAAAAAGAATAGGGTTTCCTTTAATACACAGCTAAGTATTTTAATACTGTGAGAATAATAAACTAATTCTAAATATAAATAAAATGTACTAACTTGTATATTTTGTTAAAAAGATTATTTGTATTATTAATGATTTTTTTTTTTGTCGTTGGTGAAATGTCAATACCAAATCAAAACACGGGAGAAAGAAATGAAAGCAAACCTATGAGATACCTGTAATTCAACTTTTCCTTCTCTTGTGTTCAATGTGGCAGTCTGTTGGTAAGTACTCAAATTGTATCTATAGAATGCAGATCCAGCTCCCCAGTTGAGGTAAGAGCATGGTGGGTAGGGCTCTGGTGGAGGCTCTGGAACTACTTCCTGTTCAATCTTGTACTCACAAACCTGGGCATAAACGTTATCTTTGTTTTCAGGAGTGTCTTCTTTGGCATAGATGTACAGAATATAAGAGCCAGCCACTGGCAAGCGAAGAGAGAATGAAGCAATCCTTCCAGAGCTCTCCTGCAGACCATAGCGACTCAGCTTCACACCATTGTACTCCTCATTGCCATCCTCAAACTGAATGGTGAAGTTGAAAGCCACAGCTATTTTATCAGCTGGATAGCGAAGACGAATGTGGAGCTCACCGCGACTGTGAATGACACCTGTGCGGTGTGTGACAAACTCTAAGCCGTACTTGAAAAACTGTGGTTTCATATGAGGCATGGACTCAAACTCTTGAAGTGTAACACTGCGCTCCAGCAGTTGCCACTGACTATCCTCAGGGAAATGGGTGTAAATTAGCTGATGAGGATCAGGCAAGAAAAAGTATCTGCAAATAAGAAACAATTTTAAAATAAACAAAACCAACTCTAAAAAAAAACATGCATATAACTGAGCATTATAGACATTATACACCTAACAAAAATCTGCTGCCGAGGATAGACGTAGACGGCGAAAAGAAAATCTTAATCGACCACTGGCGACCAATGGTTATGCTTGCCCTAGATGTCACAAAATATGTAGGTCACAGCTGGGGCTGTGTAGCCATGGGAAATATTGCATTCCTCATTAATCTTCAGACTCGAAGACAAGCTTTATTATTATTATTGTAGACATTATATATAAAATATTTTTAAGCTTGTTTTAGTTATTTAAATGTTCTTAGAGTAGAGTTTCTAATACTGACTATCAGATGGAAGAGTGTAATACAAATACTAAATTTCAATATATTTCAATATATTAATGCTTTTTAAAAAATAAATACAAGGATAAATGTACAAAAGCAGAACATATTCAAGTATGCCGAGTAAAAAGTGGTGTTGATGTATCTCTTACTCATCTAACTGGTAGTGGAAATCTTCAGTTGATGCTTGCTTTCCAATGATTCTCCTAGCAGCCCAGTGAGCATCAATAAGACACCATGTGCCATAGATGTAGACAGCATTCCATGAATGTTGGTTGGTGCCTGGTGTAAACTTCTGACCTGGTCTGTAGTCAGCACCTTTGGCATAGCCACTAATGATTTTACTGTGTAAACCAGCATAACTTGAAAAAAAAAAAAAAGTACAATGTTTACTTTAACTAGAAAAGTATATAATTGAGAGAGATATATGGAAGAAAATGAGTGTGACATAAAAGTAACCAACAGGTCCTACAACAGAAGTGTATAGATTGCACTGTTGGTTTGTTATATATATATATTAAATATGTTATGTAGTTTATTCAATATTTTTGCATGACAGACTATATGGAAACTAGACTATATTTTAGCACAAATATATAAAAAAAATTATAAAAAGATTTTATTCATTATTATCTTACTTGCACATTGTGTCAAACACCATGGCATAGGTAGTTTTACCAGTCTTAAGACCCATCAAAACCTCCTCAGGACTTCCTTTATCTACTTTGTCAAAGTTCATTTCTTTCAAATTCTTTGTAGCTAACCAGCGGAAAATGACTCTAAATTAAACAAAGAAACTTGTATTAGTTATATCTTTAAGGTGTAGGGCATGGTTTGCAAAGTCAAGCATCTAAAGCATAAATTTTATTTTTAAAAAAAATTTATTAGGTGGATATCATTGTTTTCTATCTGAAGTCTAATTAAATGTAATAAATGTGCCAATACCTGACTTTTTCTAGCTCATTAGTAATGTTCTTTGAATAGATTAAATCCCAGACCAAGTCCCTGAAGTTGTTGTGTTCTGATTTGGATACCTGTATGTTGGTTGAATAAAAAAAAATATTCATTTTACACTAGCACATTGTCAATTCTAGATCTAAATCTATAATGTTACGTAGCTACAAGTAGTACCTGAATAGCATGGTCATCTACAGATTGTAAAACATTTCTATCAATAGCTTCTAAAGTTGGTTTCTGGTTATTTCCGGCTGGGGCTGGTACTGGGGCATCTTCTTTAGCAGACTTTTGCTGAAGCTGGAATGAAGAAGGAGCTGCTTGTCCCTCTTGACCAACAGACCTTTTCTCCACCTGAAGAAAGAGATGTATAATATGTTGAGTAATGCATACAATGAGACTAGAAGTAACTACTTACTCAATTAAAGTCAACCCTAAATTTATTGTCACATATATTATGATGTTTTACCTGGATGGGTTTAGTGCTAACAGGAATCTGAACAACTTCTGCCTTCTGTGGTTTCTGACCTGTAGTCTGTCCTACACCAGGTGCATAGGAAGAGAAGCTTTGTCCTTGTGGGAAGGCAAGGTTACTCTGGACAGCTTGTTGACGGCTGTCTGGAACAGTACCATAAAGGTACTGCTGCTGTAGAAGCTCAGGTGGTGGTGGAGGGAATTCTTCATCACCATAGGCATCCTGAATCAAACAAGAGTAAGTAATTGTTTTTAAAATGCAATGCTCCATAGAAGAAATATGATGAATGTAATTTCATATACATTGTACAGTGATGGGAACAGACTTTGAAAAAATTTTAGGAAATTTTGCACACAATTTTTACTGGCCTGTCGTGGCGACTTAAAAAAAGATGTTGCTGAATTTTTAAAAATGATGTAGAATCATTTTATTTCATATTTTCTTTAATTAATGTTGTATTACATAATAATTACACTGTATAAGCTTTACAGCACACATGCACACAAAATGCATGCAAGGCACTATTGTTTGTACAAGATAAGAGGAGAAAGCTTTTTGCAGATTCCATGCTTTATGTCTGGGTCCAGGCAGTCTAAGCATTCTATAATAGATAACTGCTTTACTGGTATTGTAACAGCTTCTCTCTCAAACAACTATAAAGTATAAATGTGTTTGAAAAGCAAAACATGCTTGAGTTTTTGAAATACTTCAAAAATATGAGCTACACTTGTTTGTTTCACTGATTATTAAATTTTGTACAGGAGAAACTGTTAATTAAACTTTGCACATTATGTCCACCAAAAATGCTTTGAAAAGCAATTGAGAGAAAGCTGCTGAATCTTTGCTTAGTTCTTAAGCAAGACAAATCAAAAATCTTATTTCGCATTCTTCCGAAAATGGAAAAAATAATACAATCGGTTTTGTTTTCCTCATAAAAATTGAAAAAAAAAAAAAATTCTGATTTTTTTATTTCATAAAAAAAAAAAAAATTTTCAGAAAATCCCATCACTGATTGTAATACTGATTTAAAAAAACAACAACTCACCCCAGCAGAAGAAGCATTATATTTGCTAGGTTTTGTTGTGGCCTGTTTCCCTGGAGCAAGACCTCGTCTATCTGGAGATTCTTGATAGAAAGCTCCTTGTTGCTCACTCTGTGGGGCGTAGTGGACATAGTATTGGCAAATATGTGTGTAGGTATCTCCATCTTTAGCTGGGTCATTCCCATACACTTCAATACCATATTCACCTCTTGCTGGCAATTGAACATATACCTAATAAAAAAAAAAAGGAAAATGGTGTACAAAAAAAGCACAAAACAACTATTTCAAATTATTTATTATGCTATTACCTTTACTATATAATTTTGTTACTATTCTTTTTTTTTGTATAAACAATCCAAATAGCCACTAAATTAAACTAGATAAATGTATGGACTAACTTTGACAACATCGCCTTCATCCCTTTCCTCAATATATTTCTCCAGATCTTCATCTTTCACTCCATTCTTGCGCAGTTTGCAGAGAATGTAGGCTGGCTTCGTTTTGGCAAACTCCAGATTGACCACTCCATCTTCAGTGGTAACAATACCATCAGGAGGGGTGGCAACAATACCAAGTTGGTCAACAGCCACTCCAGGTCCCCAACTACTGTCTGAACAGGCAGGAAGAGGTGCAGCATCAGTAGCTGCTGCATCTGCTATCACCTGAAATGGTTGCAATAGACTGACTATTTATGAACAACAAATCAATGAGGAAAAAAACAACAACTAACAATTAGATTTATATTATTTACAGCTCCATAAAAATGGGGCTCAACTTAATACTTTGTATTTAATCTTAAAGTGCCTTATATTGTATTGTGTTTATTTAAATAAAATGATCACTTCTTATGAGCTTATGACTTACTTTATACTCAGCTGAAGCAGTAAAAATATTTTTGACTCCAAGTTCACCAGTAAGCAGCTGACCAAATATTGTAAAGTAGTACTGTCCAGCTTTGGGAGCTCTGAAGATAAAAGTTGTGGTCTGGTTCTGACCTTGATGCTGGAGGGCATAATTCTTCAGTTTCTGGCCCTGGTAAATTTCTTCTCCAGTGTCAGCGAATGTGATTTTATAGCTGGTGAATACAATAATAAGTATTATATATTACTAGTGCTTACAACAAATGTAGACATGATAAATGTTAGTGATAATAATAATAACAGTACAAATTAATTTTACAAACACAAGATAAATAGATAAAAAGAAAAAAACAAGATGAAAATGGAATGTTCTAATATTTAAATGTCTAAAGTAAGAACATTTAACTGTCACTTTAAAAAAATAGCTTTTTTATATTATTTCAAAAGGTAAAAGAATAAAATGGAAGTTTAGAAGTTGGTGTTAATCATTTTAAAATTTCTTTTAAAGCAATGCCCCTAGATGTTAATAAGTGCATTAAAAATTTTTTTAAACACTGTTCTTATATTTTTCAGGATGATTTCTAAATCAGACCCAAATAATAAAGCTTCAAATGGTGCAGATGTCCTGTGGATCAAAGATCTTGTTTCACTGAGACTATGAAATTCAACCAATACTTACGTAAAGTTTGTTGGTTTGCAAAAGCCTAGGGTCAAAGCTAGACGTCCTTTCTTGGTATCCACAACACCATTGTGGTGAGAGATGAAAAACATTCCACACTTGAAGAAATAGGACTTCACCAGTGGAAGGTTCTCAAAGTCTTGCAAAGTGACAGGCGTGTACAATAGTTGCCAATCATTTTTATGGGCCCAGTGGCTGTAGATGAGTTGTTCTGGATCAGTCAGGAAGTAGAAATCATCATACTCATATACCTAAAATACAAGTCACACTCATTATAAAACCATCAGGTTCATATTCCTAAAAAACAAGTCACACTAATTATAAAATCATCATTCATACTCCTAAGATACAAGCCACATTAATTACAAAATCATCAAATTCATACTCCTAAAAAACTAGCCACACTAATTTTAAAACTATAAATTCATACTCCTAAAATACAAGCCACACAAATTATAAAACCATCAGGCTCATTTTGCTGAAAATCATAATATTTTTAAAGTGAATTTTTCCATTTTTAAGTTCCTTTAAATGAAAATAAAATATATTAATACCACTTATGGTATGAATACTTAACCTTAAGAGCAGATATAATGAAATTAGCAAATTGCAATCCACTAAAAACTAAAAACCTGTTGAACAAAGAAAAATATGTTAAACTGGCACTGACCAGGTTCTCAGGCATGTTTTTCTCAGACACTAGGTATCTAGTAGCCCAATGAGAATCTACCAAGTACCAATTGTTGTCAATGAGGACTGCATTCCAGCTGTGATTGTACTCATTGCCTTTGAATTTGTCTCCTGGGCGATAATCCAGTCCCTTTGCATAGCCAGTTAAAACAATAGAGTGTACACCAGCAAAACTGAAATACAAATGTTAACATCACTTGAGTTAAATGAAGCACAGTACATGCCTAAAACAATTGATATTACTTTAAAAAACAGACACAGTAACACAAATTACCGGCAAAGAGTTTCAAAAATTCTAGCATAGGTGCCCTGCTTGTTTTTGAAAGAAAGGAGTACTTCTTCTGGACTGTTAGGTTTGGCACCATCTCTGAATGAAATGGTGTACATGTTCTTGGAAGTCATCCAGCGAAAAATCACCCTAATAAAATAAGAAAACAGTAAGTTTGTTTTTTTTAAACATTTACCTATTTTATATTTAATTTACAAGAACATAAGAAAAAAAAAAAAAAAGAACCAGAATGCATTAAAAATAATGCTAGTAAAATTAAAGGCTTGCCTGCATTTATCCAAGTCAGCCTGCAGGTTCTGACTGTAAACCAGATGATATATCAAATCAGTAAAGTTATCATGCTCTGTCTGGGCAACCTAGACACACAAAAAACAACAACACAAGTTTAGTTACTTTACACCTAAATAAGTTTTAACAACATGCAAACAAAATAATTATAGCATTTGTTTTCAGCAAGAATAAATGCCAGTACATTAAATTTTTTTTAAACATTATTTAAAAAGTAGTTGCCTTGTATATTAATTTTTTTTTATAAAAAAGTTTATAGAGTTTACTAACTTAAAATTTGATATTAAAATGGATTTAGGTTGTTTTTCATATTCTAATCACTAGCTACTTAACCAAGGATATCTGATTGAATAAATACCTGTATAGCGTGATTGTCAATAAAGTAAAACTGTTGAACATTTCGATAAAGATCAAACTTCCTGTAACGAGCATGTACTGGGGGAGCGTGAATCTGCCTAGCCCTGGAGTCATCAGGGACAAAGTTTGGCGGAGCCTTGATCTGCATTGCTACTGCTTACAATTCCAATAATTCTGAATAAAAAAAAAATTAAAATATTAACATATTATTAACAACATATTAAAATATTAAAAGTGGCTTGAGAATCAGCATGCATCATAAAAAGATATATGATCAGTCATCAAACCAAGCAAACATTGAATAAGTGAAAAAAAAAAACAAAGATTGGAACAAATCAGTTTATATCAAAACAAATGTGCAGTTTTCAAGTTTAGTGTTTGATCATACAGAATTAGAAGTATATAACTAAAAGGCTTGACATTCCCTCCCCCTCTTTCTTTTTGTCAGATAAGAATAGAGTACAAGGGGATTGGTCTAGTAGAGATAAAGTTTGTACTCCCGGCACTCCTACTCAAACACTACAACAAACATGCACATTGAATGTACCAAGAAACTTTCTATAACCTGAGATATGCATCTAGAGTTGTGAATTACACATTACATTAGCACAATGCTGTACAGAAGGCCAAGATCCAGTGACCTCAATAGGACAAATAAGCTACAGACCTAAATGTTACTGTAAGCTTGTAATGACTTGAATGAATAAGTGGTCATGGAGTTAAAATAATTTAAACTGGGCCTAAAACAGCTCTCTCTCTTTTTCTAGGATGGAATTTAAACAATGTGAAGAAGAATACTTAGAATGTTTACAAGAGAAACCCAAGAGAAAGACTTGATGCCTATGTGCTGAAAACCATATCACTGAGACCTAGTTTAAAGCAAATAATTTTCTGAGGGCTATGTTCCAACTTTGTGCATTGTGCAATCTTCTGCAAAACATTTGTGACTATCAGTCAACTATCAACAAAACATCATTAGGTAACTAATATTCTAACTAGCTACCTGTCAACAAACAATTGAGGCTTAACAAAAACGGGGGGGGGGGGGGGGGGGGGGGGGAATTGTTCTTGTTTTCACTGTCTAGTAAACTGTGAGCTTGTTTGATGATTCTCTGAGACAGTCGATCATCCAAGATTACAGACAGACGAATTTATTGGAAACACCATCACAGCTACACATAATACAATACACCGGAGAGAGTGTGTGTGTTTAGATGTATCCACAGAGAGGGGTGGGTTGCCACTAGTCCCAATTCATGACTCACACAGAACAGCAGTGATGTAGACTCTTGTGTTAGTCTTCAAGTGGCAGACCACTCACCACCTAACCCTATCGGTTTCAACACATAGATGCTCACCTATCGTGCGATTGACTTTTTTCCCCCTCCATTCTCTTTCACAATCTCTCTTCTAAAAATAAAAGCTACCGGTGTTTTTTAAATTGTTTACCTATGTCATAGACAAGAGCGCTTATTCTAAAATTAACCTCTCCAACTGGTGTCCCAAGAAGAAAGCAACAGTACGTGAACGTGGTCTAGACTACACAGTTGACTGTACATAATTAACACAACATTTCGCCATCAAGTTAACAGGGCTAAATGTCATCGCCTTTACAGCCACGCCCTCAACGCAGAATAAAAGGCTCAAGGCATGTGACACATTGGACAAAGCTCATCGTAGACACTGTGCCATAAAGTGTAAACTTGAGTGTGCACAGACTTCGTTAGCTCTGCAAGGCATTATCAGATGACAAACACTCTATAGCGCCCCCCCCCCCCAACAATGCTAATACGATGGGAATGAAAGGTTTTTTTTTCAATTGGGGGGGGGGGGGGCGCAGCTATATCTAAATCCACAAGACGATAGCTCCGGTCAGTTGCAATCCAACATCTCCAGCAGTGATGTTCTTTGACATTTTGGACACCGCTGAAGGATTTGATTAGTGAATGTGGTTTTGTTTTACATTATTCCAGTATTTAATGAGTGTCAATTGTAACATTTAATTACTTGTATTTTTAACATAGTTTTAAACTTTTCTTGACTGTACCTTTTCATCAAACAACACGCTTAGCTTTAAAAAAAAAAAGGACTACGACATTCTCCCATGTGTCCAGGTTAAGGCAAGACGCTAGGAGGGTGGGGGGAGCACCCAAGATGTCAGAGAGTAAGAATGAATCAGTCAACCCACTAGACCTACAGATTGTGCACAAATTTGAAATACCATACAGCGATGTAAACTTTGTCTGAATGTCAAGGTTAGAGTAACAATAGCGCAAGATGTATAAAGTGGCGAAACAACCAACATGATTCCATAAGACTACATACGCACACTACAATGCCATCACGTTAGACTCAACATGAATGTATTGCCACACAACGGTGCACTTTCAAAGAACTGGCAGAAAGATCTAGATAATCTAGTGAGGCTATCAGAAGTACATAGATAATGATAAAGGTTTAATACGTGTACATACTATCCGTGTCTAACATTCTGTTCACAATTTTAACAAACAAAAGTGCTGACAAGGTCTTTTTTTTTTTACAGAGCTTCTAAATACTTTTCTTTAGTCTCTCTCTCTCTATATATATATATATATATGTGTGTGTGTATATATGTATATATCTATCTTCTATGTATCTATATCTATAATTGTTCCACTAGGCCGTTTTTCCTCCTAAGCTATTTCATCTTTGTAACTGGGAGAGAACACACTCACGTATACATACCAGTTTATAAACATTTTTTCCTCCTGTAGACCTGGCTTTAAGGTGAGACCACAACGTGGAAGTTTTTTTATTTTTTTTTTACCTGGAGCTCCAGTTAATAACGTGGATTCCACAGATAGGTGAAACGGGGAATGGGAACAAGATGGGGAAAAAAAAAGGGGGGGGGGGCTTTTCCAGCTATAACCTAAGATACATAACGATTAAAGTGATATATGAGAGACCAGTGGTCGAGTTGAACATTACAACAGAGCAATACTTTGGGGGGGGGGGGGGGACGCAACGTGCGTGCTGGAAAGAAATTTTGTTTAATACTTTCTGACCAACGTTACACGCTCTCCAGGTTTTTGTTCAATTATTGTTTCATGAACTAAAAGTGAACGGCTTGGCAAAAGTGTTCAAGCACTCTTGAGTTTGAACTCATCTTGTTGAAACGTGTATCAGTTGGAATTGTATTTGGGATTACAACGAAAGATTCAAAGGTCGATGTCACACTATAGCCACAATGGCCAAATGAAAACAAAACATGTCTATAATTATTTAGCAAAGTTGTTGCAAAGTTTAAAGATCTAAGACAAACAAGCAAACCTAAAACTTGTGAGTGAACCAAGATACGTTTGTAAACATGTGGAACTGTGCTCACAAAGTGTGACATGGGTGGGCAACTTGATATGCATAGACCAATGTTTATGGTTTAGGAAATGTCAATACCGAAAGGGTTTTTCTTGAATATCTACTATAAAGATGTATATCCCTCAAAAAATGTATGATAGATATAACAGCCTAGTAACATACGCGCCTTAACAAATAGAAGGAAATAAAATAAAAGAATTTTAATTTAACTGGTAAACTCACACTTAAGTTTAAGTGTACAATAGCACCTATAAATCTCAAACTATTCAGTTAATACCCGATATTGCTTTGATCAGTTCATAAAAACGGAACGTTTTGGATCCACTATCACGCGTTCATACACTTTCAACGAGTGTATCAAGCAAACTTAATATCTGTTCATACACTTACAACGAGTGTATCAAGCAAACTTAACATCTGTTCATACACTTTCAACGAGTGTATCAAGCAAACTTAATATCTGTTCATACACTTTCAACGAGTGTATCAAGCAAACTTAATATCTGTTCATACACTTTCAACGAGTGTATCAAGCAAACTTAATATCTGTTCATACACTTTCAACGAGTGTATCAGGCAAACTTAATATCGCAGCAACTGCCAGAAAGGCATTGTTCTTATCAACCTGCAAGTAGGTTGCAAATAATTCCAATTTCTCACTTAACGACCAGCTGAAACAGAAATTAAAATGAACTTGAAAATAGTAGGCCTACGCTCCTTCACTTGACTACAGGTATTTAGCTGGAAGTAATGAACACAATTTTCCTCCCAGCTAGACCAGGTCATCAGAAGATTGATGAGAACATGACCTGGATGGCAATCCCCCCCCCCCCCCCAACTCACCAAGGGACTTATCTGGGTGAATGTGGGCCATGAAATATCGATCTATTTATTACATTCCTGTGTTGAAAGGATTGTATACAAACACTACACAGTGTGTGGGATTACATGTGTCCTACAAGTTCAGTCGTAGAGAGTGGAACCAACTGAGTTACTTACTGGGCTACATTGAAAGTACGCAGTCGAACTGGGTGAACCAACTGAGTTACTTACTGGGCTACATTGAAAGTACGCAGTCGAACTGGGTGAACCAGCTGAGTTACTTACTGGGCTACATTGAAAGTACGCAGTCGAACTGGGTGAACCAGCTGAGTTACTTACTGGGCTACATTGAAAGTACGCAGTCGAACTGGGTGAACCAACTGAATATCTTACTTGATTACATTGAAAGTACGCAGTGGAACATAATGAAAGTTCAGCTTCTTGAACCCGGGCCCAGAGCCTGTGGTGTAGCAACCATGACGGTAAGGGCTTCATAGCACATGGGCCCATGACTCATGATCGATTGGGGCCCACATGAGCCCTTGGGTATAAGACCTAAGTGGCAAAAAATATGAGCTGATACGAATAGTAACTATTGTACATGTCTTTCCTCGTTTATAAATACATTACTTGAAGATAACAACAAAAAAAGACATTGTTTTTATAATATTAAATACACATCTTTAGAAGTCATGATATTCATTGTCAAACATGAGTTCTGTAGAGTTAACTTGAATTTCCCAAAAGACATTTCAGGAATAAATAAGGGTTGGTATTTTAGCAACTTTATCAATATGTCAGCTGTGTTCTAGAAGTTGCATATTTCTATGACTTCATTCAAAGCGTGAATGATTTTGGTCATTGAATATCAAGCGGTCAATAATGCTCTAAAAGCTAAGAAAATAAATTATTTTGATGTGCTACGATGTTAAAACAATTTATTGTGTGTTCCCCAAAGGAAAAAGAATGCCTGGTAGCTGTAGCACTTATGGGAACATTTAAAACATTCGATAAGATACTATTGTTCTGCTTATTGCGGTGCACACAATTGTAAGCGCAATCAACGTTGTATCAAAAATGTTGCAACGTGAACAGCAAAATCTACGTCAAGCTGTGAGGTTGCTATGGTAGCTTCCTCTTGGGATGTTAATCCAGTTTTTTGGCTCCACACGATTGGAAGAAAAATAAAAGACAATTTGATAAGCCTATCACTGACTACTGTTTACAGAACATTAAGAGGCAAAGAGGACTTTCAAAATTAACGTATTTTACAGAACAATCAACGTCGTTTCTTAATTACATAACATTTCTTTCCCATGACAAAAAGTGTCAACATAACTCACTTATTAATGCCCAGTTTCAAGTGCAAAGAGTTCTATGCCTTCTAATCTCTTCTTACCAATATGATACTGCCATAGAATAGTGTTCAAAGAGGCAATCCTACAAAGCTTTCCATAACCATTAACGACATATCAAATCAGTGTTCAATACGAGATTAGCCTGTTTTTTTTAAATCATATACAGCTACATTGGATCATTAATTTGTCAAAACATTGTCCACAACAAACCAAGTTATTGTTTCACTTTGCCTGAGACAATTTGTTACAAAGAGCGGCCATTCTCGAAACGGCAATTATTACTTAATACTCGATTATTGTCACACACTAAATTCGTCTTTTTCGGGGAGGTCGCCCACCAACATATCACTGAAATCGGGCCCATGGGTAACTTGCTACGCCACTGGGCTTGATGTGAACTCAAAATGCCCCGTTGTTTTGTTAATTGTATTTTATTTTTTAGTTTGTTCGCATCTTTATACAAATATGTATAATGAAGAATGTATTACAAATGATACACTCTCTACCTACGTCTATCTTAATACGACACTCAAAAATTGTCTACAAAACTTGTCTGTTGAATAGATGTATACCTTTAGAAAATCGCACTCCAGTTTTATATTGACTTCACCATCGTAGCAATACTTATGTGCTGAATATTCCTCCACTTGTTTTACATTAGTTAGTGTATCGAGGAATTGCGAACATTCCATGGAAGGAAACTTATGGCCAAAGTGTTACAGCTGGGATAATAGAACAATGTTAACTCTTTATTTCTCTCAAAATGAAATTCACAACAACTACTATAAGCCAACAACGTGTAGAAAAGGACCTTTGATTAGTCGCGATTTAGTTGGAGGTTATGTCTCTAAAGTTCGACTGACCTGCAGAGGCCGCCCACATGTTTGTTGTTGTTTTTATTTTTTGTTTTTGTAGCACACAATTGATTTACAATCTTATTATTAACATATTTATTAGCTTATTTTTTGTCACCAGCAAGTCTAAAATGTGTTATAGGATAACAGAAGTTTTGTTCAAAAAATAAACACTGACTTATTGGAGTTGTAACAAGATTTCCATGTTACAATGTATTGAAATTAATATACAATATGTAGCTCGTCAAACTTATTTTTTAGTCGATACAAACAAACAAGGACAAGGACGGGATATTCCCACCACAATTATGTTCATACCATCCACGATATTTTTTGTTTGAAAAAAAAAAAGTTCAATAAAAACTATACACGTGACTGTGTATTTAGATGTTATAAAATATTAATTTTCAAATATTGTTAAATAATTTGTTTAGTAATTTAAAAAATGTAATTCAGTATTATGATTGCTTAACACTACATCAACTCCAATAAATGTGATTTATGTGATATCTTTATATTAAAAAAAAAACAACTGAACTAAATAAAAACTGTTCACAGCATTTCAAAAACATTCCACTTTCATCAGGCTGCTAGGGCATAAACAATTCTATTGCAAAATACAAAGCTGATAGCTATCTTGAAAAGTTCCAGGTACCTGTTTGTTTCAATAATTAAGAACAGAAATGAATTACCCTTACAAATGTCTACTTTTCATCATTGAAATTACAACAAAAAATAAACACTTAAATGTCACTACTGCTAATCAAAAACATAAATGATGTATTTATTGCAAGTTGCACAAAAGAAAATCTACCCATTTCTTCATAGTCTAAAAAGCAACCTGCCATTCTTTCTAGCATATTATGAATTAAAAGAAAGTATTTTGGTGTGAGTTATTATATATAAATATGTTTCATTCCTAGAGTTTGTGCACCATATTCCCAGAATAAAAACCTAAACTGATAAAAATTATAAGGCTAGCAATATTATAATATAAAGGTGTAAGTATTCACTATCTCCCTAAAATTTTAAATTTTTAAACTATAGCTCACAGCATATTTAAATTTACATTCAATATCTCTTTTAATCTGCTTCCACCTGAGAAACTTAATTCTTGTAGAAAAAAGTATAGTAGGATGGAGACAACTATCCTGGTAGAATAAGATGAACATAACTCTTAATCAGTCATTTCTATTTATAGCTAGACCCACTGTGAACTTGAGTGCCAAAAGGAATGAGGTCATGGCAAAGCCCAGCAAGATGAGTCAACTTGTATATGATTATATTATTGATAATGGTGATAATAGGTAAGCTTTCCCAATGGAAACAGTAAAAGTAACGTTTGTCAGAATGTGTAATGAATGCCTGGCACATCTAGAATAGAGACTAATCTGAGAACAAATGTGTATGTTAACTTAACATAACCAACTTGTTCACCACAAGCAGTGAAATAAAGATTTTAAAGTTTGAGTTTTTGGCACATTGACACAAAAAATTACATTAAAAATGATATATAATAATATAAATGTAATTCTAGTTAGGTATTATCCAATGTAGGCTTTCTTAAAAAACAAAACTTTAAAAAAATTATATTATATAGTGAAACATTTCATAGGCGTGGCTTAAACTAGCTATATAATTTTTATTCTATTAACCTACGTCCAAGATTTGTAGGTTTTTTATTTGTAAGACACAGAAGGTTGATATGAAAAAAGCATGTTAGATTGATATATAAAATATATTTGGCTAAAAGCATAATATTATATTTTTTTCATTAATATTTGTAAAAATTAACTCTTACATAAAATATGTTAAAAATGTAGGTATTTACAGAAAAATGTAAAATAATGAAATATAATGTTCAAAGATATATTTAATGAAAAAAAAAGTCAATGGTGGTCTTAGTAAGGATATTGCTGTAAAATTTAAGATTTTGACTGAGAATAATTATAGCTGCATTGAATTGGTAAAATTAAATCTAAAATTGATATCATTTATCTTTTACTTAGACTATATATATATATAATATGCTAGTTGCTCCTAAACATAGGATTGAAAGGTGGTAGGGGTACTAAAATAGCATCCATTAACAAATCCCAGAATGATTTCACTATTCATGTATTTATTCTAGCACACACAACTTATGCAGAAAATGTACACATATATATAATAGGTCAATGTCACCTAACATTAATAGGCCACCTTCTCTATTTTACTGGAGTATAAGAAGGCAATTTTAGACATTGTCAATTTTCAGCTAGTCATATGGGAAATTCTGTAACAAACATTAAAGCTTCATATAATAATTTCTTGCTATTGTAATAAACTAGCTAATAAATTTGCAAAAAAAGACTAATAATAAGTTGGGATTATCATTCTTTTATTGCTTATTTACATTTTTTTTCTTTCTCTTGCATTTTATTATGAATGAACTATTGGAATAATTAACTAGTAAGCCACTATGTGAATTAATCTCTCTAAATAATAAGCATTTGAAGTGTTCCGCTAAATACTCAGAATGTGTGAAGTGTTCTTTTACAGAAAAAGTTTGGCACACACTGGTCTAGATGATCAAGATCTAGATATCTAGCTAGACCAGATCTATAGGCCTATATTATAAGAGTACTCTCTGGTCAAGAAGTCTAGACTACTCTTCACAGTAACACTAACAGTAGCAACAATCCATCGCAGTAATAATTAATATAGATCTATACTCTTACTGTTCCCAGACTTCTTTGTCTTAGTGGTAGTCTTAGTCTAGAATAGTTTACTAAACTTATTTAATTTATGCCATTTATGGTAGATCTATTGCTCAATATATCTTCATCTAGATTAATATATAGATTCTAGGTCTAAATTCCTAGATTCAAAGCCAGTAATGTAATGTAAAGTAAAAGTCAGAAATCAGACACTGACAGTGACACACGGTCACAAACTCATGAAACTGTGACAAGGCCTCAAAGTGAGTCAAAGGGTCACACAGTGTCAGTGAGACAGCAATATAACTTTATTTTTTAATGATGACCTCTCTAGATCTAGAATCTTAGAGTCTAGATGGTCTCTAGATCTAAAATCTATTATCATTTTAAAAAATAATAACAAAAAGGAAAACTGCAAAAAAAAGCAAAACAAGAATACGGAAGTGCAGTCACTCGGCTTCACTTTCACTCCTTCAGCCAGTTGACTGGAACTTGTAGATTTAATGGTGTATATAAGCTTTTGTAGTCTAGATCTACTCTACTTAGATTTAAATAAGCTGATTTTCCTATTAAAAAAAGAGATATGGACTTACCCAAACAGAAGATAGGTCTAGCAGTTTAAGAGGTAAACGAAAATGTTTTCCTGAAGGTGCACTACCTCCCGAACTAGTCAAGATTTTTTTGTAGAACGACGCTGCCGGTAACCCGTAAAGAGAGGAAATTTAAGACAATGCGCAGACAAGATGCGCCGACAAGTTAACAAAAAAAAACATTTTTTTTTTTAAACCTGCTGAGGGCTCAAGATTTAAAAATAGCATTCAGGGGAAAGAACAAATATAATTCTACTATCGTATTGAGTGTAATATATGGCCTAGTTACTGTTCGTACTTTCGGAATCTATGTCTCTAGTTTTACCATGGTTTTGCCTACTTTAGCTAGAGAGAGACATGGGAGTGGTGCGAAGAAAAGGTAAGCAACTCCCTATTAACACTTATTGACATAACTTCATGTTCATTTCTGAAAAGTATCCTCCCCTTTCCTTCGAACTCCAAAGTTATATCAACGTTAGGTAACTGGTACTAATTTTGATTATCAATTCACAGGTAAACAAAAATTGAAACCTATATAGAATGAATGGACAGAACTCTCTCTTGGTGTTTAGAAAAGGACAGCTGCTGACCGGGAATAATGAAGGGATTTGGTTACGCGAACTGTTATAGGAAGGTAAAGCGACAGATAATGATGACATATTAGGGCCTACTTAGATATAGATTTAGTGACTAGTTCTATTGCTTTACAAACAAACAAAAGTAGCGATGTTTCTAAGCATTTTCTCCCAGCTGAATCTTGTTTCTGTTGTTTTCAGCATTTCAGGAAATTCTCGTAGTATTTCTTCTGACTTGGATTCTATGCTGTCTATTCGTAATGTAGTCCTAATAAGCATTCTGCTGTGTCACCACTGAAAATGTTTTCTTGACTAAGGTCTACATATAGGCCTACTTTACATTTTCAAATTCTGCTGCACAGCAGCCAAGCTGCTTAATTTTCATCTTCCGAAAGTGTTTTTTATTAAATACTAAGTTAGTATGCCGTTGCGTAAAAAAAAAAATGAAACACCAGGGTGTCATGTCGCCAGCACAACGACCGACCGCCTTTAATTTCCCCAACTAATGTCAGATACCCATTAGAGCTGTGTGGACTCAGAGGTGCCCACAGATCCCGAAGTTAAAAATCCCAGTCTACACCAGTATATTTTACAAAGCTTATCACTCAGTCTGTCTAGAACAATTTTTGTGCACATTATTTCAACCACAGCCATTTTGGTTCAAGTGAAACTTTACACAATTATTTGTTGTACCAAGCAAAACATGACTCAATGAAGAATTAACCAATTGATTACGGTATTGGTAATTAATTATTTTGTTTGGTATCAAAGAAGGGAATTAGATGATACTCATTGAGAAATGTGGTTGTATATGTGGATTTATTTCCAATATTACGTAGTGTACACAATTTTCTCTCACTTTCCATTCTCGGATCAAGTTGAAATTCTGCATGATTATAGGCCTACATATACAATGACATACATCAATCAATTTTTTAAAAAATAACCATTTAGTTAATCAATCAGTGGTAATTTATCAATTTTTGTTTTGTACAGAAAAATGGAGCTTATTCCTGCGGTATTGAGATATATGGTAGCGGTTTTTCTTTTTTTTTTCATTCTATTGTGGTGATTTTTTTTGGGGGGGGGAATGTCGCTTTTAATGAAAGTGTTTAAGCCAAACCTCTACACTTTATTGCTGCTGATATATTTTTTAAAGTTTACTAGCCGCTAGTAGTGTAAAAGCAACAACATTTCGATAATCTGTGGTACAGACAAATCTAGAAAGTAGATATTTTGAGAGCAGAAATCTGCTAGTCGTTTAAGAACTCAAAGGGGTGGTAGTAACGAAGCAATATATCATAATGCTGTCGACAACGTTATCAGCCCCAATTATTTTAGATTAAAAGTTTAAAGTTTATAATGTTTCACCAATGTCTCGGTTTTTTTTGTGTTTTTTTTATTATGTATATATGTATGTATGTATGTGTGTGTCTGTCTGTCTGTCTGTCATCCTCCAAGGCATTTTTCTCATTTCCTATGAACTCAAAGATGGCTACAGAGTCCAATCCTCGTTTTTAGTCCAATCCTCGTTTTAAAAAGCACAGTAGACGTTTACTTTTGTAGATACTTTGCCATACTTGATGTTGAAGTCTGCAGCACTGGCACGTCCAACATGGAAGAGTACATCGTCATCTAGGTTGGAATTTGCTGATATTGTACTTCCCAAACAGAAACAATTTTTTATAATTTGCTTCTTTTTGGCAATCTATGAGAATGTCTGGTTCTGTGACTGATTTATTTGGATGAGGTTGGTGCAAAACTTTTGTCTTTTTTTTACAATGATGAAGTTTTCGCAGGCGTTGGCGACGAGGGACAAGCTCTTTTGAAGGTCCTCTTCATTGCACTCCAATTCGATAGGGCAACCAGGCATCACCTAGCAAACGCCTTGGAACGTTCGGAGCACTGTGGGACATAAAGAGCATACTGGTCATCCACAGCTTCCCAAACCAGCTCCAATTATCTGGAGCCTGTTCGGCTATTGGGAGCGAGAGAGTGGGTCTGATACAATGCAAATCTCCTACACTTTCATAAATTACTATGAATCTTATCTTATATAATACAGACTTTACTTCGAAAAAGAAGAATGTCTGTACATAGATCTCTCTCTCTCTCTCTATATATATATATATATATATATATATATATATATATATATATATATAAAGACCCAAGTGTCGCGGGTAACATATGTCTAATATATATATATGTTACCCGCGACACGCGGGTCTTTATTTCTGCATTACTGTCGATATAGTCACAATTAAACGAAATAATAATGTAATAAGTAAAGCGAATGTGTCAATGTAAAAATAGTGTGGATGAAGCTATCAAATAAAAATAGCTAATAGGCTTAAATCCATTTTTTTTTCAAATTAAAACATTTGCTTGTAGGCCTACATATATTTGATTAAAATTTGAGATGAATAGACTTAATTTTGTATGTTCATGTGTTAAAGTATAAAGTAGATCTTGAGGTAGACATAGATCTAAATCTACACTAATCTAGAGTTAAAAAATGGCTTTTATAGAGTTCATTCTGTGTTGCGCATGCGTGACCTTTTTTCATGAATGAATATAGGCCTATCTCAACACGGCTACGCAACTTTAGCGAACATTGAACGAGTGTATTAAAAATGCTTTAGAAAAACAAGTTTGAATGTTAAATTGATTAAAATATCAAATGAATGGACAATAATTAGTATGTTTATGTGTTAAAGCACAAAACTATCTTCGCGAAAAAAAGTTTTATCATCTTAGAGTTCAATAAGAGTTTTAGACCTAGACACAGGAATAGACTCAGTAGAGAGATGTGTTAATGTGTAACCAATTGGTAATGTCTAATGAAAGAATGTTCGCCAGGAAATCTGTAGTCACAGATATCTGGAATTAATTTATGTAAAAATGCTTTTGAAACACAAAATTGAAGGTTAATTTTATTAAGCAGTTTTGATGTCTATAAGTAACATACATACCTACATACATGCATACATACACCTCACATTCTACTTTATAATATATATATATATATCATGGGCGTAGCCAGGGTGGTTTTTGGGGGTTCAACCCCCCTCCGAAATGAAATCCCCCCCCCCCCCCCAGGTAAAGGGGGGGGGGGGTCGGAATTTAGTGACTAATTTTTTGCTTTGATTTTGTTTATTTTAGGTGAGATTTTTATACTAAACTATCACTTGCCCCAGCACAGCAAAGGAGGTTTTGAGTTTAAAACCCCTACCAGGGGGGTTTTGAGTTTAAAACCACCTACCAGGGACTCGAGTTAATAAAAAAACCTACTAGATGGTTTTGACTTTAAAGCCCTCCCCCCTACCAGGGGTTTTCGCAGTTAAATTCCCCTCTTCCATAACACAAAACAAAACAAAATGCAAACGATAATCCCCCAAATTTCAATATAAAATCTAAAGCAAACTACAGTCACGTAATTCCAAGAGCGTATTCAAGAGAGGTTACACATTTCTACCAGTGGCGGGGCTCAATTAATAAAGTGCAGTGAATAGTTTGAAAAGCACTAAATGTGGCTTAACAAAGATGGCTAAGACAGATTTTAGGAGTCAGTTATAGAGATCGGGTCTCAATCAAGGAAGTCCTATGCCGAACTGGGAGTCGACCCCTTAGTAAGTTTGTGACAGAGCGTCACGTGAGGTTTTGCGGGACATGTTCTCCGACAAAATGAATTAGGCATAAGAAGAGTTGTGATGACATCCTAGTACAACTTGGCGCACACATCCATGGAGGTCCTCAGAGCAGGTGGAAAGAGGCTTCAGACATTACCAGTGACAGATTTTTGTGGAAACAGCTTGACGGCGAATGCGCCGAACGACGCGGGAGGGTCTATGTCACATTAGATTTTTGAAATAAAACGTTTTAATAGCAGGAAAATGCACTGTAGATACCTCAGAATATGCATTTTGTTGGCTTTCAATATCAGAAATAGTGCTTGGCGGCGGGGCTTTGCCCTTTGCTCCTAGCGCTCCCTCAGACTCCCTTGCTAGATATGGCAGGGAGTCTACAATTTTCCCACTAACTCATGGAAGAACCTATTCTAGGGCACAATAAACGTCTTCCGAAAGAATGATGGGTCAGAATGTAATAAAGATTATATATATATACACACACACGTATACATACATATAAATTATTTTTTTTCGCTTTGTGTTGAGAAAAAAATCCCCCCTAACCCCCCCCCCCCCCGAAAAAAAAATCCCGGCTACGCCCATGATAAATAAATAAATAAATATATATATATATATTCTCTTTCTGGCATCACTATAATTGTACTTATCAATCATTCACCAGGGGCACCTCGTCCAAGCGAAAAAAGAAATCGTTCCACCCCCATCCCCTTTTAGTCATCTGGGGTATGGGGAAGCGTTGTAAATTTCGACACTGGTATACGGGATAAAAAGAAATTCACAAACAGATTGAGCTTAATTAGAACACAATTCTCTAGTTGTTCTTTGAAAATAAATTAATAATTATAACCGATCAGATGAGCGGGAATGAATATTGTAACTCTGCACTGCGCACCGCCATTCGGCAATGCTATAGGTCCGCACTATCTTGTGCGCTATACAAAACAAGTGTAGAACCGAACTTATCTTTTATTTTGAAAGACTAGAAGCATTAGAGGTGTATGGCAGAAATGTGTTTGATAATCATTTTATCGTCCTCATTATTTAATTAAACACTTTCATTTTCTTTAATTCCATTTCAATGAGTTACTTAGATTGTACAATAGTATTTTTAAAATTTTTCTATAGCAATTTTTTTCTTAGCAATTTTATGGAGTATGTATAGTATTGGATAAGAGAGATTTTAAGTCAAGATTTCAGACACAAGTGGACTCGATTATTTTACTAAAAAAAAAGGAAAAGAAAACGCCACGATATATTGTATATGCTGAATACAGATAATGTTTTTATTTGTACTTTTGAGTTCAATTTATCACTTGCAACATTTTTCATTTTTTCACTTTTCATTTTCTCGAAGTACTATCTTATAGTAAAATACCCAAAATGCTCTTCAAATGACTTGATGTGTCTGATACACCTCTCTTGATCACTTACTTCTACCCCACACAAGATTGTGCTCAGTAAATAACGTCTAAAACGGGCAAGTTAATATGTGTGTGCAGTTTTTTCATCAAATGGCATGTTTCAACATGCAAGAGGATAAAAATACTTGATTTTCCAAATAACTATACCGAAAAAAATTAGGTGAAAAAATACGAAGAAAATAACTCCTTCCCGTAAAGTTTCAACGCGATCTGTGGAATAGAAATACATAGCCTATTAAAATGTGACAAAATAGATATATTGTAATAAATATGTCATTTGAATTTTTTTTTTCACGAATATCGGATTAATTAATGACATCGAGGACAAGACTTCCGTTCACAGCAGCGCAGACGACTAAATCGTCCTACCAGTAGATATGAGGCGGTTGTAGACGTACCAGCTTACTTTTGTCTTCTGAGAACGAAATCTCTTTTTTAAATAAAACGTATATATTTTTTAAAATACATAAGCCATTTTTAAAAAAACGTATATCAAATCACTCTCTGTCTGTGTCTGTCTGGTAAAAGTGTGTACACGTTATTTCTCCCACACCCATTCGGATCAAGCTGAAACTTCGCACAATTATTCATTGACAGAGACAAGAATCGATAAACAAGGCTATAAAGAAAGTTTGTGTGGAAACACAAACTCAAAATCGGCCCCCGAAGTGGTCCACCCAGGCAGGTTTCAATATTTTCAGAAAGAACATCAAAATGAAATTATATCAAAGACAAATGAGAGATAAGAATGGAGAAAGAAGGTTAACAGATCTTGTGTAGTGCCCCAACGGTCCCGCAGATCAATGGATAGGTGAAAGTGAATGTAAAGTTAGATGTGAATCTGGCCTAACTAGTTTCCCTTTCAGACCTTGTGATCTATAGGGCAGATGATGTAAAGTTCATCTGTTTTTGTGGCCTACGGTTAACGAGGGTGTCATGTAGCCAGCACAACGACCAACCGCCTTTACTTTTCCCCAACTAATGTCAGGTATCCATTAGAGCTGAGTGGACTCAGAGGCGCCCAAAGATTCCAAAGTTGAAAATCCCAGACTTCACCAGGATTCGAATCCTGGACCCCCGGTTCAGAAGCCAAGCGCTTTACCGCTCAGCCACCGCGCCTCCCCTGGCCTAACTGATGTCTTATAATTGATCTAATTGTTTTGAAAAGGTTCAATCTCTTATTCGAATCCTCAAAAAAAAAAAAAAAAAAAATTTCCGCAATAAAAAAAGTTTAGGAAAATGAAGTTTACAAGATTACTATTCGTTTTAAATTAGGCTAACTTATAATGCATACTAATTAGCTTTTTCTCTTTAAAAAACTGCTTGCATAACTGATTTTAAAAATTAGATTTTTCGCTTTCAGAAAAAAAAAAGTAGCCGTTGCATCAGAACTTTGAATGGTCTAAAATATTGTGATGTCGGATTTTAAATATCTTTTGTAGTTTACGAGATCTAAACGGGACAGACGGACAGACATTTCGAACAAAACTAATAGCCTCTTTTCCCCTTTCGGGAGCCGCTAAAAATTGCTTCTGAAATAAACGATGATCTGAAATTCAAGGAACAGGGAATCTGACAAAGAGTCAGACAGAGATTCAGGCAAAAAAAAAAAAAATCACACAAAGACAAAGAATCAGACGAAAGAAATAAAAAAAAAAAACAATTTGATTAAGAGAGTATAGACGAATCAACATTTTTTCCAACAGCGTTAGAAGCGGACGAGCCCGTTAGCGTGATGTGGTACGATATATTTATAGGGGCCCGCATACGACACTTGTCCAGGGCGCGCGCACTGCTAAGGCCGCCCCTGCTTTATATGCTCCAACCTGGAACCCCCCAAGGAAAGAGGAAGAAGGGACGGCCCAGGAATACATGTCGAAATAGATGCAAGTAGATGGGCAAGACTCGCCCAGAACCGCGACGCCAGGAGGATGTTGGTTAGTGGCCTATGCCCCAGACAGGACCACAGACCACAGTGCTTGATATTAATAAATACCTGGCAGATTGTCTAAATCAACGTAACAGCCAGTGATTGAATCAGCACTTAGGTAAGAGTCCACCATGACAACTGGGCAGGGCTTACATTCTACTGCTCCTGGAATGTCGTTGTAACCCACCTTACAAGGCAAACACCGTCTAGTCTCTAGGTCCATGTACATGCCAATGCTGCACATTCCTGTCGTAAAAAAACAACACGTAGACCTAGCGTGTTAATCACGGAATTTGTTTTATGTCTTAATAAACAACACGTAGACCTAGCGTGTTAATCATGGAATTTGTTTTATGTCTTAATAAACAACACGTAGACCTATCGTGTTAATCATGGAATTTGTTTTATGTCTTAATAAACAACACGTAGACCTAGCGTGTTAATCATGGAATTTGTTTTATGTCTTAATAAACAACACGTAGACCTAGCGTGTTAATCATGGAATTTGTTTATGTCATAATAAACAACACGTAGACCTAGCGTGTTAATCATGGAATTTGTTTTATGTCATAATAAACAACACGTAGACCTAGCGTGTTAATCATGGAATTTGTTTTATGTCATAATAAACAACACGTAGACCTAGCGTGTTAATCATGGAATTTGTTTTATCTCATAATAAACAACACGTAGACCTAGAATGTTGACCGTGGAATTAGTATTACTTCCTGATAAACATCATGTAAATCCTAGCATGTTGCCCATAACGTTCAAGATTTTTTTTCTACTTTAAGGAGCTCTGGTCCTAATCGTGTCAAAGAAACCCTAAAAAAATACCTTAATTAAGGGCATGATATAGAATTCAATAATAATAAATATAATAATCTCGCCATGTTGGGGCAGGAAGCTGTCTTCAAAGAAATTGGTCCCCAGCATGGGTAGGCTATTAGGCCACGTTATACAAGACTGATAATGTCTACTTAGTTATCATAGCAACCTTTGAAGAGAAATAACATTATCTTAACTTACTGCACAATGATATGTTGGACTCAAAGCTGCGTTCATTAGGCTCTACCAAACTTCCTTGAGAACACTCTCCAGCTTTGAAAAGATCGTCCCTGGTGATTTGTATTTCTAGAAAAAGACATTGGCCATAATATTCAAGCAAAATGGTTCACTTCAGTAATTAATGTAAATTAAGTCAATACACATTTTAATAAGTCTATTACTAATTTTGACCTATTCATTTGAACTATTTAAATTTATTAATTTAAAATTTATCTCTCTTCACGTTACCTCTTTTTCTCTTTCCGCTCTATTCCTTTCTCCATCCCCCCTCTTTCTCCGACGTTCTATCCCATCTGCAATCTACATCTTTCTCAGCAAGACTTCAAAATTTTGGAAAATAAAATCCGTATTTCAAAGAGGAAAGAAAACTATAAGCATCAATGGTGCCTTATTATCTTTATATAGATAGATAGTTTTCTTCTTCAAATATGCTTTCTTATGGGAATGGGGGGGAAAAAAGAAAGACTTCAATTAGTTATACACAGTTACGATTGTTAGCTAAGGCTAATCAATCACGCTTAAAAGGGACACCAAATAGATAATAAATTATTAATATAGCTTTTATATGGCGCTACTGTCATACCTATAGCATGCTCACTGCGCTGTGGACCAGTTTTGGGGGGGGGGATATCTGGAAAAGTCGGGCGTTGAACCTCGAGCCACCTTCATAGGTAGCCAATAGTAGCCATGCCAAGCCAAGTACAAGCGTACTTAGCCTCTCCACCACGCTTCTCTTCTAATCCTATTTATCTTAACACATTGTCAACTTACCGGAGTGAGACACATAATTGGATATTGAAAAATTCGCATGTTCCTCAAGTTTACGTTTCGCGGTGTTCAGTACGCTAAGAGGAATGAAACTTGAAATAGGTAAGTGGTACATTCTAAACTTAAAGGATGTCAATACCTAGAGCAGATAATTATAGAATCTATTGGTATATTTAAAAGCAATAAAGATCGGTCCTCTATAAACATATATGAATAGTATATGCTATCGATGCATATTGTATGAAGGATTACATATAAATACAATGTGATCTTACTAATGATTATTGTCAAAGAAATGTGTGTGTGCGAGCAAAGTTAATTATTTTGTAAAGTGTTTTCACGGCTCACCGACAGACTTGACAGAGTACAGACAAAAGGTAGGAATAGTGTGACACAGTGGCGTAGCTATAGCTATGTGCGAGTGGTGCGGGCCGCACGGAGCATGACGTAGCGAGGGGCATCAAACTAAGGATACATTTTCTCAATAAAATCAACAATCAACGTTTTTATACATACATGAACAAAGATAAGCGGCTGAATTTGAAATGTTTACTAGAAATTGATTAACTTTTCTACTTTTGTTAATCTCCTATGTTCTTTCCTATGTAAAAAATTAAACGTCAGCTACTAACCAGGTTGAATCAAGTTAACTAGATTTGTTTTAATCTCTGAAGGCAACGGACTTTTACACGCCCACTTTCTTCTGGGGCACATTTTGTTACTCCTTTATTCAGTACGCTGGTTTCTTCTAGATCTAGAGCTTATAAATAAATGCCTTTGACTCTAAAATAGCAGGATCTGGCACTTCATGGGCATCGCGAAAAAGTTGAAGAAGAATGACAAAGACAAAATCTAGGTCATTTCTAGGGGTTTGTGAAATTACTATTTAAGTACGATCCACTTCTGAGAGAACATTTGCTTCGTACTAAGCCTAGCTCTAGAGTCTAGACCAAACACGTACATGTCTCCACAAATACAAATAAGAACCAATTGTACAAGTGGAGGAGGGGAGACAAGTAGTTTTTCGATTATTTTTTTTTGTGCAAGTTCATTTTAAAAACTTTAGAGACATTGACACAAATTGATTAGGATGATGTCAATTAAAGACTACAGAATTTGTACCCCGTCATAATCCATGACAACGTAGGTCCCTAACCTCAACATTTGAAAAAAAAGTATTCATTTTGGTGATGTCATGTGCGATCAAAGTTTTTTCTTACTCAAGTTGATCATTATTTAATGGCAATAAACGCTGAACAAATTTGTGAATCACTTATTTGGAAATTGTTAGGAAAATAGATTTCAATATTGCCAGCAAGAAAGCAGCTCAGATTTTTGTAGTATCTTGTTGTTAAATTGATTGTTGTTGTTGTTTTTTTTTGCAAATGGCAATACTTTAACAATAAATACACATTAGGTCAAAAAAAAAGTTATTTCGATGTTTTATTTTCTAGAAAGGGAGTGATGGGCATCACGAGGAGCTGCCGCACTGGGCATCATATACCCTAGCTACGCCACTGGTGTGACACTTAGGTTTATAACAAGACGTACAAGCATTGAGTGCCATGACACTTTTAAAAAGACATACTAGTACTAAGTGTCATGACACTTTTAAAAAGACACACTAGTACTAAGTGTCATGACACTTTTAAAAAGACACACTAGTACTGAGTGTCATGTCACTTTTAAAAAGACATTTTAGTACTGAGTGTCATGACAATTTTAAAAAGACACACTGGTACTGAGTGCCATGACAATTTTAAAAAGACATACAAACATTGAGTTTGAAAAGACATACTAGTACTGAGTTTCATGACAATTTTAAAGACACACTATTACTGAGTGTCATGACACTTTAAAAAAGACACACTAGTACTGAGTGTCATGACACTTTTAAAACGACACACTAGAACTGAGTGTCATGACACTTGTAAAAAGACATACCTGTACCAGTACCAGTGTCATGACATCACTTAAATATACACTTATCGGGATTTTTGTTGTAAATGCACAGATACATACTGTATGACTTGATTCGTTTTTTAACGGGGGCAGTTGTCAGCATCATATTTTGAACCTGGATATTATAGACTGTGTTTCTGGTGTAATCATGAGTAAGGGAGAGCGGATGGTTTGGTTGTGTAGGTTGAAGAGATTCTGTTGAGACCACGAGATGGTCTGTTGTAGTTCAAATATATAAATAATGGCGAGAAAGTTGAAGAAAGGAGAACAAGCAAGCTATGCGAGACGTAAAGACTTCTAATTGTAATTAGTACTTTATTTATGTTTCTACATAAGCTTGAAACTTGAAAGCTGTGCTTATTTATAACTTTTTTTAAAGTTTGTTCCAGTTTATTTCAAGCTCTTCATTAAGAATAAGATACGCCTACAACTGTTGGACTAGCTGTTTTTGGAGCTACAAACCCAACGACCGAGTATCAACACCGGGCTGGCGGGTAACTTGCTACGCCACTGGCTGGTATCATGAAAGACAAAATTGAAAACGTACTTCGGCTACTTTACCGTTGGCATCAAACGTCACTTGACATTCTCGTGAGAAAGCTGTTTTATACAACTGGAAATCAAGACCTTCGATATTGACTCTGCTTTCAGTTTTGCCAAAGGTCGGATCGTTCTCACAATCTTGAAAATTTTTTGTCGCCGTCGTCACCTGTAGCTCCAAAGTGATGGTTTGCGGTAGCATTTGCTCTGAACATCACAAAAGAGAAAGGTTTTACAGTAATGCTTATATTTGTGTAATGTAGGCCTACACAAACTGTACTGTAGACTATATGATGCACTCAGACCTAACAAGAGAAAGCACTCACAAGGTCCTACTTGATATTTAACCAGGGTTTCAGTCCTAAAAGATGAAGGGGCCATCAAGGGTCTGCACATATATTTATATCTTCCCGAAATCGCTAAACAAAAATTGTTCTATCATTTTCGACCAAAGTTTATACTTGTAAGTCAACATTTTGTTTGTAGCAAAAGAAAGTAGAACCCAAAAGTCGTGTTCAGACAGATTTATATCACAAACTAGATCACTTACTAACACATGTCTTCGGGATGTATGTGGGCAGAGTATGCTCGTTTTCTTGAAGAGGAGTAAGTAACCTTAGATCGGATGTGTTACAGATCCAGACTTCTCTGCTTCCAAATGGTCTTGTATAACCCGGCTGACAATCCTGGAAGATAATTTGGAACTTCGTTTATAGCTTCTAGCATTACTTAAGACTCTCTCTCCCTCTCTTTCTCTCTCTCTCTCTCTCTCTCTCTCTCACATACACACATAGCAATCTTTTTTATAACAAAGCTTATATCAAATCACTCTGTCTGTCTGTCTGTCTGTCTTGTAAAAAGTGTGTACACGTTATTTCTCGCATACCCATTCTCGGATCAAGCTGAAACTTCGCACAATTATTCATTGACAGAGACAAGACATGAATCGAATCATAAATAGAAAAAGTAACCAATTAGACAAATAATTACTGGAAATTCATTATTTTATTTAACAGTAACAAGGGAAACTAGTACTTCAGCATTCACAGATATGGCTAAATTTGTCGAGTTTAGTCCCCTTAAATAATTGTAAGCTCTATTTCTCCCTCACACATTCTCCGATCAAGTTGATACTTTTTAAAAAAATGTTAATTGTTCCTAAACACATGAATTAATAAACAAAAGTAGGCTACTCAATTAGATCAATTAATTATATATAGGAATTACATTATTTTGTTCGATATTGAATAAGGGAAATAGCGGTATATTTATGATAGATATAGGCTAGTTTTAAGGACGGAGTTCTTCCCCTTTAGATAAGCTTTGTTGTTTTTTAAAGGATTTATTTTTTATATTTTGCTTTTTTTTTTGCTTGTTTCGGACGTTCCTTGAAAAGTGAAACTTGTTACAAATATCCAATCCTGCAGGACACCAGGGGGTCGAAGGGGACGGGGTTTGAACTCATTACCACAGTCCTACGCGCACACAACAGCCTCGTAGTCATCTAAATCGATACCATCACAATATATAGGCCTATATTTCTCATTTAATATGTTTTGGAAAATTCTCTCTTTCCACAGTGAAAGAGGTAGGCCTATAGTTTAAGTTTAAATCATTTATTAACGACAACGTCTAGTTTCTTATCTTATATAATACAGACGTTACTTCAAAAAAGAAGATGTTTACGTCCTATGCGTCATGCATTTAGTCATGCATATTAACCAATGACCTAAATTTTGCCAAGTCACTGGTTTTCCTAGCTAGCTCAGGCAACCCATTCCATGCTCTAAAAGCACCAGGGAAGAAGGAGCATCTGTACAAAGTTGTCCGAGCATTTGGAACGAGAAATGTGCCTTAATCTTTGTGTCTTTCTGAGTTTTTTTAATTAAATTTTGTATTTGATGATTATGGTTCAGTGTTTAATTTTAATAAATGTAGGATCCAGTATGTAGCCTATATGCGTAGGATGTTGACCTGTTTAGTATTTTTTTCAGAGGGACACCTGTCACACCTCTCAATTAATAGGTACAGATGCTATACGTTTAAATATCTTTTTAATCTTACCAATTGGTATTCTATGTATTGTTCTATAATAAAGTCACCATTATCAGCGGACACCATTCCTGGCCAACAGCCGGGAGAATATTTTTGTATTTTATAATAACTATTATCATATTCTTGATATTCAACACTTGCTACAATTTGAGTTGCATAAATTGAACAGCAAGAAATCAACAGTACAATTCTCATAGTTGTTTTGTTTACTAAGTGAAATTAGTTGAGACACACCAAGAAACTGCACAGACAATAATGGTGCAAATGAGTTCTCTTGAAGCATACTGGAGAAAAGTGCACTTCACTCAGAAAAAAAAATCTAGATCTGCGTATACGCCATTTTACAGAGTGAACATTGACAATAAGAATCATACTCAGCTCGTCGACTATAAATACAACTTATATCTAGTATTTTTGCGACTTTTATTAGGACTATCTGGGATACTTAACAAGGAGAAGTCTTTAATGTCCGATAGAAGATTAGTGGCAATGTCTTCGATTCCGAAGATTAAGGATGATGTGATGATCATACTTGCCGGGGATTATATTATCAAACTTGACAATTCAATGAAATGAAGAAAGAAACATCTCTCTGTATTTTCTTCAAACTTCTTCAACTTTCACATCAAATTATCTTCTTTATTCAATAACAACTTGACTTAATACTTCATAAATAAAACTTAAATGATACATGAAACTTCACTTAGTATAACTTCAACTTCAACAAATAAAACTTTAACTAATGGACCCGCTAATATCAAGAAACTTATTACTACTCGAGGACTGAGTGAGGATCAACGCTCTACAAGAACTACTGCTATGCGAGGACCCCTTCTGACTGACTTTCCCTTAATTTATACTTTCTTTGATCGTACGTTCCAGAATCCTGGAACCTTCTCCGATAATTATTTTAGTAACTTTGACCTTCTAGAAGCTGACGATGTCTCCTATTTTTTTCCCTTAACCTTTTTCTTCGATTGGATATCTAAAATTAACTTGTTTACGCTGGACACTTGCGCTGGTTTGAACTTGAGCTTCTAGAAACTGGTCGAAATAGGTCACAGACTCGACTCGTGACAGATGAGTAGACCCTACAGCAGGCATGTCAAACTGTGTGTTCGGGGGCCGCATGCGGCCCGCGACCACCTTGCATGCGGCCCCCTTGGCCACCTAAAAAAAATATAAAAATAATGTTAAACTATTACGCTGGAAAACAAGAGATGACAAGCTACTTGAATTGAAAAATAGTATTTGTTAACTGAACAACGAGGGTGAGTCTGCAGTGAAAGCAAGCTACATTTTGTCAAACTTCATTGTAAGCCATTGCAAATCATTTGATAAATGTGATTTTATGAAGGAGTGTGTCGTTAGAGCCAAAGTAATTTGTCCAGTAAAGGTGAAAGCATTCAAAGAAATAGCGTTAACTAGTGACACTGTGGCAGATAGAATAAATGACATGTCAGTCAGGTTGCGTGAACAATTAAAGAACAAAATAGCTGATTTTTAATTATTTTCATTGGCTCTATGAGTCAACTGATGTAAAGGGTGTAGTACAGTTGGTTATATTCATAAGGATCTGTGACAGGAATTTTGACATACACGAGGAACTACTTCAGTTCTGTTCTATGCATAACACCACAACAAGCGAGGATGTTTTTGAGAAATGGCAGGAAGTGATAATGCAGTACAATTTATATTTGGTAAAGCTATCTAGTCTAACAAGGTATGGCGCAAAAATAAGAGAGACTGATGATAATTTTAAATTTGCTCATTTTCAGTGCATCATTCACCAAGAAACATTCTGCGCACAGCAATTACAGTTTCAACATGTCATAAGACCGTTTTCGGTAGCTTCTCAATTTTATTCGTGCCCGTGGTTTTAATGCTCGCCAATTTTTTATGTTTCTGGATGACATGGACAGGAATTTGATTGTGTTCCCTACTACACAGAAGTCCGCTGGCTCTCATGACATATAATATTGAAGAGATTGTTTGCACTGCGTGAGAAAATCGTATTGTTTCTGAACATGAAAGTTGAACCTGTTGAACATTTCCAAACGGACGAATGGGTTCAGGATTTGGCATTAGCAATTGATCCCACTGGTCACCTGCAAGACTTGAATTCGAAACTTCAAAGTAAAGACAAAATTGTCACAACTGCGTATAATCATGTGAAATGCTTTCAAGCAAAATTAGGACTGTGGATAAACCAAATATGAAGTGAAAATCTTGTTCACTTCTCAACGTGTCAGAAACTAAAAAGATTAAATACGGTTGCGACTTTGGTAAATATGTCCTACACCTGAAATCGTTAGTAGATGCTTTCAATGACCGTTTTCGTGACTTCGTTACATAAGAGCAAGAATTTTCGTGTTTTGGATCTCCATTCTCATTTGATTCTGAAAATGCTGCTGGAAATGTGCAATTAGTTGAAATCGAAGTACATTGAAATGGCTGTGCCAAAATTATACAGTTATTTACCCTGAACGATATGTTGAATTGCGGAAATTTGCAGCCAAAATTCTTGCTATGTTTGCATGCACTGGTCTATATGAGCAGTTCTTTTCCATAATAAAAGCTACAAAAACATGTCACTGTTCGAGATTATCTGATCAAAATTTGCCATCTGTGATGAAAGCGTCAGTGGCCAACAAATTTCAACCTGACATTAATAAAATGGTATCCCAGAAAAAATGTCAAGCATCAGGACAAAGAAAATAATGCGTAATCAAAGTATTTTTTAATTAGCCAATAGTACTACAAATTTAACTAAGGGACAGGTATGCCATTATTATTACATTCTATTGCATTATTTCTAATTTACAAAAAAAAAAAAACAACTAGTATGCTGTATAGCAACTGATTTTTTTTTTGCTGCGGCCCCTCAGGTCGTAGTAAGTTTTCTATGTGGCCCATACACCTTAATGAGTTTGACATGCCTGCCCTACAGTGTTTCTGACTAGGACTCTTGAAACTCTAGACCAACTCAACTCTACAAGCAGATGTAAATATGTAAATATCCCAAGACCTTCGGGACTAGAGGCGAAACAGAGGACGAGCACACCAAGGACATTTCATTTTCCTTATCTGTACCACAGCAGCATTGGCCGTCATATAATGGCCAATAAAAAACCTTAAGGAAATGTGTCAGTAAATGTAGCCAAGGGGTTTTGAGACTTAAAACCTCTTCCAATAAAAAGAAAAGCAAAGCTACAGTCACTTAATTAAATAAGAGTAGCTAAAAAGGGATTTAGTGTTTACCCCCCCCCCCACCGCCCCCCATTTTTCAAATAAAAAAACTGAAGGATAACTAGTCACCAAATTCCAAAATCGTACCCCCCCCCCAAACAAAAAAAGGGGGTGGGGTAGATGTTAAAATCCACATTCTGACTAGATTCCATGATGCTTAACCCCTCTCCGATTTAAAAAAAAAAAACTTAAGAAAAACTACAGACGTAGACGGCGAAAAGAAAATCTTTATCGACCACCGGAGGACAATGGTTATGCTTTCCCTGGATATAGCAAAATATATAGGTCACAGCTGTGGCTGTGTATCCAAGGGAAATGCCGCATTCCTCATTAAACTTTGTACCCGAAGGCAAACCTCAAATTATTGTTATGTCCCTTCTTTGATATCAAGCAAAATAATTAATTATCAATAATTTTTAGATTGATTCATGCTTTGTTAAGTTCATTAAATAATTGTGGAAAGTTTCAATTTGATCCGAGAATGGGTGGGAAGAACTAATGTGTATGGATTCCTAAGGGGACAAAACCCTTAATGTTAAACCCATAGACATAAAACATTTTATGTCTATGGTTTAGCCAAAGGTCTGATTACTGAAGAATTAATTTCCCTTGTCGGTATAAAAATAAATAATAATTAATCAGAAATTATTTCACTAATTGATATTTTTAAAATTATTATTATTGTTTCACGTATTGTCTTTGCGAAGGAATTATTGTGCGAAGTTTCAACTTGATCCGAGAATGGGTCTGGAAGATGAACATGTTCAAACATTATGCATGCTCATCTGTTTACAAAATTTCATTCCACTCAACCGAACACTTCAATTATAAAATAATAGGCTGATAATGCTGGTTGCGTGTTGACTCACATAAAAAAAAATAATCTCCAAACAACAAGAATCATCAGCGTTTCTCAAACTGTTTAGTGTGTGTGTGTGGGGGGGGGGGGGTGTAACGTCCTCACATAAACAAGGAGTTGGGGTTAGTTGTTACTTTTAATTTTCAAGGAGAAAAAAAAATACATTGTAGGCTAGTTATCAATTGATATTTGGATATTAGTCAAGTAAAAGGAAATTATAACAAATTATCAAAAATAATATATTGCAAGTAGGAGAGGTCGTTTTATCTTTTAATAGACTCAAGTCCTTATAAGTGTAGCCTTTATAAGGAGGCGTCTGCAACTATATCGGTTAAAACTTTATGCAGAAGGCAATTTGAAATGACTCCACTAATGTGATTCTTTTCAACTTTCTTATGTCAAATTGGTCTGAATTTTCCCCACTGCTGTACATCGTTATGTTGACGCCTTTTGTGTGACGACAAATAATAAGCTAAATAATACTAAATATAAACAAGCAAAAGAAAAAAAAACTTTATAAAAACAAAGCTTATCTAAGGGAAAGAACTGCTATTAACTGCCATTTCTCTCAAGATGGCAGAGTTAAGCTCCCATTCTGCTATATAAAACAAACTAATTAATTGTTGTTTTTTTTTGATTGATTCGAGTATTGTCATTGGCTATGAATAATTATGCAAATTTAAACTTGATCTGAGAATGAAAAGTGGGAGAAAAAAAAATAATATATATTTATACCAGACATAGTGAGTGGATTAAAACTTTGTAAAATTCTAGAGGGCCCCATTGTAAAAGTTTAAGAAACAGTTGAACAAATTAAGTTTTGCAAACTAGAATTCCATTTCCACGATTCTTAAGTAACCATGCTTTTCTCTTCACACTATTATGTACAGAATATTGGGAATTTCTCTAAGCTAAATTCTTGTCTTTTTCTAGTTAAAAAAAATCTTTAAGGGTTAAAAAAAAGTATGTTTTTTGAAAATGTAGTTATCTGTGTTGTTAACAGTAAAATATTATATTCACTGTATATCAGCATACAATTGAGATAAAAGAACAACCTGATTCAGTTTGTAATTTATTTTATTGGAATGATCAAAACAATGCTCTAAGTAACTTGAACATACCATATTGAAGTACAAAGCACAATTCATTTTACTTGCAGCATTATTTACATCTATGTACATTAATTTATGCAAATCAATTCTTGCAACAACAATTAGGCTCTTTGAGTGACACATTTATTTCACTCTAAAACATTTAAAGGATAATTTTATACAAAAACTGTATCACTGCTTCAACACAGTGGTCAGCATTAAAAAGTTCTTATATATCATTACTAGACATATATTACCCGCGGCTTGCTGGTTTTTTGTTTGCGTATAACTGTCAATGAGTCACTGAGAGTGGTTTCTGAACAATTAAACCAAATAATAATTTTATACGTAAAGCGAATGCGTAAATGTAAAAAAGTATGAATGGTGCTATCAAAATAGCTAATCGACTTAATCCATTTTTTCAAATAAAAACATTTGCTTCTTGGCCTACATATATTTGATTAAAATTAAATGAATAGACTTTATTTTGTATGTTCATGTGTTAAATAATAAAGTAGATCTTAAGTTAGACATATATCTAGATCTAGAGTAATCTAGAGATAGTAGAGTTAAATATTGGCTTGGATAGAGTTCATTATGCACGTGCGCATGTGTGACCTTTTTAATTAGATGTACGCGAATGAATTAAACTATAAGAATATATCTTAATACGGCTTCGCAGCTTTAGCGAACAAAGGCATGAAAAATGCTTTAGAAAAACAAATTTGAATGTTAATTTGATTAAAATATGAAATGAATGGGCTATAATTAGTATGTTCATGTGTTAAAGTATAAAACTATCTTTCTAAAGAAAAGTTATAACATCTTAGAGTTGGATTAAAGTTTTAGACCTAGGAATAGAGAGATGTGTACCATTACAGTATTGTCTAATGAAAGAATGCTCATCAGGAATTCTACATTCGCAGATATAAGGAACGAATTTATGTAAAAAATGCTTTTGAAACACAAATTTGAAGGTTAATTTTATTAAATAATGAAATCAATGGACTATATTTTGTATTTTCATTGCGTCAAAGTAAAAAAACTATCTGCGCAAAGTGTAGTTCTTAAAATTAGATCTAGACCCTTTCGATCTTTTCTCATGTAAACATGGCCTAGATCGATGAAGTTATAATGCTTTCATAGAGCTGGTCAACTTTTTTTTTGAGGGTCTTAAGTTTGTTCTAGGGCTACAATACATACACTACGGTCTAAGTTGGTACTCAAGGAACATTTCTGCCAAGTTTTATCAAGATTGGTGAAATGGTTTTGATTTCTATGCAAGGACATACATACAACATACGCCTTACTTTCTGCTTTATATAATAGATACTTAATCTAAGACTAGGTTCCATTTAAAAGTACATTGTTAAGACTGAACCAGTACATTTGAATTAGCAATACAACTAGTTTGTATAAACTTGTATTCATAACCAATAGTTCTTTACTTTGAATTTGAATTCGTTCAATGAGATTTTCATCTCCAAGATAGGGTCTCCATGAACTATTTCTCTAGTGACTATCCCTGCTATACCAAAAAGATACTTTTTATTTGCTTTCCCAAAAGTTCTAGTGCCTGTTCATCTGAAAGGCATGTTGCAGCAAATCACAGAAATTTAACAAAACATCTTAAATAAATTTATCACCAGTGGTTTCTAATCAACAAAATGAAAATAAATTCAATGAAACAATGATTGGTTTCTAGACAAACGTCTGACGCATTGATGAAAATAAAATAAAAATCTAGAGGCTTTTAATTGTAAGATGTGTGACAAAGAGAAAAAGCAAACAGAAAAGACAATTTGTTTTCTTGGTTTTTCATCTGTTTTATCCTGATTGTTAGTAATATGTAACACAGGACATTAGTATTGATGTGCTTATACTTTATTAACTTAGTAACTATTTTAAAAGTGTACAACGTTACAAGGTTTATCAAATGGGTTGGGCAAACTTTGATAATAATTCCAGGCTTGTAATGGCTTTTACTGTCACAGATAAAAATAGGTAGCTCTTTGATCTTACTTTAGAGAAAGAGAAAAATGTTGACATTAACATCATTAGTTGTGATTACACATGGACAATATCAAATAAATAACCTTTCAATAATATAATTCTTTTATCTAGTGCTGGCGTTGCTTGTCTTACTGTGTTGGTCTGTGATCAATGTCACCTATAAGACAAAAAACATGAGTATTTTTTAAAGTGCTGTACTTAAAACTACAATTAATAACATTAGTGATTTGGATAATTAGTCCATACATCATTTTTCTCCAAACCACAATTGTACCAATGCTAGCCTTCTGATTGGCATTGTACACAAGAACCTAATAAAATCTTTGTTTATATTATTTTAAAAGGGGATATTCAGTTGTAGATTTATCTTGCAATTGTTATGTATAAAACTTATAAACACTTCAACAAATCTAACTTTAATTCTATACAAACTTATAAAAGTAATTTTGATTTAATCTAATTTTAACATGTAAAACAAATGTGAAAAAAAAACTCCCTAAAAAGCTAAAACTTATCAATAGAAACTACTATAGAATAAAATTTATTGCTTAATCCACAAGGAAATTATTTTACATTACATTAGTTTCCAAAATATTCATTAATAAAGTATTTGAAACATTAGTCAGAATAACTATAGCATGTTTCAAGATTTTATATACTTAAGTCCAATAAATAAAAAAAAATTTATCAATTCCTCAAGTACCAATACCAGTTATTAATTAAGTGAAATCAAGAGTCTTAAATCAGCAGAAACAAAATATGCTAAATGAATGACATAGTTCTGCATCTTTAAAACAGGTTTTAGTTTTCAATACTGTCTGGTGTAATAGTGGAAGTGAGGAATTAAAATTCAGATGAACATTTAAGAAAAAAACAACTTTTAAAAAAATATATTTTACTGTTGTAACTGGTAGTGTAATAGTAGGCAGATATTGTACAGTGCATAAAGGGTAACTTGTAACCTGCATCATAGAAATGGTTTTAGTTCAATTACTATTATTAACAAGAGGTAATGTGTTGACATTTAGGATTGGGCTATGTTATTCTTTAAGGATTGACGTAGAAAAACAAAACACAAGGCATAAGGTAGGATGTTGTGATTAAGTCATTAGTGGTGCCCCAAGATTAATGTGCTGACGATATGAACATTTCTATTTTTAGAAAAAAAGAATAAAAGTAAGATTTAGATGAAGTTTTCATAATTGTAAAATTTGTTCTTTTTCTTTAGGATATTAAAGAGCTATAAACTAAAGCCTTGAATAAAGTGTACCTTGTTAAATACACCTCTACCAAAGTAGTCTGCAACTACTGAGAATCCATCAGGGGCTCTTTCCAGCTAACAGAAAAAAAAATTAAATAGGCGAAATCAAATATAAACCTCAATTGTTACAGAAACAGCAAAGTTTAAACATTAATAACTAAAGATATAGTAAAATAGATTCAACTAAATGAGAAAAATTATGAAAGAATGGGTTCACAAGAAGTTGATTTAAAGATATTCTTCCTATCTGTACACTAACCTGATTGTGAAAAAATTCATGAATGTCTTTAGATTGTTCCTGGGCTCTTATAATATCCATGATTTTTCTTTAAAAAAAAAGTACCAAACACTTTTATTCAAAAAAAAAAATTAGATAAATAAGTTGACTCAATATGACTTACAATTACATTTCTATATATTTAAGACTTGGAAAACTACTATTACATAATACCTGTTCTCTGGAGCACAGACTGGACATTCCATATCATTTTCAGCATAGCTTTCAAAACAACTGAAAGAAAAATTTTCTTTCTATTAATTTTTTTTTTCATATTTACAAGTCTTAATTGTAAGACTTTCTGGTACTTAAAAACAACTTACTGTTGATGGTAAGAATGAGGCTCACAAAGGAAATGAACTGATGGTAATTCTAAAGAGTGACTACAAATATTGCACTTGGATGCTTGAAAAACTTTTGCTCTAGAAAGTTAACAAAAATACATCAATTCAAACAAGAAAGTTTTTTAATTTGTTGATCGATAACTTTTAATGTTTTAATTTTCTAAAATAGTATTTAAAATAAACAACAAATTTAAAAAAAAAGATAATTATTACGAGGTCTTTAGTTCCTCAATTTTTGTGCGTTTCTTCTCTGTATCTTCTCTATATTGTTTGATCAATCTTTCATCTTCTGCAATTTGATCATTTTCTAACTGTAAGTGGCGTACAATATAATCCTGAAATTAAAAAAAAAGTTCATAATAAAAAAATTTTTTTTTGACATAAAATATGTAATTATGTTCATTAGTTCACAGTGTTAATAAATTTCTGAAGTGTCCTTCAAATAATTTAAGACTATATTATGTTTTAAAATATGTAGAGTAATAAAAAGATCCCTGACCTTAACAACAGAGAGTGTAGCAGTAGAGTGGTGAGCCAAAATCTGAATGACCATTAAAGGAGGGAGTAAGTTTTTCTTATCAATATCTTAGCCAACAGTCAAGGAGAAATAGTACTTTACTAGGGGTCAATACCAATTAGACATTTGTTTTTACTCAAATGACGTTTGGTTTTTAGTTTATTTAATATTTTTTTTTCAAATCATAATAGAACTCAATAATGTTTTTCATTAAATATTTCAACAAAAAAATTTTTTTTAAGTTACAAAAATGTTTAATTTTTTCCTTAACATAATATTTATAAAGCAAATTTGTGTAGCTCAAATATGGAAAAACAATTTATCGTCAAAAGGACTTTGCAGATCAATTAGCAGATATGTTTAGAATGTAAATAAACAACATAATCTAGGTGATATACTTTCAAGCCAATAGTTAAGGATACGAGATAAAACCTCCATCAACTGAGACTTACAGTACTCTTCTTTACAGGCAAAATAAGACAGTGCTTGAATCCACAACTGGGGGTCTTGTTGGCTGGGGAAGCAAAGAACATATGAAAAAAAAAATAACAACACAAGAAGTTAGGAATAAACACAAATACTTTCCCACTCACCCAAACTTCTTGCAAGTCTCAATGACATGAAGATGTTCTAAATGCTCCATGTGATACCTTAGGATTTGTTGATATCTGGGGACAATAAAATATTTAGGTTAGGAAAACTCAAAAAACTTTTTTTCTCCAAATTAGAAAGAAAAGAAATAGCATGTTTCAAGATTTTATATACTTAAATCCAATAAATAAAAAAAAATACTAAGAAATAATCACATATGTTGTTTTTCATAGTGTAAATTCCCTAAAACATTATGTACTATCTTAATCTTTTAAAAAGTATGAATAATAGTCAATTTTGAAAACCTACAAATGTGCCTTCTCATACAGATAAAGTATTCCAGCTTTAAAGTTGTTCATCTGACACAGAATCAATGCCTGGTCAATGTCATAATTGGCCTGAAAAGTTTATCAAAAGTAAAAAAAAAAAAGTTATCGGAAATGCTTAGCAACACAGTTCACATTCTTCAGAAGTACAGTAGAATCCAGATAATTCAAACTCGTTTAAATCAAAATTTTCATGAATATTTCACTTCATTGTTTAGTTTTATTTCCTTCTCTGTCTTTATAGAAAAAAACAACTATTAATTGAAAGCCTGTTAGGTTCATACAAGCCAGTGGGTTTGTAGTGTGCCTAGTGAAGTGCAGGGACTGGTCCAATGATACCTCATTTGCCAATTCTCACTAAAGCATACATTATACAATAAGCACTGAGTTGTAATAATAATCACTTGCTAAATCGATATTTTCTAAGTTCTAAACAGAATGGCATCATGAATTTCTAAAATTCCAAATCCTTTGAAGAAAAAATACAAATCTAATACAACTCAAATAAAAAAAAATGTTTAAAAAATAACATGAAAATCAAATAACCACATATTTCATGACTTGAGAGTAACTTAACAGAGTATCAATCTTATTCAGTTCTTTCCTTGGTTGAAGTTCTATTTAAAGGTATTCCTGAACAAATCAAATAAAGCAGATTCCACTGTACAATTTATTGAGGGAAAAAATAAGCTTTAGAATCTATAACTGATTCATTGAAAAACAAAAACACTTACATCTGGGTTTTTTAACAAGTCCAAAGTTTTTCTCTCTCTGTCAACTCTTGTCTTTATAGTGATAAAAAAAAGTAAAAACAGTGGTATATTAAACAAAATGTTACCATTGTAACAAAATAGGAAATATTAAAAAATAAACATTTTTTAAAGAAATATTTCTTTAGTACTCACAGAGATATCTTTTTCATGCACCATATCATGAAGATATAGCTCTAATAAAGTATTGTAAACCAAGTTGGAAGAATTGGGCTGAACCTTAAAATAGAAAATTTGTAAAAAACATTATTGCTGTGTATAATACTAATGTATAATTTTACAGGCTATAAACATGGCATGTTTATCATACAACAAAAATCGCCCATTATACAACAGTAGATATTATAAGCTTTGGGTAAGGGGGGGGCTCGTTAGCGTTCTGGCTACCCACCTAGAAGGAAAACCTTTAGGCAGTTTGCAGCACACAGTACTACACACTGGCAGAGCCTGCGATGACAATGATCTCAAGCTGTATCGGCACTTGATATTGCTTAGGATACATCTGCACGAAGAAGGGGGAAATGCTGTGTAGGCAACATAGTTTCCACCATTGCAAATGCCCAGGCATTCATCTCATTTCAATGAGATGATCCATAGTAGCTTTGCAACTGAAGGAGGCCATATATATATATATAAATTTAGATAAACATTTATTGTAACTATCTCAAAATCTATTTAGTCAATATAAGTAAAAAATTATATGGCTTATTCTGTGTCAAGATAATGATCTTTTTATCTTTTAATGATGTTTGTTTCTAAATAACTGTCGCTTTGCATCAGTACTCAAAGTTTCTTCTCCATGAGGCATCTCTTAAATGCATTATGAAACTACAACCTTAGAGTGATCAGGTACGGTTACTTAGTTATCATATACTAATTGAGATTCATGACTAATGGGAGGTTATTCCCACTAACACCCCAGCTGTGTCAACCTTGAAACTAAGTACAACCAAACAAAATACAAAAATAACAATACCTCAATCATGTGTTCCAAAAATTCCGTCAACTTGGAAGAATTATTCACAAAAATGTGAATAAACTCTTCAGCATTGGCTTTCTGGATCTTTGAAGGAAGAGTACCTTTCAAAAGAAAATATTTAGAAGAAATATTTATATTTTTTAAAAGTCTAGATAAATTTATCAGTTAGTTCTGTTGAATATTATTTACATTTATCTACAATTTATAAACAGGGTTCCCCCACCATTCTGAGATTAGGATTTCAGGAGATTTCCAGGAGTTTTCCAGGAGAAAATATTCGATTTTAGGAGTGGAAAAACACGAACTATATCTATATTTAGTAATAAAATATAAGAATTACCATATACATGTCTACAATTTTTTTTTCCTTTTCAAACTAGCAAATTCAAAAGTAACTGATTAAAGAGTAAAAAAGTACTTGTAAACCAATAAGCCTATTTGCACTACTCTCTCTATATATATTGCTTGTATTAGTCAACATTAGGAATTAATTAAAATCTCTAAAATTAAACAAATTGCAATGTATTTACATAACACATTATCAATATCAGTTTCCTATTTCAGTGGAAATCTCTTGCATTGATTTTTTTTTAATTAACAATAGGTGTCTTTAAATCTATAAAATCTAGCTCTGAATCATAAAGCTAGAAGTGAATTTGATAGTAAAACCATGAATAGTTTAATTTTATATAGCAGCTTAAATACTATATAGACCATATTGGCATATTACAATATACTCTAAGCCCCATCTACTTCACAATCTAGATTTATAAAACTAAAACTAAGAGAGAGATTCCAGAATCTAAGTAGATCTCTATTAGATCTAGATTTCTAGAAATATAATCTATACCATTAATCATATATACTCTAAGTCTAAAGCCTCCACCCTAAAAAGTACAGTAAAAGTAGAATAGTAGGCCCTATATTCAGTAGGCCTATATTGGCTATAACTATTATATACTGTCTGTAACTATATCACTATCTATATCACTATAAATGTCTCTATCTAGATTGACTAGATATATCTATCTCTATCTGCTATCTAGATCTGACTAGAGATCTACTAGTAACTATTACTACTACTAGATCTAGAAGATAACTAGCTCTAGATCTAGATTAATCTAGAAGTAGAATCAATCTACTATCTAGATCGTACTGATCATAGTAGTAGATCTAGTAGACTAGATACAGAATAGATCTACATAATATTATAATATACATATAGTAATAGATCTATATCTAGTCATTTCTAGTAGATCTAGAGTCTAGAATTCTAGATCATCATCATGATCATCTACTACGTACTAGATCTACTACTACTACAGTACTAGTTTAGGCCAGGCATGGCCCAGGCTAGATTCTAGATCTAGGTAGATCATCTACTAGATGATCATGATAGATCTAATCTAGATTTACGGTCTAGTCTTAATTTTAATATCAAGTCTTTCTAGATTTAGATCTAGATAAAATAGATCTAGCATTTTCATTCTAATTCTAGATCTATCAAATCTATGTAGATCTAGATTTGTTTTTAAAAAAATTACTTTTGAGATAGACTTAGAATACCGTTACTTAGATCTAGATCTATGTTTATATATGCCAGTGACTATTAAAGTAAACAATATATAATAACAAAGTATTAGAACGTCCGTTTTAGGCTTGAATTCATCATATTATTACATTTTTATTAAATGAAAGCCGACAATGCCATTTTTTTTCTTAATCGCCCGTAGGATCAGGATTTTCATATTGAATGACACCCAAAAAGACAATTTTGTCTATTTTTCAGGAGATTCTTATGACTTTTCAGGAGATTTTTAATAATTTCAGGAGATTTCCAGGACTTTTTCATATATTTTGCAATTTCAGGAGATTTCCAGGAGCTCCTGAAAAATCAGGAGGCCGCGGGAACCCTGATAAAGCTTTGACAATTTTTACTTACCATCCAAACTATTTTGATCAATGAGAGGTTCTGAAATGGAAAAAAAAAGTATTTAATACACATGTAACCTAGTTGTTTTTTTTACTTACAAAATTGATTATAGGATTAATTAAACTCTCAATTAAATAGAAATAAATAATGAAGAGTAAATGTAAAGGTAACTCTGCAAGTCATTATGACTTTTTGGCTGCTGATAATTCTGATTCCATATAACTGTTGATATTAAATTGCTTTATTTTATTTGAAAATTGCTAACAATATGCATATTTATTTACAAAAGGGCTTGCTTTCACAAGACTACACGAAGAGCAGCTGCTGTAATTATCATTAAAAAAGCATAATAGGTTGATGGTATGATATATTTCTATACCACAGTAAAAAAGATGAGACTTTTATTTTTATCTAGTTGTCAATATGGTATGAGTATATTTACATAGATAACGCATATTTAACTTTAAAAAAAAAAAAAGAGTATGTTTTTAGAGGCCCATACTTAGCCATTTTATCTACTGTAAGGAAGAAGTAGAAGAACTTAAAATATCAAATTTATTGAAGTATTTAGCCAATTATTTAATGGTTTACAAGTATATGCCTATACAATATAATTGAAAAAATAAATTGTTCCATTAGCTATCACATCTTCACATTAAAATTATTTTCACCATGCAAGCTGCTGAAAATATAAAATGAAATTAAAAGGTATTGAACATGGCCTGATACTAATTCAAAGAAACTGAGACTAACAAAAATTTTCTTGAAGTCACTTACTGTCTGTAGGTTTATAATCAGTACAAAGTCTTTTAAGCAGTTCTGTTGTTTGTTTAGGAACTTCATTCATCAAAACTTTACCATATTGTTTCAAGTTGCTCTCTGCCTAAAAAAAAAGAAAGAATAATAATATGGACAATAAAGAAAGATTAACTGAGCCTATAAAGAGTATTTTTATTAAATATTTTTCATTTAATGTTTTTATTAACTTACTGATTCAAAGTCTAGCTTGCCAATATACTGTAGTGCCTTTTGATAATCTTTGATATCTTCAATTTGTATTTTGAGATAATGCTCATGCTTTCTGTGTTTCTCTGCTAGTGCTAAGGCATGAGCACAATACCCAGACTGACGACACACATTGATAGCGGTCTCTACATCAAAGTCAACAGCTCTATTCTTTGTCTACAAGTTTTCAGAACAAAAAGAATACAATGCAGATAAAAGAAATATTGAATAAGATATTAGTTGCATATGAGTTAACTGCTCTGCTATGATCTGTCAAACTTAAGTACATGAATACATATTTACCATGATAAATTCGTCAAGCTTGGAAACGTCTTTCAGTTTAGTATAACAGTTGAGAAGAAGGGTTGTGTGTTCCTCTGTAGCAGTTTGAGACATATGAAGGGCTTGGAGGTATTTGGTTAAATTGTGAATACGCTGGGCATCCAAGAACTAGAAAGATACAAAATTAAGGTCAGCTTCAACAGCATTGTACCAAAAAAAACAATCAACAAACAAAGTAAGTAAAGCAGTACAAGCCTCTATTATCAAACTTAATACCTAACTTAGATAGTTCATCAACCAAACTATAACAATAAGAAAAGCAGACCTTTCGTATTACATAAGATGCTTCCAGTTTTCCAATAGTTTTGATATATTGATCTATAGCCCCATCATGATCTCCCTTGCTATACAAATGGTCACCATACTGTGTGAAAATATCAATCAAACCATCTTGATCTAACTGTTGACTTTTTGCTAGGCTGTCAAAATAAAAATTCTTGATTAATGTCAATAAAAATTGACGGAATTAGAAACTTAGTGAAATAAAAGTACTACAAATATTTTTTAAAATGCTCTAAACAACTACATTTATTATTACCTTATAGCTAAAGCGTAGTTATTTTTTTTAAACAGCATTTCTAATTTACTTTGTGTATCTTTTTCTTGAAGCTGGTAAAGCTAAAAATGACGGAATAAAAAAATAGTTGAAACAGCTTATAACTGATAATGAGAAGAGCAAGACAAAAAAAAGGATTGCACCTAAATTTTGCAAACCATAAAATATGGGTCAAAACAGATTTTTAAAAGATTTTCTATGTTTTTCTATGCCAAAATGACAGATTGTTGGACTTAACAGAAAAAACACATAAAGCTAAAAGAGGCTTTTTCCCATATTGTGCCACTTAAAGCAACTAGGCAACAAAAAAACCTTTTAAAATCATACAATACCAACAAAAAAATTATTATTTTACACTCTTAATGGGAATAAAATAGCCTTCCATGTCCACATAATGCACAAACTATTCTGTATAAAAAATCATTTCTAAAAAATGTGCATGATATTTAAATACAGTGTAAATTCTTAGTCTTTATAAAAATAAAATGAACATTTATGTTAACTTTTAGTTGCTATTATACCAGAATACTAACAATTAATTAGTACATTTATTTGTTTATAACATTTCTTTTTACAAATAACATAGTTGTATGTATAAATGTTATCAAAAATATACATGAAAATGATCATTCTTACTGTAATCTTCCTTACATTTATGTGTTGATTTAAAAGAGGAATATCTTTATGAAAAAAGAAACTAAACAGCAACATGGTTAATTTTTAAAATAAAACGTTTCATTTTGGGTAGACAAAAAGTTGCAGTTGCACCTAAGCTTTGCAAACCACAAAATATGGTTAAATCAGACTTTCCATAGCACTTCAAGTTTTTGAGATGTAAACGTGACAGTCAGGCAACATAAAAGTAATAGTGGCTTTTTCCCTAACAGGGGCCGTATAAAAAAAAAAAAATAAAAAAAAAAAAAACGTTTTAAAAATAGTATCTCAACAGAGCTAAAAAAGATTTGACCGAGTTTGTTTTGCCAATAAATAACAAATATTTTTCACATTTAAAGAATACAGGTACATAGAAAGGCTAAAATAAATTCATTTGTTAATGTTAACATCAGACTTATATTTAGTGATTAGTTCTCTGGGCATTAAAAATAGTAAATTTAAAACAAGTTTTTATTATTTGTACAATAAAATTTGATTAATATTGTTGAAAGTGTGAATTCGTGTATTGATATAAAAAGCTAATTCTAAATTCCACTCTTAACCTTTATATCCAACTACCTATTGAAGCAGTAGAAATGAACACACCTTTCTGTCTCCAGTAAATATAAAAATGGAACCTGATTCACATAACACATCAATGACTTGTGGGTAAGGAGCTGAATAAGCAATAAACTTGTTCTGAATATCATACACAGTGACTGTGTTCATTTCCATACCATGAAGTCCACTTTAAAAAAAAAATTAAAAAAAATAAGGTAAAATCTCTTGGTAATACATACTCTTATATAGTAAGCCCCTGTGGGATAAATCATACTAATAAATAAATATAATAATGCATAATAAATAATAAAATTAATAAGTTAAAATGTTGATAAAAACTTACAGCACAGGAGCTCTAGGTAAGGTTTTACTCTCTCTACCAACAATAATAAGATAGCCACGAAACCAGTGAAGTTGAAGCTTTAGTCCTTCAAATGCTAAACATGGACCACGTCCATCAGGTTGATAAAAATAAACTGCCTACAACAGAAGATTAAATGCGAACAGCTAAAGCTTGTATATTAGTTATATGTTTTGATTAATAGAGTTATAAATGTTGATTGTACTTGGAATGATATCCAAGTCAAAACAATTTATGTGTCTACACAATGTGTCTTAAGATTAAAAAAAACCGCAAACAACTATAATTTATCCTGCATAACAAATTGTAACTTGATTTACCAATCATACAAAATTTTACAAGCAATCAAACTGAATTTCATCATGTAATAAATATAACCTGAATATGATTTACTATTCAATGAAGTTAAAATGAAAAATAATGATAATTATAATTTATAATAATAATAATAATAATTTTATTTATAAAGTGCTGTTAACAAACAAAATGTAAGCTCAAGACGCTGTAATAACATTACGAACACAAACACGAAAGTTAAATGACAAACTGATCTAAAAAAGTTTTAAACAGGTAGGTCTTAAAGTTCTTGATAGTAATGTAGCATTTATATACTATATACTTTTTTTTAAAAAAGATGCATCACTATAACTACAAAACTTTAATTAGGGCTACAATATGTGCGAGTGTAGAGATGCTTCAGCAATATTTTTTAAAAATCACTCGTCTGAAGTTGTATATTTTATTAATGATATGTGCCTTTGAAATGAACAAATGTAAAATGTGAGGGTAGAATATCAGTGGCATTTCTAAAGAAAAAAATAGCTGATTAAAATGTAAAAGATTAAATTAAAATCACGTTATTAAATAAATATGAGACTACTTACAATGTTTTTAATAAATAATAAGAATATTTTTCTTTTTTTAACTTGCAACAAAAATAATTTTTTCAAAGGAGCTTTTATAGAAAATCCTAACCCCCCACAGCACACACAGTCAGGAAATGATAAGGTTAAAACAAGACGTCACTTTATTTCTATATAAACCATGTAACTATGTTTTTGTTTTTCATTATGTCAAAATCTATTAATCATTAAAAAAAAAAAAGAAATAAGCTTTAAAAAAAGAACTGTTTTAAAAATGTTAGCAGATATGTATGTACTTACTCAATTATGAATTTTAAAAAATTTAAATTCATATAGAACTCCTTACAAAAAAATTGTTATAAAACATGTACACCTTAAAATGATATTTTTAGACTTCATTATGATTCTTTTTTATTTACATCATAAGACATAGAAGATAACAATAAACTACACTTTTTTTTTTGAAAGAGCTTAATTATTAATTAAATACAATGAAGTTTCTACAGCAGAAAAGAACTCATAACTTACATCCTGTCTTCCAATGACTAGCTGGTTATCTTGACTAGCATCACTCATCGTTATACAACCAATGCTTGCACCAGTATTCTCAAGAAGTGTCTAAGTGAAATACAAATGGTTTTACATTATTAGCATACCAGGAGATTAAGGTAGGGTTAATTATTAGAATTGCCTTGTTGTGTATTTTTAACTATGTGTTTGGTTGAGATGTAATGCATAGGTCTTTCACAACTAAATGTACACTATCTTGGGTGAAATGGTGAGCTTGGTGATGTCAAGAGTATAGAATGAATGAAAGGAAATGGCTTTTTTTACGTGGATTAGAGCTATCAATTTTAACACTAGCAGCTAATTTTGATATTTGTGGTTGTATTGGATAACTAACAAACTGATGTCCCCCCTCCACCAAAATCCAATTAAAAATAACTCTGGATATCTTTGTTACTAAATCAACCTGTTTTAAAAACATGAACATTGAATACTCAAGCACTAGAGGAATATCAAGGAAAACAAATAAGTGAATAGTTGAAACTTCAGATGTAGAAGAACATCTTCTTGCAATACCTCTTCAATAAAAAGAAAAAGGACCCCAAATCATTTAATAAGGTATTCCCCAGTGATATTTTCAAGTCCCTAAAAATGTCAAACAAGTAAATCATTTTCCACATAATACTCATTCATTTGCAAACTATCTGAATTTGAACTTGTGGCTCACACCTCCTCTGGCCAACGTGCTTGTATAAATATTTTATTTATTGTTTTACTTTAGAGCGGTGACCTATAAAGGGGACTAATTCAGCTTATACCACCACTTTAGTCAAGTAAAATTTCTTTCCCTTGTTTGAGACACCAAACACTATAATTTATACCAGTAAAAGAATGGACAGGCCTGCCATTGACAGAGGTTCTAACTATGGCAAAAGACAAAGAGAGAGGAATGGAGAAAGATGGTCGACTAATCTCGCAAGGTGCCCCCAACGATCCAAGATTGGGGGTTGGATAAATAATGTGTACAAATGTGCTTTTTGGCAGAAGTGCCCTAACCTGAAGTGCTGATAAGCTACGTTGTTTTAAAATGTATATAAATTATTTTAGTGCACTTTTTAGCACCGCAGAATCAAATTTTCTAAGCTATTCCGTTTGTAGCTTTCATTAAGTTGGCAACATTGAAATTCAATATAGCCACCTTGACATTGTTTAGTTTGTTGTGGAAAATCTCCAATATAAAATAATAAAAGTTGAGAAATTTAGAAATGTATCGCTTTTTAAAATGATAGGGCTTTAACAAGATACAATTTCAACACAAACTCACAATGACCTTTATTTAAGTCAACTGACCTGTTGATCCTTTGCTGTTAAATTTATGGCTACTGTTGAATTTTCGGTAACAACAAATAGAAACAAATCCTGTTTCCCCTGTGTTTTGAAAGCTAATCCAGTAACACATTTATTACCTTCACAAACAATGCGAGACTTGCTGTGCCTAGAAGAATTAAAAATTGTATGTCTTTTATTACAGGTATATGTAACATTCAAACAATATTATAGTCAAAGAGTACTAATTTTATTCATACCTTTCTCTTGTAACATCCCCTTTATAGAGTAAAACAATACCATTTTCAAAGCCAACAGCCATAAAATTTAAATTTTCATGAACAGTAAAAGCTGATACCTTTAAAATAGAGAATAAGTAAGTATTATAATTTCTTAAACATTTTAAATATTAATACTATTTTTTTTAAAACAAAATATCAATGTATCTATGTATACATGTGTATATATATGTGTAATGTATTGCTTGAGGTTGTAAGGCTGATTCTTAGTTTTATGTCATGTATTACAAATTTCATATTAATTAAACCTTCTTGCCATAATCAATGCAGAGATCTTAAATTTTAGTGCAAATGTTTTCTGATATTCTGATATGTTTTCTCTAGAGAGGATAATTTTGTTACAAAAGAACTTTACAATCTTCAGTATCATACAGAGCTCTATGGTAAGAATAGGAAGAAAAAAAAACTTTGAATATATGCAAAAACCTACTGGAGTTGGTTTATTCCCTGGAATTGCTCTTGTCAAACGGGTACAAGCTGGATTTCCACGCTCCATCTGTAAAAAATACAACAAACAAAATCATATTCAATGCAATAGAATCATAAGAAGAAAAAAAAAGCTAAACACTGAGTACATACAATAAGTGAATCTGAATTTGAAAAATACAAAACTTCTGGCGACAAACTCTCACCTTTTCAAGATTCCAGACTTTAATAAGAGGGTTGATACCTGGTTCATCTTCCTGGCAATGTATACATTTTTGTCAATTTATAAAATGAAATATCTTCCCTGCTTATTTATATAAATTTTTTTAAAAAAGGAGCATTAAAAAACAATGAAAAAAAAACAAAAAAACTTACACCAATAGAAATGAGCAGATTGTGCTGCTTGAGTTGGAGTAGATGTGTTACTCTAATCTCATAAGCTCTAAATGCTGTCAGTTCCATTTGCCTATTTATAAAGTAAAGATTGCCTTCAAAATCACCAACTATCAACTGACCACGCCCACTTGTACATGCTGAAACATTCACATCCTGTAGAATGTTGCAAAATATTAGTTGCTCCAGTTATAGGCTTACTATAATCTATATAAAAAGTTAACCCTACACACTACTCACTTTAAGTTGATCAAATATCTGATCTGTAGCAGGGTCTTTAACAGGTTCTTTGTCAAAGAAATTAAATCTCCTCCACTGAAACAAAAATTATTGTTCAATTTTCTAGTAATATTTCTTAAAAATAAAATACCATGAAAATTTCCATAATTGGTAATATTATATTTATAATAAATATAATAATATACATTATGCTACACACACAATCTAAATTACATTCACTATATCAACATTCATCTACAGTATAACCAAATAATTTGTTTCTGAAATATATTAAGATGATCTTTAGAAGCTAAAATGTAAACAGAGCAAATGTAACTTCAAGAATCACAATCAAGAAGACATTTTATTAATTGTATTTTGGTTATAATAATAATAATAATATAGACTATAATGTTCATTTAATGTTGAATTTATTAGACTAGTCTAGATTCTACATCTAGAATATATATAATATTAGATATATATATATACTAAACTAATATATGTGTTAGCTAGTTCTAGATCTTGTCTCTTAACGTTGCTAGATCTAGACTTTGTCCTAGATGATAGATCTAGAAGTAGTAGAACACTTTCTCACACACACTCAGTTACACTTTCAGACTTTGACTGTCAACAGTGTTGTGACTGTCTTCACTCAGCATACTTACATGGTAAAATTTACACTTTGACTTAACTGTCTTATTCTTACTCTTAGCTAGTGTCAGTGACACTATTACTAGATCTATAGTTTATATAGAGCTAGATCCTAGCTTTAGATTCTAGAATAGATCTATTTATATTATATTCTATGTAATTATAGACTGATGACAGCATTGAAACTTTAGTAAAATTAGTTGAGTGTACACTAGACTAGAGTACTAAACATCTAGATCTAGACTACACAGCAGATCTGGAAGAATCTATATATTCTAGATCTAAGATCTAGTAGATCAGATATCTACTCATGACCTAGACTATCTAGTATTTAACAATTAATTATAGTATATAATAATATAGATTTAATATTACTATATATGGATCTATCTATACTATAATTAGATAATATCTAGCAGATTTTAGGGATCTAGAACTCTAGAAAAGAACAGAAATAGATCTAGAATTAGTAGAATTATCATGATAGAAGATGAATCAAGGTATTACATCAGCTGGTGTAGGTATCTCAAGTTATATCATTATTACCATTATTTATACCAGATCTAAAAGGGTTCTTTCATATTTCTTCCAGGTCACATAGTTGTTGTAGTTACATCTAGTGCTATGCTTAGTTTCGGTTTATTTATAGTGGGAATTTGATGTGTTTCGGGTCAATATTTAGTGGTTTTAATTTATTCATTAGCACCATACTATACGAGGAGAATCTAGATTCTTCTTTTGTAGTTTTAACTTAAACAGTACACTTTAACCTTTGACAGATGGCACCAAAGCAAACCCTCCCTCTCTGCCCTAAAATAAACAGGCTAGAACACTAAAAGTTCGACAGTAGACCACTCAATGCATGTAACATTTTCATCCACAACCCTCCCTCTCTGCCCTAAAGTAAACAGGCTAGAACACTAGTAGACCACCAGTGTGTATTGGATTAGATAGGCCTCTCTCTCTAGTATAAAGTTTAGTCAATATGTCGTTGCTATAAATGCTGAAATAACTGGCACCAAGTTTTTTAAGCAGTTTCAGAAAATTTTAAGGTGTTAAAGTAAATAGCATGGCCTAGCCATTGTTTATACCACAACCACATGACTTTTTAAAAGTAGGTCAGAGATACAGAACAAGCCCATTTCTAGACTTTGGTCTCTAGATCATCTAGAATCTACATAAAGATCTAGATATAAATCTAGATCTAGGTCCAATATTGCAATCTACGACTATATATTAGATTTAGACTTCACACTAGACTTGAGTTTAGAGACACTAGAGCACTAGAATTCTAGAGTAAAGACTAGATTATATTAGAACTAGAAGTCTCTCGTACTCATGGCTAGATGAGTAGATCTAAACATAGTCTAGTCTAGCAAAGTCTAAAGATGAGTCTAGTCTCTAGGAGTCTAGTACTAGTGAGTAGTATAGTGCCCTAGCAAATAAGCTAGATCTAGATCTAGTGACTGTTTAGATGGATTATTTATAAATGTATCTAGTATTGTCTCTAGAGTCATGTCTAGTCTAGTATTTAGGAGAGTCTAGAATAGTCTAGACCTAGATCTAGTCACTTGTAACAACTTGTCAGTGTCACTAGAGTCTAGACTCTAAGTTAGAGTCTAGTAATTTGGACCTACTAATGTACTTTTTATACTACTAATTAGTAGTATGTGTAGTAAGTAAGTTTACTTAGTCTACTCTAACTCCTAAGTTACTAGTATCTGATAGATCTAGATATAACTATATAGATCTTCTACTAGTGAGTAGATTTTTTTCTAGTACACTTCAAGTTCTACACTAGATGATATGATCACTGATTAAAGTGATTATGACTTATGATGGTGATTGTAGTTGTACTTGTAGATCTATCAAGAATCTAAATCTAGATTAGAATTTGAAAGTAGACTCCAGTCTATAGTAAGTAGTATTAGTAGACTTCTAGACTCTAACTCTAGTCTTCTAGTGTCTCTGTCTATACCCCCTATAGACAGTGGTATAGCACACTTCCAGCACCGGGCTACCACTAACTACTCTCACTACACACTACGGCCAGTGACTACGGTACCGGACTACGTAACTTCGTCAGTCACCGAGTCAGTCTAATGTAGAGTACTGGGTGCTTTTTCGACTTTAAAAGTATGTTTTACCATGCTTTACATTTAATTATTAATATTAACAAAATTACAGTAACAAAGGAATGGTGCAAGTAAAATTTGTTCATGTATATTTATTTACATCTACGCCTACCTGTAAGAACGCCATTTTCTCATGCGATTAATATCCGGTTCAACACAAGTTTCGCCAATGAATGAAAATGTATATATATTGTATTATTATTATTTTATACTGCAATATTTTTATAAATATTTTTTGCTCTAATTTGCTAGATCTACATCCGAATAATTAGGCTTGTCTTTAAGTGAGGACTCCAGGATTTCCTGTGGCTAAGCATCAATTGCGCATACGTACTTTACCAAAAACAGCGCAGACATAACCATTGTCCGCCAGTGGTCGATTTAGATTTTCTTTTGGCCTCAAATGTGTATCCCGCGGCCTTTGTAAGAGATCTCCAGCTGTCTGTCCGAAGCCGTCTGCTGCTGGGTGTTCTATTGGCATCTAAGTTGGCGTTTCCATGGGACATCACCTTTCAGCTCACTAAAAAAGACTGCTTTTGTATAGGCCCTACGTTTGTCCCCCATACGGGATACGTGCCTTGCCCAGCGTAACTGTCAAACCATATGAAGTCCCTCTATTCTGTCCATATATCTGAATAATAACCTAAAAAAAAAAAAACAAGCAAGTAGATTCTAAATCTATTTATTTTTTAAATTTTTTGCAGCTCATTTATATTCATCCTATTTTTAAAAATTAATTTTGTAAAATGAAGTAACGTGTGGGCAATGGTTAATACTGAAGTGTGGGTGACAAAGATATAAGTTGTGTAAGTATATCTTTATTAAGTGTATTTATCGTAATATTAGCTAGGCTATCTTCATGATAAGCGAGACCTCATGTAAGCCTAAAAGGCTTTTTCGGTCAGAATAAGACACCAATACAGAACGGTGGTTGACGCGCGCAAAATGTCTAATTTTTAAGAACCTTTTGAATAATGTTTTTACTTTTAAAACTTATCATGTAAATGTATAGGCTCTAACCACATTGCAAATACAACAGATTAGTTCCTTGAAAAGAAAGATAGGCCTAGTCCATATATTTGAGGATCGCCGCCGAAAAAAAATGTAAGCCCTATTTGGAAAAATAATTTTAGAAAAAATTAATTTAAATTCGAATTCGCCATTATTGTGTTAGTAAATGGTATTCTTCTGGAATATTTAAAAGGCTTGACACTTGACAGGATTCTAGGTTTCATCTGCAAAGACTGCATCATAAAAGAGGAAATCCGATTCTGGATCACAATGGAGATTGGGCCCCAAGATCAAGGGTGGACTTAAGATCAAAATAAAAAATTGCGTGCCACATGATAAATGAATAGATGGATGCCTGGTCGTGCGGTTTGTGGATTGTTGTTCAAAATTTATCGATGGTTCCGGGTTCAAACCCTGCCCGCTCCCATCCCCCGTCGTCCTGCGGGAGATTTGGACTAGGAAGTAATTATCTTCAGCTCTGAAGGAACACCCGAAACATGTAAACCAAACAAACAAATTTTCTTAAAAACTCATCACCTTATAAAGGTTCTATAGATTATAAATAAAGAAACACACAATACCACAGTCCAAGTCGGGTCATGGTCAAACTTGGACTGCAATATAAATACCAATACAAACTCGATTTGCGGCGATTAAATATACCAAGACGGATACAATCTGAAGTAACATATAGGCCTAGATAACAACCTTCTGACAAGTGGTAACAAAGCGTAATTTAAGGTAAAATTATGTAGCCATATCAATTTAACTCAACCACACTTCTGTCGAGTAAATTTTTCCCCTTGTTCGATACCAAACAAAATAATTAATTATCAATAGCTAATTAACTAATTGATTACTTTGTTTTACTGATTCTTGTTTAGCCAAGTACAAGGAATAATTGTGCACATTTTTACTTTGATTCGAGGTTGGGGTGTGGGAGAAATAACGTGTAGGCCTACAAACTTTTTACCAAACATACAGATTACAGAGTGAGTTGAAATAAGCTTTGTAAAATTATCTTTCGGAGCAGTGGCGTTCGCTAGCATGCAATTTCCACCCAGGGGTCAATGCTCATGTAACCCACCCAGAAATACCCTTCTCCACCAAAAATTCAAACAGAACCGACACACAAATAGTCTTTAGTATATAGTAGACAAACAATGGCTCTATTTTAACTGTATATCTCTCAATATGACAAATCAGACAATATAAATACATTATATGTGAAGCTTCAGTGAGTAGGTAGCAATTTAGAATATAGTAGACAAACAATGGCTCCTTTTTAACAGTTGATCTCTCAATCTGACAACATAAATACACTACATATGGAAGTGAGTAGTTAGCAATTAAGTACAAAATTGATGTCCGTGCTTCGACTGGTCTCCAAAACTTCATGACGTTAAGCAGTAGGTTTATTTACGTTTTGGTGAGATCCACGAATCTATTCTTGTTTTCACCAATAAGAATCAGCAGCTTTAATGTGCCAACACCTTTATGTACACAAATTACCACAAAAAAAAAAAAAAAAAAGATGGCATCTAGTCTTTAAGGCTAAGACTGCTTTATTGATCCTTACGGAAATTTGTTGTGATTACAAGGACTCTTTTCTCATAAAAAGACAACACAACAGCAAAATACACATAAATACAACAGACACAACATAAAGACTTCATTCAGCTACACACAGGCATCTTGGTGCTTTTCATGTTCCCTGATCAACGAGTGGCGGTGATAGTCTGACCAAGGGAGGTAAGAACGAGTTTTTGTATCGCTCTGTTTTTGTTTTGATTGACAGCAGTCGCCCACTTCGCGACGACCTGACGTAGTTCTGATGGAGCGGGTGGCCGTTGTCCAAGATTTTTTCGATTTTCCTTAGACACTTACTGTTCAAAAAGTTCCTTTAAATAGGGTAATGTTGTGAGTGTAATTTTAATTTTTGATGTCTTTTTTGTGGTGTTTTCTAGACGTAGCAACAGTTTAGAGATACGTGATTTACTGATTTACGTAACGAGTTAAAGGTAGGCAAAAAAGTTTAATAGAAAGATCAGAGAAAACTTGAATCAGTTTTCTGGCTTCAAAACTATGTTGTGAACTAATTTCACAAAGAATTATGTAACCGGTACTGTGAAGTAAATGCAATAAATGAGTCAAACAGACACAAAATAATTCGTAAACTGTAATTTATGAAACTTTATTTTCCTCTCTATAGCACCATGATTGTTTCTAACATTTATAAAGTTACACTAATACATTTGGCATGCACTATATAGAACTGTAGAATATTTAACATTGAAGACAATACCCCACCATGAAAAAGTTTCAATGTTCACAAAGTATAAATAACAAGAACAAGCCGGAGAAAAATTGTACTACTGAATTGAAACATAAAGAAAGCAGAAGAAAGATTTCGTGAATATTATTGAATAGAAGTAGTTTTTTTCCATTAGTAACAAAATCTGATGCATAAACAAGTAGTGTTTTTTTTTTCAATTTAAAAAAAAAATTAAAATGAGATGTGTACATCAATTGTGTACAGTATATATGGACAGGAAAGCTTTCCACAGAGTATGGCATGGGGCACTCTTGGCGACAATAGAAAAGTACTATGTTAATCAAAATATAATAAAAGTAATCCAGAACATCGATAAGCAGGCCACTAGTCAAAAACAACAACATTGGGGACTAGTTAAAAACCACAGTTGAAGTGAGACAAGGCTGCCTACATTCACCAACTCTTTTCAATATCTTCCTTGAAAGATGAAGGATGCTCTAAAGGGCTACAAATGTAATAATAAGTATTGGAGGAAGAAGAATTACTAACTTTCGCTTTGTGGACGACAAAGATGGTTTGACAGGACAGAAGAAGAATTAGCTGACTTGGTGATGTGCATAGACAAGTCTTCTACAACATACGAATCAATGCTGAAAAAACACATACAATCAATAGCCAACAGGCTTCATCAGCATTGGAGATGAAAAGCTAAGTATCAGTAGTTTTAAATACATCAGAAGTTATTGTCTCAGATGAAGGAACCAAATCTGAACTACTGGCAAGAATTGCACAATCCAAAGCAGCAAAACTCAAAACGATGTGAAAAAAAAAAAAAGGAATAGACCTCAAAATTAAAATCAGACTGATTCAAGGCCACATTCTTATATGCTTGCAAATCTTGGACACTGAATGAAGAACTATAGAACCTAGCAATGGAATTGAGATGCTAGAGAAAGATCCTAGGTATCACACACAAAGACCGCATCAGAAATGAAGAGATTAGAAACAGGATTATTACAGCAAGTGGACCCCACAATGACCTGATAGCTACTGTAAAAAAACGCAAACTAAGACTCTATGGCCATATCACATTAACCATAAAACTAATGAGGTATCACATAAATCTTATGTAATTAATTAGGTTCTTCAATATCTTTGTTATTTATACAGCATTTTAAAGTTTGTTTAAAAAATTGGCCCCAAAAAAAAGAAAAAAACTAATGACAAAAATTGGTCTTATAATAACAGTACCAATGTGAATTTCACACTCTCTTACAAGTGAATCATCTTCAGGCTCAATGCAAAGAAAGATTGGGCACAGCAAGCAACATCTAAAACCACATGTCAAAGAGTTGTGACTGTCTTTGATCAATAAAACTTGATGCTAAAAGGAACTGTAAGATGTATTAAAATGTATTGTCCATTTCTTCAATAAACCAAATCAATGGTTTTAGAGAAAAGAGTCTGAAATCCTAAGAAGATGAATAAAGCTTTTTTTTTAGGACACTTCATAAATAAAGTAATAATAATAATAATAATGAGCTTTATATGCTTTTTTTGACACTTTATACATAAAACAATTACACTCTACATTTGATTATTAAAAAATAAATGCTAGACTGACTAGATAAAAACTACAATATTTTGCTAAAACCTAAAAAAAAATGTTTAACATTTCTTATCAAAATTAATCATCAATTAAAATAAAATATATTGTCTTATCTTATAAAGTACTAACATTCCTATAGATAAAAAAGTCCCAAGATAATTACATACTCTATTGCACCTATGACAAAAACATTTTAAAATAATAATTATTAAATCTTTGGTGTATAAAATTTTTATTGACAATATGTAAAAAATAAAAATAATTCAGATAGAATAATAGTTAATAAAAATTGTTTTGTGTTTGAAAACAATAAAGTGAAATTGATTCACATTTTACTAAATTTACCCAGTGAAATAAATGTTTGAAAAATATTTCAAAAGATTATTGAAATAATGCTATATTACTGATGAGTTTAATAAAGTTTGTATACAATTTTATTATTAAATAGTTACAGAGAAGGCACTGAATAATTCTGAAGCAATAAATACAGAAAGTGCAAATGTTGTAAATTAAGAACAACAAAAAAATCTAATTCATTAATTTTTTTTCATAGAAAAAAAAAAAGGTTGAAAAATTTATGGGGAATTGTGTTGGAGTTTTTCCAAAAATTATTTTTTATAATAAATTATAAAGTAAAACTCTATGCAAAAAAAACAAACAAAAAAAACTATTGATTGCATATATATGAATTATGAAGACCCTCTATTTATAATAATGAATGTGTATATGTTTAAATTTTTTTGTCAATATAAAAAGAGTAAATAAAAATCACAGTAAACAAAATGAATAATACATAAAAGAAAAACTTTAAAAAAAAGATTTCCCAAAAGTGGATTTAAGTATCAGAATATCACATTGAAATGAATTTTGAAGGAGCAAGTATGAACATTTGTTAATTTATTGGAATGGTATATTAGATTAAGACCAATAGAAAAGTAAAGCAGTATGAATTACATAACCTTGGTTATACAAGTGCGACAAGTATTGATACTGAAACAACATATTTTTTCCTTAATGCCTAATAAACATATGATGAATATGTATTAAACAAAAACAGTCTTTAAATATTTATAAGTTGTAAGTTATTTCTGATAAATTTCTCAAAGTGTACAATTTAAACAGACATTACATATAATTTTTGCATATTAAAAAAATTATTTGCATCCTCTTTATTGGAATGCTGAGGGCATGAACATTTTTATTGCACAGGAAAAGGAATAAGAGCTATAATAATCTTACTATTGATAAAAGCCATAAAGATAGATGATAAGTTAGGACAGTGGTGAAGCAAAGTTCATGGAGTTGGTCATATAAATTCAAAAAACAATCAGAAAATAATTGATAGAAGTGATTGTGTAAGAATATTTAAAAAAAACCATTGAGAATAATTGTTGTTCCTAATTAAAAGACTTTAACATTTTTTTTTATTATCTAAGAAAATTGGTCATAATAAATAAACTAATCCATTTTGTAATAACAGTGCAATGATTACACTTTAATAAATTACTACATTCAAAGTGTATATAATTTAATAAAGTAAATCCTTATAAATAAATAATAACTGAATCATTCAACACTGCAAAAGGTGCAACAATTTCCTTTTACAAAATGATTCAAAACTGGCAAATCAAGGTTTGCTTACACTCATACTGCTGTCCAGCTTCAAGTGTGATAGGAACAAGAACTTTCCCTGGCTCCACACATATCATCTCTGTGTAACCATCATCATCAAAGTCTGGCATCTCTTTGGCTTTCTCTTCCCATGGATTCCAAACAACTGCAAGGAAAGTGCTAAAATTAATATTCTCAAATGAACATACACAACATTTTGATTAGCAATATTTAATAACATTTAACTTATGTTGTGACTTCATTAGAATATTTTAATTCATATGCAAACATAATTTGTGATAAAAATAAAGAAATACTATTCACCTATATCTGGAAAGTTAAAAGTGACAAGTTCAATGTTTCTCACAGGTTCTGGGCCACTCACAATGTTTAGTCGTTTAGGAGCATCTTTGTAAACTCTAGAAACATAGAAATGTTAAAATAGTTATGGAAACAACACAACTATATATGTTTGGTAAAACAACACAACTATATAGGCTTGGTAAAACAAAACAACTATATAGGCTTGGTAAAACAACACAACATTCTTAAAGTTGTTTATTTAAAATGTAAGAAAAACAATACATATTGATCTGTAAATACAAAATTTTTTATTTACCGGTCATAATTTTTGCACACAGTAACAAACTCTCTTGATTCCTTTTTTTCTTTTCCATTCTTCAGCTTTGAATAAAAAGTTACGATAGTTATTCATACCTAAGTTAATTTGAAAGTATAAATGTACATAGATTAACATCATACAATTACAGAGCTTTAAAAAAAGCAGAATAAGTTATTGATATTACCTTATCAACATAAATTAGTCCCTGAAGTCCTTCAATGCGAAAATGCTTTAAGTCTGCGACCCTCAAGTATGTATGAAGCAGACAAGTAAATCCTAAGCTTTTCACGTCTAAAAACAAAATTGTACACATTTTTTCATTTGGTAAATATGTTAATTAAAAAAAATGAAATGAAAACAAAAAAGAATTTTGATACTGTACCTTTATTGTGAACAACCAAAGTTGACATCAATGAAGTAGCAGTTAATACTACAGTGTAAACTAACCTAAACCTGAAATAAAATAAAAATATATCTCTCTCAATATATAAATATTGATATTAAAAGAATACAAATTTTAAAGTGGTAATTCGTTCAATTTTGTTTAAAAAAAAATAAAAAATAAATAAATTCTGTACTAGGTAATTATTCTATAACATAAAGCACAAAGTAAGGCATATGTATGTATGCATGTATGTCCTGAATAAAAATCTAAACCGCTTGACCAATCTTGATAGAACATGGCATAAATGTGGTCATGCTTAAGCAAACAAATGGGTAGATGCATCACTGGTAAGCTCATTAACACAGCCAGTCTGTCATTTGATCCTGCTTTAGTTATTTTCCCACATTGTTTAGCAAGAAATAAACAAAATTGTATTTTGAAAAAATATTAGGTAAAAATTTAAGGAGAGTGAACAAAATTTTATGAGAATTCTGACAAATTTTATGAAAATTTTTATAGAGTTTTCATTTTTTAGGAGATTATATGAGTGCTATGAACTCTTCCTAGTGTATGTTTAATGTCCCTCCCATAAATGAGGGGCCCTAAAAAGAGAATAAAATTACCTAATTGTATCTCTATTAAAGAACCAAACTTTTTTGTTAAAAAATCAGGTAAACCTGTCTTCAAAGTATTTTCTATTGCTATGAATACGTTGTCTGAACATTTCACACTCTAATTTTATTTTCATGGCAAAATTTTAAAAATGTGAAGGGAACATTTGGCTCCATGTTTTACATAGATCTAAATTCAATCTAGAAGATCAGTAATACCCAACTAAAGCCCACAGGCTGCGGGTCATATCCAACTAGTATTACAATAATAAAAAAGAAGTCTAAGAATCTATGTAAAGAATCATTTTAAAATGTGAGATACTTGTCCACTTTGATAAATGTTACAATTAATTCAAACATACTTGTAATTCCACATAGCCAAAGTTTCCTCATCAGCTTCAAGCATAAAAAGAACAATAACATCACCATTGGCATCCTAGAGATAAAATATTTCAAGAATTAAACAATAAAAAATATATTTTCCTTTTTCAGAATGTCAAAAGCATAAGTGAGTAAAAGAAGCCCCAGAGACCAGTAGCAGATAGTGTTAAAAATGATTAAATATAAACTATTGTTTGAAGTTGAATCATCAGTACTGTCAACCCATTGCAAAAAACAACAACATTATTAGCATCTTATGGGAACATTTCCCTTTAGTCAGTTTGTTCAAATAGAAACGTGGATATTTTATACATTGTTATTTTAAATGTCAGATTGTTTTCAAAGTTGATATTTAATTTATTTTAGATTTAAAAATATAAACTTAAGAATCTAATCATATAAACTCCTTATAAATGTAAAATAAACAAATTATAAACCTAACCAAATAATCTTTTAAAAAAAAAGTTCATTAGTGACAGACCACTAATTTTGAATCTGTGGGGCCTGGTGGCCCTGAGCTTTAATGAGTAACTGAGTTATGTTGGAAATGTGGTAGGTAATTGTCCTGGCCACATCATACCCTTGTTAACTGGCAGCAATAGAAACAGATGAGCTTTGCATCATCTGTTTTCCATAGATTGCAAAATCTGAAAGTGTACCTTTTGCCTTACCAAATTTTGAATCTAATCACACAAGTATTTTTGTCTTTAGAGAACCATATGAATGTAATTATGAATTTCTAACATCATAAAATTGTAAAAAGTAGAACATGGAAACATGAAGAAATAGCCTACCTTTCGAGGTGGTACAGCAATACTCCATCTTTTTATTCTAGCGAATCCATGTTGAGGGCCCAAAGGCCATGGTCCAAAATTAGCTGGAAAATTCAGACAAAAGCATAATTTATCATTTAATATTTTAAAGTATTTTTTTAAAAGTAAGTTTCAAGAATTTTACCACTTTTAATCTTTATATTAATTTGTACCCATTCATTACAAAATTAATATATAAGAAAAACCTACGAAAAACAACAGGAATGCCTCCTCTGATTGCTTTTTTATTATCAAACACTGCAGACTGGCTAAGAAAAAGGTATAATAAGATAACATTAATATAAACATAATTATATATATATATAAATTTGTATATAACGTGTACTTTTTGTTAAAATAAAAATTTTAACAAACAATTTAAACCAAATGTTTAAAAAACAAAGACACATAGAAACTTGGAAATTAAATCACAAAGTAAAAAAATATCTTTGCATTCAAAACATCTATAAAATAAGTAAATTAAGTAAAGTTTAAAATGTCTAACACTTAAGTGGCAAGAACCATTACTTAAAACCTTTTTCTGAAAAGAACCCAGCACTTCGAAATCACTTTTGTAAATTATTTTTATCTAACTATAATTTCTGTCAGATTTAAAAATGTATTGACAATTTTTATTAGAATATTCACTAGAACAATAATATATATATATTATAGCTTTTATATAGCGCTACTTTCATGCTTATAGCATGCTCAGAGCGCTTTTGGTCCAATCTCATTTGTGGACCAGTGGGGGGGAGGGGGTATCTAGGAGTTGGTTTTCCGTGCTGCCTTTAGGCGCTCAGTAAACACAGCTCTGCCCGAGTCTGGTGTCGAACCTCGAGCCCCCTTCTAGGTAGCCAAGCCAAGCCAAGTTCAAGCGCACTTGGCCTCTTGACCACGCTTCCCATATATATATATATAATAACTATAAATAATTTTACTGGTTGACATATATTTTTAGAGCATTCATTCTGCTGGCAAGTGTACAGATCTGTGCTAGGGGTGTATCACAGTAAAAAAACAATTTAATTTTTTTTTAAAGATTTTATAATTTTAAAGTTCCAAACAAATGGAAATTCAATTTGACTACAAATATCCACCTCAGCATTACTATTGTTGTAACTCTAGGGTAGGCACTCAACGTTAAATGCAGGCAACTCAACACAGTTTAACAGGAAATAAAGACAGGTGTTTATTCACTAGGACAAACACATAACATCCTTCAACTTCCTCAGAGTCTTGCTACTAATTTACCAGTCCTTTAGACAGCAACCCGAAAGTGGACCAACGACAGCCTTCCTGGCTTCACTCCAGGTCCCTTCTACAACCTTCAGGCAGCACAAAAGCTGGCTTCTTAGTTTACAAACATTCAGACTCTTCACAATCCCTGATGCACTGTTATTCTCTCTCTCTCCTAGTGTCTTCCTGTTTACGTTCACTAGTGCGCACCTCAAGCATCAGTGCAAGGCAGGGTTACAACACTATTATAACAATAACAATATAGTTTAAACCACAAACAACATTCACATATGAAATACAGACACACACAACCAGTGCTTTATAAATTAGGCTTCTATGTACTTCTCAGTGACAACAAATGACCTTGAAACACCCTGACTGAAAATGGAATAAAGAAGTTTTAAAATATTTATGTTCTAGCTTTAATGGAAAAGAGAAATCACTTTGTCCAGATCTGATGTAACTGTGGTGTAATGCTTTAAAATTATCTTTAAGAATCTTATGAGTTATGTTTTGAAATAGTTTTTCTTGTAATAATGAGGTAGTTCCGAATATCTGACCTAATTTATAAAAAGACTGGTCTTTAACATGGCAATATCTTCCTATGATAAGATGTAGATCTAGATTTAGTGCTAGCCAAGATCTAGTAGACCTACTATATAATCATAAAAATTAGTGAATTATTGCAACATACTTTTTTTACTTAAAGATGTATAGATCTAGACTATTTTCATGTTTAAATTACAATGAAATTAATGAGGTCATTAATATGAATGTAAACAACACACCCACGTGACTAAGATGAGATCCAAAACTACCCCATTACAACATTAATTTACCTACTTTAAAATATAATACAATATTAAATTCAGACTTTCTACTTTTCTATTAATAGGTCACCTTCCTAAACAAAAATAAAATTAGCTCAAGTTCTATACCTCATGTACAAATTCTCAACCCCATGACACTTCCATGAAAGTACTGTAGCACCTTTGGAATAAAAAACAACTCACAAATTTTATAACAATAAATGCTTTCTTAATTAATAAATCAATAAATTATATATATATATATATATATATATACAGTGCTTTTTTTGTAACAAAATAGGTGCCGGTACTCAGTGATGGATTGCCTGTTAACTACTAATAAATTAATAATAAACGATACAAATACAAGAAAAGTAATCATTTTTTCCCCACATTAAAAATGGTGCTGGTACGCACTACCGGTGTACCATCACAAAAAAAAGCACTGTATATATATACAGTATATATATATGTATCGGTATTATAGATTAACAGAAGCATCTGAATTTTTGTTGATACTTTAACAATACAAAATAATTTTAATATCTATCAGGTTAGATGAAGTAGATGAGTAAAAAAAAAAGTATAGTGTGTGTCTAACCTTTACACTAATAAAAAGTATCTAGATTATTTGCTTACCCTACCAATTGTCCTCAAACGTATTTGTATTTTCTCTTACGAACTTCACAAACAAAAAAATCCAGCTATGTAGAAAACTGAGAAGAAGTGGTCAGTTTTAGTTTCTACTTTTAAATAAGAAGTCATCTTGAGCAGAGAGTGGGCTGCTGTTTATGGACACCACTGATTCTTTAATCACTTATGCACACTTACCATTTTGTAATCTTAAAATTTTTTTTTTATGTACATGACATGTACATAATCCTAGCAATATTCAGAAATTTACAATCAAACTTGGGTGGAAGTAGATGCTTTCTGTATAATTGTCAAACACATGGTGGATGAACATTGAATAAAATATTCTGAAGAGTTTTGAAGCCATAGCACACCTTTGTTATACTCTGATGTTGATGCAGACACTGTTAAATTGCACAATACCCACCAAATTTTCATGGAAGGGTACAAGAAATGTTTTTAATTTGGGAAGCCTATTTTGTGCAAAATTAAACTGTTTTCTGCTAACATGATCAAGGCATTAGATGAATCAATGAAAGCAACGTAAAAGGGCTTTCTTTGTGCGCCTTATATTTCTTATCTGAGAATAAAATCCACACTGCACCTCTGGGTAGACATGATCTGCAAGTTTCTGTGGCACAATATGAAAGAAGGATTTTCATACAAGAATACCAAAAAAGGAAATCCCACTTTGGTGCTTGCAGTCACTTCAGTTGTATTAAGATATTTGCATTCTGCATGTCCTGAGGGTGGATTCAAGATTTAGAGTTGCAAGTTGAATACTTTTACAGACCTCAGTCCAGTATTTAGAGGAGTAATGCCATGCTGTCTCTGCTCTAACCTTTTTCAGAGTATACGGATACTATGTAGCCATAAGTAGCCTGAACTTTGTATGCATCCATTGTTGCTTTGTTGGCAGGTGATAATATAGTTATTTTAGTGTTTGTATAATTATTTTCCCAAAGGTAGCTAGGGAAATCTGTAGAGTGGACTTAAGATGCTTCCATCTTTTCATGTGCATGTCTGTAATTGCACTTAAAAGACTCACAAACAGCCCCTCAAGTAAATATAACTTGCATCACATTGGGGTTCTATGTTTTGCTTGGTTTGGTGATGGGACAGATCATTTTGGACAGTAATTTAATCTAACAGCATAAATAGAAAAGATCTGTATTACAATCTGTACTATGGCTTACAGGAAATAGTCATTTTCTGCCTAGCACAGTCCATGTTAGAAACAAATGTTACACAAATTATTTATTGTTTAAATTTTAGACTATAAATGAGGCTCTGCCAACTTTGCAGGGCAGATTTTGTCAATAGTACATTTTTGTACAAATCAGCAGCTGTTATAGCTGGATTTCAAGAGAGAGGCTGATCTATTCTTTTATGTTATTCTGCTAGCTTTTCTTTGGACGACCCTTTCTTCATGCTACCTCCCTGGACCTTGAAGAATGACTTTTGATAGTGAGTCATGTCTTGACCAAACCTGCTCAGCTTTCATCTCTTCACAGTATTAAGGAGTTCTTCCCTTTTGCCAGCCAGAGTGTTGACTTACAAACTCATTCGTCTTTTCTTCCTGATATCTGGTTTAGAGCATTTTTCTGTAGCATTTACTCTCAAATGCTTGGATTCTTCTTTCAGTCTCAGCATTAGGTGTCAAATTTTGACAACCATAAAGGAGTACAGAGACCACTAGAGAATATAAGTTTTAATTTTACTGGGAAGTTGACTCTTCCTTCCAGATTTTCCAGTTTGCTCATGGCAGCGGTTGCCAAGCTTAAACAGGTTTTTATCTCTTTTATTGATCCTCCATTTCTTGTTATGCTTAACCCTAGGTATTTAAATGAGTCGATTCCCTCTAATATTTGGCCATTCAACAATATGCAACATCTCGTACTATCTCCATCACAAACTAATATTTTACTCTTTTCAGCAATGATTTCCATGCCAACTGCTCTAGCTGATGCATCCAGTTTTGAAGTAAGATCTTGAACATGGTCTGTGTTTTCCACAATGAGGTCTATATCATTATAATCTGCAAACCTGAGATTGAAAATAAGCTGCCCATTTATGGTCAAGCTAGGAATACATTTTTCTAGAGATTCCACCATAATATACTCGAGAAAAAAGTTAAAAAGAGCTGGAGAGAAAATGTATTATTGCAGCACTCCTATATGGATTTCCTATAACTTTCTCCAATTTGTTTTATCAGAAGTACTGAGCTATTCACATTAAAATATAGGGCTTTGTTCACATCAATTATGTTTTGATCTCTATTAGATGTTGAGATCCCTGCCAAACCACTTCAAAAGCTTTTTTGAAGTCTATAAAGTTTCTTTTGATGTACAAGGCAGTTCTCATTTAACAGTAAATAATGTAGATTTAAATAAATTTGTTGTTTGATTTGTACTTGCAGGTTTGGTATCCTAGATAGACTTCTACTAGAACTAGATAGAATCTAGTAACTAGTACTATAGACTCTAGATATTTAGATTATTTAATTGAATATAAGTAGTCTATCAACTATAATGTCTATTAGATATAGACTCCCTATAGAGAGTATAGATTAGACACTGACTATATTACCATCACTGACTATGTATGGTGGGAAGCGTGGTCGAGAGGCCAAGTGCGCTTGAACTTGGCTACCTAGAAGGGGGCTTGAGGTTCGACACACAACTCGGGCAGAGTTGTGTTTACTGAGCGCCTAAAGGCAGCACGGAAAACCAACTCCTAGATACCCCCCCCCCTCCCCCGACTGGTCCACAAATGAGATTGGACCAAAAGAGCTCTGAGCATGCTAGATCTATAAGCATGAAAGTTGAAAGTAGCGCTATAGTATATAAAAGCTATAATACTATAAAAATAAATAATAGTCTTTATATATATAGTACTTAGTCTATGTAGTATACTGAGTATACTCTATACTATAGTATATTATACTATATTAAATATTAGTATATATAATACACTTCTCATACCATAAATTTTTACCTTTATCTTTAATTACTTCAACATAGATCTAGAATACTATCTTTAGTGTTACTATATCTAGATCTAAACTAGTTAACTATTAATTAATTAATAAAGAGAAGAGTTTGAAATTTTGAAAATTCTTTTTACCATGAAGATGAATGACAGCAGTTGTTCCTTCGCCTCTATCCAATACTATTATATCACCTGCGGGATGATATTGAGGATCTTGATTATCCATTCTAGATCAAGAGTTAGGTACTAAATTTCAGATCTCAAATGTCTAGAAGATTCTAGATCTAAATCTAGCTAGCTATCGAATGAGAATTTACGTCACGTATTAACTGTATCTAGATTTATATCAGTGTTTAGTGTGTCACATAAATCTGATTTGTTTGTTTGTAAACTTATGCTGCCAACTGCGATAATTTCTATGAGTGCTGTCTCTAATATATGTAATTTAGTTTAATTAATTATTAATAATAATTCTCACGTCTACCGATCACTTATTAGATATATTCTGGGATAAGCGTATTGTGACTGACAAAACGATGGATTTTAATCGCCCTGATCGGCTGTTCATTGACAAAAAAAAAAAAAAAAAAAAACCGCTACAATCATTGACATCACGTACCACTATTGACACTATCCAACAATATAAGAAAAACCGAAATGGAAACAACAAAGAAAATATATGGCAACCTAATCTTGGAGATTAAATTGTTATGGAAGTTGTCTAAAATAATATATTCTGTTATATCAGTGATGCCCAACTGAATTCGACCTGCGGGCCATTTTTATTTCCGAAGCTCGTGTCGCGGGCCACATGAACAAAAACGTAGGCCTACAAAAACGATATTGACCAGAAACCCGTAGATCATGTGCTTCATAAATTAGTGGGATATTTGAAATTTATCTTTTTTTTCCCGCGTCAGAAGGTGGCTTCATTTCTCTACTTAAAATGTCAGCAACAATGGGCTTCACTCCTCTACTTAGAATTTGAGCAACATATTGTAGCTAGCTTTACATCGAGTCATTTTCCTGTCTCTTTTTGGTAAATATTCCCATCAATCCTCCAATTTCTAGGCGTAGTTTAACAATCTTTTTTTCGCGGCTGAAACCAAGAATGTCGTTACATTTGTTTCAAAATGTCGTGTATATGTTTTTGTTTTTTAAAATAGCCACTTTCTTTATAAAAAAAAAATATGTTGGCCTATAATCATGTTGCACAAAAAGTTAAGAACCGTTCACTTTTCTTGGTACAAAACGTACATTCTACACTCAGATACCTATTTCATAAACCCAAAAATGTTAAATGTCATGGAACCAATCAATCAGGAGAAAAATCGAGGGCTCTAAGCGCCTAACGTAAATAAAGATACTGTTATAACGTATTGGCGGCGAGATAGGGTTAACTGTGTGTGATCAGCTGACATTTGTGACACAGGCCAGCATTACAGTTTAGCGTGCTACATCGAACGGCAAGGGACAGTACTGGCATGAACTTTGCATGCAAATATGACCACTGTTATGGTCATCTGATCATAAGCCTGCGTGGACCAGAGACACGGTGTGTGTAAGGCAGTGCAGTTCAAGACAGGACAGCGAGTAAACCGGGACTGTTAGTCTGCCATGAAGTCGGTCCTGGTGGATTCCTGAAGTGAATGTACGAGTCCAGGAAAAGATAGAGACAGTAGAGTTTATTAGTTTAGTACGGTGAAGTACAATATAGCATTTTTAGTGTTGATGTATTGCCAATTGTGTCATATTGGCTGTTTTAATTCAACATTATTAAAGTACCTGATACAGATGTCCTGAAGGTCCGAGAACGTCCAGTTCCCTATTAAAGGACCTCTTGACCAAGGAAAGGCTTTTATCCATGGCCAGGATGAGGCATCGGCTCTTCACCAATCCCTCTGTCCGAAATCCCGCCTTATCCGAAACGATCATATAATCACGTCCGGTATGTCGCTGGACACGACCCCCTTGAGCCACCTACGAGTTCCCTCTCTCGTGCGAGGTGGCCTTTCGTATGCCTATAATGTCCCATTGAACCCGTGCGAGGGTCCATCTCAGCGCGTATGGCCCCCGTTAGGGAACGAATCGATGGGGGGGGGGGGTGGGGGGGTGGACGGGTTAGCGAGCCTTTGTTACATCCCTACCACGTGCAGGTACAGTCTCTCGACCATACATGGGTAGCACACTGAGAGCTATGTGCGCTACCGTTCTTAGCCTATCTGATTCCCTTGGCAGACGTTTCCACGGAGGCGCCACGCTGAGGCGACGGTAGCTGGAATTCCTCCGTTATTAAAGTACCATATTATTTGGAGCCTTGTCAAGTTGTTGATGTGTTGTGTGTTTAGCAGTGTTTGCAGAAGGCCTGATTAGGAGAAAATCGTAACAATACATTTTTACACCTAATTTTTGGAAAAAAAGGGGGGATTTTTTACACTTTGTGCCAACATTTCGCGGGCCGGAGGGAATCCCGTCGCGGGCCGGATCTGGCCCGCGGGCCGTACTTTGGCCATCACTGTGTTATATCAATTGAGGGGATAATGACATCGTATCTCACCTCTATATCTGTGATCCCTTCTGTAGCAATTTAAAGGCCCCCAACCAGCTTCCTCCAAACGTCTCGGGTCTCGTCTCCAACAATCCCCTATGGGGAAAATCTTCTAATCAGAAAAATTGCTTATATGTTCATTAGTTCTAAATGGTATCGTAGGCCTACAAGGCAATTTGAATAGCAAATTTTATTCTTTATTAATTCTTTAAAAAAATCAATCTACATAAGTGTTTGTAATAGTGGTACTCGTTTAATCTACATAGAACTAAAACTAATGCAGGTGGCTTAATCGAAACAAGATCAATTACAAAAGCCGCGTGATATACATCTGAGACCAAAGGAAACTCCACTGACGAGGACAGACGTGGACGGCGAGACGAGAATCTAAATTAACCAGTGGCGGACAAAGGTTATGTCTGCTAGGGATGTGGCAAAATATATGTTCTGTATAATTATTGTAGACAATCAACAAAGACTTCGTATTGGTAAAAGTAGACATTGAAGAACTATCATCACATTACGGTCACATTCTTACAAGTACTGTTCGCAAATACATTCACAGGAAATAATGACGTAGATCTAATAGAAACACAATATATAGGTCGCAGCTGGGACGGGTAACCATGTGAAATACTGTACTCCTCATTAAATCTTTGGACTCAAAAACAAGCCTATTATAATGCATAGAGTGGGTGTATTTACTAATTATTACTGATGAAGCTTTTAATACAAGAGCAGCATTAGTCAAAAGGTTGATTTAGTTCGCTATTATATTGACAATGTTTGACATTTATTTTTACAATGACCTTTTCTTTTCAGCCACCCCCTTCCCCCCCAATTCTATTTAAAATGATTTTTCTCTTTACTTTCCCTAACTTAAGTCAGGTACCCATTAGAGTTGGGTGGACTCAGGGGCGCCATAAAAACACAGAATTTCAAAATTCCAAAATTTCAAAATAATCTTAATAATAGAAACCCTGCTTGTTATCATCATAAGTACCTTTATCTTTGACTACAACTTTTGTTTGGGCCTCAAAGATTTATGCTGCAGTCTTGCCATGGGCTCTCCCATTTTTCTTTAGCTAAGCGCCCACCACGTGTTCTCTATGTAAGCTGCGTCTGATCTGATCTTTGAAATGATTCTAGGTTAGCATTTTCATCATATGATTATGATATGTGGTCTTTACTTAGCCAAGTCTTATGATAAGTATAGCTTCTATGTCTGAGCATGATATATGACCAAGTCTGGTCCCAAGTGTTGTGCAGAGCCAAAACAAAAGGATTGAGAATGACTATTCGATATCAATTTGATGAACACTTGAAAAACAATCCCAGATCACTGGGTCAGATGCTAAAACGTAATTAAAATTGAAACTAATAGACCAAGCTGGTATCAAGATAAATGTTTGTTGAAGTCTTCAAGTCAATTGATCTATAAAAAAAAAAATTAAAATTTAGTTATTATAGGGATTTTATTGTTTCCAATTAAGCACAATTCTTTTTGTCCTTTTGAAGCTTAGTAACATGTACAATTACATTCATAATATAGGATTTCAATCTTAAAGAATAAGCAAAGTTTGATAAAAAAAAACAAATACAAAAACAGTGAAATAATAACAATTGAACAAGTTCAACAATTCAAATACTTTGTAACAACTAGTAACAAGAACTTCAATATGTATGCCTACCTAGCAAAGTAAACAGCTAAAACCTCGAGTTATCACAGCTTTAAAAACAATAATATATATATATATAATTAATATAGAAATGTTGAAGCATAACCATCAATAATAATAATAAGACCTTCATTTTCGTTCTTTAAAAACATTAATAGATATGAACACCCTTTTGAATGTATACATCCATAATGTTTCACTAAAAAAATAAATTTTATTATTGTTACTAGGGCAAATCAAGCTGTAGGCTTCAAAGAAATTCTGGGAAGATTATTACTTAGGAAAATATAACATAAAATATAAATGAGATAAAATGTTCAATGCAAAATTTGTACAAAGATTGATTTAAAATAATGGTAAAAGGAAAAGCCTGACTACACCAGGTTTTATATTAAAGAACTATTGTAACAAAACAAGTGTTCACATTTTATTAGTACAGAAAATAAACAGTATTTTTACTATCTTCTTAAAACTGTGACCCTGATGAATTGTTAAAAAAAACTATCTGCTTAAGAGAAGAAAAAAAAGGAAGAGATGAAATTCCTATGTCCTAAACACATTGTCCACTTAAATTTAATGTTATTATAACTTATCATAGCCTAATTTTTTTTGAATGCCCTTTTTTTTTTAACATAATTGGGCAAACTGCAAGCTAGTGTCTGTGAATGTTCTAAATATTAATTGGTGAAATATTTAGCTATAGGTGCTTACTGTAACCCTGATCAGATACTGCACAGAGATATAAACCAACTAAAGCAAACACAACATAAGAATGTAGGCTGAAAACAAGCAAACAATTACGGACTAGGTTATACAATTCTCCTGATGTGAACTACAGATAATAACATTTAAACACACCAAATAACAAGAGTAATATTTTTTTGAAAAACAAAACAAGAAAAAAGTGTGAACCTTAAATTCCCCCAATAAAAACTGATGTCATCTCTAGCAACAACATTTTTTTGAACTGAAGTAGAAAAAATAGTTGCAACTTTGTAAATGTATTTTAACAAAAGTTAGCCTAATCACATTTTCATTACAAAACAAAGATAAGATTAAAACAAAAACAAATAAAGATTTATTAGATAAAAGAAATAAAACCTTGATATTTTGATAATAAACATTTATTTAATGAAATCCTAAAATGTTGATACAAAATATCTAAAAAATATGAAATATAATTTCTGTATAGTATACAAATACTATGTTGGAAACTATGTTGATTTTAGCATAGCTAAATAATAAACTTGACGTACTTTCATTTTTATCATTTTAATTTTTTTTAAACATAATGTAAGCAATCACCAAAAAAAAGACTGATTAGTTTTCTTAAAGCTACTTAGCTTTTCAAAATAAAATCTTAAGTGTGTGAAACAATCCTTAATGGTAAATAGTGAGATAATCTTTCAAAATTAGAAACCAGTGAAGTCTTAACAAAATTAGTAGGCTGAAAAAAAATCTTATCAATAAAAATTTCATTATACAAATGAAAATTATAAATTCAAGTCTTTTAGAACTTAAAACTATACACATGGAAAAAAAAAAAAATGTCTGCATAATGTCAAAATGCTTCCCCCCCCCCCCTTTCTTAAGATATAAAAAAAGGAGTTAAATTACATTGGAATGTGACAACAGCACAAGTCAGATCTGGTTGTGGCCCCAAAAAAAAATAAGTACGGCATGTAGAAAGAAATATATTTTTATTACAGAGACTGTATGTAAGGACTACATAAAATGATGTAAAAATAGATGCACATGATTGTTTCTCAGATCTAGTAAGCACATGTTAACCCTCATTCCCTTCTATTTTCGTTCTATAAAAAGATTCATATTCTGTTGATGTAAATATAAAATGTAAGTAAAAATAATGTATGATGCATAGACTTCTACATGAAACATGATTAAAAAAAAATTAATTACACATTTAAAAAATACTTTGTCATGGTAAAAAGCAATGTGTAAATTCAAACATTCTAAAAAAAAACAAACTTTTAGCATGATTGCAAATTCAATATGTATTACCCTATTGAATTAACAGGTATTTAGATGTCATCTTTATTACATCTAACCAGCTCATGAAAATATTTCAAATTTTTAATAGTTATCTAAACTATGCACTGTACATGTACTATTTACAATTGTGGTGTTATAAACAAAAATGAAAGACAAAAAAAAAATACTACATATGTTATGTTAGTTTTGAAATGAAAAAAAATGATGCAGTTGAGTCCTATAATAATAATGATGATAATCACATGAACACAACAAGGTGTTGAAGCAAAATGCATTGCCATTAATAAGATGATACTCAACACATACCTAGCATTAATGACTCATCATTGTAACGAAATGTAAAGTTTGTAAACATAGAATGATATAATAAATTTTATATTGAAAATGACTTCATCTATTTAATCAAACCTTTATTCCTATAAACAATATGTTCTTTGCAAATACTACTTCATGACTAATATTGTAATTTTATTCTTAAGAGTTTTCTTACTTGAAAAGATAATCTTACATAATGAAATGGAATATATGAAAAAAAAAAGAAAAAAAAAGATAATATGTGGGTTAATTCTGTTAATTCTTCTGATTGCGAAAGAAAAAAAAAACAAAAAAACAAGACAATCTTTCAACCATATAGTTCACTGTCTGCAACTGTAACAGGTTAAGCATGTTCTGTCCATAAAATTCCATTCACAGAAGTCTTTTAAAAATTTCATTGAATTTAATTAATCAGTGTGCTTACTTATTTTTTTGTTTAGTAGAGACTATTACATAACAAGTTCATCCCCCAATCAGATACAGGAACAGTGTCTTCTGCCAACAGCTTTAAAGTTTAACAATACTGTTATATGTTATAAACAAATATCTAAAAACTGAATTATAAATTAATATATCTGAAATATCTGAGATAATTTACAATAGAATCAAACACAATAGGAATTGAAAAAACTGTGAATATTTGTTATAATAAAAATATAGATGAATTCTTTAAATACTATCTTTAAAAACTAGTGATCCTATTTTCTATACCTAACAGGCACAGGTTAAAACAAAAATCCTTATTTATTCAAAGCATATATTATTTATGCTTCTTTGCAGAAGAACTAAAACTACACTTTTGAAATGTATTTCTTAACAAATAAAAACATTGGATAATTTTGTTCTTGGAATGATTAAAAAAATAATATTTAAAAAGAGTTAAATCTCAGGATTCAAATAATAGTAAGTCTAACTTAACTATAATTTCACCAGTTTCAACCTCATGGAGAATAAGTCTTTTAGTTATCGGCCCTCGCCTCTCACCACTTTCTGTTAAGACATCTTTAATTCGCACTTCAGTGCGGCCCAGGAAGTCTAGAAAACAAAACAAACCAATATAATATTATTAAATGTCATTTCAGCAGTGATTTCAATCGTATTTGTTTTTCTTTTATTAAAACAAATATCAAGAAGACACATGAAATGCGTCAGACATTATTATCTTCTTTTTGGAAGTAAAGTCTGTAATATATAAGATAAGAATGTGGTGGCTGAGTGGTTGGCTTCCAAACCCAGGGGTCTTAGGTTCAAATCTAAAAAAAAAAGACTGGGATTTTGAATTTCAGAACTTTAAGAATACCAAAAACCTCTATTGCACAAACAAACAAAAAATAAACAAAAAAAATAAATCTCAAATATGTCAATGACTTAAGTATTAGATAACAAGTTGCTTGTTTGTAATTATCCTAAGACTGGGAGGGGGTGGAGTTAATATTAAATAAGTCATTGTCCTTACTTATAGGAAGTATGTTGGCTGGTGGTAAAGCGCTTGGCTTCCAAACAAAGGGCTGAAGACTGGGATTTTCTTCTTTGTTCTCATTTTTTATGTCAGACGGTTCAGATTAGCAATCCTATATCTGAGATGAACTGAGCAGTGGTTTCCAGATCAGGCAGTTCTCCGTTTAGTTTTTCTTCTATAGGAGCATATGTTGTCAAAAAATTATTTGTTGATCATGAGATAGCTTATAATAGCCTTCCTTTTTCTTGTAATAGGGATTCAATTCCATCCGATTCTCATTTATTCTACTCTCTATTTTATTTTTAAATTACTTTTCTATAGCATATCTTTCATGCACTCTCAGTGCACCATGGTCTTATTTCTTTTGTTGACCAGTGGGAAAGGGGGTATCTGGGAGAAGGTTCCAGTGCTGCCTTTAGTCCCTCAGTACAAAAAACTCATTTTGAATTGGGATTCAAACTTGAGCCAAGCAGTTTATGCCACTCAGCCACACATCTGAGAGGAAGTTGATAATGTGATAAACACAATAAAATCTTTTTCTTTTTTTTAATTGCATAACACTGAACAACAAATAATGATGCAATCTTTATTCTCATAATAATAATTTTGCATCAATTACAATTTGTGTAGATAGTGTATTGTGCTGGCCTAAAGACAATTAAGAGTGCATTACCCCACCTCTCACCCAATCCAAAGGAAAATTATTTTGCAGACCTGCTTTCTTGCTGCTGTACTTATCCTACTGCATCCTCACTGTCATGTTTTATTTTTTTGAGAAAACAAGCAAAGGTATGTGACAAGTTTTGAAAAAAAAAAACAGCAGTCACTGGCCCTTTCTTTAATGCTTATTCAATTTTGATTTAAGTTAATATAAATAACAGTGAGTGTTTGTCCAGATTGTGATTATGTTATTAAGTTTATCTGGAAACATATTTACCATTTGGTGAATATAGATCTCTGTCATAAACAGTGAAGCAAAGTGTATCTCGATCCACATCTCTAATCATAAACTGCATTGATGCATTCCACCTTGGGTTAAGTGTTCCAGGAATAACTTTGGTTCTGTGTTCTTGAGAACCCATACTTACTTCACAATAAGGGTCACTTTGACCTGGTAGGTATCAAAATTGCATGGTCTGAACATTGTCTTCACAGTTTTAAAATTGTTTTTAAATACTAGCATATAAATTCATATCAAGCAGTCAAAATATATCTTTGTACTAAAATAGTATACAAAAATTATTATTTGTATTTGCAAACAGTGTCACTACGAATGAAACATCCTTGAAGGAATATAAAACTTAGAAGAAAAAAAAAGACACAATAAAGATAAACATTACATCAGTGTATATGTATATAATAATTATTTATTATTTATATAATATAATGAATGACAGACAATAGGCTTAATTTTAAAACTAATTGTATGGGCTGTAAATGCTAAATTAACTGCAAATGAATAATATGAAAATTATCTTTTTTTTCCAGTATTACTTATAATTATTTAATTATTGTTTAAATTTATTTGTGAAAAATTATTTTTTTCCCTATAATATTGCAATTTTAATTAAAGACAAAAGAAAACTAAAATGTATTTATTAGAAATTTTGGGATAGAGAATGATCTACAATTAAAAATACATTCTTTTTTTTTCTTTAACTGAGTTGAGGGTTTGCAATATCATCAAGACATTTCAAAATTCATACTAATTTCAGACTTTTTGCTTTATTGTTTTAATGGGAAAAGAGGGTAGAAAGCATTGAATGGAGTAGGAGTGACAAGTTGCAACAATTGTTATGCTTCAATGTTTATGTTGGTGCATACTTTAGACTTTTCTAGCACCAATTCTATTGTGTGCTGAATATGAGAATGCACTTTGGTTACAATATAGCCTTTTGTTTTGTTGTGCCTCTTTCACTATGATGGTTGTTGGTTTTTGGGCTCTTTAATCCTATTGAATATATACTTACTGAGGTGCAGTATTGGGCTTGTGAGGTGCAAGGTGCAGAATTATACAATGGTTTGTGATAATGTTCATAGCATGAATGAGCCATGTCATCATTTAATTCATTGTAAATTAGTCATCAGATAATTTTCAACAAGTCATTAAGTACCAATGTATTTATTGAATGTCAGGGGTCCAGGCTAACAAGCTTAAAAGAGAACCCTGGCATATTATTAGTTTTAAATGACTTAGAGCATATTTTTTAGATGGCACATTGTTATGGAGTCTGTGTACATGTTTGTATTTGTTGATGAATTCTGCTGTAACCATGTTACTAAACTAAGGCAGAGAATTTTATAAATAGGGGTGAAGAGCTCAAAATGTTGAATTACATTTTCTTTAAATTGCTCAGTATCTTACTATTGCATATGTGTTTCTACATACATTGGAATTGAAAGCTGTATATATTGTCATTGTTTGTTTAAAAAGAAGTTTGTTCAGGTTTGATGAAAGTTCTGTATTAATAAAATAATACAAAGTTTAATTGGACTAGCTGTCTGGAGATACAACCCAAACAAGGCCCTATAACCAGTAACATTTAACTCTATTTTTCAATCATATTTATAAATTTGCTAACATGCAACATTTTTAAATGATTAATGTTTCATGCATTTTAAAAATTTGCAGCTATTTATATCAGAAATATAATTTTTATCTGTACATAAAACAACTTCCTTAAATCAAAGCAAGATTTCTTTGAAAACTGAAGAGTTTGTGCATACAGAAAACAAAATATACATGAAGGTTTAATGGATAATTTTTTTTCAGCTTCATTGCAGACAGCAATACACTCCAAATTGAAAAGCAAACAACATAACTTACCATTGGCATCTGAGGCTTTCAGATGACAAGCCTCTTGAATCACTACAAGTATTCGACCATTAGGATTCTTCACTAATAAAAAAAAGCAGCAAGACAAACCACATGCAATGAAAAGAAATACAAATTAAACTAAATCATGCTCAAAGCTAATTATAAAAAAAGTCAACAGCAACAAAAAAATGGGTGATAACTAATATTCTCAAAAACAAAAATATGCAAGAAATCCATTGCCATTTTGATATATTAAAAATATTTACAAATAATAAATTTAAAAAAATATTTTATACTCATCAGAAAATCTTGACTAAATGATAATGACATTGATTTTATTTTTTCTTTAAAATTAAAAAAAACAACCATTTAGATCTACATAAAGTCAACATTTTTCCATACAAAACTGTATTTCATGTAGGCAAAACTATTGAGTGAAACAATGAAAAACAAAAACACCAAACAGGATTAAAATAGAAACCATCTAAATAGTAGTCAACCTAATCAAAGCGTTGTAAGTGAAACATGGGCAAGACAACAGCCGGCAACATGCATCAGTAAAAAAAAAACCTTAAGAATCTGCACCTACCACCATCAAGTGCTGGCCTTAAACCCAACCCTTCTTCCACAACCACAAGAACTCTGCCAATTGGTTTTGCACGCAATACTACAAGATAGTATTAATACAACTTAAGAACATTGTGGCATATTTTGTTTTAGCTATAACAAATTCCCCACCCCATTTTTTTATCCCAATCAAAAAATACTACCCAAATCCTTATTTTATAAAAAAAAAAAGTATAAATGTCATGTTAAAGAGAAACTTGTGTCTCAGAAAAACAAGACAATGTTTTCTAAAGCAAGAGAAACTTACTGAGATTAAGACCAGATAGATTCACTAACTCATGATTGGAATTGTTACAGTAGAGGCTAAATTCCCAACTCGTTTCAAACAGAAGTATCAACAGTGCCACTAAAATGTATCAGTGTACCTAGAGACAGACTATTATACTGACATTGTCAAACCAGCTTCTGACAACTCTGTCTTACCTTATTCTTGGCCAACCATATATTCTTTTGCAACCAACCATACAAGAGTACACAAGCCATTAGAGAAAAGCAAAATTATTTATTTTTATTGTGAAGCTGATGTTCCTATTACAAATGACAATGATGCACAATCTGAGAAAGGTTTAGCTTTTTTAACATACCAAGCTTTATTGGATTATTTTCTGTGTTTTTGGCCAAATGCTTCCTGCAGCAACTTGTATCGATGAATATTTTGCTCTTACTTGGCACTGATTTCTAAGTCTGGACCTAAGGTCTTACACATGATCTACACTTTCTATAAAATGATCTTAATCATGTACAAAGCTAGGATTGATCCTCTAATTACAGTCAAGCTTTGAGTATATCCCTCATTTTGCCATCATGACAAAGCTCATTTCGAATTTGAGTGGTAGCTCAATGAAGTCATTCTAGGTTATTCCACTATAAATTTATAATTTAAAAAGATAACTTAAGATTTGAAAAAAAAAAAATTGGTTTAGGGCTTAAATCTATGCCCCCCCCGAAAAATCATAGAATCCATTAATAGGCACAGATACAGAAAGAAGATGTCAACTTGTAGAATACTGAGTATATATATCTGAAAGTTTTGTAATATACGTTTGGACTACAAAAATATTTTTTATAGTTTGTACAATGACCCAATATTTGACAGTTCAATGAACAGATTTATTCTTACCTGAATGAGCTCTCTCAAGTTTTCTCTTGGCTTTATCTTTATACTGTTTAGATGCATTCTCTATTTCTCTGACCCATGTATCTCTGTTTTTATAAAGACACATTTTCTATTTATTTGACACAAATGTCTATGGTTTCATAACATTCTACACTGTTAGATGGCTTTTTGTTTTTGTGTTAATTGAAATGGAGACAGGGGACTGATTCTGTAAGTCGACTATCTTCAACAAAATTAGAGAATTCAAGTATCCAAAAATAATTATATCTGAGTATATGACACCCAGCTTGCAAATGTCAAGTATTCAGGCTTAAGACAGTCTTTTAAAACGTAGAATAAAATATTTAATATTGATACTTTATAAAATTTCCATGTAGCTTACCTCTCAACAGCAGAGACAGCCTTGAGACTAATCAGCCTATCACTAGTAATACGAAACAGACAAGGTTCACTATCATCTCCAGGTTTTGTTACATTAATTTCGTTTAGAAACACTGGCTATTGAATATAACATAAATATCATATAATAGGACAAATTTATAAAGAAGTTTCTTAGCTTTAGAAAATAAATGTATAAAAAAATTTCTGAACTTCAAAGCCATTTTCTTCTTCTGAATGTCAGTTTATCACAAGTAATTGAACTTACAAGACGATACATTTTAAACTGCGTATTCGTATCAAATAAGTGTATTGTACTAAAACTTGATCCTAGAGGACGAGAGGTTTGAGCCAACATCAAAAAGTCGTTGAATAAGAAACCAACTAATTCTTTATTGCTTTTAGCCTGAAATTTGGAAAAAAATAATAATTTGTCGAGCCTGAATGTTTTGACACTGGCTAAATAAATAGTCTCATAATAATAATCTCATTTTAAACAAGTATAACTAATTTACTACTAGTCTATCTCAATTCTAAATAGTAACATGTATAACTAATTCACTACTAGTCTATCTCAATTCTAAATAGTAACATGTATAACTAATTCACTACCTTGTATAATATTCCATGAAAAAGAAGTCGCCTTGGTCCCATGCAATTAGTCAAGGAATTAAAAACTATATTCTGAAAATAAAAACAGATAAAATTTGTAAAGCTACTTATCACTAGAAGATGTCCAATAAGTTCTAATGATAACAACTAATCCATTATACATCTTTTCATTAGGATTGCAACTTATGGTTTTTATAACACTATATATAATAATATACTCACTTTATGACAAAAGGTTGCAGTTGGCTCACCCAAGAGGTTGCAAATAATTCACTATAGAAGAAAGCATTACAATGAATTCACTGTATGACAAAAGAGTCTTACCTCAGCTAAACCATCACAATGTACATGGGACTGAATCCATTCTAAACTATCAGAATTTTGTTTTTCCTTCACACACTGGTTGGCTTGACTACAAAGTTCTTGAGCCATGGTAAGAGCTTCTTCTAAATTAGTTCGATCTGCATGATCAGGTGGAGTGCAACTTAAAATCTGAATTAAGAATACAATAATTAAAATTAATTATTTTAAATTAAAGGAAACCTCTAAAACATTTATAAGAATCAATATTATTACTAAATATTAACAATCATATAAGGTTCTGGTTTTGAAAAACCATTTGTTAGGATGTTTGCAATTTATATTAAAAGATAGTAGTTTTAAATTTTTTATAACTCAAAATATAACTAGCTAAAAAAAAAGAGTTAAAAATTTACTTACTTTCTCTATAAGTAAAGGATATCGAGTAATTCTCTGCATAGGTTTTAACAAGTAACCACTTAAGTGAATACCTTTGACTTTAGAATTCTGCATACACAACTGTTAAAACACAAAATAAAAAATGCAAAAAAAACAACAAATAACTTAATAACGTTGTATTGTATGATCTCTGTCAAAATTGCATTTTTAAGATGACTGCATTAATATTCAGTTGAAGAGCCTTTCAATAATTTGATAGGGTTTATGTGTTTCACTCTTTTTTTTAATTGATATGCTGAGAGTGGTGCTCCAATAACCTTCATACAGGGCTACAGACAAGGGTAAAATGGCTGTATGGACCATGGCTAAATTGGCATTTGGGCAAATACAATGATAGCAGCAGACAACCAATCTAGATAACATAAGGTTGTGAAAGACTTAGGAGTGGTGCTCCAACAACCTTCACACAGGGTTATAGTCTGGGGCAGAATGATTATATGGACTGAAGCTAAATGATCTGCTAAGATTACATCAAAAGAAAATTATTTTTAAAAATGTTTTTAAAAGATCTAGTTGGTAAAAATGTAATTTTAAAATATTTTCTTTGCAAACGCAACAAATGCAAACCTAAAATGGGGATGAGGTCTTTAATGGTAATTCTTATAAAAAATAAAAGATCTGGTTTCAGATAGCATTGTTACATGCGAAATTGATTTAAATATCTATTTAAATAGATATATGGTACTGATAGGGCCATTTTGACAGCCAATCTGCCACTGGTCCATAATTTATAAGATATCTAGACTAAATACCAATTAGTAAAAATTATCTTCTTTAAATATTTACCTTATGAAATTGTACAAAAGTTGGACTAGATTCTGAAATTTTCTGTAAAGCAGCAGCAGCAGACAATTGACAACTACAAAAACGCATGTAAGGATTCATGTGGGGCAGCTGTAAAAGATGATAAAATCATAATGCACATCTTATAACAGGTTAAATTATGAGATTTTACATTTTCAATATGTAGAAAATATTGTTTAGAGGCTTTTTAGATATAAAGTAGAAGAGAAAAAGAACAAGGAAATCTTACACTTTCACAAAGAATATCCCCAATACTGACTATAACACCATTCTTACCACACATTTTCTTTCTAACACGAAGTGCTCTGAGGAGAAAATATACAAAGCAGTATAATAATAGAGAATATAATTTTTTAGACAATACAAGTACCAGTATATAATAGTGAATATATATTAATAAATAAAATAAAAAACAGCAATACAATAATTTTGAGACATTATTATTAGCCCCTTATGTCTCATTTTCTCAGAATTAAGCTGCCAGAGTATAAGACTATAAGAAACTTATTTTTAAAAAAAACACCTGATGCTTCCTATTAAAACAAGTCAGGACAGCTTTTGTAAACATCAACAACAACAGCAAGGAAACTGTTCTTCAATGGATCTGAGCATACAATGAAAAAGCCGAAATATTTGCCAAAGATGGGAGCATGAAAAAACAATAGAAAATTCCTCTCTAACCAGAAAAAAAAAAGGATAAATGAGAAATAGACCAGCTCTCATACAAATTACACGAAAAACAATGCCTATTACATGCCGTCCGACATATATGTATATATTTCAGAACTTCTGAAGCATCACTAGAGAATGCCAACCATGTCTTTCACAGATGCATACTATACTGAGAGGCCCCAACAAGACACTGGCCTAAAAGAAACTCTGTGTGGCATTTTACATCTTCAGATGTAACCTCTTCCCATTGCAACTTCTTGGGTGACTATAAGAGGCCAATCCTTGTTACACAGCTGAGTCACAGGTTTGGCATATGTATTCATTAGGCACTGTTGCATTTTCACCCTTCTTTCTACTACTGTTCTGTATGGCATCTGTAATCTAGGACCCTTCCGTCACTCTCCTTGTGAATTTATCCAGTGCCACTTTTTCCCAGCTGATAGTATCGATTTTGAAGACATTCACCATACAGAATATCTTGTGGAAGTCAACCTACTGGCACTCTATGAAAGCGGCCAAGCCAGGCAAGGCGTCCGCTGCTGATAGCACAGCGGATGTCCTGGCACCCTGCTCTTCATAGTATTACTTTATCTTGCCACCTTATTTTAAAGATCCGCCTTAGGCATCGGAGGTGAAAGACATTCAGCTTTTTTTTCCTGCCATGAGTAGGTTGACCATGTTTCACTTCCATATAGCAAAGTGCTCATCTAACAGGTCTGGAAGACTAAGTCTTTAGTATTGTTGGTCAGCAAGATATTGTCCTACACAGAGTAGGTGCGAGCACAAATACCTGCTTGACACCACTGCTAATCTGAAAAGGTACTGATTGGGCTCCATTGAATTTGATGGTACATTTTGTTTCCTTACAAAAGCACTCAATGAACTTCAGTAGTTTGGGAATACAACCTATTTTCCTTAGGAATTTGAAAAGGCCTCTTCTGCTGATCATGTCAAAGGCTTTAATCAGATCAACAAAAACGATGTAAAAAAAAACAACAACCTATAAAACAAGTAACTGAAGAGATCCCTGGTCTGGAAACCACTGAAAACCATTGCATAGTTTATCTCAGATATAGGACTACTCGCCTGAACCATCCAACATCAAAATTAGATCAGATCAAAGAACAAGATGATTTAGGATAAACTCTGTTTTGAAAATATGTAAGTTTGAAAATATGTAAGGTACATGAAAGAACTTCAATCATCATAAAGTAAGAGAATGTCTTCCATCAAAAACAAAAAAGGCAACGGCAATAAGAAAAGAACATCACCATTTTAATGGAAAGATTTTCCAAATAATGAAATGGCAAATTGAAATTAGATTTTAAGCATTTTTTTTAGGTTTGGATACTTGTAATCAGCTAAATGAGATTTTTATTGTTACTTGTAATCAGCTAAATGAGATTTTTATTGTTTCAACTGCACAAAAACAATTATGATTAGATTCTTTAAGAAATGTCTTTAAAAAAAAAACTCACAAAAAAGAAATGGAAATTACTTACTGTAATAGTTTCTTATTACATACAATTAATTCTTCCCAGTTAATGAATATTAGATTAACTTTCTCTTTTGGGGCAATGTTGTTACTGATCATGGGTTTTTTAAAAACCTTGGGAATAAAAACATTCAATTTATGTTTAAAAAATATAGTTAAATGTTTTCAAATAAAAAGTCATAAATATTTTAGGATTCTTTAAATTAGCAAAAATGTCTTATACCTCTAAAGCTATCTGCATATCAGCATTATATGATTCTTCAGTGTTTATCAGTTCTTGTATAGCTTGTTGACGCTTTCGTTCATCCTTTGTTAGAGCACCCTGTGTATCATTCATCCCTAGAAAAGGAGAAATAGAGAACCATTTACAGACTAACAGTTGGATCTTAAGATTTCTCTTCATGTTGAATTCCTTATTAGACAAAATGTGTACAGAGTGACTACCAACAACATGTACAACTATAAAAAGGTTATGGATATTTGTTATGACTAAACTAGAATGTGAATATCCATCCATCCATGAGACTACAACCACTTGAGAGTTTAGGTTAACTATAGTCTCCACTCATTAGATCTAACATTTTCCACTTCCTTGTTAGAAATCAGAGCCATCTCCCCATCATTTAGTTTTGTCTGAATATTATTCTACTCTCTGGCTAATCATTACCTTCAGCCTTCTGTTTAATATTTTCTAGATGAACGAACCAGCAGAGACAGGGTTTGAGACCAGCAGAGACAGGGTTTGAAACCAGTGATACAGGGTTTAATAAGTTCTTCTACTATTGCTATTTATATTGTCCATCCGTTTTCATTTAAAAAGGTTTATGTTGTTTTAGTTAAGTGTTCAGGTTTCAGAGGTATAGAACAGCACTAACTGAGTTGTTTTGTATACACTTTTCTTTCAGTATTGACTCATCTTAGCAATCAATGCCTTATGGCCTTCAGATATTCTTTGTTTGCTATCTGTTTTATTATGCTATTTGTTTTCAAGCATACAGATTTCCATACATTTAGTACAATTCCAATAAGTTCACTGTTAAATTTTTGTTTATAGAAAACATAACATAAAGCACACTGTCACTAAATTAAGCAGGCTATTTCCCACTATAGTTTAATGTAAGACATCATATCATACTAAGTAGAATTAATCATTCAGTTTTGTCATATTCCTTTCAATTTCATAGGGCAGGGCATTCATTACATAGAACATTTACATGAGTAGAACTTTTTAGGCTATTACACTACTTCTCATTTGTGAAGGGGTAATTACAACTCAAATGCATTGTGAAATCATAATTTAATTGACCCATATAAAAAAAACCACCACCTCAACAAGTGCCAGCCACTGTATGTTATAACCATTTCAAACCAACCCATGAACAAACAACAAAACAATGGACAATTGTAATGGAAATAATACACAAAAGCTAATCACGATTATGGCTCTTTATTTATAAATAACAAAACTTGAAAATAAACTATTGCTACACTGTTGAGTCCAGTATGATTTCTAATATTCTGGTATGATTATTAAACTCAGTACATTAGCAAACAATATCAATCTGCTATTAACACACTGATCTACTGTTAATGAATGGCTCAATAACTGATATAATTAGCCTATTAACATGTGGACAACACATTTAGAAAGGTGTACTAGGCTAACATATTTTCAAAATCAAATAATGTGTGCATACATTTACAGAAAAAACTACTAAAGTAGACATGAATAGAATAAACCATTTTACATTGAATATTAACATAAAGGTTTAAATTGTAGAAAGTTAACTTTGGTTTTAAAAAGTTCCTTTTCAATCAATACTGGTGGCTATGGTTAAATATCAATACATTTTGATTTAACACTAGTATCATTTAACATCTCAGAGTTTGGGGGCTAGAGAAAAGAGCGTGTTACAGACCTATTTATAAGGAAAATCTGATTATCTCCAATATTCAAATAACCTGGTGTTAGTTTCAAAATGTTTTATTTGTGCTTTTCTATTTAATTCACACACTGTATTTATTGTCTTCTAATAAGTTGCATTGAAGTATTGAAAAAAAAAAAGATTTACTGCTGCAGGAGTCAACAACTGTATAGAAAAATACATTGGACATATATTTGGAAAACCCTACTGGAACAAAGAAGTTATGTCCCGCATGATTTGCTAGATGTATGGCTATTGCATTTTCCTATGATGAAGCATTGAAGCAGTTATTTTTTTATAAGTTACAATCATTCTCTAATACCCAAATTCTCATGCAAAGCAGTGCTGCCAATGACAGGTGTTAACACTTTTACATTAACACGTACAATAATTGATATGTTTAAAAATTTGATTAAAATACCACTGTCAGTTATTGGGAAATTTTCACCATCCTCTGAATTTAGTGACATAGTTTCATAATGTAATGTGTAAATATATTTAAAAACTAGAATAATCCAACCTAATTACTGCAAATACAAATGGAAAAAATTCAATTCTGTTAATGAATTTTTGACAAAATTATATATATTTTTTGAGTATTTCTTGATTAAGAGAAATTTTTTATAATGCTTTTCATAATAGATTATATTATGCAGAATTTAAAAATCATTTATAGTTAGTTATGCACCATTTTTCTATATTCAAAAAGAAATTTATTTTTTAAATATATTAAAGTTAATTAAAATTAGTTTAAAGTAAAGTTTAGAAAAATGTATCGGATCTATAGTTTGAGACTTCACCTGATAGATCAATAAAACAATATTAATGCATCAGTACTTTTAGAAAAATGGTTAAGGTTTAGACTATACACATATGGTATATTGCCCAACTTAAATGTGTCCGAACAAAGAAAAAAATACAGAGGATCAAAGTACTGAAATTTTACTCTATAGAATAGGTTCCAGTTCAGCCCCAAATCATACAACATGATTTCTGATCAGCTGAAAAAAAAAATGCTGAAAGCTTATGATAAAGATTTCATCAAATAACTTGTTCTATCATGTAACCTCACTAATATTTATTTCTTAAAGAGTTTATCAAATGTCACTCCCTCAAATGATTCAAGTCTAGATTAGTCAAGGATATTGTTATAAATGCTGCAGTACTAATACTAATACAACAGTTATTCCTTTTCTATGTGGTAAAAAAAAACTTTTAGTTGAAGGTAAACAACATAACATACTGAATAAATTATGATTAATGCATACAAGATTAACTTGTACAACAATGCCATGAGGTAAAGGTTAAGTAGATTGCCTTAAAACTTTGCTATTAAAAAAATACGAAGATGAAGAGCGGATCTGAAAGTACTTCTTTTTATTATTAAATCCTAATCCAAGAAAACTGGGTAGATTAGAGATTAGATTAGATTTTATGAGTATTTATTTTATAAATAGTAAACACAATAGCATACAAATTATAAATAACACAATTACATTTTTCAAAAATGTGTCATACAAGGTTGCACTGTGTGGCAAATAGCATTGTAACTCAGCTGATCTAAAATATACTTAGTTCTATGTATGGAGACAAAGACATCAAATCTATTTTAACACTAATGGACAATATTTATAATATTGAAAATTACAAAACCAAAAATCCATCTTTATTTATTTTAGTATTTTTTTTATCCTGGAGGTGCATTTAGTTTTTTTTTGTTTTTTTTATATTTATATTTTATGCATCACACAAAAAGGAAATGGTTATTATGAGCTATAATGTATTTCAAGACTGCTGTAGCATCGTCTTATCTGGGATAAAAGGGTCAACTTTTTTTTAACAAATGGAATTAGGCATAATATTATAATGCAGGCTTGCCAAACTCGTTAAGGTGTATGGGCCACATAAAAAACTTACTATGACCTGAGGGACCACAGCCAAAAACAGTTGCGAAACATCATACTAGTTTTATGTAAATTAGAAACAATACATTAGAATACAATAATTAATGGCATTCATGTCCCTTAGTAAGCAAAAGTTGTAGTACGATTTGGTAATTAAAAATTACTATGATTACGCATTTTTTTCTTTGTCCTGATGCTTGACATCTTTTCTGGGATACAAGTTTATTAATGTCAGGTGGAAGTTTGTTTGCCACTGACACTATCATCACTGATGGAAAATTTGATCAGATAATCTCGAACGATGAGGTGTTTTGAAGCTTTCATTTTAGAAATGAAGTGCGCATAGAGATCAGTGCTTCCAAACATAGCTAGAATTCTGGCTGCAAATTTCCGCAATTCAACGTACCGTTCAGGTACATAACTGTAAAATTTTGGCACAGCCACCTCTAGACTTTTCGCTTTCAACAAAGAATCTGACTGCTATTCTATCAGCTCTAGCTGCACATTACCAGCAGCATTTTCAGAAGCGAATGAAAGTAGAGATAAAATGACTAAAATTCTTGCTCGTATGAAACTAAGTCAGAAAAACGCTCATCGAAAGCATCTACTAACGATTCCAGGTGTAAGACATATTTACCAAATGTTGTAGCCGTATTTAATCTTTTTAGTTCCTGACACGTTGAGAAGTGACGAAGATTTTCTCTACATATTTGGTTTATCCATAGTTGCAATTTTGCTTGAAAGCACTTCACATAATCACACGCAGTTGTGACAATTTTGTCTTTACTTTGAAGTTTCAAATTCAAGTCTTGAAGGTGACCATTGAGATCAACTGTAAATGCCAAATCCTGAACTCATTGGTCATTTTGGAAATGTTCAACTGGCTCACCTTTCATGTTCAGAAACAATACAATTTCCTCACGTAGTGCAAAAAATCTCTTCAATACCTTATAACAGGAGAGCCAGCAGACTTCGTGTCCAATGTTATCTAGAAACATTGAAAATTGGCGATCCACGGGCACAATTAAAATTGATAGTGACTGAAACCAGTCTTATGATATGTTGGAATTGTAATTGCTTTGTGCTTTATGTATCTTGGTGAATGATGCACTGAAAATCAGCAAATTTAAAATTAGCATAAGTCTCTCTTATTTTTGCAAGCAGCTTTGCATCAAAACCATTTCATAATGGTTGGTGCGCCATCTGTTGTTAGACAGCTAGGTTTACCAAAGATAAATTGTACTGCATTAGCACCTCCTGCTATTTCTCAAAAACACCCTCGCTTGTTGTGGTGTTAAGCATACAACAGAGCTCAAGTAGTTCCTCATGTATCTCAAAATTCCTGTCATAGGCCCTTATCAATATAGCCAATTGTGCTACACCCGTTCCATCAGTTGACTCATCGAGAGCCAACGAAAAGAATTCAAAATCAACTATTTTGTTCTTTAATTGTTCAAGCAAACTGATTGACATGTCATTTATTCTATATGCCACGGTGTTCCTAGTTAACGTTATTATTTTGAATGCTTTCACCTTTTCTGCACAAATTACTTATGCACACTCGTTCATAAAAATCCCTTTTACTAAATGATTTGCTTTGGCTTGCAATTAAGTTTGACAAAATGTAGCTGGCTTTCACTGCACGTTGTTCAGTTTAACAAATTCAAGTAGCTTGCCATCTCTATTTTCCAGCGTAATAGTTTAACATTATTATGATAAGTGGACGTCATGCGGCCCCCGAACACCGTGTTTGACATGCCTGTTATAATGTATACCCTAAAATTATAAATATAATAATAATATGTTAATCAATAATGGAAGGTAAGTGAGACGCAGTAAACGAAACAAAACAAATTAAGAAACAGAAAATTTTAAAAGATATGCATTGGCAATTTTAAAATATTTTCACTCTCTACTAAATGACCTTTCAGTTTGATATTTACAAAGAACTGACAGTTACTTTCAATCAACCAAACAGAACTTTACCAGAATCTTAGTTTAAAAGGTATTAAATGCATTAAACAAAACAGATTCTGAAAGACCATGAAAAATAAATGAAAGCATAGGGGCAAAGAAAAAAAAATTTGGAACATAAAGTGATAAAAATAAATGTCAATTTTTTTTTATTTATGCGGAAGTTATAAATTTGATATTACCAAATATTATTTAATATAGCAAAATTAAATAGAAAAAAAGACAGGTTAAAAATTTCAATATCACAAAACATATTATGATATTGTTTCATTAGACCTTTATCTTTAGCTATTAAAGATTACATTGTTTTTATGTTAAAATATGGTGGATTAGTTATGGCACAAAAGAACATAATTTAGTAATAATTTGCTATTTATTGAATTAATTAAATAAGTATAAAAAAAATTACGTTACTGAACTAATAAATTCATATTAAACATTCTAATGGGCTCTATGACAAAGTCACATGATCTGCATGTTGTAATGTTGACAAAGGTTGATCGCCACAAATAGAATATAAAAATATGCTAGATCTAGAATCAATAATTTAAGTAACTTTTGAAAATGAGCATTAGTCAGTACATTTTAACAAAAGTTATTTATACCCATGCCCAACAAAATTAAAACTTTTTGAAGCAAGTATTGTTTAGAAGGTTAGATTAAGATACCTACTAAATCTATATGGCAGAATGTCACATCATGTCATAAAAATCATTATTTTAAATTCTAATTATCATTTTGTTTTCCAACACAGCAATTTTTTTAATAGAAAAATTCAATTGGCTTGTTACTAAATCTGTTTCATTTTGGTTCTAAGTGGAGAATCTCAATCTAAGAAACTTTATGCTCATGCTCTAAATCTAGATGTATATTCTAAGTCTATAATAGTCTATATTACTCTAGAGCTAGATTTAGTCACTAGTCAAAAGATAGAGACTAGAATAAATCTACTAGATCTAGATGTCTAGACCTAGCTAGATCTAGATCTAAATCTACCAACCTTATAAACTTGATAAACATTCAAATGTTTCTTCTAAAAAAAAAAGGAAATTTGATTTTGTATACAAAGCCCAAAGGCTACCACATATATTTAAAAAACATTAATTCTAATAGACTAGATCTAGCTATTTCAGTTCACAATGGCTACAACTATTTTGTCCAACTCTGCATTCTCATGTTCTAGATGGAGTAAGTTCAATATTGGTGTAGGATGGTGCAGTGCGGTGCTCAGCTGCAAACTTGCTGTCCTGTAGAAAGACAAAGGGAGATGTGTTGTTACAGCAAGCTTACAGCATAAACACCGCACTTTCCCCCACAGCAACCTAAAACAAAACTGACAGGCTACTTTAAAGTATATATATATATGAGTACAGAAATAATTAACCCACATAAACCAATAAAAAAAAATAGACTTTTCAATACTCAAACATGTTGAATTTAAGCAATAAAAAAGGATTTGTTAATGTTAACTCTAAAGAAAATGTATAAAAATTTACAAAACTGAAAAACAATAGAATTTATAATTTGAAACTAAATAGATTCTCAATATGCAATTTTTTTTAAAATTTATATGTTATGATAATAATTTCTTCCACAAACATTTAGACCACTTTATACCAGTACCCTTCAAAAGAAAAAAATTGTCTTTGAAAAACTGAGATGATTTTTTTTTTTTTAATTTTCTGAACCCCAAAAAAAATTACTAAAGCAGTTAAGCAAAGCATATATGTGCAAAAAAAAAATTACGAAAGAAAGTAAAACATTATACACCTGTTAATAGAACTAATGTATTAATAGATAGGTTACTATTTAAAACAAGAAGTGAGTTAATATTAATAGAAAAGAGTACTACTTACATGACTGAGATTGTGGATTAGGGGTGACATAGTTGGATGGAAACACTCCAGTCTTGCCCTCATATTGACCAGTCCACCAGTCAGGGTTCTCTCTATTTAAAACTGTAATGACAGCATCTTTTTGGAAGGTCAGCTCATCCTCATTTTGTGCAGCATAGGCATACAGTGCTACTACTGTTTCCACTGGAAGTTTAATAAAAAATGTCTTAACAAACAAGAGTGGATAAAAATATGCTTAATAGAATGAACTAGAAAATTCTTTATTTTGTGTTATAAGTAAAAAAAAAAAAAAAAATTAAATCTACATTTTTCTTTGTTATCCTCTAAGAATAAATGTAAATAAAACAGAATCAAATGTTTCATAACATTGAAAAACACATGTTATTTTACAATGATAGCACTAATATATATATATTCATAAATCTACTACTTGAAGTTTATCTAGGTTTGTCTATACTTGAACTTTTTGTTCTAGATAAAACATTATTTTAAAGCCATTATCATACACAAAACATCATTTATTTATAATGCCATTCATTACTTTTGAAAATACTATTGATTATGTTTATATTCTTTTCAGCAAGGGAGTGGTCTATCAACAAACAAATAAAGAATAATGATAATTAATGAACCACCATTCTTATTAACAAACTTGGTAGCTAAAAAAAAACAATATTAGTCAAAGAGTTTAAAAATCGTTTTTGTTTGCTAAGAAGATTCTATTCTACAAGTAAGATATTTTTATTTTTGTAATGTTTTAAAATTAGAAATAATACAAAGAACATACATTGACTGTTTGTTGTACTTTCTAGGCTCCCTTGAGGCGTAGCAGAGCGGCTGCCATATGAACTAACCTGAAATATGAAAACAATACATTTTAGGCTAGGTAGGGAAAGAAGTGACTGACTGGCATCACTTGGCTAGGACTAAATAGTTGATTTGTATTTGTTGAGCACCTAAAAGCATCATGGAAACATTCCCCCAGATATCCCATATCAACACAAAAGAGATTGGACTTAAGTGTACTGAGCATAAAAATATTAACTATACAGGATTTTATTAAATAAACTGTTACTTGTGCGAAATATTTTGAAAAGTAATGTATTCATTGGTGCTGAAATTTTACAATGGTAATTTGTTTTTTTAAAGTATTTGTATTTACAGCATAGACTAAGTTTTTTTGGTAGATGACTATAACTTTTGATAATAATATTTAATATTGTAATTTATTTCCTATCTAAATATATTGTAATTAATTTTATATGGATGCATATTTCTATTTATTTGATCTAATTATTTTTCATTGTTCAGCTTTAGTAGCTTTTCTAATATGATTTTTTAACATTTCCATTAAAGTAGTCATACGTTTATTATTGATTTTCTTTCATATTCATTAAAAATAATACAGATACAGAAATAATACACTGAGATTTTGGAGGCTGCATTGGTTCTTAGGAGGCTTTTGTAATAATTGTACGAAAATTAAAAGGTGAATAACATAAATAGCTATTGGTCCTCTTTCACCCTCTTGTGAAGCCCGACCTCATGATTGAAGATGGCCTTGGCTCAAGCAAGCATTTCACCTGGCATTACTTTTCTGAAGGCAGTGCAGAAATGGTTGTTTCTTTTCATTGATACAACTGAATATGCGCTAGTAACAGTATCTAGAGTTAGATTTTAGATCTAAGTTATTTATAGTGAAGATAATTCGCACCTAGCCTGAAAACACAGTGAATTTTAGTCAATTTAAGGATCTAGATACATCTAATGTCTAGATTACTCTAGAAATACGATAGCTTCTAAATTATCACTAAACCACTATAATCTAGTGAGGATAATTCGTACACAGCCGTGAGAAGTCCGCGAATTTTAGTGACTTAGATCTGGAGTCTAGATTTACGGTAGATTTAATGAAAATACTTCTTAATTCTTAATAAGTAGTTGTTTTTAATACAGAGGTTTAATTGTATGTGTTAAAATTACCGTCAATGCTGTTACTCCAGCAGCACTTGGTTCAGGAGTAGATCTGGCACTAGAAGCTCCCAAAAGCTGAACATAATTAGCTGGAAACCATCCAATCTTCTTTTTCTGTCCTCTAACCTAGAGTAATGCAAAATAAAAAGATTGGTCGCTTTATTTATTTATTGAAAATATAATTTTATGGTAAATTTTTTAATACTACACTCCTTACCTGTAATTCTCCTTCCCACCAACCACGGGGACTTTTCTGGCGAACATGTATCAAATTTCCAGTTTCTAAACTTAGCTGGCCTGTTCCAGTAGCAACATAAGGTGCAATAACTCTAGCAATTTCTGAAAAAAAAAATGAATTGATTTCAGCAATACTAAGATAAATATAAAATACATCAAAATAAATGTCTATTATTTTTGTTGTTTAAAATAGTGTTTTATATTTTCCGATTCCTGGTACCTATATAATTTTCATATCTGATATGTTAATTGCTATTATCTTGTGTAGAGGAAAGTGCTTTTAGTTTGTTTGTTTTTTAAATGTAAAAAAAAAATAAAACAAAGATTTAAATAAATACCTGGCTTTTTGACACTCTTTTGTTCAGGCTGAAAACAAAGAGCGTTTGGTAAAATAAGAAATAAGCATAGAAGAAGAGTCTATTTGAAACATTAAAAATATATATATATATATAATATATTTTACAGAGTACAAACTTCCTATCAAAATGTATTTTGGCATTCAATGCATTTTTTGTTAGACGCTTAACTAATATACATTTAAAATACATCCAGGGAAGGTGAGGGAAAAATCAATGAAGGATTTATATTTCTTTTGGTCAAATAAAGAAGTATCAGGCCAAGGAGTTGAAAGAAAAATTAAAATAGAATTCAGTTAAAAATTAGTTATTAGATTACCAAACATGAACTGAAAAATATCTGCAAACTCAATACTTCATATTAGTTTACTGCTTGTGACTAGTTTTAGTTAATTGATTATTTCAAAAAAATGAATGCATAAAAAGAATTTAAAACAAGCCAACACTTTAAAAACATTATTTCCAAATCAACTGAAAGCAGGGGGTAAGAGAGATGCAAGTAAAAACGGTAGTGGTCATAACTTGTGCTCCTCTTGTACAAGTAATCTGATATGCAAGGAAAGTACACAATAAGCCAGGAATAAAGTGTTGGCTGCTACAGTGGTATAACAAGAGGAACTTAAGTGATGTCATAGCAAGTGTTACAAAAAAGGATGTTACAGGGTAGTAAAATGTATTCTCTTACAGCTGTCGTATCAGAAGGTACTGGAATGGACTTCCTAGCACTAGGTGGTGGTGGTGCAGCCTTAGTTTTTCCAGATAAATTGCCAAATATTGAGCTTGAACTTTGCTGGCCAAAAGCAAAGATGTCATTTAAATCACTACTGGATGTGGAGCTCTCTTCAAAGTCCAAAATATCAGGTAAACTAAGACTTGGTTTTAGATGGTCAACAAAACTAGTTTTAGCCATTAGGTCAGCTGGTTTCATAAAGGAATCAATGAAACTGCTATTTTTCATCAGCTCTGTAGAGCCTGGATTTGAACCAAATACATCTAGACCAGCAAAGTTATCTGTTGATCCCAAAATATCTGCAGTTGAATCTAACAAATCACCCATGCTTGAACTTTTCTTTAGACTTTCTGCAGGTGCAGGTGCCAAAGAGGGACCAAACTCAGCTAATATATCATCATGGCTTGAACTGAGGCTGTGTATGACTGAGGCATTTTTTTGTGGCAAATCAAAATTGAAAGTATCGGGAAGCATGTTGTTTGTGCTCAAAGGTGTTGAACAAAAATTATCAAATCCAAAGTCTCCGGTTTGAATCTTGGGAAAAATTTCTGGCATCTGATTTGAGGGGCTAAAAAAATCATCTGTTAAGTTTGATGTTGAAAAGCTTGTTTCATTTTTCAGGACTAAGTCAGATTGACTATTTAAAGCAGTATCTGCACTACTGAGCTAAAAAAAATAAACATCAGATAAAATATATCAGCAGTGCTACAGCATGCATTGTGTGAGCTATCTAGTTATTGAGCACACTTACTAGTCAACAGCCAATTAGACATCTCTAACAGTTTTAAGATATTAATAGTTTCAACACCAATCAAAAACAGATTCCCAGGTCAGTTAGATAACAATTTATACTTTAAGTCATTTTTATAATTTACTTAACAGCAGATCCTAAAGTAATAGTTGTATTATTATTGGATATATTTTTAAGATAGTGGCAAATCAGAAACATAAAAAATGTTTTCTAATTACCAAATCAAGGACTACAGGTCAACAGAACAGAAGTCAAGTTTGCACATTTCAATGGACATTTCATATAGGAATTATTAGCTACAGTTTTAGTCTTAATTGACATTATAAAGACTTAAGACTAGATCTGAATCACAGCCCCCACTATTATCAGCAGATTTAACATGCAAAATATTCTATCACAAAATCTAACTCAATTAAAAACATTTAACTCCTTTAGAAACCCTTTAAACCTCGTTTAACATCTAATGAACAAGCACTAGCATGAGACATTGGTTATGTGGTATGCGCTTCACACTTTTGTCACAAAGATTCCAAGTTCAAACCCTGTCCAGTCATTCTGTAGGTGTTTTGGACATAAATATCTTCGTGTCTAAAGAAACGTCCACTACATATTAAACAAAACAGAAAATTTCTGATGAATAACCAACAATGTGCAAAAATAAACTCAATAGTCTGGAAGAACATTTAATAGATTTTTAGTTAAAAATGTTCCCTTAAAAACATGGACTGACATAAGAAAAAAAAAAACACTTCAAAGTTGGTCTATGAAGGAAATTGGCAGCCGATATGATCAGTCGATGTCACTTCTTAGGTTGAGCAGGCCAAACCCTTATGGACTTAAGGGGAAAAAAAAAAATACATGCCTTTGATAAACCAATAAATAAAAGAACCCAACCTGAATATCTAGTTTTTTCACATAATTTGATGGAAATATTCCACTTCTTCCATCAATGTTTCCTGTCCACCAATCTCCATTTCCACTTGTAACAGTAACAGTAATGATGTCTCCTTCATTGAAATTCAAATCAGCAGGCTCATCTGATGTGTATGAGTACATTGCCACATAAAGTTCTAAAAAGACAAACATGTACAAATAGATGTGTTATAAATTTAACTTAAAAAACCCAAATATGATTTTTCCTGTAGTAGATTACCAAAAGCAATGTTTATTATGGCTACTAATTATGTAATACTTCATGCCAAAAAAACAATAACAGTTTTTTTTCTTCAGTGAAGTACATCAAATAATAAGTTTTATGTTTTTCTACACTTTTCTATATATGCAACTAAATCACTTCACTGAAACAAGAGACAAATTATGAATAATTCTAATTTTTTGTTTTCAAATAATTTTACAACTTAGGGACAATAGTTTTCTTAAAACAACAACAAAAATATTTTTTTTGCTCCTTATCCCATAATATGTGAAACTTAAAAACAATAAAAAATTAGACCACAGTAACTAAAATATCAGTTTCTTTAAGTATCCCTTACCTCCTTGTGTATCAGAACTTGTGTTAGCAATACTTTTTACTTGACTCACAGCACCATTTTCATTTGATGGACTATCAGAAGAGCAAAATAATTGGTTAAATTTAAATTACAATAAATCTTATAAAGGCAATAAAAAAAAAGTTCCCTTTCAGACCTTGTGATCTATAGGGCAGTAAGCTTGACATAAACTTTAGGAAACCAACCACCATGAGTTCTCTTATCTGTTTCTTTGGCCATTGGTTAATGAGATGGGTGTCATGTGGCCAGCACAACAACCACCTGCCTTTAATTTTCCCAACTTAAGTCAGGTACCCATTAGAGTTGGGTGGACGTCGCCCTCAAAACCCTGAAATTCAAAATCCCAGTCTTCACTGAGATACGAACCCAGGACCTCAGGTTCGGAAGCCATTGCTTAACCACTGAGCCCCAACACCACCATAAAATATTATCACTGATTTCATACATTGAAACAAATTGTAAAATCATCATAAAATAGATTATCCCTACATTGTAATATATAGTTATAAATAAATAATGAATAAGATCAATGAAGTATTAATTAACATTTTTTTGTTGTTACAAATTATTACCAAGATTTTGGAAAACAGCTACAGAATGAATAAATAAATAAATAAATATATTTGTTATATCTTTAAGTACCTTGTTTTAGGAGCTAACCCAGTAAGCTTGACATAAGCTTTAGGAAACCAACCACTCTATGAAAAAAAAATGCAATTCACGAATTAATGAACATGAAATATGCAATATAGATAACTAATAATTAGTTTTTACAATATTATTATAACATTTTTTCAAATATTATGTCACAACTAACTTTTCCATTGAGTTCTCCAAACCATTTCATATCATCTTGTTCTTTGACTAGAATGACATCATCTTTATTAAATGTTAAATCTGTCTCTTGTCTGGCCTTCCATGGGTAAATTGCCTTTGCTAATAAAGGTTCTTGTAAAATCTTACCAGATGAGGATGATGATGGTGTGTTATCAAAAGCAGCAGTTAAAGGTTGTATTGCACTTGGCTGTAATTTTTAATAATAAGCATTATTATGTCAACAGTAATTCTGAAATAATGATAGACAGTGTTAAAACTTAAAAAAAATAGAAAGATTAACAAGAAAAACAAAAGATTACTTTAAAAAAAATAAAGTTTATAAGAAGGGTTATTGTATCAATTAGTTTGGATCAGTCATGTAATTAAATTTGTAATAGATCTAGACCAACAAAAATAAATCTTTGCGATTAGAAATATTTTTACCAATTGTTTTTGTTTTGCGATATTTCATGCGTTTAGCTTTCTCAATATGCTATTATCCTATCACTTATCTGGAGAGAAAAAAGGGGGGTGGAGAACAACCTGAATTTGGATTCATGGCTCAAGCCTCCTAACCACTCTGCTAATGAGGTGCGGTAAGGTAGTGAGTAGTAGTTATCTATTGTTAGTTTCAAACTTCTTTAAAGCAGCAACCTATAAAGGGAACTAATTCAGCTTATAATAAAACTTCAGTCAAGTACAAATTCTTTCCCATGTTCAGGATACTAAACAAAATAATTAATTACCAATAGTTAGTTAATTAATTCGTTATTTTTTAAAAATTGATTATGTAGTCAGGTAAAAGATAATTGCAAAATTTCAGCTTGATCCGAGATTGGGTGTTGGAGAAATAACATGTACATACTTTTTACCAGACAGACAGAAAGAGTGAGTTGATTTAAATAAATACTTTTAGTCACATTTCACTGTTTAGAAATTTAAAAATAGATATAACTGATCATGACCAAACAATCCATTCCAATGGGATTCAGATAGATCATAAATACAACCTAAGTCATATATTAATCCATCGCAACAAATATATGAAGCCCTTTTGAAGTAATTGAAATGGCTTCCGAACAGGAATTCAAAATAACGAGTTTATGATAACAGAGAAGGGTAAATCAAGAGTGCAGTGTCAAAATGTAATGGATCACAGTGATATGGTTATAACTTTATGAGATGATTATTGCACTTTGTTGTTGAGCTGAAGGCTTTTGCATTGCCTATGCCACATAAAAAATATTGAAGTCTATGCACTATCAAGACAGTTTTTGGCTAACTTGAATGAAGAGACTTAAGGACTTCATTAATACTTTAGGGTATCCAAAAATCAGGAGATATTGATAAGGCTTCATAGAAGTGTCTACATTATGTCAACATTGTGCATTATTTGCTTTTGTACTGTTCTACTCTTAGCTAAAATTAACAAACCTGCAGATGTATTTCAATGAAACATATACTTACTTGACTAAATACAGAATCAAATAGATCTGTAGACACTGCATCAGTTTTTGGAGCAGTCACAGGAAGCACTGACTCAAAAGCACTGCTTTAAAATATAAAATATATTTAAAATATGAAAAAAAATTAATAGTTATTTCATATAGATATTTCATTTTTTAAAAAAGTTCAGGGCCTATAATGATTGAAAGGGGGCATGGTGAAACACTGGCTTCTGAATTAAGGGTTCGGGATCAAATCTCAGTGAAGACTGGGGTTTTTAATTTCAGGATTTTTAAGGGCACTGTGAGTTGCTCATGGTTAACAAGGGTGTCATATGGCCTGCACAATGACCAACAGCCTTTACTTTCCCCAACTAATGTCGGGTGCCCATTAGAGTTGGGTGGATTCCCCTGTTCAAAAGCCAAACACTTTACCACTCAGCCACCGCGCCTTTAAGTCTCCATTAATTTTTTCATTTCTTGGGTGTACTTATTAAAACATTGCACTATTCATGCTAGCTGTATTTGGACGTAACAAGCTGGGTTCGTGCAGTGGATGTGATTGATAGCAGACAATCATGTTTTACAATTGGAAGATAGGATTGAGATTATAGATAGTTTGTTATTTCTACTTGTTGATACTCATACACAAAAGTTTTCTATGACTTTTTGTTACCTCAGTTACATTTAGTTCTTTACAATTTCTTCTTCTTCTTTATATTAACAATTGTTTCTATTACATATGAAAGAGTGCTATTGTAATTTCATTTTGCCCTCATGGTTGTCAGTCTTTTTAAACAATAGAATAACAAGGGGCCACTTATAGAATTATTCTCATTTGCAATATTACTGCTCCAATAGAGTGATCTTTAAAAAAAATAATAATATAATCTATATATTTTTACTATAGAATCTATAACATGTAAACAATTTTCTATCTCTCTAACCCAAATAAATCTGCTGATGGTTCATCCAGTCTCTCAACATAAGCCTTTGGAAACCAACCAACTTTCCCTCCATACTCTCCTTTATGCCAGTCTTCCATTCCAGGTATAGGGGTGTAATCACCCAAGACCTAAAAAAGAATGTGTTTAGATTTATTACACATTATAATACTTATAACATTCTTAAAAAATCATTGATGTGTAAATTACAACCTACTTAGCTTACCAAAAGTTCTGTACCAGCCACAATAGACAATTCATCTTCTCTGGTGGCTTGAAAATCATACAATACGCGGTATTTGATTTTATTGGATGATGATGCTGAGAAAGATGATATTTTAACTTATGACTTTACAGATAATTAGAATATCAGAATATATTTTATTTGTAGTTGTTGCTTACTAAAAGATTATTATTAAAAGAGACCACACATAGCTTCTCTTGTAATGTAATAAATAAGAATTTAATTGGAACTATGTAACACTAAATGTGATGTCTTTGCATCAAAGCTAACCTGATGAAACTCCACCATTTAAATCCCAATTCAAAGGAGTACTGCCACCAGAAAAAGCTGGTTCCCAGCTGACATCAGAATTGGCTGACTTGGTGCCTTCTGCGACAGCAAAGTCAGCCCAACCAGGCTGAGCTAATTTTTTTTAAAAATAATTATGCAAAAATAATTAATCTACACAAATTATCCACTACAGAAAAAAAAAAGGGTCAGATTTAGTTAGAATGAAAAATTACAAAATGTCAATGGCTCAAGTATTAGATAATAAGTAAACTGTGTTTTCAATCATCTTGAAAATTGGTGGAAATAAGATACAATTATTCAAGTCATTATGCTTAGTTATGGCTCTTTATCTAAAAAAAACAATCACGCCAGTGATTTTCAACATTTTATTAAGCAAGGTAAAAACTCAGTAACCCAAGAGGAGTTCTCAAATATTCAATACAGTATTTTAATTAATTTAATTTGTGTGGATCGGTCTGTCTTAAATATACAAAGTTAAAGCTTTGACTTTGAGCACCCATTTATTACAATAACCTAAAAAGTATATTTACTGTTTGCTGATAGTTTTTACCCCTCTTCATATTAAAATTTAGACCATAAAGGAAATCTGCAACAAATAAAGAGTTTCCCTTTTAGACCTTGCGATCTATAGGGCAGATGATGTTTTTTTGCCATGTTAACGAGGGTGTCATGTGGCCAGCAAAATGAACAAATGCCTTTACTTTTCCCCAACTAATGTCAGGTACCCATTAGATATGCATGGACTCGGAAAAGGTGCCCTAAAGATTCCAAAATTCAAAACACACCTCCATTTCGGAAGCCAAACGATTTACCACTCAGTCTACGTGATACAAACAAATAAAGAGAACTATTGAAATTAGATCAAAAAATAAATAATAGATGGTTTAAGAGTTAGAAATTTTCTAGCATGGTGATATCGGATGCAGCCTTGATGAGAAATCTATGTAAAAATAATTTGTAATATTTGAGATATATTATGAAGCTGGATGTTTTTGGTTAATTTGGCTCTGTTTGATCTAGGGAATGTAAACATTATCCTGTATATACAGCATTAAAGCTTTATTCATCTTCTTGCCAACATACAACGAAATAGGACAGGCGAGCAGGTTAGAATATACTTTTATGAAATAGAATATCTTTATTGTCTAGGTCTTCTGTAGTTACATCAATAGCTTAGGTGTAGTAGAAAAGCGGAAAACTTAAAAGAGATAACATACGAATGATTGGAAGAATTACCAGCATACCACTGATAATCAATCCCCTGACTTGGCAAAGGACACATTTTAATGAGTTGCTTAAGCCAAAGTAATTTAAGTCTCAGTATTTGCAGTGTTTGTATATAAGACAATGATTGTACTTACAATTGGATGTAGCTGGCTTTGTAACTGAAGTTGCTGTTGACCTGCAAAGAGTTTAGTTCAAATTAAGTACATCTTATGACCATTTGCATCAATTACTTTTAAAAGTAGAAATGAAATAATAAAAAACATTTAGTTTAAAATAATTTGATAAGGTTAGTAATGTTATGCTTACTTCTTTAACTGTTGGCTTATATCGTGTCTTAACTTATCCTGACGTTCTTTCTCAGCCTTTTGTTTTTGAAGTTCTAAAGCTGCCTTCTTTTGCTTTTCTTCTTGCTGCTTTTGTAAAAGTGGTAAATCTCTTTCTAGTTTTGCTAACTGTTCTTTTAAATTCTATAAATAAAAAAATAAATAAATATAGATAGATAGAGGTTTTAAGGCTATAATAAGAAAAAAGAAGACATGATCACATATTGTAAGACTTTTGACTGCATTGTAATTAAATTATGCTAAACAAAAAAGCCTACATGTTAACAACAAAAAAATGTTAAGTACAACAAATAGCAAAGACCAATTTGAAGTAACTTACTCTCAACAGATCATAATTTTAAGTTGTTGTTTTTCTTTTTTAAGTTTAAACATCAAAATACCTTTTTGAATTGATTAACCCTTAACTAATGATTACACCGAGTAAAAAAAACAACACCTCAACTAATGCAATAACAATCTGGTGTGACCAACCCTTAATTCAGCATTATTGCAATCTATTTCTCCCAGCCTGGCCTCTGTATCACTCTCTAGCTGTTCAACCTCTTTCTTTAACTGCTGTATGCTTGTTCTTTTTGTCTCAACACTGTGAACTACTGTTTTATGAGTATCAGCTGTAGAGTAAAGTAAATCAGTGAAAAAAAAATGAAATCTAAACTAAGCCAAACTATAAATCCAGCAATTTTTATGAATATAATTGTAACTCACATAATGGTGTAGCCTGTGCTGTCTGTACTTGAATGTTTAATGATTCTTTTTCACCGTACAACAGTTTCATTTTCTTATTTAGCTCCTAAGAATCCAGATTAAAAAAAAATAATTTTTTTAAGCGGTCTTAACAGATTTACAATACTTTACTTTTCAATAATTTTATTTTCAAATGTACTTAAAAAACAAAATAAAACACACAAAAAAAACCACTAACCAATGATTGTCTTTCAAACTTATCAATATCAGCCAGTGTTTGATCTCTGGATACTCTCATAGCATCTATACTGGATGTAAAATCAGTGACACCTTTTTGAACTTGGGTAATTTTTTGTGTTAGCTCTGCCTTTTTAGTATCCTGGTACATTACGAAATAAACAAGTTCATATTAATATGACACTAATACAATTAGTATGAGTACAGAATGCCAGTGAAGCTGTTAATTTATTATATTTTACTCTTAAATAATTTAATACTGAATTTCAATACATCAATACAATACAGATTATCCCATCCCCATGATTAAGAAGTAAAAATATATTTTTAATAAAAGGTCCTCATAATAATGTGATGAGGGATAATATTAAAGGGCTATATACAACAAAACTTTAGGGTAAGACTTACATGTAATCTATAGGGGAGATGATGTTAATGTCATCCATTTCTTTAGCCAATGGTTAATGAGCATTGTGTCATGTGTCCAGCACAACAAACAACCGTCTTTACTTTCCCCAACTTAGGTTAGGACCCATTAGAGTTGGGCAGACTATCAGGTGAGCCTTAAAAAAAACAGAAATTCAAAATCCCATTCTTCAACGAGATTCGGACCCAGGACCCCAGGTTCGGAAGCTTAACACTTAACCCCCTCAGCAACTGCACCCTCTATGGTAAGACTTTAATTTGAACAATTTCCATCAGAAAAAAAAAATCAGATTTATTACCAGAGATTCTAGCTCATTTTTTAAGTTAGCCATTTGGGATTTAAGAATGCTAAGTTGTTCGTATTCTCTTTGCTTTTCTGCCATCAATTGTTCCTTTCTCTGTTTTTCCCATTCCATCTGTCTCTGACGCTCAAGTTCCCTTCGAGCTGCCTAAAATATATTTAACAAAAAATAGATATTTTAAATTTAAAAAATAAATACAAATGTTTAAAATGTAATTAAAGAATGAAAATCTCACTTCTCTTTGTTCCATCATTTTTCGTCTTTGTTCTTCAATTTCCCGTTCTTTTTCTCTTTGTTTTTCCAACTGTTTTTGTAATTCTGCTTGTCTGCGGCTTTCAGCTTCTAGTCTACGATTTAATAAAAAAAAAGATTTTTTTTTGTTTTAAGGTATTCTTTCTAAGAACAAGTCATACTACAAACAATGACTAATATTAAACAATTTTCCTGACAAAACTAGAAAAATTAAAATGCCAAAAATTAAACCTTTGTCTTTCCCGTTTTTCTGCCTCAAGTCTTTCTTTTTCAAGTCTTTCATTTTCATCTTTTTGTTGTTGTTCTCTCAATAATGCTCTTCTCCTTTCAAGCTCTGCCTGACCTTTGTCAAAATTTTCTTTTCTTTTGTCTTCTAAAGTAACTGTTAAAAGCCCATTTGACACTTTTAAAAGAAACTGATTTTATAAAATATGAAAATGTATTTAAAGTGAAATAATTTAACAGTGAAATACAAAGTGAAAATGTTTCACCTTGGGCCCTAGCATTCAATAGAACAATACCATAGCATACTTTTGAAATTTAAAAGGTTATTTAGGAAAATCTTCTAGTACATGAGACTTTGAATGCACTATTTCATTATTTACAGTAACAATATGCTCACCTGTTGTTTTTTTAATTTGTTTAATAAGTTAAATGTGTTTTAACTGATAAAGTATTAAAATCTATATCCCCTGGACATTTAATGCAACAGTCCAGGAGTGAGCCTATAACAAATAGATTTATAGTGTTTAGAAATACAATAAGCTATACCAAAGAATAAAATACGTTTCTATTGTAACAATTGTTTAAAAAATCGTTAAATTGGTGTTAAGACTTTTTTAAAAGTCATTTTAAAAATGAAACAAAGTTAAACAAAACAACTTCTGAGCTAATGAAAAGGTTTTCTATAAATGTAAAACAAATACATTTAATACATTTTTAAACTTTTAAAAAATTTAACATTCATGTTATAACTGTAAATTTATAAACCGAAAAAGTTATTTTTACCTTTCATTAAAAAAAAAAACTAAATTAAATTTAAAAAATAACAATTTCATTGTGCAGCTCTTTTAGAAAAAAAAACATTCACTAGATATGAACTTAACGCAGAGCATAAAATAGAATTTGAATACCTTTACTGTCTAGGTCTTCTGTAGGTTGTGATGGTGTTGCTGACACAGGTGCCATACCTGCACTTGTTAACAGATCTCCAAAAGCATCTTGTTTAGGAGTTCCTTAACAAAAGTACAGTGTAAACACAATTTTCTTAAACACAATCATAACTGAACTGAACATTAGAAGTAAATAATAAAATAATAATAATACACAACCTTTTCAAGCTTTCACTTTTTCTTAAAAAAAAAACAACTATATATATATATATATAAATTTATATATTCCGAAAACATATAGAAGGTGGAACTAGAAATGTACATACAATTTAGTTTGTTTATTAGTCTACCTGCAGATGTTGGTGGTGAAGTCAAACTACCAGACCTTGCTTTAGCAGGAATAAGCTCACTGGGCAGAGCAGGAGGCAGGCTATGACCCAATCTGGCCAGTTCAGATAAATGCATGGCTATACAGAACTCATCACAAGTCAACTTCCCATCTCTATCAATGTCAGACAATGTCCTAGAGGTCAAAATACAATTCTGAATGTATGAATATAATTCAATAAGAATTTATTCTATAACTAGGCCAGGATGCCTGGTCATGTGGTATGCACATGGACTGTTGTCATGATGAACCTGAGTTTGAATCCTGCCCACATCCAACCAATAGGAGGTTTGGAATAGGATAAAATAATCTTCATTTCTGAAGACACATCCAAACTCAAAAAATGAACAAATATTATAATAATTATTATTCATTTAAAACTCATTATTTGTGAATGTACAAATAAATGTAATTTACCATATTTGTGCCAAGACTGGTTGTGGGAGGCCAGACTGCATCAATATCGCCCTTGCTTCAACACCTAAATGTTCAAACATATAGAACAGCATTTGAATACTTTTTAATAAATAATTACAGAAGAAAGTTATCTCTCTCTTAAAAAAAAACAACTAACTTACCCAAAAGATATCCTCTTTTATTACGGTCATTGGTATTAAATGTCTGTGTATGTTTTAACTTGTTATTGTAAGGCATTGCCCATATGCTACCACTGTTGAACAAAATGATGACAATACTGATATTAAACCTTTGATTGCTAACAAACTTTTTATTCAAAATAGAAAATGGAAAAAAAACAACCTAAGTGAATTAAAATAATAATCTAGTGCAACAATATTACATAGAAGTAGCTTACCCAGCTGGTGAAGCAGTTGTGACAGGAGCAACTGCGAAAAAAAAATTAAGCGAGAAATTGATAAATATATTACAGTGAAGACATTGGTTAACCATTTATTTGCCCAAATAACTATGATATTTTAGCATAGCATACAATCACATGTAAGTTAAACATAATTGTAAACTGACACCTTTAAAGAAATTAAAACATATGGTCAGAAGGAAAATTAAGTAAACTGCAATAATGATAAACCTGACATTGGAAGGCCCCCAATACTTCCAGTTGGTAATATTGATCCTATAGCTCCATTGGCCATACGAGGACCCATGCTTAAGGAGCCTGTTGTCATGGTAGCTGTTCCTAATGAGGCCTGCGGCATCATCCCAGGCACCATTGGAAGTGTCATACCTAAAGTAATGACAAAATTTAAATGAGAACCTTAAAGTTTACATAAGTTTAAAGAATTCCTTTTTAAACAAGTTTGTACATAGATCTTAGCAACTTAAAGTCTACCTGGGACAGCAAAGCCTGTATTTGGTGGCATCACCATTGCAGGTTGAGCAAAAGATCCTATCATTGGAGAGGGATCTAGTTTAAGTGACGCAGGAAGAACTTTAGGCAGTTCATACCCCTGAAGTTTTTTCTTTATCAAATGCATAGCTATAGAGAATTCTTTTTTATCCATTTTACCATCGCCATTCATGTCTGCCAGCATCCTGTCAGTGAAAAAAAAAAAAACATATTCACAAACTACACAAACTTAGACACAAGTCTTTTGAAATAGAAAATAAATAAAGGGATAATTACCATATTTGACCCAGTACTGGAGTTGGTAATCCAGATTGGACAAAAAAGTCCCTGGCTTGTGTACCTACACAAAAAAATAATGTTGACTACTGATAAACAAATTTAATTTAATTCTATTACCCATTCTAAGCCTATGACTGTTTATTTAAAATTCCCCATAAATCCATAGACTCAATAATTTATTTTTCTTACCAGTAATAAATCCATTGACTGGTTTTAACTGAAAAAACTGTGCATCATGCTTTGATCTATCCTCTCCACTAATTTTCCAAACATCTAAGAAAGAACAGTGTTTTATGTTAACATTAAACATCTAAGAAAAAAACAAAATGTTCTATGTTAAGATTTTAAAGGTGAGTTAAAAAGTATGTCTAAATAAAAGCAATGCATGTCTGTGAAAAGCATTTCAACTTTAAATAAAATGTGTAGGAAACTAAAAGAACACCTTGTGCTCCAGCCATAGTGCTTTGTTGTTTTTTTTTTTGTAGTTCACTGAATTAGGCTTAACAGATTATCATCTGAAAAAAAAAAAATTACACCTAAAGGCTTTGAAATGTTAAGTAATATTTTAACCAAAACAGTAGTTTAGATTCAATAAAGAAAAACATTGTAAGATATGCTGAAACAAAAATAGGGGGGGGGGGGGGGGGGGCGGGGCGGCATAAACACATTCATTTTTTTATTTATTAAATCTATATTGTGAAATTAAAGTACAAATGGTAGGTGATCTCTCTTGAGACTTTTGAGGTATGCCATATATGATTGTAGTCATTTCATTTTTACAAAGCTTGTATCAACTCACTCTGTGTGTGTGTCTAGTCAAAATTTTGTAAACACTTTTTTCTCCGACACCCAATCTCGGATTAAGCTGAAATTTTGCACAAATTATTTCTTTTACCTGACAACACGAGAATAAAAAAAATTAATCAATTAGTTAATTAACTAATGGTAATAAATTATTTTGTTGGGAAAGAAATAGTACTTGACTGAAGTGGTGATATAAGCTGAATTAGTCCCCTTTATTTTAGTTTGTTGTCTGAGTAATACAAATGTGAAATATAGAACAATAGATAAGTATACAAATTTCCATGTTCATAAACTCTTCGCTAACATAGTGGTTACCGTGTTAGCTTAAAAAACCTTTAGTGGCTTTAGCCTTTAGCCCACAAGTTGGAATTCAGATCATTCTCACACCTTTTTTTAAATCTAGAAAATAAATACTTTTTTTAAATAGTCAAATTAAGCAGTCTACAATATAAATATAGAGTCTAGAGTAACATCTATCGAACACCTTTGTTTTAAGGTACACATCGAACACCCCATTGTATTTTTTAAAATTCTCCTTTATTTCGATGATTATGACGAAACTAGTCCATTCCTATTGTGCATCCTCCATTTCTTTATAGTTAAGTTATATTTAATTTCATTTTCACCCGAAGATCATTTTTTTACTTATATTCAGAGTGCATTGGTAATATTCGTATAAAAATTTCACTTTTTTTGAACTCTTGGGAAGAGTGAAGTGAGTCTCGGGTTAAGGGTATTTTTTAATGCCAATGATGCTTCAGCTCAACAAAACCTATATAATACGCTTCTAATTAGGATGAGAAATATTTGCAAATATTTTTATTAAAGTGTCCTTTGCTACCTAAACATGAAAATTGAGGTTTAAAAAGGGGGTGTTCGATAATAGCTGTTTTTATATAAGCAATCTTAGCTTCGTAAGATATCGAACACTATTTTAATGTTAAAAATAAACATCAAAGGGGTATAAAAAGGGGTATATAAAAGGAGACAAAATATTTAAATTATATATTTTTTAATTGTTTTTTTTTTTTAATAATGTAATGCAAAGTACATATATAAATTACCCATGTGTTACAATTTGTATCAGCTTTTTGTGGTTTACCGTAAATGTGCTATATTTTTCTGAGTAAATAGATTTACATCGATATGCACTAATTGTACCCATTTTAAAAGCTTGATTTTATGACACATATAGTTTGATGCTATTATCATCGTTGTGATATCACAGGCAAAATGAATTTAAAATATAAAACAGGAACAATGAATTTAGAATATATCCAGTTGTGTTGTTTTTTTTCAGATGCCCCATTCTATTAACTTCTGAATTATGTGTTATAAACAAATACCTAGTGCATGTGCTTGATGTAAAGAGATATTAATAAAACGAAAGGGCTAAGAGGGAGGTATAGAATGTAGATATGGTATTTTGAAATAAAAATATCTTTGCTAGGTAAAAAAATTTGAGGAGGGGGAGAGAAACAGTCAAGACACTGTATCAAGAGATCATCAATAATTGATCAACCATTAAAATGTGACGTCAGCCTCAAATACATAGTCAGTTGTGCTTCTCGATCTAGACGTGTGGCGCAGGGTCTATAAAATTATATATATATATATATATATATATATATTACCATGGCGCAGGGTCTATAAAATTATATATATATATATATTACCATAAAGTATGATAAAGCTCATAATGCGCTACAAAGACACTCCTTTGAAACATCACAAATACTCAAAATAATAACAATAACACATAACCACTCTCTTATTCTGCCTACACCCCCTTACCCGCGCTTTCTTCGTACGCAATTTCACTCTCCAACATTCACACTTTTTCAGTGCAAAGTAACAACGTAAATTTCAAGACTCAACCCAAACGCAGCCACCAGACTAACACACAACAAAAAAAAAAAAATGTCAGTGATAGCCCAACACACAGGTATTAACCAGGCCACCAACACAGCCCCAAAACATTGTTCAAGTTGTAGTAAGAACAATGTTGAGGGGAAAGGGGGAGGAGCCATCATTGGAGTACCTACGGTCAAGCCGCTAATTAGGTCACAAACACTAGGCGTGATAGATATATAGATATGTTGTTTGTGTGTGTGTGACAAATACTAAGCGTGCTCTAAAATACGGTGTTTTTTTTTTTGGTCAAAGAGGTGGTTTAGGGAGGGCGGCTCTATCTACTTTACATCTATAGGTAACACAGCTCGCAAGCTACCATAGCTTTTCAGCCCCCCCCCCTCTCCCCGCCCAGATCGAAAAATATAAGTAAATAAGTACTACGGTAATGCGTTACTGGGCTTAGCACCGTCAGTTTCTAAGCAGAGCTGATCAGTGATAGATTCCTTCGATGTGGACCATGTGAAAATGACTAAAATCTGTCTGTCTTGACATGGCGTAAAAAGAAAATGATATAAATAAAAAAAATATAAATTATAACACTTTTGAAACACCATACTTTTCACAAAATTTTAAGATTATATCACTTTTAAAACACCATACTTCTTGTGTGTTTGATAAGTTCTGAATATGTTCGATAAGATAAGATAAAGGTAAAACAGTGTTTGATAATTTAAGCTTTTGAAATCATTGACCTGTCCCACTTTAACATCAAATATAAGTTTAACATTGAGTAGTAATAGAATAAAACATGTCTACTTTTTAAGAAAAATGAATGAGGAGTTCATAGATACTATAAGTTTTTTTCTAGGTCTAATTTTTACGGAGATACACAAATTCAAACATAAAAAATGTCGGCTTAACTTGTTCATAAACGTAAGTTACTCTAGATCTAGTTTATAATATAGAATAATTATAATAATAATAGACTTAGATCTAGTCATCACTCATAGAAAAGAACATTATATGATTATAGTTAAAGATCTAATTATTATTAATTATAGTTTAAATAGTTATAGAATTTCAATATTATATAGATTGTTTAAATTGTTATAGATCTAGAGTAGATATACTTGATATAGATCTATAGATAGAGAGTTAAGAGTATCAGTATAGTATAGATAGTCTCCATGGCTAGATCTATTAAGCTTTATATTTAATATTGCATTATCGAACATACACGTCGTCTATCATTAAGTAACAACCTTTTAATGTGATCTAAACTTTATATTAGATCTAAAGTATTCTTAAGTGTAACGCCCCAAAACAATCAATATAATTATCTCTGTGTAAAGACTGAACCGGGTAAAAGACACATAATATTTCCTGGGCATTATGGGAAAGGTCAGGGGGGCGTGTTTTGGAACTTTAAAAAATTAGATTGGAAGTGTTGTGTAAATAAATGCAGTCAATAAATTCAAATGTACTGTAGAAATGTAATCTATCTACTAGAATCTTTAAATGTCGATATAAGGCTCTTAAGATCTATATTAGATCTATGACTATAGATATCTACACGATATCTAGATCTAGTAAGTAGTACTAGAATCTAGATCTGTCTACTAGTACTAGACTAGATTAGTAGATGGTCACGGTGACGGTCTGTCAGTAATAATAATAAGAATAACAAGTTAAACAAGTAATATAAATATAATAAATAGATGATCATGATTAGATCTAGACTAGTTGATATAAATATAATTAAACTGATTATAGAGTTAATAGAGACTAAGAAAGAGTAAGAGAGTCTAGATATAAAATTATAATTATAATACTAATAATAGAGTTAAATAGACAGATCTAGTCTAGTCACTATTTATTCATGACCATGACTGGCATGACTATTCTCAGTTCTGAGTTAGTAGTAGTGAGTATTCAGAAGTATTAGACTTAGTCATTATGGTTAGTGTCACTAAGTCAACTTAGACTTAGTGACAAAGCACAAAGTGAAAGTAGCTTCCTAGGCTTTTAGGTTAGGGCTGAGCCTTAGTAGACCTAAGTAATAAGTAAAATAACTGTAGTTCGCGTAGATATAATCATATACTCAGTATACTGACAATGTACTGAGTATACTGAAGCTACTGATGCTGTATTATAAGTATAAGTCATAATTATTAGTAGTAATATAAAATTATACTACTATTAAATACTGTCACTGGCTATTATTAGGTACTTTGGTAAAAATTTAAAAATGATTATATATTATATTATATTTTAGAATGCAATAGAGTTGAATAAAAGCTACTCTACTTAGAGCTTGAGAAATGCTTTCAAATGATTAATGATACCAATTTTATTTTGCTGAGTTGATATGCACTCTGTTTCATTATCACCTCGAATAATGTTTAAGTAAGCTCTTTGTTAGGGTCAAAATATATCAGTGTGCCATAAGTCAGTATTTTTCTGTTTTATCTGTTGAAAGCTCCTGTGCACTGATCAGACCAAACAAATGGTGTGTTCTTTCTCGTCAACTCTGCTATAGGCTGTAAATCTGTCGACAGGTCTGATCTACTTGTAACTAGTGCTTGATCTACTTTCATAACATAGATTATATATAGAGACAGACACAAAATAGAGCAGTGAGACTCATAACAAACCAATATTCACATTTGACATGACTGGATTAAAGTAACACCTTTGCCTTTACTCAGTTTATTAAAATCACTAAATTTAGAAACCTCTCATGATAGATGACTTAAAAGTAAATTAGCTATTAGATCTATCAATACATAAAATATGATAAAACACTGAACCATAATCTTCAATTACAAAAACAAAACCTAATAAAATACTCAGCAAGACACACAGATAAAGGCACATACATTCCTTGTTCCTTATGCTTAGACAAATTTGTACAAATGCTCCTTCCTTAGTCCTATCATATTTAGAGCATGGAATGGGTTGCTGATAAGCCAGAAAAACCAATGACCTGGCAGAAAATAAGTCATTGATTAACATGCATGATTTGTAAAAACTTATATATTAACATGGTGAATTAAATAGAATTAGTAAGATTGTTGTATCTTTAAACACTTTTATTTTATTTAAAAAAAATATTTTTACTCTTCTTTTTCTTTGTTAATTTTAATATCAAATATCTTTAAAGTGCGCCAACAGAATTCAATGAAATTTGAAATCACATTTCTTAATATGATAAATTATTGTAACAAACAGTATCTGTTGTATCTTTAATAGGAAAATAGTTTTAAATATGTCAACTTTCTCATATAAACTTTTGTTAAGAAAAATTTAACAGATTGTTACAGATTCTTAGGTTTACAAAAAGTAATAACAATTACACCTGATATAAAAAATAAATGTACTAAAACTTTGATGGAAATGACCACCCCTGAAATGTACTGAAACACATTTTGCCATTTTTTGGGAGATAAAAAAAAATGGATCTAGGTCAGTTTAGCAAAGCACCTACTTTAAACTATTATTTATTTGTAAAATATGAAGATGAGTTATAGACCTAGAATCTAAATTCTAGAATTCTTTATTCTTATATAATATATCTTATATTATATATTACAGCCCTTACTTCAAAAAAGAAGCTCCTACGCATCATGTGTCAATCTAGTTATGCATGCTAATTAATGTTTTAAACGACTTAAACTCTGCTATGTTGTTGGTTTTCTTGGCTGATAAAGATTAATTATCCTGAGAAGAAGGAGTACTTGTAAGAATTGTTTTCTATTTCTAGTCTAGATCAAGTTCATGATGATCTAGTAGACTAGAGTAGAAAGACACTCGTTGTCACTTTATTTCAACACAGGTTTTGTAACATTTTTTATTTTAACAGCAGCTTGTGCCACTTAGTTGACTTAGGCTCTAACTCTACTCTACCACTAGAACTTGATCTAGACACTAGATTCTAATAATGGCTGCAATACAGGCTCTGAGAGGAAATTTTTCTAACCAAGTTCAAGGCACTACTCTTTTTATATCCAGTGAAGTAAGTTAATATGGATAAAGGATATTTATAGGAACATTTATTTTTATTTAACAATTTTTCAGCTATTGAATTTTTAATGCTAAAAATAAATTCAAATATAATTATTTGAAGCAACGCTCATCTTTCCTTGGAGATTTATAGATCTTAACCTATCTATATCCCTTCTAAAGACCATTGGGGCACCACACATGACCTATTGACCATTTCTCTCCATTCCTCTCTGTATTTTGCCTTGGATAGAATTTCTTTCAATGACAGGCCTGTCTGTTCTTTTATGTTATCTTCTCATTGCTTTCTTTGTCAATAAAGATATTTTCTCTTCTTGTTGTTTTTTTTTAGTTAAAGTCTAGTCTAATGTTCTCCTCCACTAAAATTTATATATTGTTTATTAGGGTGGTCCACAAGTATATGTAAAAAACATAAGTATTTCAGTTTTAATGTCTTACCCCTTCAGATGGACCCTATAGATGAGAAATTCAGTTTGTGTAATTTTCATTTTGATTGAAAGCCATTTAGAACTTGCGCACATCCATTAAAATACAGATTTTTGTCATTCAGAGCTACTTATAATTTTTTGCTTTAAAAGAACATTTTGGTAAATTTGATGCTATTGTAATTTAATGATATAGCATAATAGATTGATTCTCTCTATATAAATTATATATAATTTCAATCTTGCACGGTTGAAATGCCCGTCGTTTGTTCACATTATTTGAAATGATAGAGAAGCGGTGTACCTACTGGCCTCAGCAGCTCATGCTCTTGGACACGATGTGCAACAGCTACCTGTGAGCCGAAGTTCCATACGTCGTGCAAGAATTGAACACCGTGAATCTGAAGCGAACTCTATTCATGCATTTTCTCCAAATGGCCAATTAGTAATTCATTTGGACGGCAAACTGTTACCACGTGTCACTAATCAAGGTAAAGTGGATCGCCTGGCCGTAATTGTCACAGGACACAACGTGGAGCAGTTGCTTGGAGTGCCCGAATTGGTTTCTGGTACTGGTGAACGTCAGGCATCAGCCGTCATTACATGCATCGATAACTGGAAACTTCGAGACAATGTTGTTGGAATGTGTTTCGATACAACTGTCTGCAACACTGGTCGACACACAGGCGCTTGCTACCTGATCGAAGAGCGCCTTTCGAAAGATCTTCTCCATCTGCCATGTCGCCATCACATTTTGGAAATTGTTGTGGAAAAGGCATTTACAGCAATGAAAATTGAAGCATCATCTGGGCCAGACATCGCCATATTCAAACGTTTTCGGGACTTCTGGCAGGACATCGACCAAACCAACTTCGATACTGCCAGTGACGAAGTAGCAATTACGTCATTCAAAGAACGTGTGATTAGGTTTGCGGAGACCACATTGGCAATTTCAGAGCCAAGAGATGATTACGAGGAACTTTTGGAGCTCACAATCATCTTCCTCAGCGGATCACCGCCAAAAGGAATTCGGTTCAAAGCTCCAGGAGCTCTGCACCGTGCAAGGTGGATGGCGAAAATCATCTACGGTCTGAAGATATGGATATTCAAATCGCAATTCAAGTTGAAAGCTTCTGAAGAGAAAGCCCTCATGACGTTCAATTTGTTCGTCGTTGAAGTGTACGTAGAAGCATGGTTTCAGGCACCATTTTCAGTTTACGCTCCAGCTAATGATCTGCATCTCTTTGGTCAATTGACGTCGTACAAGAATCCGACAATTTGTCAGGCCACTTCTGTCGCATTCCGACGACATCTTTGGTATCTCAGTAAGCTGCTGGTCTGCTTTGCCTTTTTTGATGAGCGAGTTGGACTGGAAGAGAGAAGAGAGATGGTGCAGAACATGGACACAATTCCTGGAGCTACGCCACCCCCAACACAAGCGTTACGTGATTGTGACGAAAAGAGACCCCTGAGTTCCTTCGTCACCACATCTACCAGAAAATTTTTCCAAATTCTTCAACTGCCTGATTCATATCTGACACAGAATGTGGAGACGTAGAAAGAGAATGACCACTACCAAGAAGCTCTCCGAATCGTTCAAGGCCTCAAGGTGGTGAATGATTGTGCCGAACGAGGAGTGAAACTGATCCAAGAGTATAATTCCATTTTGACCAATGATGAACAACAGAAACAGTACCTTCTTCAACTAGTTCAGCAACATCGTCATGTATTTTCTGACTCTAAGAAGACAACGGTTGTGAGTGGCCTCACTGGACAGCCAAAATTAATGTAAAAATAAACATTATTGATTTATTACCATGTGTTTATTTCCTGTCTCATTGCTATTATTCGGGATAATTTTAGACTGTCTGCGCAACCTCTAAACCCGCTCAGAATTTCTTAAAAATTTTATCTGGCACTTTTAACATGAAATGGACCTAGAATACGACTTAAGCGTTTGAAATTTCAAAAATATTTTTTTTTGGACCACCCTATTGTTTATGTACTAATATATATTATATAATACAATATAAATTTTAAAATATCTTCACCACCTTCATCTATCCTTTAGTCTGTTGGACAGTTAGGGCACCATGCAAGATTTGTCAATTGTCTTTCTCCATTCCTGTCTTTTGCCTTGGATAGAACCTCTTTCAATGGCAGGCACATCCATTCTTTTGTGTTAAATTGTTATCTTCCCACCACTTTCTCTGCCTTTTCTTCTTTTTTTTTTTCCCGGTACTTTTCCCTGTAGGAAGGTCTTTGCAAGCCCCGAATATGTAATATGGCCATAGTTCTTTTTTTTTTTTTTTTTACAATAATTAGCAGGTCATTGTGGGTCCAATCACTGTAATAACCTTGTCTCTAAAGTCTTCATTTGTAATGCGTTTTTAAATGTGATACCTAGGATCCTTCTGTAGCATCCTAATTCCATTGCTAGAATCTTCCTCTCTAGTTCTGCAGTCAGTGTCTAAGGCTCGCAAGCATATAAGAATGTGGCCATTATCATTCTGATTTTGGTGTCAAGGGCTATGCCTTTTTCTTTCCATATTATTTTGAATTTAGCTAGTGCTGCTGTGGACTGTGCAATTCGGGCCAGTAGCTTAGGTTTCATTCCCTTATCTGAGATGTTAGCTCTGAGGTATTTGAAACTGACACTTGTAGGCTTTTCATTTCCAATACTGACGCCCCTTTTAAAGTGCTGTTGGTCATAATTTGTATTTTTTCGGCATTGATAACCATTAGCTGTGGAAGTCGGAAGTCTTGTCTGCTTCCCATCACAAAGTCAGCTAGTTCTTCTTCTGTACCTGCTAGGCCATCTATGAAGCACGAGTTAATAATTATTCTTCCTCCAATGCTTACAGTACCTTCATAGCCCTCGAGACCATCTTCCATTATCTTTTCAAGGAAAAGTGTTGAGAGTAGGCAGCCTTGTCTTACTCCAACTGTGGTTTTAAACCAGTCCCCAATATTATTATTGAAGTACACATCACTAGTGGCCTCCTTGTAGATTACTTTTATTTTATGTTTTTATTTATGTTGTACATTTCCATTATTGCCCAGAATGCCCAAGTCAAAATTTTTCTTGAAATCAATAAAGATATGGATAAGATTCTCTTGGTGTTTGAGGTACTTCTCATAGAGTATTCTGAGTTTTAGGATTTGTTCTGTTGTGCTGCAACCTTGTCTAAAACCTACTTGAAATAATTTTGTCTGCTATTGGTTTTAGCGGTTTAATAGAATTCAATATAATAATATAATTTTTAACAGGACTTTGCTGGGATGGATTATGAGGCTGATGGTGTGGTAGTTTGACAAAGTTGTAAATTAAATTGCCTTTCTTTGAGTTCTTCCATGCTTTTAGGTAATGAGGTCCTTTACCATTTTTTACTGTTTAGTCCCTGCTTAATTTCTTGACACTTATTCTCTTTCCACTTCTTCTTTGCTTCTTTAATTTCCTTTTTAATCTGTATGTTGACACTTTTGTATTTGTGGACATATTTTGAGTCAGGCAATTTTTTCCCTTTTAGCTTATCGCTTATCACAGAGCTGGAGTATATCCTCAGTTACCCAGGTTTTTTTTGCAGGCGGAGTTTCCCTAGTAATATGCTGTGTTTAGCATATTGACTTGTGTTTTGATATCCTGAACATTGGAGTCCAAGATATTGAGGGCTGCATAGCGTCCTTCTCGTGCCTCAAATATGGCAGCTACATGGGGATCTTTCAGCATATTCAGGTCAAATTTTATCCATGTAGTCCTTGTTTTGTTACCTTTTTTAAGTTGTAACAAGGGCATGGTTGCTTCCGATGTCAGGGCCAGGAAAACATCTTGTTTTGGCTGTATGGATGCTTGCCTTAAAATGCTGCTGGACCATGGTATTGTTAATCTGGTTTTGAATTTAAGGACAGCCATTCCATTGAAAGATACAAGAGCCAAAAAGTATGTTATTGAGGGAGGGGCATTTCATTAAAAAAAATATTGTGTCGAGGGGGCGTTGTAATGCAGGCTACAACTGTCTAAGAAGTGTTAGTGCATACTCTATAATAGGAGTTGCTGGGCTGTTCCCTGGATGGTTGAAAGAGACAAAAAAGCAGACTTATAGCATTTTAGGGTTTAAAAAATTGTTAGAGGTGGGGTAGTGATTTTAATGCGTGCCATTTTAATGATGGATTTAAAAGTGTTCTGGACAAACATAAATAAGGACTCGAATGAGGCTGTGCAGAAATGTACATATTGTATTTATACAAATTTGGTATCTCTTCTTCGTGCTGATTCACTCTCCAAAATACATGAAAATGAACTAAAAATAGAGTTTTAGTAAAGTAAATAAAGTTTCCCTTTCAGAACACGTGATCTATGAGGCAAATGATTTAAAGGTCATCTGTTTATATGGCCCATGGTTAATGAGGGTGTCATGTGGCTGGCACAATGACCAACCGCCTTTACTTTTCCCTAATTTATATCAGGTACTAATTTGAGCTGGAAAGACTCAGAGGCGCCCTAAAAATATATAGAAAGTAATAATCCCAGTCTTCACCAGGATTTGAACGCAGAATCCCCAGTTCGCTTTACCACTTAGCCATCGTGCCTCCAAGATTTTCAGTTCTTTTTTTTTTTTCAGCCATATGTAAGAGAGCTTGCTCCGCATGAAGTTTTAGTGAAGATCAAGGCTTGTGCAGTTGATATTCAGAAGGAAAATGTAAAAACACATTTTAACTATATATATATATTAATATTGTATTAGGTATTTCTAGATATCTATTAATAATTACTCATGAAAGAGGGCAAAAGTGTTCAAATAACCTTGATTAAGTCATAAACAAAATCCATTTTCTTTAATTGATATTTTATTATATTTTTATATTTATATTTTTTATTATATTTTTTTGGTAACTTGTAAGAAAATTTTTTTTCTTAATTTCTCATAGACTTATTGTCAGATTCTTTCATCATCTACTAAAAATTGTCCAATCGGTCATGAAGTCTCTGGTGAAATACTTAAAGTGGGACCTCTTGTTGAAGATATTTATAAAGAAGGTACATCTGTAGTTGGTAAGTTGACTTGATCTAATTTATATATTGTTGAACATATGATCTAGAATATTTTTTTATTAGTGTTTATGGTTATTAAAATGTTATGTTTCAAAAATATATTTGAATTTGACAATGACAAATTAATAAAACCTATTTTGTTTTACAAAATATATTGATGAGAACTTTTTAAAACTTTGAGAGCCCTAATTTTACAAAGGCTAATATGGGGTTTGTTTTCAAGAAAACTTCTAAAATATTTTAAAGGATGCATTTTGCACAGTAACATTAAGTCCCCGAAGCCATATTTGAAAAAAAAATAAAAAAATATGATCTTAATAAAAGAAACTATCAATGCTTGTATAAAAGAAATATGAAAATAATATATCAATTTCAATCTTTTTCTTTGAAAAAAAAAATATGTCTCATTATTTTCATTTTTAATTTTTTTTAAATTTCAGGTATTCTACCTTATGATAGTAATTTATCTGGTTGTGCTGACCTCTGTATACTTCATCAGTATGATCTAGGTATGATCTATGCATACTTTTTCTTTAAGCTTTTTTTTTCTAATATTAACTTAATAAAATTAATTTTCTATAATATTAATAATAAAAAAAATTGCCTAATGCATTTTTAGTGGAAAAGCCTTCCAGCCTCAGCCATGAAGTTGCAGCAGCAGTTGTGGGCACAGGACTAGCAGCCTATACTGCAATTCATTATCTTGGTCATGTGACTGCTGGTGATACTGTTCTTGTAATTGATGGAGCTTCTCCACAAGGATATCTCACTATCCAAGTGGCTCAGTTATGGGGTGCAAAGGTCAGTTCCAATTACAGTATGTAAATATCATCTTAAATTGTATTAATAAATGGTCATTTTAGAATGAATTAAAAATAGAAGGTATTGCAGAAAAAAAAAAAGTTTTTATCTTTGGGGAATGAGTCTCAGCTTGCTTTATTTTTTTCCCCTAAAATCTAAAAAAGATTTTATCCAGCCTTTAATAAAAATCAATTAATATATATTGATTATTTTCAAATAATATAAATTGCTCCTTCTGTCTTGAGAGACAATAGATGCGTCTAGAAAACATGTGTTGCCCATGCATCATGTCTCTCTCAACTTTGCTGGTGTGATTCATGGAATCCTATGCAATATGTTTAGTACCAAGCACTTTGCATAGTTTTGATAGAGGTTCCAAAGCCTAAGGGGCTCCTTTCTTGATGTTTCATTAAGGCTGAATCCTGAAGCATTAGCAATATGGCAGCAGATGTTAGAAATTAGAGCGTCACTTTTCTTTTCTGAATTCATGAAGCTCATTGTTTTAGAGAGGTCATAATATCTACCTTCACCATCCAAGTAATAACAATAGTTCCTTGCATGTTAGAACTCTGCTCCTCTTCTTAAGAGACTCAAACCAACTGCCTTCAGAAATTTGCTTATTTTAATTTTATTTTTTCTTGGCAAAAATAAAAACAACAAAATGCTTTTTAACTACAAATAAATTATATTTAGCAACATTTATATTCTCATCAGGTTTTAACAACATACAAAACTTTAGCAGACAGACAGTTTATAGAAAGCTTAAAACCACCTGTAGGTTAGTTAGTTAGTTTTTAATTTCTAAATTAATCATTAGTTACCTTATTTGTTTTTAATGGGATATCAAAATATAATTTAAAGACAATTTTTAAAAAAGATCTTAAATCTCACATTTTTTTTACTAATGTTTTATTCATTAGCTCAGATCATAGAACTAACACAGCGTTCAAGCATCATGTCAAGTGCTGTAGCTGAAGAAACAGGGGGAATGGGTGTGGACTGTGTAGTTGATAATGGAGGTATTCCTATATTGGCTTTACTTTATTAAATTATTTAGCATTAAGTATTTGTAATGTGATGTTACCCTACTTAGTGTAAATCTGGCAGATTCTTTGTTTCCATTTAAATAATGCACAACACTGCAATGAATAAAGCACAAAAGATAATCCATAAATTAAAATTCCAACACTCCAATAGAACAAATTGAACAACCATACATATGTTTTTTGAATTACAATATTAAATTGAATGGAAGAGATGTTTGGCAAATGAATAATATGTACTAAAGTGTGGTCATTATCTATCCTCACCTTTCCTTATTTAGTGCTTCTTTATTCTAGTCTCTCTGTGCTCTTTCTTGGCAAAAGTCTTGACATTACAGAAATTTCTAGAGCTTTTTTAGCCTGTTAGAAAATAATAGAACAAAAATAAAGGACTTTATACTAGTTAACATTTTTTCTTTGTAAATAAAGCTGAAGGCTAGGCTAGAGTTGTTATTACCAAATAGGTCATAGAAAATTAAATGGTATGTTTATCAAAAAAAATTTTTTTTTAATTTGATCATTGTCTAGTTCGCATGTTTATCAGTGAAGAAGACATTGATTTGATGGATGAGAGATTGTTACGTTCAGTGCCACACAAATCTGACATTATAGCTTGTCTTGGGTTTTCTGGGAAATGGATTACCTCACAATCCAATTTACAGGTATTAAAATATCACAGGCTAAAATTTTTTTAATGAATGCCTTCTTTAAAAATGAGGTTACTTTGTTTATTATTAATAAGTTGTTTTTTAATTATTATAACTCACTCTGTCAAAATGAGTTTAATGTTGTCATGTTTCATCTTTAATGTAAACTTTTTTTTCTACTTAGTTGGATCCACCAAATAGTGAGCAGCTTTTTCTTAGAGGTGCTTCTGTTTCATTCCTTTTTCCTCCAGCATGGACATTAACTAGAGCACAGCATGGTCGATATCATCGTATCCTTTATTTTTATTGACTGTTTAATAAGTAATTTAATTTACTATACATAGCAAATTGAACAGAGGCCTAAAAAGATTGAAATACTTGTGTTGATAGAATGAATAGAGTAATATTTTTTTGACTAATCAAACTACCTGCAAAATGTGTTCTGAGTACATTATTCTGTTTCAAAAGTTTAAAGTACTTAAGAGATTTCTACATAAATTTATGTGAGCATAAAGTGCCTTATCTTAGTCAGATGTTTTAAAAGACTTAATGGAACGTGTAGTTGCTGGACTTATAAAGTAAGTTTCATAACATTTTGCACTTTATTATTTTTTAACCAATACATTACAAAATGGATTTTAAAAAAAGTATCTTTATAAATTTTATGCACTTAAAAAACCATGGCATTATTTTTGGTATGGTATCTTTATCTATGATGCTCAGAGAATAGATAAAGTTCCCCCTACAGACTATACAGTCTATAGGGCAGATGATGTAAAGGTCATCAGAATCAGAAAAAAAGGAACTTTTACAATTTTTCGCCAAATTATTTATGACTAGACTATATTGTTAGCGACTCATTAAGCAACACTGTATTTACTGCTCTTACCCTTTTCTTTTCTAAGAACAACATTTTATAGTTTCCTTATTAATCTACTTGTCAATTGCATTAATTATTTCTCAAATATAAAATTTTATCAATGATCAGTGTGATAGGAAAGGTCTAAATTAATATATACATAAGTAAAATAATGTCTGCCAATATATATACATTTAATGTGAGAGGGTAAATAGCAGTGTAGAACGAAGGTCGATTCGTAAAAAGATTAAGCCAATAATCAATACATACTATAAGAACAGTGTGCTATTTTATATTGAGGGTAGCATAAGGTTAAAGAAAAGACAATGAAAGATGGATTGCATTATATGGCACAACGTTTTGAGCAAAATATGAATATCTCCTTTAAAAATCAGGACAATTTTTCTCTTTTTTGTATTTTCTCTCCCTTTCACTAGTTTTACTGTTCTAATATATGTAAGATTTGTCCCTGAAATTTTATTAAAATAGGTTGGTTTTTTTTTTTAATCTTCTTTAATCTTCATCAGCATTCTCTGGAGAAACTCTGCAAGTTCCAATTTTCAGCTTCTAGAACATATATGTTACCTCATTCTGTTATGTCCTGCTTGGGATAAAAAATAAATTAGTCAATCATCTTGGAATAGCTTGTAATATACATTATTTTTCCTAAGTTTAGGTGGGAACCTGTCTATTGTTTATTATACCTCTTTATCTCTACCTCCATAAATAGCGTAGGAATTTTTTGCTGCTGATATTTAAATATTGAACAATATTATTGGGTTCCTGATATTAAGCAGGACTTATGAATAAAGAATGGCTAATTATAAACTATTTATTTTATACATGTATATAACTTTTTCTTTTCAGATGTAGTAACATTATCTCTACACCAATACTGAATGCACCTGATGTATTGATGCAAAAGGACTTGGATTCCACCAAAAGCTATATCATAACTTTTTGAGCTATAATATGAATGCATTTTATTTATAATTATGTGCAAAAGAAATGCTTTATTTCACATTGATTTCTGTTTCATTGTTTAACTTATGTAATTTATTTATTTTTAATATGATTTCATCTAAATATTTTTTTTTAGAGATTTGTTCAGTTTGTCTAAATATTTGTTTAGTGGCAGAAATAATGACATTTTCTTGTTTATCAATGTGCTGTTTAAAACTTTATCAATAAAAGTATTGAAAATATTTATTTAACACATTTCTTTTTTGTTTTTTTTTTCATTCTTCTGCAAAAAAGTTTTGATTTAGCTCAGTTTATTTTTTAATGTGTTAAAGATCTATAAAACTAAATTACATTTATATACTATAAGATAACCTTCTACATTTTAACCTTTTCAGAATGCTTCTTTTAATGTTTAATGTGTGTGTGTATTTAAGTCAATTATTTAAATATTTGGATTTTATCCAGCGAATAGGCGTGGACTGGGAGCTTTTCACGCCTAGTCCTGTCTGTGGATTTCAATTAAAGATATTTTCTCACAAAGTACAATCTGAGGAAAATAGGCATTAAGTTTCCTCTGTTCGCATGAAACATGTCTTTTTCATCTTTAACAAAGATGTACCACTAGCTTTTTTTTTAAGGACAAATAGGACAAAAATTAGTTCTATTTGCATCAAAATTGTTCAACATTTGAGTATTTAAGTCAAAATACAACATCATTACCAGTATTTAAAAACTATGACATCCTTTTATCTTCTTAGTAGAGCCTTTTTTCTCATTTTGTTTTCATGAAAGACGTTAGTAACAAGATCGATTCAAAGGGTTCCCTTAAAAAAGACATTTCAATGTGTCACCCACAACGTGGTTTGAGAACCTAGATTCTACTATAGTCTTAGTCTTACTTCAGAACGGACTACTTCCTTCAGAGTAACGTTATATTGATCGGGCGTCTTTATGAACACGAGAAGAACTTATGACAACCAAGTCATTACAACTTTACATGCTCTACTTAGTAGTCTACTACCTTAAATGTCTCTCACACTTTAGTTTCAACCCAACACCTCTTCAGAAAAAAAATAGTGCATTATAGACTCCAGGAGAAAGAGTTTCTGAAGCTGTAAAACGCTTGGCTCCTCGGATCCCCGCTGGTGGAGCTTGTAATGCTCTCGAGACCTGCTAGCCGAATAAGGGGACTAGTTCGGTGTCTGCTTCATTTCGCTAAACCTTAATAGACAAAATTATATCAGAGAAGCTAACAGATTTTAGAGATGGCTGCGGAAAGATACATTATAAACAAGAAAAAATAATACTTTAGAAAAATACAATATAAATATACCACCTTTATACACTTATTCCTATAACGTGATTGTTTTTCTCGTAAAAACTAATGAATGTTAGATTGAAAGAAAATAAAACATTTTTACCCCCCCCCCCCCCCGCACTTACCCACGATAAAGAATCCTGGTTAAGCGAATGTATAGATCCAGTGGCGTCTCTGGGATGGGTGTCACCCCTCCCTCATCTTTCCACTCAAATCTTCCCAATAAAAAATTATTGTTAAGATCTTTTTGTTGCGCCATTAAAAATTGCGTTTTCATTGTCTGTTTTTTTTTTGTTTTTTTTTAATGTTGCCTGCAGTCCTTCGTGAATTCCAGATATTGTAGCAGCATTATCATATCCCTGAACTCAACACATCAAAAAGTCAGGCCCATCTCTTTCCAGGCATTTTAAGATATCAGAACTGGTACAATCACCTTTGGTTATCTTTGAAGAGAAAAATCATAAAACATTTATGTCATTTGAGCAATAACTTTTATCGCTAATGTTATATATCTTATATATCAGGCTTGTCAATGACCTGAAGGGCCGCAGCCAAAAATCAGTTGGAAAGCATAGCCTGCTAGTTTTATGTAATGTTATGTAGAAACTTTTCTTCTTCGTTTTCTAAATTAGATAAAATATAATAATACTTGGAATACGTCCCCTAGTTAGCTAAATTTGTAGCACTATTTTGTTCATTGAAAATTACTATGATTACACATTATTTTCGTTGTCCTGATGTTTGACATCTTCTGTGTTACAAGTTTATTAATGTCAGGTTGAAGTTTGTTTGCCACTACACTTTTATAACTGATGAGAAATTTGGATCAGATGATCTCGAACGGTGATATATTTTTTTATACAGCTTTCATTAGGGAAAAAAACTGCTCAGAGGAAATGTGCTTGCATACATTTAAAGCAAGAATACTGTCTGCTAATTTCCGAAATTCAACGTTAATTCAAGTAAATAACTAACTTTTTGGCACATCCACTTCTATATAATTCGCTTTCAACAACGAATGTAATTGCAATTCTTTAATCAGCTCGAGTTGCACTGATCGTTAAAGAAGTTAATTGTTACATTTAGGTTGTTTTTTTTATTTTATTTTTTTTTTACATGAAAATTAGTGGCGACTGTTAAACACTTAATAATTTAACATTATTTTTACAATTCTTGAGGTGTCCAAACGGGCCGCATGCATATTGGCAACGGGCCACTGTTCTGTTGAGACGGCTTCAACAGTCTGTAGGTGAGAGGCTCAGAGAAGAGCAAGCAGGCTTCCGAAGAGGCAGATCATGTGCAGAGTAGATCTTCGTTCTACGAAATATCATAGAACAAAGTCTCGAGTACCAACAACAGATAGCGATCAGTTTTGTAGACTTTAAGAAAGCGGTTGATAGCGTCCACCGAAAATCACTATAAAAATAGTTAGTGAATACAGCATCCCAGAAAAATTTGGCCAGATTCTACGACACCTATACTGTCAATCTAGCTGCTGCATTAAAACAGAAGAAGGAACAATCAAGTTTTTTAGCATCGAGACATGTGTGAGACAAGGGTGCATCTTATCTCCTAGCCATCGACTACATAATGAGGAAAGCAATGAATCAGACTGCCTTTGGTATTCCATGGCGTGAACAAAACCGAATGACGGACTTGGACTTGGCCGATGACGTTGCTCGGTTGCACTACTCGGGGCTACAAATAAAAGCATACAAGAAATGACGAAGAGCCTAGATAGAGAGACTCCCAAAAGTTTTATCCGCATAAACTTGGAAAAGACTAACATTTTACGAGTGGGATTATATAAGGCAAAGGGTACTCGTCAGACTTAGCGAGTCAAAGCTTGAAGAGTTGGACAACTTCACATAGGCTACCATGGCAGCATCATAAAAAACGATGGGGATGCCTACGATTATGTATTGCGCCAAATAGGAAAGACAGGGAGCATTTTCCAAAGGCTGCATCCTATTTGGATAAGCCAAGCATTGGACTTGAGACACAAACACACCTTCTTAATACAATCGTCATCCCAACAACAACATATGCATGTGAAACATGGAAGCCATCTGCAAAAATTGAGAAAAGACTAAATGTGGCTCAACATAAGTCTGAGATGGATTTTGGTAGTCAGTTAACACAGATCGGGTCTCAAAACAAGGAAATCCTATGCCTATGCCTAACTGAGGGTCGAACACTTAGTGAGGTTGTGACAGTCGAGCGTCGCAAGAGATTGGCGGGACATGTTCTCCGACAAAATGAACTAGGCATACCAAGAGTTGCGATGACATGGAGCTCGGCCAATACGAGGAAAGCGCAAACAGGGACGTCCTCGTATAACTTGGCGCCACATTTTCATGGAGGACCTCAGAACAGTGGACAACAGGTGGGAGGAGGCTTAAGACATTGCCAGTGACAGATTTTTGTGGACACAGCTTGCCGCCGAATGCGCCGAACGGTGCGGAGGACCTATATGTCATATAAGTCAGTTTAAGTATTTTAACTATTTAAACTTTTATGTTTTCTTCTGTCCTGAAGTGTCTCTAATTTTAGTGATTTTTACTAATAGTGTTACTCTAATTAAATTGGTTTATTCGTTTGTTATAAATCTCACTGCTTTATTTTGTGTCTGTTCTAGTTTCTTAACGTTTTCTTCAGTTGAGGGATCCCAAACAGAGGGTGCATATTCTAATTTAAATTTGCCTAACTAGATATTAAAGGTATATCTATATAGTCTAGTATCACAGAGACTATATCTAGATATCTAGTAGCCTATAATTATCTTCTATATGAGTCTAGAATCTAGAGCTAAATGTAATAACAATCAAGTATAGTAAGATTAGTTTCTGTACTATCATATTGTCGAATTCGTAAAAATAGACATTTTTTTCTCGCTGCTTTTTCTAATCTTTTTTTTTTAGTGTTTTTAAACTGGATCTAATCTGAATATTTATCTAGGCTAGATCTAGCAGACCAGTGCCTGGTCTGTATGGATGAAGAAACTCTATAATTGGCATCTGATGGTGATGATCTTCATCAAGTTATTTCAAGTTTGAGAAGTAAAATGCCAGGGCCCAGTTAGGTAAGAACTAAGGACAATTTCAGCAATATGTACATTCTTCAAGTTGAAGTTAAATTTAAAATTATAAGTATTAACTTATTGACTTGTCTTTATTAACTTAAGTACAATTACTGTCACTAACTTCACCGACTCGACTCTAATAATTAGAGTCTAGATCTAGTTACTAGTAGAACTAGAAAGTAACTAGATCTAGTAGTAGTACTACTCGCCTACTAGATCTAGTACTTCTCCGAGTACTAGTCTAGTCTACTTAGCTAGAGTCACTGACTCAGTGGTCTAAGTCTAGATAACAGAATAAATAAAAAGTAAAATTCCCTTTCGACCTAAAGGCCTGATGATGTTAAGGTTATCTGTTTCTTTGGCCAATGGTTGATGAGCAGGGTGCACTGTCACAACAACCAACCTCCTTTTTTAATTCCCCAACTAAAGTCAAGTATCCATTAGAATTAGAGTTGGGTGGACACTACATATATAGAAAATAGATCTATTTAGATGTAAGGTGGCGCAGTGGCTGAGTGGTTAAGACTTAAGTGCTTAGTAAAGTTTCCAAACCTGGGGCCGGAGTAATTCCAGCTACCGTCGCCTCAGCGTGGCACTCCGGTGGAAACGTCTGCCAGGGGAGACAGATAGGCTAAGAATGGTAGCGCACATAGCTCTCAGTGGGCTACCCTTGTATGGTCGAGAGACCGTACCTGCACGTGGTAGGGATGTAACAAAGGCTCGCTAACCCGTCCAAAACACCCATTGATTCGTTCCCCAACGGGGGCCATACGCGCTGTGATGGACCCCCGCACGGGTTCGATGGGACATTATAGGCATACAAAAGGCCCCCACGCGGCTCGGCCTCCGGCCTCGCACGGGAGGGGGAATCCGTGCTTGGCTCAAGGGGGTCGTGTCCTGCGACATACCGGACGAGATTACATGATCGTTTCGGATAAGGTGGGATTTCGGACAGAGGGATTGGTGAAGAGCCGATGCCTCATCCTGGCCATGGATAAAAGCCTTTCCTTGGTCAAGAGGTCCATAAAAGGGAACCAAAGTTCTCGGACCTTCAGGACATCTGAATCCAAACCTGGGGTCCATTGGTTCGAATCTCGTTGAAAACTGGCATTTTGAATTCCAGGATTTTTAGGACACCCTGGGTCCACCCAACTTTAGTTGGGGAAAGTAAAGGTGGTTGGTCGTTGTGCTGGCCACATAACACCCTGCTCATTAACAGTTGGCTAAAGAAACAGATGACCTTAACTTTAACATCATGTGCCCTATACTGCTATAGATCGCAAGGTATCAAAGGGGAACTTTTTTTAAAATTTTATAGATCTGTGTCATAGATTCTACATGATATAGAATTATAGATCTAGATCTATTCTAGACTATACTCAATAATAAGAAATTCACATATATGTGACATAATTGGTGTCATAATATTGTATTATTGCATCCCTTCAGCTTGCTAGGAGTGGGTCCGGATTGTGCCTTGTTCTTTTGTATATGTAAAACTTTTTACATGTTTTGGATGTTCCTTTTTAGAGTTGAAGATAATCTGCTTCCTAGTCCAAATCAAACCTCCCGGGATATGGCAGTGGACAGGGTATGAATCGTGACCATTGAAACAACCAAAAGATGGTCCAGCCTACAAACCACGCAGCCCTCCTCTATCAGAGTCTTTGGGCTTGGGAGTGGTGTAAATACAAGCTTTTATAATATTTGATGCATTCTGAGCTGTAAGAATGCATGATATTCTCCTATAGTCTAGATCTACAGCACACACTTCACTATTTATAATATAAATGCAACTCCAATAACTATAAGGTTTAAAAAAGAAGCAAATTGGGCCATTACTGAATTGTGAAGGACATCCAAGACATGTACATTAGTGCTAATGTGTGAAAAATAACAATAACTTCTAATAAAAAGGTCTGTTATATTTTAAGTGGAAGAAAATAAATATATGGTCAGTTAGTTGTAAAATTTCAGTGTTCTGATTGTGGATTTATTCATTAAATTCAACTATAATAACTGTAAAGTGTTATTATACTGGAGAAATTATGCCTGTTAGATTTATTCTGCAATTCAAGTTTTCACTTAAAGTACTATTTGTTAAGTTTAAATTGGAAATCATGTTTCTGTACTAAAAAAGTCTTGCATTATTTTAGCACAGTAGTATCACTTAATAAAATCTAGAATCACTACATCCTGAAAACCGCACAACACTAGTATTTCAAAATAAGTATTTACTTCTAAACTTCTTTCTATTCACTTTATAAATGTTTTTGGAGCTATTCACGGAATCATACATTATAACCATCATAGTAAGACTACAATACTACTAGTTCTAGTTGAATCTACTTAAGTCAGTAACTGTCAGTGGTGTTACTAATAACCTTTTCATTTTGCATCATACACGTTTGTAGGGGAAAATTTGTTTTGAGTCAAATAATCTAGATAAAAATTGTGCAATTATGATTTACGTTTTAAAAAATGAGTAACAAGGTTTCATTGTCAATAATGAACTTGTTTATTTTTGGTTTAAATAAATGTTTTGAAATTTCTGGTATACATTCCTAAAAGTTAAAAAAATTATCCAAGATCTAGTCTATTATTACATTTTTGTAATGGATTATGTAGCTTTGAAGGATCCGGTCATTCTCTGGTGACACTCAACAAGGGCAGATTTCACTAATCCCAATCTTCCAGAACATGTGTTGTTTAATTCTGTTGTGTCCAGCAAAAGATTTTATGTTGGTCATGTTGGGATAGCTTATACTGGGGATCATTTTATTTTAAATTTGGATGAGAGCTTGTCCATAAAATTTTGGTCTATTAATTGCTTGTACATCACATTAATTTGTTATAGTCCAGGAACTAAAGTATTTTTAGAAGGTGATAATTTATAAAATAATAGAAAACAAGTTACTATATTGAAATTTACTTAACATTGATCCATAATGGAAGCTTGTTTTTAGATTTAGAAAAGTGACAGCTATTGAGACCCGAGAACAAAAAAAAAACAACAACAAACAAACAAAACAAAACAAAAAATTTGCATTACAGGCGACTATAGCTATCTCATTCAAAGTAATCCTTGAAATACAAAAAACTCTAGCCATTGATCATCATCTTGATAAATACAAATTGAATATATCTTGGTTAGTTATAGTGATGTTTACTTTGCACTCTGTTTCAATGTATTGTTGGATAATTATTATTTTCTATATTTTCTGCATAATAAAAGGCAGAAGATAGAAATAGAAAAAAATCATTCTTAAATGTGATATTGCCTTCATTAAATGTAATTTTAGCATAAAAATTAAGCTTATTAGCTTCATATCAGCATGATTTTAGGATATTTAGATCAAGTGAAACTCAACTAATTGATTTTTCGAAAGGTTTAGATAAAATTTAGCAAATAGATGCCATCTTATTGGACATCTCTAAGGCATTTGATAAAGCTTGCCACCTTAGCATGCATGCTAAAAATTTTTTTAATGCTTTGGCATTTATGATCCATTACACTAATGGATCCAAGATTTCTTGATAGAGAGCAAGATGTAATCATAAATTACTCCAAATCAACTTGTAAACTTTGGTGGCCCTTAAGGTACTAAGTACCACAAACCTTTATAAATAAAAAAAAAATTACCTCCCTAATTACATAAGTCCAGGTATAAAAGTGAAATCATTAAATAAAGGTTATCGGTTGTATATGCATCATAGTCCCCTCTTGACTTTAGTGATGTTATCCTCAGTTGCAGGAGCTGCCAGCAAAAATATAATTGGTAGTCCCAACTTTTAAGGGGCTTCATTCAGCTATAACAATTTAAACATAATTTCAACCTTAAAACTATTCAGCCATAACAATTTAAACATAATTTCCTTCGAAAAATATGACATTTAAATTGTTTGTTTATAGTCACTTTTTTTTTTATATTCACGGTTGGTTTATATTCACTTTCGTCCACTGTTGAGTAGCTGTAATTAAATTAAACATTTATCCATTGCGAACCGCTGAATAACTTTATTCGAATGTTGCGTCAATGGTCACAATGTATTAAAATATGCAAAGAAAACTAAGAGGCTTAGTTTGTGATGACGAGCTGGGGCTCACTTGTTCAAATTGTCAACTTGTTTCTCGGCTTTATCTGCCAATATTTTTGCATTCATAACATAATTTCGTCCGAGCCTATGACCAGCTCCGAGTCTAAGTCGTTGGAGACCCTGAACAGTATTCTTGTGTAAGCCAGTACCATCTTTCGAAGACTTTTAATGAAAATAATACTAATAAAACATTTGATATAATTTTCATTCTTTTTTTTTTCATATTAAATATGCATATCTGTACAATATTTGTTTCCGTAGAGGCCCCTTTGATGGCTAGTCTTTCGGCGGCTGCACTTCTGTAAATCTCACCTTGACTATGATTACTTGCTTACACTTTGACATTCAAGAAATTCTACTTCAGTTATAAAAGAAAACAACAATATAACGCGTCCACAAGCTCTGTTATGAATGATAAAACTATGGCATGCCTTTGCACCAACATTCATTTTCTCAACGCTGTCCTTTTTGTTCAAACTGGTGTCAGAAGTTCGAAAGAGCCCGCCAAATCCGACATTTTTTTCCCTGTTTCTCAGTGTGATGGTTGGTGTGTTTCCTGCTACTTGTTGATGTATTGATAGTGTAAAGCCGTGATGTGCTATCTATGCCATTAAAGGATGCTTTCCTCGTGAATTGGTTTGCGTCTCAACCTCCACAAACGACCAACCATTTAAGACCAGTTTAATCACGCTTCTTGGCCCCCGTTTCAGGCAGTAAACGTTGGTCTGTCCATTTTCTGCACGCGACAATGTCGTCTGAGAAGTAAGCAACTCGTTTTATGTATTTCTTCCTCTTGACATGTGGACAATTCATGTTTCTGATGTAGCGCAGGTCGCATTGCGTGTCTAAATTAATAACGGGCGGCTTAAGGAGCGGTCGATAGTTAAGAGGTGAATAGAATTTTAAGCAGGAGCCTTCCATTCAAGTGTTTAGCAATATTGACCTTTCACTAATCGATTTAACAGAATTTGTCTTTAGTGATTCAAACTTGATTTTTAACAAATAATCTAACACATTATTTTTTATTCTTCCAGTCTTTTTTTCTGTTGTTGTTGTTTATATACTATCATAGTTTTATTGTTGCTATTATTTGTTTTTTCCATTCTGTTATATTTTAATGTTTATTCATCACGTTAGCTCCAAGACAAAACACAAACACATTAACACAAATAAATAAAGTAAAAATAAATGCTTTTACATCAATAAAAAGTAGATAATAATGAATATCAGTTTTGCTTAAGAATGCTTAGTGCATACCTGTTTAGATAGTAAACAAGTTCATTCGAAATGGGGGAAAAACCTATACTGCTAATACAAAAATGGTCGAAAAATTGGTTCATAAAACGTTCAGAATCACACTGAGCTAAAAACTAATTTTAAACTGAAATGCAACGACATATGAAGAAATTTTAAATTTAACAATTACTACCGGAACCAGTGGCGTCACTAGGGTGTGTGTCACCCTGTGCGGTCAGCTCAGGGTGTTACCCCCCCCCCCCCCCCTTTTCATTTATTTATAGTTCAATTTTGCACACACACACACACCCCCCTAGTGATGCCACTGACCGGAACAGCTTACTTTTAACCTCAATTTTTAGTAATTTAGAGATAAATGTAGGCCCATTATTAACATTTGTGTTGCTAAGGGTCAAATGTTCCAATAGCGGGCCAACGTATTTATTTAATACTACCTTTCAAACTTAGGTAATTATGTTATGTAACTAGATCTGCTGAGTTCAAACTTAGAGGTAATTATGTTATGTAACTAGATCTGCTGAGTTCAAACTTAGAGGTAATTATGTTATGTAACTAGATCTGCTGAGTTCAAACTTAAGGTTCAATTCAATGATATGAGTTGAAACTAAAAGCTTGGGACCAAGTTATTGTTCGCTTATTAAGTTCCCATAGTGGGGGTGACAGACACACCACGTGCTAGATTGGCGTTACTTTTCCCGTTTATATAATGCTTGCAAACAACGAGGCAGAGATAACAGTCTCGGCTGGAAATGGGGAAGTCTTCGGTCCTCTAAATGGTTTCGTAGCACAAACACACACACGCACTTACACTTGACATTGTCGATCATTGATATAACTGGCCAAGCCCAAATAAAATCTTTAGAAACATGAATGAATGCCCTTGTTTACGGGCCAGAATAATGTATTCTAAGAGTCACATTGTCACCAGCTGACGTCCGTTTTCTAAGTCGGATAGCTACTCCAGTAACGGTTACAGTTGACCTACTTTAGAATATTCTAGTGGAGTCATAAAATCCTCCAAGTCCCCACCCAACGTCCTTCGTAAACATTAATCAAACGACCAGCCCCAGTTGGAAAGATCTCATTTTCCCCGACCAACTTTCTACGATTGCTGTGTCGAGGATCTTTCGGTTCAATATTCTGTTCGACAGTCTCTGGTAGATCTAAAATCTAGTTGGTTATCTGGATAACACGAGATTCTATTCACTGGTAAGTTAGCTTGCAATAGATATTATTATTATTATTATTGATATTTTAAATGAAGTAATGTTTGCTTTATTGTGTTCTAAATCATAACTACCGGTACTATTGGAATAATATTGCACGAGGTCTCGACTGTAATAGTATAGATGGTCTCACCATTTTTTTTTAAATTTAAACCTAGGTCTTAAATATATTACGGTACTGTAAGAAATGCACATACCAGTGTAGTTACACATTCATTTTTTTTTTTCATAGTAAACCTCTAAACTACACCAGTTTACCGATTGTATAATAGTTGATACATGGCACATTTTTCAAACAATGGAAGGTTATTGATTCTTATTTGGATCTTTGGTTAATGCCTGAAGATTACAAACGTCCAAGTCAATGCATTATGCAATATTAATCATCGCGGTTATTTTCACTCACACCTGTTGACCGAATAAGCTAAAAAGTGTTATTAATCACCCTTAGAGAAAGGAATGATTCATTTTTTAGCTGATAAGGACCATACTAATTACATTAGTCTTTCAGTTAAAGTCATATCAGGTAGTTTTATTGCTGTACAAATCGGTAACATTCAATAGTTTGTGTCAAGTTTGCTAAATATAATTCCGTGGAGTGAAAAAAAAAAACACGTAGGTATGATTAAATAGCGTAGTCTGCGTTCTATGTCAAAATGGCTCCGATCAGAGCGTTGGGTTCGTTCACATTTGGAACGATTTCAATGGAACGTTCCCCAACTTCATTGTGTATGTGATACTGTGTGTGTGTGTGTGTTTGTATTTATCCTGACAATGTATATTCACACCCGTGATTCTGTTGTGCCGTGCTAAAAAGCACGCTTTTATCCCTAGAAATGTTCTCAGCTTTTGAAATCAGCACCACTAAACCGACTGTGTACAATTTTTTTCGAAATTGGTTGAAAATAATTTTAAGGCCGAAGATAGGCTTAAATATACATTATACACACTAAAACCTAGTCTTATTTTGATCACAATTGCATATATTATGTACACAAAGGACACAAGTTGGTTAAGTTTTTTTTTTGTTTTCTTTTGAAATTGTATTGTTTGTTGAAAGATAAGTAAGTTGAGCTTCTCCAAGTAGGCCTTCGTCAACTAACGTAGTTATTTAAAACAAGAAAAAAAATAAATAAAAAAAAAAGCTTATATTAGGTATAAGTTGGATCAGTCATGTAATTTTATAGTGCGATTATAATTTTTTTATCAATTGTTTTTGTTTAGCGCTATTTCATGCATTTATCATCTGGGTGAATGTTACCGAGATCGTTTATTTTTTTAATGCATAAAAAATGTATGACTTGATAACGGAGGGCTCAGCCCTCCCCAAGAGACTAATTCAACGTATGCCACCATGGGATAAATAACATGTACAAACGTTATAATATACCAGACAGAGTGCATTGATATTAGTTTTGTAAAAACATACTCGCAAACTAGGTTAATACCTTCTTCAAAGTGCTCATCGACACATTTCTGTAGGTAGAGCTTGGAGCCGGCTTGTGTAACTCGAAAAATAAAACACGTTTTAGTTCTAAATCGAAAAATAAAAACATTTACCTTGTGTAGATACAGCTTCAAAAAATCGAACACTTGTGTCAATTTTATTTTCTTTCTAAAAGTTAGCCGTTAATGAAATATTTTGTTGTTGTTGATTGCTTACATATTTTGGATTGAAAGTTGATACGAAATTATTGTGACTTTTCATTCTTAGGAGTTTCACGTAGGACGATTTGATTGAGCTTCTGGGAAGGTTAGGCCTATATTTATCTTCTGGCTTTGTTAAGCGGACCAGATACTTGGGGCGAGAAAGCGCGATGCATGTCGATCATGGGACCTAAAAGGAACAGACTTTTTTCCCGAGCAATATTGGTTTCAACAACTTAGACTTTATTACAAACGCCAATGCATTACAATGTACACACACACACAATAATTTAAATAATTCAAGGCTTTCTGATAAAGTTTTCCCAAGAGAGATTATCTCTCTATGCTATCCCATTGAAAGGGTTAACCTATCGAATAGGACGCTGTTCTCTCTGAAACACAGTTCGGGTAAAAGCTTACGATTGTCACTTTATAATCAAAACGCGTCATCTAAAATAGTTAAGTCTTATGTGCACTTCTTTGGGGAGGAACTTTTTCATGCTTCTTCTCGTGCCTACTTCAAGAGCACTAACATTCTTTCTCCCAATAAACAAAACTTCTGCATGGAATATTGCCGCAATGTTGTGTACAAAAAGCAGCCACAATTCGGCACACGGGATTTTAAATAAACATTGGACTATGATGGGACATTTCTCTTGGGAAAACAAATATGATTTCAATGTAGGATATAATTTAGTCTCTCCACCGAAAGCTTCAGATGTAACCACCTGGTCTTTCCATAGCCCGACATTCCGTTGTATTGCCGCTTTCTTCTTTCTTTTATGGCGTCTTCATTGTCTCTCTAACACAATCGTTTTGCTCAGATCCGATGTTTTTTTTTTTGTTGAGGGCAGGATAAAGCACAATGTTACTCACTGTCTTTATGTTTTCAATAACACAACTCAGCCCGAGTTCAATCACGAATTGAAAGTCTACGAGGTTAGGTTTATGGAATTGTTTATGTGTAGTACACCTAAAGTTTTGGGGTTAGGGGCATGTTTACCAGCATTTGGAAGTTGTGTCTTTAGAGAGCAGCTCTGAGCTAATTACTCGCCTCAAGTCTTAGTTTAGGAAATACAAGATCTAGTATTAGGGATGCGAAAAGGTCACTCGTTGAAAGATGTGCATTTAAAGTGAATTCACCATTCACTCATAACAATCTGGAAAGACAAAGGCATAGCCCTCGAAACTAAAATCACGGCCACATTCTTATGTGCTTGCGAATCTTGGACCACTGACTGCAGAACTAGAAAGGAGGATCCTAGCAATGGAATGAGAAGCTACAAAAAGATCTTATGTATCACATACAAAGACCTCATCACAAATGAAGAGAGTTGAGTAGTGAAAGGATTAATACAGTAATTGGACACCCACAATGACCTGCTAACTGTTGTCAAAAAACGCAAACTAAAACTCTATGGCCATATCACTAAGTCCTCAGCTCTCGCAAAGACCTTCCTTCAGGAAACAGTACTAGGAAAAAGTAGAGGCAGAGAAAGCGTTGGGAAAACAACGTAAAACAATGGACGGGCCTGCCATTGAAAGAGATTCTATCGAAGACAAAAGACAGAAGAATGGAGAAAGACTGTCAACAGATCTTGTGTGGTGCCCCAACGGTTCAACAGACTAAGGGATAGGTGAAGGTGAGGACTCATTCACACTTGACGCCAGTAGTGAATTATCTTTTCTAGAAATCTTGGTAGGCTTACACAATGTATCGAACTTACATTTTAGCAATGGACCAGTATTTTAGTGATAATTCTTAACTCTTTTTTAGTATATCGTGAGCGTAAAATCAATTAAAAGTGACTGTATCAACATCAAAAACGTGTCTAACAACTTATGTATTGTTTGGTTAACCTACATTTGTCTTTTTCAAAACTTAATAATACACACAATTGTAACCATACGATCACTGTTTTGTAATTAGACCTGATTCCATTCATGGATCTCGCCACTATATAGCACCCCCCTGCCTGTTTACCAAAAAAAAAATGTGGCTTGTAAAACTGGATATTGGCCTACACACCGTGTTGCTGTATGATGATGTCACAGTGGCATGCCAACTCTTTTCTTATCAACTTGTTCATGTTTCAGTTACGTCACCATCTCGATGATCAGTGGTCTCGCCTGTCTTGGCTTACATCACAGAATCTGCCATTGAGACTAGATCTGTTACCTGCACCGTTTTGGAGTCTCCGGATTAAGAACGGTTTAAGTAATCTAGGGATGATCACTACTAGTAATCAGCCATCAGTTAGCGAGACACCATCACTCTTTGACCTGCAATCATCATGTAAGTTCATTGGAAACATAGATTTTTTTAAAAATTCAATATAGTCTCTAATTTATCTATTTATCCATCTGTCTGTCTATCTGTCTTGTCTTTCAATGTATCTATGTACCGGTATTTATGTATCTGTCCTGTGTATGTCTGTATCTGTGTCTTTTTGTCTATATAACTCTCTCTTCTGATCAATGAGGGAGAGAGAGAGAGATGGCAGGCAGCAGCAGTAGATTAAGTAGATGGATAGATCGATCTAAATTGATCGATTGATAAAAAGATACATAAATATTATTAAAGAAAATCGTTGATTATTTCGAAGCCTAATGTGTCGAAATTATTTTATCATCTTGAGGGGAAAAAAAGGTTGTTGTGGAAAGAGGCAGGGTCGGTTGCACGTTTGAAGTTGAAAGGCTTTAATGTGATGAAAAAACAAAACAAAAAAGACATTCTCTGTGAGACATTGAATGATAAGAGCCGCTCTAGACAAGAGACGAATGTTCAGTAGATTGGGCATGAAGATTGAAAACAATGTGTCAATTAAAAAACTAAACTTTCAAAATGACACATCAAAAGAATACTTCCACGTCACAAAACCAGATAATGTACTGCAATAAACACACAATTTCTTACATTGGCCCAAGTAAGTGTAGCCATATCAAGAACGACGATTCGATTCAGTTACATCACATTTCGCACTTTTTTCCTTAAAGCGCTTAATATCACATGCGAATTGGCCGTTGAAAAATACAAGTGTCTTTGTTTTCTTTTTACAAAGCTGATATCAACTCTGTCTGTATGGTAAAACATTTTTACACGTTATTTTTTTTTTATATCAATTCACTCTGTCTGTCTGTGTCTGTCAAGTAAATCGTTTTTTTCTCCCACACCCAATCTCGAATTAAGTTGAAATTTGTCACAATTATTTCTTTTACCTGACAACACAAGAATAAAAAGTTAACCAATTAGTTAATTAACTATTGGTAATTAATTATTTTGTTTACTATCTTGAATAAAGAAATCGCACTTGACAGATGTGGTGGTATAAGTTGAATCAGTCTCCTTGAGGACTCTTGAGACCGGAGGGAACTTTTTTTAATGCATTTAAAAAACGATCACGCAAACATTCACAACGATACCCCCTTCTTTCCTTCCTCTTTAACCCTTAAAGTGCTGAGCTGTTTTACAGTGAGTGCAAACAAAATGGAATTACAATTCTGATGTTTAGAGACTAAACTACCTCACGCGTTTTAAGGGTTAACAACTGTTCCAGACAAGTGATAAGATCATAGCGCATTGAGAAAGCGAAAAGTTATAAAGAATTGGTAAAAATATTTCTAATTGCACATATTATATTGTGTCTAGGTCAATCATTCCTATAATTACATGACTGATCCAAACTGATTGATAATTAATATTATAATTCATTTAATGAGGTCAAATCAACGATGGTATCGTTAATTAGGAGAGAGAGAGTTAAAGTATTTTTTATGTTGCTTGATTTACAGGTTTCGAATGTTTTTTGAGAATTATTACTTTTTAGACCTAGCCCAAACACCCCGCATGACTGCTGGGAGAGGGGGTGGGAGGGCTTGCAGGGGTTAGAACCTGGCACCATCGAGACAGACTATTCCACACGATCATTCAGCTATTCTAGCTTAGACATTCTGCTCAAGGCAAACGAGAGCAAGAATTTGAGGTCACTATGAACGACCAAGGTCGTTCATATAACATTGATCCTAAACATCTACATTTTATTACAAGATAGGAATTAGAACAAAACAAACTAGATCTATTTCAAAAGCCCATTTAAACGACCGAAAACTAGGTCGTTCCTTAACAGATAGATGTTTTCATGATGTCTAAAACGTTTTTTTTTCTCTCAGATTAACTCTCGAGATATGCATTACAGCCATTTAGCAATTGTAAAAAAAATGTGACACTATTTAAAATTTTTGTTATAGACATATTCGTCCCATCTCTTGTTGTAAATGATGTGATACATTTTCTTTGGATAGTTTTGATTTGATTTGGACATTTGCTAAGTCTAACGTTCTATAGGGAGTTTTAGGGATAAGTTATGTCCAACTATTGAAAAAATTCTGCAAGTGTTCACTCAAATGACACTCTCTGGTTAACATACACATGTTCACATAAACAGATGGTGTTTCGCTCTCTCCAATATAATCGTATCTATCTATCTATCTGTCTGTCTGTCTATCTGACTGTCTATATAGTTGGATTTGTTTACACATAAATATACCAGATGCATAAAAGCCAACTTAAACAGTGTTTATTTTATCTGATTAGCGATGGTGTTTTATAGCCGCTGGGATGGCTTCTTATCAGAAATCAATACAAAGTAAAGACAACTCCACATCACTTTCTTCAAGATCTCTGTCTCGACAAGTGGTGAGTGTGCATTGTGTCCCTTTGTCTTGTTACACATCACTCCATTTAGTGGCATTAATACTTTAATGGGCAGCTAATTCGATGTAAAACAGAAAACCCAAATCGGAGAGTCACGTTTCTAAAGAAAGAAAACAATGGCATTATAATGTCAACTAGGTTTTAACTTGGTTAAAAAGCACAAAATGTCTGTGCAGTGCTGTCATACTTGACCATATGTATAGTACTCAGAATTCAATGGAATATAAATCATGGTATAACTGGCCTGTGGATCACATTACTTCACTGATTTCCTGTTGGTGCTGAATAATATTTTGTGCCTTTTTTTTTTACACAATAATATCGTTATAGAAAAGTTAATGTCAAAAAAGAAAAAAAAATATTCATCTGATACAGTTGATAAAAACTGGCTAAATTGTTTTTTTTTTTTTTATTAACAGCAAACTTTATTTCTCTAACTAGAGAGTTTAATGAATATAAATAGACTTCTGACTTGCTAAGTAATTATTTATTACAATGTTGTAATGTGTGGGAAGAGAGGAGGCATTGTTCCACGTTTCCAACTCACCATACAGAGGAAATATTATTAAAAGATTTGCTCCTTGTCTTTGCTGTAGTGCTTGGGTGACAAGAGAATGGTAATGTCTGACTGCATAAACAGCATGACCTCAAGCTCCCTACTGTCATCATTCCCCTTCCTGTTTCCTGTCCAGCTACATGGACTTGACGGAAGATGGATTTATGTTGGATCACGTGAAGAGTAGACCAAACCATTGTGATAGGAACAAAATGAAGCTGTGTTTCGATAATGGCACACATTTTGATCATACTAACTTTCAAACTTAGATAGAAACATTCCTCACATTTGTTTTTTCTTGATCAAATGACATGCCAGTACAAGATAAGTCACGGAAAGATGTATTTACTTTAGACCAAAGAAAGAGTAGACCAAACTATTGTGACTAAAAAAAAACTGTTTAAAAATACGATAATGGTAGGCACTTGGATCTAGAATCTAGATTCGTCATAAACTTACCCTAAATTACGATTGAGATGGTTTTTTTCAAATAACATAATGCAGTACAAATTAATCGACCATTTACCATGGGGTATCTGGGAGGTTTCCTTGCTACCTTTAGATGTTCATCAAACACAAACTCTGCTCGAATCGCTAGTCGAACTTTGGCTTCCCTTGTCTAGCGGTATCTGATGTTCAGCTATATTTTTGTTACTTTTAGACAGTTGGTTCGTAATTGTGGGCGTATAGATCTGTGTCATGTCACACTCTGAATGTTTTAAATGACATTTTCCAAAATGTACGTATAAACTTTGAATGTGTACTTTTTCATTATGAGCTTTGAAAATATACTTCTTCCGTAGAAACTCTGTGATATATAAATAATATTTTTATTTATTTTGTTTGAGAAATATACTTCTTAATTATTGGTATATAAACTCCAGTTAATCTTCCCCTTTATTGATCTAAACAACATACAAAGGGGTATTCATTCCAAAAAGCCGCTACTTCATTCGAGTAGCTGATTTAGATAACATTTAAAAGTCGATGTTTATTTCTTTCAGAACCATCCTCCAAATGTTAGCCGCCACAAAAACTGCACAGAACTTTTATTGTTCACATTCCATTAGTCTTATCATTGACGTTTAGAATGTATTGGCTTTCGTTCAGTTACATTCAGAAGTTTTCAATTGGGTACATATTTTATGTAATCGACCTTACTTCCACCATGCATACTTGTTTAAAGCAAAAGTTTATAAGTGTATATATATAATATTCCTTTCTAAAAAGATATGTTTTCACACCCGTTAAAAATAATTCTACTTCGTTTTGTTATGACGAAGTCTAATCGAGTCGTATATGTTATGCAGCATTTCTGTTGATGTTATTGTTTCTGGGGACGTACTTTACATTAGTGAAGTACAACATAAATAACTGATCAGTCAATAGGCCTACAACGAACTTGACTACACTGACATAGGCCTACTACTATGTAACCGCATTTTCCTGATCGATGGCCACAATGTTTAATACATTTTAGAGAGAAATAATTTCATACCTTTTCCTTTTTTCTTTTACATCATTAGGGTCTCTAACTGATTGAAATCATTACGTTACAATGTTTTAAGTATGCACTTTGTTAAACATAGACTTCCATGAAATTATTGAGACATAGTCATGTTTTAGCATCCTATTTGTGAGGTGCAATCAAAGAAATGACTTGTAATTAGACTAGATTAATCTAGAATGTGACGTTTTAAATGTCTGTTGTCCAGTTGAGAGATACATAATATTGTAATAGAGATTCTTGAATTGTTTCATATTTTCAACAAAATTACGTATAAGACATGTATAGCCTAAGAGTGGTCTTGGTCACCAATGTCAAATTATGACCCATAGTAAATAGCTATCATAGCTATCACCCATAGCCTATCATCATTTTGTTAATGTGTATCATGTAGGTCAGTCATCAATTCAAGAAATAGTATTTATTTTAAAAACAACTTATCTTTTTACTTGTGAACTTTGACTATTTACTATAAAATGATATATTATAGCTTTTATATAGCGCTACTTTCATGCTTATAGCATGCTCAGAGCGCTTTGGTCCAATCTCATTTGTGAACCGGTGGGGGGGGGGGGGGGGGGAGGGGGTATCTAGGAGTTGGTTTTCCGTGCTCAGTAAACGCAACTCTGCCCGAGTCGGGTGTCGAACCTCGAGCCCCCTTCTAGGTAGCAGAGACAAGCCAAGTTCAAGCGCACTTAGCCTCTCGACCACGATATTGTCTTGGATAGATGAAACAAAAACTTATGTGACTGTGATGAACTATTCTATTAGTCCAACTGAAAGGAACATGAATTATGTGTCATAACACTTAAGTCTTCATGATGTTTCTGTTTACAACATGCTTTGTTAAGTAAAGACATTTATTACGTTTTGGCCGTATTTTTTTAAACACATTTTTCAGCCGCATTTTTTAAAAAAAAGAATAAACATATTTTTCAGCCGCATTTTTTTAAAAAAAGAATAAACATAAAAGTGGTTTGTGTAATCATTGTGTAAAATTGTGGAATTTTTCGATTAAAATACGTCCGTCACCTCTTCCCCCACCCAAAAAAAAAAGGTTAAGGGTCTGTCTAGGAGGGGGTGGGGGCCATTGCATCTACGCGCCCCTCCGACGGTCCCACCTGGTAACGACCGCCATCTTTCATTTTTTATTTACTAATGATTAAATTTGAGACAAAGAATGCGGTGCTACATAAAATACTAATATTTTAAAATATCAATAAGTACTAGCATATATTATATAGATATTTAACTAATTTTTTCTACAACTGATTTCTGCACAAAAATGGGATCGCCTATCTTACCCAAACGTCCCACTGAATTGGTCAACATACCAGTGTGGGGGACGACAAAATAAAAAAATTGGTTTAAATATTATTTGAATATGCTATTATGAAAAATGATGAATAATTTTGTACACAAATTGTGATTTCTCGAAAAAAAAATTCGTCCGGGGTGTCGGCCCCTCCACCCCCACCCCCTGATCCACCAGTAATCTAAGCCAGCCAAGTCATCTATTGCTGATTACATTGAAAGGATTTCCTCGTTGCTTATTTTGTCTTGTCAACTTCTATTCAGAGTCCACCGTAAAGGAGTTGAAGGATATTTATCAATATTTTTTGACTTAATATGGGTTTCTTTAGTGAAGCACGCGCTTGGTAAATTCACGTTAGCGCTTTTCGGAACATTCCAATAAGGGGAGTATAGACACGCTGGTGTTCGAAATTCGGAAAAACATACGAAAAACAACAAAAACGCTTCAACTGCATCAATGTTGAAAATCCACCCGAACAAGAACTGGCTTTAGATGTCTGAGATACAGTAATGATACCCACTATCTTAACGTGAGATCCTAATGCTCATTCCCCTTCCCGGGGCTGTGATGACACTGATACGTCTGGTAACGACTTCCATGACCTATGCCACTCTACTGACCCTGTACTTGTGTAAAACAAACATTCTCCTCCTACTTTCATGGCTTTTTATCACGGTCAAATCTTTAAGTTTCTGCTAACTTGGAATGTGTCACAACTTAGCCAGACGAAAATAGTGCTAGAGTAAAGCTAATCGGTAGGGATACGGGATATCTGTCGACACTAACGTTAAAAATTATATACATATTGAGTCTGTCGACCTTTTATACTGGCAGTTAACAGCAGCAATGCCTGACGCGACTAAAAATTGTATTTACCCTTGTAAAACGTTAAAGTCTTTGTTTTTGACAGATCAAATAAAAAAACTTGTTGCCTTTAAGAAAATAGCTCGTCGAAAGGAACCCAAACAATCTAACACTCAGAAATATAATAGACTTAGCCTTGGAAAGTTTGGCATCGTGCTGAAGCTGGCATTCACGAAGCACTAGCGGATCCAGAACTTTGGAGGGGGGGGGGACGATTTTTTTCCAAACCCAAACCCTAACGCCCAGTAAACCCTAACCCTAAGCATAAACGCTCGTACAGCATATATATATAGATATGCTACGTTCGCAGTATTTAGAAGCAGTCCGATTACTGCCCTATCACAGGTCGACTACAGTCTGCCTTGCAAATGTATGGCTCTATGGCAGCCCTTTTTTGACAAATCAATTTTAAAAAGCCTTGAAAAGTTTGATAAATTACAGTCCATAGCACTAAGATTTGTATGTGGAACTTTCTGGACCAGCTCAGTAAATGCTGCTGAAATAATGGCAGATAGAGGCCCAATAAAGTTAACGAGGAAAGCGTGTACAAAGTACCCTAATTTAATTTAAAGATTATTATATTTTGAAAAAGTGTAAAGGTCAAACCAGAGTTTTCCCGGTGTGGCCAATTAGCTAGTATACATAGACTGTCGAGTTTCTAGGAAAATCGTTAGAGCCTATTTCAAAATTTGTTTCAAGGTTCCATTTTTTGCCCATGATGAGTTTGCAAGCTAATACACGCAACATGCAAAACTTGACAATTAGATGTATGAAATATTTTGAACAATATATTTTGTTTTCATTGCGCAAAGAAATATTTCTATTTCCATAACGAGTATATGTAAAAGACATATTCTTGTAAGGTAGTTTAATGTTTGGCCATTTCAGATTTAGTCCATCAGAATAGGCTTAGTCTTTTGAAGTGTTATGTTTACACTGCAGTGAAACGCACCGTGTACAATATAGATGTATTTGTTTTGCTCATTGTACGGTTACCTTACTTCTGTGAAGAAACTCGCCATTATAAGATGTCATTATTAACCATGTGTTAGTGTTTCAACCAACTTCTGTCAGCAGCAGGAACTGACAGTCAATGGCACCTTTACAGCCAGACAGGACACTGCAGCGACGTCGCCCAGGCACATGCTGGACGACTTCAGGCCACCCGTTTCCAGGTTCGACTGCCGCCGTCGTAAGAGAAGTGATGTACATGCCAACGGGTGGCCTAGATCCAACGGGGAACTGCGGTCGTTTACTTCCACAGGCAGCTTCCACGGGTTGCCATCCCAGATATTCCTGGTGGATGTGGTAAATATTGCTCCAATTTTCACGAAGCACACTACGAACTAACAGCTAGTTAACTGAGAATATAACGCATGGTGAAGGGCTCATAACAATCTCACTTTTCTTAATGTTCTGGTAACTCACACTGCTTGAAATAAACTAATATTGCTACGGGTTGTTAGACTTGCGCAATTTTTCTTTTTTGCTTTTCTTTAAACAAAGTCCTTTTGTTTTCTTCTTAATAATTAAAATGTGAATGCTTATGTATGACGGAATACTTGTTAACGCTAAAAAGAATATGCTTGTGTAATCTCTGCTTCAGATAACTTTCACATGTCGCGCTAGTCATGGCACTCATGGCTATTGTTGTTTTAACATTAGGATTTAATTATCTTTGCAATTATTAACACACGAAAAAGGAATGCCACCCAGAAGCATGTGGCAGGTCCGTCAGTTGTGTTAGTCTGTCTTGGTTTAATGTTAGATAACTTTGTTGAGGTATTTGTTTTAATTCTAGCGAGTACAGTTTCAGGATGTAATGAAATACCTGACAAGTAGGCGGTCTGGACAGGCTATCGATTTATTTCTGGTTCAAAACTGAACCGGTATGTTGTCTGTGAGCAGAAAGTACAATTAGGAACATTTCTTGTGTTTGTTCTTGATGGTCGTAGACCTAGATCTCTTAGAATTTTTGTCTTTGTTTAGTGACTACAGATGGTTGCAATATGATTAGTCAGTGTGCAGTGAAAGTCGCGATCTTTTCTTGTACTATCTTTAATGGCCGTTATAGAAATGATTATACTTTAATGGTTGTGAGAATTGCTTGTACTGTCCAAGATGGTTGCAAGAATGCCTTTTATTTTCTACAATGTTAGTTGGAGTTGCGACATGATGATTTATTGCAATTGCCTCTCTAGATGTGTAACGCTGGCCTACATGTGTAAAGTTATTGAAATAGTCTACTGGTGACCTTGTGCGATATATATATATTTAGATTCTGACAATTTTCTTACACACATGATTCGTTCTACGGTCACGCTTGCTGTACTGTAACCCGAACTTTTGTCATGACTTTTTAATGTGACATTGTCAACAATCTATTTTCTTATGTGAGGGACTATGCGTGTTTATAAAGTTTTTCACCTATCATTTCTATTTGGAATCCGTCAAATATTTGGAATGCCTCGATTGATGTTCATATTTAGAAATGTACTTCTTAAAATCTTTTAGCATAAAGTATTCCATGTGTGCCTCATTTAGTGAGTGTGTCACTTTATGACTTATCACTCGTGGATACATTTCTTGAATGAAAGAGGTTTGGCCACTGAATATATGCATCTGATACATGTATGATTTCCGAGGTAAAGAGAACATAAACACTGATTATAAAACACGATCTGTGCTTCTCATTAGGTGCATTGCTCTAAATATTCTTAGACACTGGCGTGAATGGAAGTCTTATACAAGCACTTGACTGGTACAGTTCGGGTCAAATAACTTGTAGTGTCTGTTAACCAGGTAGACTTGATCATGACATCCTTTGGGCCAACTGTTCTCGTGCAAGACGTGAAATAAACATTCTGAAACCGTGATGTTGCTTTAGAGATTCCTCTTGATTGTGCTTTCAATTACATTATCTGGAGTTAATTGACTTTACATTTACAAACTGTGAATAGAGAGTTTTGTCTGTAGAAACACGCTGAATACAATGACTTTGTAAACATCAATTAGAGATTCGACTCTTGGACAGTAGAAACTTTATACATTTCCAAGGGGTTTTTCTTCCGAGCCATGAGGGCTCCAAAACTACGAGATTCTTGAGCACCCACAATTTCAATGACCATAATTAGCCTCGCCCCTTATGGTCACGGCATGTTAAAGCTGGACATGATGGAGCAGGTACAGCCTCGCTCACGGAGCACTTCAATCATGGAGGACATCAGCAATTTGCGTAGGTCACTGTTTCGCCAACAGTCGGAAGGTAAGGTGAGTCTAAAATGGCCTGGTCAGCCAGTATGCTGCCAAGTATTGATACATTATTGATATTGATATTGATATCCCATCCATTGTTGTACACAAGACTCTACACAGACTGGTCTTTGTTATTGTATTGGTTTTGTAAATCTCTCATCCTTGAGATGAATATGCTTGCTCATATTTTCCATGGAGTTTTTCTTTAATGTTGTATCTAACAATGCAGAATGTATTGCCATAATTCCCAAAAGAAAAAATGTTTGCTAGAAAAAAAAATGAGCTAAACAACAGGACATTATGCACTACATACACAATACCTAATACAAAAACGCACTTACTTACACATGTAATGTGTGTATGTGCTGCACACACAGGAACACTACACCAAAACTATGTACAAGAATTCACTATATTGCCTACCATTGCAATTGTTACAAAGCTTATATTATCTTCCTCTGTCTGTCTGTCTGGTACAAATTTTGTACACTTTATATTTCTCCCATTCTTGGATCAAGTTGAAACTTTGAACAATTATTCATTGTCCTTAACAAAACATAAAGCAATAAAAAAAATTAATTATGGTAATTAATTATTTTTGTTTTATATTGAAAAAATAGGGGAAAATTACAGTAGTATTGAGATATATTACTGTAAATGTGCTGTGCTTCCCTTATAGTGTTTTTTTTTTAAAATAAATATTTTGCTTGTTTTGTTGTTATAATTTGTAATAAACAAAAAAATATGCTCTCAAATTTTTCCATTTGACATGGTTTTCTTTAAGTTGTACAGTACCATAAAAAGCTAAAATAAACAAGCTAAATAAATGATCAGTGTGAATCTTCTTACATGGTTACATACACATTTTGAAGCATTTTTTTTTTTTACAACAAACACAATAGTGACTAATTAGTTGCTTAAAACTGCATATGGTCTTGAAATTAAAAAGGTTTTTAGTGTATGCTTTATTTTAATTAATAATTCAAGTGCTGTCTAGTCACTAGAAAATCAAAACTAGTATTAAAGAACAAGTTTAGTTAAAAATAGTTTCAGAAGAGACATGACAGTGACCTGATTAAAATACATTTTGTATGTACCATTTTAACAAACAAAAAACTAAATTAGATTTTAAAACCTAGCTATTATTAAAAAAATAACATATAATACAATAAATTCATAGATTTAAACCAGGGAGTGTCACTCACATAATAGCCTTGTTTGAAGCAGTGCTATAACAACGTTTATCTTTTATTCCCATTGAAAGCAAAAAGAACTTTTTTTTTTTTTCTTCAAACTCTTTGCTTTGTCTATTAATCTTTGTGCATGGGGTCTTGTGCATATATTTGATGTTTGTGTCTTCTTACATCTTTGTATACAGAGCCATAGCATCTTTACGTATTTAATTCAGCATCTTTAATTTGATCACATTACAAAAAAAGCTGTCACTCTGTACATGACATCATTATAAAATAAGAAATATTATCTTGATCATGATTTATATATGCAGTAAAAAAAATATTTTTTTTTTAGCTTATCCTTTATGTTTAAAGTTTACCTTAACTTAAATGCTTTCTAAGATATTTCAATATAATAGAGCCTCTAGTCAAATGTGAATAACAATTAGCCCACTGCAAATGCTATCCCATGTTATTTTTGCCCAATAAATTTAAGAATAGGGTTAAAAGAGGTGGAAATAACTTAAAAATTTAGATTAGATTTAGAGTTTTAAAATATTACTCTAAAAAAAGAATACTTGCAAGGAAACAAAAGAACCAAGCCCTTTTTAAGAAATTTAATTAAGTTACGAATCCAAAATGTTTATCAGACCCAATTTATGCCATTACATAGATAGATCAACAACTATGTTCATACTATAATTTCTTTCTTATTGGACCTCATCAGGATCCCATCTATATGGCATTGTGATATAATGATCAATGACTTTCTTCATACAAATATTTGTTCTTATTGGACCTCATCAGGGTCCCATCTATATGGCGTTGTGATATGATGATCAATGACTTTCTTCATACAAATATTTGTTCTTATTGGACCTCATCAGAGTCCCATGTATATGGCCTTGTGATTTAATGATCAATGACTTTCTTCATAAAAATATTTGTTCTTATTGGACCTCATCAGGGTCCCATCTATATGGCCCTAATAATCCACTAGTCTCAATACACAGGTGTTACGGACATACCTTATTTTACATATAAATTTAAGTTACAAATTTTTGTTATTCATCACACACATAAGACAAACTTGCTTACTTTTTAAAATTTAAGAATGAATTTGGAACAAACAAAAAATCAGTTATGCACATAATGTACAATACAATGCTCTGTTACAAAAATTAATTAAATAAGATTGCCAAGTCCAGAAAATGTTTCAATAATTTTGAAATGATCTGATATATTTTTCAAGGGGGAACAGGACTTAATTATGGAATAGCTTGCCTTTCTTTTTTACATGAAATAATGCAATGTTTTTTTTTTCTAGCACTGTTTTGTTATCTGCACCAATTTTTGAGAATAATCAGCATAATTTTCCTGGTCTTTTGATACTGTCATGTCTTTTATAATTCAATGGCATTGTTGTAAATCTTTTTATCAAACCTTTAAAACTTGTCATTTATGAAAATAAAAATATAATATTTTACCTGTTGTAGCTCTATATTTCTCTCATCATTTTCACTTACATTTAATTTAGCTCACTTGGTCTAATCACTGACATTTTGGTCTCAATAAGTAAATACTTTTATGCTTTTAAAGTTTTATTTTGTTTTTCTTTGATTTAGTCCAAAGAAGTGACTAGTTCTGTTACATAGTGGATTTCTTTATATAAGAAGTCATGCTATATGTCTCTCAATGTTTTATTTCTCTCAATGATGACATTTAAAATATTTACATACCTTCAGTTGTTTCACATTCACATTTTATTACAAAATATTGATGCCTAATCTCTAAACATCTTTAGTGTTGTCAATTTTTACTTGTACTTTTTGTGTGTGTCATGATTTGAAATGGAAAAACATTTCATTCTTATTAATTATGATATATTAATTTCCAAAAAGAAAAAAAAAAGATTTAATTTTACTTACAAGGAATATATATTTATAAAATATATTTTTATGATTAATTAAAATTAAATACATTTGCAAGAAGTATTTTTGTAATTATATTTGACGGTCAATAAAACTTTTTTTCTAGGTCACTACTTTAAGTATATTATGATTATCATTGCTCTATTTTCCTTTTCCTTTAAACTCCACTGATTACTGCTTGTTCTCATAGTTTTTTCTTGTCTTTGATATTTATATAGGCTATCCTTTTATTTTTAGAGCCAGAGATCTTGGGTAGAGAAAACATTTGTGAAAAGAGAATGTATCAAATTTATTCCATCACTTAGAGATACCACGAGGTAACAATCAAATATTTAACTTTATTTATTAAATCTATGGAGGAATAAGAATAAATCAGATCTTAATTTCAAAATGTTACTCTAGATTTTGATCTATATCTTACTTATTCTACAGATGTTCTTGTGGAAGAAATGAATACTGGCACAGACAAACTGGGGCTTCCTGGCTAGAGAGTGGCCATTTAGAAAAATGGCATCCTTTAAAGCATACTGAGCCAAAGCCAACTGATGCATATGGAACAATCGAGTTTCAAGGGGGTCCTCATCCCAGTAAAGCACAGTACATGAGGCTAAGTAGCCTGGACACAAGACAGGAAAATGTTTTGGCTCTTCTATTGAAGGTTTGTCTATAATTTTAGCTCAATATCAGACCGGTGTACTTGTAAAAAAAAAGTCAAGTTTCCCTTTCAGACCTTGCAACCTATAAGGTAGATGATGTTAAGGTCATCTGTTTCTTTGGCCAATGGTTAAAGAGCAGGCTATCATGTAGCCAGCACAACTACCAACCGCCTTCACTTTCCCCAATTAAAGCTAAGTACCCATTAGAGCTGGGTGGACTCAGGGGTGCCCTAAATATCCTGAAATTCAAAATCCCAGTCTTCACCAAGTTTCAAACTCAGGACCCCTGGTTTGGAAGCCAAGTGCTTAAACACTCAGCCATCGGTGTACTGCTTTTCAGTAATTTAATTAATGGTGCTATTCCATCGTACCTATTTTCTGGTACTTGCCTTTCTCATGATACAAATGAATCTAAAAAAAAACAATTGCAATTAAACCACTTATGTAGTTTTGCAAATGGCTTCCCCCGTGTGTGTTCATTGAATTTGTGTGTTTTACATGAAAATTTATGATATAATAAGCCTAAAGTTGATCAAATTTTAGTTAATTTTGACTCTTTAGGAGTCAGAATTTGATTAAGGAGGTTTTTACTGCCATTGAAAGATACAGTGAGAGATAAATTGATAAAAAATTGTGATTTTAATAAGATGTAGAGCTTAAAAGAGATTGGAAGAAATGGGAGGGGGGGGGGGGACTTGGCCCTCAGGAGTTCAGGCATAGGAGAAAGTTTGTTTCAGGGGCTAGGAGCTTGTAAATTTAAAATTAGCTTAAGTTGTCCACATTGTCCTTGTATAATTTTTATCTTGCACTATTTTTTGTTCAGCACTGGGGGCTAGATCTTCCCAAGCTACTTATAACAGTACATGGAGGAATATTAAACTTTGAGCTTCAGCCCAAATTGAAGCGGGTCTTCAGAAAAGGGTTGCTTAAAGCTGCTAGAACAACAGGAGCTTGGATAGTCACAAATGGCACAAATACAGGTGAGATATGTAGCCTAATATTTTCATTAGTTAATAATTTTAAATATTCCCTTGATTCGTGCATCTTTTCAATAATTTTTACTTTATTCTGTAGGTGTAACCAAACATGTAGGGGATGCCATTAGTGATAGAACAACAAAGACACACAATAAAGTAGTTGCTATTGGTATAACACAATGGGGTATTGTGGAAAACAAAGAGTCTTTGATAGGGAGAGATGTAAGTAGCTTTTATATTTTTATTTCTATTGGATTTACTAAAAAAAATCTTTAAAAATCAAGTTGAAATTATACATTTAATTAAATGATTTCAATTCCTTTTTCAGAAAGTTGTTCCCTACCACTGTGTATCTTCAACAAAATCAAATTCTTCAGTTTTAAATAATAACCACTCTTACTTTGTACTGGTCGACAATGGAACTGTGGGTAAATATGGAGGAGAAATTCTTTTTAGGAAGAAGTTTGAAAAGTACATTGCTCAGCAAAAAATTGGCATAGGTAAAAAAAAAAAACCATTATGAAATTGTTTAACTATTGATTATAAGATAACATATTTTATCATTGATGAAAAATTAATGAAAAGCTATTCCTGTTTATACTCTTATTTTCAGGGAGTGGTTTCAGAGGCCATTCTGTTCCTGTGATCTGTGTGGTGCTGGAAGGTGGGGCCAACACTATACGTTCTGTCTTAGAGTATGTTACAGACACCCCCCCAGTTCCAGTTGTTGTATGTGATGGTAGTGGTCGAGCTGCAGATCTTTTGGCATTTGCCCACAAGTACACTATGGATGATGGGTTTGTATTTACACAAATTATTGGCTTACAGGCTATTCAATTTGTTTGATGACTTGTGGCTTTTAATGTGTGCCCAGGGCCATTGCAACTTTCTTATTGTAGTCCTGCATCTAGCTTTCTGCATTTGCTTGAAGAGCTACTGAAAAATTGTACAATCTCCTATAAAAATAAATATTTCTTTTGTGGCTCTGCCTGCTCACTATTGTTGGTGATAGTGTGTTAATGGTAGGGAGCAGAGTTGTCCAAAAGGGGAAAAAGTGAAACAGGCAGTCTTTGAAATAAGATAATGATTCAGTCACTTTTATTTTATTCTAAGTATTTCTTTGGAACATTGTACATTATTTTGAATATTTAACTAGAATTGACTATTTTGCTAAGATTTATTTAAAACTGAAATAAACTAGTTTTTAATTTAAGAGTCCCTTGAAGTTTAATCGATGGAATAGAGCAAAGATAAAGAATTACTGTATATAGCTCTTTCCTTTTTTCTGAGTTCTTTTTATAAAATAGAGAAATATTTTTTTGTAGTACAATGGCAGAGTCTCTACGTGACCAGTTGATTCTCACTATACAGAGGACATTCATGTACAGTCAGGAACAAGCTGAAAAACTTTTTATTGAAATTATGCTTTGTGTCAAGAAAAAAGAACTGGTAATTTAAATTTTTCTATAAATGTTCAGGGTAGTCTCTAGAGTGTATGAGCAATTAAGCTTCATTTTGTGTCTTTTATAAATTTTTGTGTGTGAATCACTTTGTTGGCCTCCTTCAGTCATAGAACGACTATGGTTCATCTCGCGAAGTGAGCGATGTCGCCCACACAGCAGTTCCCCCATCTCTGCGCAGCTGATGTGACCAAAGGAACGGAATATCCGATACAGTTAGGGATCAGTAGCGTCGAAGGCTCTGCCAGGCTGTAAATCAGTGTGCCACAATCTGCCTAAGGGTCTCCAGCTCCTGATTTTTTCTCAGGGTTGTCTCCTGAAACCTTTCCCACGTTTGGGTTTAGCGCAAGGCAGTGGAGGTTTGGATTCAGAGTTTTCCTTCTCCTAGATGGGTAGCCAACCAAGACTAACGAGCTCCTCCTGCCCGAAGCTTACTGGTTTAGGCGACAATCGCTCGCCTTTGCCCCTTCTCCTGTCTGTGGTAACGGTTCCGCCAGGCTCAGTATCTGAACCACACGTGATGGCCAGGGCTGGTTGTCAGAGGCTATTTGAGACGCATGCCATTGGAAGCATTTTATAGGGGATGATGGGCTTAAGACCATTTCCACTTCCGGCGTTAACAACCTTGTGAAACCAAGAAAAGATAATTAGTGTATCACTGAGATAAATTTTGTGCAAAAAAAATTGATTTCTTGTTACAGATTACAGTGTTTAGAATGGGAGACAATGAAGATTCCAAGGATATTGACCTAGCCATACTTACTGCTTTATTAAAAGGTAGGTTGTATTTAGACATTAATGTTTTATACAATAATTATATTATTAACACAATAATCCTTTTAATTAGCAATGTGTGAAAATAAAAAAAAAACAACTGTTAATATAGTTAACAAAATATGAAAGGTGAGGGGAGTGAGAAGACTGGTGATAGTGACCTTTTTTGATTTTGTGTTAGCCTGGCATACAGGTAGGAGAGTACCAATTTTTAGAATAACAATAAATATCTAGTCTACTGAAAATATCTTTCATTAAAAAAAAATGTTTTTTTTAGGGACAACTGCAAATCCTATAGATCAGCTTAATTTGGCCTTAACCTGGGATAGAGTAGACATAGCTCGAAGTCATATTTTTATTTATGGACAAGAATGGCCAGTAAGTTTTATCTGAAAGAAGTTTCTTTTAAATTATAATTAAAACTCTAGAAATTGTGTAAATAGAGAAGGACATTCATTCCCTACTTTTTTGTTTTTAGGAAGGTGCCCTTGAAGTAGCCATGATGGATGCCTTGATAAATGACAGAGTTGATTTTGTTAAACTTCTTCTAGAAAATGGAGTCAGTATGCATACATTTCTGACCATACCCAGGCTTGAGGATTTATATAATTGTGTGAGTTAATAAAATAATGCCTGCCAGCTCTTTTTCACACTTCTTAAATTTTACCTGTGTAGATTTTTCATTTGAGAACTGACATTTTTGCATTTTCTGTTTTGAAAACCTAATCAGTATGACTATTGTAATCTAAACATCCATCTTACTGTCCAAGATGTAAAAAAATAGATTTAAAAAAACTTAAGATTATCTAGATGTATATTGAATGCAGAACATATTAAATAGCTATTTATTTTTGGATCTGTAAAAATGTATTCCTTTACTTATAATTTGTAAAGGATTTTTTGTTCTGCTAAATGAATTTTTTAAAAAAAATTGGACTCACAGCTTTTAATTGTATTTTAACAGCGACAAGGTCCAACCAACTCCCTCCGTTATTTGATTAGAGATGTTAAAAAGGTTAGTACAGCTATTTGAATCTGTCCATATTAACATTAATATCAATATTAAACCTTAGAATTTAAGTTCAAATCTTACGCTTTTGTTTTACAGCATGTGCCTTCCAATTATTACTATACACTGCCAGATATTGGTTTGGTGCTGCAGTTTCTAATTGGAGGTGGTTTTAGATCATCTTACTGCCGCAAGATCTTCAAACAAAGATACCATGCTTTCAAACACACAGTAGGTTCTTTTCCTTCATATAAACAGTATGTTAAAATATTTGTTATATTTATGGCATTTGTGTGTTTCTACAATTTATTTCTAAAATAGGCATACATCTTTTTTCATGCTTGTGTTTTAGGGTTCATCTGTGGCCACATTGATCAGCTCTATTCCTCAACTACTCAACACCAAGCAAGCAGAAGAACTGTTTCCTTATCCATTCCATGACCTCATGATCTGGGCTGTCTTGATGAAAAGACAAAAGATGGCACTTTTTATGTGGCAACATGGAGAAGAAGCATTGGCGAAGGTAAATTTCTAACATTGCTCAAAATGAAGTTTAAAGATATGAACATGTTTTAAAAATCTTAGATGTATAATTTATCAATATTGTTTAGCATTAATTAAATAGACTACATAATTAAATAGTTTAACATGGTTTTGCACTATTCTTCACTCAGGCACTCATAGCAGGCAAATTATATAGTGCTATGGCTCATGAAGCTGAACAAGATGGTTTGGAAATAGAACAGACATTTAGAGTGCATTCAGAGTAAGTTAAGTTTTCTGTTGCTACTTCCTTTAGACACATTCCAAATAAGTTTAATATCCTAGTTGTTAGCCGACTGCAAGCAGAGAAAGCTTTTTGTTTCTATTTTCTAAAGAAACTTCAAACTACATTTGAATTTAGTTTTTCCTAAGTTTTCATTAATTTACATTCAGAGTTATTTCTTTAGTTGATGTTGGCTTTGCAATATGTCTAAAACACTATCTTATCCTTTATCAGTGAGTTTTTAAATTTGGCCTTGGAGTTGCTGAATCACTGTTACAAAATAGATGATGACTACACCCAGCAACTTCTTACTTATGAACTTAAGAATTTCAGTGACCAGACCTGCCTTGGATTAGCTGTACTAGCCAATCATAGACAGTTTATTGCACACACATGTTGTCAGATGCTACTGAATGATCTGTGGATTGGTGGGCTACGCATGAGAAAGTATTCCACTATTAAAGTAAGTTCTTTTATTTTTCACACATTTGTATTAAAAAGAAAGAAAAATAAGCATGCTGTTGGAAGACATGAATAGGCACAATTGAGAATGTTCAAACTTCATTTATATTGATATATTCATACTTAAAAAAACCTTTTAGTGCTTCTTTTCTGCTAACAACATCGATATATACAACTGATCTTTTGTTGCCTTTTAGTCATCTTAATTTATCTTAAGTTTTTGAGCATAGCTTGTTAGTAAACTGCTTGTTTTGTATATAAAAGATCCTTTAATGTGTCCTCAATAAGTCCTGACTAACATTGGTTGTTTGGATGTAAAATATTTGGAACAAGTCAAGTTTAGTCCCTTTTGCTGGTTACCCATTAGTGGCTACCCTATAGGCAGATTATGATGGTAATTTGTTTTATGTTGTAAAACATGATTTTTTTTCTTCTAAGCGTTAATCCTGAAAAAAAATTATTATATCAACAGGTCATTCTGGGAATCATCTTTCCCCCATTTTTATTTGCTCTGGATTTTAAATCAAAAGAAGAACTTCAGCTGATGCCACAGACAGTAGAGGAACATTTGGATGAATTAGAAGATGCTTCAAGTGCTGACAACATTTCAATGTGTTCTCTCAGTGAAGACCAGGTGAGTTGGATAAACTGAAATTTATTTAATAACCTTTCTAAAGGATTCATATTCAATTACTCAACCTACTGCCTCAGGTTATCTAAATATTTTAAAACTTTATCTTTGGAACAGGATCCCAGTTTTGAGGAGGACAGAGCTGAGCCCATTGGTCAAGTCAACCTGCTGGCTATTTCTAAAGAGAATTGTAATGTTGAGAGTATTGTTGGAGGCAGCAATGCCACTGTTGAACATTTTGTCTCACCAATAGCCTATGGTAAAAAGAAGAGCCCTTTGAGGATGGGAAAAAAGGCCTATGAGTTCTATAATGCTCCTATAACCAAATTTTGGGTACATTTTGTAAGTATTTTTTAAAATAATTTTTGCTCTTAAGAGGTCAATTTAAGCAGTTAAAGTAGATTTCTCAAAATTATATGAATTTGTTTGTTGGAAATTATTTTTTATATCTATTATATTTCATCCTTAGCTTGGCTATTTGTTCTTTTTGAGTGTCTTCTTGTATGTCATCCTGGATCGGTTAAAAGAAGTACCGACATGGGCTGAGATCTATATCATAGCATTTATATTTACAACAGCAGGAGAAAAAATAAGACAGGTTGGTAAGAAGTCAGTAATAAAAATACACTGTTTTAAAATAAAATATGAAAAGTTTAACATTTATATCTTAAAAGTAAAATGTTAAACATTTAAAAATAAAAATGATAGTATTGTAGAATTTTGGTTCCATTTAGAAACAATTTTTATTTTTTCACCTTCTTTCTTTGAATATACTTTTTTTTCTAGTTGAAATAAGAATTCTGTTTTTATCAAATAAATTGGAAACTATTTACTTTCTTTGCTCACTAAATATTGGTTCACTAGAGAGATTTTTTACTCCTAATCATTTAGCTTTTTTTTTTTTTTATTTGTGACATTAAATAGATTATTTGTAACATAATAAAATTCTGTTTATATATATTATCTTTGGTATTAAGTTTGTCACAATTATTCTCTTTCTTTCAGATTGTTGCCTCTGAACCAGTAACTCTGCAAATGAAACTCAATGTTTACATTTCCAAAGTATGGAATATTCTGGACACATTGGGAATCGCCTTATTTCTTGTGGGATTTGTTTTACGTTTTATACCATCAACCTTGAAGGATGCGCAAATGATTTACTGTGTTGACAGCATTTTCTGGAATATCAGAATGCTGGAGATTTATTCTGTTAACAAATATTTGGGTCCTTTTGTGAAAATTATGGGCAAATTGGTGAGATGTTTGGTATTTCTTTACAGTTATTAGCTTTACTTCTTAACATTTAGCTTTGCTTAATGTCTTTACTAGCCAAGCATGTTAACATGAGTTTTGTTTGTCACTTCACAGCTAAGAGATATGTGTTACTTTTTGACTATAGTTTTCATAGCTGTAACATGTTATGGTATCGTGAGACAAACTGTTCTTTATCAAAACAAAGAAGTTTCTTGGCCACTGCGATTACGAAATGTTTGGTTCTATCCATACTGGAACATATACGGAGAATTATTTGCTGAGGAAATAGATCGTAAGTACTGAAAATAAATTTATTTTCACATGAGTGTTTTCTATTCAACAATCGTATTTTTTTTTTCATGGTTTATATTTTTTTAAAATTATTTTTGTGCAGCTTGTGATCTTGAATCTAACAGAGATTCTCAAGGCAACTGCACTGTGTATGCTTCTTGGCTGGCTCCTGTGTGTATGTGTATATTTATGTTAGTGGCCAACATTTTGATGGTCAACTTATTGATAGCTAGATTCAAGTAAGTACCTCCATCATTATCATCAGAAATTGCACAGGCACGACATGGCCTAAATTGTGCCAATGTGCCCAAAATCACAAAATCACAAATCTCAGAAATTGCATTTCTATGTGACTCATATTTAATAGCACTAATTAAGTTGCTCCAATAATTAGACACTTCCATTTATACCCTAATCTTCAAAAAAGAAGATTCCATATGGGTGTTAACTTAGCTTAAATTCTAGTAAAAAGTAATTTTTGGCTGATTCAGGCAACTTTTTTCAAGCTCTTATGGCTCTAGGAAAGAAAGAGTACTTTCATGAATTAGTCCTAGCATATTTAATAAAACACTTTGAATCCTAATTCTCCAAATAAAACTTGAATGTTTACTTATCAAAATTGTAGTAAATTCAATACATATTTAGAATCACATTATTTCTTGTGGCATTTGTTAAAATTCTTTTGTTTGTAAACTATTCCCTAGGTCTACTTTGTAAGCCTTAACAAAAAGTTCATTAGGGAGTAGCCAGATTTTCTTACAAATGATTGCCAGATACTATTTAAAAGAGAACACTATTTAACATACAGTTGTATTTAATTACCATTGTTAAATACAGAAATTACCATAAGTATTTAATCACAATAATTAAGAATTGATATCGAATTAAACAATTAAATATTTACCTAAAAATTGGCATAATAAAAACAAATGTCTGCACCTTATGACCAAGCAAGGTAACTATACTTTTTAACAAATATACAAGCCTTGATGATTCTATTTTTTTTCTTCGTTCTTATTATCAATATTAAAGCGTTTAAATATTCAATTCTAACTTTGATTAGATCTGCAGTGATTTCCAAATAAGGCATCTCTCGCTATATTTTTTTTCAACCTTCTCAATTTCTGCATTGCACCCTTATGGGTTTTGAGCTTCTATGACCGTCTAAAAAGAAAGATGATATATATAGATTGGTTTCCCTATTGTTTTTAACTTCTTGGGAGACACAGCATGCCAACAAGGGGGATATGTTCAGAAGAGCATAATTTTTAGGTTTGAGTGAAATTAACTTAAACTGTAAAATTAAATAATGCTAAAATCAGTCATAAAGTAATTTTGTGGTTCTTTTGTCTTGAATTTCTCTCAAGCCCCACACAGGTAGAGTAACATTCATGTTGTGGACATTAAAACATTGGAAATACACCACTTCTAATACACCATAATTATGATTTAGTTTTGATGTATGAGAACACAGCCTAAGCACTAGTTCAAACACCTCATTTTCATCAGTTAGCATTTTTTAAATTTCTTTAGCATACCGTTACTGTTATTAAACTTTTTCCATTACCTGGAAGAGCATTGCTTAAACCAAAACTGAGCATCTCTGCTGCTAAACAATGTGCTAAAAATAACTTGTAATTAAGTCAAACACAGCTTTTGTTTCACTTCCATGTCCTCTCTGCTGCTCTATAAACCATAAAAAAAGGCGTGAAATATTGAGAATTTCTTGAGATTGATGTTTACCCCTCCTCCCCCCATTAATAATAATTTTATTTTAATAATAATAATAATAATCAATAGAGTCCGGAAATTTGTCTTACAATTTGTGCATTACACCACACAAAAAACATAACTATAAGAAACCAAAGTGTACATTCACACCAGACTCACTCATAAATTACATGTGACAAAGTTTATACCAGATTATTCTTATTTAATGATTTGATTGCCAGGGGAACAAAAGAGTGTTTGTGTCTGTTAGTCTTTGCTATCGGTGTCTTGTATCTCTTTGTGATGGTAAAATCACAAAATCCTGACACAAATGGTGATTCTTTATTTCGAGGATCTTGTTAGCTTTTTTATAGATGTTTGTCTCAAACAACTGCCCAAATGGGGATTGTTTTTTGCCAATGATTTTACCAGCAGCATTTAGGATTCTATAAAGTTTATTTTTATTTTTAATGCTCAGATTGCCATACCAGGCAGTGATATTGAAACTTAAAATATTGCAGATATGAGCGTGATAAAACATAGCCAAGGCCTTTTCACTAACATTAAACGAGGACAGTTTTCTTAGTAATCGTAATCTATGCTGCCCTTTTTTGCTGATATAATCAGTATTTGCATTAAATTTAGTTTATTGTCTAGGATAGTACCAAGGTATTTAAAGGTTTGCACAATTTCAATAGTCTCTCCAGCTACATAAACAACATCATTTTCCTTCTTTTCCCTACGAAAATCGATTATTATTATTTCTTTGGTTTTTTTTACATTTAGTAATAAAAAATTATCTTTACAGTATTTTTCAATGTGTTCTATTTCTTTGAAATACTCATTTACGTCTGAGCTCTCTGAGAGCAGGGCAAGAAGAGCTGCATCATCAGCGAATTTTGTGAAGGAACAAAAAAGACTATCGGATTGAAAATCATTGGTGTACAAAATGGCGCCACAATGGCGATGTCACAGCCTCCTGGGGCGCCCCTGTGTTAACAATGCGTGCATTTGATATAATATTGTTTACCCTAACCCTCTGAGATCTCTGGGTCAAAAATTTATTAGCCCATAGTATTATGTATGGACTAATCTTCAACGCTTTCATCTTTTCAATGAGTAAATGAAGTTGTATAGTGTTAAAAGCTGATGACAAATCTATAAAGAACAATCTTACATAAGTGTTCGGTAAGTCCAGATGTTTGTAGACACAATGTGCTAAGCAAAAGAGATGATTAACCTATTACATACATTTGGTACAGTCAGTTATCTAAGTTAAAAATTCAATCAAGTATGAGACTCTGTAGAAGCTGGAAAGATTGTATTAAAGTGTATAGTAAATTACCATCAGCCTCGTTGTGATCAAAATAAATTTAATACGTAATTTTAATTTTCATCGTGTGAATGTGAACTTTTGTTACTAAACAAACATATGCAAAATAAGGAAAACCTTTTTTAAAGAAGATTTTCAAAGTTTGTGTTTTTAAATTGCTGTATGAGATGTAAATTATAAATTATAGAGTCTGTTAAATGAAGGTCACAGTTTTCAATGATTTTGGTGTATGTTTGTATGTAATGTATTGTATTATTATAACTGATCAACAAGGGGGAATATACATGAAACTCAATTTTATAGATATTTAAAGTTTTTCTTTTAAAATTTGAGTTTACAAAAGTTAACATAAAACATAATAAATTTCTATCCTCTTTTACTATTGGAATTTTTGGAAGAGATTTTTAAAAAAATAATTTTATTTTTAGTTTTCACTATATTACTTATTTGATTTCTATTTCATTATTTCATCTGCTTAATTTTATAAACTAGTTTAATGAAATTTGAAAAAAAAAATGTAAGAGTGTTCTTGAGTGCTCTAATATAGATTAAAACAGCTTAAAAATATGATCTTATAATGTAAGAAGTGAAGTAAACCTAAATGAATATTTATCCTTTTTTTTATTTTAGTGCCACATTTATTCATAACAATGCCAACTCTAAGGAGATCTGGATGTTCCAAAGATACAGTCTAGTCCTCCAGTATGAAATGAGACCCATACTTCCTCCTCCTTTTATTTTAGTCACTCACATTTACTTAGCCTTCAAATACATTAGACACAGGTGCAAAGGAAAGAGAACCTACTATGACAATGGATTAAGTAAGCTTTTGATTCTCTTGGAAGTTAGATTAAGTTTAACATTTGATTCATATTTCAATAGAGCTCATTTTGTGTACTGTTTATTTCTAGAATTGTTTTTGTCTTATGAGGACACTGAGAAACTACATGACTTTGAAGAAGAATGTTTAGAAGACCTGCACAGAGAAAAAGATTTAAGGCATCAAAATTCAGCAGAAGAACGTTTGAAATGTATTGTAGACAGGTAATAGTGATGGTTGGGATTTTTTTTGTGGTCAAAATATTCTTTAAATTGGAATTCGGTTTAAAATAAAGTAACAATTTTAAATGTATTTATTTGATTTCTTTGCTTCTTTTAGAGTTGAGAACATGTCCCTGAGACTTGATGATATTAACATGAAAGAAAATCATCTTCAACTTTCACTTGGGGTCTTGGAGCATCATATGAGTCGATTTGACGATTTAGAAAGACGTTTATCCGAAACTATTACTCTTATGGATGTTTTGACTGGAAGAACTGGATCTAACAGTGCTGAGTCATTGGAAGTTTGTAAAAGTCTTAAAAATGCTACCACTAGAATTTAAAATTGATTTCATGATTCTAATATAGAAGTCTAAAACATTACCAAGTTACTAGTAGTCAGACTTTTAGAATGGGGGGTAGTTAGGCATGGTTCACATAGAAGTCTGTGAAAAATTCAAATTGAAAATATACATTTCTTTTCTTACTACTTTATCAGTAAATGTGGCTGATTTTTTTGTGCTAATTAAAATTATTGAAAGTAAAACTGACATTGACTCTGTGTGCTGTGGAAGTTCTAGCAAATTATTCTTAATAAAACACTAAAGTACTTTCTTTTACATTTCAGAAAATAGACATACAATTAGCTACAATACCATTAGGTCCTAGCTTTAGAAAGAGTCTGAAATCAAGGCAACAATATTTCCACAGTCAGCATCAAGAGTGAGTATCATTAAACACAGGCTAGTAATGAAATAAAACTAACTTGTAGTTGTTCAGATTCAGCAAAACGTGAGGACTGACCAGTTAGGCTAGTGATGAAATAAAACTAACTTGTAGTTGTTCACACTCAGTAAAACTTAAAGGAGGACTGACCTTTTTCTTTTTCAGAAGTTTGTTAAAAAGTGGAAGTGAGTTAGCTGCTGACAAAAATGAAATGGACAACTTTATTGGAGAGGATAATCAATCCTTCGCTAAAGATATTTCCCAACAACAAACTATTGGAGATGTCAAATTTTTTATAAGTCAGAACAATTTAAACCTCTCAACAAATATTGAAGGCTCAGCAGACACAAATATTAATGAAGGGGAGAATAACCACTTGGTCTATGAAAGCACTCCAAAAAAAAATTCTTTGTTACAGTTGAGTGACTTAAGCATTTCCACTGTCAGCCTTGAAGACAAACATCAGAACCAAGTCCATCCATCTTCACAACCTTCAAGCCAAGAGCTGGAAAGTAACTTCAGAGAGCAAATCCAGGCCGAGTCATTTTATGTGGACTCTCCAGACATTAATAAATCTATTGCTTCATCCTCCTCCAAGAACCGCTCTTTAAGAGGAAGAAATAGTATGACAGGCCAGCCATTGACTGTAAGCACCAATATGTCCCCAGCAGTATTTATTCCCTGCACCTTACCACAGTCTTCAGCTTGTTTCACTGCACCCATCCAAGAGAAAAGTCCACCTTGTGTAATGTGGAGCCTGTTAACGCCAACTATTGGAGAGTATACTAGTATCACAGACACCATCGACACTTCTTGCTATATAGACTGCTCACCACCTTGTTCCCCTGTAGCCAAGTCATCTATCATGTTTTCCTTTGGAGAAAGTTTTCATGAGTTAGAAGGTAAACCGAAAGACATATCTTCTGCTGATTATAAGCAGATGGAGCTAAAGAAGGCTGAAGAAATTGAGCATCAAGGAATGGAAACCATCATACGTCGCAGGCTTCGCCAAATATCCCAGGTAATCATTATTATCTCAAATCTCTATTACACCTAGACATTCATTGCATTATGCGAGGTAATTCTTATTACAAATTTAGAAATGTGTAATTACAAATTTTTGTCTGCTTAAATTAATTTTTTGTTCAAAGAATATGATTATACATTTATCTATTCATCTTAGGATGAACGAGGCAGTATTAGTGATATAGCAAAAGTGGTAGTTGCTGAGTTATCTGCAGGTGGTTTAAAACAAACTTCACAAGAAGATAGTGGGTCTGAAATCACGTCAATAATAACGCAGGACGACTTTGAATCAAATGAGGCTTTAGACCTCCAAGAACTTGCAGATACTGTGACAGTTACTAGTGTGCCACTAGCTGCTCATGATGACCTTCAGCTAGAGGAGTCTGAGAGTTAAACGTTGCATTTTTAAAAATTGAGTACTCATCAGCTGTATGTAATTATCTGAACCAAAATTTCTTTTCAACTCTTTGTAAATAATTTTTTTTTTTTTAACACTAAAAAGAAAGGTAATTTTTTTTTTAAATTTAATTTGTATGCCATGATGTTTTTTATTTAATAAAATTGTATGTATATTTTTAAAGTAGACATTTATTGTTTTTTGTAGAAGAAGAAATGTCTATTTCTATGAATTGAGATTTAGTGTTATAAAAGTTTTAAAAAATTCTGTATAATTAATTAAAGATTGATATATATTATCATTAATATTTATTCATCTTATAGGTTTTAAACATCTGTTTGTTGATAATTACCAATGTTTTGATTTATTGAACATTTGTTGTTCACCATGGGATCTCAAAACAAAAATGTGCTAAATAGAGAAGAGTTGATGTTTGAAAGTCACCTTGATGACAAGTACTCATGTACACCAATAGACCATAGCAAATAAGTTTCATTGATTTCAAAGTGTTCTTTTTTTTTTTTTTTTTTTAGCAGTTTGAAAGCTTAAAAATTCAATGCTGCTGTTGTTCTTCCCATTCAGTTCAAGACACTTCTGACTGATAGTTTGATCTACAAGTCTTTTTTAGGCTCAATAAATGTATTATTACATATCATCCAAGTAAACGTGTCTGAAGAAGACTAAACTAGATCTCTATGTTCAGTTGTTGCTTTTTTTTAATAATGATAAATGTTGATCTTTTATATGTACGTTTATTTGTGGAACCTTTTTTTGTGTCTGAAGCAGTGATGTCCCCTTACCCTTTTTCATCTGGTGGCCCTGATAAACGTTACAGGCTGCATCAGAATAAAAAATTGTCTAGTCCAATGGAACTGAATCTCTCACTTTGAGTCAATGAATCTGTGTGTTCATGTTTTTGAGGGATGTGTCAAGGACCAAATATGGTCACCCAGCCATAGTTTAGACATCACTGTCTTCAAATGATTAGTCCCTCTTGAGTTACCCATGAGCTCCTGTATTCATTAGGGTTGATCACACCTTATAATCTATAATACTGCAAGATATTTAGTAAATACCTAGCCAATGTATGTTAAAGAGATTGCTTAATTATAATTTAAGATGTGTTTTTCAAAACAACATTATTTTTCTTAGATGAAAAAGTTGTTAGATTAATTTTTAAAAAGGCTATATAAGGAAAAAATGTTTATTTTAAAAGTGTTTGATTTAAATACTTTTTTTCTTAATTGGTAATGAAAGAGCCAGTGTCAAAACATCTAGTTAGCTTCATCCAGTGTGTCATGTAGAACTATAACATTGATTTACTAGAATAGAAAATTGCTCCCATCACAGTTAACTGGAAACATTACATAGAGTTCATTGGCTGTACTCTTTATATACTTTTTGCAGGCACTTTTAAAGTAGCTTTTACATATCAAATTTTGTATATTTCATAGAAAATAATTATATAGGGGTGAAAGCTGTAAGACATTTTTAGTTTCAGTTTATATCAAATGTCGAATACTGTCAATACTACTACGAAAACGCTAGACCAACTCTAGACCAGATATGTCAATACTGAATGTAGCCCTACTAGTCTCAACACACTCCAGTTTTTGTTGTTCAATGCTGTTTACATTCATTGATATTTACATTACATTAATATAGATCATTCCATTGTAGTACCATTAGAAAGAAGAAGTTTCATTGATTTAGACACTTTAGATCATTTTGTTTCAGTTACATTTAGTGAGGAATTTGGTGAGGCAAGGAAGACTAAAGATTAGAGAAGCAGGTCATAGTTGAAGATAGTTCCTGTTCTTTTTTTTTTTAGAAATCAGAGTGGAAAAGGAAACTAGTCAAATAAAAAAATATTCATATATTGTGTTAAATGAATGTCATAAATATGAATTATATTTTTGTTTGTATTTGTTTTCAAAGCAGATAATCCAGACACATTTTTACTTTCTCCCTCTCCTAATTTCACCTATAAATTTTCATCACTTCAAAAAGCTCTAGAAAAAAAACATATCTTTTGAACAAATTCAGTTACTTTGGTTGAATAAGTTAAAAACCTCACAGTTCACCATTTAAGAGACCATTTATAAAATTGCTGGAGCATAATATCCTGAATCATCCATAAATATATTGACATATTCCTAGTTGGAAAATATTGAATCAGGTTAATGCACCTGGTTTTCATTCAGATAGATTCCTAAAGCACTGAAATCTTTTAACACTGGACATGTGCATGTAATCAGACCAGCCATTAATGGTACTAACATAATCATGTCTAGAGATTGCATTAATTAGAAAAATTTGTCCTCAGAAATCAAGTGCAGGTATGTGCTTGTTAGCCATTATAAAGTTTCTATGTTGGCTAATCTCCCCTCAAAAGTCTGGATTCGCTCTTGCTGTACACTCACCTCATAACTTCTCAACAGGGGCAGTAAATATAAATGTATTCATACACACAACACAAAAAAATACTGTTGACTTGACAAATAAAAAGAAAATCAAATACTTCTTTGAACTCTTACTAAAGTCATTCCACACTTGTTACCAGTATTAACCATTCTGTTGCTGTTGGAATCTATTGTTGTGTAGACTTCTAGTCTGGAATTTTCATGTCATGTAAATGTTATTTTATATCATTAGAAAGTGTCCATTGCTTACCTTATATTATATACAATCATATCTATAATTATTAATAAACTATTGCTGTTCACCTCATAATATTTTTTTTTTTTTAATTTTGAAACTAGAAATAGTTTCATTTATATTAAACATAAACCTGCCATTTTGTATAGGAGCAATGATGTCAATGTAATGTATTTATTAATAGTCTGTGAAATCAAAATACTATTTATTAGAAAGCAGAAATGGTTCAGCCATATCCATGTAGGCAAATTGTAAATATTATGTTGAAATCCCTACAATACATGTTTGTGACCTCAGGCTCAATAGAAGTGTACACAATTGATTTGTGTTGGACATACAGCAGGTCCACTGAAAGCATTATGGGCACAAGATGTACATATTGGTTCCTTACTGGAACAAATGTTGGAATGGAAAATATCTGATAGAACCAACATCATTGTTTTTCCATTTTATATTCATACTAGTCTGTGCAATGTTGTTTTATTTTGTTTAACCCTAATATAATCAGACCTAATCTTTTTTGTTCCAGATAGGAATTTTTGTGTGTCTGTAAGGAATATAAGCTTAAACTTTTTTTTTGCTAATTAGTTATTCATTTTATCTTATTGTATAATATCTCTTTAACATTTTTGGTTCTTATTTCCTAAGTAGCATTTTTAAAAGAATACTTTTTTTTTTATTATTATTCTTTTTCTAGCCAGTTTTTTTGCTGCTGAGCTGTCAGCTCTTTTGCAGACTGTGCCAAGGAAAAATAGTGTGCTGTTTTTTTTTTAAAATCTAACTTGTGCCAAATGTCTAAATTGATCCTTGTATTAAGTTTCAATTAATTGAATATCATCCCCTAATTGGTCTATTTTGTTCACTGAATGGAACTGAGGTACACATAATTTGTTAATTACTAACATTTATGAAATTATTATTTTTTTTAGCCATAAGGAATATTACTAAAAGCTAGAAAATATTAGTTGTGTATATTGTAGTGACCTTCCTAAGAGACCGACTTAGAACATGACTAATAGTGACTTCATAATATACTTGAGACTATAGATAGCTTAGAAATGATAGAGTAAGGGTAGAACCTTCCCAAAACAAACATCTCATTAGTGACAGACTAGACTTTTCCCATTCTGTATTAAAGTTATAGTCATTTTACCTTCAATCTTGTATACCAGTATGTCTTTGTTGCTGTTTTGAAGTGTATCAAACTCATAATGTTGCATTGAAATACAATTGCATATTGTACCCTGCATCTTCTGGTAATTCAACATGCTCAACAGTTGCAAGACATAATACATCAACTTGAGTTGTATTGGATAAAAAGAATAAGACAAAATCTTGTATTTGAATCATTCTTGCAGTAGTTTCTGAGAACACTGACTAAAGGAGACCTAGTTTACATTTTCTAAGTTATTTCTAAAAATTATTTAGTCTACACAAGTAAATACATTGCATTTTTTAATTGAATCAAAATAAAAATTATGTTTGCTTTTGACTTGATGATTTTGTGTAGATTTGTGTACCATCACATTTAGTAAAATTGTATTTTACTTTATGGCATTTAACTTATATTTTTAATTGTATATAAATTTGATATACCGTGTACAATTTTTATGTTGTAGATAAAAAAACAGTTATAGTACACAAAGTATGATTGTTCATGTTACTAAGCCAAGCAAAACAAGTCAACCAAAACGTTTTATTAGTAGAGAAAGAATTCTCTTGATGCTTGAGTATATTTTTATTGGCAGCATGTGCATTTCCATCAAAGTAGAGTAGTTATTAGTTATTTATTGTCATGAAGTTGTAAGCCAGATCTGATTATTATTTAAGGGTAATACGGTATAGATTTTTATTTCTGGTGCATAGCTAGCTAGAGATAGAGATCTGTTCAATATTTAAGGTAATATACATTTACCTTAGAATGTTGTTGTTTTTTTTTCCTCAGGGAATCTCATCAAAAATCCTTTTTTTTCTTGATCTTTCAAATTGTTTGTTTGTCTTTGTTGTACATTGTCACCTAATATTTTAACTTTTGTCTTTCCAACAATCTTTTGTTGCAGTTCTTTGCTGTAGCTTTTGTATTATTTTATTCAAGCTTTTTAACAAATTATGAAGTCCATTTTTTTAATTATTTCTTTTTTGCATCTATTTGTACACTTCCAATGTTAATAGCTCAATGTATTAGAATTGTTTTTTGAGATAAATATCAAATTGAAATGTCTACCCAAATCTTTTTGTTTTCAAGACAAAACTTTCCAATGAGTTGTTGAATGTTATCTTTGGCCATTAAATTTCTCTGTATTGGAGAGTGAACAACATTGCTATTGATGTCCACATAGACATTTAGCCAGTTCTGATTTGTGTTACTTTAGAGTGGATTCCATTGGTCCAAACAATAAAAGAGAGACTTTGTTTTCCTACTATACTTCTTCTAGTTCAACCTTTCAGCTCATTGCAGTGTAGAAAATAGAGGCCACTTTACTCAAATGTGTACATAAAATTTCGAAAACGGCTCTTTTTTTTTTTTACTTCAAGAAATATGTATTTCAATTAGAAAAAAAATTCCCAGCTTTTTGTCCACACCGGGAAAAGTCGAGGTCGCCATTTAAAACTTATGTATCGTTAATACTTATATATCGTTAAAACTTATATATCGTTAAAACTTGTGTATTAACTTTACGTTTCTCATAGAAAAATAGGCCGTTTTATCAATGGAATTGTTCCAAGGGACGTCAAAAAGGAAACAAAATATTTTGCTTACGTCACAGGGCTTCATTCGCTAGACTAAAACATGTCTTTGTAATTATTAGAAAATGTTGATGAATCATTGGGATTAAATAAACCCATGCGCACCATCTTATGTAGGCTCTAATGCTTTTTCACCAACAGTAAAAGCCTCCTCTCCTCGCGTGTAAGCCATTAATAAAACACGCACAACACAATTCTTTGTTTTACAAACCAAAACAGAACTCGGATTTTTTTTTCTTTTTAATTTTAAATCGATTTATCTAGATGTTTTTAACACGGCCAATTATGATAGAGAAAAAAAATGAAATGCTCGTATTTATTTCCAAGAATGAAAATAAAATAGCGCTTGAAATATGTTTGGTTAGATCATGGAACTATATATATATATAGTGTGACAATGAAAAAATTAAACATAAATAAAAAAAAACAAAACAATTCAAATAATTCCAGAACTTTTACAATTAGTGTCACCACGCCAGTGTACTTCATCAACAACGTTTGGGGATAGGCTCAAGGAGTCAGATTTGGCCTCATCCAGGGCAACCATAACCATTGTCAGCCGGTGGTCAAGATTTTTTTTCGCCGCCAGCGTCTGTCCTCGGCAGCGGATTTTCTTTTGGTCTCAGATGTGTATCCCGCGGCCTTTGTTGGTGACCTCCGGCTGGCTCGTTCTGAGGCTGCATGCAACCAGGTGCATATGACATGTACATAAATACCTAGAAGAGGGATTTACAAAGGACAATCAGGGGCGGAAAACTTAAAGAACGAAAAGCTTCAAATATCTCAAAGCTAGAGGAAACCAGAATTACTGGCAAGAATTGCACATTCTAGGGCAGCACTTGCAAAGTTCAATGCTAGCCATGGAGTTAGATGTCATAAAAGGATTCTAGGCATCACATACAAACGTGGAAATCCTAAACAGAATCTCAATGGCGATTGGGCCTTATGATGGCCCTCCGACTACTGTCAAAAAACGCAAGACTATGGTTATTTAGGGAGATCGTCTACATGGAACAGTACCAGTGAAAAGGGGAGTCAAGACAGAAGCGATGGGAGAACATCAATGAAAGGACGGCCTATCTATGAGAGAAACTCGAATCCTGACAAAAGACAGAGGAAAAGAGAGACACCGTCGACAAATCACGTGTTGTGCCCCAACGGTCCAACAGACTAAGGAATTTGTGAAAATAATTTTGCGAACATTGAACGATATATTTTCGTTATCGATATAGTAAATCGATCAATCGGCCACTTAAAAACGATCTCAGTTTAGGTTAAGAGAGCTTAGAACAATTGACATATCCTATAATGCAGTGTGATATTTTGTTTTCAAACTAAAACAAAAATACATTTCGCACTTTCTATTTCAACTTGACATGCTCTGTCTGGTAGTCCCCCGCTCGAGAAACAAATAAGGTTTCATAATTTGTAGCTATTTCATGAACGCATTTTGCAAACTATGGATGGCTGCCTAGTGGTGTAGTATGTGCTGGGGATAGGCCAATGGTCTTGATGGTCCCGGGTTCAAACTCTGCCCGTCGCAATCCCCCGCCCTCCTGAGGGGGTGGGGGCGATTTGGGCTAGGATGTAGTAATCTTCAATTCTGGGGGAACATCCGAAAAGGTCATTCCTATCTGGGAGTATGATCTTGATATGCTTCCCTCAATGTGTGCGAAACGCACAGGATGACCTTCATCAGTTTTCTTTTTTTTTTGTTAGTTAAAGGTACTATAAATTAAATAAATCATTTGCATGTGCACTAAAAATTGCATCGATTTTTTTGTTTTCTAACATTGTTTCCTTTTGTTTTTCGACAATATTAAAGCACACACACACATTAGGCCTTTCTAATTTTAGTGACAACAATAATAGCACAACAAACTTCAATCTCAAATCTATTGGACAAAAATAACTCTAGTTCTTTACATACAAATACGTTTGAGCACAAAACAGAGATATGTATCATTCTATTTAGAGACAATAAAGGGAACATTTACAATGGGGCTGAAAACGTGTTCCACAATGTACAGCTTAAAAATAGAGAAACTTGGTTATATTATGTAAACTGGTAAGACTCCTTGCAATAATGAATCGAAAGAAAAATAATAGACATCTATCATATTGTGAATTAATCTTTTTAATTTAAAAACTTTTATTTTATGTTACCGGTACCTGTTTTTAAAATAGTTTATCAGAGCGCAACAGAAGCTTCCTGAAAATTAAGGATGGCTTTCTTGTCTTTAAAAAAATATTTTAACAGCTCAATAAACCTTTTTTTTCTTTACAATGTTCTCCACAACCTGTTGCCACACCTAGACTTCCTAAGTTTTCAATGCTTCAAAAAAAAAAAAGGTAACAAGGTCCACTTGTCCAACTAGCCTAATAACAAGATGGATCTAGATTTTGCTCTTAAAGAATTCACTGAAAATGACGGCTAGTGTTGCACGCTGGCTAACTTCAACTGCCAATGTTGTCTCCATGTTGCCATCAGTCATGTGACGTAATTAATGGCCTAGTCCAAGTTGGAAACAAGAAAGTTACTCGTGCGTGAAGGTCATGAATATAATTTGACATTTTGCGCTACTGACCACCCAGAAACCCCAAAACGTTTTCAAGCTTCAAGGTCACTGGTTTATTGTCATCCTTTTAACCATCCCTTGCGAAAACCGCTTTCCGACCAGGGGAAAGCTACTAATTGTTGCCGCTGGCTATGTTGTCAGCCTCTAGCTTTTATTGTTTTCTGTTGACCCCTGATCCGTGACGTCTTAACTGTAACATTCCCATTTCTGAAACAAGGTCATTCATTTATTTTGCCGTTTGAAAGTTCTGACCTCAAAGTCTTGTGAGAAACACATTTTCTACTGTCTAACTTAATAAGATCACAAGTTTTGTGTGCATACAGTTAGATCACCAATGTCAGAACTAAAGATTTAATTTAATAATTAAGTTGTCTAGATATTAAAAGTAATGTAATATTAATTACAATGTGCGTGTGTGTTATAATTAATTTATAATTTATTATTACTTTTAGTCCCAAGGTTCAGCCCAACAGACACACCATACACACCCAGCTGTACATAAACTAATAAACCATGTGTATGAAGATTGAAATAAAAATATACATTTAATCTAATGAGATTTATACAAAGGAAATGACATGATTAATGGTAATAATAAATGAATACAAGTACAAATAGTATGATATGGTTTTAAAATAGTATTGACCTCATCAATATTCCAATGCAAGACACAGATTCTGTAATCAGGTGCAGTGTACTTCATATACAAATGTTCATGGTAACACAAGTAGATCTATATTCTAGCTAAGATGAATGTTCACCAACAATGAAGCTAACAAGAGTTCAGAGTAGCACACAACGTCACACACAATGTAGGCTAACACCAAGACTGAATGTAGAGATCTGAAATCCGGAACTTGAAACGAAATCTGAGACTCGAAACCTGAGACCTCAGTCCTCAAACCTAAAACTTGAAACCTCAGACGAAAAACCCTATAGAAAGACAAATAATAGATTCTTCTAATCCTCTAATCTAATTACAAAATACGAATACGACCGAATCCATATTAAAATAGCTTTACAATGTGAAATAAAACTCACCCTAAAAGGGGTCAAATAATCCTTCTAGAATATATACCAAGGCCAACGCTAAGGCTATCCAGTAACAAAGACACATGGAGAATTCAAGAACTTAAAAGATACAGCTTGGCTCTACAGCACAAGATTGAGTGAATGAACCAAACGACCAAGAAGAAAAGTTTTGACGTCATATGCAAAATTACGCAAGGGGAGATCAATTAGTACTCAAGAATAAAATATCGCAAATGACGTCATCGCTTATTGATGAAAGCGGCGCTATCAGGTAAAATACATTTTTACTATACTACATAGATAGTTGCGACAACCAGTTTGTGTGCATCCAGTAAGACCAATAGTTCGTGTACATCTCACAGACACCGAGAAATAGAGAGACTGTTCCAGAATACTGTCAAGATGTCTTATTAAAGCTTACAGTGAACATTGAAACGACAATAATGTAAATTTGCTCGTAAAAAAAATACTATAATAATAAAGCAGGTGGAACTCAAGTTAAATTTAAAAGCAACGCAATTCAGATTTTACCATTTTCTGAGATTTCGCATCTTATTGTTTTCAAACCCAAAGGAAAATCGAAAAAATCTTGGAAGACAACAGCCACCCGCTCCATCAGAACTATGTCAGGTCGTCGCGAAGTGGGCGACTGCTGTCAATCAAAACAAGAACAGAGCGATACAAAAACTCGTTCGTACCTCACTCGGTCAGACTATATCAACGCCACTCGTTGATCAGGAAACATAAATAGGACCAAGATGCTTGTGTGTAGTCGCTGAATGAACTTTCTATGTAGTGTCTGTTGTATTTATGTGTATGTTTTTGTTGTGTTGTCTTTATATGAGAAAAGAGTCCTTGTAATCACTACAAATTTCCATAAGGATCAATAAAGCAGTCTTAGTCTTAGTTTTTTTTAACCGCTAGAACTAAATCTAGAATTTACGTTCTTACTTTTAGCAAGAAGTGGAATGCTTATTGGGCCTACTTTAGGGTGATCGAAGATGAGCACATTTCTCATTTCCTATGGACTGATTATGATAGGGTAACTATAATAATGAACAGAAGTCTTTGGGAAAGCATACGTCCCCCCTCCTTTCGTTGTTTTTTTAATGCTCCGACTCTCTTTGTTGTTACATTGAAATGTTTCGCGACAGGTAGCCTAGATCTAGGAAGAAAAAGTTTTTCAGTGTGACCAAAAATGTACAAATGATCAGGACTTCTTCCTTTTGCCACCACTTTTCTTTTAAACTCATCTACCTCATTTATTTCTCGAAATTAATTAATTCGCATTTTGCCTTAACAGATAGAGAACTACTTCTTTCTAAAAATAATCCCCACAGATGGTGCTTGGGGTGATTGGCGTGCTCGAGGCGCCCGGAGCTGCAGGGTCTCGCGGCTCCCCCCCCCCCCAAACTCCCATTAGTGTACCAAATTCACATATGATTAAGAACATGTTATTTTGATTTGATTTTTCAATACAAGTAGGTCTGCTCTTTTGTATATGATTAATTTCTGCAGACGCCTTTCGCGAAAACGGTATGAAAGGATGATATAATGGTTTAATAATTTAATTTGTAAATTTTATTAATCATAAGTAAAGATATCATTGAATTAATCAATATTCAAATATAAATGTATGAGGGCCTAACTACATATCAAATACACCAGATGTAGACTTACAAGCACACATAACAGGTTGAGAAACACTGACATAGATATATTGAATTAATGGTCTACAATACGCAGTGTTTCCCAAAGTGGAGTAACAGTACCCCATAGGTACGGGAAGAGTTTGCTGATTTGTTTAAATATGCTCGACTTTTTCACAAATATGTAAAGACATGGGAATCTCAGCTGATTTTCCATACCGATGTTCGTTGGCTATCTAGAGGAAACATTTTAACTCAATTATTTGAACTTCTACAAGAGTTTGAATGTTTTCTTAATGGTAGATTTGAGTTGAGACATTGTTTACACTAAAACTGGTTTTGCAAACTAACAGTCTTAGCAGATATATTCTCTGTTTCAAACTTCAAATTACCTCAACGTATCGTTACAAGACAAAGAATTTTCATAGTTTCACGTTCAAGATAAAGTATACGCTTCCATCGCAAAAGTACATTTATGGCAAAAGAGAGTTAGTAATGGAGAAGTAGACTCGTTTCCCTCTTTTCATAAGTCTATAACAACAAGTTCGGCTACTAAAACTGATGCTGATACTCTGAAATTCTTAACGCAACATTTGGAGAATTTGCGAATGGACTTGAAAAACTATTTCCATGATTTAAACAAAAATATTGAATGGATAAGATATCGGTTTACATTATCAAAACATCCATGCCAGAAGGTTTGTCGCTGGACTTCAGACGGAGTCTAAAAAAAACAAACAACATGAGTATAATAGTATACTAGGCGAATAACGGGTAGCGAATATGGCCTTTGTTGTGTTACCTTGAGTAAGTTTTTCGTTGTTCTTTTTTTAAATCTAATCCGGGGTGAGGCTGAAAGAGAGATCTGACTGTTAGGTGTTATAATAAGTCTAGGGTATGACTTGCTAAGCCGGGTTCCCCACCTGAACGCTATTTATTAACTTCCTGCCGGGGTTGTAATTTGGCCGTCACTCGTCTGCCCGGACAGTTTATTAGTTAATATGTAGATAATTATGCAACACAAATACTGACTATACGTTAACCTATATAACAAGAATGTAAATGCAACAATTTAATGAATAAATAATGTTACATGACATGACAAATGAATAAGTGTTTGGTAAATAGTATTTTACAAAGTCAAGTACAAACAAGCAGCTTTTTCAAAATAACTTAGCACACCTTAATCTCAGTGTCACAATTCGATCAGGGCCCGCGAAGCCCACAACCCAATGCCATGGATGCAAGGACCAAATCATACAATCACGCTTGACTACAACCGAGTCTCAAGCCTGCGTCCCCAATACTGGGGAAGAAAACACAAAAGAAAGCTCCAGCAAAAGATCCGCCATCAGCACAAATACAAAACAAGAAATGAAGCAATGACATCAACATAGCGCGTCCTTAGGAAATAACGCACAAACCATTATGGTGCATAAAAGAACACATCACACAAGAAGCAACTCTAATTGCGCAAGACACTGACAACCCACTCCAGAAAGTCCGCCATGCCCCACACCCCATACCAGAGGGTGCGACATAATATAAAACTTGGTTAAAATATAAATAATAAACCTATTTTTATTAAGATAAGTAAATAATCGTGTACTCAAATTGTGTAATTTCTCTGTACTAATTTTCCGTTTTGAAAGAGGGGCTGTCGAGGGGGGGGGGGTGCGATCGCCCCTACCGCTTCCCACCCGGCCCACATTGTAAATGTCGATTATACGTGAAAAATTTAACATTTTTGTCATCTGATTACGTAAAATTGATATTTGTAATATAGAACTCTTTAAAAAAGCTCGTCTCTAGTATTTTCTACGCACTATTTGTGCCCACGATTTGTGTTTTGTAGCGCGGTTAATTTTTTTTATAAATGGACTCCATTGAAACCAAAAAAATAAAATAAACACGACGACAATATAAGTGTGAATGTAGAACGGTTACATATTCGAAAAAGCAAAGTTCGTGTATCACCCAATTAAATAGGCCTACATTAATTTGTAAGACAGATGAAAACGTCAATGCATACCAATTTTATTAACTCAACGAGATAAGGTTCCTCTCACGTTGTATCACAAATATAAGTAGATATGTAGGATAAATACAGTAATAGAGACATAACTCTAAAATGAAAAATAAAACAAGATTACAAAGAGAGTTTGTGTGAGGCGGCCCACGTCGGAGTCGGATCCCTGTTTTACATGTTTCGGATGTTCCTTCAAAGTTAAAGATAATTTACTTCCTTATCCAAACTTCCAGCTGGAAAACGGTGGATGGCAGCGAGTAGGGTATGAACCCGGGACTGTCGAGATAATCAGCCCAGTGCGCTAACCGCACGATCAGGCTTTGCTGTTAACTTATTAACAAACTAATAGCCTATTATTGTTAAATAGATATATTTCACATCACAAGAAAACTACCGGATATCTACAATATGTCAGACGAGCGATTTTAGATAAATGAAGAAAATAACTAACAGGTATCATCCTTTACTTCGGCAACGTCTGCTCGATGTCCCAGCACAGTTACCAACAGAGATATTGGTATTTTAATTTAAATGGAACTAGAATAAGGATTTAGATCTACCTAAACCAAACTTCTGATTTAGCACTGTTAAGATCTATATTTACTAGATCTAGATCTAAAATATAAATTTGGAATAATGGATAGATGTGATTTAGATAACATTTATAAAAAAAAAAAAATAAAGCCTAGATAATGTATTAATACACTGATGCAATATTAAATTTAAAAATAGTACATTAGTTTTAGTATTTTATAACATTACAATATTGATCTAGACATTTGGAAGCAAACATGTACACTTTTAACTCTAGAAATTGAAATGATAGATCTTCATCTAGTCTATGTAATTTTAAACTAGACCAAGAAATTCTAGATTTATTAGAATCAACAATAATTTTAATTAGAATATAAATCTAAATCTAGTTTAAAAAATCTAGATCTAATGTGAAAAATCTAGCTCTAGAGTTAAAAAAAAATCCAGATCTAGTGTAAAAAATTTAGATTAGATCTAAATCTAACTAGTATGTCTACAAGATATACGACGAGGTTTAATAAACATTAATGCACCGATTCGAGTTATTTTTGCATTTCATTTGAAGAATTCAATCCATGTGACGTCAAAGGGAAAAAATCTACTAAGTCATAAGGCCTATTTAGACTAAAAAATGTCTTTATTAATACGAGCAAGTTGTCGAGGGTTCACAGACATTGGTGCACTGAGTTATTTTAGCATTACATTTATAGAATTAACTCCATATGACGTCAAAGGAAAAAAATCCTCTACGTCACAATGGGTTAGTTAGACTAAAAATGTATTATATACATATAGGCCTATATATATATGTACATATTCTAACTGGTTTAGGTCGTCATAAGCATATTAAACAGTAGTGAGGCGCGAGTTATTAATCAAAATATCCTATCGGATGAACTGGCTTTCAGAGAAGACGTTTTAACTGTATTACAATTTTCATTTTTCTGCGGACCCCATTCGGTCGTCTCCCGGCCCGGATCACCGTTTGAGATACACTGCTTTAAGTAAACTGTCGAAGTCATTATGCGTTTGAAGTTAATAGCATAAATCGTACAAAATATATTACGATAAGACATGTTAAATCATTTACCTCATTATGACAGCATTTACCGCGTGACGCGGTGTCATAGAATCCAACACAACAAATTATTTACACAGACAAGTTGTTTATCCTCTTTTTGCTCTAATAATTGTGTGACCTATGGATCTAGCAAGGGAAGCAACATTTAACTATGAAACTTGGATTGTTTTCCCATTTCAGCGTTATGAAAAAAACAAAAAAAAAAAACTGACGTTACAAAGCAAGCGTCTAAAATTTGAAATGATAAAACTGTGGAATCAATTAAAGAAAACAAGCACGGTTTTAAAATCAAGATCGTTACGTGGACACGATTGTCGAATGTAACAACCTAATATATCTAGGTCTGTGGTAACAACATTTTCTCAGAATGAGATCTTTGAATTTTGTTGTTCGCGGATGTTACGGTTTAAACGCACAGTAAATAAACAGTTCTAAAATCTCAAAAGGTGCATGGCCAAACTAGAAATATCTTCATATTCCCAAAAGGCGTATGACGTAATCATCTTCTTTTTTTGAAGTAACGTCTGTAATATATAAGATAAGGCGCATATAGAGTTCAAGACAATATTACGCCACAATTCTGAAATTCAGTTAAAGCATTGAAATATAGGCAGCGAGGCTGGCCGAGAACATAGTAATACATTGGTCAATAGAACAACTTATATTCGATAATTCTAGTATGCTATCTAGATCAAACAATAAAAACATAATATATGGTTCTGGAAATTCGTTTCTCATTTAAAAAGATTTAAGAATCTGAACACGTACTGCACTATTCCCTAAAATAAAAAAAGAAAAAGCTAGGAATCCTTAGCACTTATTATACAGGGCTCGCTAGTTACTACCGGCCCTTCAAAGAACACACAGCTTTCTCTTGTTAAATTGACTATGTATGTTGACTTTGACACCCTTCCGAAAACTCATTCAGAAAGAAGCCTTTGTAACAAGGTTTAGCGCTTCAATGTGGCCGACCGCCTGAATCCGGAGAAAAATGTCTTTGTTAGCTCTTTAGTAACATATGGTGTTAGCACGCAGATATATAAATAGCTTTTTTTTTTCTAACAGTAAACTCTGATTTACAGATTCAACACATTATAAACTTTTTTATTTGAGGTGGTAAACGATAATTATAAACAAGTAAAATATATAAAGTACCGGTACTTTAAAACATCAACAACAACAAAGCTTATGATGAATCAATCATGTCATTAATTTTTAATAGATCTAGACATTTGTGGGATTGAAAATATTTTTGCTGATTGTTTTTGTTTAGCGCAACTTTCAGTTTTACATGTAGGATGAGTGCGTTATATTGGTCCAATCACTTTTTGTCTTTTCTTTATCAGTTTGGGGGGGGGGGGGTATCGGGGAGATTTCCGTGCTGCCTTTTCAAAAGGCAATTTAGAACAAAAGTTGCTTGAGTATGAATTCGAACTCGAGCCTCCATGATGAAAGACCGACGTGCTAGCAACTGAGTTATGCAAGTAGGCCCTACTTTTATATATATATATATATATATATATATATATATGAATAATACCCCTTTTCAAAACTACCAATCCTCTACACTATATGTACTAGTACTCTAGACAACAGATAGGTTCAGGGGGGTAGCTAGGAATTTGCCATCATTTGGGGGCTCGGAGGGCTTGACCTCTTATGGGGCCCCTGTATTTTACGTAATATTCAATACTTAACGTAAAAAACACTCATTTGGAGGTCCTCTTCAAGTGGGGGGATTTTCAAATTCTCCCCCCTCCTCCTCCCACCCTAGCTACGCCACTGGATAGGTCTCAGCTTAAACCTAATCCTTATTTAGTGAGTCCCTCGTTGTTTACAAGCTGCTGAGGTCCATGCTGTCCTTGCAACACGGTCACAGTTGACCAACTATGTGGGGCAAACATCCCCATGGACTCAATTATTGAACCATGAAATTGTATGCCTTGTACATGTTCCAATCCCTAAGACGTGTACTTTGGTATAAATAGCTTGCCCCTGTGGAAGAAATCTCATCATTACCCGCCAACTTTACTGGTCAACTTTGTTACTCAAAAGGATTTAATTTCAGTAGCTTTTCTGACCATCTTTTCAGTCTAGGATAAGTTGCAATACGCTAACATCTACATGATATTGAGTTATCGATTACACGAAATTATTGCAATCGGTAAGTGTAATTTGTATCTAGATGTGATGATTATGTGCTATTTTAAATATACGAGCATTTAAAAATTATCATTCATATTTGAGTCTCTACATTGTTACAGTATTTTAATTTCTCAAGCGTTGCATTTTTTTAATGCGCGAAGGGACTCAGCATTCAAGAAGGCAGACGCTTAGAAGCCACAAGACCAGAGTAATTTACGTAATAGTGTACAGTTATGACTGATTCAAAATAATTTCTCTCAATGTAAGCTAATTTTTTTTTTAGATATTTTTTTTATTTAACTTGTTTTAAAGACGTGGTTAATAATTGAGCTCATGAGGATATTCGCCCCTGTAATAGTTGACCGTGTTGCAACGACTATCTTAAAGTATCTTATAAATTACACACGTTACTTAAAAATAGTAGTTGGCTTCCTCCTACGCTTGTCCCTGTGTCACTCTAGTCATGCATGTTGCCTATTGCTAAGTCGTTAGTTTTCTTGGCTGATTCAGGCAATCCGTTGACAGCGTGGTCGTCAGCTGTAAACAACGAGGAACTCACTAAAGATATGGCCATTTAAACTGACGATTGGAATTGGGGAAATCCGATTGTACCATTGGCAGCATTGATTTCGGAGTGCGACCTACTTTTATAGAAGACCAAAAGCAGCTAGGCTACTTCTAGCAAGGTACAAGAGATCGTGAAATCTTAATTCATGGCGTTCAGTTGTTGAGATCTAAACGTGATACACAAACGGGCCTACCATATAGATTAATACACATGCACCCTCATATGTTACTAGCAATGTACGAAATTCGACATAATATAGACAGACGGATATCCACGTCAGTTTAGACAGCACATAACAGTGTTTCCGTACTTAACCATCATTATATATTGTTTGCATTCCGATTCAATATGTTTCGGGAAAGCCACTTGCTCTTGACCTGTATAGAATCATAAGGCCTACACGGTTTTGGCACAACCGTACGTTTTTTGTCTTGGGTTTTAAATCAAATCCTCATTAAAGGACGTAGGATTATTATAATAATGACGATTGTTAAAATAGACAATTGATATTGAATTTTGGTGAGCAGTGGCATTTTGAATTTCGGAATTATTTGAGCGCTACTGAGTCCAACCAACTCTGATGGTTCTTGACATTAGGAGAGAAGTAAATGCGATTGGTCATTCTGCTGGGCACATGACTTTCTCGTTAACTTTGAGACACAAAAAACAGAAGGTCAGAAAAGGGTACTTTACTTATTTACTTTACTTTTTATATGCAATATTAATATTAAGAATAATAATTGTAGAAAACATTTCCTTGCTGTTCGCAAAGAACAAATTTGAAATACGTGTCGAAATCATACTTGTGAAAATCAGTTGATATATTCAATCCTAAGTGTCAATTTTAAGATATTACCCTGCTAACAGAACATTATCTCCTGGCATTAATATGTCTAGACTCTAGATGTAGGCTACTTGTAGCCTACCTACCACCGTCGTACTTGTCAGTTAGGCCTTGTACTAGTTCAAAGAGGGCACGAGCAATGCGACATTCATAATTCTGACATCGCATTCGCAATCGTCTAACTATCCCATTGGTATAATGAATAATGAACATTTGCATATTTCAGTGACGCCACCTTTTGATGACCAGTGGTCGTATCTGTCTTCGATTGTCACATTCAGTCTACTAGCCAATGTAGAGACTAGACAGCATATTGTACGTGTTGTGTGTGTGTGTGTAGATTTAAAACAGCTGACGTATTCTAGGGATGGTGACTATTTGCTACCAGTCATCAGTTAACGAGACACCATCATTGTTTCATCAACAACCTTGTAAGTAGATTTAACGGTAAACTGTAAAGATGTATCTAATATTCATAAACAATTCGTAGTAAATCGAGCGTTTTAAACGCGTTGATGTTACAGACACAATGACTCAAATATAGGCACATTGTAGATTGGCTAGCCAAATCACGAATCGCTTCAAAGTCTTCAGCACTTATATAAATTGCGAAATCCAGCAAGCTCGTTACTGACATCATTGTGTGGAAATGTCACATCCGTCAGTTAAGTCAGTTCACGTTAAGTCTAGAACACACTCGCCTTAAGTCATTAATAATGTTAAATGATAATTAGGCCTACTGAAGTAAAGACTGTGGCACCCACTTCTTATCCCCATTTTATACAAGCCTATCCTCGACTAACAAATCGCGCGTTCTATGATTTGTAAGACTTGTCAGTTTAACTCGTGATATGTAATTGTGGCCAATGTAAAATATATTTTGACCCACTATAAACAATTTTGTCAAGTTTTTTAAAATATATTTTACTTTTATTTGGATATTTTTTAGTTGGACTTGAACTCTCTAGGACTATAACTTTCAAAAGAAAATTAAAAGAATGGCTCGCCACTAACTAGTGGATATTCATTTACAAGTAGTATTTCCTAATAGAATCATACGGCACTCGCTTTGGAATAGGACTTAACAATTAGAAGTGTCTACATACCATTTTTGTGTGTGAATGAGAACAAAACATTTTATTTTAAACTGCGAATGGGTCAACTCAAACATTATTTATTCTTATCTGATTAGTGATGGTATTTTATAGCCGCTGGGATGGCCTATCAGAAATCGATACCAAGTAAAGACAACTCCAATTCTATTTCTACAAGATCTCTTTCTCAAAAAGTGGTGAGTCTACATTGTCTCCTCCTATACATAATTAGCATAATGTAGGTCCACAAGGAAACAAAAAAAAAAACAACAAACAAACAAACAAACAACAGCAACAAAAAAGAACGCTTATATTAGGTGTGATTGTATCAATAAGTTTGGATCAGTCACGTAACTATATGTATGACCGACAAAGACATAATAATCTGTACGATTACAAATATTTTTGCCAATAGTGCATGTTAAGCCTTCTCCATGATCCTATCACTTGTGAAAGGGGGAGGGAAGAAGGATGTAAGCCTATCTTTGTGAATGTTAACATGATCGTTTTTTAAATGCATTAACAAAAAATGTTCACTCAGGTCTCTAGACGTGGGAGAAATAACGTGTAAAAACTTTTGACCATATAGAGTTGATATAAGCTTTGTAAACAAAAAAGTGTATAAATGTATAAATGCTACGAATATCTAATTGATCTAATTGTTTTGTAAAGGGTCAATCTCTTTTTCAAATCCTCCAAAAAAAAAAAAAATTCCGTAAAAAAAAAGTGAAGTGTCTTATGGTTCTATTATGTAATTGTAGTTCACGCAATATGAAAACCTACTTATTTATAGTTGTTTTAAATTATGTCCTACTATATGCATATTAAATAGATTTTTTTCTCTTAAAAAAAGTAAACATTATTTTTGGGTAAATGTAGTAACGTAATTAGTAGGACAGAACTTACATAACGTAGCAATACAAATGTAAAAAAAAAAAAAAAAAAAAAAAAAAAAAAAGTCTAACACCACTTGCATAAATGTGTTGAGAATATGGTAAATAGTTATCTGCCCTACTAAAGAGCCTCCCGTGTTTGTTACTATTAATAGTGAATAGTTGTAAATAGTTTTTATGAAAAAAACTGCTTGCATAAGTGATTTAAGATCCCGCTCTAGATCTTTCTAGATATTTACTTCTAAATTTCTTTTATTGGATTGTCAGAGTTAGCAAAATAAAATAAAATAATAATATATTAGATCTAGTAGTGGATCATGCCTGATATCAAAAGTTATGCTCTTCCGGGATATAATACCATAAAAGTCATTAATATATATGTAAATAGGTGCTATTTTTTTAATTAAAAAAATTCATCCTAAAAACATAAGCAGTGTTCCTTCGAATAATCAGAATGTGCAGTGGTACGTTATGGAAACAAGTTTGGGAAACACTGTACTATATGTAATGATTTGTAGTTTGAAAGTGGTATTCTACTTTCACATGTGTTAGTATTTAACTTTTGTCAACAGCAAGAACTGACAGTCAATGGTATCATCACAGCCAGACCGGGCACTGCAGGGATGTTGTCGAGGCACATGCTTGACGACTTCAGGCCACCCGTTTCCAGGCTCGACTGCCGCCGTCGTAAGAGAAGTGATGTGCATGCAAACGGATGGAATAAATCTATTGGCGAGATGCAGTCATTTTCTTCCACAGGCAGCTTCAACACATTGCCATCACAGATTTTTATGTTGGATGTGGTAACTATTGCCCCAACTTTCACAAAGCACACTACGAACTAACAACTAGCTAACTGAGAATAACCACTAGCGGATCCAGAACTTTGGAGTGGGGGGGGGGGGGCGATTTTTTTCCAAACCCTAACCCTAACGCCAAGTAAACCCTAACCCTATGCATATATATGCATATATATATATATATATATATATATATATATATATATATATATATATATATATATATATATATATATATATATATATGAGAATAAAAAAAGCAGCATTTCTCAACCTTCGGCGAAAAACAAAACAACTGGGGCAGTGCTACAAGGTTCCCTAGTGGGGTTCGGCTCGGGGCGAAGCCCCGACGACAAAAGGCGTTTTCTTGTTTTTTTCACTGCTGAAACGCATTCTCCTCACATGTACAGCTCATTATACTTCAATGGAGTTCGGGGCGAAGCTTCGACGACAAAATCGTTTTCTTCCTTTTTTCACTGCTGAAACGCATTCTCCTGGCGCATTCTCCTGACATTATCCATCAGTGGAGTTCGGGGCCAAGCCCCGACGCCAAAAGCGTTTTCTTGCATTCTTCATTGCAGAAACGCATTCTCCTGACATCACACAGCTCATTATACACCAATGGAGTTCGGGGCTAAGCCCCGACGACAAAAGCGTTTTCTTGCATTCTTCATTGCAGAAACGCATTTTCCTGAAAAGTACAGCTAATTATTTATCATGAAGTTCGGGGCGAAGCCCCGATGCCTAAAGCGTTTTCTTGCATTCTTCATTGCAGAAACGCATTCTCATGACATCTACAGCTCATTATTCATCAATGGAGTTCGGGGCGAAGCCCCGACGATAAAAGCGTTTTCTTGCATTCTTCAATGCAGAAACGCATTCTCCTGACCTAAAGCTCATTATTCATACTATTAAAAAAGGACCTTTTGAATAATGTTGTACTTGAAAAATATTCTAGGCCCTAAATACATTGCAAATAAAACCGATTTGTTCTATGAAAAGATAAGATACCCCACATATTTAGATTTTGGCTTTGAGGATCGCCGCCGAAAAAAAAAATTTGATAAATAGTATAAATTGTGAGTTATAGTCCCAAATTTATTCAACTAGAAAAATATCAGATTGAGTAAAGTTTGGGAAAAGGCGACTATGAAAATTTTATATGAGTTTAGAACTCATCTCAATCATGACTCTTATACTGAAAAATTTCGTTTGAATTCTAACTTTTCCAATGCAAAATGAATGATAAATTCATGTGAAATTACATAAACTCTGTCTGGAAATGGGAGGGGCGGTAGAGTGAAAAGGTTAATCCTTGCTCCTTTAATAATTTCTGCTAAAGATTGCATTTAGGGGTGGGGCGACTCGATAAAAGAATTTAATTTATAGTATATATAAATTATATTAGTGACAGATTTTTAAAAAATGTTTTAATTTCTTAACTATAATACAAAAACAAAAAGTATTGATTTGTCCAATGGGGGAAATGCGATTGCATGTATCGCCCCTTCCACCTGGTACAACCCTTTTTCATTTAAATTTACTAATGATACAATTTGAGATTAGAGTGTGGTACGACATAATATACAATGGGTCACATATCAATACGTAGTTTATATATTATATATATATATTTAACTAATTTTGTTCACAAACTATGATTCTCCACAAAAATAGGACCGCCGCCCCCGGCACTCAGAGAGCTAGAGTGGGGAGGGCAGCACATGCAATCGCCCTCCCCCCAACCCCACCGAATCGGCCAAAATACCAGAAAGGGAGCGACATAATATAAAATTTATATATTAATTCTACTAATTTTGTTCACAAACTATGATTTCTCAATAAAAACGGACCGCCCCCCCCAACTCAAAGGGTTTAGGTGGGAAGGGCATTAGAGGTATTCGCGCCCCCCCCCCCCCCCCCCCCCCCCCCAGAAATCGGCAAACAGGGAACGACATAATATAAAGATCGGTTAAAATATCAAAAACAAGTTTTAGTCATATAGATATTTAATTGATTCTGTTAGCAAGCTTTGATTTCTACAAATAAATTGAACCGCCCCCCACTCGAAAGTGTAAGGGGGGGGCGGCAATCCTATCACCCCCCCTCCCGACCCCACCAAAACGGCCAACATACTAGAGGGGGGGGGGGCGAAATCTAAAAATAGGTTGAAATATAAATAATTAGTATATATTTTTAACAGAAGTAATAAATTCGTATACAAATTGTGTGAATTCTATAATGAAATTGCCCGCCTCCCCCCTTCGGGGGGGGGGGCGATCGCCCCTACCCCTGGATCCGCCAGTGAGAATAACGCATGATGAAGGTCTCATAACAATCTCCCTCCTAATGTTCTGGTAACTCACACTGCTTGAAATATTAAGAATTGTTTGGTTTTTTTTTTTACCTGATAGAATTTTACAAAGTTTTCAGTTTTCTTTTGAAAGTTTACACCTTTTTTTCCTTTGTCCGCCTTCAACATTCTGCTATAGTGGCTCAGTTGACTCTTCCATCTCATTTCTGCGTGTGGTCTCTTCTGGAGCAATAATATATCGGCTAGGAAAATCAACGACTTGGTAGAGTTTTAGTCATTGGTTACATTGACATGACTACATTGACACATAAAATGCGTAGGACGTAATTATCTTCTTTTTTGAAGTAGCGTCTGTATTATATAAGCTAAGATAAGTCACCAACCAGCTTCCTCCAAGCCATCTCAGTTCTGGACTATAGTCTCTCCAATTGTTTTCCCATTTAATTTGTATATGGATATATATATATATTGTATATTCGGATATCTTTTTTCCCCCTGACAAATGTATTTCAATTCTCTAGCGCCTTTCTAAGAGAAAATGTGGGTGGAGGCTGATAACTCAAAGCTGGTTATGGAATATTAGCATTTATATAATATCTAAAAAAAAAACGAAATATTACAGCAATTCTTCTTGTTCCCTAAATGATGCATACAGGTTACAAAGATCTACATTTACACACACACACACACATACATACAAACTGTCACACACACATTTTATATCTATATAGTAAGTACCTATGTCAGAAATATCAACATATTAGCACACATCTACTCACTAACTCAATAGTTTGGTTATGGTTGGGTGTCGCCAGGTTCAGTGTTGTTTTTTAAAGCCCCATCTTCCTTCTGACCTTACGTACTTATAATTAGGTATTTTTTTCATCCTTTGTATTTCAGAGCCAGAGGTCTTGGGTAGAAAAAACATTTGTGAAAAGAGAATGTATCAAATTTATTCCATCACTTCGAGATACCACGAGGTAACAGTCAAATATTTCATAATTAATTAATTTATAAAATGTATGGAGGAAAGGAAATAAATCAGATATTATATCTAATTGATGACATCACGAAATGTTTTTCATTGTTTTTACTCTAGACTCTAGATATCTAGATCTATACCTCACTTATTCTGCAGATGTTCTTGTGGAAGAAATGAATATTGGCATAGACAAACTGGGGCTTCCTGGCTAGAAAGTGGCCATTTAGAAAAATGGCATCCTTTAAAGCATACTGAGCCAAAGCAAACTGATGCATATGGAACAATAGAGTTTCAAGGGGGCCTTCATCCCAGTAAAGCACAGTACATGAGACTAAGTAGCCTGGACACAAGACAGGAAAATGTTTTGGCTCTTCTATTAAAGGTTTGTCTATCAGTTTAGCAGGTAGTACGATAAGTTGTTCCAAAGCTGTACTTGACTTAAGTTAACTGAAGCCCCCCAGGCAGGGCAGGTTTTCTTGTGGAGGCCCCTACACTGTGTGAACATTTTTATAAAAATCCACTTGTTAATAATTATACTTATATCTAAAAGCATGCCATTTCTTTAGAAGAACAAGAGTACTTATAAGTTTAATTTCTCCTTCTTTTTAAAAAAATATTTAATATAGTTCTACATATCTGGAACAGCATTTGTATATTATCATGAGCATGCTACAAGATGACACGTCTTAATCTCCACAGTATTACCAACATAAAGATTTAAAGTATTGTCAGTAAACATATGAAACAAATATTAGAGTATAAAAATTTCTGACCATTGAAATTCATATTTATTTTCTCTCCTGTGGGACTCCCTCTCTTTTAGAGGCCCTGTTACAGTAGCCCACCTGCCCTCAGTTAAATCCAGCCTTCAGTTTTCCACAGCATCATTTCATAATTTTCATGTTGCAACATTTTTGTTTAGCACTGGGGACTAGATCTTCCTAAGCTGCTTATAACAGTACATGGAGGAATATTAAACTTTGAACTTCAGCCCAAATTGAAGCGGGTCTTCAGAAAAGGGTTGCTTAAAGCTGCTAGAACAACAGGAGCATGGATAGTCACAAATGGCACAAATACAGGTGAGATATGTAATATTTTCATTAGTTAATAATTTTAAATATTGTCTAGATTCATGCATCTTTTCAATAATTTTTACTTTATTCTGTAGGTGTAACCAAACATGTAGGGGATGCCATTAGTGATAGAACAACAAAGACACACAATAAAGTAGTTGCTATTGGTATAACACAATGGGGTATTGTGGAAAACAAAGAGTCTTTGATAGGGAGAGATGTAAGTAGCTCTTTTTATATTTTTTACAAATTTAATTTACTCACGACTTTTAAAATTTACAAATAATTTAAGTTGACATTAGACATTTTTTAAAATATCATTTATACAATTCATTTTTCAGAAAGTTGTTCCCTACCATTGTGTGTCTTCTACAAAATCAAATTCTTCAGTTTTAAATAATAACCACTCTTACTTTGTACTGGTAGACAATGGAACTGTGGGTAAATATGGAGGAGAAATTCTTTTTAGGAAGAGGTTTGAAAAGTACATTGCTCAGCAAAAAATTGGCATAGGTAAAAAAAAATGAAATTCTTAGGCTGTTGATTTAAAGATAACATATTTAATTTTATTGATTGAAAATTAAATAATAAAAACCGTCTCTGTTTATACTCAATAATTTTCAGGGAGTGGTTTCAGAGGCAATTCGGTTCCTGTGATCTGTGTGGTGCTGGAAGGTGGGGCCAACACTATACGTTCTGTCTTAGAGTATGTTACAGATACACCCCCAGTTCCAGTTGTTGTATGTGATGGTAGTGGTCGAGCTGCAGATCTTTTGGCGTTTGCCCACAAGTACACTTTGGATGATGGGTTTGTATTTTCACATTTTTTAGGTTAAGAGGCAAATTAATTAGTATGACTGAAAGTTGGTTTCATAAGTGTCTGCCTTGAACTTCAACAAATATATATTTTTCCTGTTGCCCTACCTGATTACTTTGTAATTAGTAGGTTTTAGGTTGTTAGGCTAGATATAAAGCATTGATGTGACATTATTTGGTTCATAAGAAAGAAGAATTGTAATAAAAAGAAAAATTGCTTTGGGCTTATGACACTACAGTTTGTCCTGAAATATTGATGGATCCAGTTTTAATTTCCTTTCACTTTTTTTTTTTTTACAAACCTTATATCAACTCAATCTGTCTGTCTGTCTGGTAAAAAGTTTGAACATGCTATTCCTCCCATCACCATTCTCACATCAAGTTGAAACTTTGCACAATAATTTGTTGTACCTGACAAAACAAGAATTAATTAAAAAATAACCAAATTAGTTAATGTATTATTGGTAATTAATTATTTTGTTTAGTATCCAACAAGGGAAAGAAATTGTTCTTGGCTGATGTTGAGGTTGAATTAGTCCCCTTTCTACTTTGTTACTTACAAGTTTGAAACTAACAATTGCAATGAAATCTTCTAATTCATAAGTACTTCGCTGGCACAGTGGTTAGTATATTGGCTTGAGAAAGCTTGAGTCCTCGAGTTTGAATTCAAGTCAAACAACTTTAAAAAAAATACAATTAAAGCTATCACAGTTACCTTCACCCAGATAGTCCTTCTTTCTCCAAACTAATTGATACAATTACACTTAATATAAGCTTTCTTTTTGAAAAAAAAAGTATTTTTATATTTTTCTTCTTTGATACATTGTGTATACTGTTTCAGGTTAGGGTTTTTAATATTGACTATTTTACAACAAAGACATAATCTAACATTAATTCACTTATAAAAACAAAATTTTGCAAAGAGGCATAAATAAAATTACATAAGATCCAAAATACAGAGAGAACTATATATATATAATTCTTTCCTATTATGGGTGCCACTGAAGTTATGGAGAAAATACTGTTTGTTTGTAGCACAATGGCAGTGTGTCTAAGGGACCAGTTGATTCTCACTATACAGAGGACATTCATGTACAGTCAGGAACAAGCTGAAAAACTTTTCATTGAAATTATGCTTTGTGTCAAGAAAAAAGAACTGGTAATTATTATTTATGCCAATGTAAATTGCATTCATGGCAGTTCTAATAATGTAAGAGTATTTTAATTTCTTAGTTTTAAGAATCTCTTCAAAATGAATCAAAAGATTGATTATGCCAATTAAAATATTTGTTTATTTATAAGATTTTATTTTCTTGTTACAGATTACAGTGTTTAGAATGGGAGACAATGAAGATTCCAAGGATATTGACTTAGCCATACTTACTGCTTTATTAAAAGGTTGGTTTTATAATGGTTTTTTAAGGAAAGATTTCACTGAAAACACAATAAACACATTTCAAATTAGCAATGTGAGAAAATGAAAAAAAGCAATAGGCTACATAGTCATCAGCCATACTTTTAATTTAAAGAGAAAAAGGAAAGGGTGGGTTAAAGATGGCTATAGTGAACATGTATATTTGATTTGTTGTATGAATAGCAGTAGGAGGGAGCTATATTTTTGAGTAACAATATATAGATCATGTACTTTATATGTTTTATGTCAAGATAAAAAAAATGTATTTTTTTAGGTATGACTGCCAATCCTATAGATCAGCTTAATTTGGCATTAACCTGGGATAGAGTGGACATAGCTCGAAGTTATATTTTTGTTTATGGACAAGAATGGCCAGTAAGTTTTATCTGAAAGAAGTTTCTTTTAAATTATAATTAAAACTCTAGAAATTGTGTTAATAGAGAAGGACATTCATTCCTTTTACTTTTTTGTTTTTAGAAAGGTGCCCTTGAAGTAGCCATGATGGATGCCTTGATAAATGACAGAGTTGATTTTGTTAAACTTCTCCTAGAAAATGGAGTCAGTATGCATACATTTCTGACCATACCCAGGCTTGAGGATTTATATAATTGTGTGAGTTAATAATGTATTTTTTTTAAAATTGCAATGTTTATTTATGTTAGTGGTACTGAGAGGTTTACATTTTTTTTTTGCAAATTGCAGCTAATGACATTCTTGAAAGTGGTAATGTTGTGGTATTGATCCCTTTCATAATTTCTGTAACTTTTCTTGACTTTTATTTTTTTATTTATTTTTTGGTCTACAAATCAAGGACTAATATTTTATTGTGATATATTGTCAACATTATGTATAGATTTAGTTAGACATTTAAGAAATATAATTTAAGCACTCCTAGAAGTACAAAATTTGACTGGTACCTCTTTAATTATACTAAACAGCGGCAAGGTCCAACCAACTCCCTTCGTTATCTGATCAGAGATGTTAAAAAGGTTAGTACAGCTATTTTACAAAACTTATGTTAGTTCTTGTATGTTTGGATTTTTGTAATTGATTTTTCTTTTATTTAGCAAATATCTAAAAGACTTGTTTTTTTCAAATCACAATTCTTTTGACAGAATGTGCCCTCTAATTATTACTATACACTGCCAGATATTGGTTTAGTGCTGCAGTTTCTAATTGGAGGTGGCTTTAGATCATCTTATTGCCGCAAAGTCTTTAAAAAGAGATACTATGCTTTTAAAAACACAGTATGTTATTTTTTTAAATTTAAGTTTATATGCAGATAGATTTGTTAAATGACTTACTTGAGCAATTCATCAGAGTATGTTCATTTCATTGTAAATTGTTTATTTTCTATTTTTCCTTAGGCTTCATCAGTGACCACATTGATGAACTCATTTTCTCAACCTCTCAACACCAAGCAAGCAGAAGTACTTTTAATGTATCCATTCCATGATCTCATGATCTGGGCTGTCTTGATGAGAAGACAAAAGATGGCACTTTTTATGTGGCAACATGGAGAAGAAGCTATGGCAAAAGCAAGTCTTTATTATTGTTCAAAATAAAACTATTGAAATAGGAAGATGTTTTGAAAATCTTTAATGTATAATTTATCAATGCTAATTAATTTTTTTCTTTACTAAATTAGATTACCTGATTGTATGAAATTATGACTTTTCATTATTCACAAATCAGGCACTCATAGCTGGCAAATTATATAGTGCAATGGCTCATGAAGCTGAACAAGATGGTTCGGAAATAGAGCAGTCATTTAGAGAACATTCAGAGTAAGTTTTTTTTTGTTCTTTTATCCAAGTAAAATGAGATAAAACAAGAAACTTGCACTACACAAGAGACAGAGAAAAAAAGCCCCAGCATGAAGTGTCTTCTTTAGACTTTGCTGAGAATCTGGACTGGAGAACAGCCTTGTATTACAGTGATGCCCTACCTAACTGTGACAATACTCCAGGCATCCACGATTTTTTTTTCCAAGCTTTGGGGCTCTTCTGCAGCTGAACTTAGACTTCATGACAGCTAGTGGTCTCAGAACATGGTGAACTGAATATTTAGAATTTTAAACTTCAAATCATTAACACTTGCTATTTCGATTAAACAAAAATAAATTCAATAACTTTAAGCTCAATATTGTTTAAATTGAGACAAACATTTTTTCTGGACAAAATATTTACATATCAAACTAGATTGATTAAAATTTGATAATTGTCACAATCTAGAACATATTTAAAAGTCATATTTTACAAATAAACATATGCCATATTTAACATGAAATTCTGAAACACTTTATATTATGAATTTTTCAGGGAGTTTTTAAATTTGGCCTTGGAGTTGTTGAATCACTGTTACAAAATAGATGATGACTACACCCAGCAACTTATTACTTATGAACTTAAGAACTTTAGTGACCAGACCTGCCTTGGATTAGCTGTACTGGCCAATCATAGACAGTTTATTGCACACACATGTTGTCAGATGCTACTGAATGATCTATGGATTGGGGGACTTTGCATGAGAAAATATTCCACTATTAAGGTAAGTCATTTCGAAGAATCTCATGTAGATAGTTTATTTATGTACTGTACATATAGCTAATAATCTAAGCCAAAAATAATTCTGGTTATTTATTTTTCTGGCAAAAATGATTTTTTTTTATCTCAAGGTTCGACACTTGTCTCTAGCAGAGTTGTGTTTACTGAGCGCCAAAAGGCAGTATGGATAAACCTTCTCCCAGATACCCTCTCCCCCCCACTGGTTCACAAATGAGATTGAATCATAGCGGTTTGAACATGCTATAAGCATGAAAGTAGCGCTATATAAAAGCTATAATTTATTTATTTATCCTAATGTCCACTGGTATTTTAATTTAGTAGTAGAAAACTTCATGCATTGTATTCTGCATGTAATTATGGTGAACATCTTGTTATGTTTACTTTTAGCATTCTATAAAGAACATCATGCAATATCGCTTGCACTTATTGCCGTCAAAGCATCAGAAAGGAGAAAATTTATCATATGCTCCGACTCCAAATTTGTATTGCAAGCTTTGGGGCGGATGAAGACTGACATTCCATTAGTACATAAGAGCCTAAAGCTTTTGGACCAAATAACAGCTGACCATAGGGATGTCACCTTCATCTGGAGACCTTAAATTAACTGGTGTCAGTAACCCAAATTCCCTGCTCGGACCTGACAGAGTATTGCCTCTGCCAACTATTGAGAGTGGGAGGAGGTTTTTTAGAGTGCACAACTTAAGGACACTGTTCGATAGTGTCAAAACTTGGGAAGGTACTGGGATTTGTCCAGGAGGTGGGGTTGTCTACGAAGATTTGATTTGTGAAATTGTGAACATATAATATTTACAAAAGATTTTTATTTAATTAAATTTTTACTACCTTTACTATTTTAACTGTGGATAGATCTTGTTTATAATGACTTAACTAAATAAAACTTATGGTACGAAGGAAGAGTAACTGTCTAGGGATTACAGGCACGACATGGCCTAAAGTGTGCTGATGTGCCAAAAAACTCGAACTCAAGAACATCATGAAGTCTATGCTGTTAGTATTTTATGGAGAACTTAAATGAGGATAATTACTAATTCATAAAATTAGTATTTGGAGCTTGAGCTGAGACTTGAGACTTATTATCTATTCTGTTTAATTGGATGTGAGACATCAGTTGAATAGTAAAACTTAGTCATTGTAGTAAACAGACAATAATTTTAGATACCATCTGCTTCTTTTTCTTATAGAACTCATTAAAAGTTTTAGCTTTTTTTTTGTTTTTGGGTAGATTTAGCTGAGGTAAACTACTATATCAACAGGTTATCTTGGGAATCATCTTTCCACCATTCTTATTTGCTTTGGATTTTAAAACTAAAGAAGAACTTCAGCTGATGCCACAGACAGTAGAGGAACATTTGGATGAATTAGAAGATTCTTCAAGTGCTGACAACATTTCAATGTGTTCTCTCAGTGAAGACCAGGTGAGTTGAATAAACTAAAATTTATTTAGTAACCTTTCTAAAGGATTCATATTCAATTACTCAACCTACTGCCTCAGGTTATCTAAATATTTTAAAACTTTATCTTTGGAACAGGATCCCAGTTTTGAGAAGGACAGAGCTGAGCCCATTGGTCAAGTCAACCTGCTGGCTATCTCTAAAGAGAATTGTAATGTTGAGAGTATTGTTGGAGGCAGCAATGCCACTGTTGAACATTTTGTCTCACCAATAGCCTATGGTAAAAAGAAGAGCCCTTTGAGGATGGGAAAAAAGGCCTATGAGTTCTATAATGCTCCTATAACCAAATTTTGGGTACATTTTGTAAGTTTTTTTTTTTATTTTTGTAAAGAAATTTGATGAAATCATGGAAGTTACCAGATTTTTAAGAATTATATGAATTAATATTTTATTTTCACTTTACCTTTTCATTGTTTTATTTATCCTTAGCTTGGATATTTGTTTTTTTTGAGTATCTACTTTTATGTGATTCTGGACCGATTAAAGGAAATACCAACATGGGCTGAGATCTATGTTATGGTGTGTATATTTACAACAGCAGGAGAAAAAATACGACAGGTAGACAACAAAATTGGGATTTTATAAATTATTATTGTTGATAACCATATACACTGTGCTTAATTGATATTTTTTTGCTACACAATCATTTATTAATGTAAATATTATATGTAAAGTGCATCATCATCATCATCAAACTCCATTAGAGTGAGGGCTTGAGAGGCTCAAATCCTCTCTTGCAAAAGCCCTGGACAGAAACCCTGCTGTCTTGCGTAGTGCATAAATGTCGCCATACAGGTTGAGAATTTTGGGTTTCCCAGACCTGTCGAGACGGAGATCAGCTAGTCTGGGGCAGTCAAACAGAATATGAGGCACAGTTTCCTCTTCTTCCCCGCAGCGGGGGCACAGTGAATCAAAATTTGGCCATAGCCGCGAGAAATATGAGCCAACAGGACAGTGGCCTGTCCTGCATTGTGCTATAATAGCTTGCTCAGGCCTGGACAGCCTCCACCACGGGGAAGTGCGGTCAGGGCGCCTCATGCGCTCCCAGACTCCACGGGCTTTTTGGGACTTGTCCCAGCACTCAAACCATGTAAAGTGCATAGAATTTCTAAAAACAAATTTTTAAAAATAAAATGCAATTAGAAAAAATTATGTAACAAAAACAGTGTTCTTCTAAGTTTTTATTAAAGAGATTTTCATTTTAAGCTTGATATGTTTCTAAAGCAAGCTATGCAGTTCATATTTTTTAAAACAAAGAGCTTATAAAAATTAAATTAAAAATTATTTTTTTATTATTTAAACAAGTATTTTAAAAATTTTGACCTTTTATTTTGCAATGGTAGTAACAGGAATTATAATGTAAAAATGTTTATTTTGTTCTTGTTTTTTTTAACTTTTCACTATTGTTTCTTTCAGATTGTTGCCTCTGAGCCAGTAACTCTGGAAATGAAACTCATTGTTTACATTTCAAAAGTTTGGAATATTCTAGATACTTTATGTGTTGTCTTGTTTTTCATGGGATTTGCCTTAAGATTTTTCCCCTCCACTTTAAATGATGCACAAATGATATACTGTGTAGACAGTGTTTTCTGGAATATCAAAATGCTAGAGATTTATTCGGTCAACAAATATTTGGGTCCTTTTGTCAAAATAATGGGCAAATTGGTGAGATATTTAGTTTTTTTGATTCTTTGCTATTAATAATAAACATCAGCTTAAACTGAACATGATCCTTTTCTGCTAACATTACTTTTGTGTGTGTCTCATTTCACAGCTAAAAGATATGTGTTACTTATTGACTATAGTCTTCTTAGCTGTTACATGCTATGGTATTGTGAGACAAACTGTTCTTTATCAAAACAAAGAAGTTTCTTGGCCAATGCGATTACGAAATGTTTGGTTCTACCCTTATTGGAACATATATGGAGAATTATTTGCTGAGGAAATAGATCGTAAGTACTGAAAACCTATTTCATATTACCTTAGAAAACCTTTTAAAAATATTATTTAAATATTATTTATTCAATTACTCTATTTTTGCGCAGCTTGTGATCTTGAATCTAACAGAGATTCTCAAGGCAACTGCACAGTGTATGCTTCTTGGCTGGCTCCTGTGTGTATGTGTATATTTATGTTAGTTGCCAATATTTTGGTGATCAACTTATTGATAGCTAGATTCAAGTAAGTATCTGTTTAGGATTTTAAATTTAGTCAGCAGAAGTGATGCCGCACTGAAAGAGCTAAAATTGCGTATAGTTTTATATTGAATTGCTTAAAGAAAAATGATAGTTTAAATCTTCATTGTAGATATTACTAAATTTTATTGTTCCTTTTCAAGCAATGGAACATTCTCACTAACATCTATTGTTTCTTAAATTATATTTTTATAAATAAAAAACTTTAGACATAAGTAATAAACAAATATAAACATTTTAAGATAAAACAAGATTTTAAGGTCTCTTGTGTTCTATATGGATGAAAGATTAATTAAAATTAGAGCAGCCTCATAAAGTTAAGCTAGGTACTGATTATTAGATTGTTTGTCTTAAAAGAAAAATGTGAAGATGCTTCTTCTTATTTTTACTAGTTAGTTTGTATTTAGTAATTTATCTACAACAGATTCAGTTTATTGGCATAATTTTAAAGTACATAACAATAAAAGATATATTTTATAAAATTCATTTAACTTCAGAAACATGTCTACTCCATTTCCAACCCAACATTCTATTCAATAATAATAATAATCTTTATTATCCATGAGGAATTTGTCTTACATTTGTGCAGTACACTATTAGAACAATGTATACCATAACATAGGACACAAAATATTATACTACAATTTTTCTTAAAAATTACATGGGAAATTTGAATCAGAAAGTTGGATTTTATTTAATGATATAATTGCCAAGGAAAAAAAAGACATTTGTTTTTTCTTTGTTGTCTTGTATCTCCTTTGTGAAATGTAAAATGTTAAAATCTTCACCCCAGGTGGTGTTTTTTATGCTTAAAAATCTTATTAGCTTTGTCAAATAAGTTTTCCAAGTGTGGTTTGTTGGTTGCTAATAGATTTTTAAGCTTTATGCTTGTTTGGTGTTCTCTATAATTATGTTTGTATGTCATAATAAAAGAAAACAAAATTAATAATTAAAAATTTACTAATTATACAATAGAAATTAGGGAAAATTTACCAACAATTTGTGTGTGTTTCAGACCAGTCTAAATTAGACAGGAAAGACACTGTACAACATTGTTAAGACATTAAGACAAATTTGAAAAATCATAGGCCTAATAAAGTTTAAAGATAATCATTTATTCAATATAATTTTCTAGTAAAAAATAAATGATTAACAAAATAATTAGTAAGTAACCGCATGGCAAATAGCTCATTTTTTTAAATATTAGAAGAGTTTTAAATGTGATTGACTTGACATTATTGCTGTAATAAATTGAAAATTAAAAAGTTATTACATTTTGCTGTTTGTTGAGTTTTTTAAATTTCCCTAATAAATTGTTTAAATGTCTTGTTATAATCTATTGCTATCTCTAATATAGTCTAAAACAGCTTTAAAATATGATCTTATAATGTAAGAAGTGAAGTAAACCTAAATGAATATTTATCCTTTTTTTTATTTTAGTGCCACATTTATTCATAACAATGCCAACTCTAAGGAGATCTGGATGTTCCAAAGATACAGTCTAGTCCTCCAGTATGAAATGAGACCCATACTTCCTCCTCCTTTTATTTTAGTCACTCACATTTATTTAGCCTTCAAATACATTAGACACAGGTGCAAAGGAAAGAGAACCTACTATGACAATGGATTAAGTAAGCTTTTGTTTCTCTTGGAAGTCAGATTAATGTTAAACATTTGATTCATATTTCAATAGAGCTCATTTTGTGTATTTTTTTTTTAGAATTGTTTTTGTCTTATGAGGACACTGAGAAACTACATGACTTTGAAGAAGAATGTTTAGAAGACCTGCACAGAGAAAAAGATTTAAGGCATCAAAGTTCAGCTGAAGAACGTTTGAAATGTATTGTCAACAGGTAATTGTGATGGTTGGGATTTTTTTAAGTGGTCAAAATATTCTTTTAATTGGAATTTGGTTTAAAAAAAAGTAACAATTTTAAGTGCTTCTATTTCTTTGATTTCTTTGCTTCTTTTAGAGCTGAGAACATGTCCCTCAGACTTGATGATATAAACATGAAGGAAAATCATCTTCAACTTACACTTGGAGTGTTGGAGCATCATATGAGCCGATTCGATGATTTGGAAAGGTGTTTATCAGAAGCTTTAACTCTTATGGATTCTTTGACAGAAAGAGCTGGATCTAACAATGCTGAGTCATTGGAAGTAAGTAGAAAACTAAAAACTATAAAACTGCTACCACCAGTAAGTAGATGTAATGTTTAAAATATGTAAATTGTAGCAGTTTAGATAACTAGAAAATTACTTTTAAAACATATTTTAAATCTGAGCATATGACTAGAAGTGGTGGGTAGAAATGATTTTCCAAAAATCAAGATATAATGACATTTAAGTGAAATATTAAAAAGCTATGGAAAATTCCATTTAATAACTATCATCTGTATTGTTTTACTTTTTAGTTCAATAGAATCAGTTTTATCCACATTAATGTAGTGCAGTGGTCTTCAACAGGGGCGATATCGCCCCCTAGGGGGCGTTTTCGAGATTTTGGGGGGCGCTGAGAGCCAAAGGGGCGGTAGGGGGGCGCTGGGCACAAAATGGGGCGGTAAATTTTAAAATATGTATATTTAAATGACAATTATTAAACATCTGTTACTGATGTTTAATTTGAGTTGCATGAAAAAATAGATTTACAAAACTATGTCTTCAATAAAAAGAATGTAAAACATAGGAGGCACACAGTGGCGTAGCTAGGGTGGGGGGAGGGGGGATTTGAAAATCCCCCGGGTCTCCATTCAAGGGAGGGGGGTGCCAAATTAGTGCTTTTTTAATTAATTAAATTAAATATTATGCAAAATCCAGCGGCCCCCAAAGATGTCAAGCCCTTGGCCCCCAAACGATGGATATTCCTAGCTACGCCCCTGGAGACACAACAGAGATGTGGCTGCATTTAAATGTTTCAGTAAAATTCCAAAACTGTGGTCCAAATTGGCTTATGTTTTAGCTTTTCAGTAAACATACATTAACATAGATTCAGTGCTTAACAAACTGAATGAATAAGCAAAGAAATAGACTGGATGTAGCCACTAGAGGAGACCTTTGCCTTGCTTTGGCTAATTTAAAGCTTGATATTTCTAATATTGTCAGACTGCTTGGGGCACAAGGTTCCCATTAGCTTAATTTCTTTTTGTAGTGAATTCAGCAAAAATAATATTTATATTAAAAAATAAAACTAAATTTACAATTAAACCAAAAAACAGTAGGCCCTAATATTCAAAAATTTAAACTGAGACTATTCTTAGGATTTGAAAGAAAGTCTTTACAATTAATTTTTGTGTGTAATCACTGAAAATTATTTGACATAATTTTTTGTATAATGATAATATTGGCTGTTTTTGCCTTTAATTCCAAAGATTATGGCTGAGTCCATTGTTTGACATAACTATGCAATCAAAACCGTTGTAGCTGGTGTTCTATTAAAGTTTTCTTTCCGTCTTTTGCGCCTGTCTTCAATAATGGCTTTTCTTTGAGTATCAAACGTTTGTCCCGCAGTTTTTGTAAGAGCTCTTGAACTGTTTCTCTCAGAGGCTATCTGCTGTCAGAGAATGCTGCCAGGTACTTTTCTCTATGCCAGTGAGAGCAAAATGGCGCCTGAATAAATCTTTATAGCCCTCATGGGGGAGGGGGCACCTTTGTAACTCAGTTCTTCTTAAAGCTTGTCAGTCATAGGCCAAGGAGTTCACAACAATCGCCTTTGGCATGCGGTCATCTCCCAAGCGGGATAAGTGTTATTGACAGCATAAAAATTAATAAATAGATGATATTTTGTTCAAATTGGCCTTCTCACGCTTCTTTATAAGTTTTTTCTTAGAGGGGGCGCTGGCGAATTTTTTTAAAGAAAAAAATTGAAAAGGGGGCGGTAGGCCAAAATAGGTTGAAGACCACTGATGTAGTGTTATAAGTTATTGTTAAATATTTGTATATTTTGATGTTGTTCAACTTAATGTTTTACTTTTATTTATATTGAGTGTTCTATCAAAGAAGAGATACATTTTTCATTATATAATAATAATACACATGTTTACATTACAGAAAAACACACAAATGACTACCAATCATTTGAGCTCTACCTGTAAAAGGATTTTTAAATCCAGCTTTAGACATGTCCCCAGTCAGCATCAAGAGTGAGAATTATTTAATAGCCAATAGTTATTCTTGTTTATTATTTTAACAAATCTGCCATTTATTTACATTTTTTTTTTACTTTTTTAAAGACTAAATGAAAGAATGAACATGTTTTACTTTTTATTTTCACAGAAGTTTATTCCAAAGCGGAATTGTGGATAAAAATGAAAAAGACAATCTTAGCAGAAAAGACAATGAGTCATTTCCGAATGATGGATCTCAAGAAACCTTTGGTGATGTATATTCTTTTGATAGCTGTAATAATTTTAACCTGGCGACAAATCCAAATGTATTAAAAGATTCAAAGATGATTGATGATACGATGAAGCCCATGTGCATTGCGACTGCTCCAAAGAAAAACTCTTTAGTTCATCAGAATGATTTAAGCATGTCTCCTGCTAGTGAGGAAGAAAAGCCTCAGAACCAACCCAATACTTGTTCACAAACTGTATTTATAAGACAAGAACAGGAAGATAATTTGAGAGAGCAAATCCAGACAGATTCATTTTATGTGGACTCTACAGACATTGCAGATATCAATAAATCAATATCTTCATCTGTTTCCAGAAACTGTTCATTAAGAGATAAAAATTTTTCTATAGGCCAGCCATTGATTGTAAACACCAGTATTTCTCAGGCAGTCTTTAATCACAGCAGCTTACCACAATCATCTGCTTGTTTCACTTCTAACAACCAAGATAAAAACCCTCCCTGCATGATGTGGAGCCTTCTTACAACAATCGGGGAGTACACCAGTATTACAGACACAATCACTTCATCTTGCTTCAAGGACTGCCCTCCACCTTGTTCCCCTGTAGCCCAATCATCCATCATGTTTACCCTCGGGGACAATTTCAATGAGATTGATGGAAAAAACAAGGACATTTCTTCAGTTGACTATAAACAGATGGAACTAAAGAAGGCTGAAGAAATTGAGCATCAAGGAATGGAAACCATCATACGTCGCAGGCTTCACCAAATATCTCAGGTAATTTTTAAGCTCTAAATTTGAATGGAAATCATTCTTAAAAGGGAGGTAATTCTTATAGAATCCCAATGTTTTTTATATCACAAGTTAATATATAATTGGTAGTTTTCTCTCTCTCTCTATATATATATATATATATAAGAAAAACTGAAAATGTTTTTCTATCATCTTCTCTTTTGCTTAAATTAATTTCCTTTTAATTTATTTTAAACTATTTATTTTAGGATGAATGTGGCAGTATTAGTGATATAGCCAAAGTGGTAGTTGCTGAGTTCTCTGCAGGAGATTTAAAACAAACTTCACTAGAAGATAGTGGGTCTGAAATCATGTCAATATTAACACAGGAAGAATTTGAATCAAATGAAGCTCTAGACCTACAAGAACTTGTGGATTCTATGATAGTTCCTAGTACGATTTTAGCTGAACAAGACAATATTCAATTTGAAGAGTCATAAAGCCTATTGCAGCCCTTTTGTTGTAGGCTGTTCTACCTAGTTGTGTACTTTGGTCATGAGTATAAAAGTTTTTTAAATTCTTAATGAAGGTAATATAATTTTAACACTAAAAAGAAAAATGTTAAATCTTAGTTCTTGTATACCTTAATATAATTTTTATAAAATAGATTTTAATGTAAATTTTTTAAGAAAACATTCATTGCAAAACAAATGTCTTGTCTTGAAGACATTTGGGTTTTCTCTGTCTGTTAATAAATGTGAAGACATTTTGAATTTTGTCATTTTTTTCTTACAAACTTTGCTGAAAGTCATAACTAGTGTCCATTATCCATTAAACTTTAAGAATAATGTGTTGTTTTTTTTTGTAAATTATTCAATACTGGTATATAGAAGACTCTAATAATTTAATGAAGCATTAATGTCTTTTTGCATTATTTACATTCTAGTGTGCTAAAGATGTAATGAAATACACATGTATTGAGTTTTGTCTAGACCTTTACAAAAATATTTTGTTCTATGTGCTGTACAGTGAAGTTCTCACTCACTCACTTCTTGTTTTCAAGTTATAATTTTTTTTTTAGTTGAACATAGCCAACAATGAAGTGTTGTTTTATTTTTCTAATTTTAATGTTCCCTGTTCTGTTGACCTTGGGTGTCATGTTCAATGGCAAAGAGTATCAAACAAGGAGGACTGCTTTCAAGAAAAAAAATGGCGGCTAAACCACAGGCTAATCTTTTTTTAAGAAATAATTTATCAAAAACATTTTTTTTATTTTAAGTTAGAAATTGTTCATCTTCATAAAATGTGCCTTTTATTTTATAAATATTTTCTGTACCTAATTTTAAGATTTTTTTTCATTTATTTTGCTCTATCTCTTGACTATAATGAAAATGGAGATCTACATTCTTGTTACATTTCTCTTCATTAATATGTGTCAAGATGAGCTCTACTGATGTCCTGTTACTGTTTTACTGAACCCTGAAATTGCTAGTTTCACAATTTATGCATATCCTTGATTTGTTCAAGATTCAAATTTTGTTATTTTTTAAAAATCTAGTCCAACATGCTATCTAGTCAAGAAGGCTATATAGTCCAGCAGAGTATCTAATTTGTCATTCTGTCAATCTTTTTTATTTTTATCTTTTTATGAATTCGGCTTCTGTATGTTTTATGTACATGTTTCAGAGAGATTAATAATAGAGAAATATTTCATGTTAAACTTTTTGTGTGTAGACTAATGGTATTAAATATTTTTTTATGATTTTGAATATATATTTATCAAAGACACTTTATACATTTAAATTATTATACACATGTACATATAAGTATTTTAGTTCATTGTTATACATCAGTTTATAGTCTAGTTTACTATCAAGATGTTGTATACTAGCATTAAATGTTTTGATAATTATAAGAATAAAATGTTTTTCTAAAGTATATGCTATGCAATAATACATTCTACAGTAAGATTCAACAGTATCTTAGAAATAAAACATGTTCAAATGTACAAATAACTGATCACATCCAATAATATTTAGACTTGTTCTTCAAGTCCGAAGATTTAGAAGTGCAGTATTTCACTTGGCTATGCACTATTAGCTGTGATCTACATATTTTGCCACATTCATTGCAAACTTAACCATAGTCTGCCTGTGGTCAGTTTAGGTTCTCTTTTCTACTTATGTTACAAAGTATGAAATTTAGCAATCTATAGAATGCCTGAAAGACAGACTCCTTGCAAATGCCTACATTTATGAGCTATTTAACTTTTACTTTCTTAACATCATATTAGAAAAAGTCATAATAAGAGCAATATGTATTTCTAATAAGCTATGTAGTAAATATTTTTTAAGATGTAATGTTTTAACTGCACAATTTTAAGAAAATCAAACAACAGTAATTTGAATGTTGTATACATTTCAGACTGTCATCACAATAGTAATAATAATCCCAGGCTCAAACCCTCAGCAGGATCTATATATTTTTCCAAAATATTTTTGAACAGAAAAGTTTGATTTTAATTACAAGTTTATTTTAGTAACGGTACATTAAGTTTTGGTCTAAACTATTTGACCAATTACTTTGATCATAGTGGATTTTTCTTTTTTTTTTCTTTTAAATACTTTATCCTTTTTTAAATCTTTTAAACATTTTTCACATTATGTAATTCTTATTTATTTTTTAAATGTTATATTTCTTGTGTTTTATTCATATAGTCATTTCTGCATGGATCTTATCCACAGATTTTATGTTTAATAATTAAAGTGCTTTACCATAAAAACTGCACTATGCCAATCAAGTGAAACTGAAAATTTTTTTTTTATATATCAACTCTCATTGTCATGGAAAGTTACCAAAATGTAGAGTTAATTTTCCTTTTTTATTCGTAAAATGAGTCAATTTTAAATTGAAAAGAAATGTTCGATACATAAGGAGTAAAGAATCATTAAGTAATGAGATAAACATGTTTTACATTATGTTACATCTTAGCAGTAATTAGAAGAAATATTTGTCATTTCCTGTCAACTATTTTCTTATTCTACTAGTTTAATAAAAGCTAATAAAAGCTGTTCACATTATTTTAAAGTGTAGATTAGATGTTTAGAACTTGGTGATATGCATACATAGTACAAATAAAAATCCTGTTATCAATCCATGTAAAATTTAATTATCCAAAATATATTACCAGTCAATTTTTTCGGCTTAATTATATTTTCATTGGCAACATTTGCCTTATCAGAATTTTGGTAGTAGACTTGCTTATTTTCACCATTGCTCTACTTATTATTTGAAGCAATATACGTTTTGTCTTTGAATGTTGTGTATATTTTTTTCCTCAGGGAATTTTATTGAAAAAGCCTTTTTTTAAAAAATAAATTGTTCTTTTCATCTTTTGTTTATAATTTGTTTTACATTTTGTCTTTCCCAAGATCTGCTATAAAGTGCAGTTCACTGCTGAAGCTTGAGTTTCCATGTTTTTATTCTTTTCAACAAAATTTGATGTCTGCATATTTTTCTAGTGCCTTATATGTTTTGTAATGATGCAATGGTAATAAAATGTATATAACTAGCTTGCTGAGGCAAAAATCAAACCCATCAGTTGTATTGTTTATTATTCTTTACCTATTTACACATAAACAATTTATCAAGGTATAAAATAGCATAATCTGATTATCTATGGATTCAAATGTTCTCCAGGATTCCCTCAGTTTAATTGAGAACTATTTAAAGGTTTACATTTTTTTTTGAGTTACTATGTGTCTACCCAGAAGAGATGGCCTTAGCAATGTACAGGGCCTTGGTGCAAGTGTCATATCAGGGACATAAATATTCGTACAATGTGCTAATGGAGACGAAAGATTTGCACAGCTGTCCCACTTGCCACCCTCTAAAGTCGCTTCTGAATGCTCCACTTTATTTATAACTCTTTTAACTTAAATCTGTACTTTATTTTGAAAAAAAACACACAAAAAAAACAAGGCCCTTAGTAATTCCCATGGAAAAAGCAACATGTCATTGGTGCTCTAAAGATTATTATACAAAAGTTCTAAAGTGTAAATATACATGAAGTAATATGATTAAACAACTAAAAAGTACTTCAAGGCTAAAGCAACACAAGAGGGTACTACAATCTAACAAAAAGTTCAGCACAGCCAAAGCTACACATGTGAGGCTACAAACTAACCAAAAGTTTTCTTCACCACCAAGGCTACACAAGTGGACTACTGTCTTGCCCTCAAAGTGACTATAATAATTTATCATAATACTGTATAGTATCCACATAATGTAAATAAGATGGACTATCAATTATTGCAAGAATTAAATAGAAATGAACACAATTTCAACATTTATATATATATATTATACAAACAGAATACAAACAGAACTAAAATTCAGCTCTCATCAAAAATGTTTAACACTGCTTGCTCTATTATGAATGTTGGCTTCCTCAAGTCTAGGGCAAATGGCTTATGGAAATTCAGGCACAGATTTCACTACAAAATAGTTTACAATTTGCAGATGGTTTCCAAATTCAATATTGTTGAAGTTGGCATGCAATGACATTTTAGTACATCTATCTACATATAGCATTGGTAATAACCGCATTGTTACTGCATAGATGGCACACTAATTTCTGTACATGATATGTGTTTTTTTTATGTGGGTGTTCTTAACTTTTAAATATTTTAAATTTAATCTAGACCTATGCATGTATTTATGGATGGAAATAAGATTTCTGTAGTTGTGACCAGTTTTATTTCCTAGTTCCCTAAAATCTTATATTTATTTTTTTATAATACAGGTATATTTTCCCTTGTCATTCGTTTACTCCAGCGATGCACAAACTACGGCCCGCTGGCCAGATCCGGCCCGCGACGTGCTTCTATCCTGCCCGCCAAAACATTTGAAAAAATGTAAAAAAAAATTTTTTAAAAATTAGAATGTTGACAAAATATTCTCAAGTTAGGATTCTCACTCATTTTTTGATGAATTCATCTTTATGTTTGGTATTGTAATATGCATTGTAAATATTTTTTATTGTAAGAACACAAGTGTTGTTGTTTTTTTTCAATGGCGATAAAACTTGACAGTTTTTTTTTTAATTATTAGAAAATTTCGATACTGTCTTGAGCTAGCCGTGTACTTGACACCTTGTGTGTGCAACACAGAGCAATTGATGCATCGTTTTGGGTCGTGTTTTTTTGATGTCAAAGCGATTTACTTTTTTGTGGAATATGATAGTAAGCCAACATGTTTGATTTGTAAAGAAAATATTGCTGTTTTGAAAGAACATAACATTAAAAGGCATTATGAAACCAAACACATATGGTGACATTCTTATTTGAACCGTGAAGACAACATAGCCAAGTTACGACTATAGTTTGGGGGATTGACGAGAATATTTAACAAAAAGAGACAAGAAAATGTGTCGGCGATGAGAGCCAGCTACAGAGTTGCTCACATATTAAGTAGAACAATGAAGACTTTTTCTGATGGCGAATGTGTAAAAAAGTGTTAGCTAGCAGTGATGGAAGAAATGTGTCCTAAAAAAAAAGAATAATGCAGTAGAAGCTTTTTCGAATGACAATTAAAAGGCGAGTGGAAGATATGGGTGAAAATCTCATTCACAATTAAAAGACAGAGTAGCAGAATTGGAAATGTTTTCTATTGCAGCTGACGAGTCCACTGACATCACTGATAACGCGCAACTTTTGGTACTTATGCGCGGTAGAAACAGCAATTTTGATATAACAGAAGAGTTAGCAGCTATGATGAGCATGCATGGGACTACAACTGGACCTGTTCAAAGAAGTAGCAAACATCATAGAGGGCCTTGCTCTTCCTTGGAATAAATTAGTTGGAGTGACTTCTGATGGCGCTAGAAATATGGTTGGATGTCACAGCGGACTGACAGCAAGAGTTATTTTAAAAAGTTGTTGAATCAAATGGAACTGAACCCCTGCGGCTTCACTGCATCATTCACCAACAAAATCTTTGTGGAAAAGTTTTGAATCTGGACCATGTGATGATTATTGTGCTCAGCACTGTAAATTTCATCAAATCACAGAACGTTGAATCACAGAACTTTCAAAGAGTTTCAAACAGAAATAGAGTTTGAATATGAAGACGTTCTATTTCCCAGTGAAGTGCGGGTGGGGGGGGGGAGGAAAGGTGTTAAAACGTTTTTTTTTAATTTGAGACACGAAATTGAAATATTTATGATCAAAAAATCAAAACAAGTGCCACAACTGAACGACCCCTCATGGTTGTGGGATTTGGCTATTTAATGCGACTTCACATCACATTTAATTGAACTCAAGACCAAACTGCAAGGGAAAGACAAATTAATTTCGCATGTGTATGCAGACATAAGTGCTTTCCAAACAAAATTGCAACTCTTTATTCAACAGGCGGAAAAGGTGCATCTTGTCCACTTTCCAACCTGCACCACTCTACAAAATGATAAGCAGCTAAATTTGTCTTTCCCAAAAGAAAGAATGATCCAGCTTCCGAGGCTCTTGATGAATAACTTCAGTAAAAGTTTTGTGGATTTTCAGAATTAAAAAATAAAATCCGACTTTTCGAAAATCTGTTTGCTGCCGATGTGTCAAGTGCTCCGACAGATCTGCCAGTGGAACTGATTGACTTACAAAGCCAGACATTTCCGCTTGACAAATTTCAAGTGTTGCAGACTATTGACTTCTACTACGTGTTAGCTGCAAAAACTTTTCCAAATCTATGAAAACAAGCGCCAAGAATGATCACAATATTTACAAGCACAAACTTTTTCAATGATGAAACGGGCAAAAACCATGTTGCATAATCGCCTCACGGATGAACATCTAGATTCAGTGCTCCGACTTGGTGTTTCATCTATACAGCCAGATATTCAGAAGATGGTTTTGGATAAACTTCATGCATCACATTAATTTATGTAAGTAGGTCCACAAATAAAACTATTAAAATATCTTATTGTGTATTTTTTTTTCTTTTTGTTGATATGGCCCGTGACACGAATCCGAAAATTAAAATGGCCCGCAGACCAAATAAGGTTGGGCATCAGTGGTTTACTTTTTTTTTTTTTTTTTTTAGATAAAGTGAGATGATTATTTTTTTTTTTTTAAATCTTATCATCCTGTTCCATGAGAATTGTCAATCATTTACAATGTAGACGTATACACATATATTAACATATACACATTAACTCATCCGACTATTAGTAGCTTACATACCAATTGATTAATATTCTTTTATTACAATACCTCTTTTCATATCAGAACTTCGCGGAACCTGGATCCAGGAACCTGGAAAACTGATTTAAAAAAACGGCTCTAACGATTTATATCGTCGAGAGTAGCCATAGGCCTTATAGCTCGTTGGTCACATGAGTAAAACTCTAGTTGACCGTTATAATTTTTGAAAGTAAAAAATAAATAAATGTAAATTTGGCGAAAGACTAAATCTTGGTCTAGATCCAAAAACGGCTTTGAAAGGACTATCGCGTTCTTGAAAGAACTATCGCGTTCGGGCATTTCTGAATGTAAGGCATTATTGATTCAAGAGTATAATAAATTGATGATCAGGAAAATTTTGCGCATCGTCTTCTAAGTCTAGATTTAAAGGACTATCATTGGAATTATTCAATAATACGCCACTGTATCAAAAAATAATCGGTAAACTGCATTTCCCGCTGGCCGATTTGCTAAAGACGTTTGTTCATGGAGCTGACGGTTTGAACCAAATATTTTTTAATCAATTATTTTTAATATTTCATTATATTGTATATATAGACGTATTGTCTTTTTAAAAAATGTATTTTTTCAAATGTTTTTCTTGTTGATTCTAGTTTTGTTAGGTACAAGAAATAATTGTGCAAAAGTACAGCTTGATCCGAGGTGGGGTGTGAGAGAAATAACGTGTAGACACTTTTTACCAAACATACAGACAGAGTGATCGAGTTAATTTAAGCTTTGCAATGATTAAAAACATTATTACATATACTGTGTTAATGATTATTTACATGAACATATGCATAACATGTGAATCTATATAGTCTGGATAACAGTGCATTTAAAACTTTTTCTAATATCCACATGTAAGCTAATAGACCTAATCTGTATAAAGTTTATAAACTCAAAAAGCTTCACGCCTTTTGTTGGCTTTGTTAACAACTATTTCTCTAAAACTTTCACTTAAATATAGAAATAAAATATAATCTAATAGATAATGTCATAAGTCAAAATATACACATTTATCTATGTGAACACCCTGAAAATATTATAAGAACAAAACTCAATCTACATGTATATCTAAAATAGGCCAAATATAAAATACTAATCGATTTCAAAATATGCAAATGAAAGATTGAATAACTTCACTCGCCCAATAGGCCAATGGGCACTAGAGCTGACTTTATGGCAAATATTTGTAAACAAGACATCTGATCAAAGTCTGTTTATTACGTCATGTTAGCGGTATGTACCAACAAGAAATGTTACACATCGTTTATGCTACTCGGTCGTCTGGCATTCGGTTTGGACTGACACAATTTCCTTCCTTGTGAAGCCAAATCGATTTAAAAATTGTTTAGAACTAGAAAGTCTTTAAGCAAGTTATAAGTATACTATGATATCTTTTATTATCCTGATGAAATAGGTTTTACAACTTGTAATGTACAATTTCTACAAAACAAAACATAACAAAATATATGCTCCTACTAGTTTAATTCTAACAGAAAGTTGAATTGTATTTAATGTATTTAATGATCAGATTGCCAGGGGAACCAGGTAGTTCTTGTCTGCTTTTGTGATTGGTGTCTTCGGAGAGTGTAAAATATTAAAATGGTGACCAATAGGATGTTTTTTTAAAATCATCAAAGTCTTTTTATCTTTCATATGAATGGTTGTTTTTTTTTTCAAAAAACTGTTCAAATATTTTCTTAAACATGATCAAAGTCTTTTTATCTTTCATATGAATGGTGTTTTTTTTTTCAAAAGTTGTTCAAATATTTTTTTAAACATGATTCATATGATTGCAAGACCCCCCCCCCCCCAACCCACTAAAATAATAATAAACAAAAGGCCAAAACACAAATGTTCAACAAGTTTGATTTTTTTTTACTGCATTACATGTGTATAAAAAGGTTGAGTAATCTAAAAAAAAAAAGATACCCCCCCCCCCCCAAACTAAATCTCCAGTTCGATCGTTAAAACATATGGTCAATTAGTCAGTCGTAAATTTAACCAAAATTATCAATTTTTCTATAGGCTAAATACTCTGTTTACCGTGTAGCCGCTGAGCTACACACACTCACATAGTAGGTTAAAAAGATTCATCAGTAGCTGACATTTTAAAAAGTGGTAGCCGTTATTGATATGCTGCTAAAAATATTTTTTGAATGAGCTGATAAGCTACTTTTACAATCAACGTAAGTAACTTGTATTACATTATAGTGATGCTCTTATTAGTGAATTCACACTAACATACTACTCCTACTGTCCTTTGTTAGACCGCGACCTCCTTGAAGTTCTTTTGTGTAGGTCTTACATATTACAAAATCGTACATATTGGCAGTACTAGACAATCTCTAGATCTATTTAATGAGAGTCTAGCCTAGACTATTAACTCGGACGACTCGGCCAAATTGCCTTGCAGTGAAGGGCGTAGTTAGGGATTTGGGGGCCCGGGGGGATTGGCCTCTTTGGGGGTCCCTTTTTGATATTGGAAATCATGACATGAGATAATGTACGCAAAAATATATAAGCCCAAAATCAAATTGGTACAGTATATCAGTAAAATTAACCAAAAATAATCATTAATAATCTTTTAATGAATAATACCTTTGTTTATTGGCTAAATAATGCTTAAGTGACAAATCTCAATTCATATCGCTTCACGTCGTGCATTCTGTGCATCATCTACATCGATACTTTCTAGTATTTGTGATTTCACTGACATTAAAGCCATGCTGATATGCCTTTCTTGCGTTATTGTGCTCCTGGGATAGTTTTTGATGAACTTCAGCTTTGAGAATGATCTCTCACATGACGCAATGGAAGTGGCATAACTTAGCATGCGCAGCATTGGATGAGGTTACAAGGTTTGAGCACACATCATTACCATATGAAGCCTGCTTCCTCAATATGTCTATTTGTGATTGTATTTCTGGTTTGTTGATGAAAAGTGCTCGTGTATCAATGACATTATTGAACAAGCGATTTGCCTTTATTTCATCATTCAAACAGGAAAAAGTAACACAGTTTGTCATCATCCAACAGGTGTTGTCAGGATGAGTTCTGGTCAGCCTGGGTCTCCTGTTTACTGTAGAGGAGAAGGGGGGCAATTCAGGTTGTTGACTTCAAAACTGTTATTGTTTTGGATTGTTTTACTTGGTGAGATGTTTTTGTTGAATATAATGTAACTCATAATAAGTGTGGTTTTGTTCCTAGTCTAGGACAGTTGGACTTTTGGATATAGATATAGTCGAAGTGTAGACTCTAATTATTTTTCTGTGTTGTCGCTATTCAGTCTATGGAATACTAAGCTGTTATATTTTTTAATTGATACTGGATATTTCAAATGTCTGAACTGATTTTGTATTATAGTACAGATAATGTAAAAAAACGTGTTATATGTCTGTGAATTGGCATTCTGAATTTCTACTATGTCGTTGTATGTGTCGTTATGGTATTGCCCAGGACTTGGGTACATTAAGTAATACACATACGTATATTAGAGAGGAAACGAGTCTTGACAGGTGTCTTGGTTCAAGAAGAAACCTAAAGGTGTCTATTTTCTTTCCAGCCTTTGGAATCTGTCCTTCATCTCCATATGAAGTTTGTCCAGCCCTTCTGTCGCAACACATTTGAATTGCATTTCTATTGACAGTCCTACATCAGAACTCAACTCCCCATTAAGTCTTTTCTTTCTTCTGGTTGTTTTGATTGCAGGAAATTCGTAGCTTTCACTACATTCTTTTGCTTTTTCGATGGATTGAATTTTTGTCAGTTTCTCATCATTTTGCAGAAAGCATGAAAGGGTACTAATTTCTTCAGCAGCTTCCCCTTATGTGCAGTCCAGACGTTTGTAGTTTCTTCTGAACTATATTGATTGGGCTCAGGAGCTTTGACCAGAATTCCAGATATGCGAAAAATTCTTAATTTTTCACTGCATGAAGAAGATTCTGTGCACTGCTTCTAGTGACCATTCTTTCAGTTCTTGATTCAGAAAGGTTCTCCAACAGCTTGATGATTTTGTCGAGATTCAAGGAAACTGCCGATGTAGCTTCTTCTCTTGTATTACTCTTTTTTTTTAAACTCCCGGCTTCATCTTCTTTCAGTTTGGCCCATCTCTGAAGTTAATTTGAAAAAAACGTTGAACTGTTCATGTGCAGTTCAAAAAAGGTGACAATTGTTGGATCCATCTCAACAGAATGAAAAGATGCCAGGTTGAGAGTGATTATCACAGTTCAGAAATGTTGCTTTTGAATTTATGTCTAACAGACGTATCCGCAGGCCAGACAAACGATCACTCATTCTGTTTATATTACCGTGGGTTTAACCTCTGCGACACGCTGTTTTGTAGCCCACTCTGGTCAACTCGGCATGGGGGAAGTTCCCATTGAAAGAATAACATTCTTTTATTTTCACAAATAAAAAATGTGCCATGATTGTGAAATTTCCTTTGACCAAGAGACATACATTTAGTTGGTTTTTTTTATTATTAATTTTACCACCCTTGCAATTCACTCTTTTATCACTCTATAAGAACAAATGTTTTTTTTTAAATTTAGAAAAACGTGTTCTTTGGATTGAGGAAAGATGAATAGAGGGGTAATAACTCTAGTGTGAAGTTGGATTCTGAAACTATAGAAGCTAAACTCGAATAATGGACAATTCTAGCATTATTAAGAATAACTTTTGGATCTGTACATTTTTCTTCAAGGTTAATTAGCGTAACCTTAAAATACTCGCCATTTAAATCTAGCATTAGTAACAAAGCGAGAAATATTTTTAGTTCTTGCTGCTAGCGCATGTTTGATCTCTTTAGAGAGGAAAATAAATCGGCAACAAATCTATTCAAGATTCTCGTTTTAAAATGTAAAACTAACTTTAAAAAAACCTTTGATCTCTTGGGAAAAATATTTTAAAATGTCAACAAAGTCAACTTACTAATAGACCTAGATCTTGGTTAAGTCTCTGTTATAGATTTAATCCATAAATGTTGAAAAAAGGCTCCCGTTGACACTGTTTGTCAATCAAATATATTAATTTATGTATTTACAAACAAATTTCGTACACTCATTTGGGGGCCCTTCTCAAATGGGGGCCCCGGGGGGAATCTTCAAATTCTCCCCCCATCCGCCCACCTTAGCTACGCCACTGACTTGCAGCAACACAGAGACAACACTAACATCTTTTACAGTTTAGAAATTTTATATCTTTTTCTAGTCCCCCCCCCCCCCCCTTCTTTTCAAAAAAATCTTTTTGATAGCTAGTGTTCACTATTCTGTATGTGCCACCCAGAGGTCACTTAATGTTCACAGCACCCACTAAGCCCCACTAACTGATAAAAAGAATAATTAAAATTAGTCAAACCTCGCTAATTGTCTAAAGGAATTATTAAACATAATCTCGCTTCTATTTTTAAATATTTTAAAATAGGCCAGTGGCGTAGCTAGGGTGGGGGAGGGGTGGTCCAAAGTTAAAAATCCCCCTGGCCCCCAAATCCCTTGCTACGCCACTGAAGTGTGCCTACAATAATTTTCAAGAAAAAATATTAATTTTGAGCAAAATGAATCAGTACAACTAATAATGGCAATGTCTTCGATTACGAAGATTAAGGATGAGTACAGTGTTTCACATGGCTATTCAAACCCAGTTGTGACCTACTTATTTTTACCTACTGATGCAGACGGTGGTCTTTTTTAAGATTTACAAATATATGTATATCATCCAGTGTGAACAAAATCTTAGAAGGTTTACAGCAATACACAAACAAATAAAAATCTGTGTCTACATAAAAGAACTACTTATTAGAGACATAAAGTGCGAAAGGTGCTTTCGTATCATGGTTGACACACTTGACACACAATGATTAGATGTCCGTAGTTTGTATACGATATGCTAAGATCAGAAATGGCAACCTTGAAATGAAAGAAGAGCTTTTGTCTTTCAAACGGAGAAAGGCTGATACGATCAATTCTGTTACCTTAAAGATTCGAAATTCATTTTCTGAAAAAAAATGTTGAAAATCTACAGGTCTACACATTAAAGTGAATGTCAAGCTGATTAACATGTTTATTTTAGTTTTTAAACTAATACTTGACAAGATTAGCAATAAATTTTTGGCAAGATAACGTGTCAATCAATGAATTAGTTAATTTATTTACTGTATGCCTATTTGCGATTTAACAAAATTACAAAAAGAACAAACCAAAGAAAGTCTTGGGGAATCGAGGGGGAAGGATTTGATTGGTGGGAAGACAACATGAATTTACCGCACCAAGTAACATCGAACCTAGTGACGCCACTGTTATATATGCACCACTAGTTTAAGCCATAAGGAAAAACGCTTCTAATGTCTTTTTTTTTTCTTTTCTTTTCCTTATCTCTTCCGTTGTTGACAAGCTCCACACGATCCATCATTGCTGTGTCACTGTCAGACTTGACAGTTTCGAAAAACAAAACAGGTAGCTTTTAGATGTTCATTTCATTCATTAACAAAATCTTATTAAATTAGTCCTATAGCGACTAAAGCAATGGCTTTTAAATGCAATTAACAAAACAACAACGAAAAAAAAAGTTTCCGACGTTAGATCTTCATCGTAATGTGGCCTTTCAAATGTATTACAAATACAATGCATTTATAAACGTCAACCTGCTGGACACGATGAAAAGTAAAAGCCATCAGTTACACGGGAAGTGAGTGGCGCTTCCTTCTGTCATACTGAGGAGAGAATCATGACATTGTTGTCTTTCGTAGGGTGACTGCAGACGGCATCCAGGTGAATAGATCTTATCAATTAGGTAAGTAAAAAAGTAGACATTAAAAAACAGAGAGTAAATTTAGCTAAAAATCTATACATACATAAAGCCAGGATAATATTATTATGATTTTTGCTTAAGCTTTAACTTGCAGATAAAATTTTGTTTGTAACCAACAGGAAACATGCTTGTGTGTTGAGCTGAGAACACCGTCAAGCTTTAATTAGATTCTGATACTTAGGCAGACGTGACCCCATTAATATGCCGCACAGAAGAAGTCAAGAACGCCATGCCAACAGGAAGAAAAGAATGTCTGCCGATTTGGCCAACATTCAATACATATCATCTTCATGTCAACAAAGTCCGGTAAGTTAATGTGACATGAGATCTATGTGTCAACATAGTAGTAATTCCTAATAATCATAAAACTCAATAGCACTTTTTAACTAAATCTCCTTTGGGGAATTGTAAATTAATAGGTCAAAGCCCAGTTTTTTTCTTCTTTAAGCATTCTATTTCTCTCATTTGTACTGACGAACGTGATAAGTCAACAGGAGCATAATCTCATCTAGGTTATATTATATTTCTAAGGGCACTGACTGACTGATTGACTCATCAATAAGTCTTCCACTTGCGGGTGGGCGAAAAAATGAAAAAAAAAACAAACAACAACAATGTAACAGTGTAAATAAACCAACTAAGCCATTTTCACGATCAAAACCGCAGCGGTTAAATTCACCAAAACAACGAGTTTTCATTCGCAATTTTGACCTAATGTTTTTTTTTTTGAAAGCTGACATATCCAAAAGTACAAGATTATACCTTCTTCCGTTTTTGAATGGGACCTGGCCCTAAACTCAAGTATTATTTCTTTCCCGCCCCCCCCCCCCCCCCCAAACTCTCTGCTTTAATAAATAGTCTAATTTACACTATCCGACCATTTTTTTGCTATTCAGTTCTTAATGGAAATATTTGAAAGACTCAATGATACTTTTGGCCCCAACCTTTTTTTTATAGCTCCATGCTGCGCATCGAACGCTTAAAACTTATTTTTAACCGACCCCCCCCCCCCTTTCTCAATTTTAACGCTACCTTAAAATGTATGAAAGCGTTTGAGTGTGTGTGAATAAAGCTATTACAGTCCGAAATGTAAAGGCTGTGGATGAGAAAGGTCATACTATAAAAGGCGCGTCTCTAGTTATATGAATGAAAAATAAAACAAATGATAGTGATGTTTCTTCTTTAAAATTGTTCCGGTTCAATTATATATTTATCAGGACTTCTATAGTTTGGGGTAAAAAAATGTGTAGGCCTATTGCGGGGGGCATTATATGCAAGGATGCAACGGGTGAGCTTTGTTTAAAATTCTGCTTTACATGTCTTTCAATTGAGGTATAGTCTACTAATAGGCTACCCCGATGGCCGAATAAGGCCAACATGTTCAAAATGTATAATTTGAGTAACCCAACTTTTTTTTTTGTTTTTCATTTGACAATTGAGATTTAATATATTTATCGGAAATCTTATTTCTGAGAAGACATAAAAAGTGGTTTTCAAGAGAGAAGTGGACAAATTATGAAAACAACATCTCTACACATGTCTTTTACTCGCTAGTGTAAAAGATCTGTGCGTTATAGACAGAAGAAAGTCATGTGCAACTGTGCTCCGGTGGAACTTAGTAAGAAATAAAGGCCTAACAAAGAAAACCAAAATAGTCCCCGGCTAACTCCCACAGAGGACCGGAACCACAGAGGACCGGAACCACTGGGGACCGGAACCACTGAGGACGATGAAGAAAAAAAGCGAAATATTTGTCAGTAGGCTATCTGTCAATCCAACAAACTGTTCTTATCTTTACAGCTTATCTACATTTCAAAGAGTGGGTGTAAAAGAATGAGTCTGCACATCCCTAAGGTAGTCGGCACAAAAGGCATATTAGTCCCAGTGCCGGATGTACTACAGTGTAGCCCTCCCCATCCCCGTTTAAATAGAAGATAAGGGAAAAGAGATGAAGTGCATTTATTTTGAACTTTGAATAGGGGCTTGAAAAAAAAATCCTGCCTCCACTAACTAAAAAACCGGCGCTGACTAGCGAGATCTTAAATATATAAATATAAACAAACAAATATGCAACGAAAGTTTTCATAAGTTATGATTATAAGACTCGACATTGAAATTTAGGTTCTTGATCACCAGAAAAATAAAATAGCTTAAAGTATTCTAGAATCTTGCTTTTTTTAATACTGGGGAAACTGACGTAACTCGTTTTGTCAGAGCTGGTGTTACGGACAAATCACTCTTGAAGTCCCAAGGATACTAGCTGACAGTGTGTTTGATAACCAAATATGCGCTAAGCTATCGTTGAGCAAAGAGAATTGAATCGGACGGGACAAATCAATACTTAAAGGACATTAGGTTGCTAGACTAATATTGTCATTTGTCTTATTTCATTTTTGTCTACGATTGAACAGTGTGCCGCATATAGACCTATCTACGTAGATTTGGATATATCTTAATTCGTTAAGATAATAGATTTGGTAAAGGAGAATCTGCATTAAGTTAAGTCATAATTTATTTGTTCCAGTTTCATATACAAATCATAGATATCATACCGTTCTACTTGTGAAGTATTTCCTGTGTACAATTATATTTTAAGCGTTTTTATTTTATTTTCTTAAATTTTTGTTCATTTTCATTTCTCAAATGTTTTATTTTTTAAAATCTTGTTATAATTGTCAGAAACAATATTTTTTGTAATAACTTTTTGCAATGTCTGGATTAAATTGGCATCACAATTCTTTATACAGTCAATCATAGTGGGTAGTCCTACATTTGTAACTTAGATTAATTATATTAAATATTAATTGCATGAGTAAAGTAAATTAAAGCTACTTCCCAGACCTTGTGATCTATGGGGCAGATGATGTAAAGGTCATCTGTTTCTATGACCCACAGTTAACGAGGGTTTCATATGGCCAGCACATCGACCAACCGCCTTTACTTTTCCCCAACTAATGTCAGGTACCCATTAGAGTTGGGTAGACTTAAGGCGCCCTAAAGATAATGAAAGTAAAAATCCTTGTCTTCACCAGGATTCGAACCGGGAACCTGGTTCGGAAACCAAGCGCTTGACCACTCGGCCATTGCGCATTCTCATGACGTTTTGAATCTTTTATATGTGTAAGTCTGTTCGTTAACAACGGTATTTTACATCATTGAACACGAAACCTACTAGGCCTAAAAAGGAACTTTGTCCAGAAATTAGGTCAATATATTTTTGCGCAGAAATATTCATATTCACATAATCGAATCGAACATCTAGCTCAATAATTCGATACCGGCTTCCACTCCAAGTTTTAGGGACCAAATGTGTTAACAAATCCAACTATATTTACCTCCCCCCCCCCCCAAACTGGCTCCAACTATACTAAAGAGTGTTACGTCTTTGACCTAATGACTTCTACACCATGTCCGGCAAGTGTTAAACGCGAGCAGTGACCTCGCAAGATATAATATCAATTAGGACGAAAATGCTAGTGATAGCATATTTAAATAAAGTTTTCTGCAACCAAATTCTATCTACAACAGTTTAGTGCAAAGTAAAGTAGAAAAAGAAAACGTGGTGACAGGCTGTCAGCCGAGTCCGAGAGTGTGATCCAGTTAATTGTAGCTTATACTGACATATTTTGACATTAATTTGGCATGGTGTAGCCTACTTTTCAAAGTTCGAAGCTACATTAAATGTGTAACAGAATAATCAGAAACTATGCGATGAGTAAATGTTTTCTTTAAAAAAAAAAAGAATTTTATATTTTGATTTTAAACCTACTTAAAACTGGAGAAGTATATATTGAAAAACAAAAAGACATAGACCTAACAGCTAAAACGTATACTTGTTGTTTACATTTTAAGAAATTACTTGATTTGGTATAATAATTATAAGACCTGTCTTCTAATCCAAACATTTTGTAAGAGTGCAGTAGTGGCCTGTTTGTAGTTTTTTTTTTCTACTTGGCTACATAGTAGTGTCAGCTGTTTTTTTAAAAAAGTAACTCACAATATGTTTTAATCGGTTTTAGTAAAACAATGACATGCTTAAGGTTTAAAATATCTTAACGCACATTGGCAGCACATTAAAGTGTGTGTAGCCTATAAGTTAGCCAACGTATAATTTAAATTCAAGAGCAATTGAAGTGCTTGGAAACTATAAGAAAAATATGATCAGATCATTTTATTGGTCCAAACAAATAATGGAAATTCAGTTTGACTACAGTTGTCCACCTCAGCTTTACTACTATAACAATAACAATATAAATACAAACACGAACAACATTCACATATGTAGTGTAGGTCTACGCGTAATGCAAGTTTCGACTTTACGGCCCAGGCACCCAAACATTTTAAAACATAATATATAACCCCCCGTTCTAGTGCGTGTGTGTCTCGTGTGTGTGTGGGTTATGTTCTAGCTCCCTCCTTCCACTTTCCTAACTTATGGACACGACGCCTCTGCTCATACGTCCACTCGCAATAGAGAAATATAAAACTAGAAAGAAAAGAAGAGGAAGAATTTGTCTTTCTTCTGTTGTGATGGAACATCCCTAAGAAAAAAAAAAATTAGCCGCCAAAAATTGTCTATAGATAATTAGATATCTAAAGTCTAGCTATTTCTCATTGTCAAAATTTATCCCCCTTTTTTTCCCTTTTTAAAGCCATCCTTAAATAGTAAAATAAATTTCCCCTTTCGGACCTTGTGGTCTATAGGGCAGATGATGTAAAGGTCATCTCTTTCTGTTGCCTACGGTTAACGAGGGTGTCATGTGGCCAGCACAAAGACCAACCGCTTTCCCTTTTCCCAAACTATTGTCAGGCACGGATTAGAGCGGGGTGTAATCAGAGGTGCACAAAGATCCAGAAATTTAAAATCCCAGTCTTCACCAGGATTCGAACCAGGGACCCCGGTTCGGAAGCCAAGTGCTTTACGGCTCAGCCACCGCGCCTCCAAAGCCATCCTTAAGGATCCGCCAACTAAATGTATAGCTTTCGCTGTAATCATAGACAACTACGTCTACTCTACATACACACTGTACAAACACAAACAAACAAAGACAAACAAAGACACAAACAAAGACACGATATACTCCTTGGAATTCCATGGAAAGTTATTGTATTTGACAACTGATTTTATCAATGTAATGTTTTACAGGTTTATGAAAACAGTCGGATATTTACTGTTGGGACTAGATTATCAAGGTCACTGCCATCAAGTCCAATCAGATCCATGTCATCTCCTAATGTAAGTTTAAAATTGTCGATTTCTTAGCCATTACATTTGGCTTCTGCTGAATGAAAGTGTTTTTCCTTTTACTTTGGTATGCTTTCATGCAGGTTTATAGCAGCAGAGTAAACATAACGCCAAATTAAAGAACAGTCATTATTAAAATTACTAAAATAATTTAGTTTAATGTTGCACAAGTGAGGACTCGTCGTTAAAGAGAAAAATCATAAATAGGATTATGAGACCTCTGACAAAAGGAGGGCATGTCCTCTGTCCGGAAGGCCTCGGCCTAAATGTGAAATTATCCGGCTTTTACTCAGTTTATTACTGCCATTGAATATTTGCCATCAATAGAATTCATTCCTTTATAATAATAATAAATATTATATATAATAATAATAATATTAATAATAATCCTTATAATCCTTGAGGAAGTTTCTTTTACAATTACACATTATTGATAACGATTTATTATAAGCACCCTAAGTTTACATCAGAATTTAAAAAAAAGGATTTAATTGCTTAGGAAACAAAGGAATTCTTGTTTATTTGTTTTTCACATCCTCTGGTTTAAACGCACAAACTCCCTCATAAATAACAAAAAGTTCAAACATTCCTTGAAATTCCCTTACATGAAAATTAGTATATTTAAAACTGTTTAAAAAAAAACTGTCATACATAGCTTCTTAAGATCTCAATTATTTCTTTTGAATTCTCGGATATAATGTTAAAGTTTAAAAGAGCATTTTGTGAAATAGACTCTCCAATAATTTACCGAGTTTTTTTCTACTAAGGTATTTGAGGATTTTAAACACAGTAATCTCGAATTTTAAAACCTAATGGGTGCCTGACATTAGTTAGGGAAACTTAGGGCTGTAAGTGCCTGTTAGTCGTCGTGCAGGCTCTTTGACACCCTCGTTAACAGTTGTCTATAGAAATAGATGACCTTTACATGAACTGACCTAGATATCTCAAGGTCTGAACGATGTACTTGACAGCTACCTTTATTACATTCTTTTAAAAGCGACAAAATACAAAATAACATGAGAAATAATCTGGAGAAATGTGGTGACGAAAAGAACAAGTGGAAGATTTGGAGAGATTTTGAAAAAAAAAGATTTACTAATTGCAATGGTAATACAAACTTTACTGGCGAAAGAGCTTACAAAAATTCATATTACAGTGCTAAACTTTGCACACACAAAATTACCGTAAACCTTTTAAAATCCATAGATAATCAACACTTCATATATTCCATACACCAAATAGACAATGTCTAATCTCCATAGAATGTGCACAGAATTCCACATATTTGTTTATGCCAATTATAAAATTCACTGAAAATACGATGCAAGTTTTACATTAATTAATTTAATTTACTGACACATTTTATCAATTACATTGTAACATATTATTTTTAAAACATACTTTTATCTTCTATGCGTTTGTCTTCCTTTGTAAGGATTTGTCATCTCTTTTGTCCAGGTATCTGGTTGGTAACCCTAATCATAAAGCACTTTTTTTCTTTTTATATACAAGATGTTGCACATTTTTTTTGTCCCTGAATTCATCGGTGACCGGTCATTTCATCCCCGGTCACTTCATCCCCTGTCATTTCATCTCTTAGTCACTTCATCCCCCAGTCACTTCATCCCCAATTAAATATTTTATTTATAAATATGATTATGTAGAATGCTTTTTGACATTTTATAACATGTTACTAATGCGTTTATAGTGTTTCCTCTTCCACTTTGTATTCTTAATCAACAATCTTATATTATATTGTAAATCTGGGTGTGTACTTAGCTATAGCGCTTTTATTGGATGTGGGGGATGTAATATTATAATATTATCCTGATCATGCCGCTGATAACTTATCATCAAAGGCCAGGTGTGGTGCAAGTAGTGGAAATCTTTTGAGAGATAGAAGTGCGATTTCAATAATTATGACCGTGCCGCTGATAACTTATCATCAAAGGCCAAGGTGTGGTGACAGTACGACCATGTTTCACTTTTTTAAATTTTTCAATCGCTCTTTCTTGATAATGGGCGCGTCATTTTTGGCCTTGAAATAAGGTTTTATTTTTTTTTCTAATAATGGCGGAGTTCACCCATCCTCGGGATATTATATCGCCTGAATAAGTTTGTCTTTAATTCTTTTTAAACATTAATGTGTTACAATTTTGTCATTTAAATAAAAAATGAATACATTAAATATTGCCCATTTCATGATTTTTAAAATTACAATTTGTTAGATAAAAATGATCAGATGATGAAAATAGCAGGGGATGAAGTGACCAGGGGATGAAATGACCGGGGATGAATTGATCGGGGGATGAAGTGACCAGGGGATTAAGTGACCGGGGATGAAGTGACCAGGGGATGAAATGACCGGGGATGAAGTGACCGGGGATGAAATTACCGGGAACCTATTAATCATAGCAATGACAATGACTTTATTTTTTTATGCGTTTTTACAAAGCTTATATTGTACACATTATTTCTCCCACACCCAATCTCGGATCAGGCTGAAATTGGCAAAAATATTTCCTTTACCTGACAACACCTCAAGAATCAATTTTAAAAAATAGGGAAGAAGGAGTAATTGTACAAATTTGTCCTAGCATATGGAATGAGGAATGTGCCTTTATCTTTGTGTCTTTCAGAGTATTTTATTAGATTTTGTTTTTGTATTTGAAGATTATGGTTCGTGTTTTATGTATAATTGCTACTTTACTTTTGAGTCCTCTATCCTGAAGGCTTTTTAAATTTAGTAATTTTACTAAAGGTGTTACTCTAGTTAAATGTGAATATTTGTTTGTTATGAATATCACTGCTCTATTTTGTATCTGTTTCAGTTTCTTAATGTTTTCTTGAATATCTTATTCGTATAGCGTGAGCAAATAAAAATACCCTTTTTGCACAAAGTCATAGAAATGTTCAAATCGGCAAACATAGCACGATTCCATATTTAAGTTGTGGGTTTCACAATAAACATATTGTAGGCCTACATATTTGTTGAAGTAATATATGAAATACCAGAAATAACTCTTTTATTGCCATATATTTTTTGTATTCCATCAACGGAGATCACAAAACAATATCAGACATTAACGATAATCTGATCAATATCAATATTTTTTATTTTGCCTTGAACGCTGCCAAAAAAAAAAAAAATTAGATTTTCATTGATTTTGGCAACAACTACAACATGTTTATGACCTCGTTTTTGAACGCTCAAAGTAGTCTGTACTTTTTTATTTTTTGCTTAAGAAATTCTTTGAACACTAGCTAATAGCCTACATGGAAATCAATTTTATCACCGCTAAGAAGTTTTCATTACTAATGGTGACACCCGAAAAATAGCCAGAGCTTCGTGATGGCCGCCAGTGTAAGGTTGTCTCATAGAGCTATATAAGTTGTCTCATCATACTAATAGGTTTACATGGATTTGTTATTTAGGCATTTTCGGTATATTTATGTCAGAAATACTATAGGTCTAATAAGGCAATCTAAGTAAAATTATATAGGCCTATACATTTTATACGTTTAAAATTCTTATAGCCAACGACAACATATTGTTTTAATTACACTTGTTGGCCCCTAATAGTTATGTGCCCAGTTTCATTGAAACTCTTCGCGCTATGGTTGTAACGCCATTACTTGTTCTGTTAAAGTGGTAACGTGCCCTAATTACACTCTTTGTCCGTACGTCATCAATGGATGACTCCTTGAATATTGATGCAGCTTGTTGATACCACAGACCTATATATTTTTATGTCTCTGACTGATACAAAATCGAAACAAGAAAGAGCTCTCTTAGGTTGATAATAAAAAACAACGTTCTGTTGTCGCAGCATTTCTATAACAAAAAGCTGTCATAATTAAATAATGAATATTTATATTATTATGGTTATATTTCTAGAATGTTACTCTAGATAAATAGAATCTAATTTACGAAACCTGTATTGTCAAGGTACGATTATTAAAATTATTGGTATTAATGTAGGAGGTGAGATATGCAGGATCAGGTTTCTAGAACTCAACTAGGACCTAGGTCTAGGAGGAATACTGAGTAGGAGGCAGTAGGACTAGAACTAGGGAATGACTAGATCTAATAGAAGTCATAGACGACGTAGAAAGAAGTAGAACTGGTCGTGCGGTTTGCGCGCTGGACTGTCATTCGGATTTATCGACGGTCGAGGGTTCAAACCCTGCCCGCTCCCATCCCCCGTCGTCCTGCGGGAGGTTTGGACTAGGAAGTAAACTATCTTCAACTCTGAAGGAACATCCGAAACATGTAAAACATTTTACAAACAAACAAACAACTCAAGTAGAAGTAGACTAAGAAGTCTAACTTAGTCTATCTAAGTTACAGTAAGTAAAATTTATCTAGACTAGAAGTCACCAGATCTACTAATTTTAAAATTAAATCTAGACATTCACAGAGTCAGAGTATTGCCTACTATTGCCAGTACATACACTAATACTGAGACAGAGACTCTAACTCTTGAGTAGTCTTGAGAGTTGAGAGTCTAGCTAGAGTTAGAGTCAGTCTAGTCTAGAGTCAGTCTAGACTTTTACTGGTTAGAATCTAGATCTATAATAATCTATTATCTATATAAGTATATAATATATAGATAATTACTAAATTAGATTTGTTTTAATAGATCTACTAGACTGAAACTAATAATAGTAATCGAGTTTATTATATACTAATAATATAGACTATATTACTATTTATAATATGTATATAATAGTCATATACACTAGTATAATTCATTGACAAATAATTGACATTATACTTATACATTTACATAGACATAGGTATAGATCTAGTATGGTATGTACTTATGTACCGTATGTACTAGACTTAGACTAATAATAGTAATTGAGTTTATTATAGACTAATAAAATAGACTATATTACTATATATAATATGTATATAATAGTCATATAGACTAATTCATTGACAAATAATTGACATTATACGTATACATTTACATAGGCATAGGTATAGATCTAGTATGGTATGTACTTAAGTATAATCGTAAGTAGGCTATTATTAATATAGTCATCAGATGATAGATTCAGATAGATCTATTTTTCTATGTATATAAAATAAGTTAGAATCAGACAAAAATAAAGATCACATCATCATACATTGTATTTTTTGTATAGACTCTAGTAGCTAGTTTATATTATAGTATATGTTATAAATGTCATGTATGTCTTGAACTAGATTCTAGATTGACTAGAATTTGACTTGATTATTTTAGATCCATAAATTCTAGTTTTGATTTTACAAGATCTAGAATCTGATCTAGTCTAACTTCTAAGAATAATTTCAATAATATATATATAAATAAATTATATGGCTCCTTTTGTCTCGAAAGGCAAAGGCCCAGATGAGTCACTGGTTTTGGTTTAATCATTAATATATATATATATAATTAAAAGAATTATAGATTTAGATCTATCACTAAAATCTCAGTCTAGAAGACTAATATTATATTATAATCTAGATCTAGAAATCAAGTTACCTAGTACATATATTATAATTAGATCTATAGAAATATGATATATAATATATTTATAATTTATACTAGACTAGATGAGTAGATCTAGATCTAAATAACCTTTAGACTTTAGATTACTTTAGAATCGATTTCTAGATTACTACACCAGACTGTAGACTATAGTATAGGTACTTTGATACAAATAAATATGTCCCCAGCTCAGATGATGTGTTTATAATATTATCAATAATTAAAAGTACATTTATTGAATTCACTTATTTAAATTCAGTGTATTCTTAACTGAAGACTTAAGTAGGTACTATGACATCTTTACCGTAATGATCTTAATCTGCTAGGGTATACAATTTTTTAACAGTATTACATGGCTAGACTTCCCAAACCCATGGTTTTATTGATTATATTTATTGTTTTTATTTTTGCAAAATTTAAAAAAAAAATCCTTGTGATAATCTTAAAGAAGGATTCGTAAGCTTTTGATTGTCAACAAACATGTTCCTTCAGAATTGAAAACTATTACATTGTATCCTAGCCCAAATTTTTGCCTTTAGCTTTATAAATTATTTCAAATGCAAAGTATAGTTAAATAGGTTCAAAAAAGATTTGGCTATTCTAAGTGCTGTATGAGTTTATGTTTATATTAGAAATAAATGCAGTGTGCGTAAGGGATTCTTATCTTTGGTATAGAAAAATATATATGGGTTTGGTGTATGGACTGGCATACACACAAAAAGAGAAAAAAACCATCAAGAGTGAGATTGTGGATTCTGAGGGTAAAATAAAAATTCTTATTGTGAAATTCTGTGTACTGTACAAAGTCTTTGAAGTTGCACAAAGTCGAGAAAAAAAAAAAAGAAATAATTTTAGTGTTTAGCTATTGGAAGGTTTAAAAACAACAGAAGTAGAATATCTATGTATTTTTAATTCTATACCGGGTACTATGATATTAATATAAAAATTCTTGTGTATATATATATATATATATATATATATGTATATATATTTTTTTCCAATTGTTTATGTATATCTTTAAGAAGAAAATTGTAGCTAATTGGCCACATGCAGAAATCTTGAGTTTGAGTGTTATAATGTTTTTAAATATTTAATCATAAAATTTGAATTTGGTTTTAAGTTTTTCAATACGGTCTCAAGGGAACTCCCCTTAACAATATTTATCTTTCTCTAATCAATGTTTGCCAAGAATAATTTAATAATAGATTTATGTAGGTAATGAGGGGAAGATGTTCAGATTTTAATTTCACTCACTCACTGAAACCTCAAATTGGGTATTGGGTTGTAGGTTAAGGTTTAATTGAATCTTTGTGAGTACTCTAAAGTAATGGGATGAATAACCTTGGTGAAGGAATCATGACTCATAATGAGTCTTAGAAGCTAATCTAGCTTTATTTCTTTAAAGCTTTTAGGAGCCCCTCTTGTTTGCATTGTAAATACTTATTTCATCTCCTGGTATTGTATAATTAGCTATTTATTATAGCATTGACTTTCAAAGGCCTGAATTAATCTTTTAGCTTTTGCATCAAGAATTTTACTATTAATTTATTCTTATTACTTTTATTTACCTTATTGTTTTAAACTCTATTACTGAATGATAAATTAAAGTTTAACAGGATTTTTGACAGATAGGTCTATCACAAACTGGTCATCAAGCATGTTTTTTTAAATCCCATCTCGGACCGTCGGACCAGAGATGGTCCTGGCGTCTATGGCTTATTAGAGGCTGTTAGCTTACAGTTAGAACCTAAAGTGTTGTAGGTCAATATTTAGTGGTTTAGATTAATTCAGTTTAGGCAAACATGCAAGTACACCTATTTATAGCTTCATCCTTAGATAGTACCGAAACATAGATTAAATTGTAGTCTGTAAGCCTATTATTGAGATCTATGTTTAGATCTACAGTTATATAGATCTAAGAGAATAAGGAAAAACCTACTCTAAAAGAAAAAAACCCATCACCACCCTACATGTTAACTAACCAACTCAAAAGTCAAGAGAAAGATTTAAAAAATGTGCCGCAATAGCTGCTCTGTATAAAAGCGCATTTATAATGTAAAGTTGCATTTCTAATTATATTAACATGCCTTGCCTTTGTAATGAAATATGTTTGGTGCATATTCATATATTTTAATCACATTATTATGTTTTAAATATAAACGTTAATAAATTCCATAATAAGCATTAATGGAACGACGTCCAATTTAAACATATTAATAGAAATGTAGATACAAGGTGTACTTTTTACTATCCGGCCAACTATCCTGCAGTGATATTCGTCCGGAGCCGGAGCTATATCCGATGCACCCCTAATAAAAACTACCATTTAATGAGAATTGCCAACATTTTATTGTTTTCGAAATTCTTCATAGTTTGACCATAATGAAAAGGAACGGGCATGTTTTTTTTTTTTTTAAAGTTCTTTTTAGGGTACTCAGTCTCCTGGTTGGCATCTCCTTCTTGCACATAACCATTAACAAATTATCAATAATTTACGAGTTTTATGATGAACCAGAAGTGAAATATAAACTACTAGTCGACCCACAGCGTAGCATAGCCGCTATTTAGTGACGGGTGAACACTTCCTGAAAGTCACAGTTGTCCAAAGGGGTGGGTTTGGGCCAACGACTGTAAGTGAATGAAAAGAAGGAACTCTGGAGAGAGCAACATTCAATTGTCCATGACTGAAAACAGGTTTTGGAAGATACAGGCATGTCTTTTTGAACGTTTGGCCTTGTGCTTTATTCATTGTGATGTCATGCGGACGTTCTCGGAAGTGAATAGTGTTAGTAGCGGGAAGTATTTGAGACATCGCCACAATTTCAGCCTCGCAACCATAAACGCCGGAAGTATTTATGTAGGCAGCGTATTGTCGAGCAGAGTGTATGTCTGTTCTTCCGTAAGAACAACAGACAGGGCGTCGCCATAATTATCCAATGTTCGCAAACAAAGCTTACAGCTATCTTGCGGAGTTCGAGAGCAACAGTTTCGTCGATGACATTTTTCCAGAATTATGCGACTGATAGAAATAAACAGTTACCGGATGCAGGAATTTCGACTACATTAAAAAACCTGTGGACTAAATATATTTGAAGCGAAGGGCAATTCGAAGGGGCCAAATCAAAACCAAGTGACAGAACAAACCAGCAACTCTTGTAATGACGTGTGTAAAAAGAATACACACCGAAATGGAGTCAAATAGAGAATGTATACAGAGAAAGATGACTTGTTCTCCCCCTCTTTTTTTTTTTTCTAGCCGTGCTCTCTGTCGAGGCGAAAGTTACGTGGGGTAACTTGCAGAAATAAGAGTGTTATCTTTCCATGACTTGATCGTGGTGTAACGCATGGTTGGGCCATGAAGAGAAATTATGTATATAGAAGATAACCAACAACTTTCCAATGGCGTAATAAAAATGTTTTAAAATTGAGCAACAATTATCCATATTTGAATCATTATGACTTTTAGATCAGTGTTATGGAGCATTATAGTTTACAAATGCTTACACATGGATAATGAAAATGACATGCAACAGCATTGATTGGAAATATATTCGTTTTTAAATTGCAGGACTTCCGTGAGCTAACGGGATTAATTCAGAGCCGAAAGTAAAATCAATATACAATGGGTCTCCACAAGAGACTTCCAAATTAAATGAGACCCGCAACTTAGGGTTTAAAAAAAAGGATGACGATGTCATGAGAAGGACAGATGAAATAAAAAAATATTGAAATTATAGTTTACAATTACTGAAACGAAATATATACGTTTATAGAAATCAGGGGTGAGAATTAAATGTATACAAGAAGACAGACTTCATTTTTTTTTCATGCTGAAAAGGAAGAACATCAGTGCACTAAGAAGTCCATATATACAAAACAAATAAATATCTCTGCCTGTGGTCCCGTCTGGGGAATGAGCCACCAACTTGTTTCCTCCCAGCGTCTCGGTTCCGATCGAGTCCCACCTGCTGTCCCCATGTCTTGCCCATCTGCTACCTAATCTCGGCGCCATGTATTTCTTGGTCGTCTCCTCTTCCTCTTTCCTTTGGGAGTTCCAGGTAAGGGTTAGTAGCTCGCAGAACCAGTTCATCTTGACTCGCTGGTTCCTAACTTAGAATTGAACTTTTTTTAAATTTTGCTGTCTTGTACATGGTCCGAACGTTACTTGTACCGATGGTGGTGATGGTCCTGGTGGAGATGATTGTATTTGGCCTGTCAGATTCCAGATGACTATGGCTTTCACGGACAATGATTCTATCAGCTTTCTACTAATTCAAGTTACAAAATGAACACACTAACCGGTGACTAACCGCGTAAGCTAAATAGATATAATAACACTTATATACTAATCCCTTTTTGAAAATAAAAGACACATTTGTGAAAGTGCAAGATTTTCTCATTAATATATACTTATCAAATCGTAACAGCTGTGATGCCCCACATCTGGTTCACCTATCAACGTCTCGGACTTGTCTGACCTACAAACATAATTGCGCTCCTGTGTGACCTAACGTTTATCATGCGCTTACTGCAGTGGTCACGTGCTGTTCTCTTTGGCGCTTGAAAGCACACACACAGATCTGCATTAATAAATCCTTATCTACAGTTTTATTCTCAGTGCTTTTGTTACGCCCTGTTACGGAGTGTGCATGACCTCATCGTCACGCACTGAAACATAAAATATTTGTTTAGTCAATGAAACATTGTGAGCTTCAGCACGTTTAGTGAAACATTACAAAGTTTTATAATTGTGTAAACCCGCGTTGTAGTTTTCTCCTTTCATTATATTTATTTTTGTACAATGTGCATTTCATTTCTGTCCAGTAGGCAGTAAGTATACAGTAGAACTAAATTCTAAAAATACCTGCTTAGTAGAAAGGATAAACTTGACTTGTAGTAGGCCTACTGTACTCAGTGGGACCAAAAGGAAATGGCCTTTAAGTAGTGCATGGGCTACTGTTCAATGGAATGTCGAACTTGCTATTTAACTTGGAAAATACAAACGTTTTGAAAGATTCATTTTTAGGTTTAATACAATAAGGCGACCGTTATGATGACCTTTTAAGCGTCTTTCTCTGATCAGATAACTCTTAGTGCACAGTTAGATTTGAAAGAATAAAATAAAATGCACTACAGATATTTTACAGTTTCTATTATTAACTTTGAAAATCCTTATGGCTGGAACCTACCCTAAACCTGCTTGAGTGGTTACGGATCTCTAAAATGGCTCTAATGATTTTCCTATCAATTTTTCATTTTATCTATTCTTAGGGGGGAAAATACTAGCTAATTGGCCGCACAGGAAAAACTCTGGTTTGACAGTTATACTTTTTCAAAATATAATCATTTTAAAATTCAATTTAGCTTTTTTAAAATTTAGAACACACTAAGTGGGAATTCCCGCATTTATTTAATGAAGAGCTTAATAAATAAAATAGATAAACCAAAGACCTATATATATTTTATATCTAGACTGAACTTGGAGATCTTTAAACACTACAAAAAAATGTCGAGAATTTTTTTTTTAAAAGTTGAAACAAGGCGTTGTTTTGTAAAGTAGTTATAAGGAGTAATTTTTTTCAACCCTAACCTATGTAACATATATTTTAATTTTTAGATATAGATCTAGTAATTGAACATCAAAAATAAGAGTACTCTCGTCTCATAATAATTATTTTGCAATTTTTAGATACATAATCTAGAACGAGCTAGGTACCGGGTAATCAATCTATTTAAATGTACATAAGATGATTAAGATCAATAGACATGAATTATTTCGATCTAGGATTTTTGAAATATTAACTCAATGGAAACTAACAGGAATGGCTTTGTTTCATATATTTGCGTGAATATATAGTTCTGTGATTAATAGCCCATTCTAAAAAAAAATCCGAGAAATGAGTTTGCATTATTTCTAAACTTTGAAAACTAAAGATCATTACTTTTTAAGACAGAAACGATTGATTTTCTTAGATTTGGGGCGACTTCCATTACAGCTTGAAAAGAGTTATGTACATAAAAATCTATATATATAGGTCTGTGAATCGATCAAGCGCGGACAAGAATTTGTTTCCGATTTCCAGTCTAGATATAATATGTCTATGAGATAAACATTCAGGAAAGTTTTGCTCACCCCCTTATGTACAAATCAGCAGTATTCTAGTCTAGACATATGTCTCATTAATGTTTTCCAAGTCTATATCTATATCACCAAATTAGAATTTTCTTTACTCTGTGTAGATTTATACATGGGCGTAACCAGGATTTTTTCCAGGGGAGGCTTTTTTAAAATTCACTAGTTAATATGAGTGAAGGACAACAGTTTTAAAACGGAGGGATTGTGTGACTTTTTTTTTTTATGTTACTTGTTACAATTTAATTAAATAGGGATATATTTTTTCTGTAAAATAGAGATTGGATTTATTAAAAAAAAAAAGTGAAACGCTTGAATAGTTTTCTTTTCCCAATGTAGTGCTTTTTAAAACAGTTCATTTGCTACTCACTGATGTGCGTGTATTCGTTATAACTATGCAGGCCACTTACCAATACTTTAAATTCCAAGCATAGTCCAGTTCCTACAGTCCTGTCCAAAGTATATTCAGTACTAAGAAATGTTTCTTCTACACACAGTAGACCCCACACACATATTCACGTTTTCAGTTCACTCAGAATCTTATGCTGTCCAAACTATTGGCAGAGTTAATTACCGGTATGTTTGTACAAAATGATATGGCATAGATTTTATTAAAGATTTTGTGTGACTAGCCAGTCAGAATTTATCCAGATCTAGCAACTACTAAACGTTACTATCCCACATTCATTTTGTTTAGCCCTAAAATGTATTTTTACCCCCACCCTCGCTCTTAGTTGTGTGTGGTCTGTCGGTCCGTCCGTCTATCCCGTTTAGATCTCAGAAACTAGAAAAGGAAATGAAAATCGGACATCATATTTTAGACCTTTACAAGTTCTAATACAACGGCTTCTTTTTTCTTTTTCAAAAGTGAACCAATTAATTTTTTAAAATTAACTATGCAAGAAGATTTTTCATATAAATACACCATTTTTACAACTATTCACTATTAAAAAACGCCGGAGAATGCTTAGTAAGGAGCATATATCCATGCAAACAGTTTTAATTTTTCAAAAACAGGTTTTAATAAAAATTTGCAATACTAAATTACGTACTTTCAGTCATACAAGCTACTTATATTTCAAACAAATTGTTTACTTTTTTTTAAAAAAAGAGAATTATATTTAATATGCATATAAGTCGAATGTAATTTAAAACAACAATTATAAGCTGCGTTTCATATTATACACTTGAAATGCATTTACACATTTAAACAAATGGAGAAGTTTCTTCTTAAGGCCTTGAATAATAAGGCTGGTTTGTCGACGCCTTGCATAGGTCTGAACTGTGGTGTCAGCAGTGAGCGCGTCATTAGAAGGCTGTATTTTTATGCATCGTATATTTGCAGTTTATGTTCCCGTTTTGTATCTAGGACTCATTAATGGGTGATCCCTAATCTACTAAGTGGACGCTAAGTGTTAGTAGTAAGCAGGACATTACATAGAACATGTTCTGACTTTATAGTGTCATTTATTTATTTTTTTTACTGTTAGAGCGTGTCGCCAGAAAGTGTGTGTAATTTGTTCTAGTTAACCGCCATGTGGTGTTGTCAGCTCATCGATTACCAACAGAGTCTGGACTATAACAGTGTCAGCACTAGTCATTATCAGTAGCCTATAGTAATGAAAAGTTTTGCTTCGATGGCAAACGTACAACTTTCATGCATGCTGGGTAATATATTTACAAATATTGACTGAGAGTTGATGTGTCGATTCAATGATTGTAACTTATATTACCCTTCTAGTGATAAGAACTATATATGGGTATTAGGCTCTTTTATACGCACTTAAGACTAGTCATAACTGTATGGACTGCACTTTACAAAGTTGTTTCACTGCCTACGTGTGTTTACTTGGTGTATTCACCGTGTTGAACAAAGACTGTGCCGTAAAACGGAATTGTTTTGATTCGTTTTCTCTGTATTGACTCATAGAATGCATGTATAGGTGAGCTCATATAAATGTACGTTTAAACGTGTGTTTTTCAATGGTTTTTTTTTTGTTTGTTTCGGAATCAACACTCCAACAATGTAGATCTGTATGTAACCTGAGTGCATTATTACGTAGCGTTGCACTCTGTTGACTCCTTTTTTTTATGGCACGTATTTCTGACAGAAACTCGCAGACACTAGCCCATCATAGCCAGTGATTTAGGCGAGCAAGGCCTGCTCGGATTTCTGAGCTCGTTGGATAATGTTGACCATACTGATGAGAAAAATCAACAGACGGAATCTTGAACTGATAGAGTTCCACGGGAAAAGTATAGCTCTTAGATCAGAACTCTCTTAATGTCATTTCTGGAAATGGACAACTAACTCGGTTAGGTCGCGACATAAGAGTAGATCTAGAAGCAGCCCTAGAAAAACAATAGACAAGCTGTTTTCATGGAGCGTTTTTAAGTGAAGCCAACGTAGCTATGTCTATAATAGATATTGTGAGACGAATGATAACAGCGTTGTGTTTTTCACATTTCTTTGAAATTTGTAATTACCTCGAAGATACGTTACAAACTTCAGCAACTATGGTCACATTTTGTTAATCAATTGTATTTCTAAACATACAAAAAAAAAAGGTTTTGGAAAATCTGATTTGGTCTTCACATTTTCATTGTGCTCCAAATAATTGCAAGGGTTACTTTGGGTCTTACAAAGAGGGGGGTGGGATAGGAAGAAGAAAAATACTTGTTTTAAATTTCGAATAAGTATGTGATCTTCTGGCACGTACCACCTACTAAAGGTTTGTGCGTTACTTGGTTTCATCAATTGGATAGCTATTATCACTCAAGGCTACATCTACATTACTAGCTATAGATGAAATAGAAATGGATTTACTAAGGTAGCAGCCAAAAAAAAAAGTATGTTAAGAAACATCCATCCACTTTTTTCTGGACTAAAACAATTTCAGAATTCACCAAGGGTCGTAACAAAGATATGACAAAAAAATATATAAACTAAAAGCGACATTATAATTGTGAGGTATTTTACCAAACGTATTTATAACATTTTTATTTTGCTTTTAAGTTGTTTTTTTAGAAATACATTTACAAAAGCTACATTGTTACTTATCAGTTCATTTTTCATTTTTCTTTATTTTTTTACTCAAAGACCCTTATTTTTCCCTTTAATATTAGAACCTGTTTTCTATTGTATGACTTTCTCATGTGTATATCTATGTTACAACAGAACTTCCAGAAGGATGAATTCAGTGCTGAATACTTTGTAGATTTCCACACCATTGCGATCTTTACACGTAACTCATCAGGCCGAGAACTAGTAACTTTGGGACAGTGTGAAAAACGTTTAAAAGTTCTGTTGGTCTGGCGCTTTCCGTCCAAGAAAAGCACTTGCTTACAGGGATGCTCAACACTACTGTAAGAGTATTGCTGAGTGAGATTCCATCAAATCTTGAGTTTTATCTGAAAGCTCGTTGTAAGTTTTAAGATTTCTAAAGTTTTTTCCTCACTTTAATCAATCCTCTCCATCCCTTTTGCTCTCTCTCTCTCTTGCTTTTTATTTCTCTCTTTCTCAGCTCGCTTAAGCTTTTGCTCACCTCTGACAAGCTGCTTGTTTTGCTTATGCTCTTATCAGTGCTGCAAAGTGTGATTTCATTCTATGGTCGCTTAGTGTTTTTACTTCACAAAAGAACAATGGCTTTCTTAGCATCCTGGCGTTCTTAAGATGGTGTGATGAGTTTTAGAACGTTGTGTCAAGTGTAAACTTCATACAATCTTTAACTATTTTCATCCAATAAACCCTTATTCATAAAAGCTTAAGTATTGGACCAGACTTGTCTCTAAAAAACCAACAGGAACTCTATTATTCTTCATGCTCTACTAGTTGTTCCTTTTTTATCCCTCATTATTACATTCATATTCAGTTTTTCATCAATTATCAATATATAATGTTTTGATCATGTCAGTCTCTAGGAATGTCCCCCCCCCCCCCCCCCCCAAATCGTGCTGTTTCTATTCTTTCTAAAAAAAACTATTAGTTATCTATCATATTTATACATAACTCGGGAAAAGAAAAAAAAAAAAAAGAAATTTGATTATGATATTTTGTTTATTAATAGTAACAAACTTATGATATTTTGAGAATCTGTAAGCTTTAGGAAGTATTTTATTTCTGGAAAAATGTTTTTTTTTAATGCATTACAGGAATCAAACACTATATAGTTCAATGTCTTTTTTTATAACCTTGTAAGATACTGCAAGCACTTCATAGCATAAAAACGTCTTTTGTTTCGCCGTCGAAGTCCTTGTCGTTCAGCAGAACCTATTAGTTTCTTGTGATATGAATACTGCCAACCTAATCATTTCGACCAATCCACTTTCTCGTTCATCTCTTCCTTTATGTGACTGGGCTAGGTTGGCGGAAACAAATCGTCACCAAAATGCATGCATAATTCAAAGGGTGTAAGCAAGGAAAAAGACAAGATTCTGAATAGAAATATAAATGCGAGAGATGCTTTGCATTGGTCCTAAATGCTTACAGCAGAATTTATAACTTCAATCAATAGCTAGAACTAGAAAAATAATTATGTAGACACCACCTTCGTCTAATTTGTTATATGCTTCCCATAGAAAATGAACCAGAAAAAGTTATAGAAGCAACAGAGACGAACATTGAATCGAATCAGAGCGTCTTATAGCATGGACTTCAGCCTTCCATGATTTCGGATCAAGATGAACTGTCTGTTCACGACTGATATCTAACTTTTTTTTTGCCCTATTTTATTTTACCTTATTTTATTCTTAGACTAATAACTCTTGTAAGCCTACTGATCTTTCGAGTAGATCTTTTATGAAAGCTTTCCAAAGCCCTCTTAGTTTCATTTGCTTTGTTTTTCCCTTACTTGTAGACATGTTAATTAATAATAAGCACTATGTGCTATCCCACGTTGCACAGCGTTAGCATAGTTCCAATGACATACTTCGAGGCCAGACAGACATTTTGATCTTAAAGCTATGACATGTTCTAAGCCAATGTTTCCCAAACTTTTTTATGTGTGTCTAGTAGATCCCTCGCAATGTTATCCCGTTTTCTGTAGACCCCCTGCTGAACTCATTCTGCATTTTTGACAATTCATCCACTCCAAATGCATTTCTTTCACTGATTTCGTGTTTAGATTTTAATGAATTTCAAATAAAATACGAAGCAAAAAAAAAAATAGACATATTTTATTATTATCATCTATGTATTGTTTAAATGTGAATTCACCAAACACCTATTATTGGGCTGCTTTCTGGTGATACATGTAATCCTTAATATCTGATAACTATCAGGTGTCGTCTTTTTGAAGCCAAAATAGTTGATATCCTTTTTTTTTTAAATTGTACTTTAAGCTCATCATTAGTATTTATTCCGAGCAGTTCATCTTGTAATGTTACATATCCGTCTCTTCAATGTCTATATTATCATCATATGGATTAGTTATTCATTAAAGTGCTACCACATTTATAATATTATCACACCTTAGCTGAAAATCGCAATAGAAGGCATTTTAATGTTCAACATAAGCCTAAGCATAATCTTCTTGACAGTTTGAAGTAAATGAGGACGTCTGGAAAGTTTTCACCTTTAGCCCTCCAAGGGTTTGATAATCCTTTATTAATTTATTAGTAAGAAATGATGAGATCATGGACTTCTTGTATATCAAATTTAGGGTATCATTAAATGTATGTAACAAGTTTGTTCAATATTCTATAATTTCCATTTGATAACTGGTTTGTTTTAAACTTGGATCTCTAACATCCAAGAACTCTGAAACAGTATTAAAAGATAAGAAAATATTGTTAGAATTAAGCCTTTCGACAACTATTATACTTCATTGTGAAGGAGCAAGTTCTCAGCAAAAAGCAGTTCTTCGTGGATTAGTTGATTGATAATAAAACAAACATAAGTGTTGTGGAGGGTCGTTGACTTGTATGCACCAAATTGCTGGTAGACAACTAAACCGCTGTAGGCGTATTATATCTCATAAAACTTGAAATAGCTTGAATAATTTTTTTTGTGAACAATATTACATATAACTTTTATTACATTATAGACAAAATCAATTTGAGATTAAATGAAATAAATGTAGTGCATTGAAGTAATAATATAAAAATGGCATTTTGAACAAAATCTTACTCACTACAAAAACACGCATGCCTTTTCACTCTGGCTATCTGGAGTCGTCTGACAGCTGACAATACCTGCTTATCTTGGGGTGTATGAAGACCACTGTTCTAAACCTATATTGCCAACTTTTACCTATAGACCTTTAGTCTATTGAGACAAAATATGCTTTGTTGATACTAGACTTACTAACAAAATCTGCTTTGTTGTTAGATTTAGAACATTATTTGTGTCTACAAACATATCGCACGGTACAATCTTTTGTTAAAAATGTGTCTGTCTTATGTTAACGCTACCTTTACTTACAAATGTTTACAAAAGCCCAGCATGAAGATGAAAAGAAACATTCGTCTATGATGTGCAGTGCGTTAGTTTTTATTCAGTAAAATGCTCACAAGTCCTCAAGCAAAAAACTCGTATGAAAGCACAGTACTGACGACCTTACTGTATTAACCAATGCTTTAATAATAATAATAATAATAATTGCAGATGTTCAGCCCTTTCACCGACGCATATATATTAACTGTTAACATGACTTTCTTTGATGCTTTGTTCTCTTCTGCGTCAATAATAGTTGTGATGAGAGTTTTATTGGGTTTAATCATAACATAGAAACAAGCAAAATAAAAAAAATACTTAAAAAAAACAAAACAAATTAGTTTGGATCAGTCATGTAACTAAATTTGTAATTAGCCTCAAAGGACAATCTATAAAGGGGACTAATTCAGCTTCAGTCAAGTTGTATTTCTTTCCTTTGGAAAGGAGACAAATTCAGCGTATAGCTCCACTTCAGTCAAGTACTATTTCTTTCCTTTGTTTGAGATACAAAGCTAAGTACATTATTACTAATACCTAATTAACTAATTGGTTATTTTTTTTTCTTGTATTGTCAGGTAAAAGAAATAATTGTGCAAAATTTCTGCTAACTAATAACTGAGGTACCCGGCTTTTTCAGCGTTTTCTATTATTCCCCCCTCTCCTTTAAAGAAAATATTTAAGAAATAATAATTAAAAAAAACAATGTAAAAAACGCTTTAAAAGAAACAAAAAACAACAAACAATTCCATTCGATTCTCCTGAGGGGGAAATAAGCGATTTAGAATCTCCATCACGTTAACAAATAGCTGCTTAACATCTTTGCGACCTTTACGTTTTCGTTAGAGGCTAGATACATAAACCTCTCCTGTGTCAGAAAGGGACCCAGTATTCTTAGCGACATTGAATTTTAAAGAGAAAACAGACAATCCTGACCTTTAGAGGTGAGTGACCAAATAGCTAAACATTTGAACGGGTTAAAAATGGTTTCTTTAAATTTTAACCTGTGAGATTCAACTGCATGGAATTGATATTTAGAAAGGTGCTGAAAATCAAAATAAACTTTAATGTATTGAAATAAAGTGACTAGATCTTCTGGGACATTCAAATGTGAATGATTCACCTAAACCTTTCCTTAGGTGAAAGGATTTCATGTAACAAATGTGAACTTGTAGGTATTTAACCCTACAAACATATTTCATTGAGTCATGAATATGCATATTTTGATCGGACACCGAGCCTGGTTAAGAATAGAATTTGGATCTAAAAGATTCCCCACCTAAATTATTACTTATCGGTGTATCCTCATTGTAAATGTAAACGAATAGAGTTTGATTTGACTAGTTGCCATATTAAGTCAAATATTTTAGTCTGCCCCGTCCTTGGGTGTGCATTTTATTCATATCTGACAAACATTAAGTTTTAGATTTCATGTAACAAATGTCAACTTGTAGGTATTTAACCCTACAAACATATTTCATTGAGTCATGAATATGCATATTTTGATCGGACACCGAGCCTGGTTAAGAATAGAATTTGCATCTAAAAGATTCCCCACCTAAATTATTACTTATCGGTGTATCCTCATTGTAAATGTAAACGAATAGAGTTTGATTTGACTAGTTGCCATATTAAGTCAAATATTTTAGTCTGCCCCGTCCTTGGGTGTGCATTTTATTCATATCTGACAAACATTAAGTTTTAGATTTAAAATATATTTAGTCCAAATCCCATGTGTTGATTTTCAGTTCGATCGAATCATTGTAGGAATTTGTTTCTAGCGGTCAAACATAGCCACATTTTGCTTTAAATATTTTATATATGTCCGTTATAAGACGTTTAGTTGAACAGGAAGGTGATCTTACGACAATCAAGACTATAGGAAACGATACAAGCTGTAATTCTTTCACACCTCAGTGTCGGCACGTCCCAGATTAGTTTGATTGAACGACTTTATTTGACCAAAGCTTTTTTTTTTTCACCTCTACGACTTATAGTGCATTGGAGAAGTACATTACTGAAACTCTACTGCGGCGGTTAACTCGTTGGTTAGCTTGATTGGGGGGAGGGGGAGAGAGAAGCGCAAAATAATTTTTTTTTTTGGTCTTGAGGAGCGTCACTAATAAAACACACTGAGTCCAAAATAAGCGTCGGATCAGATTCTGGAAGTGGATTAGCCATAGAGACATAATATTTTACTATTTTCAGTATTTATCTTTTAGAAGATTCGTGTCTTAATGTGCTTTATGTAGATAAAAAAATTCCAAGATTAAAAGAGTGACATTTATTCAATTTGTGCTCACTCTGTCAAAGGACAAATATTTTAAAGTTTACAGCGTCTAACCAGTGAAGTTCAGGTGTGGGAATTACAGTTAGATTATAACGATAAATATTATACACATTATAGATCAGTTAATACAATTTCATGATTATACGTTACACAATTGATTGGATGGATACATCTCTTAGATACAATAATCAGAAACAAGGTAGACATTAAAAATATTACAAAATAAATAATTAGATGTATGTATGCAACTATGCATTTTTAACGATTCTGTCGACGCACAGATTTAGGACGGATGTGTTTTCACTGTAGAACTTTGACTACATATTGACACTTGACAACATAATGACTTTAGAAGGATGTGTTTTCACTTTAAAAACTTTTGACTACATACTGACACAATACCCTTTGTTGTCCATTGTATTACTGAGTCGTTGAGTTCAGTGAGATCCTTGCACTGTCAAATTTTCAATCTAAAAATGTGCAGTACCTGCACTCTAATATTCGTTTTGAAAAAAGTAGTCTACTTCAAGTTGACATTGTATTCGACAATGTTGAAACCTAGTAGATGATCTAGCTGTCATTGCCCCTACCAACATTCGTCATGGAGTCCTACAAATGTGTTATCGTGACCAAGTGTAACATTTAGATTTTGGACAGGGCACTGATTCAACCTCAAGGGAACACAATTTCAGCTCCACCGGTCTGTGCGTGTGTGCTGAATTTCTTTTTGATCTGTCTCTCAATCTTTAGCAGAAAAACTACAACAAATTCAACTATTCTCTACAAATTCCGTTATCTATGTATCTATTTTGACCAGATCAGCATCAGATGATATTTCAGTAGATGGAAGAAAAAAAATGAAAAGGAAATAAAGGAAAGGGCTCTGACAAAAAGATTTGGTAACAAACATTTAGACACAATTAATTCAGATTCAATTTAAAAATTATTTTTTTTTCTCCAGCTATGGTCTACTGCAGCCGCTGGGATGGCATCCTCGCGGACATTAATCCCTAAAAAGGGAAGCCGGGCATCATTAACCTCTTTACCTGCAGAGTTCCATTCTCTGAACAGACAAGTGGTAAGTAGGTCATCCAGATTTGTAACCATACACACAAACTTTCTCCATGCTTTGTTATTGTTGTTTGGTCTGTTGGTTTGTCATTTGAAAGGGTTTTATTATTTCTTTTTTAGTTTCTATTTTTTATCCCCCCCCCCCCCCTTTTTTTTTTTAAAATAGATTTTTGTTTTCTGTTTGCCTATCGCTTTTTAGACCTACTGATTAGTTATGTTGAACAACTTTTTTAAAAATACTAGTTACAATGCAAGGATTTACACATATATAGTGGCGCATTACAGATATTGTTTTGTTGAATTTTGTTTTAAATTACCCAAACACTCAACTTCAGTAGTCTACCATTATATGTTCTGTGCTGTCAAGACCCAGAATCACCCCCTCCTCTCGTTACTACATCAGTTTACCTCACTTTAATATATATATATATATATGTACCAGTATTATTCCATTGGCTCTTGATGGCAAGTTGTCTACGATGATTCTCGCTCTTTGTGCGTGTAATTACTTTGAATGTATATAAATTAAACTAATGACAACAATGTCACAACATAAATGACCACATAATGAATATCGGTACTCATAATAAAGTCAAACTCTCTAATTAAAACTAATATTTAATATTCTAAATAGGCATCGATGGCCACTTTAAAATCATGTAATAAATGTAAAGATTGATTGATGAATGAATTAATAATTGCAAATATAGATTGTTAATAACATAAAATAATAACATAAGACAAGTGGCTTCAATACTATATACCAATAAAACTATTGTATCTGTTAACATAATAAACAATAAAGACATAATCAACAAAACAGCAATTAATCACCCATGCCAATCAGACCACCACGGCTACTCCTCCTCTATGCACTGGACCCAGCGCCGCAGACTGCATAAGAGTTCAGTACCGCTGTCCATGTCATCTGATGTCAATCATTGTCTTGCTGACTACGCCACTGTCGCTACCATCTATTCTGTGTCTCTACGCTTAGACTGCCACATGCTCAAGACTGCCACCCAGACTGCCATCTACCGCCTTCGGACTGTGACTGACATTGACTCTAACTCTGACTACGAACTGCCTGTCACTCAGATTGTCACTAAGACTGTCACTCTAAATAGACAAATAATCAAAATATGGTAACAACTAGCTAAAGCGCCATTCTATTTAATCATAATCAACTAACATCTAAAGCTATATATATAACTAATAAAACATTTGTTCTTACCCTGGTCCCTATGAATTAATTCCTACATGTTGTCTCTGGCAAACAACTCACACCTCTTGGAGCCAAGATCGCGAGCCAGCCTCGGCGACTTGCTCCCAATGTCTGTATGTGTCATTCACCAGAAAACGCCTAGCACACGACACACGTCCCTGCCAACACTACATGGCGCTGTGTCCCGACTGCTCCAAAACTCTACTCTATATAGGCTGAGACCCTAACCCACGGCTAAACTAACGCTACTAAATCGTCCGTGTCTGTCCCATCCTACGGGTATCGAGTCGCCCTACCAGGTATAAATCTAAGTGTCACACTGTTCGTACCTTTTGTCTGTACTCTGGCAAGTCTGTCGTTGAGCCGTGGAAACACCTTACAAAATAATTAACTTTGCTCACACACACACACATATCTGTGACATTTGCTAGTTCTTTTCTTAGGGACAATCTCATCTGCTCATATTACGATGTTTGGAGGCTAATTTGTTTAAATAGTTACGAACGTCAATATTTACAAATGTTCTTCTGTATTGCGTACACATTTCTTTTAGCTGTACGTTGTAAGTGTGATAGTGAAACGCGTATTATAACACTTTCACATAATACATGAACATACCGGCCTGCAAACAATATCAAATGTAGTATCCGGTTTTATTACTGGCAGCATTTACATTCCTATAATTTATTTTAACACTATAACAAAACACAACCTTACATTTTAGATTCAGATCCTAACGTTAAGTAGATTGGGGAAAAATAAATGCTACGCGTGAACATAGGAGGCGCGGTGGCTGAGCGGTAAAGCGCTTGACTTCCAAGCCGCGGATACCGGATTCGAATCATGGTGAAGACTGGGATTTTTAATATCGAGTCTACTCAGCTCTAATGGGTACCAAACCCTAGTTGGGTAAAAGTAAAGGAGGTTTGTCGTTGTGGTGGCCAAATGACACCCTCGTTAACCGTGGGCCACAGAAACAGATGACCTTTACGTCAACTGCCCTATAGATCGCAAGGTCTGAAAGGGTAACATTTTTACAGGTGAACATATCAGTTATGACTACAGAAACTGGCTACTTTTGGATTAGGGCCTCAGCAAGTCATACTTGTTACTGTTAATCTGTTAACAGAGGTTTTACCTACGTCTGGGAATTCTTTTATGACGCTTCGAATTTATGAATATGTAAACACTTCAGTATCGGTTTGTCTGCGCTGTAAAAAAAAAAGGGGGGGGGGGGAAACATATACATATACTCTTTGTCTTGGAATTGAGGCCTCAGAGTTACGGCTTATACATGCTCTTTTGTTGTTGTTTTTTATCAATATATAATAGAGTTAATATCTGTCTACATTTCATGGTCGATAACTTTAAACAATTTACCATAAATCACAGTTTTTAATAAATTCTCTCCCTTGTCTTTAGGAAGCATTGTCATGATTCAAACCATCCTCTTATCTAAAATCATAGTGGAAAAATTGACACAGATCATAACATAATAATTACATCAAATTTTTTGTTTCTATGTATATTTTACCGGCAAAGTACGAAATCCGGCATTCTCTAAAATGTCTAGGCATTCTAAAGAATGTCTGAAGGTTTCTAGTATTCTATAGAATGAGATCTGGACGTTTCAGAGAGCGAACAGAGAGAGAGAGACAGACAGACAGACAGGTACAATTATAGATGACTTCCACACAGGTGGTATCTCATGGTTTAGTAATGAAGTAGAAAAAATATCTTGGAAAAGTTCAGATAGTGGTTCAGCACATTCTTTTAAGATTCGCCCTTTTATTCCATCAGGCCCACCAGCTTTCATTGGGTTGACATTTTTGAAAATGATCCAAGCTGCTCCACAATTATTCATAGTCCATGACAATACATGAATCAATAAAAATAATTAACCAATTAGTTAAACTAATTAATCAATAAGTGTTAATTAATCAATTTTGTTTTATTTAGAAAATGGAGAGTTATACACTTAAAGTGTTAAGAGATATATAAATAATTTTGCGGTTCTACCCTTTAGATAAGTCTTTTTTTTTTATAAGTATTTTTTTATGTTTGTTACTATTACTTTTCTGTCCTCTCTATTTTGTTTATTAACTAAGCTACAAAGTCAAATTTATTCAAAAAACAATTCATTACAATATTAGTAGAATAATGTTTGCTGTAGACCAGTGGTTCTCAAACTGTTGTCCGCCGACCCCCCCCCCCCCCCCTCAGGGCTCCTCCAGACGGCCTTGTCCGCAGACAGATAAAAATTGATACAATTAAAATAACTTCTTCGCTAAAAGCCCGTTAATCCGATCGAAAAATGTGAATGATAATCAACTCGCCACTCACTAATGTTTAAAATGTCTATCACGAAGATTTGGAGACATTCTTTGGTCGGATATTCCCAAATGGGTCGACAAACTCACATCCCAAGCACAAATGAATCTCTACTAATACAAGAGTAGCTTATTGAAATATCCACAAACGAGAAACGGAAACCAATGTTTGTTACAAAGCTTACTCCAATTGCTCTATCCTGCATGATTGGTCATTGTACGGAAGTTCTTGACTGCTTTCTCGTCCTCTTATTTGATGCAACGTAAATTAATTGCTCTAATGAACCTCATCATAAATGAAATAAACCTACTAGAAATTGGTTTTTGTGGAGATTAGTTATTGCTGCTCAAAAACAATTCGCTGAGCATAATTAGACACATGCAGTCTCATCAATTCGTCCAAAACATTAATTTTTTTAAATGTTAATTTTAAGTTATAATTTAAAAAATCACTTCTTCAACAAAATGTTTATTATTATTATTTTCTATTTTATTGTTTTTTGTTTGTTTTTAATTTGTAATTTATAAAGTTTGCATTTATGTAGCTTTTTCACTTAGGGGTCTGTGGGCAAGTTTTGACTATATAAAGGAGTCCCTGGGTCAGAAAAGTTTGAGTACCACTGCTCTAGATTTGAGTATACGATAGACACAAGCAGCACAACACACAGTAAGTTGGTGTCACAGCTTCAGTACAGCAAGCGAGCTTTGATGGAATAGAACCTTCATATTTCAAAGAAATGTATTGAATGTGTGGAATTGAAATCTTGCTCCTGTTGGTGGAAACGTTTATGAATCGATGCAGACGTGGTTGTTTGCAATATAAATGTGTCTATTTAATACACGTTTTGTCCACTTGGCATCAAGTAGTTTGAACATTTTACCTAACAGTGCAACAGTCGATTGACAATCTTTGCATCCTGATGTTGAACTCATAAACTACGGTCCGGCCAACGTTGTTTGCCCTGTTACAGTTTTGATCTTCTAGGATGTCTCTCGCTCTTCTCTCTCTGTCTCAGTCACTCTCTATGTCTCTGTCACCCCCTCTCTCTCTTACTCTCTCTCTCTCTCTCTCTTTGTGTCTTCAATTCTCTCTCTTTTTCTTCTCTCTCTGTCACCCTATCTCTCTCTTTCTCTCTATCTCTTTCTCTTTCAGTCTCTCCCCCGCTCTATCTCTGTCACCCTCTCTCTCTCTCTCTCTCTCTCTCTCTTTAACCTCTCCTCCAGTGGCCCAACATGCAGAGTGATTGTCTGGCTTATCGTCCCACTTGCTGATTTGAATGCTGGCTGCTATCTTAGTTTTAAGGCAAACCAAACGAGATTGAAATAATGACGCGTGTTTTTTTTTTCTCCGATCGCCAGCAAATATTGAAGAGACATTCACTGTTTCGTCTTTTTGCTGGCTCATTAGCCATTCTTTAAATGTACTAGTGGGTAAGAAGTCTAATGATAGTATAAAACATTATATATGTTACTTGTGTATGTAATGAGAGAATCAAATCTGCTTTTTTTAAACTAATTTCTTGTTCCTGTACGACAGTGTTTCTCTTATGACACGTTTTTTTTTTTAAATTCCTCTTTCAGACCATGCGGTTTATAAGGATGGCAGATGGTGTTAAGGTCATGTTTCTTTGGCCAACGGTTAGCGTGAAGGGTGTCATGTAGCCAGCACAACGACCAACCGCCTTTAATTTCCCCAACTAAAATCGGGTGCCCATTAGAGTTGGGTGGACTAAAAATCCCAAAGTTCAAATTTCCAGTCTTCACCGAGATTCGAACCCAGGATCTCAGGTTCGGAACCGAAGCGCTGAACCACTCAGCCACCGCGCCGCCCTAAGCGCTTCTTTTATGCCCTTCGTTCCTTTCCTTTGTCCTTTGTGTGTGCGATCTTCGAAATCAAATTATAGTTCGCGACATTTACATTTTATGTTCTTAACACTGTGCGCCAAAAATTGTCAGTTTTATATATAGGCTACATGTACCAAACGATATGAAAATTTAACGTGTTATTACTTACCGTAGTTCTAGAACATATAAGCACCTTTCACAATCTTAATGCCAGCGGTTAATTTCTCCAAAATTATATATATGATAACAAGTGACATTAAAAACGAATAAAATTTAATTTCATTTAAAAATGATATACATATTCAACATCTATACATATAGATCTAATGTAAAAATTGTTGTGTTAATGTAAATTAGTATGTTAGGTAGGCTATTCATAGTAGGTACTTTAATGTTTAAACGGGGATGAAAACAAAACTTATAGAGGCGTTAGGAATCGACTCCAGGGGAAGGGTGAAGAGTTTGTTGGAAACATGATCTCAAGGTTAAAAGTGACGCGCCCATATTCAAGAAACAGCTTTTGACCAAAAAAAAAATTATTAAGCCAAACATTGTGTTTAAACTTTGTCACTTTGGTTTAATTATAAGCTTTACAAAACTAAAACTGTTGGCCAGCGTGGAAAGAAATGAGTGCGTGGATAGGGAGCTGAGGGTAGTAAAACCTTATCAGGGATAGTTTATTGATTCAAGAGTGCCATTGATTTCGTAGCGATGTTTTGAGGTGTAAGTTGTCCGGCTTGGCAGTGCCCCAAGATCTGTTACTTTGTAAACTGGCCAACACTAAAGGAAATAGCGCTACAGTTGAGTGACCAATTTAGTTTTAATGATTTGTGTGACCGTATTGTAAAATGAGGGATGAATATTTGGTTAATAAATGTGTGTTATAGTAAGATCTTAAAACGACATTTTGCGGTAACATGTAGTTACTATCAACTCAGTTTCACTTTTATAACCATATTTATTGAGTGGCATTCTTCAAATAATATCCAAATATTATTTATCCAATGTTATCATATAGAAACTAAAATTTCTATAGTGGATGACTTCCACTTTATTTTTTTAATTGGTATAAGTTAGGTTGTGCTAGGCAATGACCATTATGTCTCTTTTTTTTTCTTTCTTCAAAACATGAGACATAACTAAATCTGATCAGTTCCTATTGACCTTGTCAAAACAATCCCAGCTACTCTGTAACAACCTTTTTTGGGCGAGAAAAAAATTGAAAGTTTTCATTGGGTGCTTTAAAAATGACTAACAGAAACTGATGCCTTTATAATGATGTTAAGTCGAAAATCTTCACTTCATTCATCTATTTCAGGCGTGGATTTGATTTACATTTTAGGATGTGCGATGGTGGGAGATCACTAAATGTTTCTTGCCTATCGTTTACTTACTTACTGACATATTCAGGAATGCTTAAGCTGGATAGCTTTTTCCCACCTGTTTTTGTCATTAATGTATACATGAATATTGGACTTACTTCCAACATCAATGTCATAATCGCGTTAAGTTTTTATTTTACGTCTTGTTTGAAGTCTGTACAAAATGTGTATATACATATATATACTTTCGCTTGTTTGTGGTTGTCTGTACAAAATGTGTATATACATATATATATATATATACTTTCGCTTGTTTGAGGTTGTCTGTACAAAATGTGTATATACATATATATATATACTTTCGCTTGTTTGTGGTTGTCTGTACAAAATGTGTATATACATATATATACTTTCGCTTGTTTGTGGTTGTCTGTACAAAATGTGTATATACATATATATACTTTCGCTTGTTTGTGGTTGTCTGTACAAAATGTGTATATACATATATATATACTTTCGCTTGTTTGAGGTTGTCTGTACAAAATGTGTATATACATATATATACTTTCGCTTGTTTGAGGTTGTCTGTACAAAATGTGTATACATATATATACTTTCGCTTGTTTGATCTCTTGTTGACGATATTGGTAACATCCATCCATCTCAGTGGCGCTACAGACCATGGAGGACCCTGGCCTGCTCTAGCACATCACTCCATTCTGATCTATTCTGTGCTGTACGTCTCCGGACTGTTGTAGATCTGCCTCTACTACGTCATTAAGCCACTTGATACTTGTGGTCTGCCTTTGGGCCGCCTGCCTTTTGGTTTGTGCAGGTGAACAATCTTTGCTCCTCTGTTCTCTGTAACTCCAACTGAAAAAATATTACCAGATTTTGTGTGTGTACGTGTGTTTTCATTCTGTTCGATCTTTCATCTGTTATATTGCAAACCTTTACTTGTTATTTAAAATCATAAAAAAAAAAAGAAGTTAAAATGACTGCACGGACTTTAATCGATGACGTCTTAGAATTTTCTTATTTTTGTTGACTTCATCGCGCTTAAAATATGTTCATAGGTGCAACAGTGCGACTGCTAAGCAATGTCATCTAGAGCTTTTTAAATTAGGCATTCATATTGTATGCACAGACATACAATCCATAATTTATTTTGGGTCTTATCCACAACTGGAATACAAGTGTACCTATACATATTATTAGCGTTTAAGTATACGAAGAGCTAACCAGAAAGAAGGGGGCACCTGAGCAGGCCACACTTTCACCTGTTATCCATGTGGCTGTTAAAGCTTTTCCACAATGCTTTTTAACCACTAGAGAAAGAGCTCTACTTCTTCGTTCTCATTTTTCTTGTCGGAGGGTTCATATTAGTAATCCTATATCTGAGATGAACTGCGCAGTGGTTTCCAGATTAGGCAGGTTTCCTTATAGTTTTTCTAGTATAGGAGGGTTTCGAGGCAATAGTCTTGTTCGGGCCTCTTGATATAGTATGCAGCTTTCAAGGACATGGTCAGCATTCTCTGGTGATGCCCCACAAGGGCAAGTTTCGCTAGTCCCGACTTTAAGCTTTCGGAACATATTGTCTCATTATGTTGTGCCCAGTGCTGGGGCGAAAAATTATGCGTTGGTCATGTCAAGACAGCTTATAACAGGCGTCCTTTTCCTTGTAATTGAGATGTGAGCTGGTCCAAAGGCAAGAACTTTGAGACCCGGACTTTGTGAAACTTAAAACTAAGACAAATACTCTGTGTTGAACATAATTGTGACTGTCAGTCTTATACCACAAAGCAGAGGTGCAGTGAGCAAAACTTTCGCCTCCATTTACCATGAACATTACATAGAAATATAGACTTTTAAATAAAAAAAAGTATTTCATAATAGTGTAATACAAATAACCTTAGAATGTATAATCTAAATAAAATATCTACCTACAATATTTTTTTTGCCGCAACTCTGCGTGTGACGCCCCCTTGAGAGTAGCGCCCATGGCATTGTGCCCCCTTGCCCCCCCCCTTCACACGCCTCTGCCACAAAGAAAGCTTTACCTTCTCCTAAATTTGAATAGCCTCATCTGAACTATCTCCATATTGAATTTTAGAATCAGACATTTTGTTGCTGCGGTTAAAAGAAAAAAAAAAAGTGTCATGAATTGCTACAACAACAGCCATTTTCAGTTCAGCCTACACGAGTCGTGCCCAGAACAAATCCTACTGTGAGACTAACACCAATCTAGTGTCGTTTGATGGTAATCCTCATCCATTTGACCCCCTGCTCCGCATTATTTAATCTTACAATGGTCATTCAATAACTTCACACAAAATATTAATACATTTGTAATCTGTTATTCGCCGTGTTTTTGGTTTTTGTTTACCTTATCTGGTTTTAGATAATTTAGCTGTAACCACATTAACAAAACTTAAATAAGCTGATAACTCTAATTTTGGTTTACGAAACCCTTTTTTTTTTTCTGTGTAATTTAAAATTGCTGTCAACCACTAGATTTCTGGCGAAGATTTGCAGAAAATGAATGGGTAGCCTCTTTACACGCCAATGTCAGCGTGATATCTTATGCAGGGCAGAGGGTCACGTTTGTTACGTAGTCTGCCTTCACGTGACTAAACTTGAATAAAGAGTGCTAGCATCCGTTGTGTCCAACAAGTACTGCCTATTTGAACCTCCTACAAAAAGCGCCTTTTTTGTCAGCCAATCACAGCTTTGACTATGCTAAATAAAATTCACCATGTCCTTTGGAGATCAGCTGTTTTGTAGTCAACACCTTACTTCTTGGACCTTGGTATAGATCAGGGCAGAACATTCCATTTTCCACTCAGTCGCTGGACCCTTAATTTGTATGTTATTTTTGTTGTAACGATTATGTGCACAACTAAGGGTATTCCCTTTGTCAGAGCCAGAAGGCATCCATATTCAGAGCTGGCTTGCATATCTGTCATGTTTTTTGAAGCCAGATTTATTCTTGCCGATCATTCTGTATGCTTCCTTCCCGGTATTGCAATTTTTTGCTGCTTTTGTTCTTAGTTTATGTGCTTTGCTGCTGTCCTCTTTGCTTGAAACGCCGACATTGACGGCTCTATGCCGTAAGGAACATCAAGTGCTTGTCTTGAGTGACGATTCCACGTTACTTACGAGAATGTTTCTATTCTTCTGTTGACCTCCATGGGAGCGCTTTCCAACTCAAAGCGCCAAATAATAAAGTCGTTTGGGGTTCCGATAGTCAGGCATACTGATTACATGTCCAGCTTATAATGGTTGGGACCTTTTTTTTTTGTTGTGGCATGGATACTATTTATTTGTGACATAAGTAAGATTTCACAGCCTGATATGTGGTCAAACCAATGGATTAACTAAAACGTAATTAAAACAGAAACAAGAAAAACATAACAATACTTACAAAAAAAAAAAGTTTATACTAATCGCAATCGTATCAATTAGCTTGTATCAGTCATATGATAGAATTTGTAATAGATCTAGACTAACAACAATAAATTGTGCGATTAGAAATATTTTAACCAATAGTTTTTGGTTTTGTACGATTTTTTCCCCTGTTAGATAACACACAAAAAAATTACCAATAGTTGATTAACTTAACTTATTGTTGTTTTTTTTTCTATTGATTCTTAGTCAGGTACTAGAAATAATTGTGCAGAATTTCAGCTTGATCCGAGAATGTACAAACTTTTTACCAGACAGATAGAGCTGATATAAGTTTTGTAAAAAATAAAAAAAGTGGCCATGCTAATAATACAATGATACGTGATGTTCTTTGTTTGTAAGTGTCCTTAGTAAATCTTGTTTGTTTTTCGGAAGTGTTCATCTCATTAGCTAGGATAAATGTTTAACCTTTTCTTGCTTGCTGTCTGTTGTGTATGGTTTGAGAACAGTTGGTATGGTGTTGGCAGCCCTCACAGTTCCATAGTGCCACAAGTAGACTCTTCTTCCTACTTTACTCTCCCTGGGTGCGTGTATAGTTCGCCTGTCTAAACAGGGTCTGACATCTTCAAAACCACTCTGGCCTGGTTCACTCTTACTTTGACAGGCTTAACCTTTGCTAATATAGAGCGTGGAACAAAAAAAAATTCATTTTGTTTCTTCTTAATGTCTCAAGTATTGATTGAACGAGAGAACCAAAAACTTGTCCGAGCTAATCATTATTTGTGATTTTTCATTGTTGACACATACACAGTTGTATCAACGTGTCAGTCTGATCTTGAAATGCTTGAACAATTTACGAGCTCATCAGAACGCAAACATATAGCAAGAAATAACTCAGCAAATACAGGTAGACAAAAATCAGTTTCAACCATTCTTCCCCCATTGACTACGCAAAGAAAATGTAGAAAGGTAGATTGACAAGAAGTTGTTTTTACTTTTCTTTTTCATATTCTTACCCTATAATCTGTTCTGCATGTCATGCATCTGTTGATAAAACCTTATAAACTAGAATTTTGCAAGATGCAAAATATCATGTCTTTTCTAGTTTTTGAGAGTTAAACATGACAGACAGGCGGACAGACAGACCATACAAATTTAAAAGAGGCTTAGCCCATTTCGAGGGCCGCTAAAAAGAGATTCATGTTGATCGAAAGGTGTCTGCAATAGATCTGTGATTTGTTGACCAAATGTAACAAGAAAATGAGATCGTTATCTTACAAGGCTTATATCTTCAACACTGTGTTGGCACCTCTACCTGCTTGGAAACACAACACTTTTTGTTGAGTCTCGATGAAATGTTCTGTAAAGTGAATAATTGCAGAACTCATTTTCTATAGCATTGTAAAGATTATTGATTACATTATTTAACACACACATATTCAAACATCACATTTATACACACACACACACAGAGAAAGTAAGGCGTATGTATGTCCCAAAAAAAAAACGTTTGGCCAGTCTTGATAAATCTTAGCATAGTTATTCCTTAGATCATGGCGGAGACCGTAGTGTATATTTAATATCCCTCACACCATCATCATCATCATCAAACTCCATTAGAGTGAGGGCTTGAGAGGCTCAAATCCTCTCTTGCAAAAGCCCTGGACAGAAACCCTGCTGTCTTGCGTAGTGCATAAATGTCGCCATACAGGTCGAGAATTTTGGGTTTCCCAGACCTGTCGAGACGGAGATCAGCAAGTCTGGGGCAGTCAAACAGAATATGAGGCACGGTTTCCTCTTCTTCCCCGCAGTGGGGGCACCGTGAATCAAAATTTGACCATAGCCGCGAGAAATATGAGCCAACAGGACAGTGGCCTGTCCCGCACCGTGCTATAATAGCTTGCTCAGGCCTGGACAGCCTCCACCACGGGGAAGTGCGGTCAGGGCGCCTCATGCGCTCCCAGACTCCACGGGCTTTTTGGGACTTGTCCCAGCACTCAAACCACCTCTCCATCTCTGTTTTTTTGTATTATAGCCAGGGCTCGACGAAAGCCCACAGCCCCATCAGCGGGTGGAATCCGCCCCCCCCCCGGCGGGCCAAAGAGTCCGCAACTGTGCCGCCAACCACACCCACGTGACTCGGCACCACTGCATAACTACAGGGGTGCCACAGCGTTGTTTAATGTCATGTGAAGCCATGATGACAGTGCCGATACCGGGGGGCCATGGTCCGGGGCCCCGCAAAGCCTGCAGCACAGACTCCGAGTCAGTGACCACAACAATCCGTGCTGCCCCCAAACGTCCCTCACCGAGTTGAGAGTCAATGACTTCTAAGGCTTCACAGACTGCCATGGTCTCCGCACCAAAACCGCAAACACTACCACATGGTCCAAAGATTTTGACTGTGCAAGAGCCAAGAAAGTCCCTCACACAACATCCCTAAAAATATACACAAAGTACCCAATTATATCTCTATTAAAGAACGAAACTTTTTAACAAATCGGGTAAATCCGTTTTCACAGTATTTTATACTAAGTATGAATATATCTGCTGAACGGGTAAACCCATTTTCACACTCTTCTGTTATTTCGTGACAAAATAATAAAAATGTGAAGCTAACATTTTCCATGTTTGCCAGATCTAAATTCAATCCAGTAGATCAGTAATAGACGTAAACTAAGGCCCGCTGGCCGCAGGTCCGGCTAGTATATATATATGTATATATATATATATGTATATATATATATATATATGCCGAATAGAAATTAAAACCGTTTGACCAATCTTGATAAAACTTGGCATAAATGGTACTAACTTATACCGTAGTGTATGTATTGTAGCCCTAAAACAAACTTAAGACACTCAACAAAAAAAAAAGTTGATCAACTCTATGAAAGTATAGTATCTTATAAATCTAGGCCATGTTTTCTATGTTGACATAAGAAAAGATCGAAAGGATTTAGATCTAGATCTAATTTTAAGAACTACACTTTGCGCATATATAGTTTTTTACTTTGACACACGAAAATACAAAAGAAGGTCCATTGATTTCATTATATAATAAAATTAACCTTCAAATTTATATTTCAAAATCATTTTTTACATAAATTCGTTCCTTATAACTGCGAATTCAGATTTCCTGATGAACATTCTTTCATTAGACAATACCGTAATGCTATACCCAAGTTAAGACCCAGTATATATATATATATATATATATATATATATATATATATATATATATATATATATATATATCGATATAGCGAAACCGAATATTACTCCTCTGTTAAGTGTTCGGTGTCTTGCTTGGACTAAGATTGCCTCATGATGAATGATTGGAAGTGTACAGTTGAGCAATCATGAAGAAACTGTAACCCTAAATAGCATAGTCATAAAAACAAGCCAAGTAGTTTATAGCGTATCGATTTCTTTTGTGTGAGTGTGTCTGCTAGCTTGCTCTAGATCTTGACAAGAGTCACTTGGCTTGAACAGCGGCCTGAGAGTACCACAAGTCACTGAAAATACTTGCTCATTTTTTTGTCACAAGTATCTTGTTCAATAAGTGAATTAGTTCTTTGATTTCAGAGTAACTTCATAGGCATAAATACCAGTAGCAAAATGTTTATTAGAATAGAAACTAGGTCTACATAGTACTATTATTTTTCATAGTAATTAAACTAAAGAATTAATATCTGAAGTAATTTTCAGGTACAAACCTAGCTTTGAAAAAGTCGGATTTATCGACCTTTTGTCTTTCATTTGCTTATTAACTAAAACTTATTTTGCCACTCAATAATCTAGTTGTATATTTCCAATGGCTGTTGTACCGCTAGTCTAAGCCCACATTTATCTACAAATAATGAGCTACAGGAAATCAATGTCTTGTTACGATTTGTTTTTCTTATCCTGGTTTGTACATTCTCAATGTGTGTATCTAAAGCTTGTGCTCCTTTCCTTTTCTTAAAGTGTCTTTTTGAACTTCAGTTTGAAAGTAATGTCGCAAAGTGAAAAAATAATGACAACAATAAACTCTGTTCCATGAAAACTATAATGTTGATTTGATAAAAATTGATAATTAGTGAAAACGTTTTTGTTTTTTTTCGAATTTAGCACATACGAAACTAAGGCACCTAATTGATATTATAGAGTTTAGGTCATCCCATTCGACGTTTAGATTCGTTATATGTTCGCCCTGGCAAAAGAGCCATAAAATACATGCATTTCCGACGTCCTGCAATCATCTAGTGAGTGATAGAGAAGTAGAGAGACGACACCCAAGGTTCTATTGATTTGCCGTCTGTTTCAGCCCTCGTAGCTTTTTTTTTTTGCTGGTGTGTCTCTCCTTTCGTATGTTCAACATTACTCATCCTGCTCACTAGCTCTGTCGGAGCTGGCTTACCTAGTCATCACTTATCTGTTCCTCATAGATCTACATCTCTCTTTCACAATGTGGTGTTACCGTGGACAGACTTGGATTATTTCTTGCTTTAAGTTATTTACAAAGTGATCCTCTTGTTGTTTGGATGTGATCAATTTGGATTTCCGCATGTCTGCGTGTCGGTCTAGCGGCAAGTGTTTGTAAACACTGAGATCTCTCTCTCTCTCCATGTGTCTACTCTGCTAGCACACGGTGTTGACTTACCTGAGGTTTAAATCTACCTGATATCGCCTATTTTGGGATTTGTATTGTGTTTATTTCTTCAGAAGATTTATTGCAGTCATTTCGCTCTTATTGATTTTGTGTGAAACATAATTTGTTTTTATGTTTCATTAAACAGCTCTTTGCTAAGAAACATATCTATTAAGCCTGTTAGAATAGTGAGTGGCGGGGTAATTAGTTTACACAGATCTACATTCATTTTCTTTTCCTCAATCTTTTCTTTGACTCCTAGTTTCATTTACTCCGTTGAATTTTTTTTTAAACATAGAATAGAGACATTGTAAAAAAAAAAATAGTTTTATCACTGGCGTTTAAAATTTGCGACTGAGTGTAGACATTGTTTCATATCAGTGATAAGTTTAGTCTTTTTTTTTTTCTTAGCACACATTTATACTATAATTTCATAACAACTTTTATAATACATTTTTATGATACATTTTTATTTCGTTAATCCCTGTTTGGACATAACAAAAGTAGTGTTGAAAGGTTTGGTGTTCCTGCGAAACAAATATAATGTATGTATATATAGAGAGATATATATAGATTCATTTTATTTTGTTCGCGCTCAACTATTTCTAAGCACCGGCCTTTTTTTACTCTGTGATGGGCATACTAGATGTTTCTGTTCAGGCGATTTCAACAAACCTAGTTCGCTCTGAGAAGTAACTTTTGTTCTTTTTTCATCTGTAAAGTTTGAAAAGACTCATTTAATAATAATAGAAGGTAATGTTTCCGTACAGTGTTGCTAGGAATGGCGGTCATCAAATATTCAGCAGCACTTCTTAACATTAATCTAGGCGCCGTGCTTTGGGTTTCTTATCAGCACGGCTTAATGAGAGAGCAAGTACAATCGATATATGAAGTCTCCTATTGGTTATAGTCTACAGATTTATTGTTGTAGCCTTAGAAACGCTTGGTCCTGTGTTTGAGAACAGTTGCTTATTTAGTCACGTTTAGCTGATTAGCGAAGAAGAATACTTTCATTTTAATGTCATATAATATGTTGGTGTTTTTTTCATAAGGAAAGCTATATTCGATTGTATTAATGTATCTGTGTCAAAAGATCTAGTGACTTTATTTTGAAATGACTTGTAACCAGACCATCATTTCTGGAGACACAAGTGTGAAGAGTCTAATTTAAGATAAAACATTCCTCATTTGTTTCGTGTGTTTTGGTGTCATTTACGCATTTCATATGGGACTATTCAAGTCGTAGATGTATTTAAAAGTTAGAAAATTTTAAAAGAACTTTTTACATCGAATACTTTTAAATGCTTTGTCAATCTCGAAGTTTGTATTTACAAAGGCTTTAGAGACTCGTCTAATGTATGCACGTTTGAGAAAAAAAATTGCATATTTCTCCTGGTATTTCTGTCTGGATAATTTAACTATTGCTATGACTATTTTATCTGCAGCCCCTTCTTTCCTTGAATTTTATATTTTAAAGCGTTAATTTTATACTGATGCAATATAATAATAATACTTAGAGTTTCGATACAATATCTCCTCTCTTTCAATATCTCCTCTCTTTCTTTATCTCTCTCTCTCTCTCTCTCTCTCTCTCTGTCTCTCTATATATGTATATGAAACCTTGCATCGATCGTTCACAAACACAACATGTGAAAGGCCCCTGACTAATATCTATTTCCATTATATAAAAATGTAGAGTTGGTGTAGAGCATTTAATTGACGAACAGAAGGAAAGAAAGATATTGTTTGTTGGCCTCCTTTAGTCATGGTTCATGTGTAGAACAATTTGCATGGGACTGTAGAGCCCTTTTCAGGAGAGACATTCCCGTCCACATACAACGCAGGTAGAGGTGGCATTTGCTTTGGTGGTAGAGGAACCAGCCATGTTTCGTATGGTTCGCGTTTCTTCCTGAGCTGATGCCATCGCTGCCCTTACCTTTATTTGTCACCATCTCTCTTCACATCGTGTGGTCTATGGCTAGGTCTTCCCAGTGGTCAACATTGATGTCCACTGCTTTGAGGTCCCGTTTGATTACATCCATATATCGGAGCTGGGGGCTGAGTTTTTCTTGTACCCATCGCGAATTAGGAATGGATACACAGGATATAATCATTAGAGCAAAGAATTGGGGATTGATAAAAAAAAGTTTTTTGAAATAGGAAAAGTACTCTCTGAAAATTGCAACATTGATTAGATCTTTTTCAAGTTCAGCTTGATAACATTAAGGACAGATTCTGGAAACTGGAAAATAGGATATTTAATTTTAAAATGCTATCACTTTCAGTGTTTTGGAAAGAAACGCCCCTGTTGCAGAGATTGTTCGTATGACCGAGTGAAACAATTTTTATTTATGTTTTTTTTTTCTATTTTGCTCCATTGAGTATGACATAAATATTTTATAGTTTGAAATGGAAATGTAAAGAGTTTAACACTTTCCAAGACATGAGCTAAGGGCAACTAATGCACACAATCGACCGTGTTATACCGAAACATAAACACTGGGTTTTTAATTCACACCGTCACATTTTCCTTATATCGAGCACCTGGTGCTATTTTATCTTTAATTCCGAGTGAGACTTAGTGACAGTGGAAAGAATTGTTTCCGATTCCTACGGGGAAAGAAGCTTCGATTCCTATAGAAATATATTCTCGACCTATTGCTTCTGCTCCTTTGTGTTTGATTTATTTTATGAACGATTGTAATGCATGGTATCATCCTAACTCTGTAAGTAGCTCCATTAACCTGCCCACCCCATGTCCTTTGTATAGCATGAGGTTGTTTCTTCACGTCATCCCACCCGCACCTCCTCTGTTTAGCAAAGTTTTGCTCTGCAACATTTCACCTTTATCACGACATTTGTGTATGGAAAGTAGTGACTCTCCCCCATCGCTTCCCCTATTGTTGTCACATCTAGTCACAAATACTCGCCCTTTGCTGACCATTGCAAACAAATACTCGCCCTTTGCTGACCAATGCAAACAAATACAAGCGCACATTTGGCTCCTTCATGTTTGGGTTCGGACGTGCAGCTAGCACTGTCATTTTGTTTCTATCTGTTGGCGAGTAGAGTTATGTTGTGTAGGTTTAACACATAGAATTATTATTGGCATTGGTTCCGTATGGATTAGCACAAATACTTCCTAACTTTAATATATTTATTTAGTTATTTATTTATTATTTCTTTCGTATGAAAAGTCTACTATTTTGATCTAGGTGTAATGTATGCATTATTCTAAATGATAATATCGTCAGAGAACCACTCTCAGAAGACATGAAAGAAATGAACAAAACTGCATCTGCGCGCATCTGTTGTTATAGTCTATTATTAATAGAGCATGTCGGACTCTCCAAGATGTGTTTTGTTTGTTGCCACGTTTCCACTAATTCGCTGCAAATGTCAGCAATGTTGATTTGAGCTTTGGTGCCCAATCTCAAATAGTGTCATAGATTCTACACTATCGAAAACTGGTATTTGATTCTGTGATAAGGTGGTGGAGTGATAAAATCTATGGGTCTGTAGCTGTCATTTCTTTTTCTTTTTTTACCTTTTAGTTATTGATCATATTCACTTAGAATAGTTTGATGTTCACGTTGTTAATAGTTTATGAGTTAGCAACTTTGTTGATTTTAATTAAGAAACAAGTACAATTTTTTTAAAATAATTTTTTAAACAAAGCTTATATCAAGTGTATTTGCATCACTTATTTGTTATCAATCCTGTAATTAATTTTTAATAGATCTAGACTAACAAAATAAATCTATGCGATTGGAAATATTTGTACCAATTGTTTTTGTTCAGCGCTATTTCATGCTTTTAGATTTCTTAATGCGCTATTGTCCAATCACTTGGGGTGGGGGTACCTGGGAGAAGGTTCCCACGCAGCCTCTACAAAAACTAGTAAAATATAAACACACATACTTTTTCCAAAACTTTAAACTTATTTTGAATCAATCATGAATGAATTAATATAATTAATGGTAGATCTAAAGTAACAATAATACATTAGTGCGACTGGAAATATTTTATAACCTAATTGATCTTTGTTTAACGCTACTGTCATGCTTACTGCATGCTCAGTGTGCTGTGGTCCAATCACTTTTGTGGGCCAGTTGGGAGGGATGGTGGGGGGGGGGGGGGTAGCGTGTATGAGAGAAGGTTTCCTTGCTGACTTTTCAAAAGCAATTTAAAAATAAAGAATTTGTTCGACTTGAATTTGAACTCGATTGCTCAAGCCTCCTTAATAGAAAGTCGACACGCTAGCCACTACGCCAGACAAGTGTTTATAGAAATAGAAAGATATTATAGTTATCTATTGTTAGTTTCAAATTTTAAGGCGACGACCTTATTTTATACAAAGGTGCTATCTCCCCTTCACTAGAATTTTCTCTATATACAACAGAAATGTATTAATTACGATTGGTTGATAAAAGAATAGTTGCTGGGCAATGAAGTATTTTTTTATACCCACTTTTTTTTTTCATGATGACATAATTATTATGTTGTAGTATAACTATATACAACTTTATTCTTGTTTAAAAAATGGTGCATGTATAAATAAAAACGTTAACATATTTAATTTTATTAAACAAAAGAGCTCGTTTTCAGAAGTAGCTAAAAGAACCTGATTCTGTTTTGAGCACGAAGTAATAATGCCTGAATCTCAGTAGCGCTTTGATTAGTTTTTTGAGATCTAAACAAGACAGGCATGAGTGGAGTAAACTGAAGAGATAAATGGGCTGTCATTATACATAGAGGTAAAAGGCAGTTTAAAAAAAAAATTCTCATTTTCTGATTGCTTCCATTTCAATTTTTTAAATTTTTTACATTTTCCGGTAACCAACCATTCTCACGCGTTTCACAATTTCCATGCCGTGACCATCACTTCCCAGAAGACAAAAAAAAACAACAACAATTGACGAGTATTAAAAAAAAAAGCTGTATCGATGAAAAGAGGCAGGGCAATTGAAAGATGTATATTTATTACAAATGTCATTGCCTTTTTTTTTTTTTTTTTTTTTAATTATTTTCATAACGAGATTTAATACCGTTATGGTACTCCTTTCTATCTAATTCTGAGCTGGTCACCTGTCAGTGTTATACTACGTCACTCTATCTGGTTCTAAGCTGGTCACCTGTCAGTGTTATACTACATCATTCTATCTGGTTCTAAGCTAGTCACCTGTCAGTGTTTTACTACGTCATTCTATCTGGTTCTAAGCGGGTCACTTTGCTAGTTATAAAAAGAGATGCTTATCATTTCTCGGACTTAATTTCCAACCGGTGTTAATTGCTTAACAAACCAATAGTTGAACTACTAGTCAACACAACGTTTCATACGGTGTCCCTAGCAATTAATGAATGTATTAACATTTTAAAAATGATTTCATTGATAGTGTTATAGTAACGACTCAAACTTACTAATGAAAGACCAATTAAAAGGATACATTTTAATTTTAATAAGTTTTTCAGGGCGTCTTTTTATTCTCAAATCTCTAGGGTTGACAAAGCTTAGGTCAGCAGACCGAGTCTATAAAAACTTATTAAGACTATTCCATTTTTCCAATGATACCAGAGTGCTATTTTTTATAAGGAATTTTTTTTAAAAGTTATATTACGTAAATGTTTAATTACCCCTGTATTCGTGTTTCAAACACTAAAGTCCTCAACAGATTGAATAGTTTAACTCTAAGAGGTCATGGCCACGTTTAATTTATAAAACACAAAGACATTGTTGTTTCTTTCTATAAATTAAAGAAATCATTTTCCTGTGCACTGAAAATTGCTTCGATTTTTTTTCTAACATTTGTTTTTGGACAATATTAAAACACACACACATACACACACATTATAATGTTAGTGACACAACAAGAATTACACAACAAACGTCAATCCCAAATCTATCGAACAAAAATAACTATTTTTTTCTTTACATACAATTACGTTTGAAGACATAAACACATACAAAATATAGATATTCTGATATGTAGAGACATAATCAATTAAATTAAACATATATAATGTGGCTAAAACTAGGCGCTGGAATGTCGCACGCCAAAAGAAGAGACAAATAACGTTCATTTTTAAACAATTTTAGCGCTTTCAATGCATTTAGTATATGTACAACATTCTGATTACCCAATTTGTAAATATTCATCTTTCTCAAAATGAAATAGTTGTTTAAGCTTCCCTTGTTTTCCTGCAAGGTAAACATTTATTCCCTAACTTAAACCACTTTCATTGAGAAATTTGAAATATAACTAGCTTTCAGGTTGGTTGAACTTGTTTACTTTAAAAAGCACTATACATTTATTGTACAACTTTATTAGCAAAAAAAAAACAACTAGCAAAACTTTCTGTAGCTAGACACTATTTTTACGTCCACTGGTCTCTTGCACTCTGTTTAGAATGGCTGATACAGAGAACTACAAGTGTTAGTGCCCTTTGATTTGAAACGAATTACTCTAGTACACAAATACCAGATGACTGAAACTGTGTAATTAGAGATACAGCATTAGTATTCAGTAACTTTACTGGACTAAAAGTGGATCTGTCTTTTGTTGAATATACTAGGTCAGTTTTCAATATTTACTTAGACTATGAGAATGTTATTTCAAAGAGGAAAAATAAAAATAAACAGATGGAATGGATTTTTGTAAGAACATAATGCACTGAATATACAACTCTAGTACTAAAGCTAATGTTTTCAACAAAATGGATATACAAGCAGTCGTCCTATAGTTGTTAGATGTATTTGTTTTAACATATCGCGAATTTATTGAAACCTGAAGTGTCTACTTTGAAGCAAACATTAGCAAGGTTACAGGGGATAGTCGTCATTCTGCTGGAGAAATAACTTTCCATACTGTTTTCAAGGATTTCTTCTCCAAGTTTTATTTTTAAGTAGGCCTATAATGAATCATGCAAAGACTTGACAGTTTTAATGTTAGCTTACGTGAACAAATCTACATCTATTGATTCAATGTGACTTTCTATTGTAACATCGCTATACTCCTTTCTGTAGTCAACATGAGTGCGCGCAAAAGATCTTCTGCTGATAGAGTCTCGAGACAGTTGATTTCGTCTGGACATCGGACAGTTATATTGAATTACGAACGTTCGGGGCTTCTCTTGCAGCCCGTAAATTGGGGAGTCTGATGCTATTGTCCCATCTACCGACAGCAGAGAGCGAGTCAAATGTAACAGTGTCCTCATCTCCCCAAAGGCGCTATTCTAACCATGGTGGTATCATAGCCTGCTTCTAAAATGGTTTATATGTGTTTGCATAAGTAACGTTTGCTGATTGTCTTCTTCAAGCAAGAAAGTTCCAATCAATAACTAAGAGCTTAAAAACAATCACACACGAGAGAATTGAAAATATCCATCATTATTGATTGCTTCTTTTCTCATGACTCTGACACGTGCTATTTTTTTTTTAATTCGTTAACTATCGCGTCTTTAATTCTAGTGTTCAGTCATTGTTCATTGACCTTCTGTCTACATCTGAAAGAGAAAATAGAGCTTAAGATTATTAAGTCCATGGTGCTTGCTATTCTAAGTAAAGGATTAATTTTCTCTTTATATTCATTGTTATTATCTATCTATGTTACTATTGCCATCACATTATACAAAGAGCTATTGAGAAAACAAGACAGCTGCTAACAATGTAACATCAAAACTGTAAATTTTATTCTGTTTCTACAGTATTTAAGTGCGAAATCTATCACCTTTTATTTTTTTGTAAAATGGTGGTTTTCTCGCTTTGGGTGCAAAAAATAAATCAACGTTAAGAGATACAGATTCCGTTTATTTACCACTATTCAATGTTCATGTAAAATGTCACAAAAATGTTTCGAAGTTATAAGGTTTTAAAAATAATTAAGGCCATGAATTTACCTTCACCTACAAAAATAAAGTGTATAGACTATAGACCTATTAGAAGGAACAGATTTATTGAAGGGAGCAGATGATGCCATTTTTTTCACAAAGTTTACGTTGGGATGTGGGGGGCGGGGATAGAACAAGCAATAAATATTCATAATTAGTTTGCGTCGTAGGAATAGACCAAATCATTTCTTTGAATTGAACTGGGAAACATTTTGTAATAGTCGACCCACGGCATAGCATACGCCGCTATTTTGCAGGGCCGGCCTTGGGCCACTGCAACCTATGCGACCGCAGTGGGCCCGCACTTTCATAGGACCTATTTCTAGGTGTAAATTATTAAATTAGACCATTTTATAACTTATAGCAGATTTCCCGCGGCCTCCTGATTTACCGGAGCTCCTGGAAATCTTCTGAAATTGCAAAATATACGAAAAAGTCCTGGAAATTTCGGGAAATTTTAAAAATCTTTTAAAAGCTCTTAAAATCTCCTGAAATATATAGACCAAAATTGTCATTTTGGAGTTTCATTTAATATGGAAAACGCCAATCCTACACGCGATAAAAAGAAACGGCATTATGCAATACCCGTAATTGAGAAATCTGGTGAAAGAAGCTTCTCGCGCCTCAAACTAATGAAGAATTACTTGAAATCAACAATTCTCAAAGATAGATTGAAACATTTGGTAATTCTTGCTATTGAGTGGGATCTATGTAGGAAACAGAATTATTATGAAATATACTGTATGACTTTGCTACACGCAGTGGGCCTCACTTTCAAAGGATCCTCACTTTCACAAGACCTGCACTAATTCAAGGTGTATACATTATTAAGTTAAACCATTTTATAATTTAAAACAGATTTCCCACGCCCTCCTGTCGATTTACCAGGAACTCATGGAAATCTCCCGAAATTGCAAAATATACGAAAAAGTCCTTAAAATATACGGAAATACATAGAAAAAAAATTGTCATTTTGGGGTGTCATTCAATATGGAAAACGTCAATCCTACGTGCTATTAATAAAAACGGCATTATGCATTAGCCGTAATTGTGTAATCTAGTGAAAGAAGCTTCTCGCACCTCAAACTAATGAAGAATTACTTGATGTCAACAATTCTCAAAGATAGATTGAAACATTTGGTAATTCTTGCTATTGAGCGAGATCTATGTGGGAAACAGAATTATTATGATATACTGTAAGACTTCGCTACTCGCAAGGCTCGTAAAGTAATTCTGTATGTAGTAAAGAATGAATAAAATGCAAAGACGAAGTTATTTTCTAATAAAAACTCTTAATTTTCACGTATTATCCGTATCCCTACCCAAACTGGGCCCCGCGAAATGATTAAGTCCGCACCTGCTATTTAGTGACGGGTGTATACAGAGTAGATTACTTGTTCTTCCCCCCCCCCCCCCCTCTCTTTTTTTTTTCGCCGCTCAAGTTACTTGCAGAAATAAAAGATTGATCTTTCCTTTACTTCTTAGTGTCCATACTGTTGAGCCAATGAAGAAAATTATATATATAGATTGTGATATGTACTGGAAGACTCAAAGCATTGGTCTCATTCTGTCTTCCTTCGTCATTAGTCTCATTCTGTCTTCCTTCGTCATTGGCCTTATTCTGTCTTCCTTCGTCATTGGTCTCATTCTGTCTTCCTTCGTCATGAGTCTCATTCTGTCTTCCTTCGTTATGAGTCTCATTCTGTCTTCCTTCGTCATGAGTCTCATTCTGTCTTCCTTCGTCATTAGTCTCATTCTGTCTTCCTTCGTCATAAGTCTCATTCTGTCTTCCTTCGTCATTAGTCTCATTCTGTCTTCCTTCGTCATTAGTCTCATTCTGTCTTCCTTCGTCATTAGTCTCATTCTGTCTTCCTTCGTCATTAGTCTCATTCTGTCTTCCTTCGTCATTGGTCTCATTCTGTCTTCCTTCGTCATTAGTCTCATTCTGTCTTCCTTCAGCAATTGTCCCATTCCCTCTCGATTGTATCTGTAATCGCATGAAAAGGCTACACGATAATGGCGCGTCAGTCGCTCTGATCTCCACACATTGGCCTATTGCGATTCAAAATATCTTCGAAAAAGTGTTTGAAAGAATAAATGAATAGTAGGGTGGAGGATAGAAAGTAATTTTAGCAGTCATAAGCCGTTAGTGTGTTTGTGTTGTCAGTCTGTTCAAAATAATGTAACATTCCCATGTCGGATCAAACTCAAATGCTCATACATCATGGTACTTCATGATTATTTTTCGTAGTATCAATGCCAAGTTGAAGCTGGTTTCAAAACGCAGACTAGTTTCTTTTCTCCAGGTAAAGTATAGACAAATTGCAGCATGGCTATCGCTATATATATATGACTTAAGATTAGTAAGTACCGGCATTACTATAGAATAGAATAGGCCCCCTATTTAGATGAAATTGTTGAACGAGAAGTCTAGACAAGTCGCTATTAACATCAATCATACCAATGTAACGTCATCTTGACTAGCAATCGACCACAGGGTTCCTGGACGAAGCAGCGGAACACCCAATACTTTCGTGGCAATTTGTGCTTTGCTGCTTTTTATTGACCCTACTCTATTGTAAATTTAAGCTCAGTTTGATGGGGAAAACATGGCCTGTGGTTAATTTTAACAAAATAGAATTTACCTTTGGCTTGACAGTTTTTGTACATGATTTTTCCCATGAGCAACTTTTCAATGTTTTATAACCATACAGTGACTACTTTATATATATTACACACTGGCTACAACCGTTGATTTTTTTCCCCAGACCAGTCTATATATTGTTTATTTTGACCAGAAAATCCTTTTTTTTTTTTTTTTTTTTTTGAAATTCCATTTAAAGGTACGCATTTTAAAAATCCCCCTCACATACTTGTGAGCCCGTGAATTATTGTATGTTTTGAATTGGGAACACCCACTCTCTCTCTCTCTCTCTCTCTCTCTCTCTCTCTCTCTCTCTCTCTCTCTCTCTCTCTCTCTCTTTCTCTTTCTCTCTCTCAACATTTGTCACGTACAACAAATAGATCTATATATTAAAAAAAAAATGAATATTATTTTGTTTCATTAGCTCTCTTGCAGATAAATTGTATGACGGTTATAGCCCCTTGAGTTACGGACTCTGTAGAACCTGTAAAGAAGGGCTCATTTGGATGAGTTACCTTAACCCTAACTGTGCCATATCTTTGACTTTGAGGAACGGTTCAGATGAACTAGAGCTTTTATCTCTGGCTGTCTTGTCACGTTCAGATCTTGTCTTTTGGTGCTCACTATAACGCTATACATCATCATAGAATTGATATAAGCAAACTCTAAATACTTTGGATGCAAAGAAACCAAAAACGCCAAGTTTTTTTTGTTCACTACTTGACACGTGAACGATGCGAACGCCAATGAGTATTATTATGACACCCCTTACTTTGTTGGGCAATGTTTCTTATTAGCAAACTGTATTTGGTATTGGATAAATTTAAAACATTAGATTTTAACATCTTCTAAAAATGTCATTTAAGCATATTAGAAATCACGTTAAGGATTTTATGTAACGATTACTTTTGCGCCGAATGCGTCCTTCGTGTATGTTCATTTATATGTACTTGGTTTCATTGCGAGCCTGTAATTGAACAGTACATTCGTTGTGTCTCTAACTGCTTTGTGGACCTCCATAGGAGAGTATGATAAACACTGAGGCAACGGGTAAAAGTGAAGTGGCTGCCATGGCAAGCACAACGACTATTCTGGTTGAACGATGGATCGAGCGAATCTCATCATGACATCATCCTGGAAATATTCAATGCTTGTCAACGTTCTAAGAGAGGGGAGTTGTTTTTTGTTTAAATCAGTTTACCATCTTTATTTTTGAGAGTTGATATTTTAGACATCAAATCTTATTTAAACTAAATAACTCATATCTCCTAGTTAACCCCTAAGCATTACATTTTGTTATTTATACATTTAAAACAAATCCAATGCATTTATATTTTGAAAGAAACAATTGATCTAAAATAGCAATGTGAATGACGTCCCGTGCTGACGTTTCATTTTCTAGCGACATCACTTACCTATATCCATTTTGAAACTATATCTTCTTTAGTTCCCCCCCCCCCCCTTTGTATTGCTTATTCCGTGTTTTATATATAGATCTAAATATGTGTAAGTGTTTGGTTGGGCAATGCTTAGTGTAGGACGATTTATGCAACTAATCTGCTCGTCGAGTCAACATCGATCTCGCGTACCTAAGTTACGTCATGAGAGTTCGCCGGTGCTAAATGTCGTGAGTGGCTCGTACACGGCAGCGTAAGTAGAGCTCGAATGTATGCTTGGTTACGCAGAGCTATTCTTAGGAGATGTTTATGTAGCAATCAAGCATGTCTTTCTCTCCTACGGACTACACCCAATAGTTTTCAACCAAAATGTCCTACCCTCTAAATATGAAAATAACTAGACCATGTCTAGTTTGGAGCTGGGTTTTTTATGAAATAACCAGATTAAAGTTTTATGCTAAGTATGACTTGCGACTAACAGGATAGAATCTTGGTTTCAGAAATAATGCAAATATTAGCATTGAGGAGTCATTCTCCTGACTTTAAAATGTTAAAACACATATACATTGGAAATAAACAACAAACGCTTTAAAGTACTTATAGAAAAAAAAACAATGTAGGCCTATGTATTAGTTACACTGTTGATTGCATTGACTGTCCAAATGCTAATAAAGACTTTTTCCAGCCCTTTGTCTTGGCTGGCCACAAGAAAGCAATACGATACCAAGTTAGAGCAATGGACTGCACTGTTCAATCAAACATCAAGGAGAGAGGAATGAGCGAGAGTGAACGAGAGACAGAGAGAACGTGTGAGAGAGTGTCAATTAAGACTGATGTGTGTGTGTGATCGCACACATTCATCTTTGGATGCTATCATGAAGCTATTATTCCGTTAAGAGCTAATTACATTTAGTTTACGAGTGAGTGTTTATTGAATGGCCTACGATGAACTTTACTAGCACGTGCCTAGCTCTAAAGGTGCGTGCTGAGACGCGTGTGTCTGAACTTACGACCCTCTCTTGGGATCTACAGCTAGAAATGTGTCAATAGTTTCAATGGTTTGTTTAGAATTGGTTTTGTGTCTCTTTGTCACTTTTTAGGCCGTGTGCTACACAACAATATTGTGAATGACACATACAGATGTGAACGGTTCGCACTTATAGTTATTATTTTGGCAAGTTTATATATATATATATTGCTTTTAACATATGCTATGTACTAGATTTGTTTTTGCCACGCTAATCTGCATTCATTGGTTATAGATTAGTTGGGTTAGGTGACTGACTACCTTACCTTTTACCTTTACTTTTACCTGTCCCTTAGTCTGTTAGACGGTCGGGGCACCATGCAAGATTTGTCGACCATCTTTCTCCATTCCTCTCTGTCTTTCGCCTTAGATAGAACCTCTTTCAATGGCAGGCCCGTCCATTCCTTTTATGTTGGTGACTACACAAGAAGCTAATCGTAAAAGTCTAGATTTCTTAGTGGCCCCGTAAGCCATTCGTTATATTAGGTCTTGTCAGTTTTAGATTTTTTATTATATTTATACAAATACACCTTTTTAAAAACAAGGCTTGAAGATCTTACATAAAAGGTAATTCTATGAATAGTAAAAGTAATTGTAGTTTCAAACTAGCTGTATATATATAGATTTGTTACAATACCTCTATTCAAGTCATGACTACATCCAAGTCGGGTGGGCGGAAACCTGAACGCTGATCTCATTGGCTCTTACGATTTTTATACAAATATAACAATCGATGTACATCGCTGAGAAAAGAATTACTAGCTCGTTGACCACAGGGGGGAAACTCAAGTTTGACCATTATAATTTTTTTTTTAGTAAAAAATAAATAAATGTAAATTTGGCTTGAATACTAGACTTGGATCTAGAGCCAACAATGGTTTTGAAAGGACTATAATGTTCTTGAAAGGACTATCGCATTAGGGAATTTCCGAATGTAAGCATTATTGATTAAAATAAATTAATGTTAATGATAATTTTGCGCGTCGTCTTCTAGCTCAAGATTTAAAGGCCTATATCTATATCATTGGAATTATTCAAGGAAAAAAAAAACTTTTTTATTAAATTTAAAGTGGCTTTAACTTTATTGATAGACTATCTAAGCTTTGCTTATATTTTTACGTAAATCTAATGTAGATTTTCAGTTGTCTTTTTAAAAATGTATTTTTAAAAAATGTTTTTCTTGTTCTTGGTCAAAATAATTGTGTCAAGATTATATATTTACTTTTGACTTCAAAACAGCATACAAACTATGATTGTAACATTTAATAGGCTGAGGCTTACGTTATTTATAATTAGTGCACAGGCCGGATCTATGTTGAATTGGACCAAAGTCCGTCGATATCCAGAAGAGAAGAAAAGGATTTATTCCAAAGCCAAGAATGAGATGTTGGCTAGTCACCAACCCCTCTGGGCCAAGATCCCCATGAATAAAGAGATCATTTTATATCGCATCCGCTTTGCTGGGTCACGGCTCATTAAGACATTGTTCTTCCCCCCCCCCCCCCCCCCCCCCCCAATTTTTTTGTGTCCTTGTCGACGCCTGAGGCAGAGTACTACAGTGGAGTACTTTCTCCTCTCACACTGCAGATCTGCTACACATGAAAAGACCATCACCCAAGCGTGCCGTAGCGAATGGATCAAAAGTCCGGTTCTTATGTCCAGTGGAGGTTATGGTTCCTTTTTTTCTTCTGCTCGTCTTTCCATTTCATCCAATGGGCATGTGTAAGAGAGTGCCACAGGGAGGGCATGAAGTGAGATATTGCCATCAAGTTGACCTTCTCTTTGTACATTGTATACATTAACTCTACCAATACAAGCAAACAATGCTCATGTTGGCGGTATTCTGAAAGGTGACAAGCAGGATCTCGTGAATTGGAATCATGCTTCACAGGGGCTTTTAGCAATGACCTGTGCGAGTGTCATATCAGGGCCACGGATATTTGTTAGCTTGGCTAACGGTGACAAAAGATTCTCTTTATCGTTAGGCCCCCATAAGACGCAAGGCCTGGGGCGGTTGCCCCACTCGCCACTCCCTAGGGCCGCCTCTGAATACTTTCATTGTATATTTTGCTTGAAGGGTGATAGGTTTGTGGTTATTGATAGTTTGTAGTTTATAGTTTCTGATTTGCCTTTTGAACTGCTTCGCATACAGCGGACCCAGGGGCTACCTGTAAAAACACAATTTCTCTTCGTAACATTTTTCTGCGTCATCTGTTCGTACACGTGTCTCATGTTGACAGTTTACTATTATTAGACGCAATCTAGTTCAAGCTTACTTCTGTGTGTTGAACTGAATCTCCACTCCTCCAAACATTGTGGCTAAGTTTCAGGGATAGAACAAAAACAAATAATAATAGTTTTTAAAAAAAAGCATATTATTAAGTGTGATTGTATCAATTAGTTTAGATCAATCATGTAATTAAAAAGATCTAGACTAACAATAATTAATTGTGCGATAGACATTTTTACCAATAGTTTTTTTTTTTCGTTTAGCGCAATTTCACACTTTTAGCTTTGTTATTGCGCTATGATCCTATCACTTGTCTGGACCAGTGGGGAACCAACAAAAAAACTGGGGGGGGGGGGGGGGGGGGGGGGGGGGGGGGGGGGAGTAGCGGGTATCTGAGTGAATGTTATCGTGATCGCTTTTTAAACTTAGAAAAAAAGTTGTACTACTTAAACTTGAAGTCTAGGGCTCAAGCCTCCTCTGTGGGACTAATTCAACTAATACCACCATTATCTGCCAAGTACAATTTATTTTCCTTGTTCGATACCATACAAAATAATTTATTATCAATATTTAACTAATTGGTTATAATTTTTTTTATTGATTCATGTTTGGTCAGTTACAAGAAATAATTGTGCTAAATTTCAACTTGATCTGAGAATGGATGTGGGAGAAATAACGTGAAATTTTTACCAGAGTGAGTAAAACAAAATCACATAGGGGGGTCTACTACTTTAAAAAAAAAGTACCGGTAATAACTTGGGCATTACTATAGGAACATCTATTTTTGTGTGCTGCTGCGAACCTGTTGAAATAGTTGTTGATGCAACGTTTGCCTTGGTAAATGTTTTCAAATGTTTTAGTTTATCATTTCATGTTTGTGAATGATACTTTGTACATTAAAATAAATAAACATGAGTGTTGGAGACGAAAGTAGATGATAAGGAATATATTAAATCGCGAACTCCAGCAATTAATTTTTAAAACATCCAATTGAAAACATCTGCACGTGAAAAACAACAAAACAATCCCCCGTGATTTCCTCACTCGTATCGTGCGCACATGCTCAGGTAGATATGAAAAGTTTACCTGGACTCTATTAATTATAAATAATGTGTTTTTAATCAGTGGTTCACCATCTTTTTCGACGTAACTATTTTTTCCACTGCTATTTCTAGAATACTTTTTGTTACACAAAATTAGTTGTTTGAATCTCCCAGCATTTACACCCCTCAAATTGCGCATCTTATATTGACGATTTACATGGTGTTTCTTGACTAAGAAGGTATAGGAAAGATAAAAAACTATCGAGGACATTTTACTGTTTGCTAGCTTAGAGGTTCTCACTTTTTTTTTTTAGCTTCCCCAGTGTCCAGTGTCTCTTTACCCCAACATCAGATATTACTCCTTTCTGTCGTCCATTGACTGTTTGGTTGATATCTATCTACCTTATTAATAAAGTATTTTTTCTGCACCCACTTGTTGAACATCATTGTTCTGGGTTATATTGTGAGATTCACAGTTCTAGCACATCTTTTATGAGGTCTACTTTCAAAAATTATCTTAACTTTTTTTTTTTAAGTAGCATTTTTTTCTTTACTAATGAGACTTTTAGTTTGAAAACTGAACGTATTATTGTTGTTACTTCCAAACTGTACACACGTTGGTTTGTATACATTTGAATTAAAGTTATTTTCAAGAACATACAAAATGGGCGTAAATCTGTGGTGGGGGATATAACCCCCTTTTTTAAAAAGAAGTCTTCGCTTATGTAGTAATTCGGTTCATATTTACTTTACTGCAATTGACTTTTAAGCATATGAAACTGAAATTAATATAAGGTATTTTGTAATTAATTTTTTATATAATATTATGCGTCACTAAGTTACTGCGAATTTTTTAAATTCCAAATATTGTCAGTAATTTACTGAAGTTTAAATTTAGGGAAGAATGTACAAATGTAATATTTGAAATGTTCAAGAAAACTACTACAGTTTAGATGCTAAGAAATGTTTTTATTACAATTGGATTCCTAAACAAATAAAAAGTATGAATCTTTAAAACAATAAAATACCGCTTTACGCTGTTGGACTGTGAAGTAACAAACAATTTTAAAGGTGAAGTCTTTCATGATATCCACTATATTGCTTGTATATCAGTTTCTGCACGTGCATTCAGCGCGTAGTAGTTAAATCTATAGCATGTTTGAATGACTAATACATATTAACATTTACTGTTCTAATCATCTTTTCCGACTCATTTAATCCTGACAGAAATGAAAAAGTGTAAGCCTAGATCTATATTTAGCCAAAAAAGATGCTATGTAATCCACTTCACGTGCTTGAAGCAATTTAGACCTAGGATTGTTTTGAAATATTACATTTTGTTAGGTCGTCTTACCATTGCTCAGCATGCTTTCAATGGTCACTCTACCTTCAATGTTTATGTCATATACGTTTAGAGCTCTTAGGTACATTGACTTGGACTTGTTAGGACATTTTCTATGTCTTCTTTATTTGCTGTAGTATTGATTTTGGCGCTGGCTTTTCACTACTAGGTTTATAGAGCGTGTACATGAATAGCAATATCCCGTCACGTGTCGTCATAGCTTGCGTATTCTTGGCTTAGTTTTACCTCTTAAGTAGCAGGCAGCTAGCCTAGCATTCCATCAGTTGTTTTTGTTTTTTTTTAAAATCCCTCCGATGTCTAAAAATAAAATTCTGAAATCGAACTTTTTTTTTATTCTGGCTTCCTGTTGAAAACAAACCATGCCGTCTTAAGCAGGACTTCTTTTAATGGCATGTGATTTACTGTCCAAGTCAGCAAATAAAAAATTCTTGGTGGATTGTATCGATTCCAAGTTCCTTCTCACGAATATACGATGTACATTCAACTCAATGGGAGTGGTAAAGCGCTTGTCTTCCGAACCGGGGTCCAGGGTTCGAATCCTGGTGAAGACTGGGATTTTTTATTTCTGATCTTCGGACGCCTCCGAGTCCACCCAGACATTAGTTGGGAAAAGTAAAGGCGGTGGGTCGTTGTGCTGGCCACATGATACCCTCGTTAACCGAAGGCCACAGAAACAGATGACCTTTACATCATCTGCCCTATAGACCACAAGGTCCGAAAGGGGAACTTTACTTTTTTACTTTATTCAACACAATGGTGCACGGTATCGGATAGAACTCGTACTTTAACTATTTTTACAAAGCGTGTTGAATCTCAGGCCAGTGATACCAATCCTACGGTCTGCGGGTCATATCCGTGACGTGGCCAGTCCGTCCCCTCGAAATATCTGAGCTTATAATGAAGCCTTGGGGTCGATGCGGTCCGTGACATGCATGTCTGCAATGAATACGGCCCCCGGGCCAAGGAAGACTTAACATCACTAGGAGCTAACCAGAGTTATACAAGATACATTCAATTATAACAGAATCATGGGTCTACAATGGACTTTATTAGTTGAGGCATATCTTAATCCGAAAGAGTATTTAACATTTCAATTATTTTTAATTTCCTAACATTAGGAAACCTAACTATCAATGCCGAATACCAATTAGTGAATAATTCAATAATTTGACCTAAACTGCTCTAAACCTAAGTGTAAAACAAACAAACAAATTATAGCTTTTATATAACGTTACGTGCATATAGCATGGTCAGAGCGCTATGGTCCATTAGTGGACCAGTGGGGAGGGGGAGATAGGGGGTATCTGGGAGATAGTTTTCCGTTCTGCCCTTTCTTGAGTACTGAAGATTTTGTTTCTACATTACCGAATGATTGATATAGTTGATACAACCACATTCCAATCCAAAATGAACCCTTAAGAACAAAGATGTGTCTATTAAAACTAACCATTAATGTCTCCGGAATTCCTTTTTTCTTTTCTTATTGTGAACTGGTCCATCAGTATCGCAAGGAGGATAACTCGTCTTATTGGCACCCTTCAATAACATCCCGTAAGAGCCCATGATAGTTTTGAGAAGTTAGTTCTGAATCGTGCTTTTTTGTTGTAAACGACTCTTCTGTTGAGGCCAACACTGCGGGGTCTTATTTTTTTAAAAATGGGAGCCTATTGGGCGAGAGCTGTTCTGTCAAGCTTCCTTTTGTCAGATGCGCTATTATCAGATGCCATTTTCACCGGGTCATTTTGTCCTGGCCGAATTTCGTTTTGTTGTTCTTCTAGAATTGTATCCCAGACCGTTTTGACGCGGCAGGCAACGGATTTGTGAAAAAAAAATTTCTCACCTTTTAACGTTCACATAGAAGCGACACGGTCAAATATGTCTCCACACCTAAATGTGCATACAACAAACACAATAGTTGGCAATAACTTCTTTTTTTTTTTAAATACATTTTTGTTCATTGAAGGTGTAGTAGTGTTGTTTTTTTAAACATAAAATTTGCAAATGTATAAATTGTTTTTCTAGATTTATGTTTTGAAAAAAAAAAAAAAACTAACTTTAAATGCTTAAAATTTAAAATGATTTTGGTTTGTGAAACTTCCTAGTATATCTGTTGAAGTGGGGGTAGTCTGAATCACTTAATCCTAGTTTTCCTAAAGTTTTTTTTACTAACTTTTTTTCCCCTAGCAATCGTGATGAGTTTGAAGGAAATATCTTTCAAGTTCAATTGTATTTGCTCTGCTCTTCCTTGTCCTCCACACGGTTAGAAGAGCAGCACAAATCAGGAGTCGGGGAACAACTTTCAAGATATAACACGATAAACACATTCCGTGCGAAACTCACTTGAAATTTCCATTTAAAGAAGAAAAGATTTTAAAAGGCTTCCCCCCCCCCCCCCCCCCCCCCAAAAAAAAAATAATAATGAGAGATGGACTTTATTTGATAAAGTAAAATTAGATAGAAATCCAGTTACCATCAAAACCAAACCAAGTCTTTGCGGTAGCACGTGTCACAAGTGTTACGTTAAGTAAATCGATGAAACATTTCACGAAAATTGAAATTTGTCTCGAAGTCAACAAAAAAAAACAAAAAAACTTACATGTTAAAGTTGAAGCTTTGACTCATTCATCTTTTATTCTCCTAGTCCAAGACCATTAGAAAATCTGAGGTATAAATAACTGCTATCCACGTCTTGAGTCACAACCCGAATTCAATCTTACAGATATTAGCTGTGTGATAATATCCGCTGCCTCTTACAGCAAATGTAACAAGCTTCTAGATCTTCTCGCACCCCGTCTTCAACATAGTTCTACGGTCCAACAGCCTTTCATTCAGTAGTTAGTACTTTATAGTCAGTTTGTTGATACATATTTTAAATATTTGTAAATGTATGAATAAAGCAAAGCCCTCTCTAGTCGCTTTCTTGACTTGTTATTGTAGGTCACACATACACAATACATTCCAAATTTAAAAATCTAGTTTTCAGTCTAATAATGGGTCTAGTGTTGTTTTTAGCCTACCTGTTGTATCTTAACATAGACTCCTAGCAACTCCCCCCCCCCCCCACTCCTCTCTTTTGTTTTCCACAACTGAATCTGTGAACTGCTCTAGTTTTATCTTTTCTTTCTTCACAGATAAGTTGTCACGGGTAAGCTGTAACAGACGATCTGTAGCTAGGTTTAGATCCAGACTAAGTCTGTATGTAAAGCATTGGTCTTGTGGTGACGCTTTTAGTTGATCTTTTCTCCTCTTGCCTTGAAGGATATGCTTTCGGCGATGGTTGAATGGTTGGCATTCTTACTTGGTGGCCTAACAGGTTTATTTTGTTGCGGCATGAATGAGTTAATTAGTTTGGCACTATGTGCCACTAACAATTTTTTTAAAGTTAGCCTTGCTTCTTTTGATCTTGACTATTTTTGCCTGCTTTCTTTATAGGCATCTCTTTTCACAGTGTGTTTATTTTCTGCTCATTGCCTTTATTATGTGCAGAGATAGGAAGAGGTTAAGTGAGAGAGAGAGAGAAAAAAAAAGAGATTATGTTTGTGAGAGAGAGACATAGAAATAGTTGAGCAGGGGTTTTTTTTGTTTTGTTTTTTTCAAACTTTTGATGCATTTCAATATGCAATGTTAATTAAAACATGGCTTAGTTAATGTCTCCAATGAAAAATGTACACAAAAATATCTCTACAAGATTCCTTGGTGTGAAAAAATGGATTATATCCACACCATTGTAAGTTTCCTTATCCGTCCAGTATAAGATAGTTCATAAACAAATACGAGGTAATTTTTAATGTTCACACATCAGTGCGTAGTTAAATAGTAGCTGGACAATAGCAGATTAGGACTCTTCTATTTATTATGCACAGATCAATCCTCTGTAAAATAGTAGTACCTTAAGAAACGCAGACATTGTATAAAATATTAACTAATAAAGACTATGTCCAGTTTGTGTCCACCTATCTATACATTTTTACAAATAGTACGTTGAGATAGAGCTGGTGTCCAGTTTTCTACCCTTTGTTCGATGTAAAATAGCAGTACCTCTCAATATACACCCATGTCCACCAACCTATCCTGTATAAATAAGTGCTCTTACATATACAGGCCATGTCCCCCCTCCTGTCCAGTATACATTAGTCCACGAGATCTGACTGTAGAAAGAATCATTGATCCAATCCGGACATCGTCTTCTGGGTAATCCGAAACGAATGGACCAATCGCTACCAATTATCAATACTCTTTAACTCCTGAATGTAATTGGTCTCCTGTTTTTTTTTTTCGTTTGTTGTATGTCCAACTGATAAACATTATATACGTTCCTGGCAAGATTTCTTTGAACTTGTATACCATTTCTTATTATTTCGAATTTGTCTAGAAGTAGCTAGTAGTTGTGCATTTTCATTTCGTTTGACTAAATTTTCTCTTTTTCTCCACATTCGCGTGACAAAATAAAAGTGTTTTTGATTCAATAAAAACATTTTTTTCTTTAAAGATGTTCAACTTTTGTGTGTGTGTGTGTGTTGGCAAAGCTCAGAACGTATCCAATCTCTTTGATTTCGTTGTAGGGACGTTTCTGATAACAGAGTGGTAACAGAGAAGTCCAAAAAAGTCAGCATCTCATGGCGAAACTAACTAGACGTTGATTCTCCTGTGGGTAGGTCTGTCCACCCAAGAATCCCATGAAAATCGATCTGTCCAGACTGACAAAGCGTCTGATCCGAGTGGTCCTATTTTCCCGCTGCACGTTTTGTCTATTAATGTCGATAGTTTAAAAAAAGAAATAGAAGTGCTAATTTGATACTCAGTCTAGAATGCATAGCCTCTCTGAACTCTAGGCTAATGTCTTATTTTATACATAGAAATTTATCCAGTCATTCTGTAATACGGCGCTCGTCTAAGAGATCAGCGTTTTTTACATTGAGTCCAAAGCAAATAACACAATATACTTCAACAGACTATTTTCTATTTTAGGATCATCATGCACAGAAACTTGACCATTGCTTGGTCAGTTGGGTTTCGTCAATTAAACTACGTTGAATTGGTAGAATTCGTCCAGACTTCATTTAAAAAATGCAACAAAATTAGCTGGCTTAGCCCAACTCTGTGGTTGATGTTTTTGTTTGGTTTTTTAGTGCCAGACAAAACATGTATGTCGTGTCATAGGTCTTATTGAGACAATCAATAATTCCTTCCTTAGTGTGTCATTCATCATGGTATTAAAGATACTCACGACTCAATATTTTCATACTGCTCACACAATTCATGTTCTATTTTCACTCTAGAACATACAATCTAAACAGTTAATTTTGTCTTGTGTATTGCACACATTCAACTTATTGCGATGTCGTAATGATTCTATTGTGTAATGGAATACGTTCGTGTTTACAAATGATAGAAAACACAGTTGCATTTGTTTCTTTGTTTTATTGCTTCACAACCTGACATATATTCGAATTGAAAACGTTCAGATCCCAGATTTTATACAAACTTGCATGAGCAGCCCTTTGCATTTATATTTTGGTACTTTCCATGCTACATAGGACTTTTTTTTTTGCCTTACGTTGAACTAACGACCAAATGTCTTTTTATACTGTTTTTAACCTAAGTTTTTTTAACTTGTTTAAAAACCCAAATCGGATAGATCTCGTGATCAAATTAGACGTCCAACTATGAAACCATGTACTGTTCTCTGTTATATTAATTCTCCACTTAAATCCGTACGTTTGAAACTGTGTGCATATACTTTAAGGAATCATGGACACTATGCAGTATGGGGAACATTCATTTACATTTTACGTGTGTGAGTATTGATTACGCGATTCTATGCAGAAGTGTTTAGACTATAATGACGACCACGAGTTCTTGGAGAGCAGTAAGTCTAGACAATGTAGAGCTTATAGGAACTGCAGAGCTGTTTAGACCGACAGCTTCTATCTAAACTTTTCATCATGGCTTCAGTACAACATCACTATGCCAAAGGGCTGTTCTATTAAGCTTATGGATGACGATTATCGGACTAAATCGACTGGGGGTAGGTGGCTACTCTAGTATGAGGATGCTGAAGGTAGATGTCAATGACGATGAGCGACGCCGCTCTAGAACTTCCTTGGCATCTATTATCGATGATCTTACGCATCTTCGAAAGTCTCTTCTTCGACAAAAGTCGGAAGGGGAGGTAAGTGGATTTCTTTAGTTGATGTTAATGGTCACCATACTACAATGTTTCTGTGACTGACATTTTGATAAAGTTACAATCACACAATTTGTTTATTAACTTACATAACAGTGGTTTAGTTGATGTTAATGGTCACCATACTACAATGTTTCTGTGACTGACATTTTGATAAAGTTACAATCACACAATTTGTTTATTAACTTACATAACAGTGGTATAGTTGTTGGTGACGGTCGTTGACTTGTAGCACCAAACTGCTGGTGGTGAACTAAATCGTTGTAGCTTATTAACTTGAAATAGCTGGAATAACTTCTTTGTGTACAGAAAATAAATATAACTTCTATTACAATATAAAGAAATTCAACTTTAGATAAAATGAAATAAATGTAATAGAATTTAGTAATAATATAAAATGGTATTCTAAACAAAATCAAATTCCCATAAAAAAACACATCTTTTCAATCTGGCGTTCTGTAGTAGTCTGTTCTACCCTAAGACCGCTGACGACAATGCCACTTATCTTGCATCATTCACAACCAAGCGATAACCTCTTCCCACCGTCACCATAGAAACACACACACACACCATAACAATAGTAGTATAATGTATTCATGCTCATTCGACATTTTTCTTTATAACTTCTATTGTTTGTATAACGTGACTTACATGTTATAGTATCATAGTCTATCATAGCTCATTCAATGTTTCAGTGGGTCATCTCATTATCTATAATCTTTTGTTACTGATACTAGGACTTGCTGAAATATAGTGTGGAACAAATCTGTTAGTGTGATTTAAATGATTCCCCAAACGTTTATAATATAAACCTTGTGAAGTGAATAAAATCCTATTCAATTTGAACCCTTCGCTCCCTTTCTCCACTCGTTGCTAACAGAGGCTGTCCTCTTCCGCAAGGCTCACTTGTGTTTAATAAAACTCAACCAAGCCGTCTACATCTGTTAAATATTGCATTTTCATGTATACAAGACAAACACGTTGTATTTTATAACATTCAAACTTACTATTGCGGTTAATTTTATAGTTAGAGCCGATTACTCTATAGTCTTCTTTCTACCTTTCTTCACAAAGATTGTGTACTAATTATCTTGAGACCTATATTTTTTTAAATTCCATATCACTGATTCCCCAGTATTCAACTGTATTACTGCCTACCCCTACAGTTTCATTTGATTCCATATCTCTGTTTCCCAGTATTTAACTATCCTACTGCCCACAGTTTCATTTCCTTCCATATCACTGATTCCCCAGAACCGGTATTCAACTATCTTACTGCCTACAGTTTCATGTGATTCCATGTCGCTCTTTGCTAGTCTTAAAGTATTAAACGATATTAAGCTGTATTGATTGTTTGTAACTCAGGCTGTTAGGCTCATTACAAGTACTGAGAAGGAGGGCTTGGGATCGTGCCTGTTTCAGGTGGTTCTGAAATCTGATGTCAATATTCTGCTGGCGGCTATAGCTTCACAGTCTGACACTAGTAACATCACTTAGTCATGTGGCGGGGTGTCACTTGATTTCCTCGGAGTCTGCTTGCCTAGTTTAAAATGGAAGTGATAGAAGACATGAAAAGTGACAGATAGTAAGACTAATAACTTGTTACAGGATGGCTGACCTATGCAATGCAAGTATAATGCAAGATGGCTCTGACCAGTGGCAACTTCTAGAATTGTCTATTGCTATTTTAGCTGCTGAGCACTGGGTAGAGATCAGCGTTCCCATGCCTTGTTGGCACTGGCAGGAGACTAGGGCCGATGTGATTGGTACCTGCCCATCGTTTTATGTTTGTATATGTTATGTAAAAGAGTCAGTCACTTGTTAGTGCACTGCACTACATAGCGTGTATTTGTAACCTATTGACATATGGATGTTTCATTCACTGAATCAAAGATAAAAACAACACATAAACGTGTGTTCATAATTGTGTACAAATCACAAATAGCCATGTATTGAGAATAGAAGTACAGAATATGTCCTTTATTCACTCATAAAAAGGAACATTATTTACACATATTCTTTTATATTAAGCAGGCTTCAATAGTAACCACTTAAAAAATAACGATCGTCAATGATAACTAGATGACTTTGATACCCAAAAACAATCTTTCACACACGAAGTGAAAAAACAAAATGACCACCATTGACAGCACTTAGTCCAGCGCTGATCATCATCTACCATCCCTTGCTTTTCTCTCTAACCCCCGTGACAAAAAACAATCTCGGCCAGGGTCAGCACGTGCCACCAGCAAACCACTTAGTATTTAGTATTGACAGTTGGTTACTCCATTGTGTTGCATCACATTATACATCATCCTTTTACCCTTCTCCTCAGCGATAGAAATTCCATTCGTTCCTTACCACTTCGGCCAGGGGAAGTAAAAAACTTGACGCTGGTCTGGGCGAAGAAGATTCGAGGGGTCAGAAATGGTTCACGAATCGTAGGCTAGGCACAGAGGCGTAGTGATTGCGTACGATGCCCCTCAGGGGGGCCCCACACGTAGAGTAGGCGCAAAAAAATGAAAAAGCAAATATGATTTTCTGGAAATTTTCAATTTTTAAAAATTATTTTAACTAACAAACATTTCCACATAGAAACATTACTTATTGCATGACTCATTAGTCTTATATATTGTCGTTATGCTTATTTTAACTCTACAAGAGACTTCGACTCGGATGTTAGATACACTGCGCCTGTGTTTATGACAATTGGCATTTATAAGTATAATTGCGTTTTCAATAAAAATACTTTTACTAATAACAAAGTTGATTAAATATTATAATCCAGTGAACAGTATATGAGTAAAACTGTTATATAAAAGTTCACTAAAATTAGATAAACAATTAAAAGACACTTATTTTTCTACATTTAGAATTCTAGATCAACAATCTTTGGGTTTTTTTTAAGTTTAGAATATGTAAGTTTTTGTTTGTGAATTGTTCCAATTCTGAGGCCAGCGTTTCTCAAACTAGCCCCCCCCCCCCAACTTGTTTTCTACCTTCTAGTGTGCTGATCGCGAAGTTGGCTTAATTTTTTTTTTTCATGACCAAGAAAACAGTGTAGTTATAATCCAGATTTGAGTATTAGTCAAGTAAAAATATTATTATCAATGCTTAAAATGAAATTATTACATTAAGTAAAGCTGTTTCATCTACTAATTAAGACATTTCATACTGTTTTTGTGAGAAGCGTTAGCAACAAGATCAATTCCTAAAGATCTTTAAAAGAAGACTTGAGGTTCTATCGAGTAGTTTCTTAGGTGACACTTAGGTCAGAACGGTTACATTTCTACCGAGTGACATGGCATCTTTCAGTTGACACTTTTTTTACGCAAACAATTAGGCACACCGCGAGACATGTTTCTGAACACCAGTAGGATCTTTCAATCCAGCCCATTACAAACGTACATGCTAGATCTCACAATTAGATATCAACCTGTCCCAAGCTTCACTTTGACTTGTGCTTTTCTTTCTAAGAGTAAAGTGTGGTATAGACCAAAACATTATGAGTTTAGGAAGCTTACAATCCAGGAAAAAACTTGATCCCGATGCTTACAGACCTATTACAAGCGAAGGGCGAACGCATTTTTTACATTTCCGGGGGGGGGGGGTTGGGGAAGAAAGCCAGTATTATAATTATTAGAAACATTGTATGCGCTCTTCTTACTTACTCATTTTTAGCGGCCCCCGAAAGGGGAAAGACGCTATTAGTTTTGTGCGAAATGTCTGTCCGTCCGTCCCGTTTAGATCTCGTAAACTAGAAAAAATAGTTAAAATCCAACATCACAATATTTTAGACCATTCAAAGTTCTGATGCAACGGCTACTTTTTTTTCTGAAAGTGAAAAATCTAATTTTTAAAATAAGTTATGCTAGCAGTTTTTTTTAAAGAGAAAAAGCTAATTCGTATGCATCATAATTTAGACCTAATTTAAAACAAATAGTAATCTTGTAAACTTTTTTTTTTTTTTTTTTTTTTTTTTTTTTTTTTTATATAGGGAAGAAATATAGCTTTTTCAAAATAATTAGATCTATTATAAGACATCAGTTAGGCCAGGGGAGGCGCGGTGGCTGAGCGGTAAAGCGCTTGGCTTCCGAACTTGGGGTCCCGGGTTCGAATCTTTGGAATCTTTGGGCGCCTCCGAGTCCACTCAGCTCTAATGGGTACCTGACATTAGTTGGGGCAAAGTAAAGGCGGTTGGTCGTTGTGCTGGCTACATGACACCCTCGTACTATATAAAACTAAAAGATTCAATAAAAGTTAATTAGGACTCCTATCCTTGATCTGCGGGACCGTTGGGGCACTACACAAGATCTGTTAACCTTCTTTCTCCATTCTTATCTCTCATTTGTCTTTGATATAATTTCATTCGGATGTTCTTTCTGAAAATATTGAAGCCTATCTGGGTGGACCACTTCGGGGGCCGATTTTGAGTTTGTGTTTCCACACAAACTGTCTTTTGTAACCTTGTTTTTTTGTGTGTGTTTTTTTTTTTTTGTGCACCAATTACAAACAATGCTTCTTTTTTTTTTTTTTACTTTTTTTTATTGAACGCAGGTATGATCATCAAACTAGTTGTGATCTACAGTTTATTATTGAAATCTGATAGGAAATGACGTAGGTTTTGTGAAATGCTGTTAGGCATCCCTGTCTGCGCTAGGTATTTATATAGTGGAATGTGAATTGTGCAGACCAAAACCACTCTTTAGGCGTAACAGATACCCCCCCCCCCCCCCCCTGTAAGTGCTATAAAGATCAACCCAGGCGCTATTTAGCTCTCAGGAAAGTAGCTGGCAGCAGATGTTCTCTGAAAGATAGTTGGAGAGCTCCTCTGAAGGCGCGGGACACAGAAGAAAGCCCTTGTAGAAGGCGCAGAAAAAGTAATGAAATTGTAAATAGACCACTAGGGGACAACGGCTTTTTCGGCATCAGATGCAGGAAAATATGCAGATCACAACTGGGTCCGCATAACCATGTGAAACAGTGCACTCATAATCAATCTTCTAAAACGAAATAATTATTTTTGACAGGAAAGAAGTTCTACATTACCCTTGATAGTTCTAGACTTTAACTACCCACTATAAGAAACTAAGTGAATGATGTTAAAACTGTGACTTCAAAGCATGGATTGCTTACAAAGTTACGTAGATGCATTGGCTGTACCGTGTTTCTAAAGACACATCTGAAATGATGGGTTAATACAATTATTTTAAAAATAGCTACATAATAAGTAGCAAAAGCATTTAAAACTAACAATCTTGAACCAATACAATGTTTTGTGTTTTTTTAAAAATTAAAACAAATGTGTGTTGTTGTTTTTAATTAACTAATCACTAATGATCGAAGATAACTGATCAAAAAAACAAATAACGTAATTTGAACATGGCTGTAAGCCACAGGAGCACAGAATACAGCTAAACTGTTTGAAAAGCCAAAAGCGCATGAGCTAAATCTACTTGTAGTTAAATATCGCTTCCTCAAACTGAGTGACATACGCCTGAGAGCTATACAGCAATGTTGAATCAAAGCACGTTTGTAATCCTTTAAAATATATTCACTTTAGGCAATTTTTGAGATCTCCCTGAAATTGATGGGCGTTTTGTGAAGTGGAAACAAGTCCCATACAATTTTGTAGACATTTAGTACACTTCACTTAATAGCCATCGAGATTAGTTTATTGAGTACGCCAAATCTTTACAGAATATTGAGTCGGCTGACCCAAATAATGAAAAGTATAAAAGTTGTCTTACGCAATACTTAACCCCATTAACAGGCTCGTAGCAAAAAAAAATGGAGTTAATGAAAAACTTATTATCAAGAATAATTTTCCATCAGTTTTTAATAATATGTGAATATACATTTTTTTAACAAGAAATTAATGCACACGGGCTAATGAATTTTTTCGCAATACCAGATCTATATCAGGACAATAACAAGAAAGAGTGCGTCTATTTTGCAAGGGGAATGACAAAGGAACAAGATTTGTCCTAGTGGATGGAGAGACTAGAAATAGTTCAGACCTCATACAGAATTAGGTGCTTAGCGAGTTGACTTACATTTCTGTGTTAACTTGTACTATATAAAACTAAAAGATTCAATAAAAGTTAATTAGGACTTCTATGTACACTAGCATACTGTCGTTACATTTGTTTTTTAAACCTTGTCAGTGTTCTACAAAGTTTTGTTCTTCGGCATTACAACTGTACACATCTCTGAATAAACTTTGAATAGAAAAATGCAAAAGTCGTAAAATGTAAAACCACCTATAACAAACATTATGACTCGTACCGCAAGGTTTGTGCCTTGTGTGTGTGTGTGTTTTAATGTGTAACAATTTAAAAAACTACATTTAGCAGTTGTTTTCTTTCATCGTCACAGAGATGTCACCAGCACAATGAAATGACACACGCAGGCATACAGAAAACTCAGTTTTAAATTTTAGCTGCCAACCTAAGCTTTCTTCCATTGCCCAGCACTCTTCATTAATCTTTGGAATGAAGACAATGCCCTATTAGTATTATTAACATTATTATAGTATGGATCTCTCATTATTGAAAGTTCGTGAGCTGTACAGCACATCAAAGCTGTAGACATCATAGAATCCGATTTCCTTACTGTTTGAATTGACAGCTGCTCAACGGCTTACCTTCCCCCTCCCATTGAACATGTTAGTAAGCTTCGTCTGCTGTCATTATGTGCGTCTGTTTCGATAACAGTTTTATTTCATCGACGCTTCCGTGTCCAGGCAAAAGTTTGGGTAGTTTAAAGGGTATTTATGTAGATGAATAAAGTGCTAACTACTTTGGATTCCTTGATTATCGGCTGCTTAAAGAAAAATGTGGGCCGAAAATATATTTGATGGGAATGGTTACCCTTCTGAGAACTACGTTGTACATGTACATGTGTTTTTGTTCATTAGTATTTAGGAACACTTCGATTTGCCTTGAATGCACTGATGACACTTTCTTTTAAAACAAAGCGTTGAAATGTAATTCCCCATACAACACCGTGTGAGTCCAAACACAACGCCAGTCCTCAAAGGATTTTGATCAAAGATCGAAGACGCTCTCCAAACTAACCCTTCAGTTCTCTGGCCGAATCTACTCTAACCAAGTAATACCAGAGAAACGAAAGACAAAGCGAAGACAAGTATTTTGTTATATGCCTTGTCAAGTGTTGATTGAACTGTAGTAGAGACAATCAAATGCTTGCAATGGGCTTCCATCAACTATTGATTAGTTCAATGCGTGGGACTAGTCAACCTAGAGCTCACGAGTTGCCTTTTTTGTTTAAATAAAGAGAGCAAAAAGTCTTGCTAGACAGCAGCATTAATGACACGTATTATTAGGTCTAAAGGAGGAGAAATAAAACTGCTGGACAATTCGTGAATTACATGGAAAGAAAGAAGCTACATTTCTTCAATGTCTGTTTTACAAAATGCATTATTTTAATGAATATAATTCTATCTGTCTGTCTGTCTGTCTGGTTTGTATTAGCTCTACATTATTTAGGAAGACTTTTATCTGTTCTGTGCACTAGTTTGTATTAGCTCTACATTATTTAGGAAGACTTTTTATCTGATCTGTGCACTAGTTTGTATTAGCTCTATATTATTTAGATATTACTCATTTAGTCCAATCAAATTTCTAATTAGATATGCAGTTTGTTCCATATTTATGTTGAAATTTGTGCCAAATCTCTTGCATTTTCAGAGTCAGAGATCCTGGGTGGAGAGGACTTTCCACAGAAGAGAATGTATCAAATTTATTCCATCTCATCGAGACCATTCCAGGTCAGTTCAAATGCACAAAACATTGGCTCTCAATGTTCAAATACTTTTTTCCTGTTTTTATTACAAACCTTGTCTACTCACTCTGTCTCTCTGATTACCATATTATTTCTCCCTCACCCAATCTCAGATCAAATTGAAATTTTGCACAACTATTTCTTGTACCTGACAAAACAAGAATCAATTTTTAAAATTAACCAATCAATTCATTAACTATTTGTAGTTAATTTTTTTGTTTGGTGTTGAACAAGGGAAAGAAATTGTACTTAACAGATATGATGGTATAAGTTTAATTAGACCCCTTTATACTTTGTGTACAGAATTAAGTCATTGCTTAGGAGTTTGAAACTAACAATAGATCATATTAAAAATTCTTAAAACTCTGTGCCCCTAGACACTTTCTTTTTTCACTCCAAAATCTCTTTAACTGAGATATTTTCTTCAATATATACATTTTTTTAAAGTTTGTATAGTTATATCTTTGTTTTTCACACAAGTTTGTTCAACCTGTATTGTGTGTTTGTGCAGCCTCTAAACAGGTTAATATTATGTATCCAAAATATGTTTTATAACTTGTTATCTCTGCATGTGGATAAAGATTTTTTTTTATTGTTATTAATTATAATTAATTGTTTTTAAATTAATATTTACCTAAAAATATTACAACTTGCCTCCAAATACTAACAAATATTGTTTAGAAATGTAGAATAATGAAAAGGAGCTTGGCAAATATCTCTAGTTGGAAATAGAGAAAACTTTTACATTAAGTAAGATTAATTAAACAATTTGTTGAAAGGGTTTTGTGTAATAAGTAAACTCATAGGGAGTGTACTTTGTTATTATGAACTGTTTTGTCATTCTTGTATAATAAAGTCTAAGATAAAAACATTTTTTGGTGTAGTGTTTTATAAGGTTACTACAATTTATTATACCAGAATAACAAAACAGTTCACAATAACACAGTAAACACACGCACAAACTGACCTGGACGCCAAGATATTTTGACACACTTGTACAGATCAGTTCACAACACACAACAAGAAACATAAATACACAACAGGGAGCCCCTGCAGGCCAACTATGCTCACACATTACATTATGCACAAATTCACACTCACTTGCATTCACCCTAACCCTAATCTATGATACCATTATTATCATTTATTGACTTAGTGATGATGTTTGTCAACGTTCCTTTTGGCTTTGTAGATAATCTTGATCCCATAAAGCAGGTATTTAATAACACAAGCTGCTTTCTCGCATCGATTTTAAAAAATTACATATATATGCATATCTTTTTTTTATTGCTATAGTGTAGCATTTCTTTCATGCTATAGAAGCTTGAGTGCATTCTTTTCTGTGGACATGTTGGAAGTGATTTCTGGAAAAGGTTTCCCTGCTGCTTTTCTGTGCTCAGCAAACACAATGCAGCTCAAGTCAAAACAATTTCTGATCTAAGTTGGGATTTGAACTCAAACTTCCTTGTTAGGTAGCCAGGAAGTTTAGGACACTCAGGGACACATATTTTACATAATAACAAAAAAAATAGCTTTGAATTAACAAAAATAATACTGTTCTCTATGGAAACAAACTTAGAGGCACCCTAAAGATCCCAAAATTAAAAATCCCAGGCAAAGAATCTTTTCTTTTACTGAGTCCACCCAGCTGTAATGGGTACCTGATAGTAGCTGGGGAAAGGTAAAGATGGTTGGTCATTGTGCTGGCCACATGACACCCTTGTTAACCAGGTCCTCAGAAACAGATAACCTTCATCTGCCCATAGATTGCAAGGTCTGAAAGGGGGAAAAAATATTGAATGAATTTGTGCATACAGTATAAGTCCTTAATTATAAAAATTTAAAGGTATCATTGTGGTAGGCAGCCTATAAACAGATTTTAACACAATGAAGAAGATAGTGAAATTAGATGTATAAATTTACACAAAGAATTTGTGACAAGAGGCTGTGTGTAACATGAACTGACTTTCTTTTTGGACTTTAAAATAAAATGGTATATAAGTTTGTCCATCAAATAAGGTGCTTAAATTAAAAATAATGATTATGCTTTCAAAAGTAGCTGCACTTTTTTCAAGCGCTTTAAGCTTAGGAGACCTAAATGTAGAGATAAATAGTACAAAGACAGAGTGACTTTTACCTTAGGAGGCAGCCCAAAAAAAAAAGGAAAAATATTTTTTTCTGCAAATTTTACTGCATAATAAACTTTCTTTGTACTCTGCATAATATAATCTATACACAGTCCATAGGCCAAATTTACATTCTCTCTCTTTGTTATTGAAGTCTAATTTATAATATGTATTATCCTTTTAGAACAGCATTAGCTTTCAATTAATGTAAACCCTATTATATTTTTAGACCATGTAGCATCTATTTCTTACTTCAGGTACCAGTAGCTCTCTTTTCTTATTGCTTTTTCTTTAAAAAAGTAAAGCTTAGATAATGAGGATCTAACACTGGGCATCAATGTCATAACGGTCCAATGACTTGGGGAATGAAACCAGAATATGTGGACAAAAGTATTGGCCAGAAGCAATCAACCAGGTGGTGGTAGGGGAGGGGGGATGGGAGGATTTTTTTACCTAAAATATTGGCCTTTTTTTTATCTGGATGTTATCTCAAAATGTTCAGAATTTCTTGAGCCAGAAAGATGGTAGCATTATGGCTGAGATGATTTACAATATACTTTTCTTTTAATCATTTTTTTTTTATTATTATGTAAGGATTTGCTATGATTTTGTTAGAACAGCATAAAAGTTAAAAGTACTATTGTTACATTAGATTAAAAAAAAATAATTTTAATGACTTTTTTCTGTAAACTTTTCTTGTTTCCTGAATTTTATAGGGTAGCCTTATCTAGAAATTTTAACAGAAGGTTCTTTTGAATTTCAATAAAAATGTTTTCATAACAATTTAATGAATGCAAACATTTCCTCCCTTTCTATCTAATGAAAAAATATGTATCATAACTACAAGTTTGTTTGAAGAGATGTTTTTGGTTGTGTGAAAGTTGTAACATGCTTCTCTGATTATTAGATTGTTAAGTTAAAGAGAATCACTCTTAACATTAAATGAAGTAACCTTGCACATAGCATACAATTTAGTGTAAATGTAACTAATGATATCAGGTGTATTTAATGTTTAATGTATTTTTATATTTATTTATTTGTAGAAAAAAAGTCATAACAAAACAAAAAGAATAAACAATCAAATGTTGTCAAGACAGTAATTTTACATGTTTAAAAGCTTTTAAAGTTTTTAAAACATTCAAATATTATTTATTATAACAAATAGTAAATACCTTGCTCCATTAGTTTAATTTTAATATTCTAAAAAATCTATCCTGTCAATTCTTACGAACATAAGACTTATTCAAAGATTGATATTAATTTTATAAATATAAGATCTTTCATGAAATGCTTAGACCCTTCATTTGTTACCTTGTGTAAGCTGTATAACATTGATGGATATATTCACCCATATCCTGCTGTCCAATACATAGTTATGTTGTCATGTCGTCTCTGCTTTTCCCTTGAGTTAAGACTGACATAATTAGTTATGTTTATTATCTTCTTACAATAGGATTAGTCATGTCATTGGCTCCCTGTCTCTCTCTAGAGGCTGTAATAAACAGCAAGGATTTCTCCAATTTGTCTTTCTTCCGGGTTTGAATACTGGGGAAGACTTTTTTTTTCTTTATTGTCATTTCTTGTGCTGTATATTTCAGAGTTTGTTATTTCTCTTTAGATCATAGCTTGATTCCTGTAACTAGCATTTCCTATGCTGCAACAAATACAATTTTATTTTTTTATTCAGCCATTTGATTATTATATAGAGTGTGCATATAGAGCTTCTTAAGACAATGTGGGTATTGAAAGTACATTTTGAAATTTTATTTGGAAATACTAAAAAGACTGAATATATAGAATAAGATTCTTAGAAAACATTGAAGCAAGTTCACAAACACCATATGTAAAGCAGTAATCAAAATTCATTTTGTATTGTGCATTTTTTTAGCAGTAAATTTTGCCATGATGCTGGCTAATCATTATACAGCACAATCAAAAGAATAAATCTCCACAGTTTAATGTTATATTAAACCAAAAAAAATGGGTCCCACTGCCTCTAAAAAAAACTCATTAAAAATAAACTTTTTTTTTTTTTTTTTTTTTTTTGTCAAAGAGGGCTATTTTTTTCTGTTTAATCTTCTCAGTTTTTTTTGTGTTTTTTTTTTCCCATTTTTGTTCAAAAGTAATTATTATATTAATTTAACATCCTTTTACTTAGAAAGTTTCAGGTTAAATTAGAATTCTAGTAAGCTGTAGAAAGTTGTTGTTTTTTTTCTATAAACTGAATGCTTTGCCAATTCGTCTATTGTTTTTTTTTTTGTTGTTGTTATATAATGTACCAGATGTGCCTGTGGCCGCAATGAGCAGTGGCACATTCAGACAGGAGCCTCTCGATTGGAGCCTGGGCAGATTGAAAAATGGCACCCATATAAGCACACTGAGCAACGGGTGACTGATGCATATGGCACCATTGAGTTTCAAGGAGGCCCACACCCAAGCAAGGCACAGTACATGAAATTGAGTAGTCTAGACACACGGCAGGAGAATGTACTTACACTTCTTCTCAAGGTAATTCAACTAAGTTTGAAATACATTCATTTTTTCTTTCTTTTTTTTTTTAAGAACACAGACATTTTGTCAGACTTAATAGCACAGAATTAAACAGTTGTCTTTTTCTTTACAAATTTAAGATTTTTCAGTGTTAGGTATAGATTCAAATCTGGAAATATTTTTAACAAATGTTCTGAAAAACTTAGAATAGCTGACCAATTAGATGACCTAATAAAAAATTAGGAGCTTACTTAATTAGTTTTTAAAAGTCCCCTTCTTTATATTCTAGTTCCTTGTAAGTTGAAAAATAGACATATAAGATATTGGCATTTTTTTGTTAAGCATTTCAGCTGTGTCTATAATGCAATAGTTCCACATATTAATGTGTTGTATTTATAACCAGATGGAAATAAAGGAAAAGATAATGAACATTTAATGAAAAACTAAAACTTGCAATGCTAAAACATATAGTTTTTGTGAAATGGGGAAAAGGTTGGCATTATATTTGGCATTTTAGTGGTTAGTCTACCTATTAGTTGGATAGCTCATGAAGTCATGCTACATTTGACAAATAAAGCTGTGTGATGGGTTTTCTTTGAAGTTTTTTCAATGGGCTTTAAGTTGATAAAAATAATTAACAGAACTATTGGAATTCAAGTTATTGAGCAATATTTCAGAAACATTTGGTCACTGAATGTAACATGACACAATGAAGTACCTATTTGCTTTAAATAATAGATCAGGAAATTATGATATTAATCATTTTCTTTGTCGGAAATGCGTTTTAAGGAGATATTTTAAGATAACATCTATCAATAACTGTAAGAGTTTAAAAACATTATTGTAAATAAATATAGAAAAAAAAAAGCCATCCTTTTTTAGTTATTTAGCTTAGAATTATAACAATAGAAATTTTATTTTTCCTTTAAATTATTATATTTTTATCTGTTTCTTATGCAGCACTGGGGTCTGGATTTACCAAAGCTCCTTATCACTGTACATGGAGGTATACTCAACTTTGACCTCCAGCCTAAACTGAAAAGGGTATTTAGGAAAGGCCTACTAAAAGCTGCCAGGACTACAGGGGCATGGATTGTGACCAATGGAACCAACACTGGTATGACTAACATACAAATCCTAGCTTTCAATTGAGCATGACATTATGTGGACACTTGGTTTCAAGGTCATAGTATTAGGTCTTGCAGAAACAAGTGAATATAATATTATCTCAGTACATCCTTAGCATTGAGATAGCTCATTTAAAATACTCTCTTACTTTGAAAATAATATTAAGTTATCGTTTAAAGGATATACTTTTAAACAATAGAAAATAATATTAAGTTATCGTTTAAAGGATATACTTTTAAAACAAATGTATCTTCATAACTTCAGAGCTTGCAAAATATTTAATCTTTCATCGCTCTCTACATCTTTCTAATTTTTTTTTTTCAAAACAATGTCTACTGTATAACATAATTAAAATTTAATATGTAGGCTTATAATTTTAGGACAATTCTAAGTTCCTTTAGATGCAAAAATATATTCATAAAACAAAGGTCGCTGAAGTGTACAAGATGAGCATTGTAATTAGAAAAACAACTTTTTTAATGCCAAGTATTTTAATACCTTGGAATCTATTTTAGAGATAATTTAAGACAAGAACGAGAGATAGAAACTAAAATGTTAGAATTTTGTTTTATAAATTTAGAATGTTTCTATAAAAAAGGAGATTATTTATTGTCTCTAGCTTAAACCTCTTGCAGGATGGCAGGCAACGTAGTCATTGATATTGAAAGCAACAGCCAGCCTTGCAAATTCTATCACGTGTTCCTCAATCAGATATCAGTGCCCAATTAAGTCCTAAACAAAATGAAGGAACATTAAAAAATTTAATTGTAATAATAAGTAAATATATCAAATAAAAGTACGGTGATGGAAAGATTTATATGTTATGCATATATAAAAACAACATGACAAAAAGCAATGTTCTCTCTGTGGACAGAGTAGAGCATCTTAGGACGAGGTTTTTCTCCACTTCATATTGGAGTGGCTCTTTTCCACCATTCACCTAAACTACAATTCACTTTTTTTCCCTTGAAATTTCCTAGACTATATAAAATATTCACAATTATCACGAGTTAATACAGAATGCCTCCTCAAAATCCCATTCCATTTGTGTTCTGTCACTAGGTGTCACAAGACATGTAGGGGATGCCATCAGTGATAGAACCACAAAGGCTCGTAACAAGGTGGTAGCTATAGGGATAGCACCTTGGGGCATAGTGGAAAACAAAGAAGATTTACTGGGGAGAGATGTAAGTACTTTTGGCTCTTTTCATTTGCTTTCTATCAACCTACAATATCAAACTTATTTATTTGTATGTTTTCTGCTTGTTATTCATTTTATTTCTTAAATATGCTTGAAATGCTCTTATATAAATCAAATGATCCTTTAGTATCAGCTTTTTTTTTTCAAACATTTTTTTCCAGATAGTTGTTCCTTATCATTGCGTTTCTTCCACAAAGACAAACACATCTGTTTTAAATAGTAATCATTCATACTTCCTACTGGTAGACAATGGAACAGTTGGCAAATATGGTGGAGAAATTTTGTTCAGGAAAAAATTTGAGAAATACATTGCTCAGCAGAAAATTTGTATAGGTATGCAATATAAAATACAATCATTTTGTTTCCTTTCATTCATTTACATATTTTCTTTATATAATTTTCAGTATTAGGAACATTGAGAATGCATTTTCAATTTTTTTTTCATTTTATAATTATAAATTCTATATTAGTAGTAATGCAGAGATTCTCTATATATTTACTATCATATATTGCTTTCAAACAGCTAATGATTTCCGTGGCCATGGGGTTCCTGTGATCTGTGTGGTGCTGGAAGGTGGGGCCAACACTATACGTTCTGTCTTAGAGTATGTTACAGACACCCCCCCAGTTCCAGTTGTTGTATGTGATGGTAGTGGTAGAGCTGCAGATCTTTTGGCATTTGCCCATAAGTACACTATGGATGATGGGTTTGTGATTAAATTTCTAACTTTGTAATCAATTTCTTTAAAGTCATGACAACAATCAATGATTAGTTAAAACTTTCTGTGTCTTTTGTTAACATGTAATTGAAATTATTTCCAACAGAACAATGGCAGAGTCCTTACGAGACCAACTTATCTTGACTATTCAGAGAACTTTCATGTACACGCAAGAACAAGCAGAAAAGCTATTTATAGAGCTCATGTTATGTGTTAAAAAGAAGGAATTGGTAAATATTTGTTATTCGTGTCTATATAGAATTACTTTGTTTGCTAACATTTACAATGTTACTATTTCATCTTAATAAATTTAAACTATAATGATTTACAATTTTGGAGGTTTTTGTTTTTAACCTTTATTCCATGTAGAAGGAGAGATAATTTTTTTTATTTCGTTAAGAGTTAAATCATTTTGGGATTAATGTAAAAAGCTTTTTTTTTAAATTTTTATTTTAGATTACAGTCTTCAGAATGGGTGACAGAGAAGAATCTAAAGATATTGATCTGGCCATTTTAACTGCCTTGCTAAAAGGTTTGATAAAAATCAATAGGAAATTATTACTCTTGTATTAGCACGTAGACATAATAATTAGCATCACTCCCTACATTGATATGATGTATGGCTGATAGGCTTATACCGCTTGGCTACCTATCGAGGGTGCTCAAGTATGCTACCTGTCTTGAGCAGAGTTATGTTTACTGAGCACCTAAAAGCAGATACCTCCTCCCTACCACTGGTCCTTAAAAGATATTGAAACTTAGCACTCTGAGCAAGCTATAAGCATGAAAGTTGCACTATATAAAAGTTATTTTTAAAAAATAGTTTACATTTTTCTATTATATCAAGATTTTTATGAACATAAAAACACAATTTTATTATGCACAGGAACTACAGCCAATGCCATAGACCAACTTAATTTGGCCTTGACATGGGACAGAGTGGATATAGCTCGGAGTCATATATTTGTTTATGGACAAGAATGGCCTGTAAGTTTGATTTCTTTATTTATGTTGTAAATGTTTTATTTTATTTTTATTTTTTTTCATCAATAATGAATAAAATGAAAACTGATTACTTTTTTTTTTTAATGCCTAAAATTTTTGTTTCCAGGAAGGTGCCCTTGAAGTAGCCATGATGGATGCATTGATAAATGACAGAGTTGATTTTGTTAAACTTCTATTAGAAAATGGAGTCAGTATGCATACTTTCCTAACCATACCTCGCCTAGAAGATTTGTATAACTCTGTAAGTTAACATTTAATCTTAATCATTTTTTTTCAATGCCAAATTATCAAGATTATTTTATTTATTCTGTCACTATACATTTTCTATTTACAGAGGCAGTCTCCTTCCAATACTCTCCGTTATCTAGTCCGAGATGTTAAGAAGGTAAGCTTATGTCTAAATTATAATATTTAAACTTTTTTTACAATACCTCTATTTAAATCATAACTTCATGGAGGGCGGAACCTGAACACTGATCTCAATAACTGCTCTAGTGATTTTCTAGAAATTCAACAGTTGATGTATATTGCAAGAAAAGAATTACTAGCTCATTGGCCACACGGGAAAACTCTAGTTTGACCATTATAATTTTTCTAAGTAAAAAATGAAATAACTTTTAATTTGGCTATAAATTTGAGTAAAAAAACAACAAACATGGCGTAGTCAGCCATTGTGCACAGATAACTGAGTTAGTCTTAAAGTATTAAACGATATTAAGCTGTATTGATTGTTTGTAACTCAGGCTGTTAGGCTCATTACAAGTACTGAGAAGGAGGGCTTGGGATCGTGCCTGTTTCAGGTGGTTCTGAAATCTGATGTCAATATTCTGCTGGCGGCTATAGCTTCACAGTCTGACACTAGTAACATCACTTAGTCATGTGGCGGGGTGTCACTTGATTTCCTCGGAGTCTGCTTGCCTAGTTTAAAATGGAAGTGATAGAAGACATGAAAAGTGACAGATAGTAAGACTAATAACTTGTTACAGGATGGCTGACCTATGCAATGCAAGTATAATGCAAGATGGCTCTGACCAGTGGCAACTTCTAGAATTGTCTATTGCTATTTTAGCTGTTGAGCACTGGGTAGAGATCAGCGTTAGGGTTAGGGTTAGGGTGTTGGCACTGGCAGGAGACTAGGGCCGATGTGATTGGTACCTGCCCATCGTTTTATGTTTGTATATGTTATGTAAAAGAGTCAGTCACGTGTTAGTGCACTGCACTACATAGCGTGTATTTGTAACCTATTGACATATGGATGTTTCATTCACTGAATCAAAGATAAAAACAACACATAAACGTGTGTTCATAATTGTGTACAAATCACAAATAGCCATGTATTGAGAATAGAAGTACAGAATATGTCCTTTATTCACTCATAAAAAGGAACATTATTTACACATATTCTTTTATATTAAGCAGGCTTCAATAGTAACCACTTAAAAAATAACGATCGTCAATGATAACTAGATGACTTTGATACCCAAAAACAATCTTTCACACACGAAGTGAAAAAACAAAATGACCACCATTGACAGCACTTAGTCCAGCGCTGATCATCTACCATCCCTTGCTTTTCTCTCTAACCCCCGTGACAAAAAACAATCTCGGCCAGGGTCAGCACGTGCCACCAGCAAACCACTTAGTATTTAGTATTGACAGTTGGTTACTCCATTGTGTTACATTACATTATACATCATCCTTTTACCCTTCTCCTCAGCGATAGAAATTCCATTCATTCCTTCTCACTTCAGCCAGGGGAAGTAAAAAACTCAGGGGGGCACCACACGCAGAGAAGGCGCAAAAAAATGAAAAAGCAAATATGATTTTCTGGAAATTTTCAATTTTTAAAACCCAAACATTTCCACATAGAAACATTACTTATTGCATGACTCATTTGTCTTATATATTGTCGTTATGCTTATTTTAACTCTACAAGAGACTTCGACTCGGATGTTGGATACACTGCGCTTGTGTTTATGACAATATGTCAATTGGCATTTATAAGTATAATTGCGTTTTCAAATTCTTTTACTAATAACAAATTTGATTAAATATTATAATCCAGTGAACAGTATATGAGTAAAACTGTTATATAAAAGTTCACTAAAATTAGATAAACAATTAAAAGACACTTATTTTGCTACATTTAGAATTCTAGATCAACAATCTTTGTTTTTTTTTTAAGTTAAGAATATGTAAGTTCTTGTTTGTGAATTGTTCCAATTCTGAGGCCAGCGTTTCTCAAACTAGCCCCCCCCCCCCCCCCCCCCCCAATTGTTTTCTACCTTCTAGTGTGCTGAGCGCGAAGTTGGCTTAATTTTTTTTTTTTTTTCATGACCAAGAAAACAGTGTAGTTATAATCCAGATTTGAGTATTAGTCAAGTAAAAAATGATATTATTATCAATGCTTAAAATGAAATTATTATATTAAGTAAAGCTGTTTCATCTACTAATTAAGACATTTCATACTGTTTTTGTTTTTTGTTTGCAACAAGATCAATTCCTAAAGATCTTTAAAAGAAGACTTGAGATTCTATCGAGTAGTTTCTTAGGTGACACTTAGGTCAGAACGGTTACATTTCTACCGAGTGACATGGCATCTTTCAGTTGGACACTTTTTTTACGCAAACAATTAGGCACACCGCGAGACATGTTTCTGAACACCAGTAGGATCTTTCAATCCAGCCCATTACAAACGTACATGCTAGATCTCACAATTAGATATCAACCTGCCCCAAGCTTCACTTTGACTTGTGCTTTTCTTTCTAAGAGTAAAGTGTGGTATAGACCAAAACATTATGAGTTTAGGAAGCTTACAATCCAGGAAAAAACTTGATCCCGATGCTTACAGACCTATTACAAGCGAAGGGCAAACAAAACATATTTTTTACATTTCGGGGGGGGGGGGGTTGGGGAAGAAAGCCAGTATTATAATTATTAGAAACATTGTATGCGCTCTTCTTACTTACTCTTTTTTAGCGGCCCCCAAAAGGGGAAAGACGCTATTAGTTTTGTGTGGAATGCCTGTCCGTCCGTCTGTCCCGTTTAGATCTCGTAAACTAGAAAAGATAGTTAAAATCCGACATCACAATATTTTAGACTATTCAAAGTTCTGATGCAACAGCTACGTTTTTCTTTTCTGAAAGTGAAAAATCAAATTTTTTAAATCACTTATGCAAGCAAGGTTTTTTTTTCATAAAAATATACCACCTTACAACTATTCACTATTAATAGTAACAAACACATGAGGCTCTTTATTAGGGGAGACGACCATTTATCATATTTTTAACACATTTATGCAAACGGTTGTAGATTTTTTTGTCAAAAATAATTTTTTTTACATTTGTATTGTTAATTTATGTAAGTTCTGTTATACTAAGTATATATTTACTCACAAAAAATGTACAATTTTTTAAAGAGAAAAAATATTTTTAGTGTTCATACAAGTTGGACACAATTAAAAACAACAACTAATAAGTAGTTTTTCATATTATCGTGTGGACTGTATTTCTGCACAGATACTATAGAGCACTTAACCAAAGGAAAAAAAATAATTTTTTTGATTTTTTTTTTTTTTTTTCATGGAAATGTTTTTTGTTTTTTTTGAGGAATAATAGATTGACCCTTTACAAAACAATTAGAGCAATTAGATATTCATTATAAGTCATCAGTTAGGCCAGGTTCACATCTAACTTCACATTCACTTATCCGTTGGTCTGCTGGACCGCTGTGGCACCAAACAAGATGTTAACTTTTTTTCTCCATTCTTCTCTGTCATTCGTCTTTGATAGAATTTCATTCTGATAATATTGAAACCTGCCTGGGTGGACCACTTTCACACAAACTGTTATTGTAACTGTGTTAAATTTAAAGTTGCTTAAAGTTTATAGATAGATTATCTAAGCTTTGCTTATATTTTTGTGTAAATCTAATATAGGTTATATCTAGAAATAGATCTAGACTAGATCGTAAGATTCCTACATCAGATATGTATAATGAAGGTACCAAAAATTAATTTCCTTCTTATAAACTTTTTTTAGCTCAAACCACTTGCCTAATTAGTAGAATCTTTGTTCAAGAAATTGACTGTGTCATTATCACAAGTTCGATACCCGGTTTGAGCTAAATTTTTGTTTAAAGTAATTTTTTTTTAAATTTTATTTTAAATTTTGCTAGAGATCTAGTTTTAGGTTTATATCCAACATCAATTTTGAAAGGACTATTGCTTTCTTGTAATAACTATCCCATCTGGAATTTCCTAATGGAAGGCTTTCTGATTAAAGAGTTTGATAAATTAATGTTTAGGAACATTTTGCACATCGTCTTCTTATCTTATCTTCTTATCTTATATATCTTATTAGTTTAGATCTAAATGCTTATCATTGGAATATTATAAAGTGTACTAGATCTATACATTTGCTTTATAAGAATTCTTTCAGCGGGAGAAGGGGTAAGAGGCAGGATAAAAAAAATGTTTCATTGTTTTTTAATCTAACATTCATTAATTTTGAAGAGAAAAAGTTACATAATGGAGTCATTGTCTTTTGAAAAAAGTACCTTTAATGTTTTTCTTGTTTTATTTTTGCTTGTTACATTTATTTGGAAGTTTCTTATTACTATTATACAGTTATATTTATATGTACTCAGAGTTTTAAATACAAATATAATAAAATGTTTCAGCACGTTCCGTCCAATTACCGGTACACTCTTCCTGATATTGGCTTAGTATTACAGCACTTAATGGGAGGGGGGTTCAGAGCTTACTACTGCCGCAAGAGATTCAGACAAAAATATCATGCATTAAAGCAAACTGTAAGTATTTTGTTTGTAAGTTCTATTAGTCTTTGTCTTGTTATTGTTTATTTTTGTCTGACCATGTTTTTTTTATTTCAACTATTTGACTACATTGATTCCTTGATGTTAGGAACCTAGTGTCATAGTATATGTAACACAATCTCTTTATTCTGAGCCTATAGACAGTCCAACCTGTATAGCAGTGCCCACTGTATTTCACCTATCATCTCTTGATGCAATAGAATAGTTGTTTTTTTTTATGTATAATTGACAAGGCTATTTGAACACAGTTGAATGAATCATAGTTCAATTAGTCAACTTTCCCTTAAGATTGCTAAAAAAATCCCATGTTTCAATTTCATAAAGAATGTTTGACATGAAATTAATTTTTTTAAATAGAGGCCTGTAAATAGCAAAAAATATTTCACTACTTTATTATGTTTAAGCTATGAAAATTGTAAATCGTTGACTAAGGCGTTAAGGTACTATTTTCACTAGTTCTGTCATCTTTGCTAAATCTTTATCATAAGATATACATATTTTCTTAATACACAATGTGCACTTGCTGCAAATGCATAACAAAATCAAATTAATCAGACTTTAACAGACTGTTTACTAAAAATCATGGTTCTGTTAATATAATTTTAATAAGGGAAATATATAATTGTGGTGTAATACTTTGTTTTCCTATTTTTAAAAAGATTGTAATTGTTACAATGTAATAGTTAATGACTAATTTTTTTGTTTAAAGATGCTACAATTCTGTATTGCCTTAATCAACAGATTATTTTTTATAGAAGATATTGAGCTGTGGCCCTTTCTTTAATAAAAAAAAACTTAAGCCCGCGTTTTTTTTTCAATCTTTACTGTGTGTGCGTATGTGTAGTACAGGTAGCTAACAGTGCAATTACAGACTAACAATCACTTACTTTTATTCTTGACTCCTGCATGTAGATCTCTTATGCAGACTTTAAGGTAATTCCACCACTTATACAATAAGAACTGATTTCTGAATTAGTCTATTTGTATCTGTTAACTTATCCTTTCTTTTTACTTATGGTGTTCGCATTAGGGTAGAAAAAAAAAGACAGTAAGTAAGTGGGGTGAACCAATGACTATTGACTTTGGGTTTTCATTATCTTTTGGTTTCTTGAAAAAGTGAAACATTAGTGTAAAAAATTGTATGATTTTATATATACTGAATAAGAATTATTAGATGATAATAATGAAATCATATTATATTGCAATGTTACTTGCATAAATTGTAGCATGCTAAAGGTAATTTTCTAAAGCGAACACTTATCTATGAATAATCATTTAATTCGGTGTTGGCTTCTTTGCTGTTGTTGTTTTTTTTTCAGATGTTTCCATTTCATATTTAAGTTTCTTTTTGTATTTTATCAAATAAATTTGCCTTATTTAGTTTTTTTCTATTTCAGCGCCATACATTTTATAATAAAACATGATATAACTTTATTTCAGTAAATTAAAACCTGCTTGTTAATCTTATACCAAACAATTACAATTTACAATGTTTATATGTATGTATAATGTACATATCTAACCCTTGATGCCTGTAGAGACAATCTAAAGCTTTAAAGGGTCTAGCATTACTCTTCTTTTTTTTTTTTTTTAAGTAGAACTTTTTTTTTTTTATGTATTTGAATTGAATACAATTATATGGCTTCAAAAAGATAACATGTCAATCTCTACATGGTGTATGATTCTGTGCTTAAAAAAAAACAAAAAAACTCATAATATTTGTAAATTAGGATATATCAACTAATTCAACCTATTAAAAAAAACTTTAAAACACAACACTTGGGGGAAAAAATTTAAACATTGAAATATTTTGAATATGTTGATTAACATCTTTATATTTATTTGCAAACTATAAATGAAAAAAAGATAATACCAGTTTTAATTATTAATTTTTTTATTTCTCATTTGTAATCTTTTATGTCCTTGTATGTATATATTCAGTGCCCAAGAATCATTCTTTTTTTTTATTATTTAATGATTATTTGTTTGTGTATTGGTCTTTCTATTCCTATTATTAATTTTAAAGCCTATAAAGGATATACCCTACATAGAAAACAATATTCTTTTTAAAATGCTCAATATCTACTTGTAATAAGTTTACTTATTACTCATTAAGTTTTAATTCTGAATTGTAATTTTCATTCTAAGCAATTTAAAAAAAATCATTATTATTTTTCATTATCATCTTTCATTCAATCTTTTTTTCTTATAGTACAGGATAGTCTGGTCACATTTCACATATTGACAATCCATATCATTCCAAACAACATCTCTGTAAAAATTATAAAATCAGTTTTTAAAACATATTTGTATTATTCTCTTCTTTTTTTTTGTTTGGATTTTCTAATTAGCTACATTTGTGTGTGACTTGGTTTATCTGCATGCCAAGTTTTTGTTTTCATGCTTTATTGATCCACTTCCTATTGATTGTAATCTATGAACACTGTTTGCTCATTGGCATACATTTAAAAAAACATTTTTAATTACAATTTTCTAAACAAAAACAAAAAGCCACATTGTTTTGTTTCGGCTTGAAGATAAATACTTCCTATTTTATATATCATACTTAGACTATAAAATAAAATACATGTAGTTTAGAGCAGTAATGTATAACAGTTTCAATGTTTGTTGTTTTATAAAAGTGAGTAAATAAAGTCGTTGTGTTACTTCATCAGGGAACATCAGTAGGCAACATTGTCACATCCATACCTCATCTCATGAACACCAAGCAAGCAGAAGAACTGTTTCCTTATCCATTCCATGACCTCATGATCTGGGCAGTCTTAATGAAAAGACAAAAGATGGCACTTTTTATGTGGCAACATGGGGAAGAAGCATTGGCGAAGGTAGACAATATTTCAGAACAATAGAAATATGTTAATTTAACTTATCTATATTTCTTTATTATAATATTTTAGAATAAAAATTTAAAAGAAATATCAATAATATAACTTCTTTATTATGATGTTTTAGAACAATTATAAATACAAAATATATCAATAATATACTTCTTCATTATGATGTTTCAGATCAATCAGAAACAAAATGTATATATAATAATTTAGCTTAATTTATTTATAATAATTTTTCTGAAGAATAAAAAAAAATCCAAAATATAATCTAACTTGTTCATATGTCTTCATTCTTTATTAAACAGGCATTGCTAGCGGGCAAATTGTATGCTGCTATGGCACATGAAGCTGATCAAGATGACTTGGAGATAGAGTTGTCTGAAGAATTTCGGCACTATGCAGAGTATGTCTTGGCTTATTACAATTCGCAGTAAAGTCAAACTTCTGATGGCCAGCTTTATTTTCTCTTTGTTACCCCAAAAATTACAGCAACAAAAATATTCATGGTCATGGCCCAGAAATATATTCAAACTAATAGTTTAGAAATGACTTATTTAAAATTAGCCTATTTCACTGTTAGATTCAAATAATTACCTGAATATTTAAGAAAAATGGATTTATGTTATATTTCAAGAAATGATGTTATAAAGGATTTTTTTTTCTTTGACTTATTCTATGTTTAAGTTTTATAACACTTTTACAAATAGTTTTGATTCATGCACTACTTTAAAATATCATTTAAAAGCATTTATTGTTTACATATTAATTAAGCCTTAACAAGTTATTAAAACTCGGTGCAGGAAATTCAGGTTAGCCTACAATTCACTGGTAATGTTTTAGGAAAGAAGAAACTTTGGATCATTTTTAACATATTTTTCTCAAATTGCATAATAGTAATTTGACAAAGTTATCTGAACTAACTTGAATTAGGGTCACTTCTTGCTTATGTCTTTTCTGTCAATTGCATTTATAAAAGACATTTACATTTGTTTGACACTGAAATGGAAAACATTAAGCGATAACTATCCAATGCAAAGATAGGATTGAAATATATCAGCCAATTAACTAACTGCTTGTAATATATGTGTGTCAAAATGATTTCTTATTTTACTAAAACTTAAAATAGGAACTGATATAATGTAATGTTTCCTCTTTTTTAACTGTTGACCATTTAAAAAGATGAGCTTAACTTGTGAGTTCACACAGCTACTCAAAACATCAGATACTTAACAAAATGTTCTTACAAAACTTACAATAATTATTTCTGTAAAGGGGAACAATTTTAGCTGTTGTCTAGTATTTCTCATTTAGTCTTCAGTGTTACAATATTTGACACTGACATGGAAAATGTTAAATAATAAATATCCAATGCAAAGATAGGAATGAAATATATCAGCCAATTAACTAACTGCTTGTAATATTTGTGTGTTCAAATGAGTTCTTATTTTACTAAAACTTCTTACAAAGCTTACAAAATTTATTTCTGTTATTTTGTATTGTTTGGTATTTCCCATTTAGTATTTAGTGTCACGTTGGCTACTGAACTGACTAGTCTTGGGTTCAAATCCCCAGTGAATAATAGGATTTTGAATTATGGGATTTTTAGGATGCCCTGCGTCCACTGAACTCTTAATTGGTACCTAACATTAATTAGGGAAAAGTTATTGGAGTTGGTCATTGTGCTGGCCACATGACACCTTTGTTAACTTGGGGCCACAGAAACAGATGATCATTGACATCATCTGCTCCATAGATTGTGAGGTCTGAAAGGGATACTTAACTACTTTAACTTACAAAACACTTAATAAAATTATTTCCAAAATAAAGGCCCCATAGATTGCAATGTCTGAAAAGGGCACCCCTTTACCTTTTGTTATGAGGATTTATGATATTTTTCAAAAATTTCATCTCTTACTTACAATCCTTTGGTGTTTTAATTTAGATAAAGGCCCTGCCACAAAATTTATGTTATAACTGATTTTTTTTTTTATTAAAAGTGAATTTCTAGGCTTGGCTTTGGAGCTACTTGGCCATTGTTACAAGATAGATGATGACTATACACAACAGCTGCTGACTTACGAATTAAAGAACTTTAGTGAACAGACATGTCTTGGATTAGCTGTCATTGCCAATCATCGCCAATTTATTGCACATACTTGCTGTCAAGTTTTGCTCAATGACCTCTGGATAGGTGGTCTGCGCATGAGAAAAAATACAAGTTTGAAGGTAGGACCAAATAAAAAAATTTGTTTGACCTTTGAAATATTAAGCCTTTCAGAAATCATTAGAATGAAACCACTTGGCTACCTAGTAAGGGGGCTCAAGTTCAAAAACTGACTCAAAGTTGTGTTTGCTGAACACCTAATGACAGCAGGGAAATCTCCTAGATATGCCCCTAAGCATGCTATAATAAAAAAATATGCACAATACAAAAGTAATAAATATGGCTCATCTTGTGGAGGACAAAATAAGAGTCTGCGTATTGGCTATGGTTAAAACATTGTCTGCCAAAGGGCAGATTTTATTTCTCCACGCAACTGTTGGGTCTAAAGGAACAGCAATAGAATATGGCAGCAATGCAGGATCTACAGAATGTTGCCAAAACAAAACATTGCACATCAGTTCACTAAACATGTTTTCCAACCTTTACTATTCCTTCATTATAAAAAGACTTGTGTTTATTTTATGCTGTAGAATTAAAGAGGATACAATTTTGTAGAAATAAATAATAATAGCAAGTGATTTTATTACTAGCAATAAAAATGTTGCAAAGTGTTTAATGGTTAAAAGTCTTATTGGAAGTTGACTTGAAAATGATGAGTGAACCAAGTAATGAAATCAGTTTCAAAAGCTCTACAAAAAGTCATGAGAATGATAGATTTACATTACATTTAATCATAAATAATGTTATATATTGAGATAGGAGAACATATAAGGTGTTATAAGAAATCTATCATGTTTAAAGAAATTTGCATTTACCAAAATATAGAAATAAATAAACAATAGCAAAATTTAAAAAAACCTTTTTAAAAATATATATTAACCTTTACTAAATGCTGATTAGGATTTAAAGCAAAGCTAGGCAGTGATTAAATACTATTATTCTTTATAAATAAAATAGAAATTTTGTACTTGATTTTCTTGTTTGTTCTTTCCATTATTCTATTATTTTTGTTTGACTTATTTTGCTAGGTAATCTTGGGCATCATATTTCCTCCATATCTCTTTGCTTTGGATTTCAAATCGAAGGAAGAATTGCAGCTTATGCCTCAAACAATGGAAGAACATTTGGATGAGCTAGAAGATGCAGCAAGTGTTGCTAACATCTCCATGTCATCATTTAGTGAAGACCAAGTGAGTGATAGAAAGTTTTGGTGGCCCAGTTAGGAAAAAGCTGTTGTCAGCTTTGTGTTTTCTATCTTTCTGTCATGTTTATATCTCAGAAACAGAAATGTGCTGAAAAATCTGATTTTATCATTGCATGTCTCCTGTTCAAAATAGTTGCAAAGGCTACTTTTTACAAAGCTTATATCAACTCACTCTGTTTGGTAAAAAGTATGTTCATGTTTTTTCTTCCACACTCATTCTCGGATCAAGATGAAACTTAGCACAGTTATTCATTGACATATACAAGACATGAATCTTTTTTTTTTTTAAATAACCAATTAGACAATTAATTACTGGTAATTTATTATTTTGTTTAATAGCAACAAGGGAAACTAATCCTTCAGTATTTACAGATATGGCTCAATGGGTTGGATTAAAATAAACTAGTTGACCGGCGGTGTAGCATACGCCACTATTTTGCAGGGCCAACCTTAGGCCACTGATACCTATGCGACCGCAGTGGGGCCCACACTTTCATAGGACCCGCTCTAATTCCAGGTGTATACATTATTAAATTAAACCATTTTATAACAAAACAGATTTCCCGCGCCCTCCTGTCGATTTACCAGGAGCTCCAGGAAATCTCCCAAAATCGCGAAATATACTCAAAAGTCCTTAAAATATACGGAAATATATACACAAAAATTGTCAATCAATATGGAAAAGGCCAATCTTTTGCGCGGCATTATGCATCAGCCATAATTGTGTAATCTGGTGAAAGAAGCTTTTCGCGCCTCAAACTAATGAAGAATTACTTGAGGTTAACAATTCTCGTATATAGATTGAAACATTTGGTAATTTTTGCTATTGAGCGCGATCTATGTTGGAAATAGATGTACTGTATGACTTCGCTACATGCAAGGCTCGTAAAGTAATTCTGTACGTAGTAAAGGATGAATAAAATACAAAGACGAATTTATTTTCTAATACAAACTCTTAAATTTCACTTATTATCCATATCCGTACCCAAACTTGGCCCCGCGAAATCGGTTTCGCATAGGGCTCTACAATGGTTAAGTCCAGTTATGCTATTTAGTGACGGATGAATACCACTTGCTCCTCGCCCCTCTTTTTTCTTTTCGACTCTTAAATTACCTAGTATAACCCTCTCCGTCCGAATTGCAAAAATAAAAGAGTGATCTTTCCATGGTGTTCAAACTCTTGAGCTTGCTCTGTCACCTCGATAGTTACTACAGAGTAGATTACCCTCCCCCCCCCCTTTTTTTTTAAACGTGAGGTAGAAATTTTTAAAAAAAAGAGTGATATTTCTTGGTTACAACAGTCCGACCCTGCTATTTTGTGACTACTTTAAACTGTTGAGGGATACGCCACTATTTTGCATGGCCGGTCTTAGGCCACTGTAACCTATGCGACCGCAGTGGGCCCCCACTTTCAAAGGATCCGCACTTTCATAGGACCCGCTCTAATTCAAGCTGTATACATTTTTGATTAAACCATTTTATTTTATAACTTAAAACAGATTTCCCGTGCCCTCCTGTCGATTTACCAGTAACTCCTGGAATTCTCCTGAAATCTTCATTAAAAAAAATTCATTAAAATATACGGAAATATATACAAAAAATTGTCATTTTCGGGTGTCATTCAATATGGAAAACGTCAATCCTACGCGCTATTAATAAAAACGGCATTATGCATTAGCCGTAATTGTGTAATCAGGTGAAAGAAGCTTCTCGCACCTCAAACTAATCAAGAATTACTTGATGTCAACAATTCTCAAAGATAGATTTAAACATTTGGTAATTCTTGCTATTGAGTGGGATCTATGTAGGAAACAGAATTATTATGAAATATACTGTATGACTTTGCTACACGCAGTGGGCCTCACTTTCAAAGGACCCGCACTCTCATAAGACCCGCACTAATTCAAGGTGTATACATTATTAAATTAAACCATTTTATAACTTAAAACAGATTTCCCACGCCCTCCTGTCGATTTACCAGGAACTCATGGAACTCTCCCGAAATTGCAAAATATACGAAAAAGTCCTTAAAATATACGGAAATACATAGAAAAAAAATTGTCATTTTGGGGTGTCATTCAATATGGAAAACGTCAATCCTACGTGCTATTAATAAAAACGGCATTATGCATTAGCCGTAATTGTGTAATCTGGTGAAAGAAGCTTCTCGCACTTCAAACTAATGAAGAATTACTTGATGTCAACAATTCTCAAAGATAGATTGAAACATTTGGTAATTCTTACTATTGAGCGAGATCTATGTGGGAAACAGAATTATTATGATATACTGTATGACTTTGCTACACGCAAAGCTCGTAAAGTAATTCTGTATGTAGTAAAGAATGAATAAAATGCATAGACGAATTTATTTTCTAATACAAACTCTTAAATTTGACTTATCATCCGCTTCCCTACCCAAACTTGGCCCCGCGAAATCCGTTTCGAATAGGGCCCCACAATGCTTAAGTTCGGCCCTGCTATTTAGTGTTTGTAAAATGTTTTACATGTTTCAGATGTTCCTTTAGAGTCGATGATAGTTTACTTCCTAGTCCAAACCTCCCACATGGGATGTGAGCGGGCAGGGTTTGACTGTCCAGCGCGCAGCCATCCGTAGTGAGCTTTGAAAACGTGTTCTCCCCCCCCTTGTTTTTTTTCATGGGGTGACTATCCGCAGAAATAAGAGAGTGATCTTCCCATTTACTTCTCGTCTGGCCTGATTAGGGAAGAAGAGAATTATATATAAAGATGTTAATCCTATTTCTTCCTCACACATTCTCTGATCAAGAAGTTTAAACATTTGTCTATTGTACAGTAGAACGTCGTTTATCCGAACGTTTATTATCCGGAGCGTCAAATATCCGGACCAGTTGTTTTTTTTTTTTTTTTTTTATCAACCACATGTACATGTATTCGTATAGTGTCCGGTTGCATATACTGCATGGATCGCTTCGGTTTTCGGTTATCCGAACAATCACGTATCCGAACGGTGTCCGGTCCCAATTGAGTCGGATAAACGACGTTCTACTGTACCTAAAAAAAAAAAATTAAATCCATAAACAAAAATACTCATTTAGTCAATTAATTATTGGTAATTAATTATTTTGTTTTATATCGATAAGGGATTTAGCTTGTACATTATTGGTAGATATAGTTTTAAGGATGAAGTTCTTCCCCTTTAGATAAGCTTTGTTTGTTTTTTTTGTTTTGTTTTTTAAATAATTTTTTATATTTTGCTTGTGTTATTCTGAAAGCAGATCCTTTTGTTTTTAAATTTAGATATGCAAATAAATAAATAAATATGCTGTTTTTCCATACACCACATTGCTTTTAAAACAAGCTTTTAAAGTATTGTATAGTTATACCATTGTATAGTATCACAGGATATACAATTATATAAATTTGACTTTAGTATCTGTATAACATACAAATTTATATATTTTATATACTAGCTTCATCCACAGGCTATGCCTATTGATTTTTTCCCTGATTTCTCACAAGATACTGTAGTTTGAAAATTCGAATATGTCCCAAAACCACAGATTTGTACACCAGTCCACCTCCTCATACCATACAATTTCTCTCATGCCCTATCAAAAGGGCTAAGTGTGGAAAAAGGTTAGCCTACTTAAAGCTTATTTTTTTAACAACTTTCACACACACACACACACACAATCTCTTGACCCATGAATTCTAGTATCCTGATACTCCTTTTTGACTAGTTTGAAATAGTTGCCAAGCTGTATGTTGTTTATTTTGACCATTTTGTTTGTCCAACATCCAATGAAACTCCCATGTTCTAATGCTCCCTCATACATACTTAAATATAAAAATTAACAAACATACTTTCTAATTACTAGTAAACACTCTTTCACAATTAGTTATCTAAGAAACTTAAGTCATTTATTTTAATTAAAGCTATTTTAAAATGCACCATCATTTTTTTTTCTCAAAAAAAAGTTAATTAATAATTGTGACAATGGTGGTGGTGTGTGATTCTAGATCTGAATCTAGGGGCACTAACACTCTTTATAGTTAGGATATGTGGTTTGAGTAGAACATGATTTAAATTAGAATAATTTATTCACACAAACTTGATTTAAAGCATTAATCGGCATAAATAATTATTAGGTTATAATGACCCAATAGAAATATATGGAATGAATAAATCCACAATGAAAATATTGAAACAAAGCACAAATGTACAACTGTCTTTCCGAACCTTCTTATTTCTGTACTTTTTATATCCCTTGTTCTAAATGCATCTTTTCAAAGTTTTAGAAAGTAACAGAATCTGATGGAATGTAAAACCTCTGATTTTTTTAGCTCTCTTGTGGCTATCATTATTTAATTGCTCTTCTACTAGATTCTAATGGCTTCTCGAAAAAACAATGTAACAATACAACATTCCTTTGTAATTGGCAACAAGTGACACATCCAAGCATCTTATTATGTGACAATAAAAACTAAATGCTATTATCTCAAAACTTTTAAACTAACAAGATTTAAGAAGTGATCTTGAACTAATTAGAATATTGATAGCCTGGCAAATAATGGAGGAACTTTTACAACCAATTCATCAGGACTAAGGTGTAAGATACGTTTGATGGGATTAGAATGGACATTGATATCAAAATATGTGGTGATACAAAGTGATACAAAACAATGTGATGGGAGATATGACTGATGATACATGATGCTAGAATTGTGTTGAATGTATAATGTGTTGGTTGCTCTTACACTATACTACTTCTCAGCATTGTCACGGCTATGGTTCTATTTTTACTTACATGGGAAACCATATTTGTTAGGGCTAGATTTGTAAGAGCCTATGTTTGAAATACATAATAATAACACTTGACATTAAAGGAATATGTACAATCAAAACAAAGATGGTGGATGTAACATACGTAGAAAGTGAAATAGTCAACATTTCTTTACAAAAATATATATAAGCAACAAAAGTAGTCATCAACATGTGCCCTATATGTACCATTGACTTGCTGTTACATATACTTGTAATGTTTTATTTTCACAAGCTGATAAAAACATTGTAGACATCTGTGAAATGCAGTTAATCATTGCATTTTTTTTTCAAATCTAGTAGACTCTAATATTTATATTTGATGAACAAAAGATAATGTTACAATTTGATGCACTGGCCAGATTTTTCTAACATTAACAGCATGTTCTCTAAATAATGTACACTCTTATAGACAGCTGCCATTTTAAGCCAACTCAATGAAGTCGAACTAAAAACATTAATCTCCAGACCTGAACAATTCTAATTCAAATCAACTACTCTTTTAGAAACACTATTAACAGATCTCCTGGGTACATTTGTCATGACAATAGTCCAGTTATACTAATTTTTTTGTTGACTTCAAAATTAGAACTACCATTGCCCCGCACCTAACTTAACAAAATCCATGGAAATAAAGATTTTGGAGATTACCTTTTTTTAACATAACGTTGGCATAACACAAAACACAGGCGATATAAGTTTTGAAAAAAACTATTAGTTTCCATCTCAACCTACTTATCTTTGTTAGTAGCTTGTCTACTGCACCAGAGTTTCATTAAGAGGTAGGATATAATCCTGATAGCCTATTTTTAGTCTACAGAGACGAAATGGTTATCAATTTCCTTGTCTATTAGTTCACCAACCAGCCCCCTCCCCCTTTTCCCTGCCTTCCTTTATAGTCTAAAAATGGTTTTGAGAAGTACTTGTTCTCTTGATTCCAAAACTTTCTATCAGCATACTTTTGTTGAACTTAATGAAGAGTTGCCTATCTTTGATCACATCATCTAACCCCCGGCAATCTGTAGAGTCTTCATTGCACGTGTTATCAGATCTAGTCCATTCTAGGAAATAGCCAAGTGTTAGGAGAACTAAACAAAGTTTTTAGTCTCATTTCTGATAAACTAAACCAAAAATGTGCCTATACTGTCAACAAGTCTCAACTAATTATTTTAGTGTTTTGAAACTTTAGTACACACCAAATAACTACGTCCAGATGACTTTCTATGCAAATGCCTATGAACAGGATTTCTATCCAAATCAGTTGTAAATTACAAACAAATTTTTTGTTATCCGATCATAAAATAGCTGATACCAGATGGCGTTTGAATATTACAAACTTTGGCATCATCTGTTTCTTATAATGCGGCACAAGAAATCATTGTAGTCTTTAAGTATTGTCTTTACACTGAAAACTGTTTGACATTGTTCCTAGCACTGTTAGACTTTCTATTCTGTACTAGCAATGAACTTGCAACAAAAGTGCAATTTAAAAATCTATTTCTGTAACTTGAGCTCTGATCGCACTTTCACCGTTGAAGAATAATAGTGTTGTCTTTTTTTTTTCCTTGGGAGGCTGTAATCTTGCTCAATATATAGCTCATCTTACAAGTTAGTTCGCATTACCATTATCGTCATAGTTGCTGACTGCGCGGCGCATCCTAATTAGTTTTCTGGTGAGAGAAACTAGTATCTCTAAACCCAGTTGTGAGATTTCAATGACCGTGAGCAGAGAGCAGCCGAGCCACAGACCTAACTGCCCCCCAATGTCACTCAGAAGCTTGTTCCAGTCATAGGCTGGGTACGTCTCTATCAGCACATAGTTCAGAACTTCGTAGTAGATTTGAATTTTCAGGAAATTGTTTGCAATGTAATCATTGCTCGTGTTCCTATACGAGAAGCTTTCGTTGATTTTCCTGATGAAGTGCCGAATGAAATGAGTGGATGGCCAGACCCCAGTGGAGATGACAGTACTGTACCTAATTTGGTCACATGCAGGCGGGCACTGGCTGGCACAGCCTAAATCTTGTGTCCAAAAGGACTTCTCAACTTGAGATGTACATTTCATTGATTCAACATTTGAAGAGTTACATATCGGAATGTAGGGGGCATTTTTACCTTGCGCTGTATCATCTAACACGTTCATGTCATCAAGTAAAACTTTCTTCAGGCACGGGTAGTCTGTGTCACAACAGTTGCAGGATTTAAAAACTTTCTTTTGATAGCAAGTTTTCTTGCAAGCGTTGTCTGAATAGCTGTGCCCATAAGAAGAAAAAATTGTATTGTATGCGCTTTCCTTGCTGTCAGTATCTTTCACACACGAGCCTTCTGGGAATGGTTGTCTTCGAGACTCCACCTGATCAGAATTATAGTGAGTTTAGTATAGTTTTAAAGACATTGATTATGAACGTTTAGGAAATGCTGAATTAGTTTTAGTTGTGCTGAGGCGCTCACCTTTGTAGCTGCAATACTTGTGACAAAACCTGGCCCTACTATCAAGCCTCCATCTTCAGGGAAAGGTGTTTCACTGTCAGGGTGCAGCAGAACTTTAACACCTGCAGTTGGTGTCAGAGGAATGTAGTCGAATTGTTGAATGTCCAATTCCATAATCAAGCCATTAATGGGGCCTGTCCGAGTTGTATATCTGTACATATATATGTGGAGTCATTATGTTTTAATTGGCTAGAGACATTCGTATATATATTTTTATATTCATTTTATCTGGAGTCATTTTTAAGTAACCTATACAACACACATTTTCAAATATATATATATATATTATATATATATATATATATATATATATATATATATATATATATATATATATATATATTTAATTAGATTCTGCAGATGTGAGGATGGTAAAAGATTAATACGACTTTTTTTCCCCTTACACTAACGTTTTCTTTGTAGTCTTAAATTTTGTAAACATTTAATTTCTCTTCTAAGGTACTTTAACATTTTTACATGTTCTCCACTTACCGAAAGAATACTATTTTACTTCTTCTCTATACGAAATTCGACTATTTTTCACATTTAATATAAGACATTTATCATTGCTGTATATTTCAATATTGTTTATCTTGTTTATGTAATTCTTTGTTTGAGCTCTCTAAAAAGACTACGAGAGCCGCGAGCAACTAAAAGGACTTTCTGATCGAAAATAATAAGTGTATAAAATTTACCATGATGGTGATAGACACACCTTGTGTTAATTAGCGTTTGGCGTAAGTGTTAAGTCTTGAATGGCAAGATCTAACTAATCAGAATAATTGTTTCTGTGCACAAGTCTTCAGTCGACTTAGTTTTACAGTATAGTAAATAAATTAGTAGGGCATCTATTGCAGACCATGTCAATGTTTACCTTGTGTGGTTGTTGCTGCTGTGAGTGTAGCCAAATGTAAAACAGTTGACATACTTGTGATTGTAGATGTAACTGAAGTCTTTGGCTGAGCAGACGTTCTGTGAAGAGAAGAAAAGAAAGATTTCCTACAGGAACTAGAAACATTGTGTACTGGCGTGGACAGTTTTTGCTTGCTCTCCAACAATACTACAAGATGGAGCGTTGTCCTAAAAGAAACATTTCGGTTTGAGATGGTACAGTTCCTAAGGATTTATACTTCCAATCTTACAGCACCCAAACATTTCGGTTTGAGATGGTACAGTTCCTAAGGATTGATACTTCCGATCTTACAGCACCCAAACATTTCGTCTAACTGGACCTGGCCAACTTTTACAGATTTCCCGACAAACGCTCTCAGAAAATAAAGCGTTGGGTAGTTTGAATTGTATTTGATCAGATAAATGACAATACACCTAAAATAATGAGTATTGACAGTAATTTTTAGACATAATTAAGTACAAGCTTAGACGACAATTTTTCAAAATACAGAAGCAAAAAGCGAATAGAACCAAAAAGCGAACTAGAGAACCAAATCCTGAAAGTGTTTCATTTACATACAAAAACCTTCGAGCTCTAGAGTCAAGCTGCTCCCCAGAAACCATACGTATATATCTATTTATCTCCCCTCCCCAATCTACACAGTACTTGGGTCCTTCGGGGTTTTGAACTCGTTTCTAAAGTATGTGACAGACACATCCGAAGGTTGATGTTAACAAGGAACAGTCACCAACTTTGACGCGATATGTTTGTTTAGATCAAATCGAATACAGATAATGATAGTAATAATTATGTCTTCATTATTTCTACATGTTTTTCGTGTGATTTACAAAATAATAGGGTGTGCTACAGCTACAAATTTACTTTTAAGATAAATATATTGTCTATTTCATTTTCTACTTTTGACTTCATTAATAATGAACCTGACCTATGTATATGTGAGACTATATACAAGAGTTGGAACATCGTATTACCTTCTGTTGTAAGACAAAACTGTCTGTAGGTCTACAATTGTATAAGGCTAAACAATCGCAATTTGATTTCTATTTTTTTTTTTTTTTTTTTTTTTTTTTTAAGGTTATTGTCAGCACATATAAATCCGTTATAAATAATTGAAAAGAAAAAAGGAAAAAATATCAATTAATAGCTATATGCTAAAGTTATGTTGAGAAAATTGTTTAAAAAATTACAAAGGTAGTGCTATAACCACACTGCTCGTGATATTGACTTGCTGGGAATTTGACCTGGAGTCTCAAAAACAAAACAAAATTTTACTAATACTTACGCCATTAAACTTGCAATCTATTAACATATCCTCCATGGAATGTCCCATCAACATTTTTTCTTCCGTGGAATTTTCTGATAGAAGTTCTTCTAGTTTTGCATTTTGCTGCTCAAGGGTCTGTAAATATGAAGTATTTAGAATTCAGCGTTCTTTACTTTCTGCAGCATCACGCTCTATCCTACCCCTGTAAATCTCTCTATTTAGTGAAACATTTTGAAATTTGTCTATAGTTTTAGGCATAAGTACTTGGTGCTAGAAAATGTTTTAACGTTTCTCATAAAATGATGAATTTATCTAGGTCGTGGGAAGCCGGACTAAGAGACTGTAAAGTGTGACCCGTTTTAATACTTGGAGATTTACAAAGTTATTTCTCCCACGTCCATTCTCGGATCAAGTTGAAACTTTGCACACAATAGCCCATTAACATACAAAAGGCATGAATCAATTTTTTTAAGTAATTAATTAGGCAATCAATTACTCGTAATTCATTATTTTGTTTAATCTGTGGCATTTTACGTTTCGAGAGACGATATTTTCCCTTTATAACTTCTTGTGTGACTAAAGAGGCCAATCCTTGATACACAGCTGCGATCGCAGGTTGGGCATATGTAATCACCAGGCGCCGTTGCATTTTCACCCTTCTTTCTGCTTCTGTTGTGTATGAAATCTCCAATCCTTGACCCTTCCTTTGTGCTCTCTCTCCATGTAGATCTATCTTCTTATCGCGTTTGCATACATCCGTATAACGTAAAAGTGGGCGACCAGCGGCTCTTCTGCCTTCTATTAGATCGCCATACAGAATGTCCTGTGGAAGTCGACCTACTGGCATTCTACGAACGTCTGCTGCTTCTAACACCTTGTTCTTCCTCATTGGTTATCTTATTGCTGACTAGCAGTACTAAAGCCCTAGTCTACCTGACCTGTGTGTACGCACCTTGCTGTACGGAAGTGAAGCATGGTCAATCTACTCATGGCAGGAAAAAAAACTGAATGTCTTCCACCTCCGATGCCTAAGGCGGATCTTTAAAATAAGGTGGCAAGATAGGATTTGTTTAATAGCAACAAAGGAAACTAATACTTGAGTATTCACAGATAGGGCTAATTTTGTTGGGTTTAGTCCCCTTAAATAATTGTTAACGCTATTTCTTCCTCACGCATTCTCCGATCAAGTTGATACTTTAGACAATTATTTATTGTACCTAACAAAACATGAATCAATAAACAAAAAATACCCAATTAGTAATTTAATTTTTGGTTATAAATTATTTTCTTTATATCGAATGAAGAAAATAACCTGTACACATTATTGGTATAGTTTTAAGGATGAAGTTGTTCCCTTTTAAGATAAAAAAAACTTTTTCATTTCTTGCGCTCAAGTAATCTGATCATTTTCAATATTTCTTAGAAGTCTGGTCACTTGTTTAAAAAATCTAAAAAGTTAAATGTGTGTTTAAAAAATCTAAAAAGTTAAATGTGTGTTTAAAAAATCTAAAAAGTTAAATGTTTGCTACAAAAGTGTATCCAGTTGTCTAAGAAAACTATTTGAACAAGAATGTTTCTTACGTTTTAGTTGATGTTGCCAATTGTTAATGTCATTGTAACAGTTGTCATTTCATCTGTTGTCTTTGTTAATGTCATAGTAACTGATGTTTCTGTAAATGTCATTGTAACAGTTGTCAATTCATCTGTTGTCTTTGTAAATGTCGTAGTAACTTGTTTCTGTAAATGTCATTGTAACAGTTGTCAATTCATCTGTGGTCTTTGTAAATGTCGTAGTAACTTGTTTCTGTAAATGTCATTGTAACTGTTGTCATTGTAAATTGCATATGTGACTTGTTACTGCTCTACTATGTTCTGAATGTTCTTCTTTTTCCATCTCGCGAATGCTTGTGTGTATCTACCTCTAGGTGTATCTACCTCTTGGTGTATTCCAAGCCTAAGTATCATTCTTTTCATTGTAGCAATCTACTATGTCATTTAGAATGCACGATAATCAGCATTTGAAATTTTTTAAAAGACCTAATTACCTCTGTTCCGTTGACAAGATCTTTGATAGCTTGGCTGGCTTTGGACAATCTGATGGGATTCAAGTTACATAGAGTTACTGCTGGGAATTCCAAACGTGGTTGGTACTTGATAGACACGACAGTAGAGACTGGACTGGTCTGGAACTCCCTTACTATACTAATGAACTGATACAGAGCTAGACCTGCCCCAACCAGCACTAGCAAAGTCCAGATGCCACGTATCCAGCATTTGTTGCTACTGACTGCCCTTCTCATGCCGTGTAATGATGTCATATCACCGAACTCGTGATAGAGTTTTTGAATCGGTGCTCGCTCGTCTGAGACTGTTTCTTGAGCTTTCTCCATAGCAGTAGCAGATTTGTAAGTGAAGTGTAGCACTGTCATATCAGGTAATCTTCATGGACTGAAACAGTGACCTCATTACGGTTATTTCTTTATGGTTATTCTGATTTGTGTAAATCTATATTTCTCAGCTATTGCTATCAAACATGAGTGTCCCCTGACATTGAGTGGTGAATTTTAAATAAATCATTGCTGTTGTAACGTACAGAACATGAACTGAAGTTTTGTTTCCTTACTGAGTGATTCTCAAAATAAAATAATAGTAGTATTAAATAGCAGAAAACAAAACGAAATAAGCAACAGGAAAAAAAACAACGTAAAAATAATGGTTCTCAACCTTTTATTTAGGACAACATCTCTCCCCCCGCCCTCTAAAAAATGTTTGACACAATTAATTCAACCCTAACTCAGCGATGTCCCGATAAGAAGGAAGAGGGGCGCAAAGACGTTCCATTTATTTTTTTTTGAAGGAAACAAATGTACGTTCATTGTAGTTATAAATCTGTTTGACTATTTACCTCGCAACTTGACACTATCACTAATGTTTCCAAAGTCAAAAGCTTCTAAGAAAGAGACGTTGTAGGACCATCGTATTTGCTCAAGGCATCAGCAGCAATAGGAACGCAAAACGTCTCCGCTAACGCGATTCTTTTCAGCTTTCTTATATCAGAATGGTCATACAACGTTATAGTGACGATTTTTGCATACAAAAAAAAAAACCTCGATAAAACATGATCACGCCCGTTATGTGCGTTATTTATTTCTCCAATGTCCACCACCTAATTGTATTGGCCAGTGCTGCCTCCTTCATTTGACCTCATTTGAATTCTTTCATTACTCTCCCCAGACCTACTTGCTGGCTGGAACTGGAACATGCTGCCTCTACTATCTCCAGAAAGATTTTTTTCTTCTATACAAAACACTTCAAAGCTATCTGCGAAACACTGCTTCCTTAAAAAAAAACTAAATGGATCAGTTTTAATATATATTCATTGCATAAATTTGGATTTCAGACATTTTAAATACAAATGCAATTTAGAAAAAAAAAAATGGAAAACTGTCTTATGATTATAGATCTCTCAATGTTAAGTTTTTCATTATATTTTTAAAAACTTCCGGACCAGCCGGGGGGAGGGGGGCACTGGTAAAAGTTTTGACAGAACACTACGCTCTAAAACAATATCCCAGATTGTTACGTAAGGAATTTAAATGAGTACATTTTGTTTCCAGTAATACCATGGGAGCAGGGGTGGACTGGCTATATGGATATTCGGGCAAATGCCCGCTGGACCGGTACCCTATTGGGCCGGTAGGGCCACCGAAAGGGCAGCATGAATGCCAGTAACATGTTTCAAAATGTTATATTCTCTTTAAAGTCTAATACTAATCTAAACCATTGTCATAAATACCCTACATTTGTATATGGTGCTTCAGCAGACGTCAATTCCTTATACAAATAAATACACACTAAACGACAAACAAGACACTTAAGACCATTATTTCTAATAGAGATCGAAGTTAGTGTGAATATATTCGGATGAATGTCCAGTCACATACGAATTCTTATTGGTTTGATAAAGTTGTCGCATGATCTCAAGTAGCTACGAAGTCCTTGGCAACTCAAAATTATTCTCTTGAACGGTGTAGAAATGTGTTCATTGGAATCAAAAAGAAAAAATGCTCTTTAAAAAAAAGAGAAGATATAAAGTAAGTATTGTTAGAATCCGGTGCAAAAAAAATATATTAAAAATTTTTTTCTCGCAAGTGCTAGAGATTCGCCAAGTTTCATTTATGAATGAACATTTTATATAAAAAAAATACTTTCGATACATTATTAAACGTCACACAAATGCTTTTGATGACAGGTATGATTGGATGCCCATCATGTGGCATACAAGGTGGTCCGCATTGTGTAGAAATGCCCTGGCCGATTTTGACACCAAGTCCGCCCCTGGATGAGAGTATTTAAGATTTACGTTTTTCCTCTTGATACACTCTTTAAAAAAAAAAAAGAACTCTTACCTACTATGTGTCACTACCTCTCCAAATCACTCTGCCTAGTTTGTCTAGAAAGTCACTCTAACTGTCATAACCGTTTAACCACAAGTCTCTCCCCGATTTTCTCCTTTCAACTAATTGTAGCACCCTGGCATGTCACACGTCACTGATTTGTTTAATGAACCAATCGTTTTGGTTTTTTGTCAACTTTGCAGCCTGCTGCTTGTCAGTGACATTGATTGTTGTTTCATCACACGATGTTTCTGTCCAGGACTTGGAATGGAGAGCTAGAAATGAATGGGGTGTAATGTCATTTGTGTTCTAATGAGTGTGACCGTAAACCAAGACAAATCACTGGGAATACTTCCATCAAATGCATTAGTTCTGGCAGCTATATGCATGTTCAAAGGGAAATTTTCAAACATTTTGACTAAAACAATTTTAGGTGGGCGTCACTTTGCGGGTTTGATTTTTTAATAAAGAGTCAAAGCAATTTTTTTCTGACAATCGTGTCAAAATGATTCTGCTGTCTATGCAGGTGTGTGATGTAATAGATATGAATTTAAATGAATTTCTTGGAAACTATTAGAATGTGGGATAGTCTAAGAAGTACTTAAAATTGTCTAAAGAAACAAAAAGTGAAAGAGAAGTTGGTTTGTCAAAGTTGTAAGAACCCTAATTATTATGGCCTCCTTCAGTCGCGAAGCAACTGTGGATCATCTCATTGAAAATAAGATGAATGCCTGGGAATCAGCTGTGGTCGGAACGATGTCGCCCACACATCTGTTCCCCCATCTCCTCGCAGCTGATGTATCCAAAGCAGCGGCAAGTGCCGATATATCGGCATCGAAGGCTCTGCCAGGGTGTAGCACTGAGGACTGAAAACTGCCTTAGGGTTGCCGGCTCCTGATTATTCCTCAGAGTTTACTCCCTAAGCCTTTCCCAGGATTGGGTAGAGCTGCAACGCAGCAGAGGTTTGAATTCAGTTTTTCTTCTCCTGGGTGGGTAGCCAGCAATGACTCACGAGTCCATCCCACCTGAAGCTTACTGGTTTAGACGCCAGTTACTCGCCTTCACCCCTTCTCCTATTAGTGAAAGAGGTTCCGCCGGACTCTGAGCCACACGAGAGGGCCATGAGTTGTACTGGTTGTCTGAAAACAAATAGACTCCCTATATGTTTAACTGATAAGTTCTTCCTTTCTCTCCTATTACTAGTGTTATTATTAACTTCACTGCACAGATTCAAGGATTGGCTTTTTTAATCTCATAAGAAGCTGCACAGGGAAAAAGATCGTCACAGCACCGAATTTCTTTCTTGGATGCAGAAAACCTGAAAATGTTTCATCATTGTCGACCCTGAAAGTAATTCTGAATGTAATTTGAAAGTAATTCTTAATTTAATTCTAAATGTCTAGTTCGTAGGATTTGAAACTTTTGTTATTGTTAGTTCCTTCATTGAAGCGTTGTTTTAATTATTTAATTTATTAGCGTAAAATCTCAAGTCTCCAGACAGTCTAAATAGAACAAAATTGCTATTACTGGTAGAACAGCAGCACTGAATGATACACATTCAAGCGCAATGTTTTCTTTTGAACTGGATTTAGCTGCCCCAAAATGCCTTGGAAATTATAGTACTGATCATTAGTTTTATATTCTCATGTTCTCTATAGCAGCCATACATTATAAACAAATTTTGCCTCGCAAACCAAGATTACCTCACACAAATATATATATCTGTAGCTCTAATAATAAATCGTAATGTGGTGATTATGTAACAATAAATAACTCTATAAAGTATTGTAAAAAAAATCATTACTAGTGGTAGTTAGCAAGTTATTTAGTTTTTACATTTTCTTTTGAAAGCTTAGATTTCTAAAAGTCCTCTCTGTTGTTATAAGCGTGCGCGCACACACAAACACACACACACAGAGGACTTGTCCGATAGGGCCTATATGTCCAACATGGATTGGGAGAGTAGAGTCATATGTGTTTGTCTTACTGATATGGGGGTTTATGGGGTATCTAGGAGGGGTAGCACCTCTAGTGGACAGCAGTCGTACCCTCTTTTTGAGGGTAGCTTGGCTCACTCTTGGTCCCCACTCGGTACCCAACTCTCACATGTGGCTCCCAGAAGCTGTGGCATGCGCAGTGGCCACACCCCGGAAACTGCTTTGACTGGCCGGCTAAGCCAGGTAAAGGGTATCTGACGTGTCCATGGCACTCAGTACACTGAGGTTCTGTCAAACCTAGCATGTGAAGTCTGGACTTGGCGGCCTGTGCGTAACGTCACAAAACTAGACAAATCGGACAGAAAGGCAAATACCAGCACAGTACTGTGGAGCAATCAAGAGCAGGACAAGGCACACAGAAAGTCTCTGGTCATCCACTGCACCCAAACTTATCCCCGGACTTCTTGACCAAATCTTGCTTCCGGAAAAGGATGGACTTTATGGTGAGAGAGTGAGGTCGACGTGTTGCGCGAACCCTCCTCACTTAAATCGAAATTCCAACGCAAGTCACCCCAAAAAATACAAACCAAAACCCCGTGGTGACAGGCAAGCAGTGAAGCGGTAGGTGTGGGCACTCTGGAAGCCGTAGCTGCAACCCTAACCCTAGCCAGCCTACTGTTGTTGGCGGAAACCCTTCACAAGCGGTCGAAATTCAAAGTCTTACTTATATGCCGAGGAGTGCACTGATAAAAAGTTACATTAGTTTCACCACCCACTAAATCTCAATTTTTAGCGGCCCCCGAAAGGGGAAAAGACGCTATCAGTTTGGTGTGGCCTGTCTGTCCGTCCCGTTTAGTTCTTAGCAGCTATTAGAGAAAATCGGACATCTTGATATTTTAGATCATTCAAAGTATTGAAGCAACGGGTACTTTTTTTCTTTTCCGAAAGTGACTTGGATCTAGATCTAGACTTAGATCTAATTCTAGATCTAGACTCAGATCTATTTCTAGATCTAGACTTAGATCTAGTTCTAGACTTAGATCTAGTTCTAGACTTAGATCTTGAATCTAGATTTAGATCTAGAACTAGATCTAGCTAGATCTATGTCTGTTTTGTATGACAATGGTGATATTAATTTTTGTTTGTGAGGGGAAAGTCTTGTTAAGTCATTTGTACACAACTGTAGCAGTAGGTCAAGAATTATTTTTTTCGTGTTGCCAATTTGTCAAATTTTGTAAGAAGAATAAATCTTTTTTAGTTTCTCTTTATTACACGTAACTTGTTATATTAATTTTGAATGTATGGATAAGTTTGATAATTATTTTAAAAAATATACGTGTATGCTAATATATGGAGATGATGTGGCTGACTGGTAAAGTACTTGGAACCGGAAGTCCCGTGTTCGAATCCTGGTGGACTCTTGGTGGACCATTTGTTACAATTAAATTATTGTTTCGCAATGTGGTTTAGAAATCTTTTTTATTCTGCAGTATATTGATATGCAAGAATTTTGTTAATTACAAACTTTTTTTCTTTGCGAACTAATTATTTCGCGTACGTGTTTCATTTGACTAGTTTCATCCAGACTTCACCTTAGAGTTTGTTTCACGTTTGACAAATATTGAATCACGTTTGAATATTGATTGTAGTTTTTATGACATGCCAGCACCGACAACCAGAAAGTTCAGCAGAACAGAGAGATGAGATGGCGCGACTAATTTAATTCATCTAACATTGAGTTTGATGAAGTAACGGCGATACGGGACTGAAAGGAGAGGGAAGTGATTGTTGACTCGCTCACGGACTAATGTGACATGGAACCAGCTTTCGATTAGAACCTCTTGAAGTGAACGTGGAGCCTGCAGAATTTGTGGTTTTGGCGCAATCCGAAATGCTTACTTGTCAACTGATGCGATGGTTCTCAGCTTCTGCACAAGGGCTGCATTCAAAGAAACAAGAAAATTTTTTTTTTTAATTTTTAAAAAAAAAGCTTTTATTAAGCATGGTTGTATCAATTAGTTTGGATCAGTTATGTAATTACATTTGTAATAGATCTAGACTAACAATAATAAAAACATTTATAAAAATTTTTAAAAAAGGAGGGAGGGGACAGACCTGAATTCAAACTCATGGCTCTATCCTTGTCAAGCCAACACAGTAATCACTCTGCTAGTGGAGAGCTTATAAACATGGAAGATAGTATAGTTTTCTATTGTTTCTATAGTCTCGTCCTATTTTCATGTTGTGTTCACTAAGACTCTGACGACGACCTATAAAGGGGACTAAATCAGCTTATTCCACCACTTCAATCAAGTACAAATTATTTCCCTTGTTTGAGATACCAAACAAAATAATTAATTACCTACCAATAGTTAATTAACTAATTTTTGTTGTTGTTGTTTTTTGTATTCTAGTTTTGTCAGGTAAAAGAAATATGTATGCACAATTTCAGCTTGATCTGAGATTTGGGTGTGAGTGAAATAACGTATACAAACGTTTTACGAGACAGACAGAGTGACTTAGTATAAGCCTTGTGACTCCACTGTCTGTCTCCGTTGGCCTCTGGATGACAATTCCAGTTATCTGACCATTGCAATCAATACTCTTGGTTTAGACTTTTAAGTCAAATGTAGAGGCAGGAGAGAAGAAACTATGACGTCACAGCTTTATTTTCAAACAAGATGCCTTGTTAATTTCTTGTTGCTAGACAACGCCCTCGCTGGTTCTCAAAGTATTGCCCTTTCTGCTATCATGATTATTTCTTTCGAAGAGCTGATGGATACGTCATTCTTGCGGCAGACATAACCTCGATTGACGTTTATCTTTCTGTTATCATACGAAAAACTGTAAGGATGTTTTTAGTTGTCCCCAAAAGGAGAAAAGCCGCTAAACGTTTTGTGTGGTCTGTCTGTTTAGATCTTAAAACATAGAAAAAGGTTTTTAAAACTTCTGATAAGATCTGAGCGTTAGGGACAGAATTCCTTGTTCGTTGGCCACACTGGGAAAACTCATGTTTAATTATAAGTTTTCTCTAACTATAAAACAAGAAAATAATAAAAAATGAATGTTCAGGAACATTGTGCGCACCGTCTTCCATGTCTTGATCTAAAGGCCTAGCATTAGAATATTATTATTAGAGAAATAACGTGTTGAAACTTTTTGACCACAGTGAGTTGATATAAGCTTTGTAAACAGCTCTATTTTAAATAGATATACTTGTTAAATTAAGTTTCTTGATACATATCATTACAATACCCGTAGTGTAATATTTAGAACCTACTTCATAACCTTGTTACATTAATTCAATTGATTAATACATTAGTTCAAGTATTTAGCAAGAATGTTGCTACAGAAAAGTACAGAGTTGATTGCTCCAGTCTTGTCCTTTCCAAGAAATACAAACTTGTTGACTGTGTACAAACTTTGGAATCATAATTTTGATAACCACGGCATGCTACAAGTATATCCAGGACTGGATTTACACTTGATCAGTTCCTCAACTGTTTGGGGCACCTTGTAATAGACCGAAGACTTTCCTTTAGCTCTTTCTTTAAAAGGGGCTAAGCTCTAGCTTGTGTTGCCTATAAGTAACTCCATCATTGAGTACATCTAAGAACAGATTATACATTCTTTTATAAAGGTTGCGAATTGGGACTATGATCCAATGTATACAACTGATGCGGCATTTTTATGTTGCTTCTGCATTCCATTAATTGTAGAAATGTAAGCACAAGTCTGGCCATGTTTCTCTTCACTTTTTTAATCTTTGATATTGCATGCTTATTTGATTGCATCTGTTTGATACGTTTTTGTTTCCTTTCAGGATTATAATTACAATGAAGACGTGGCTGATCCAATCTCAGCAATGAACCAACAAAGTCCATTGAAAGAAAACGGAACTCTGGGAAGCATGGATGGAAGCAATAGTGCGGTGGATAACACCATCTTTTCTCACATGCCCTTCAGGAAAAAGAAAAGTCCCCTTCGGATGGGCAAAAAAGTGTATGAGTTCTACAATGCTCCTATCACTAAATTCTGGGCGCATGCAGTAAGTGGTTCTGACTTGACGTCTTTCTTCACTATCAATGTTGTTGTTGTTGTTTTATCTATCTATTACCAGCACCTAGATTTCATGTTCTAAAAATCGGTTTATCAAAACAAACCTGAAATGTCTTCTATGTATGCTCCTACATAGCCTTATAAAATATAAACATGAAAATCTAAGTAGTAATAATGATTCCGTATAGTTGGTGTCTAGCGTCAAAGAATATCATTATCTGCAAGAAAGTTATTTTTTCATTAACGCTATTTTTGTAATTAAACCTGTCATGTAGGGTTAAGATTTTAATTGTTCTTTCCGTTTTCTGTGACACTTAAGTTTCATTCCGTCCAGTTGGGGCTATTGCCCGCTTTCTTAGTTGTCGTAGTTCCTATTTCATTATCTACTAATCTTAGCATTGGTTAGCCCTAACGAATGTATTCAGACTAATTGTGCTGTTTTTTAAATAAATGAAACCATTTGTACAATGATATTGAAATGTTGAAAGCCTAGAGTTATCTTAAGATGTTAGGAATGCTTAAAATTATAGACTTATAAAAGACAAGTATTAATTTTGAATACTGCTGTAAAAAGCATTCATTGCTCCCTAGAGTGACATATGGTGGTTCTTGATGCAGATGTCAAGCTCAAACAAGTGCAAAACTTGATTTATAGAATAAATAGGCACAATGAATTCTTTCAATATATTGATAATATAATTAAATAAATCGATACTGAGAATAGAGAAAACAAAAACTATGTCAATGTACATTAGATTCCGAATTTTTTCTTTTGTATATTTTTATATCTATATGTCTAAATTAATACCTAGAAGAAAAAAAACACGAGAATCTGAAATATCAAATTCATCTTTATTTAGTGCGGCCCTAAGCATAGTTGTGTCTTCTCTTTTTTAGCTTGCTTATATCATCAAGCAATTACAATTGTTAGTAGCAACAAGCGACGCATTTTTGACAATGAGGGTTTGACATTGAATTCTTTTCATTACCACTGAGCCTCCTACTTTGTGTTATCAACTCAAATGTTATTTGTTTGAATCTATCCCTCATTTATTTTTTCTATACGTTGTAAATTAGTTTCGACCAATAAAAACATCGCTGTTGTAATTTAATTGAAAGGGAGGGGGGGGGGGGGGGTATTCCCAAGATTTCATCCATTCTACTGATAATTGTTTGAATAGAACGTACTACACAGCAACACTCATCAAACTAACACACATCCGTTTGTTTTACAAGCTGTCCGAAAATGTAATTGTTTTGGCATGATTGTCCGCAAAATAAAAGAATCCAATCCATGTTGTACGTTGTCAAACTGAGTAATCTACAAATTAAACTCGTTATAAAAGTGAACGAATATTCTTGACACAGTGAATGGACAAAGTCGATTGAAAGTCTATTAATATGTCATGAAATCACCCAACAATAGATTGTGTCTGATTTTTGGCACACTGGAAATATTCGTTTTTACAATTATGGATTCAGTGTATCTGGTCTGTCTCTATAGTAACCTTTAAATAAAACATCGTCTTTCTTTTTGTGTGTGTGTGTTGTTGTTTTTTTTGTTTTTGTGTCATTGTTTCCAATTGTTAAGCAGAACATTGTTGCTAGCTTGGAGGAAGACAAACTTGAGTTGCGATTTTTTTTTTATTACTGATATACTAGGCTAGGGCAGAGTTCCGCGGAACTTTAGTGTTCCGCGAGGCAGAAATAGGTATTCCGATAACTACCTACGGAATAATCAACTAGTAGGCCAGAACCTGAGTTAATTTCTCTAAAAAATATAATCAAAGTGTTCCGCTAAATACTCAGAATGTGCAAATTGTTCTGTTAAGGAAAAAGTTTGGTAAACACTGTTCTTGGGGAATAATTGCCCTTTTGTCCATTCTATTTAACATTCTGATTTATTTTCTTCTCCTTTTCTTTTCTACTTCTTCTTCTCTTTCTCTCTTTCCTATTCTTGCGTTGCCTATTGGGTTACATTTTATGTGTCTATCTCCTCAGATTGGCTATGTAGTGTTTCTGATCATCTACTGCTATGTCATACTGGATAGACTCAAACAGATACCAACCTGGACTGAGTTATATACCATTGCTTTCATCTTCACAATGGGCTTAGAAAAGATCAGACAGGTATGGCATTCTTTGTGTGTTCTCACTTAACGTCTTTCCCACATCCTAACTCATACATGCTCACCAACTGAATGAAGTCTTTCCCACATCCTAACTCATACATGCTGACCCACTGAATGAAGTCTTTCCCACATCCTAACTCATACATGCTGACCCACTGAATGAAGTCTTTCCCACATCCTAACTCATACATGCTCACCAACTGAATGAAGTCTTTCCCACATCCTAACTCATACATGCTCACCAACTGAATGAAGTCTTTCCCACATCCTAACTCATACATGCTCACCAACTGAATGAAGTCTTTCCCACATCCTAACTCATACATGCTCACCAACTGAATGAAGTCTTTTCCACATCCTAACACATACATGCTGACCCACTGAATGAAGTCTTTCCCACATCCTAACTCATACATACTCACCAACTGAATGACCTATTGAATTGAAATAGACACTGGTGTAATGGTTCCAACACAGATTTAATCACCTTTACAATCACATTTACCAACATCTTTACAAACACCTTTACATCAGGAGCAAATTTTTTGTTATTGTTACACATTTCGGATGTTCATTCAAAGATTATTACATCCTAGCCCAAACCTCCCGCGAGGGAGAACCTGGACCATCGAGACTACAGTCCTAAGCGCATACCATACAGCAAGCATTAAAGATATGCAATACCATTTCTTCTGGCTTCCTACTTTGGCGGCAGTCATAGTTTGGTCGGAACTAAAAAATATGCGCTTACAGGACCGGTCTAATAAGGATTGTTCCATCTTGTTTAGTGGTTACATGGATTTGTCCACTCTCGGTTAATAGTCCTAACTTGTTCAAAAGTACTTACTGCTTCTAGAGCAATTATTGCCAGCACCCTTCACGTGCTAGGGCGTCCACCGCCACTTTTCCATCCACAATGGGAAACCCACATGACATGTAAATACATATATGAGTTTAAAAATACACAAGCATTGAAAAGTAGACTATTCTTTCAATATATACTCATCTTTTGATAAACATAATAGTAATCATTTAATTTCTAGAGAGCTCTTGACACACAAATAGTGTAGGCTCAATGAAAATATTCAACACGTAAAAACAAGAATTAATATGGCAAACATCATCTCAAGTTTTTATCTGCTAAGTCTTGATGTACTTCTTGAATGTAGTGAAGCATCTGGTTTGTCTGAGATCAACAACGGGAAGCGAGTTCCAAACCTTTGGCCCATGCACTGAAAAAGCCCGCAAACCATAACTTTTGATTTAAAAAAACAAACTCGTCACAACTTGCAGCGTTGAATACACGGAGGCAAGGCTCTCTAGAGAATATATGGAGTGATCAGTTCATTCTCTTGTCAGATATGGTAGGATCTGGCCTCATCTGGGCAGCTACAGTCTATAGGGACCCTTGCAGAGCTGACTTATGTGTGTGTGTGTGTCTAAAGAAATATTGAAATCTGCTTCTTGTCTATTGATGGAAAACATTTAGGAAGCACACGTAAAACCCATGAGGTGTGTAACACTTATTTAGTTTAGAGAAACATGAATGTGGGATGCGTTTTTTTTAAAAATCTTTCTACTGGTTGACAATAATATTAGCTAAGTACAATAAATCATCCAATGATAGACCTAGTTACGGTGTTTTGTTTGTTAACTTCGTTTTCTGTCGCTGTCTGATCATCTCTTGTTCTTTAACATCACTGCTGTTTTCGTTATTTATATATATATATATATAAGGCTTCTCTTCTTGGTCTGAATAGTAAGAAATGCAATGATTCATGTGTCCACGTACTACTAGTTATGACCTACATATTTTTCCACGTCCAACGCTGACAAAATCGTTGTTCGTCGTCGGTGATCGACTTGAAATTCTCTTTTCACCAACTACACCTGTCAATGGCAGCAGATTTTCATTTTACGTTCAATGTTTATTTTATTGGGAGATTTCTGTTTTTCTGAGGCTGATTGTTGAATCAGACGAGGCGGCAGCGTAAGAAGATTCGTTGGCAGCGAGCTGAAGCTTATGTTCAGTATGAGCAATTAGGGCACATTCATCCACATTGAGAAGCTGCTTCATTTGTCAAAGCATATGAATATCTATTACATGTATCAGTCAACATAGATCTATATTAAAAACACTCATTGTTTTTTTTTAATACACAGCTTCCATGTAAAATAAATTGTGTATGTGATTTAAAAATCTATTTATGGCTCACTAACAGCGGCTGTTAGGATGTAATATTTAATCATGTTCACATAAAAACGTCTTTAACTATTTCTGTATGTTCACTGTAGTGTTGTTTTTTTTCACTCAATTTATGTCAGCTATGTCTTCTTCTTATCTTATCTTATATAATACAGACGTTACTTCAGAAAAGAAGATGATTACGTCCTACGCGTCATGCATTTAGTCATGCATATTAACCAATGACTTAAATTCTGCCAAGTCACTGGTTTTCCTTGCTAGCTCTTGCAACACATTCCATGCTCTAATAGCACTAGGGAAGAAGGAGTATTTGTACAAATTTGTCCTAGCATATGGGACGAGGAATGTGCCTTTATCTTTGTGTCTGTCAGAGTATTTTATTAAATTTTGTTTTTGTATTTGAAGATTATGGTTCAGTGTTTTATGTATAATTGCGACTTTTGTTTTGAGTCTTCTATCCTGAGTCACTTAATTAGTGATTTTACTAAATGTGTTACTCTAGTCATATGTGAATATTCGTTTGTCTATGCTATAACTAGTAGAAGTGATTCTTTCATCTAAAACATCTTATTGACTGCTTGGAAGCTGGAGTCGTGTGTTTTTTTTTACAATGATCACTAAGTAAAAACATTCATTTGTTTCACTGGTTATATTTGAAATTATACTATTATTAGACTATTATGCATGCTTATCTGCAATATATAAAGCAGAAAGCAAGGCGTATGTAGGTATGTATGTATGTCCCGCATAGAAATCAAAACCGTTTGACCAATCTTGATATAACTTGGCATAATTGTTCCTTAGATCATGGCAGATACAGTTGTGTATGTTTAATGTCCCTGCCTCTAGCGGAGGGCCCTAAAAGTAGACAAAAAGTAACTAATTGTATCTATGTTAAAAAAAACTAGACTAAGGTGTTCGATACGATGTATACAAAAATTAATTTTGTGCAATATTTTCCTAGTATGGTGTGATAATCATAAGTATTTTTAAAACAATATTCCGCTGGTATGCTACACAAAATCAAATTATAGCACAGTTCAAAAACATGGATTACTTAATTATGTCATTCAATACTGTACGTCGCTGTGACAGACTATCACGCATGACTGTAGCTGTGGTAAAACCATCACGCATGACAGTAGTTTGGCAGACTATCAGGCATGACTGTAGCTGTGGTAAGACCATCACGCATGACAGTAGTGTGGCAGACTATCACGCATGACTGTAGTGTGGCAGACTATCACGCATGACTGTAGTGTGGCAGACTATCATGCATGACTGTAGCTGTAGCATGTATTAATGTGCAGCTGTGATAGCTGCAGCTGGTGGTCTTAAAACTGGGTGATCCCACGCTTCTGAAGGTTGTTGTATTTCCTGCAGTCTTGTAGAGCACGTTGCTTCAAGAGACTGTCTGTGTGGTTGTGCTGGTGTCCCATGCTACTTGCAGATTCAGCACGTGGTCTGTACAGGCAGCACAAGCAGGCGTGGACTGCCCTCTGAAATCCTAACGAGATTCTAAAGAGTAGACGGCCAACATCTCTACGAAACCTTCTTGTCAGGACGCAGTAGAGGAAGAAATTGATAGAGTGGTTGGTGTACAGAAATGTGAAGAATAAAACCTGGAGAAGAAATAGAAAGATGTGTTGATTATAGAGCAAAATAGACGGAAAGAAAGGAAGAAGATTTACAAGTAACTCATTGGGGTAGGGTTACTAAACGTCTGACAAATGGAGGACATGTTCTCATTTTTTATGGTCAGACCTCAGTCAGGGAGGCATTGGCCTAAAGTGTGATAAATAAATAAATAAATTATAGCTTTTATGTAGCGCTACTTTCATGCTCATAGCCTTCTTAGAGCGGTATGGTTCAATCTCATTTGTGGACCAGTGGGGGGAGGGGTATCTGGGAGATGGGAGTTTTCCTTTAGGCGCTCAGTAAATACAACTCTGCTCGAGTCGGGTATCGAACCTCAACCCCCTTCATAGGTAGCCAAACCAAGCCAAGTTCAAGCCTACTTAGCCTCTCGGCCACGCTTCCCACGTCCGGCTTTCACTCATTGTTTGCTGCAATGGCATATCAGTACATTATTCCCTGTCTAAACTGATGGTCTGTCTACATATTAGTACATTATTCCCTGTCTAAACTAAAGGTGTGTCTACATATCAATACATCATTCCCTGTCTAAACTAAAGGTCTGTCTACATATCAGTACATTATTCCCTGTCTAAACTAAAGGTCTGTCTAAATATCGGTACAGTATTCCCTGTCTAAACTAAAGGTCTGTCTACATATCGGTACATTATTCCCTGTCTAAACTAAAGGTCTGTCTACATAAAAACACTTACATTTAAGAACATGTTAGTGGCTTCTTCTTCATGCGTGGAAGGAATGCGTTCGATAAATTTGAAGAGAGTGTGTGGTGTCGTGAGCACAAACCAGGACACTGACAAACACATCAGCAGAACGGTCACCTGGTTGTACCGGGCTCTGATGTGGCGACTGTGCGTGTCCACCGAGGAATGGAGAGAGCGGCGGCTGATGTACAGCACTCGAGCCAGCAAGGTGTTGAGTAACAGAAGCAGCACTGCAGGAAATCCAGAGTAGAGCAGCAGCAGGAAATATGGGAACAGTTCTCCAATAACATTGTCATGTTGTACTCCAGGTATGCATTTCTGGCCTCTTGGACCCTGAGGAAAGAACAAAATCGCGAATGTTTGTAACAATAGATCACAGTTTGTTTGAAACTAATTTTGTAACATTGCAGTTTGTTTCATTTCTCTACACATTGTTTAACAACCCACTGTTAGGATATGAAAATACACGAAAAGAAGTAATCAGAAACAGATTTATGCTTATTTTTTTTTCTTCCATGACGACCTATTTTGTCGACGTCATCGTGTACATGCAAATGTTGGCAACGTGCTGAATCCATGAACTAAACAAAGTGGAAATGAAGACTCACAGTGTGTCAGTCAAATATCCACATTTTCCTATGTCATACCAGAGAGTCTCACTGTTCTCGTTCGAATATTAGAATCTCCAACATTCTCTGTGCATACTTCTAAACATAGGAGAAACAACCGCATTAATGAGCGTGGGTTGATTTTAGCTGCCCCCGAAAGGGGAAAAGACGCTATTAGTTTTATGTGAAATGTCTGTCCGTCCGTCCCGTTTAGATCTCGTAAACTAGAAAAGATAGTGAAAATCCGACATCACAATATTTTAGACCATTCAAAGTTCTGATACTTTTTTTTCTGAAAGCGAAAAATCAAATTTTTTAAATCACTTATGCAAGCAGTTTTTTTAAAGAGAAAAAGCTATTTATTATGCATTATAAGTTATACATAATTTAAAACGAATAGTAATCTTATAGATTATATCTTCTTGAACATTTTTTTTATTATGCGGAAATGTTTTTTTTTTTTTGTTTTTTTTTTGTTTTTTGATAATTCGAATAAGAGATTGAGCCTTTTCAAAACAATTACATCAATTATAAAACTTCAGTTAGGCCACGGGAGGCGCGATAGTTGAGCGGTAAAGCGCTTGGCTTTCGAACCGGGGGTCCCGGGTTTGAATTCTGGTGAAGACTGGGATTTTCAACTTCGGAATCTTTGGGCGCCTCTGAGTCCACCCAGCTCTAATGGGTACCTGACATTAGTTGGGGAAAAGTAAAGGTGGTTGGTTGTTGTGCTGGCTACATGACACCCTCGTTAACCGTAGGCCACAAAAACAGATGAACTTTACATCATCTATTCTATAGACCACAAGGTCTGAAAGGGGAACTAGTTAGGCCAGGTTCACATCTAACTTTGCATTCACTTGCACCTATCCTTTGATCTGCTGAACCGTTGGGGCACTACACAAGATCTGTCAACCTTCTTTTTCCATTCTTATCTCTCATTTGTCTTTGATATAATTTCATTCGGATGTTCTTTCTGAAAATATTGAAGCCTGCCTAGGTAGACCACTTCGGGGGCCGATTTTGAGTTTGTGTTTCCACACAAACTGACTTTGTAACCTTGTTTTATTATTATTATAGTGACAAATTGTAGTCTTCAAGAACAAACAAAATCAAAGAAATATTTGGGAAGAAAACAAACAAAAACAATTTTTATGCAGGAACAAGAAATGTGCTTATAAGTAGATACGCCAACAGAAACAAATATAGCACGTATTCTTTTGTAGTCTGTAGTTTTCTTACTTTTTAGTGTGTGATTTTTTTTAGCTATTAGTGATTGCGTTTCTTATCATTGTGTGATTTCTTTTCACTCATTAGTGTGTGATTTCAAAAGTTTGTTTTAATGTCAAGTGTGTTTCTCCATGGCTATCAGTATAGAGACTTAGTATCCTAGAGCCAAAGGTTATTGTTAGTCGTATTTCAATTCCTACTATTAACTCACACATTTTTGGCTTAGTCCAATTCTTTTTAGTTACAAATTTAATACGTGTTTTTTTTTTGTTTTTTTTACATTTTTCTATCTTATCAAGCTGAAACTTGTCAAATAAACGTATACTGCGTGTCAACACATTTATCAAAATGTTAGAAAGATCGCTTTATTAATTATTGAACTCATTAAAACATTATTTACAACTAAACCCATCGTTACATTTATGGAACTCAGGGGAACTTAACAATTGTAGTCTAATTTGTCTGTAGCATTCATGTCACTTCTGAGTGTATTATAGACCATGCAAAAGTCATAACACAAAATCTTTTTGTACTAAATTATTTGAACCTAAAGATTGATCAATGCAAATATCTCAATGTTTTAAAACCTTCCTATTTTTTCAACACATTTTGGTTTGTTTGTTGTTGTTGTTTTTTTTGTTGTTTTTTTTTGTATTTCTATTGAACTGATATGCAAATTTTCTGACAAATGAATAACTAAAATGATACTTATGCTTAAGTATGTGAATAGTCTATGGTGAATACGTGATGTATCGGTGAGATTGTCCCCCTTTTTGGAGAAATAATACATAATTGCAATTAAATATTATTCCCATAAGTTTTTTAAGAATAGCACTTTCACTTATTTTGTATACAACATTAGAAAAAATTTAAAGACTAAAAGTACATTGATCAGGGTTTTTTTTAACTATGTGATATTACATTTTTATTTGCAATATTATCAGAGCTTTCCAACTCGCCCTCGAAGCTCGCGAATTTCAATATGGCCGACCCTGTTATCATTAGATCTAAATTTAAACGTCTCTTGATAAAGCTCCACTGTAAACAACACATAACTCTGAATCTACGTGTACCTGATAAAGCTCCACTGTAAACAACACATAACTCTGAATCTACGTGTACCTGATAAAGCTCCACTGTAAACAACACATAACTCTGAATCTACGTGTACCTGATAAAGCTCCACTGTAAACAACACATAACTCTGAATCTACGTGTACCTGATAAAGCTCCACTGTAAACAACACATAACTCTGAATCTACTTGTACCTGATAAAGCTCCACTGTAAACAACACATAACTCTGAATCTACGTGTACCTGATAAAGCTCCACTGTAAACAGCACATAACTCTGAATCTACTTGTACCTGATAAAGCTCCACTGTAAACAGCACATAACTCTGAATCTACTTGTACCTGATAAAGCTCCACTGTAAACAACACATAACTGTTGGCTCCAACTAGCACCATGACTAGACTAGCCAGTCCAGAATATCCGCAACGAGCATTGTCCACCTGACAGCACCGGTCGAACGGTCTGGTGCAAGTGTACCACCTCTGCCATGTCACGACCACCACAATCCAAGCCGAAAGGGTGAGGCTCAAGTGGTTCAAAAATAATCCTAGCTTACAAGACCAGGTTCCGATGTGCAGGAGTTCAATGCCCCAGACAATTCTCAGCCACGTTTTGAAAGCGCTGGTGTAAATGAAGATCATATCCACAACAGCAAGGACTGACAAATAAATGTTCAGGTTGTTGTTGGTTAAAGCACCACGTCTCAGCAACAGCAGGATGAGCCCGTTGCACACAGTGCCCACAAGGACGAACAGGGGAAAGACCAGCTTCATCACTAACGAGGCCATCTTATGGATCGGGAGAACAGTAGAATCATTGTCGTCGTCTAATAAACTGCTGTCTATATCTTCATAGAAAAGATCCACAGAAACATTACCAGCATTCTGGAGTAAGGAATTATTGTACTCTATCAAGCTAGTCACAACCATAATTTCTGTTCATATAGATGAAGTGATTAGTACATAGGACGCCACAAATAGTAAGAATTACATACTAGAACTGAGTTTCTAAAAATACATGTTAAATTTGTCATCTTCACATAAAAATAAAATATATATTAACGTTAATATCCATGAAAGTATTTCGTTTGGTCTATTTGTCCTGGATTTCACTAGCACAGAGGATGTACATTTGTAGTTTGCCGTCTGTCCAGACTTGCAATGACAATGTAATCTTTGATGACGTTGACTTTTTGCAATCAGCACTGTCAGCTCTCTCATTCCTCATGTTGAGCGCTTTTCTTTAGTTCTGTAGAACACTAACAGTGTAACCACATCATTACATCTGGACTGACACTAACACTGTAGCCACACCATTACATCTGGACAGAGACCTTGAAGAGAATGAACTTTTCTCCTTTGCTAGTATTGTATGTCTGTGTGTGTGTGTTCAAGATATTGATTCTCTCCAATTGATAAATAGCAACTCCTCGCTTCACTCTGGGTGACACAAAAATGTTTTCATTTTAAAAACTGACATTCTGAATTAAATGTTGACCAAAACAGATGTTGTTACAGGTAATCACGTGACATTTTGACGTTACATGATTAGTGAAATAATTAAAAAAATCCATAATTTTTATTTTTGAAGACAAATGCCGTTAATACCTGATTGAGTTGTGGCACTGATCTTGTACACAGTAACTCATCAGCACTTTTCTACAGCACTTTTCTACTGCACTTTTCTGCTTTCATTAAATGTCTTGAGATCATTGGAATCATTACAAAGCTCACTCTGTCTGTTTGGTCCAAAGTTTGTACATGTTGTTTCTCCCACACCCAATCTCGGATTAAACTGAAATTTTGCACAATTATTTCTATTACCTGATAACTCAAGAATCAATTTTAAAAAATTAACCAATTAGTTTTTATTAACTATTGGTAATTAATTATTTTGTTTGGTATGTTGAACAAGGGAAAGAAATAGTTCTTGACTTAAGCTGAATTAGTTGTTTTTTTTATATAGATTGTCGTTTGAAGCTTATTATAAATTTAATTACTGACTGATTTTTTTTTTTTTTTTTTTTTTTTTTTTTTTTTTGAGTATTTTTTTTTTTTGTTTGTATTTTGCTTGTTTTAAGCATTTAAAAAACGATCATTCACAAAGAAACCATCTTCTCCCTTCCTCCTTTCACAAACGGTCCATACAAGTAATAGATCATAGCGCATTGAGAAAGCTCAAATATGTCAACTTAGTTCTATCGCACCGATTTATATTTACACGACTGATCCAAACTACCAATTCCCTTAATATAAGCTTTGTTTTTTTATTTAAAGTATTTTTTTAGAACTTGACTCAGTTTGATTATTGAACGAGATTACCAATCTCCCAACAGTCAAAAGAAATAAGATGATGAAATGTGGTTCCCTTCTTTCAGTGGTTCATATTGATGTAAGTTCCAGACCAAAAATATTACAAACAGTTCAGTAGCTATTTCATGAAATACTCAGAAAGACACAAAGATAAAGGCACATTCCTCGTTCCGTATGCTAGGACAAATGTGTACAAATGCCCTTCTTCCCTAGTGCTATTAGAGCATGGAATGGGTTGCCTGAGCTAGCCAGGAAAACCAGTGACTTGGTAGAATTTAGGTCATTGGTTAATATGCATGACTAAATGCATGACGCTTAGGACGTAATCATCTTCTTTTTAAAAGTAACGTCTGTATTATATAAGATAAGATAACAAAGTACTTTTTTTTCACAAAGCTTCATTCAACTCACTCTGTCTGGCAAAAAGTTTGTACACGTTATTTTCTCCACACCCATTGTAGGATCAAGTTGAAACTTTGCACAATTATTTATTGGCATAAAGAAAGACGTGAATCAATTTTTTTAAATTACCTATTAGTCAATTAATTACTAGTAATTAATTATTTTGTTTGATACCAACAAGGGAAATTAATCCTTCAGTATTCACTATGCGGCTAAATATGTAGGGTTTCGTCCCCTAACACATTATTTCTCCCACACCCTTTCACGGATCAAGTTGAAACTTTGCACAATCATTTATTGTACTTAACAAAACATGAATCAAGTTTAAAAATTAACCAATTGGTCAAATAATCATTGGTAATTAATTATATTGTTTTATGTCGAATTAAGGAAAATAACTTATTGAGAGAAGGATGTTGTTTTTTTTTATTTTGTTTTCTCCCTGACAAGAATCTTTAAGAATTTTGATGTTTTCTTGTCGCTTTCTTTGTCTGCTTTTTCACCTTTTCCTTGGTAGTTTCCTGTAGGAATGTCTTTGCGAGGACTTCTTGTTAAGTTTGCGTTTTCTGATGGTATCCAGCAGGTCATCATTGGGATTCTGTTTCGAATGTGCTTTGTGCTTTAAGAGGAAAAAAAATTAAGCTTTTTATTGCCCTTGTCACACCCCAACAGTCCGATAAATCGTAAAAGACTCTTGTTTTATTGTCGTCAATTGAGGATATAGATGGATAAAAATATCAGAGCATGCGGATGTAGGTTAGAAATAGGCATAAATATATTTTATACAGTGTCATTAAAACATTGACAAGATGAAACCAAAAAAATGACTGATGTATATTTTAAAAAAACATGTATCCGCCCCCCTTTAGACTGCATTTAATTATAATCCTTATAGATACATACTGTTATGTACGGTCTGTTAAGGTTTATCGCACATACTTTGTATTCAGGTCCAAACATCAAGTTGACAGAGAGAACTAAGTATACAGTGGACATTCTTCACGTCTAGATCGAAGTCTTGTCAAATGAATACTTGTATGTCATTATGGCAAACCAAAATGTCTTCGCATTAATAACAATAATAAGGCGGTATTGTCTTTCAATCCGAAGAATGAAGTACATGTGAGACCTAGTTTGGCACTTCCGACGCAGATAAAAGCCGTGTCTACTTGAGGTCGAACTAAATTTTCCTTTTTGTCTCTGCGTTTGTCTTCATCGATGCTGTAAAGTGTTCTCTATGCTGACTTTCGAGCTGACCAATAATACGTTTGGGTTGGTGTACGCCATCGTCGAACATGAACACGATCCTCGGTAGTCGAAAAAAAAGTGTCAACACTTGTGCGACTGGCTAAATCGGGAAACATTGTTGGAAATGCGATTTAGGTGACAGTTAGTAGGTCTCTTAGTGCTTCTTTACAACTGACTGGGGCCGTCGACGAGCTGGTGTGTAACCTTAACTCCCTAGTCATCTTGTTCTGGTTTGCTTTCGAAGTTCTTTTCTTTGCCAGGCTGAAAAATGGAGAAGGCTCTAAGTTATTCTATTTCATACAACCATTTGTAGATGATTTTGACGTAGTCAAGAATATACCAAATCCGAAAAGAAAAGTGTACTCTATGGGTTTCCCTTTTGGGATGTCTTTCGTGCAAATGATAGAAAGCGACAGTTACTGAGCATTGGAATTTTTGTGTTTTTTTTTGTGTTTTTTTGTTTAACTTTTTTTTAACAAGAAATGTCCAAAATTGATTGTGATTTTTATTTTGAAAAAAAAACTACTCAGTGGTTAAGATTCGACTTTTATCTAGTTCGAGTTGTAACAATCGATTACGATTCTATTAAACAAATGTTTTCTTTTAATTTTTCTTCCGAAGAAATCGAACTCTCGGTTTGGTAAATTAATCCTTTGTGTTATTTGAATATGGGTATTTGGAGAAGCCAATCAGTTTGGTATGATCTGGGCGTGACCATGAACTAATTTTGTCCATCCTTCATTGGGAAATATTGCCGTAAACTATACCGACGAAAACTCATTTTTATATTTCTTATGTTGACATGCTTTCTGGAGATCTTGTATTTACATACCATAACTTACATTCAATTTATGAGTTCTCTCAGAAGAAACATCCACTTAGTAAGAAGACAGAATGTCAACAAAACTCAATCAAACACAGTCAACAAAAAGCTTTTAGACCCTCACGTCTCGTTGGACAGAGCCACCGCTGCTAGATTGGAAGATTGTTTCCAAAAACGTTAAATCCATTAGCAATTATTATTTGTACATTAAGTTTTGAACAGATTAAAATTGAGATGAAAATGGTTACAGCTGTCTCTTGGAAGATGTATAGTTAATTATAGCTCAGTTAAATGGACAGAATTTGTTAGGCAGGTTGAGACTGAAATGCTTGACGAATGGGCCAAATAGAAATCTTTGCGATGTTTCGCCACTCGCAGTTTTTAAGAGATTGTCCTGGATCTTTGCAAGGTTGTTAAGCGCTTGGCTGTTGAGATAAGTTCGATCCGGAAATATTTATTGTAAATGAAGCACCTATGAGGTGAAGGGCGCTTGCAACATTTACTGAATGGAGAGAAGCCATTAAAATGGAATTAAACTTTGTTACATTAAAAAAAAAAAAACTAATGTAAACAAAATGCTTGTAAATGCTGTAAAAAAAATTAAGGTCAAATATAATTACATTAAGACACTGTTTCAGAACTGGGTAAAATAGTCCATTTTATTCATCAGCACTCGTCGGAAGAGCTCATATTCTCATAAGCATACTTTGGAACTGCTGACAAGATTATTGCGCGCATCGTGTATCACGTTTTATGCGCATGTTTACACCTCACAATTCACTCGGTCGTGTTTTTTAACTAATCATACCCCAGTCGTAAGTACACTATGTCTTACTTATTGAATGTCATGTGTTTCCTCGGGGCAGTGATAAAACTGGACTAAACAAATGATAATTCTGCTCCTAAAATAAAGATATTAGGCTTTGAAATATGAATGAAACATGGTCCGTAGAAATCTAATAACCATTTTCATTTGAGTTTCTATTAGTCGGAAACAACAAGAGGAATACTTTGATTCTAATTGGAGACAGAACATTATAACCTCCGCTGGTCAATGTTGACTTATTTACTCAATATATTTGTATGCTTTTATTGTCTAACTTTGACCACTCGTTCGGCTTATCCTAAAAAAAAAAAAAAAAAAAAGAACACATTTTATGAGTCTTCGAATTCATATTTGCTGTGTGGTACTTCTAAGATTTTTTAAGATGGATTGTTATGGCTTCATTTGATCAAATGTCATTGGAAAAAAATACGGTTTGTTCAACTGAATGGCAAAGTCAACAAGAAAATCAATCAGCGCTAGTCAGAACTGAGCCATCTTGTTATCTGATAGAGTAGCCAGTGAAATCAACGGCTTCCTGGCAACATGTATCTGCCACTGAGTTACAGTTTTACTGTGGCGCGCATGTTTTGCACGAATTCAATGATTTCTGAGTCATAGCTGGATGTCCTGCCGTCTCGCTGTAGTTAACCGCTTGGATAAGGCAGGCTTTGGCCTATAAGTAGAAAATGTCTGGCTTTTGTTATTTTGACAAAGCTTCTATCAACTGACTCTGTCTGTCTGTCTGGTCCAAATCTTGTGCTCGTTAGTTCTCCCACTTTCCAGTCTCAGGTATAGTGGAAACTTTGCACAGTTATTCATTGTCAAAGACAATACATGAATCAATCAAAAAATTAATCAATCAATTAGCGTTAATTAATTCTAAGACTGTTTTATTGATCCTTTTGGAAATTTGTTGTGGTTACAAGGACTCTTTTCTTATATACAGACAACACAACGTTATAAATAGAAAAAAGGAGATAAATATTGCAGTATTGAAATATATTGTAGTAATTGTGCAGTTCTTCCCCAAATAACAGCTTTACTTGTTGTTGTTTTGTGTATCTGAGAAAAATGATACTTAATAGATTAGTTTTACAGCCAACAAGTTACTGATATGTTTTATCAAACAAATTGTAAGCCTAGTTTTTTAAATTTTTCTTCAAATTCATGCCCTTCTTTGTACACCCTTGTCTTGCTTTCTGTCCTTCTTTGGGCATGCAGGTGTCTGGTAACCCATGATTGGGAGTATTGTTTTTCAAAAAGAACGTCTGAAAAGTAGAAATTTCTTACCTCTGAAAATGTTGACTTGACTTCTAAGCAGTACTCTTTCCCTTTCTCACTTTTTTGTTCTCTTTCTCTCTCTTTCCTTTCTTTCTCTTTCTCTATGTAGCCTGTATTGTATCTAACTGATACAATTAGATTCATAATGCCTATATTTATTAGGTGGGACTATTAATTGCCTGTCCTTGTTCCCCTAATCTTATATCGTATTTAAATAGTATTCACAAGTCAATCAACAAATCATCTTAGTGTTTTACATTTTTTCTCTTACAGATCATTGCCTCTGAGCCTGTCAATATTTCAATGAAACTTCGAGTCTACATCTCACAACTGTGGAATCTGCTAGACACCATTGGCATAGCTCTGTTTTCTATTGGTGTTATTTTACGCTTTATTCCGTCTACCCTGATAGATGCTCAAATCATTTACAGTGTCGATGTCATTTTTTGGAACATTAGGATGCTAGAGATTTTTTCAGTGAATAAATACTTGGGACCTTATGTGAAAATCATGGGGAAACTGGTAAGTTTTGGAGATTTACACTTGCAGAAACAGATTGCAACAATAATGTTATTTCATATAATGTCTTTGTACTTAGCTTTTAATGAAAAACATTTTGAAAATTTTGCATTTCAATTTGCTGATTATTTTGTTGTGTGATTTCTTTTGTTCCAGCTCAGAGATATGTGCTACTTTTTGACCATCTTGTTCATTGCTGTCACCAGTTTTGGTGTTGTTAGACAGACTGTACACTTTCAAAATAAAGATGTCTCTTGGAGATTGAGATTGAGAAATGTTTGGTATTATCCTTACTGGATGATTTATGGAGAGCTTTTTGCTGAAGAAATAGATCGTAGGTTGACATTTTTTTAAAATTAGTTTAACAAAATATCTGGAATTTGTTTGACCTGTAAGTTTTTTGTGCTTATATGTAAATGAGAAGATCCTTTGTAATTTCATTTTCTGATCACGTGCATGCTTCAGTTTTTAGTATTGAAGGTGTACACTCAATGCTGCACAAGCTTTTTGTAATGAAACTTTGGGTACACCTTTCAGCAGTGAATTTTTCTTACACTGTTGGTATGATATGATGGCTGGAGCACCTGGGTTTGAATCTCACTAGAATTTGTTGATTTTGGAATTTTAAAGATAATTATTTAATAAATTAGGAATGAGTTATTACTTGGCGTGAAGAGTAAAAGCCAGTTTGAAGATAATTTACGGAGCATATTCAAAGGATGTTGACTTGTTTACATATTTTAGTTAATACTTCCATTATATATATATAATTATATATCTTTACTTGTAATCATTTTGCATGAACAGTTAATAGGCTTCAAGTCTTAGTTCAAAGTTTCATAAATATAGATATAGTTTCTCTATTCCAGCTTGCTTGGATGAGACAGCCACAGATTATGCAACCCACTGTAACATATATGCCTCATGGCTTGCCCCAGCTTTCATGTGTATATTTCTGTTAGTAGCAAACATCTTGATGGTGAACTTGTTGATAGCAAGATTCAAGTAAGTCCATACACTTTTACTTTTTCAAAGACTTAGTTATTGTCATTTTATTTGGTAATTTCTGTTTCTTATTTTGTTATTCCTCTTTTCTTGTCCTTTAGTGCCACATTTATCCGAAACAATGCCAATTCTAAAGAGATTTGGATGTTTCAACGATATGGTCTGATACTGCAGTATGAGATGAGACCCATTTTACCACCACCATTTATTATCTTCACACACATCTACCTTGCTTTCAAATATATTAAAAGAAGGTGTAAAGGAAAACGGGATTTCTATGATAATGGACTCAGTATGAAACTTCACTAACATCATATTTATTATATATATGAAATTATTTACAGTTAGTTTAATAATTTAACTTAATTAATTGGATAGTTTTGACAGCACATAGTATTCTGTTGTTTATAAATGTTTCTCATCACTTGGATTGCCTTTATTTATTGTGATTTTTGTCTGTTGGGCAGAATTGTTTTTGTCTCACGAAGACACAGAAAAACTTCATGATTTTGAAGAGGAATGCATGGAGGATCTCTACCGAGAAAAAGAGTTAAAACATCAGAATTCATCAGAAGAGAGGATCAAGTTTATCAGTGAGAGGTGGGATTAGAAAATAAAGATAATTAATATTACATTATAAATTCTAAAAATCCTTGATACATAACTTTATTTATTTCTTTATTTCTAAAGAGTTGAAAATATGTCTCTCCGCTTGGATGACATGAACGTGAAAGAGAACCATCTACGACTAAGTCTCAGCTCATTAGACCATCGGATGAATCGTATTGATGACCTAGAAAATAGTTTAGATGAAGCTATTAGAATAATCAAACTTATGTCTAATAAAGAAGTGCATGGCAGTCAAGAAAGTTTAGATGTAAGTAGTTTGTATTAAATATGCATCCTCTCTATTGCATATCTACTTTATTGTTAACAAAACATTTAAGTTACATTTTAAATTGTAGGACCTTCCAAGCAACTTACACCCACCAGTCTATAGCAGCAACAGTAGTATAGATGGAAGCAGTCTTCATCCACGAACTTACAGTTTAGGCAGCTCAGATGTTGGTGACAGAAATGCTCCTTCCCCTATGCTTGTACATTCTAAGAAGAAAACCTTAGCAGATCAGTTGAAAAAGTAAGTATAATTCTGTCAATATTAGTCTTTATGTTTGTATGAATTGATAGACATTTGAAATAAATGCAAATGATAAATGTAAAGTTTAAGTAAAAAATATAAAGCTCATCTATGGCTAACAATATGTCACACAAAGGTGTCATGTAGCCAGCACAAAAACCAGTTGCATTTACTTTCTCAAACTAATGGTTGGACAATGGGATGTCCTATAAATCCCAGCCTTCACAGCCACTTTGCCACTTGTCCCTTAAGAGATTTAAACACATCTTGTTACATTAATTTCTTATTACTAATGTCACAGACTTCCTTTTATATTTATCATAATAACTCGATAGAATCTACCTTAGGTCTCGATACGTCTAGGTGTCCCTGGTTCAGTTCTAGTTAACGAAATAAAACAATGAAACCACTAGATCAAACACATAAACTTTAATCAGCTTTACTGCATATCACACACGCTGGTCTCTGTCTCTGACAACACAACACACTTCCGGTCATTCGCGCAGATTGTAAAAATAGATTATACATACATACACACATTCATCCGTGACAACTAAGATATTTGTAAAGATTAACATTGTTTTAAAGATTACTTTAACATTTATTGTTTAAAGATTTTTAAAGATTACTTTAGCATGTATGGTTTATTCAGGTTTACCAGCAATGTTCGCAGACGACAGCTAAGTGGGTCAGATTTCCCATTAGATGAAACAGATCAGTTTGTGGGTGAAAATGTAGATAAAGAGCTTCTAGCAGCTACTCGCAACAATGTCAGGTTTTTAATCGGATTGACTGACATCAGCAATAGTAATAACTCCGGAGTGAACAAACCAGAACTTATCAACCTGAGCTCCACTGACCAAGAGGAACCGAGTACTCATAAACAGAAAATGAAGAACTTTGCTTCCCAGGCTGTTCGTTTTGTTGAGCCTGTTGTCCATGCTGCTTATAACCAGAATGAGAGATTACACACATTGTTCAAACAGCCTTCTATTGATGTGACTTCCAAACTGGACTCTGATACTTACACAACCACTCAGCTGCCCGAGTACAGTAACAGTGTGTCTGAGGCTAATGTGGAGCTCAGTCCTGCTCATGATGAGATTCCAATGACTACAGAGTCTCCCATCTTGCCAGCCCCATCAACCACCATTGGTCTGGTATCCAGGAAAGGGAGAAGCAGCCTAACCAACCAGCCACTTACACTAAATACAGCTCTGGCCAATGCAAGCTTCATACCTTGTTCCATGCCACAGTCTTCTGCCTGTTTTACAGCTTCTAACTCTGAAGGTCTTCCTCCAGCAGCAGTCAGGGATCTGACATCCATGTTTGCACCTATGATTGGAGAGTATACCAGCATCACAGATAACATAGACACATCCTGTCTGATGGACTGCTCACCACCCTGTTCACCTGCATCAAACTCTGCAATGTTTGCTGACAACTACCATGAAATGGATGCCAAGCTCAAGGACAGGTCAGCAGCCAGCAGCAAGCAGTTAGAACTGAAACAAGCTGAAGAAATGGAGCACCAAAGAATGGAATCACTCATTCGTCATCGACTTCGCCAGATATCTCAGGTAGTGTAACAAATATTTTGAAGCATCTGACTCAGTATTTGCTTTGATAGTTAGAACAAACCATGTTCACTATTATAATTTCTCAAGTATATTGCACCAGTAGTTGATGTGATATCTTCTTGCAGTAGTTGAGAATGTATGTATTTTACCTTTATTTATTTATTAAAAACAACTTAATCACCATAGTAATAGATCTTTTTCCCTTTGTCAAGACCAGAGTATTTCAACCTGGTATTGGTGGATTCATCTTTTCTTTTAATTCACAGATGTTCCTTCATGAAAAGTCTAGCATCATTTGCATTCCTTAATTGTTTATGTTTATTACAAATTTTAACTGTATTTGACTTACCTGATTAAGGCAACCTGTCCCATGCTGACTGGCGCATGGAAAAAAGTTCTTATCTGTGTCTCTTATTAGTTTGTTGTTTTCTTATGTTTAGAGATCTCTCACAGATGCATTTTCTAAATAGTATATGTTTATGTAGCTTTATCAGGTCTTTGCTAGATGATATGTGAAACTGGTTCCTAATTTCTCATTGACATATTTTGTTCTCTTTAAAAAGAAGTGTGACACTTGCTTCTTTCCAGTTTATGGAAACTCAACTTTGATGAAGTGAGGCCTATAAAATATTTATTATTAATTCATTTCATAAGTCTTGAATAATTTACTTGAATTATGTCTAGCTTTATTTTGTTGTAAATTTGTCAATAAGCTGGGGTTTTTTTCTTCATGACTTTATTTTGCTAAAGGCATAGGCTAAGAAACTCTGTTTAAGCCAAACACTTCATGACACATCTTTACATACACCTTTATATATCTTTATATATACATGACACTTCATACTATTACTTCATGTACCTATGACACTTTATAAAACATCTTCATGTACCCATGATAGCTTTTTTTTTGTTTATTCACAGTCAGATTGGATAAAGTTAATGAGTAGGTTCAGAACTGTTTTCAGTCCCTATTGATAGATGGAAGGGAAGCCCCCCATATAATTACATTGCATGATTTTAACACATTTCTTCCTTGTGTAACACATCAAGCAACTAGATCAAGCCTTGAGTGTACAATTTCAAACCAACTGGATGTAAACTAATATAAAACAATTATTGTTGTGTACTAATTTTAAGCTAACTTATGCCCTGTAGATTTAGTAACTACTTATATCCAGTCCTCCTCATGGCTAACACAATTTTAATTTGTATATCAATAGCTAGTTTTCTGCTTAACAAATCTTTCAACAGGACTGTATTTATAAACATTTAGTTTACCTATAATTTTTTTTCATTTGTCATTAAAGTTGGTTGTTTTTTTTTATTAAAGTGTGTCGTTTAAAAAAATCTTTTTTTTTTAAATAAATAGAAAGAAATATCAGCTTTTGTTCTATCCTATCAATAGTGAAATTCTGTTTCAGTATATATGCAATAGCATAAGTAGAACACTGTAAATTTCTATAAAGAGATGAAAGTTGCTTTCACTTTTTTTTTTCTCTACAATTTAATTTACAGCACTCAGTTACCAGAGTAAAACCTGATAAAACATTATAGTGCTAAGTTGTTTTTACAACAATAGATTTGTTGATTGATACATAATTTATTTACCAGTTGTAATCAAAGTAAGATTAAAGATTATACACAAATGTGTTCATTAATTTGTAGAACGTACTTAGCTGATATTTGAGTTTTCATTTAAAAAAGCTAAGTTAAAAGTTATCATTATAAAATTTGTGTTCTTTGAGTAAAAATGGGCTTCTTGAAACTGCAGTACTATACAGATGGATGATACACCAGTTATGGAATTATATCTTGCTGGGAGATTTAGGCCTCGCTGTCTTGACACTGCCACTGTTTTTTTTTTAGTCCTTTGATAGTTTCATTTCATAGACTTTTATCATTAATGTTGTTTATTTAGTATTTAATGTGAATGAATGTTTTATGGTACCAACAGGATGAGAGGCTAGCTAGGATTTTCTTCAAGGTTTGTGGCCTCTCTTTAACAGTATGGTTCCAGTATTGAATTGATGTATTGATTGTTTCGTAAAGAAAACTATTCCCTTGAGTGTTGCTTTCAGAGCCCTAAATTATTTTATCAGATAATGTGAATACATGTTGACATTAATATCTTTTAATATAGATTATGTCTGTGTTATTATTGTCTTTTGGCTTTTCTTTTCAATATTCTACTTTTTTTGACCTATGAGAAGAAATATGTTCAATATATTTGTCTGCTAAAACCTTTGATAAAAGTATACTTTAAAATAACTAAGTGGAATTAGTAGGACGAAATCATCTTCTTTTTTTAAGTAACGCCTGTATTTTATAAGAATTTTTTTCTTGTTTTCATAGCACCTCTCTATATATAACTTCATTTATATATTTTAGGCCTAAAACAGTTTTCTAAATAATCAGTGGCTCCCAGCCATTTTGGTGTTAGCACACCATTTCAAATCAAAGTGTTCCATAAACCTACAACATTCATATAATGCATGAACAAAACAACAATGATTAGATTTCATACAAAGAAGTACCAGTACACTTGGATAGTACACAAAGTCTGTATACAATCCAAATTTCATGCGATGCACTGTCACAACCTCACTAAGTGTTCGGCATAGGATTTCCTTGTTTGGGTCTCAAATGAAAAAAAATCCTATGACATTATATCATAAAAGCAAGCATTGGGGAACAGAACTTTCTACTGATTTTTTGCATTGAAAGACAAACAGTGATGCTTTGTTGTAGTTTTTGCTCTGCTCTTAAAAAAATACTATTTTTGGAAAGTGATATCTTTAGCATTGTAATTTCACTTCATTGTGCATAATTCTTGGTAAAATTTTGACTTGCAATGTTTTAGAAGTGTTAATGTCATGTGAGATTTGAAGTTCTTCTGCTTTGACAGAACTTTTATTTCTTCAGTACTTCTGTCTGTTGAGTCAAGTCTTTGATCAAGTACAGTTTTAAGCTATGAAATATACATTGTTTAAAGAATTCAATGAAGCCACATGTATCTCCTGAATTAGTGTGTTCAGAGTTATAAGTAAAATCATTTTATAACTAGCAAGTTTATAGTTGTTTTTGTTGTTGTTGTTTTGTCAGATTTTTTAAAATGTATCCAGCCATGATCCCTGTGCTAGGAGCCACTGTTCTAACTTTACAATGAAACTATTAATCAAGAAAAGAAAATACAGCTTAAGGAATGCCACATAAGGATAAGATTTCCATCTTCACTTTTATAAGTTACTACAACACTGCTGTTTAATTGTTGTTTTTAATAAAAGTCATTTTCCTTTCTTTTTCCTCTTCATATTTGATTTACCTTTTTGCTTTTTATGTGTGTGATAAAAGGTGAATCAAGTTCCTATGATATTTTGTTCTACAGAAACAGTGCTGATGTCACTAGGATATTCTATTCAATGCATTCATCAATTTCCCTTTCAAGCATGCATTCGTTTAAGTAGTTACCTTATAATGTTCAAGTTCTTAATGTATAAGTGTTTCTATACACACATGATATTGTGTGTGACTGTTAGTTTGTAACATAGTTATGTGAATGTATAATTACATATGTCAGGATGGTTTAAAATGAGAAAACACATGTTTTTCTTTCTGTCTATATTGATACCTAAACTAACACAAAACTTTAAGTATCCATTCAGTTTAAATTGAAATGATCTAATACAATTTTCCATTAACATATATATCTAAATATACATTCATTTGTATCCTTTCCTGTATGTTTTAATTCTTTAAATATTAAAAATTTTTATATAATTCTTTCAACTTTTATGACTTTTTTGTAGTCTTCTTTAAAATGCAAGTAATGGATTAACTTTTCACTCAAGATTTATGTAAGCTTATAACAGTAGCCTTAGAGAATACATGTACATACATTTGAAATACCTAACTAACTTTGACTTTCACATGTTTTATATTAGGACGAGAGCGGCAGCATCAGCGACATAGCCAAAGTTGTTGTAGCAGAACTAGCTGCGGAGAGTGCAAAGCAAACTACTCTGGAGGAAGAGTCAGAAGTCTCAGCTCTAGCAGAAGCCGAAGAAGAAGCAGAACTGGAGGAGCATTTTGGAACTGTGGAACAAAGGAAGAGCAGTTTTGGTGTGGAGAGCCTGAGAAAGTTCACTTCTGGACCAGAGCCAGCTGCCCTGAAGCAGCTCAGCGATATAGAAGACGAAGTCACAACAGAGACCCTATTTTTGTTCAGAGATCGCGTTCGAATACAGATCTCTCAGCCGAGCCAAGACACAGGTATTTTTACATAACTCTTTCAAGACTTGCTTGTTAAGTGCAGCTCTTCAAGCTATACTTTGAAACATCAGTGCAGTGATCTAGATGTATGTTTCTCTAATAATGCTGTACAATGCTATAGGAAGTTACCAGAAGTTTTTTTTAACTTTTGTATGAGATCTCTTCATGTCTCCTCTCACTGATGTGAAATAAATTAATTACAGTTTAAGATCTTAATAGACATTCCTACAAAGAAGAAGATAATTATGTCCAATGTATGACTTAAGTATGGAAAGAAATGAAAGTGTGCAGTTTAACATTTTAAAAAGTATTACAAATTGTAAGCTAAAAGGAATATTTCCATTCGAAAAGCAAATAGTTTATATTGTTCTTTTATTATCTTATGATTTTATTAATTTTGGAAGCTAACTATATCATTCTCATTTTGAATCTAGACCATCTTAAGGATAGTCCTAAATATTAATACCTATCTGCATAACCTGAGCATTTTTTATTGTTGTTTTTTTTTCAGGCGACACACAGTCAGTCTCCAAATTCCCCTGCTGAATGAGAATACAGCACGTCGACACTCTGTCAATTTGCCTATTTCCCCTTTGTTGGATTTACTAACCCATCAGTTGGACATGAACAATCTGGCTATAGATGTGGACAAATTATTGGACATGAAAAACAAGATCATTAGGTCTAACCCCTATTTATTGGTCAATTCAAATCAGAATTTACCAAAACCACCAATTGATATTTTTGTTACATCTCCAGGTAATGAAACTTGTGAGTACTCCAGTAAACTTTAAACTGGCCTCTAAAATGTTTCTTTTGTAAAATCATTGTGTAGAAAAAATAATTTCATGAAACATTTGAAATGTTTTGGACTAACCTTTAAAACATACAATACTTGCAATGAATTTGGTTTGAAACTATATAAATTTACGTGAGGCTTCTGGGTTACTTTTTACTGTTTTACATGATGACATTACTTTACAATAAATATTTCAGAGAGTCATCTTTTTTTTTTTTTCCATGATGGGTAATATTATTTCCTAATAAATGATTTGTTTTGCTCTGACTATGAAGGAATATATTAATGACTTTGTTGTGAACTATGCAGATTGTTTGCTGTAGAGATCTTAATATTGTAGTGTATTGTTGACAAAAATAGTCATAAGATCGAGAGAGTCCTAAAGTCCAAACACATACATCTATATTTCCACTTCACTGCAGGCTTCTAGCTAAACAGAGATCTATATTGTTTTCTTTTTTTCTATGTTACTATTTTATTTAAATTTTTTTTCCAATATCTCCTTATCTCAATGGCCTCAAAGTTTTACAAAATGGATTAAGGATTTTTTTGTGTTATTTATTATTTTGATGATTAACTCTTTTAACCTACTGATCATTTTTATATTTATCTGATAGATCAACCAATGACTTGGCAGAATTTATGTCAATGATTAACATGCATGACTAGATTAGGAACATAGAACGCAATCAGGAAGCAATCATCTCCTTTTTTGAAGTAACGTCTCTATTTTATAAGACATTAAGTGTAGAACAATTTACACATTGATGTGGGGGTCTGATAGGATTAGCTCATATCAAGTGTAGAAAAATGCACAAAATGATGTGGGGATCAGATAGGATTAGCTCATATCAAGTGTAGAACAATGCACACAATGATGTGGGGATCTGTTAGGATTAGATCATATCAAGTGTAGAACAATGCACACTATGATGTGGGGGTCTGATAGGGTTAGCTCATATCAAGTGTAGAACAATGCACACAATGATGTGGGGGTATGATAGGGTTAGCTCATATCAAGTGTAGAACAGTGCACACAATGATGTGGGGATCAGATAGGATTAGCTCATATTAAGTGTAGAACAATGCACACTATGATGTGGGGGTCAGATAGGGTTAGCTCATATCAAGTGTAGAACAATGCACAAAATGATGTGGGGGTCTGATAGGATTAGCTCATATCAAGTGTAGAACAATGCACACATTGATGTGGGGATCTGATAGGATTAGCTCATATCAAGTGTAGAACAATTCACACAATGATGTGGGGATCAGATAGGATTAGCTCATATTAAGTGTAGAACAATTTACACATTGATGTGGGGGTCAGATAGGGTTAGCTCATATCAAGTGTAGAACAATGCACAAAATGATGTGGGGGTCTGATAGGATTAGCTCATATCAAGTGTAGAACAATGCACAAAGTGATGTGGGGATCAGATAGGATTAGCTCATATCTAGTGTAGAACAAAGTACACAATGATTTGTTCAAATTTTGTTTGTAAATTATTTACTTATCAAGATATGTTTGTTGTTTGTTATTTCTGGGTTTATGCTAATGTATGTTCTTCATTCCACTAGCAGTTTTCTAAAAGAATATTTCAAATCAGATTATGTAAGCATTTAATCAGTAAGTTTTTAAAAAAATATATTTTTCAGGTGTTTTCAAAACAGCCAGAAAAAAATAATTACTCTAAATTACCCATCTTTTAAAAAAAATGCAGAACTGTGTATTTACAAAAGTATAAAGTAGGCATTTGAAGTTTGAATGTATCTGTAAAAACTTTGGTTGTAGGTAAAAAGATTTTTCTGAAAAGTATTTGTACTAATTTATAACATCAACTCTAAATATTCTCATCAAGAAGTCAAAAAAATAACTACTAACAGAAAATAAAATATCAAAATAGTAATGTGTTTATACTAGTATAGTTATACACTTTGTTTCTGTAAATGTTCTATATATAGTATTAGATGATAAAACAAAAGCTTTTTTTTTCTATCCCTCTTTTTATTCTTTTTATTCCTAATATTCTATAGCAAAGTCTAAAACATTTGTGATGCATACAATTTGTTGTCTTACATTTTACTTGTGATTCATATGAGTTTAGACTCAACCATTCTCAGCCCATTCAATACACTCGACCTTATATTGTGTAGCCAAGCTCTCAATACTCACCATACAATGATTGATCAACATTTGAATGGCTTATTGAAATGTCTTTATAAGACACTAGAAATTTAATGTATGTAAGTTTATGTGAAACTATGTTGAAAGCCTCTTTATTCCTTTGGTTAACTTTATATAGAACTAAACAATGGAATTAATTATTTTGTTAATATCTTCTTAAAAATTAATGTTGATAATATTTGACAAAGTGCTACACAGAACATATTCCCCCCAAAAAATAGATTGTTTAACAACTATAGACTACACAATGACCAGTTAAAACATATTATTACACCAAATTGCCATTATGTTTACTGAGGTAAAGTTTATTTTAAATAATGTGCATATTTTGATTGACTCCATTATTCTTTGAATCAAATTTTTATGATGTAAAAATGGTTATTATCTTTTCAGATCAGTTTAATAAAATTTGATCCTGATTGGTTTGAAATGCAATGCAATCTTTAATGTTCACTTAGAATTGAATTGGTGTGTTATATATTCTATTATTATACCTCCATTTCCAGTTTGAGCAATACTAACAAATGTTTTAATGATGGATGCTATGCTTTAAAAGGTGCAACATTTTAAAGTCTTTTGTTTGTTTTAAACATATTTTTACTTGCCATATCATGTCTATCACATTTGAATATCTTCCAAACCATTTTTTTAATGTTATCTTTCTTATACTTGATAAACATTTTGGTTGTTACTGTAAGTTATATAGTTAGCTCAACATAATGCAAGACACTGAGTATCATGGTGATGATCACTTTGTTGTGTAGCCTACTTTGTGATATGTCAGGTTATGTGTATAGGCATCTAGTTATTTTGTTGTTCTTTTTTCATCACCTGGTCCATTTTAACAATTATATTGTTTTCATCTGCATTTGCAATGTTTACTATTGAAATGATGGTTAGAAGATAATAGAAAATGTTTTCTAGTCATTTAGAAATATTTACTTCTCTTTGTTGTTTTATTCAATATATGCAGCATTGGAATTTTTTTTGGCACGCATTTAAAAGGATTTTATGTCTTTTTATTTTGTCTCTACATCTGTCTAGCTGTGTATTTCTGCTGAGGCACAAAACTCCAATGGATAGGAAATGTTTTGTTTGTTACAGCATTACGCATGCAACTGAAACTAACTCAAAACTGATTTGCTCCCCTTTCCTTTAAATTATGCAAATATTTTTGAGCTTTTTGCTAAAAAGCAATCATCATGAGATTGTTTGACTGTTTGGGGCTCCATTCTAGTAGCTTTGTGAATGTGATGATCATTTTAGTGCTGTGTCACTTTGATCTCATTGAAACTATCAAATGTAGGATTTCCTACCCAGCAAACCTTGTTTTTGGATTGAGGTATGAGACATTAGGTGAGCAACAATATTTGTGTTTGGGCTATAGTTCTTTCAAACATTGAACACCTTCTTCTTATCTCTTGCATTGTGGTCCAGTATTGCATAAAGTTATAAGAAACATGTGAATTTTTGTCTCAACTGACTAAAACTTAAACTAAGCACTTTATTACTTTGGATGTACTACAAGCTCTTGGAGAAAAAAAATTCATTTTTTTATAATCTTTTTAGTTTTCCTGCCATTCTTTCTCTGAAGTGATGAGCAGTGGGAGGACATTCTAAGAGATACATATACTCAACTTGAGTTTTACTGACAATGTCCTGAAGGGAGGGGCTATGAATCATTTTTTTTAACATAGATGTCATAATAAATCAATTTTACAATATTCAATTAGATGTGAATGCCTATTTACTTTTCACTAGTAATTGATCAGTCATACTGTGTTGTTGTTTAGTTATATTTTTTATCAATGGTATAGCAATGATGAATAGTATTAAACACATTTTCACATTTGAGAAATTATTCTCATTTGGCTAACAAAGAGATTAATGTAATGTTAGAAGTGGCATACACCAAAGGCTGAATCAGAAGTTTTGAAAATGGTAAAGGGGTTGGTGTTGTTTAAGTGAACTAAATTAAATTGTGTACAGTCATTTTAGAAAAAAATGATTAAATAGTAATTGTAAAATATATGAAGGGTTTTAAAATAGAAATTCTCAACATGCATTTAAGCAACTGTGACATAAGAAAATTAGTTTGTTTGCTTTTTTGTTGTTTTTTTAACTGTGTTAAAAGTAAAAAAAAAAAATTATTAATAGGTCAGAAGTAATGGAGAATACAACAAAAAAAAAACACAATTTGTGTCAAACCTATCATATTCCTAGCCCTGAACAGAAATTTAAAAGAATGACACCACAATCAGGATATATAAATGCATTTTTTTTTAAGTGTAGGAATAACTTCTTTGTGAACTAAACTAAATATAACTTTTTACTTCAGTATAAACAAATTCAACTTGAGATGAAAAGAAATAAACTGATAATGAAACAAGTCTTAATCACAATAACAATACATTCTTACACTCTGGCATCCTGGAGGCGTCTTTTGTACTTAAAAAACTGCTTACATCACCACCACTTCTCTTGCATCATTCTACAACACTAACAATTAATGCTCCCTACTAACAATTAATGCTTTCTTTCTTCATCATCACCTTGAAAACACACACACATAACCTCTAGGAAGGAGGATCTTTGCTCACAGGGCATCTATTTGATCCCCTTACAACTATTTTGAGGGAAACTGTCAAGTTGCTAATCCAATACTCACACACACACCCACACTATCTCTATAGGGAAACAGTCAAGTTGATAATCCAATACACACACACCCTATCTCTATTTTGTTTTTACAAATGATTCTATGATTTTTTTTTACCTTAGTTACCTTAGCTGCTGATAATTTTTATACTGGGAGAGCTTAATAATAATATGTTTAAAATATCTGAGCAGCTTTCTTATTTACCTTAGCAACTGTAATGAATATGTCCTTTTGGTGGGTACGCCAGTGCTGTGTGTATTCTATTATAGAGATAAATGTAATTACTAAGTATACTACTACACACATGAGTTTCTGATGAATTAACTTTTATTTTCTTTGAAGGCTAATAACCAGTACTTGAACGTTTTTGTAGAATCATTATACACATAGCCTACTAGTGTCTGTGTTGTTATTTTAAATCCAGTACATTGTTCTGGATAGGCCATGTTTGGGATTAACAATGTCCTACATTGACTGTTTTGTTTAATAAAGAAATAGAAACATAGCTGAGTTTTGTGTTTTATGTTGTGAATAAGAAAGAGCTTTTGAATAGTTTAAAGCTATTTGCAATTTACATCCTTTTATTATCACTTTGTAATTAAAGTATTCAATCTTGTTATATTTTTTACAAAGCTTATATTAACTCACTATGTGTGTCTGTCTGTGGATGGATTCTTTTACATTTTTATTCTCTCAATTCTTATTCATAGTCGATGACAATACATGGATATATATATATATATATATATAAAATATTCAGTTAGTGGTAATTAATTTTATTTTATCTTTTAAAAAAGGGGAGATAAAACTTGCAATATTGAAATAAATGGCAGTGATTTTTTTTCTTATTACTCTTGTTTTAAGAGTTGGAAGTTGTATTTTTAAAGCTAGTCATTCAGTACAACTTCTCTTCCAGTTCTAATCTAATCTACTTTGAGAATTACCCACTCCTTAAATTGTTTTACAAACTAGTATTAAGCTAACAAATCATTCGTACATGAAATACCACCCTTTTCTTCAAGCATTTATTATGCTGGTGGGTATTATGCAAACTTCCTAAATGAAAAGATAGAATGTAAATTATTTGAAAAGGGTTTTGTCTCATGTAACATTTTATAGAAGTCACTTTTCACATAGTGAAAAGTCTGATTTGACAGTTATAATTTTTCATTATTTAATTATCTTAAAATTAAATTTGACTCACCTTTTAAATCAATGAAATGATTTTTGACACATAGACCTAAATATATTATATTTAATATATGTCTATGGTCACAGCTTCAGCGGGAGTTATCTCACTGGACCAAAATGTTGTTGTTTTTTTTTGTGGTCAGTTAAGAGTTGAACACTCTCAATTAAAATGTACATTAACATTTTGCGCACGTCTTATGTAGACTTGATGGTTTGACTGCTGATGAAAAAAATAAGCTCCAATAATGTTTTGAAATATACAAATGTCAAATACTAGACTAGATATATTTCTAGGTTCTTAAATATTCTAGATTAATGATTGTGCACAGCTCACTTGTAAAACTCCTTGCAATTATGAAGCATTACAAGACAGGAAGAAACGAAAAATCATAGACTACCATCAATTTCATAAAGTAGGAATGGATTTGAAAAAAAAAAACTAACTTTTTTTTTAATAGCTTATTTTATTTGTATAGAGACCGTGTGTTTTAATGAATTTCACGGGATTTCGAAACTATAATTATAACTAGTGACCTACCATTTCTAAAATGTGTCGAAAAGTGTTATCAGTTTCTGAAATGATGTGGACATTGTGGCAACAAAATGGAAAGAGAGTTTTGATGTTTGTGCAGTCAACAGTTTGTTTTGTAACAAAATATCATGTCACTTTATATGTTAGCCTTTGCAGATCAAGATCCACCAAAATGAATAGATTTTAAACGCCAAATTAAAAAAAAAATACTTTAAAAAAAAACTACCTTATATTGAGTGAAGTTGCATCAAAATTAAACGCCAAATTAAAAAAAAAATACTTTAAAAAAAAACTACCTTATATTGAGTGAAGTTGCATCAAAATTAAACGCCAAATTAAAAAAAAAATACTTTAAAAAAAAACTACCTTATATTGAGTGAAGTTGCATCAATTATTTTGAATCAATTATGTAATTAATTTTTAATGACTCAAAATTCAACCTTATACTGGCAATACCATATAGATCAAGTTGACACATCTCCATCACCGTTCACTATCACCATCATACAAACCTAAGCAACCTAAGATGAAGAGACAAAAGAAGAGTTCTATGAGCAATTACAGGACATTGTCAATAAAGTTCCAAAAATGGACATCCTTGTTCTACAAGGAGACTTGAATGCCAAAGTAAGAAGCAACTCCTACCAAAACTGGAAAGGCATAACCTCTCAACTATCAAAATTAAGTGAATGCGCTGTTTGAAGCTAAGAGGTTTCTTGAATAGTTTGTCCTAATTTAGTTTTAATGGAGAGGGGGAGGAGCATAGTCATTGTAAAGTCAGAACTGAGTGTTCATTCGCTAATCTATTTCTGAGCCATGATGAGAAATGAAAAAAAAAAAAAAAAAAGAAGCTTCTGACCAATGTATGAACATGCAAACATTAAATGTCTCTGAATATGAAATGTTAAATTTGGAAATCTGGACTTTGAGGAAGCCCTTGTGAAATGTTGAAACATGTATAAATGAAAAAAATGACCAATAAATATTAACTTGAGCTACAGATCTGGTTTCACTATTTCACAATCAATGTAAGAAAAAACATTTTAAGCAAGCTATAGTCACCAAATTCAATGAGCGTAGCCAAAGGGGTTTGGGGTAATTTTAAACCTCGCCAAAGTTAGTTTTGAGATTAACCCCCAACCCCACCATGGTGTTTAAAGGTTAAATCGGCGGTTTCAATTTTTAAAAAAATAATAAAGCAAACCACAGTCGCCTATTTTCAATATCGTAACGAAGGGAGGTTTTGAATTAAATATATATTTATATATTATTATAATATTTTTAGTTTAACACACACAAACACAAAGAGGGTTTTGAGTTTAACCCCACCCCCCTGGGGGTCATTCGCCTACTTGTATTTTACTACTTTATGGGGGGGGGGGGGGGGGGGGGGAGTTAAAGCTCGCCGCCAATCATCATCATCAAACTCCATTTGAGTGAGGGCTTGAGAAGTTCCAATCCTCTCTTGCAAAAGCCCTGAAGATAAACCCTGCTGTTTTGTATTGTGCATGTATGTCACCATCAGGGCGGCTTTAGGTAATTGGAGGCCTTAGGCGAAGTGAATAAGGTGGCCCTAAACGAAATAGAAAAACAAAAATGTAAGACCTAAAAATAGGCAATAAATTATAAACCTTCCTGTCTCTATGTCTAAATCAACAAATAAGATTAAGTCCATATAGCGCCAATAGCACGAATGTGCTTCATTAACGATTCATGATCACCAGACTAGAAATAACGTTTCGACATTTCACCAAAAGGAAGAAGCAAAGGTCTTCTATTTACATATGTAGTCTAACAAATAGATTTTAAATTTCACGAACAAACTTCGAGTCATAGTACAGACTTAGAGATAGGCTTGTAGACAGTGAGCCATAGAGTTCTGTTATGTTTGAGATCTGATCCATGTTTCGCAATTTATTTATTCTCTAAAATGTTTTTCTTTCTGTTCTGCCTGAGCCCCCCCCCTCCACTAATCGGAGGCCCTAGGCTTCTGCCTGGTTTGCCTATGCATAAGGTCGTCCTCTTACCATACAGGTCGAGAATTTGTGGTTTTTCAAACTTGTCAAGACGGAGATCAGTCAGGAGCGGTCAAAAAGAATATGATACACGGTTTTTTCTTCTTTCCTGAAGAGGGGACACTGTGAGTTGAATTGTGGTCTGAGCCGTGCAAAATATGAGCCAACAGAACAGTGTCCTGCATTGTGCTATATTAGCTTGCTCAGGCCTGGGCAACCTACGCCACGGGAAGCGCGGTCAGGGCGCCATATGTGCTCCTAGACTCCGCGGGCTTTTTTTTTTATATTTATTTTGGATTTTGTCCCAGCACTCAAACCACTTTTCCATTTATTTTTTTTTAAATTATTTCCAGAACATGGTGGAAACTCACAGCTTTCCAACTTTTTTATTATTTTCTTAAATGCATTTGAAAAGCAATCACGGCAACCCTTCTTTTCCCCATCCCTTTCCGAACTGGTCCAGACATGTGCAAGTAATAAGATCATAGCATACTGAGAAAGCTGGAAATTACATTAATTACATGACTGAACCAAACTAATTGATATTAGCCTACTCCGCTTAAAAGAAAGCTTTTTTTTTTTCTTGTTTTTTTCAGATATTTTTCTTGTTAAATAATTATTTTCTTTATAAAAGCAGGGTAGCCTACTGTGTTTATTTATTGTAATCCTGGGCGCCCGCAGGATTTTTAAGTTGCCACTTATGGCTCAAAATCGTATCTTTTTTTAAAAAAAGAATGGAGCCCCCTTTGATTTGAAGGTGTAAAAAACTGGCTAAACTTTGGCTACTCAGAGGGGTGCACGTACATGGTCAGGTATCAATTCCTGATAGACCTAGGCTAGACTTCTACAACTGTACTTCAGTCACCAGTGGAAGAACTACTTATTCACTTGTTAATTAGATTTTGATTGATCTGATGGTGCAAAAAATGGCTGCCCAGAATCCAGGGGGGGGGGGGGGGTGCAACTGCGGGCGCACGTAATTGTAATGTTAGTTAAAAATAAGACATATTAGTAAAGGTAAGCTCAAGATTGTACTTTTAATTATAGGCTAATTATTTCCATAAATATATTTTGACTATAACAAAGCGTAAGATTTAGATCTATATTTGTTTTTAAATTAGTTCTGTACTTTGTAGAATCCACGTTTAAATCTTTTGGAGACTCAAAAAAACAAAGATTTACTGCTGCAGGGGTAAACGACTGTATAGAAAATACGAAAAACATGCATATATGAAACCCTGCCGGACCAAGTAAAACAAAGGACGTTTGGGCCACGAGGCCTTCTTCAGCTACAAGACAAACAAAAAATATAAAACAATTAACACAAAATAGTCTTAAGTTAACTTATCTGTCCGATGTTGTTCTCTATCGAGGCAGAAAAGAAATGAGCTGCGCTGGTGTAAAAGCGCGGGAAAACGGAAGGGGGCGGAGATGTCAGGCAAAGATGAATGGGAAAAGGGGGTACCGTAGTGTTAGTGCCCATCGCTTATTAAATAAAAGTGTGCTGGTTGTTGATCCCGCCATTCGTTTCACTTACACCATTTCCAGAACTAGAGTGAACTTCTTAGACATAGAAATAAACATAACCCGAAATTCTCTGTCTACATCCTGCCATTACAAAGACACTGACAGCCATAGCTATCTCCTATACTCGTCATCCCATCCACCATCCTGTAAAGATTCTATCCCCTACTCCCAACTTCTACGTATCCGCCGCCTTTGCCAAGATGACAATGACTTCACTGAAAAAGCAACTGAAATGATAGAGTTTTTCTTACGTCGTGGCTACCCTCAGGCTATTTTAGACAAAGCCTTATCGCGAGTGGAAAATCTTAAAAGAGAACAAGCTTTCAAGAAAAAAACGATATCTAGCAATGATGGGAGGCCCAAATTGATATTAACCTATCACCCTCACAATGTGAAAGCAAAAAACATCTTTCTCAAAAACCTGAACATTCTCCTAGCCGATGAACATACTCGCGACGTCTTTTCATCCCCACCTCTTGTAGTATTCAGGCGAGACCAAAACCTACAAGACATATTAGTACACACTAAACTCAACAACATTTCAAGTGAACCTGGCACTTGGCCATGTAAGCGACGTAATTGTCAGACCTGCAAACACACACTCGCCACCCCTACCATCACCTGTCCTAAAATTACCATCACGATAAGTGGCAAATTTAACTGTAATAGTAGAGGAGTCATATATGCTATAATATGCTCAAGGTGTCAGATGGTTTATATTGGAAACACAGGCAGGACCTTAAAAACACGACTCCAAGAACACCTTAGAGACATTCGTAACTTCGCTACTAAGCCCGTCTCTATCCATTTCAATAACACACATCATAGGGGTACCACCGACCTCCTCGTCACTGCCATACAACAATGCAACGACAAAAACACCCGTCTGCAGATCGAAAACAAACTTATTTACATGTCAGGCACCCTCCAACCTAACGGGATCAACAACCAGCACACTTTTATTTAATAAGCGATGGGCACTAACACTACGGTACCCCCTTTTCCCATTCATCTTTGCCTGACATCTCCGCCCCCTTCCGTTTTCCCGCGCTTTTACACCAGCGCAGCTCATTTCTTTTCTGCCTCGATAGAGAACAACATCGGACAGATAAGTTAACTTAAGACTATTTTGTGTTAATTGTTTTATATTTTTTGTTTGTCTTGTAGCTGAAGAAGGCCTCGTGGCCCAAACGTCCTTTGTTTTACTTGGTCCGGCAGGGTTTCATATATGCATGTTTTTCGTATAAATCTTTTGGACGATGAGCTTGGCGATCACTTGCCTAGGCATTCTATAGAATTCTGGATTTTGCACTTTGGCTGTAACAGATATATATCTTATCTCATCTTATCTTATATAATGCAGACGTTACTTCAAAAAAAGATGATTACGTCCTACGCGTCATGCATATTAACCAATGACTTAAAACTGCCAAGTCACTGGTTTTCCTGGCTAGCTCAGGCAACCCATTCCATGCTCTAATAGCACTAGGGAAGAAGGAGTATTTGTACAAATTTGTCCTAGCATATGGGACGAGGAATGTGCCTTTATCTTTGTGTCTTTCTGAGTATTTTATTAAATTTTGTTTTTGTATTTGAAGATTATGGTTCAGTGTTTTATTTATAATTGCTACTTTACTTTTGAGTCTTCTGTCCTGAAGGCTTTCTAAATTTAGTGATTTTACTAAAGGTGTTACTCTAGTCAAATGTGAATATTCGTTTGTTATGAATCTCACTGCTCTATTTTGTGTCTGTTCCAGTTTCTTAATGTTTTCTTGAGTTGAGGGGTCCCTAAACGGAGGATGCATATTCTATTATTGGCCTAACCAAGGTTAAATAACATTTTAGTTTATGTTCTTATTTGATTTATAGAAATTTCTTTTAATAAATCCTAATGCTTTGTTTGATTTTTTTTATAGTTGTATCAATATGTGGCTTCCAATCTCAGTTTTTCATTTATTATAACACCTAGGTATTTTGCGTTTTTAGTCTGTGTTACTGGTTTGCCATGAATAAGATAAGTGGAATTAATTTGTTTTAGTTTTTTTTTGTTACACTAAACAACTGACATTTTTCTGGGTGGAAAGACATGCTCCAATTTGATTCCCATTTCTGTAATTCCTCTAATTCTCTTTGTAATATATCTGTGTCTTGTGTTGTTTTTATTGTTCTTTATATTATGCAATCGTCTGCAAATAATCTGACTTTTGTTCCTGAAGTAATGCAATTTGGTAAATCATTTATGTAAATTAAAAATAGTAGTGGATCCAAGACTGTTCCTTGAGGTACATATCTAAATATATAGGTCAGCAAAAAAAAAAAGGGGGAACTATTCTAAAAAAAACAACAAAAAAAACAAACTAAAATTAGATTTATTTGTTGCCAACATGTCAGGGTAAACAGTAAGAGTTTAAAGAGTAGATTAGACCCTAGCCCTAGATCTTTTCTAGTTACTTAACTACATTTAGAATTCTTAGACTAGTATAACTATAAACTAGTATGACTTTTACAAGTGTTACTTACGTCTAGTACTAATACATTTTGTAGAGGCTAGTCAATATTTTAATCATATAATAATCACACCACAACTGTGAACTGACAACTTCACAACAGTCAGAATCAACACTCAACAGCCAGGATTAAAATGTATCTTTTATTTTTAATATTATCTTAGTGGGCTAACGAACTTTACATATACTCAACTTTTGAACTTACTGTCCCTTAGATCTAGAATAGAATCTGAGAACGTTATTTAGGCCTTAATCTGACTTAGGGCTAGCCGCTAGGCCTTAGGTTAGCCTTAGACTTAGACTTATTATGAGTTAGTCACTTACATGACTTAGTCAGAGGCTTAGTCGGCTTAGATTAGACCAATACAATATTAATTATATTTTTTATATTATAAAAATTATATAATTATTTTATTTATAATATTTTTTATAATATAGTATACCATACCCAAGTCCAAGTATACTTTAATTATACTTATAATATATTAAAATTTTATAATAGATCTGGATTTAATTATAAGAATATTATCAATAGTATAGTTAGAATAGGCATCCTCTGTTAGGGATCCCTCAACATAAGAAAACATAAAGTATGATAAATAAAGTAAAGAAACTAAAACAAATACAAAACAGAGCAGTGAGATTTATTTTTTAATATTCAAATTAGTCTTCAAGACACTTCAGGTCAAAAGTGTAAAAAGTAAAATAGCTAAAATGCATAAAACACTAAACCATAATTTACAAATAGAAATTTAACAAAACTAGTCATGCATGTTAATCAATGACTTTAAAAACTCTGCTAAGTTGTTGGTTTCCCTGGCTGATTCAGGCAATCCATTCCATTCTCTATAACACCAGGGAAGAAGGAGCACTTGTATGAATTTGTTATAGATGTAAAGCTTATAAATGGAATAAGAAATTTGCTTCTATCTTTGTGTCTTGGTTTTTAAATAACTGAAGGAGAGTAGGCCTACTCATTAAGAATCAAGCTTTAAAAAAAAAAAGAAGACCACACATGTAACAGAGTGTGGTATATTTAAATCTATCTTCAGACTTAAAAAAGCAACATGTTATTATCTATTATTATTATCATCTGATATTTATATACTTACATTCTTTCTATGAAATTTTGAAATGTCTGATGACGTGTTAGTTACTTTTTTTTCTAGATGTATACAAATTGAAGATTTTCTTGACACAACCTGGAGGAAGTAAAGATGGTGCCTTTATTATCAAATGAAGCAGTTTCCAATCGCAACCTTAAATCACCATCAGGGTATTTCTGTTATTTAAATAAAAATATTAACAAAATTCTTATTTTATTTATTATACATTTTAAATTTCAAGTCGATAGTTACCTTTTTTTTTCATTACTAAAGAAATTCAAGGTCATGCTGCTCAGAGATTTCTTTTACTTTAGTTACAGATTTTTAAAATCAATGCTTATATTAAGTTTGAAAATAAATATATTAAGATAATTAATGTACATATTTTTGGAACATTTCCTGTGAACCATATCCTGCCTTAATTTTTTATGTGTTATAGTTAAATGACTAACTGGAATGGTATATTTTATTGACTAATTTTAACTTTTGGTTTAAGTCATTTAATTCTTTCAATACATTAGTTTGATAGGTACAATAAATATATGTGTAAAGTTTCAACTTGATCTGAGAGAGGGTTTGAGAGATATAATTTGTGCAATTATCTATAGGGGACAAACCCCACATATTAAGTCATATTTCTTAATATTGAAGAATTAATTTCCATGTTTGGTATCAAACAAAATTTTTTTTATTGACTCATGTTTTGTTAGGTACAATAAATAATTATTTAAAGTGATCAGAGAATGGGTGTGGGAGACATGACGTGTTCAGAATCCACCACATTCCATGGCTCAGCTTTACCTTTCCATTACTACTATTTGTTTTTTATTTTGTTTTTGTTTTTTCAAAAATGTTTTGACCATTGTTTACATTTTCTCGATCATGATTATTTTAACTTCAATTTTGGAACCTCTACAGATTAACAATCTATGTGATTTTGCTCCTGCTCTCAAAAGTTTTTAAAGCTATTGGACTTTTCATAGCATATGACTTGTTGAAGCTCATTCCTATTGTAGTATTTCTCTTTTTGTTAAAAACAGGGTAATCATTTCATTTACTTTGTTATAGTTCATTGCCTTAAGCTTATATTTATTTGTTGAAATAATGGGAAATACACTTTTTTGATGAATACATTTACGTCATTCCATTAGAATTTAGTGATCTGGCACAAATTAATTTTTCACAAAAAAATTTTTTTAGGTCCTCTATTCCACTAGTCTTTTTGCAAAAACCATTTTCTTCAGGTCCTCGTCTTTCAAAACATCAGGTATGTTTGCAGTTCTTTTTTTTTTTTTATAATGCTTGTATTAGAGCTCTCTATCTCTTTCTTTTATCATTTTTGGCTGTAGATTTCTGTTTAAATATATCCGTTTTTTTGGTTGATAATTGTTTTTGTTTTATTGCTTGTGTTTCTGTAGCTGTTTTACTTGTTAACTATTTTTTTTTTACTTGTGTGTGAATATTCTACTTTTTGGCTCTTATCTTCATACTAATACATAGCTATCATATTTTATCTTTATTATTAATGATTTTTGATCAAAATGTAATTATTACATAGAAAATAACTTTCAGTGGTTCAGGATCTGGAGGCATGCATTTTTTGGAACTGTCATTAGCTTTTTGTGGATCTTTGGTCTAACACTGTGTGGACCATTAAGGTAATTCAGTCTTAGCACTCTTAAATTTACATATTTCTCTTGTACAAATAGTTTATTACACCTTATACTAAGTGAAACAATGACATTCAGATTAGCTGAATTCTCTTGCCATAGCCATACATTTTAAACCTATCTCTTAAACCTGATGTTAAAGGTTGGTGGGAATTGCTGCATTACTGCTAACTATGTTGAGTTTGTTGGTTTCTTTTACAACCATTACTATCTCTGTCCTTGGAGTAGTAGCACAGATTAAACTAGTCATTCTTTGATGTACTCTTTCCATTTTCTTTTTTAGTATTTCTCTTTTTCTTTTGCCTGGTTTACATAGCCGGTTTATTAAAATTAGGGGAGATTGGCCTGCTCAAATCACTATTTTAGTCTCCACAGAGAGAATTTCAACTTCTCAAAAGTATAGAAAGTTGGATCTTGTGGAAGCCATACATTGTTTGTAGCAAATACTCAATATTTGTTAAGTCATGAAAAATAAAATCAGCCAAAAATGTGTGTTATTAATATGGTCATTAAACTTTTAGCATTGAAACCTCATTCAATAAAATTCTTAATATATTTAATTTGTATTTATAGTGTTGCATAATATAACCCATGTTGTTATTTTACAAGGACCATATTAATATTTGAACATAATGAACTTGTCATTATAACTGGAGCTAGTGCTCTCATTTCATCTAATGGCAATGGAGGACCGTCTAAGGTAATTACATTTTTTCATTTTTATTAATTACTCTTCAGAAAATTTGCTTGAGAACATAATCCTTTTAATTGTTTGAAAAATTTTTGTAGTTTGCAATACCAGACCTGCCTACTGTTATGCAAAATATGTATTCATTTTGCAAAATCTCGGGAAAAAAAAACACAAATACAAATTAAACCGGTCACAATATGCATTTTGTATCCTTATTTTTGTCCTCTCTAACTAATTTATGGGAGGTCACACTATGACTTCCTATTTGGAAAAAATAAACATAAAAGGTGGGGTGAAGACATCACGCCCAGATTTATACATTGATTAGGTCTAGCCTAGTAAATGAAGAAAAACATGAGTGCTGTGAGTGGCATGTTCAATTAGCAACTACTCGATACAACTTTTTTTTAAGTTCATTAGTAACTATTATTTTGGATCTTCAAAAGAAGTCAAATGCTAAAAAAGAGTCACTGATCTCGATGTTCCTTTTGATAAAAAAAAATAAATATTGAAGCGCCCTCTATTCAAAACACCTTATTATACTTAAATTATAGGAACATAAGTATAGAGTATAGATCTAGCCTTAGATTACATCTAGATCTAGATAGATTCTTTTTTACATTCTAGATCTAGCTAGATTTTTTAGATCTACTTGATCTAGCATCTAGATTTAGATTTAGTATGATCTAGATCGATTAAGTTTAGATCTAATCTACTACTGACAATCATTACAGATCTAATCTAAGTACATTTGTAGCAGATCACTGGATCAGTAATCCTCAGATCTTATGACATTCAATCTATTCTGAGTCTCTAAATCTAGTCTAGAATAGTCTAAGTCTAGAAGTAGAAGACTAGATGTACATCTAAATTCTACTCTTGATGTAATGATTAGTTTTCTAAATCTACTTCTGATTTATATCTTTTCTGGTATCTCGATCTAAACCAGATCTCTACAATAAAGATCTAGTAATATTAGCTAGATCTAGATTTAATTATTAAACTAAATAACTCCGCTACTAGATTCTAAATTTACTAGTTACAGTTGTTACCCTTAGATTTGATGGCCTTTAATAATTGAAAAAAGGGAAAAGGGTCTTCTATAATGTAAGGATCGGATCTAAATATGTTATTTTGTTTGCTTTTATTGTATATATGTTGTCTCTCTCTCTCTCTCTCATATATATATATATATATATATATATATATATATATATATATATATATATATTGCACTTGACAAGATAGTCATTACACATATATATTTTGACCAGTAGTGTTACACATTTGGACTTTTTTGGGTAGGCAGGTCTACAATACATGTATATTTATATTGATATAGAAATGTCATATTCAGTTACATTATTCTTATTACTTACTCTAATTCTTAAAACCAAACTTTGTTTCCTTTACTGCAATATTTGTAGGCTAGAGGTGCTGTAATATTTCTTGTTGGCATTGTGGCCCTTCTTGTGTTTGATCATGATGAAAAACTCACACAGATGGCTGACAGTGATAACAATGGTAGATAATCAAATATTTCTGTATGGAATATAGTAAAAGTTAGTCCAGCAAAATTATTGTTCTGTTAATATCATTTCAGGAGGATAACACTAAAGGTTATCTAAGTTGTTTAATTTTTAATTTTACATTTTATTTAAGCATTATGATTATATAGTAAATGTCAAACATCATTAATGCAATATCATATGTTTTATTCACAGCCGAAAGCATTCATCATAATATTTTTACACATATTTTCAAACATGGCATTGACTTTTTAGGTTGGTCTGATCACAAGGTAAATTGTATTCTCATACTATTAACATTAAAGTTATTTATACTCCTGTACTAAGACTCAGTTTGAAACTCTTTATTTATTTTTTTCTTTTACAGGGTGGTGTGCTATTGTTGTTCTTGACTTTATGTCTGCACTCAGGATACACTTCAGCATCCAAAAAACTCTCCGTGGAAGTTGGAGGAGCTAAGCGACTTCATAGTTTATCTACATTAGTTTCAGCTGGAATACTTTGGCCATGGGCTTGTTTCATTCAATTTACTACTGAAGTTAGTATCAGTGCTTGTTTTATTTAATTTACTACTGAAGTTAGTATCAATGCTTGTTTTATTTAATTTACTACTGAAGTTAGTATCAGTACTTTTTTTCATTCAATTTACTAATGAAGTCTGTATCAGTGCTTGTTTAATTTCTTTTACTACTAAAGTTAGTATCAATGTTTTACTTGTTTCATTCAATTTACTACCAATGTTATTACCAATGCTTACTAGTTTCTTAAATTTACTACTGAAGTTTGAATTAATGAAATAGCTCCTACCGCTGTATTGTGGATCTTTTATGGCTGAGTCCTAAAAGCAGTAGAAAGCGTTGGAACTCTAGCAACGTTTTTTTTAACTTTCCTATAAAAAGAGCTCATCCTTTCTTGTTGAGAACAAAAATGAGAGTATGGTGACTCTTTTTTTTAGTGAAAACTGAATGTATATAGCTTTTTTAAAATTAATTTTTAAAGAGTTTTTCAAACAAACTGGCCCATAGCCCCACTGTATAAGCCCTCACCTGGGAAATGAATATTTTTAAGGATTTTTTATATTCTAAAGGTATTAAAAGTTGTTTTTTTTCAATCAGACAAATATTTTTATAAAATAATAAACATTTAAGATCTAATACTAATAAATAGACAAATATCTTTAACAAATAGAACATTATGTTAAAAAAATAAATTCTTCATAAGGTCCCCCTTTTGCTTTGGGTATGTTATGGATTTTTCAAACCAGAAATAGGAGCTATTGGGTTAACTTTAACTGGTTTACCGATTTTGATGACATTTTCATGTCTCTTTTATTTTTTAATATACTAGTAGTTTGTTTATTTCTTCATCTATTACTGGTATTATTATACTAAATTTCAAGAAATGGTTTCCAAAGATTTATTGTAAGACGAATCTCTCAACTCAGTACAGTGAAGAATGTTTTTTAATATATGTTCTGTGTTTTTTTTATTTCAATATATTTAGAAGTAAAAGACTTAACTGATCTATTTCAGAGTGAGATACAGTCCTGGCATTACCTCATTGTGCCTATGTTGATGGTGATTTTATTTGTGGGTATCTTTGACTTCTACATTGAAAGTCTTGCCAGCAGCCATTTACAGCCAGTGAAAGCTGTATTTTTAGCACCAGTAGCTATATTTACAACTGCCATAGTGTTGAGCTTAACTTGGACACACCCATATGTCACCAGAGTGACATCTTTACACAAACTGGACATTCTAACAGAAGATCATGTTTTGTCTGGAGGTGTTCTATTTAGTGCTTTGGCTTTTCTGTTAGGTCAGTGTTTTGATGTTGTTTGTTAAATTCTATTATAATGAACATTTTTTAAAGTATTTTTTTCAATTAGATTTGTATATGTTAATACTGGACTTTAAAAAAATATATGCCTGAAAGTTTAAATCAACTAAAACATTTCTAAAAATGTATAATGTTATTTTATGCATTCAACAGACACTTTTATCTCCATTTTCACAACAGTTATAAAAAATAGCAAGGTAGTTTCTTGTGTATTTCAGCAACTCGAATGGTCATGACCAGAGGGCGTGCGGCTAAAGGAAGTTTTATAGGTTATAACCCTGCTGGACTGCCTTTGTATTCGATATCCAGTGAAGCCTTACAAAAAACCTCTCACTCAATCATCAATCTTTTAAAGAATGGTCTGAAACAGATCTTAGAGGATGGAGACTCAAGAAAGATTTTTTATTTTCTTTGTGTAAATTTAGGTAACATTTGTTTCTTTATTTAGTGATGAGATTTTTGAGTTATTACACTATAGTATGGCTACGTTAAGCTTGATATTGAATTTTTTTTTAATAGGTTTTACATTTGTTGAACTGTTGTATGGTGTTTGGACCAATAGCCTTGGCCTGATATCTGATGGCTTCCACATGTTATTTGACTGTTCAGCTCTTGTTATGGGGCTTTATGCTTCAATTATGGTGAGATGGAAAGCCACCAGAGTTTTTTCATACGGGTATATCTTTCAAAATTTTATATTTCATTAGCACTAGAAAACTTGTTTTCTCACAAAATCTTTGAAAATTTTATATTTCATTAGCACACAAAATCTTTCAAAATTTTAGATTTCATTAGTACTAGAAAACTTGTTTTCTCACAAAATCTTTGAAAATTTTATATTTCATTGAGACATTAGCACTAGAAAACTTTGAGCCTACTCTAATTCAGGGAAAGGAATCCAATGAACTTTCACACAAAAGCTGGAATTTGCAGATGACATAGCCTTATTATCACACAGACTACAGTATATGCAAGAAAAGGTCACAGCTTTAAGTGAAGTAGGAAAAAGAGTAGGCCTCAAAATAAACCACCAAAAACAAAAGTACTTAAAATAAACACAAACAAATTGGAGACATAGAACTAGATTCTCAATATATACTTTGGGAGTGTAGTCAGTGTATCAGGTGGAACAGATGAACTTGGGAGTGTAGTCAGTGTATCAGGTGAAACAGATGAAGACATCATATAAATCTGACATTTACACACCTAAAACCAACATGGAAATCTCTCCACATCTCTAACAAGACTAAAATAAGAATCTTTAACTCTTATGTCAAGGTGGTCCTACTATATGGTTCTGAAACATGGAGAAGAACTGAAGCAACAACAAAAAAAGTACAGATCTACATCAAAGATGTCTGAGAAATATCTTTAAAATACACTGGTACGAAAAAATAGATAACACCAAACTGTGGGAGATGAGTGGATAGAAAAATATAGAGGTGCAAATCTTAGAGAGGAAGTGGAAATGGATTGGTCACACCCTTAGAAAAGATACCAACAACAGAGCTAGACAGGCCTTAGAATGGAACCCCTAGGGAACAAGACAAAGAGGAAGACCAAAAAGAACAAAGCGACGCAGTATACTAGATGAAGCCGAGAGGACAGGAAAGAGCTGGAAAGCCATTAAAAAAACTAACAAGAGACGGTGGAGAGTGGCATGTTTCTACAGAGGCCCTATGTTACATGAGGATCGCAGAGGAAAGATGATGATGATGACTAGAAAACTTGCTTTATAACAAAGTCTGCATGTACCGGTAATGCATTCTTTTTTGTTGTTTTTATATTTCAGGTTTGACAGAGTGGAAGTGCTTTCAGGATTTATAAATGGATTGTTTCTAGTTATTATTGCCATTTTTGTATTTGCTGAAGCTTTTGCCCGTCTTTTTGAACCACCTGAAGTAATTACTGAAAGATTGTTGGTGAGTAATATGGACTTATCCATTTTAGATTTAAAATTAGATGAATAGCATATTACATAGGCTAGTACCTATGCTATAAATATATATCACATTGACAACAACAAAAATTGTAGAGATTTTTTTATTTAATAAAAAGTTGAAGTCAAAAGGCAGTGGGATTTTTTTTTTCTTTATTAAATTTTTGCAAAATTGTTTTTTATTTCTAGAGATTTGTTTTAAATAATCTTTTTTATGTAATAGTTCTTAACACAGAAGACATTTTATAATGTATAATGTTTGACATTTTTTTTTTTTTATGTCATTTATTAAGGTTCTCTAATTGTTATGTTTTAGTTAGCTTTACATCTTTCAATCTACAGACTGTCTCTGTTTTGGGACTTCTGGTCAACCTGATAGGAATAGTGGCATTTCAGAGTTCTTTATCTCATGGTCACAGTCATGGTGGAGGACATGGTCATAGTCATGGGGCTGCTGCTAGTCATAGTCATACTCCTGCAATAGGTCATGGTCACAGTCATGGTGGGAGTCATGGTTCTCAAGAGTGTAGTGTACCTCCTTCTCATCATAACACCAACATGGAAGGTACATTTTGCTTTTCAAATTTGAAAAACAGACTAATCAGCAAGCCTTTTATGAAAACCCTTTTATGGATATGTATTGGGGGACACTTTTTTTATAAGCGCTTCAGGCAACGGTGTAATATAAAATATAATGGTCAGTGTTCCCACTGGCTTGATTGAGGAATGGCAGTTCAATTAGAATCTTACTCAGTCATTTTTTTTCCCATTCAAATACTTCCTCTTTAGGGCATAAAAAAAGCTAAATCGCTTGCAATCCCTTTTTTTCTTCACATGTCTGAATATGGCCAGTATGATCACTATCCTATTTTCAACAAGTAGACAAAGAAAAATAAAATAAAATAATGACACCATGTAGTGGCACTAAAGATGTACTTCTACAAAATTATATCCCCACACAACCGAGTAATTCTTGCTTTTGGTAAACAATTGGTAGTCTACACACTAGAAAACAAATAAGTCAAATAAGCATTTTTTGAAATATTACTTTGACAAATGATAAAACTTCATATTTAATTTTTTTTCTTTTTAAATTTTGTCCCATATATTCCGGTTACTACCTCTATTTTACTATTATTTGTATATAATATAGAACCCTTTTAAGAAGCATATAGTTTTAAAAGCAGTGGGGTTTTTTTGTGTATAAAAAGTGTTTTGCCTACTTTGTTTCAAAATAACATTACAGCAATTTTTATCATGCTGAAAAATATGGTGAAATCAGATTTCCAAAAGAGACAGATGAACAGACAGACCGCACTAAACTAATAGCTGCTTTTCCCCTTTCAGGGATCACTAAAAAAAAAATTAGAAGTGGAAATTTCAGATTTAAGTTTAAAAAATAATTGTATCTAAATAAAGGATGTTGTAGAAAAGTCCACTGCTTCAAAAGAGAGAACTACAAGTTTGAATGCTTGTTAAGGCTGTATCATTAAAATTGGTACCTTTACCTATAAATTATAATAACATAATTAAGTTGCAATTCGTTAATCACAAATCTAATTTATTTTAGTTTTATAATACAAGCTGTTTTTGTTAACTGCAGAGATGAATTTCATTTAATGCATTGAAATGGAAAAGTCATATCATATTGAGAAATAAGGCAATAGAGAAGAAATTAATTTGTCATATGTAGTTTACAGTAACTTAAAAGTGTTGTTTGAGTCTTTTTATGTAATGTATTATTTGAATTGTTTTTTTGCTGATTGCTGGAGTAAAAATTTATACCATTGTTATATGTTTGTAAAGATATATGTAATTACTTTAATTTTTGTGCAGGAGTGTTTCTCCATATTGTCGGGGATACCCTGGGCAGTGTTGGTGTCATTATTTCAACTCTTCTCATTGAGAACTTTGGCTGGAATATTGCAGATCCAATCTGCTCCTTATTTATTGCTACAATCATATTTCTAAGTGTTATACCTCTCTTGAAAGAAACTGCAATCATCCTCATACTTAGATCCCCTTCTGAGTTGGACGAAGTGATTTCTAAAGCTTTAAACAAGGTAATTAATAGTACAGAATAGTGCAGTGCTACCTTAGCTAATGATTTCTTTCAAACAGTTTGAACTCAAGTTGAATCATATTCAAAATATTTGTAACTTTAAACAATTTACTAATTAAAACACAATCTTCCAAGTTTTCAGCACAAAAAAAAACACTTTTATGTGTACAATTTTTAATGGCTAGGGACCCACAGCTTAGTAAATTGTTCATTTGTTAACTTAAAGGTGTGTGTCTGCAAACCATTTTAGTGTTTGATAACTTATTTTTCATAGTCTGGGCTTAGTCTACTAATCTGTGATAATGATAGTCAAGAGACTGAGGCTCATCTTTCCTTAAAAAAAACATTTAATTGTGTATTCCCTATTTAAATATTTTAAAATGTAAAATACATTAAATAATGATCTATCAATAAAGAACAATCAAACATTTTACAGATACATATCAATACTTTGCTTTCAGATTAAAGCCATTGAAGGTGTTTTGTCCTATCGGGAGCCTCATTTTTGGTCTCATACTGCCAACAAGGTTATTGGAATGATTCACGTTCAAGTGTCCCAGCAAGCTCAAGAGCAGCGGATCATTTCACAGGTTGGAATTTGTAACTACTGTACTTTCACGCATATAACCCACACACAAGTATACCCCGCACAAATTACAAAATAATAAGAATAATATTGTACAACCTGAACCCACATTTGCCATAAACTACCAGTACATAAAGTATTATCATAAGTACTATTTGTTTTCTTGAGGTTTATAATGAGATGTTCATAAAGCTATCTAATGTACATCATGTTCATAAAGCTTTCTAATGTACATTACACAGCTAACTATAGGAGGTATAAACACCCACAGTTGTGTCCATAGTTTCACTATGTGATATTTATTTTAGTAAAATAAATTTTGTATACCCTGCACCTTTATATACTCAGCACATCTACCATTTGTGCGTAAAAATGTGTATGGCCTACGGGTTATATGCGCAAAAATACAGTAACTAATAAACTTCTAATTTATAACATTCATCTTTAAATATATGTAATGGTTAGAAAAACACATTTTTGAAAACATTTGTATGAGATTGTCATAGATAAAATATTTTCTTTTTATCCAGGTTTCCTCAATCTTTAAAGATGCTGGAGTGAATTCCCTGACAGTCCAAGTTGAAAAACAATCTTATTTCTTCCATTTGTCTGGTCTTGGTGCAACTCCTGTTAATATATCTCAGTTCTCTCAGTTGACCTTCAACACTCCAGTAGACCCACACAGCATTAAAGCCATTTGAACAAGACAGTGAAAGGAAATAGAAATCAGCATTCTGACTATGGTGAAAAATAACAAATAATTGATTTTTGAAGAAAATAAACTTGAACAGTTGTTCAATTGTTAGAAAAACAAAACATTTATCAATGTCAGTTTATTAGGTGTGTGAAAATATAAAAAAGAAATTAGCACTTTCTAAAACAGTCAATAAATAGTAATCTAATAATAATTTCAGGGTTGTATTTGGTGCTTTTGAATCTGATGGAATTGAAGATTTATGAAAATCAAAAAAGTAAAAATCCATTGTTGTATTCAGGAATGTTTCGTATTCTTATTAAACTTTTGGAAGACCTAAAGAACTTAAACTCCTGGAGAAGGATCTTGAGTTTAAATCCTCTTGTCCACCCAAAGAGAATATATGTTTGTTTAACTTTCTTATAATGTGTTATTTTAAATGGACTTGTGAAAGAAAAAACAACATGAAAGCTCAGTTATTTGAGTTTGAAAAAATGTTTTCATGCCTTCATCTATTTGCAATAAAATTCATTAAGTTTCATTTGAAATTTTGGTTAAGCTGAAAGAAAGTGTAAATGTACTCTAGTGCAATTGTGACATATTAATGTAGTTTAGTTTCATTGTAAATAATATGTGTTGAGATAACATTGAGTACAAATGGGCTTTTGGAGTCTCATACTTCATACTTGGACTTGTAGTTGAGAAATGCAATATCATCAGCATAGTTCACATCATTAAAATAATTCTACAATAAACATATGGTAGATGTTTTCATAGAGGCAACCTTGTCAATAGTAGGTACTGGTTTGTGAGCTGTCTTTTATAAGAGTTTGTAAGTGTTTGAATTATCTTTTCAGGCTGCTGTAATGTTAAAGTAGCCTCCAGAGGGTCATAAGCTGATAGTCTAAGAAATTCATAAATATTGATGAGCACTGTTCTAGTGACAGTTTCTGTTTGATGGCTAGGCTTGCAATTATATTTTAGCGATATCTCTTACTTCTGAAACATATCTGGTGATCCCTCAATTTAGAATCTGTGATGTTTCATTCTAAGTGGATCTGGTTTAAGACTTTACATGCACTGGAAGTAGTGTGATACTTGTAATTATCCCAGTTGATGAGACCAACTTTCTTGAGAAGTTTGATCATGTTGTCTTCATACATTTGTCTTTCCTAGAAAAAATGCAGTCTACTTTTAGAACCTTTGCTGGAATTTGTCCACTGCCTTATTTTCTTCTGGTTTCTCTCAATCAATAAAGTCCATTTCTGGAGGATTTAGATTTAGTGCTTCAGAATGTTCTATTTTCTCCCTTTTTTTTTTCCCAAAATTCTGTTAGTCCTTAGCAGATTTTCTCCTTCTTGGGCTTCCTTTGTAGTTATGCTTTCTGCATCTTTAAATGTTGCCTTTTTTTCTTGATCATGGAAAAAGTTAATGTTAAGAATTACTCTTTCTATATCATCTGTATACTACAACCTCCTGAATGATGATTTTGTAGGCAATCCTTGTCTTTATTTCAGAACTACGGTACTTTAAATTTGTTTTTATAGGCCACCATGCCTCCTGTTTTTATAGCACTGGTCTGGTCTGAAATCCTTTCCAATGTAGAGCTGACATTTTTTTCACTATGTACTTTGTTGGGTTGTTCGTCTGGCTTCAGCTTGACTACCATCATTCGCCTCTGTTCTCACTTTAGTTATTGTAAAGTGCATCTAAAGTTCTTGCTATTGCAGATTTGGTGGTTCTGATCTTCAATCTGATTGTCTTCCAAGTGTTTTTAGGAAAGAATAAACTGCCTCCAATGGCTTGACTGTGTCAACTAACTTGGTCTACAAATCTTTCTCCATTTTGTGTTTAATTTTTAATTGCATGGATGTCCATAACTTCATACCCACTTTTATCGTCATTGATTTTTTCATAATGGACTCCCATTTCCCTTTAGTTGGATATTTTCCAAAAGTTTCCTGAAATCTTCTATAAAGCTAATTATTGATCTCCTCTTGGCTGTCTGTAGTGAGGATAAACTTTCTTTATTTTAAACAATGTCGTTATTATTCTGAATCTTTGTGCTTCCTTTCCTATTAGCATCTTCTGTACTAGGCTTGAGAGAATAAAACCTACTCTAGTATGTGAAGCGCATCACATCAACATGTATGTTTTCTACATCATTATCTGGCCATCAAATGGCCTATGTGGCCTTCTTTTAGCTTTCAAACTACACCTGCTTTGTCTTTGAGGAAAACTTTCTACTCAAAGTTTCATGCTATCTCTTGTTGTTAGCTTCTCTTTTATCTTGACATTGAACTTGTAGATTAGATCTGCCACATAGACCCTTTGGTGGAGCTACAACTTTTAAAAACAGGATATTTTATTTTTTCTTTGATTTGTAATGTCCACTGATGTTTGGAAAAAATGTTGACACAATTTTGTAATTGTGAAACCTCTCAAATGTAAGTATTAGTACCTGAAATATGGAACTTTCAAAATGAAAAAGAATTTCTGTATTTATAGTCACAAACTTAAAACTGCTAGAAAAATTATACTTGTGTTTCAAATTGCTGTTTGTTATAATAAATTATAAGTATTTTTTTTTCATTCAGTATAATTTACATATATAATTTACAGCCTGCTCAATAGGCCTTTGTTTATTTTATTTTGAGAATAGCTAGATGACTGTGTATACTGGTTTTTAATTCTTTCTAGAGAATTGAGTTTCAAGTATCAACAGATAAGTAAGGATAAAGTTATTGTTTTCACCCAGTCATAATAGTAACTTCCTAAACCAACATATTTCTAAGATTGAAGAACACTCAGGAATCTGTATGCGGGCACAGGAATTAAGTAAATTAATTTATATCTTGGTAGGGGCGCCTCAATGAAATGTACAGTGTGATTATTGAAAATGTGTATATTATTTATTTACAGACTATATTGCTAGTTATTAGCAAAAATGTTAATGTACATAAAGTATGCATACAAAAGTGTAAATTTTTTTGTTCATTTTGGTGAAAGAAATAAAAAGAAATGTATTTAATAAATGGACGTAGATTTGTTATATTTGAATTCTTAGGGACCAGTTGTATATTTTTAAAATAAATTCCAGAACAGATATGTGTAAAGGACACGATGGTAAAAAAAAATCATAAATGAACTTATGACTTTTGTTTCTACAGAGAATCACGATGACATAGATTAATAGACAAAAAGGATCTCATGTTGTGTGGAAGCTAAATCTTTTTTTTTTTTTTATTATTTCACAGCCTGACAACTGATCCTCCACAAACAATGACATAATAAGTACTTATTATTATATATTTTTCATTTCCTATGAATTCGAAAATGGTTTTCAAGTCCAACCCTGGCTTTCTTCTCCTTCTTCTAGCCAGCTTTATTGCTGCTGAGCTGTGAGCTCTTTTGCAGACTGTGCCAAAGAAAAAAAAATTGGGTTTTCTTCAGTTGATCAGCACTGGTGTTGGTTATGTTGGGCTGTAGTGGAAGTAGGGTCTGCCTATGGGACAGGCATTCAAAGAGGATATGGTTTACGGTTTCAAAGGGGTGGGCGCAGTGTCTGCAAAGGTGGAGTTGTGTGGAGTTTATTTTTCGGATGTTCCTTCAGAGTTGACGATGGTTTACTTCCTATTCCAAACCTTCAGCAGGACGAAGGGGGATGGGAGCAGGCAGGGTTTGAACCCTGGACTATCGATAAATCCAAACGACAGTCCAGCGCGCAAACCGTACACCAGGCAGCCATCCGTAGTGACCGGTGAATACTTGTTCTCTCCCCCCCCCCCCCCTTGTTTTTTCGTGGGGTGACTATTCGCAGAAATAAGAGAGTGATCTTTCCTTTACTTCTCGGCCAAACTCTTGAGCCATGAAGAGAATTATATATATAGATAAAAAAGTTTTATTTCTTATAGAGCCGCCATTCTGTCTAGCACTCAATTAGGTTTTAACTAGAGCAGCGGTTCTCAACCTTTTTAGGTTCGCGATCCCCCAAATACAATTTTCAACTATGCGGCGACCCTCAGCAAAGTTTTTTGTTTTGTTTTAGGCCTAGCTAAATGGGATTTCGCTGTTATAAAATCGTTATCAAAATTCATCAATCTGATATCCACGATGTATTTTTATTGTTAGAAACTGAACAAGAGCTTAATTTAGTGTAAAATATGTCAACTGAAATTTTAAAACTAAACCTAGGCCTAATAATGGTAAACGTACAGCCATTGATTCAGTAAACTACATTGATACAAAAATATCGTTGCGACAGTCTTTGCAAAGACACCAACGTTAGTGCAAAGGTTGTGATTGTTTTTGTTTCACCAAATCAGGAGTTATAGGGAGTCATTGTAAGATCACAAAGAACGAGATCTCCTGCCTCAAGTCTACTTCTGATCTTAGACTTGATAACTAAGAGCCTGGACATTCCAGTTTCACAAAGATATGTTGTTGGAAATGGAAGAAGAAGGCGCATAAAAAAAAATCTGATCGAACCCGATAAGACTACAAACAATGAAGCCAGAATTGTGTAACTGACATTGAAGAGAAATCATTATTAGCTGCATCTCTATCGATGTAGTTCTAGTGGCAGTGTCTTCGTTGCTAATGTATTTCCATAAATCAAACAGCGATTTCCGAGGACTTTTAATAACTCATTTTATACCAAACATTGAAATCCAGTCCAACATTCAAGCATACTTGGAGCACCACCTGTGCAGACACCACAAATATTTTGCAAGTGATCTTAGACTTTTCCAATAACTAACAAACGACTTTTCCAATAACTAACACGCTGTAGAGGTCGTTTCGGGAGGTTTGCAAAATAGAAACTTGTTTTTAAAATCACTTGTAGCCTATGTATGTAGCTCACTTAAACCAGCAATTGTAAACAATTTGCAACGCCAGCGGACTGATTAAGCTGAGTGCTAAATATTGAAAATGGATCGGACATCATCTCCTGATCGATATTATCAACAAACATATCAACTATTCTCCTTTGAACAGTGTCATTAGATAAAGGAATTGTACTAAATTTATTTATGGATTCGGCTTCAAACATAACTCTAGTAGTGTCTTTGACCGCTGACTGACTCCTTAGAAGTGAGGTTTCATAGCTCTAGGAAATCTGAGAGCCACCAAAAATGTTTTGATTAGGATATTTGCCACCTGAGTCAAATCTTTTCTTTTTTTTTTTTTATTTCATCAGCCTTTAAAACTAAAATATTGGATGTCCTTATCGGCAAAGCTCGGACATTTGTTCATCCGCAGATAGAACTTCTTTAGAAAGGATGCACCGGAGTATTTCAATACATGCTTGAACTATTGAAGTAAACCCATACCGTAACAAATCATCCATTATATTTTCTTCTCTGACATTCTTTTGTTAGAGATGTTCATTGGATGTTTCGTAATGAATATATTACCACTTTCAATTACTTCACGACGTGCTTAAATCTTCAACATAGAAATAGAGTTTGATCCCGCAATGGCGTTACGCCAATAGTTCGATGGACAGTAATTCCATCTGTTGAAAAAAGCCTATGCTACGTCAATGGAGATTGGGTCTCCAGCCTCTATTTTCGAATCACATTAAAAAAATAGTAACTACAAATGAAAAACATGTCTATCTTAAAGAAAGATTTCACACCTACTATCTCAAAGCACACTCTGTATTCTCTGGCAGTAGGCCCGGGTTTTTATATTGAACACCCTCACTTTTTTTAGTTTATTTATTTGACTCTTGACGATCGTTTCATAATTTGTAGGGAAAAAAATTCTGATGAAAAATAGACGAAAACCCAAATTTCAGAAGGTCTTAGGCGTCCCCTAGCAAATGGTCATTCGACCCCCCAAAGGGGTCGCGACATACAGGTTTAGAACCCCTGAACTAAAGTATCCAGCTGAATGGGTAGATAAAAAAAAGGAGAGGTGAGGAAGGTATAGGTAGAGGAAGGCCCTTAAGAGTGTTGACCATAACGGCATGATGGAATAGGTATGCTTATTAAATATCTGGACCGCTATTAATAAGATAAGCAAATGTGGGTGGGGCGAACAACACTGCAGAACGGACATAAGTGTAAAAGAAGGCCGACAGGATGAAAGTAAAAATGTTGCCTTTAGTTAAGTGACAGACAGTGGCATAGCAAGGTACCCGTGGGCCCGGGTTCAAGAACGTCTTGGTGGGCCCCCCTCCAACCAATAAGACAAATTTTCTGTGTGACAAAAAATGAGTAATCTAAATGTAAAGACATTCCAATGTAAAGATCGTTCCTTTTTTTTTTTTTAAAGTAATTATGTCATAACGTTTGATTCAGTTAGTGTGAGATAAGAATTGATACAATTATTGACCATTATGTTTCTTTACTTTATTTTATGGATCAAGGCCATGTTTACCATGTTTAGATCGAAATGATCTATATCTAGATCTAATTTTTAAAAGCACAGATAGTCTTTTTTACTTTGATACATGAAAATATAATATATAGTCTATTGATTTCATTACTTAATGAAATTAGCCTTCACATTTGTGTTTCAAAAGCATTTTAAAATAAATTCGTTCCTTATATCTGCGAATTTAGACGTCCTGGCGTACTTTATAATCCCTTTCGGTTAACAAATTGGATAAACCGGTTTTAATTATACTTTATATCCTATTCATCTCGCGCTCCTTTCGTTTTTAATAGATATGAATGTATCGTCTTAACGGGTAAACCCATTTTCGCAAAACTACTTTTATTTTCGTGGCGAAAGAGAAAATTTTGAAAGGATCATTAGCTAAGTTTAACATACATCTAAATCCAACCAATCCACTAGATTAGTAAACACAAACTAAGGCCCGCATGCCGCGGGTAATGTCCGGCTAGTACATTATATTAGTCGAAGTAGTGAGAACCACTCTAGCCATCAAGAGCTGGTATCAAGGTCTTGACAGCAAACACAAACTCTCTTATGTAATCTTGTAGGTTAGACTTTCAAACCGATAACAAACAAACAAACAAACTTCGAATGGATGGTTTTGAGGTCATACGATGAGAATGAGTGGGCATTGGCATCGTATTGATTTCAAAATCAACCATCGCAAGAAAAGAAACAAACAAATTTCGAATGGATGGTTTTGAGGTCATACGATGAGAATGAGTGGGCATTGACATCGTATTGGTTTCAAAATTAACCGCCGCAAGAAAAGAAACAAACAAATTTCGAATGGATAGTTTTGAGGTCATACGATGAGAATGAGTGGTCATTGGCATCGTATTGGTTTCAAAATTAACCGCCGCAAGAAAAGAAAGAAACAAACAAACTTCGAATGGATGGTTTTGAGGTCATACGATGAGAATGAGTGGTCATTGGCATCGTATTGGTTTCAAAATCAACCATCGCTGGAAGCCGCTGTCGGAATAATTTAAATCGGCACATTCTGAACCTCCAAGAAAACATTTAACATATTGCTGTAACTCAGCCAACAGCGAGCCCAAGGAACCTCAACGAAAGGAATATATCACAATACCAGTTTAATAATAGAACAAAAATAATGCTTGTCTTCGAGTCCGAAGATTAGTGAGAAGGATACTTGTATCATTGTTCTGTCTTTAGTGGATTCAATGGCTAGGATGGTTAGGTAGTATGTCTTTGATATTAAATAATTTTTCTGTTACTATTGCTGTATTTTTAGATTAATCAATTTTCAATTGTTTATGATTTAATACTTGTGAATTATGAAAACTTACAAATAAAAACATAAGGGAAAAAAAAAAAAAAAAAAAGCCCACAAAAGAGGCAAGATACATACAAAAGGCACATTAAGCCCAAAAAAAGAGGCAAAGAAAAGAAAAGAGGCCTAAGGCCCAAGGATTCCTATGATGATAAAGCTAAAATTGAATAGCGCAAATTCTGAGGTTTCCTTTTAAAGTTAAAAAAAAAATAATAATAAAAATTAGTGAGAAATGCAGTTTTTCCCTAGGGCAAGCATAACCAGGTGGTTGATTGAGATTTTCTTTTCGCCGTCTGCGTCGACAATAGTAATGCGATAACAAATATACCACTACAGTAACCAATAAAAGCAGCACTTCTTTTTTTGTTTACATCCTAGATCTAATTATCGGCCATCTTTGACTTCCTCTATCTTTTAGCGTGTCTCTGTCATGTGTCTCATGGTGCACAGTCTCGCACCTAATGACAGTGCGCAATGTAGAGTTATAACATTATATAGTTTTATTTGTCCTTGACAAAAATTGTTTAGTATAAGGATCGAACCTAGGACTTGTGTGTCATTAGTGAGACGCTCAACAACCAGTCATTCAAATATGTGCAGCATTTTATTTTGAAATAAATGGTTCAGTCTTTATAGTCTTTTACAATATCTAGATCTGCATGTGTCTAAAATGTTGTTTCTAGAATCTATTTTATTTCTTTTCTCTTCTGAAACATTGTAAAATCTAAGTTAGTGATTTTGCAGATTTTCACCTTATGGCCTCATGACCAATCTACCCGCTGTCTCGCGCCGAGGTAGAAGGAAAACACAGAATTCAAATCTCTGGTGCTTCCAGATAAATATGATTTTTAGATCAAGGCATATCAAGGCAGATACAGTCCGCGCTTTTTTTTTTCCTCGGCACTATTTTAAAGACATCATTTTGTGAGCGCTACTTTGTTGTACGAAATTTTGGCATGTAACCTAAATTCAGTTATGTGTGCTTCTTAAAACAAGATTAATTCTAGGCAGTGCAATTTATTATTCAAGTCTATCTTTGTTCGTCCATCCTCGGTATGAGCATGAAAAGAAACATATAATGTTGCTGTCTTTTTGTTTAAAGTCTAAAACTATAAAATCAGATAGGCAGTAGCGTAGCAAGGTACCCATGGGCCTGGGTTCAAGAACATCTTGTTGGACCCCCCTCCAGCCAGTAAGACAAATTTAGTGTAAGACAAAAGAGTAATCTTAATGTAAAGACATTCCCATTTAAAGATCAGACTTTTTTTTTTAAATAAGTAATTATGTCATAACGTTTCATTCAGTTGGGATTGCATACAAGTTATAATGTGTTAAAAGTTAACAGAGTTAAACGACTTGAAAGTGTTTCTAATAAACGAACAAATGTTCTTCCTAAGTTCTAATGTGGGCCCCAAACCCCATCTGGCAAAAAATCATGTATAATCAGTATAAGCTGAATTAGTCCCCTTGATATTAGGCTGCCGTAAGAGGCTTAGTGAACACAATTGCCGATTAAAATCCCTTCAGCTCACTTGCCCATAAAGTTAAACACGTTATAGAATCTGGGTTTTATAAAGTTGACAATACTTGGACTTTTTTGTTAGGTTGGTGTGTTGTGCTGCTGGCTTGATTGAGATGTGTCATAACAATAAATGATTCAGTGTGTTAAAGTCAAAGCTGTTCTAGACTTTAGTAGATCTATTCTACAGTCTAATAAGCTATATAGATAAATAGATCAATATATTAGTATATATATATTCTAGGTCTAGGGGCTAATTATCTAGTGGAATATTTCATACAGACTATTAATAATAAATAGTCATCAATTATAATCAATAGTGTTTTTGTGTTATTTTGATTTTAAAACATGGCTGGAGAAGAGAGTTTACAAGTACTTGAAAAGAGGATTGCTGATCTAGAGTTGTTGGTATTCGGTAATTCCGAAAAAGATGCTGATTATCCTAAAGTAATTCCTGTTTTGATTTAAATAATTAGATCTACAGTTGCTTTGTTTTTTTTGCTTCTTGCATCAATGACATTGTGAATGATCAATTAATGGATCATAATTCATATCAATTATCATGATATCCACTATTTTAAGTCTTAGTATCTATAAAGTATAATATGACTATATTTATTCTATTCTAGAATCTAGAGTATTTTTTCTAGAGGAATCTAATAGTAACTTACTTGAATTATTTTATAGAATAATAGATCTTTATTAGTATATCAGTATTATCAGTAAATATCATACATAGTCATATAATGATATTTATATATGCAATCTAACTAACGTTACTAACCCTAACTATTATTCTGATTATCTATTAAAATCGTTATTTCTAGATCTAGCTTATATTTAGATTTAAATAAATAGTAGATCTAGACAGCTAACTAGACTATTATATAAAGAGTCTATATCATATATCTGTTACACTGTATTAACTATTAGTATTATGAGTCAATATATGACTTTTATAATTTATATATACCTATTATTTATAAAGAAACTAGAGTAAATGTAAAATAGAAAAGTGAGATTTATAATAAATCAATATTCACATTTTATTAAGGTAACACCATTAGTAAAATCACTAAATTTAGAGACACTTTATGACAGAAGAATATATAGTAAATTAGTAAAGCAATAATAGATAAAACACAGAATCATAATCCATAAATTAAATAGAAATTTAACAAAACCTAATAAGATAAAGGCACATTTCTTATTCCATGCTTCAAGTGCCATAATAATGGACTTCAGGAATCAATCAGGAAAACCAACAACTTAGCAGAGTTTAAGTCACTGATTAACATGTATGGCTAGATTGAGATATGAAACAAATAGGACATAATAATCTTTTTTTTTTGTATCTTTTGAAGTACTTCTGTAATGTATAAGATAAGAAGAAAATCTAGAGTAAAAGTTAAAATATTTGAAATAAAACCAGGTGAAACTTCTAAATTATCTGCAAAATAGACTGACAAAGAAAGATGTATTTTAATGTGTGTTATAATGATAATTTAATACTAAAACAATGTATTTGAGGAATTGCAAATCCAGTCTGTTGTCAACAAAAAGAAAAAAACTATTAGGTGATTCGGCTGTGCTGTCCATATAGTACACAATGCTATAAAAGATTGTCTACCAATAGACGTGGAAACAATATGTGTGAACATTTGTTACTGAAAATCAATTCTTTACAAAATATAATTACCAATTAAAATCCCATCAGCTCACTTGCCCATAAAAGCTATCACATAACAAGAAGACAAGATTAAGATTAACATGCAGAGACCCCTGTGTAGATCTATCAACATGATATATAAAAAAGTAAAGTTTTCCTTTCAGATCATGTGGTCTGTAGGGTAGATGATGTAAGAGTCATCTGTTTCTGTAGCCTATGGTTAACAAGGGTGTCATGTGGCTAGTACAACGACCAACTGCCTTTACTTTTCCCCAACTAATGTCAGGTACCCATTAGAGCTGGGTGGACTCGAAGCGCCCAAAGATCACAAAAATAAAAACTCAGGGTTCGAACCCAGAAACCTTTTCCACTCAGCCACAGCACCTCCTTAACATTGTGTATAAAACAAAATAATATCTCTATAACTATTTGTCTTGAATCTACATTTTATATGTTTTGAGTTTAGCTTCTGATTTTTGTCTCCTTAATTTATGTTTATTTTAATCATTTTCCTTCATGCATGTTTTATTTATTTATTTTACAAGTATGAATGTTCTGTAGTGCATGAACTTATAATATTCATATACTCTAATTACTGTATTAATTATGCAATGAATGCATGAGAACTTGATAATTTATAATTCTAGCGACTTAATTTAATAATATCTAGTCAAAGTTCTCTCTCTTCAGAAAAGCTGCCTTTTGGTTATTATATTCCTATTAATTATTTAAAAACAATTTCGACCTTCTTTAAATATAAAATATCTTACTATAAATTACAAATCTAGTATTGATGATGAAAGGCAGGCCTCACAGCATTGAAATAGTATTGCTTGCAAACAAAGACTTTAAAAATAAATTTGTTCAGTCATCTACAGTAACTTATAAAGTCAGAATTAGATTTTTAGCAATTTTGTGAGGACATAGTTTGCGATAAAAACACATATATTCAAATCAACTTTCCCCTAAAGAAACTAGAATCATTTTTTATAAGTTACCTCAAAGTATTTTTTTTTAAATTGTTTTTATAAAATAAAAGAAAACTGGGTTTAATTTCATTAGCTTTTTTTTGTGTGTAATATGTCTAGTTTAAGATAGTGAAATAAAATTATATTGCAGTTTATTTTCCAAGTTGGTGTAGAAATTAAGTTTATACATATTGCAGTTTAATGTCATTGTTTTAAGAGAATGATTTTATCTTATTTTGGCCATGAGTGAGACAGAAAAGATTTATTAAGCATACACTTGTTAAAAGCATTTTAAGGCCAGACTAGGTAGTCAAATGTGGGTTATTCTTTTATATTGTCTTGTTGCTTTTTACTTCATCCAGTTTCTTTTATATGTCTCTTCTTTGTCGCTTTGCAAATAGCTAAATATGACTTTTTAAAAAAATTACTGAATTGACCAACTTGTTAGTTTTTAAAATTATTTAATTTTTACTGGGGTTTCTTTTTCTTTGCCCCATCTGACCTATTTTTTTTATCTTGGTAATTTTGTTATATTTGAAATAATTTGAAATTTATCTATAATTGATTGTACAAGAAAAATTTTCTAAATCTTTGAACTGGTTTGATAAAGCAAATGATCTAATAATCAAAACAAATACAAATTATATTGGATATTGGTTTGATTATAACAAATTTTTTACTTCATTAAACAGAAAAAGTGACTTTAAATCATCTTCTTATCTATAGGATAATTAATCCTTCAGTTATTATGTAATAGAAATTGAGTTTATTTAAATTAAAGCCTACATATATATACAAAGTCATCTTCTTAGCAAAAGTTTTGCATGTTAAAGCATGCTTATCTATTACTAATTTATAAATATCTGTTTTTCTTTCAGAATAAAGCCAATAAAATTCAGGTTAGTTACACAAAGGTTATTTGCTTAAATTTATTCTTTATAAGCATTGTAAGTTATTTACTTGGTTACAGGTATGTTGAAACAGTTGGGTTTTTTTCATTAAAAGAATATTTATTTATTTTTGTGTGTGATATATATGTATATTTAAAAAAAAGATTAACTGCTCTATACAAGTCAACAGGCTTATGCATTAACTTTTAGAAAAGAAATACTCCCAGTCAATTGCTCCATTGGTTGCATTGTGCATGTCACTGATTACTAAGCATTTTGCATTGAAGAGCAACACTTATTTACATAAACTTGTTTTTTGTTTAACATTTCTTAAAAACTGTTCTATTTCTAAATTGAAATTTGTTGATCTCAGTGTCTTGAAAGTTTGCTGGAGATACAAAACAAGATCACAACTTCACTATCTGGGAAAAAAAAGGCTGCTGCTCTATATGAAAAATGTAAGACTATTTAATTGAGTTAATGTAGTTTTTGTATATATAAATGCTGTAGGACTATAATAAACAAGCAATATATTTTTTGCTCTTTTTAAGTACCAGAACTAAAAAAATATTTGGATCACTCATATGTAGAAGAGCTTCTATTAACAGAAGATGCACGGCTTGAGTCACTTCTTGCAGGTAACACCAGCAGGAATTGTCTTTTTTAACTTTAAAGTAGGTTAGTCTACAAGCACAACATTTTTCATATCTCAATAAAATAAAACGTTTTTAAACTTTGAACTTGTTAAGTAAGTTGTAGACCTTAAAGAGAAATAAAGATATAGTTGCTGTTAAACAGTTTTTTTAGTGTATTGATAAAATATTTTTTTTTAAGTGTTATATGCTTTGAAATAATTGTTGAAATGATTTATGTGTAGAATATGACTTCTTGGAAAAACAGTGTGGGCTGTGGCAAAAGCTGTCGGAAAATGAAATAAATATTAATAGTGAACACATTCAAGGTAAGCATCTAGTCTTTAGTCTAGTGTACTATCTGACATTTCGTACTACACTTACAGGTTTTGAAATAAAATGAATCTTTTCCATTAATACATTGCTAGGGGTAAAGCAATAATAATAATATTGATATCAATTATCAACTGAGCAGTTTTCAGCTAAAAATGTTTTTCATGAAATTTGGATTTTGGTACATCAGTTTAAAGATACAGTTTCCATTTTCTGTATTAATTTCACAAGGACATGAGTAAAAATGCTATAATTTTTTCATCTTTCTATTTTCAATGTACCATCTTATAGTCTTATTCCTTGTTTCCGCATGACAGTTTGAAGGTTAAACTTTTGTTGCGGGATAAAATGCTGGTCACCTTGAACAATATGAAAACAATGTTTCTCTTTATTTTCAGCTGTCCCCAAACTTGTGGATAAACTGCAAACCTTAAGTCTAGCACAGATTTCACAGCAGGTAGGTAGAAAGCATGTGTTTTTTCTTCATGTAGGTCAGTGTTATTGCATTTTGTTTTGTTTTGAAAATGTTGATATATTGTGCTAGTTGTGGGGTCTACATTTCTATTTTAACTAAGATTCTTTCTTATTTTACACTTTATAGGTTTTTAAGGTTAGAACTTTGAAAAAATGAATTCCTGATAGTCTTGTAACAATTTGAAAAATTTTTTCAATTCATTGATGTCTTTTCTTATCATTTGAACCCAGTATAACCTTTGTTTTTATTTTGGTCTGGAAGCTGTTTTGTTTGTTATAGTACACTCCATTACATATCAAGGAGTTTATTGTTACATTTTCACTTTAATTATTTATACAAAATAATGCATATTTTATTTTTGAACAGGATGATATCTCTAATCTTACTGAGGAGACCCGTAGATTACTCAACACATACAATACAATTGTATCCTTTCTAATATAGTGCCTGGTTGAAGTTATATTGTTTCTCATTGAATTTGAAAGTGTTGACTGTGTCTTAATTATTGTGTTGACAATTTGGGTTCCTCATTCTAATTCTTTTTAAATATTTGTACTTGAGATTCAACTTGAGAATGTTCCTTACTACCAAAATATGGTATAAATAACTAAAATTGAGTTGCAGTATAAATATGAACTAAATAATTAAACTGAGATTCATATTATTATACTATACACTATTACTGTATTTTTTTTAAAGAATTAAATATTATGATTATGATAGCAACACTTAGAACCTACAAATTGCTTGTATATTAAAGCTTAAATGTAATAGTTGTGTCAAACTTGATGTAAACCAGTTTTAAATATAAATGTAGACACCAGACTCTGCAAATTTATCAAATTAACTTGGGTATGTCATCTGTGTCATTCTAGTTCCAAAATCATTGTGGGAAGAAAATAGAGGCTTATTTTTCTATGGATCTATATTCTAGTATAAATACCATTTCAGTATTCTAAATGTTTTCTTAACTTGCTGCTAGATAACTCTCTTCTCTAAACAATTTGTCATGTGGGATGAAACATTGACACAACTTGAACTTCAAGCTCAGCAGAAAAAGATGGCCAATTGATAACAGGTGATCTCCCGATAGTTTTGCTTCATTATTAACATTATCATTTTTTGTGTATTTATATTAATTTTCATGTGCAATATTCCAAATTTAGTTTTAAAAAATATATAATTTCTTGATGACATTCATTTCAAAAATACGAACTCTTGGGACAGGTGAAAGACTACAACACTATTTAGTTAAGTCTTCTTTTTTGATAATGTGAAACAAAATAAACTTCAATTGTATGTTAAAAGCATTCTGTCTTTGATTTGTTTTTACTATTAGTTTCTATTAGTAATAATAATAATTGTAAATATAAGCCTCAACACTAAACTGTTTGGCAGTTCATCCCAATTTACTGTCATACAATGGAGTGACGCCGACCTATGTAATATTGGCAGACTACAGTAAACTACTAACCAATTTTCGATGTTTACGCCCCAAGTCTTCCACCATAAGGTTATAACTGCCCAGAAGGATGGAGGTCGTGGATTGCAGAACAGGCCTATCTACTAATTGTGTAAGATACAATTTTGAAAAGTACGATCAAAACTGCACGCCATCAGCAATAAACTAGTTTTCTACCGAAGCAAATACTACTCAGAAGCAAGCCCTCTGAACCTAAACAATGCTGGTTTGGACAACACAGATCATGAGATTCGCCAATCGGAAGAAAAACACTCCACAGAAAATTCCCGCTTTATAAGATGGTGATAACATTGACAAAGCTGCTTCCTTAACATGGCTCAAAGCAGGTCATCTCTACCCTGAAACAGAAGGCTTTGTTACAGCAATACAGGACAGAGTAATTAGGACAAAAAATTACGAGAAGCACATATCCTAAACTCAATGTTATTGACAAATGCCGAAAATGTGGGCCAGTCAATTGAACACATAATGGTAGGATGTTCAGCCTTATCTGAATCTGCCAACCTGAGCCGCCATAAACAAGTTGCAAAATTAATACATCCAACACGTGGCTTTGACACATAAAAGGATATTTCTACTTATTGCAGACTCGCCACAAGATTCTCGAGTCTACTGATCACTTATTACAATGCGATAGGCCTATTTTGACCGACAAAACGGTATATTTTAATCGCCCTGATCATTGATAAAAAAAGAAAGAAAAAACGTTACCACTGTCTTTTAATTTAAGGAAAAACTGAAATGAAATAACATTGAAAATATGGGAACCTTGGCTTGGAGATTAAGCGTTTATGGAAGTTATCTAGACTAACAACATACCGCATTATGTCAAACGAGGGAATAATAGCAACTGACCTCAAAGATACCTTCGAAGCCCTTTTAATAACATTCCTAAGAAGATTCTCGTCTGTCAGATGGCGGTACTGCTGCAGACCTACCACATCACCAGAAAATTCCTCAGTGGAAACTGATAAATGCTATCGGTGTCTTGTCTCTCTTTTGTGATGGTAAAATCCTGACCCAAAGAGTGATTTTATATTTCTATAATCTTTTTAGCTTTTTCTCAAACAGCTGCCCAAATAGGGTTTGTTTTTCGCCAATAGCTTTACCAGCAGCATTTAGGATTCTATGAAGTCTGATATTAAAACTTAAAATATTGCAGATGTGAGCGTGATTTTGTTTTAGGTGACTTTTAGTTGGGTCCATGCACCAAGTAGCCTAATTACCAACAAGACATGACAGAATATCAATGGAAATATCTTTGTAAGTGAAAAAAATTCAAGATTTTTGTTTCCAACATATCAAATTTAAAGCAGAGTTTCTCAAACTTTGGGATGCAAAAACATCGACAATAAGCAATATGGGAAATGAAAAGTTTGATAGGCTGTCAAAAGTGAGGTCATCAGAAAGAACCTTGCATACGCCTTACATTCTGTTTTATACATTAGTTGACAATGTTTTCAAGACAAACCATGTGAAAATTATTTTTTAATTTATACATCAGTTGTTTGGGATGGAATCATTTCATTCAGAACTTTATGTTAAATGACAGACACATCTTTCCCCTTCACAGAACCCCACTTGTTCCTTGCAAAGAACTACTCCAACTTTTAATGTGGTCAAGTTTTACCCTTTGCATTATCATTTGCATCAATACAATTTAAACATGGTCTTAAAATAGTTATTAAACTAACAGAATGAATTAACTAGAATAGATTTATAAGAAATAAATGAAAGTCTGTTGACATGTTATTTTCTGAGGAGAAATATATATTTTATGCAGTAATTATTGAGCAATAAATATAAACAACAGCAAAACTAAAACAATTTTACTCTATATTTAATTGAAAGATATTAAGCTATTCTATTTTCAAAACAAGTTAATAAAAGAGAGAAATACAAGGACATTGTGATCTGATGGCGCTAATTAGCAATATTTAACAGTATTTCTTTTCATTTACATAGAGAAATAAACATATATATCCAATAAATAAATAAACCTGGCAAAAACACTTTTTCTTTAAACTACTGTGGCCTAGGTGAATTACTAAAAGTGTATAAATGTTGTTTTTTTAAGTGAGTTTGTCATGCCAGGGTTTATGTTAATCAATTAATTAGCCAACACTGTAATTTTAAATTTACTGGATTTGCAAAATGAATCTATTTTACAAATGTAAATATTACAAAATAATATATAAAAATATTATACTGGACAAATTAAAAAAAAAAAAGTACATAAAAAAAATTATAGTGTGTACATAATACAATGGACATACATTACTTTCTTATAGAATTCTTTATTCTATTTAAGTAGAAAAAAAATATTTATGATAACATAATTGGCAACAACAATAACACAATAAAATTAATTTTACAGTGCATTTAATACTTATAAAATTATTTTGCATGTATATTGAAGTAGATTCTGGACTTCTCTAATAAGAAAAAAAAAAATTGTTCCAGTACTTGTATTTTTAACAATTATATAAATTAAAATTAAGTAAGATATATATATAGTAAAAATCTAGAAGATTTGTCAATAACAAATATATTTATATAAATAGATAGATTTATAATCATGAACTTGGGGTCACAGATTGTTCATCTATCAAGATTAAATATATAGATTTATAATCGTGAGCTTGGGGTCATGGGTTGTTCATCTATCAAGACCTTGAGCTTGTCTAGAGCACAACATATTGCTTCGGCAAAATCTGAAGTGTTGGTGTCTTTATCTGCATTCCATGTTGTTACAAAAAATGACAACCTTGTAAAAAAGAATCATTGGACATTTTTAGAGGTACATAATATAAATGTTAATATACAAAAAAATGACCAAGTTGCCCAACATATTTTTATTCTACTCCATGCTGATTACCTGTCATCGTTGATTCTGTAAAATGTCCCAATGCAGTTTTCACACATGGGCAAGACGCCACCAATCACAGTAGAAAACCCAATACAACTTGTTGATAAGATAAAGTTCCCTCCACCACCACTGTTAAATAAAGGGAAACATGAAAACACAATTATCATGAAACAAAAAATGTCATTAAATATCATTGCTGCAACAGGAGTTTTCTTGACAAATGAAACATTGCTATATTTAAATACAACTACTATAGTCTTATTAACTCCACCAGACTGTCCCTTGCTACTAATCTGCCTGTTTGGAAGTCTAGGTGTTGAACTAACAACCTCCCACCCAAAATAAAATATTTTTATTGCAACAACAAAAAGATGAAACTTTGTTCTGACTGTAATAAGAAAGAATAACAGCAGACAGAGAACTATGGTAAAGAGATCAGTTAATGAAAGCTCATATCCCAGCAAGGGTAAAGTAAAGTTCCCCTTTCAGGGCAGATGATGTAAAGGTCATCTGTTTCTGTGGCCTACCGTTAACAAGGATGTCATGTGGCCAGCACAACGACCAACCACCTTTACTTTTCACCAACTAGTGTCAGGTTCCCATTGGAGCTGGGTAGACTCATAAGGGTGATGTGATGTAAGTAGGAATTGAAGAGGAACATTGTTCACGTTTAAAACTTGATTTATACATTTGTTGTAACAGGATAAAGAATAAAAAAAAAAATTTTAATTGAACATTTTGAGCTAAAGCAAATAGAGGGGAATGAGTGAATGTTTTTGTGAATGGTTACCACAAGAAAGGAGGGAGTGAAAGTTAATTAGATTTTAATGTTGAGAGAAGAAGGTAATTTTATTTAAATACTAAAAAACTAGTATAACAAAAACCTAAATAACTTATGATATTCTGATATTACTGTGCTAAGTATATTACATTACATTCTAATAAAACTAAACTGTGGATTTCATTTCATGGGACACTGTGGAATTATGTGAAATAAAGTGGCTGGGTTATTGAGTTTAATGGAACCTACAACTTACAGAATAGAGAGTAATACTTATTTTTCCATAAAAATGTTAACAAAAAATTTATATTTTATATTAAAAAAAAAAATGAAAAAATTCATTATTAAATGTATTATTGGTTTCGAATCTGAACAGGTATTCACTTTAAACTAACCTTTTAGCATATGATGGATCTAGATAAATCTGTGGAACAGGAAGCTTTTCCTCTTTTGCTGTGAGCCACAAAGCCAAAAGGTGCCGATCACAACCTTAAGGATATAGTCATTTCAAAGATTTCAGTAATAAAAGATACATAGATTTATATTTTATAAATCAAAGAACTGTTTAGCTATTAAGATTTAAGAACTAAATAACTGTACCTTTAAATTCACAGGCATCACTGAAGTCACTATTATGCTTTTTAAGAGCAACTTTAAATAGTCTGTATCTTTCACTAGTCTGTAAATACAAGAATTGATACAAAAACAAAATTTGACCAAATTTTTTCCTTCAAAATAGACTGTGTGTGACACCAACTAGCTCATGCAATGATTGATAACACTGAAAAAATATCTCAGAAGTAAAAAAAAGATTAGATGACAGCCCACTTACTGAGACTGAAGGATCTGTCATTGCAATGCACCAATTTTTAGCTTCTTGAGTGCAAGTTCTCATTGTTTCTGTTCTACCATGATAAAACTGTTTGATTGGAGCAGTTTCATATGTAGGAGCCATTCTTGAAAAATAAATATATAAATTAATACAACTGTTTTAGTAAACATAACGAGAAATGTTACTTTACAAAAACTTAAAACATTTTTGTGTATGCAAATGAAAGTAATTTTTGTATTAGCAAATAAATGTTATTTACCTATAGCAGGGTTTTTTTGTTTTTTTTTCAAGTTTTAGATTTTCAGATTTTTTTATCAACTTTACCACTGACTCATAAAAAAAATTCTTTAAAGAGAATGAAACTATTTTCTTGCCTTCTATAAAGAGTATAGTAAGCTAGCTGCATGGCAAGCTGACATAAAGCATCAGGATGAATACTTTTTTCTTTGCAATAATTTTTGCCATATTTGCTGTACACCTTTATTTCATTAGTAGCAATGTTTCTCTGAAATCAAACAAACGTAACCCAAATATTTTTGCTATCTATTGTCTTTTAAATATTCTTAACTAGTATAAAATCAATATTAATATGAGATGAGCTCACTTATGTTAGAGTAACTGTTTTATGCTGTTGTTTTTTGTTTCCTTCCAAGCTATAACACTATTTAGGCTGCAATACAAAGTCCTTTAAAAATGTTTTCAACAAACCACAATGGAATTAAGTACAATATTTAGTTTCAACAGACCTTTAAGTTCCTATTCTACTGGCACAACCTTTAAACCTCCCTGTTCTATATAAATAGAGCATACTTTGGAATCCATATAATTCAAATTCACATAAATCAAAATTTGCATAATTCAAATTCATTTCACTCTGAGTTTTTTTTTTCTTTGGATAATTCGTAGTAAATTATGCCCAGTTTGTAATAACTAGAATTTAAAAATTCCAAAAGTTTCAGTTTGCTGCATGCCATTCTCCCCCACCCATTACAAGAAAGCGGTTTACTGTAGCATTCACCAATCTTAAACAAGCTGGTTTCAATCAATTTCCAGCTTTGCATAGTGTATGTGCATGGCATATGGTATGTTACATTATATTTTGGTATTGAGTGGGTGTGCCTATTAAGGGGAAAAGACTGGCAGATGAACACTTCTCCCTTCCTCCCTCTCTCTCCACCCTCCCCTCATGCAAACAGCAGACACAAACACTGTTTTTTGTCTTCATTGTATGTAGACTCAGGTCTACTACAACTTTTTGACTAAATATGGTATCTTGCGTTGTAAACATTGAACTGAATCAGACCACTGACCAACACTTTTTTTTACTACAAGACAGTGCAGTGGCTAAAATTTTGATAATGATATTTTCAAAATTCTAAACAGAATAAACATACAGAAAGCATGTCAAGTTATTACACTTCTAATCCATTAATCGGAAAAAAATCTTAATATGAAATAGCCTCACATTGGAGGACTTCACTAAGGCAGTAACTTTTTAGGCTATCCATATTATTCACTTTTGCCTTGTTGATGGTAATTATAACTCCTCATTTTTTCTAAGTTAATCTATGCTCCTTCCCACTTCAAATAAAAAGGATTACAGAGGACACATTTGACATTAACCTTGAATGTCCATAGGAGCAAAAATTTAAACCCTAAATTAATATTTACCTGAAATATTCAAGATGCAATGCAAAGAGTTGGTGATAAAAGTAGAGATTTAACAAAACAAGAAATGATTGTTTTAAGTAATTCTTACCAATACAGAATAATTCTGTTTAGCTGTTGCAATGTCTGCTTTTAAACTGTCATCAATAACAAACTGAAGTAATTCAGGTTCTTCTAATTTTCTTAACTGCTGGTTTCCCTTACAACAAGAAACAAATGACAGCAATATATTGAAAAAGTTAAATATTAATCAATATCTTGTTATTCAGTGTTTTAAAAAGTATGTAATGTCTCTAGCAAAATAAAATCTAAACACTATTATTGATGCACCTGTTTGATACTGTATGCTAATTAAGATACAATAGCAGATTAATTACCTGCCACTGTCCACCACATTCACGAAGCTTAAGGTGAACATAACTTGTGACATAGGTCATCATAATACCCTCGGCAGGTGTATGCTAAAGTAATACATGAAAATACTTAACAATACTAAAAATAGTTTCATTAAGTAATTTATGGGTAAGTAGTTTAAGAAAGCAGTAGGTATGGTCTTAAAAGCTGAAAATATTTTAAATATAAAATATTAATCCAAACTAAACTCTCGTTACCAATCCACAAGATATGAAAAACTTTATCAGACAAAGCTCTATCAGTGGATTAGTTCTTAACCAAAAATAAAAGTTGACAAAGAAGGCAATAAATTCCCAATTAAAAAAAAGGCAGGTAGTGAAAGATAGGTAGCAAAAATGATTGACTAGATGCAAATCATAGTGTAAAGAATTGAATTTTGAGTATTTTGAAAAACAATTGATTCAATGTATGGTTTGGAAGAAAAGTTGTGTATACCATATAGGGTAGAAGGTTATTTCCTTTTCAATATTTCAAGTTTAGCTGTATTTTGACATAAAAGAAAATAAAATTTAGATTATAATCCAGTTTGTTGAGAAATTTTAATTCACAGAATGGAAAAAAAAAACTTAATACAAATCTGATAAGCAGGCATGCGAAGGAAGAAAAGAAAAATTTAAAGTGTGTGTGGCTTGTGGTGTGTGTGTGCGCGAATGGTCAATTTTTATTACTCTCAATTTCTATTTTTATTCTCAAATCAACAAAAGTAAATAACAATGGATGACTATCAAGTGCTAATTAAAATTCTTAAAAACAAAAATCACCAGCATTTATCTATATATTTGAATACAAAGTATTTTCTAAAGTAATAGTACCTTTATACACCATACTGATTAAAGATAGACACAAAGAAAACTAAATAGATGTTTACTTACATCTGCATTTGAAACAAACAGCCCATTTTCATAAACACCACAGGATAAAGATTTATCTAGCCATCTATTTTCTCCATGGCCAAGGATGGCTCTATTTGCAAGCTGAAAATAATGTACAGAATTTATTTCCACAAATTTTTTAAAAATGTATATACTTGATTTGTGTATGCATCCAGTTGTGATGATTATGCAACTCAAATCGTCTTTTCCAAAAGCCTTGGACAAAACCCCTGCAGTTGGGCACTATGCACATGTCACCTTATAGGTCAAGAGTATATGATTGCCCAGATTTGTCAAAATGGAATTTAGCAAGTCTTGGATAGTCCAAAAGAATATGAGACATGGTCTCCTCTTATCCCCTGCAATGCTGGGAGACTTTTAAAATGTGCATAACTTGGATATAATGAACAATTAATTTAAACTGAGAGACAAATACTGGAGAAAAACATTTTGACTTTAAATGATTGTATATATATATATTAATATATATATACATATATTGATGACCTGCTAACTATCGTAAAAAAACGCAAGCTAAAAATCTATGGCTATATCACAAGATCTTGGGGGCTTGCAAAGACCTTCCTTTAGGGAACAGTACCAGGAAAAAGAAGAAGAGGCAGACAGAAAAAGCGATGGGAGGACAACATAAAAGAATGGACGGGCATGCCACTGAATGATGTTCTAACAAAGGCTAAGGACAGAGAGGAATGGAGAAGGATGGTCGACAAATCTTGCGTGGTGCCCCAACGGTCCAGCAGACTAAGGGATAGATAAAGGTAAATATATATATTTATAGTAAATATTTATATATTAAGATATTGTGTGTGTGTTTACTACATACATCAGACACATCCCCTGCATTGCCATCTTCTAACCAGAAAGCTATTATAGAGGTTTGAATCTTTGTCAGGTTAACATAGTTCTGGGGGTGGAGAGCAACAAGTCTGTTTCTTGCCTGGAAATAAATGTTCAAAATAAGCATTATCCACTTAAGAACTTAGACAAGGATAAATTTAGCAACAGACAGACATATCAACAATCAAACACACCTTGGCCCATTTGGTTCTTTCTTCAGCAGTCAAATAAGTTAACCCTTGTCCTAAGCCTAAAAGCTTACTACGAGTTCGAACTTGTTGAAGTAAAAATTGTATCTCTGGTACTGTTAGAATCTCACCCTTGTCATCAAAAGGGGTAATACTGAAAATGTGCCCATTGGATATAACAATGACATTTGTGGGGCAAAATCCTTCTGATTCTGCAAAAAAAAAAAAATGTAGATAAAAAACTATTGAATAATAACATAATAGTAAACATACTTAAATAAAAACCTTAAATTTTAAGTCTTTTTTTGTAATTCGAAACCATCATTGCAATATCAACAGCATCTAGTTCCAAAACACTAAATGACTTTATATACCAAACAACATACAGTTTTAGAACACTAAGTGATTTTATATACCACACAACATACCAGTTTTAAAATACTGAATGAGTTTATCCTTCTGAACTCCAGGAACAGCACAAGTATTAAAGATTCTCTTAAACTGGTACATACATAGTGGCCGGCCTTTACTATCTTTCATTGGTTTGTGTTTTTCTCTATTAAAATTTTTAAAAAGTTGTACAAAAGAATATTATTGTTAGTTACATACACAATGTGATAATTGTATTTGTATTATGAAGAAGAGACAGTTTCAACTGTTAATAAGGAAATGATCAACATTAAGTTCCTAGCAAAGTTCAGATCAACAGGTGGAAAGATCTCTTTAACTGAAAGCCACCACAACAAGTTGATTACTTAACTGAACAATCCCAGACAACCATTTCACAAGTACAACAACAGTTGATTTTTCATGAAGTATTAAGCTAAAGTCAAACAAGTGCAAATGCTATAGAATTAATATAGTAGAAACTAGACAACAAAAACTGAATATCTAAGACAAAAACCAAATTACACTGCTCCAATGACAAAAAGAAACATCGACATTCTACAAGCTAAACACCCTCTCTAGAAACAAAACAATCTAATCACAAGAAAAAATAAAATTCCTTCTATTGTAAAAACCTAGCTTCTGACAAGCATTGGTGGAAATTATAAAATTAGTTCAAAATGTAAACAAGAATATAAAATTGCATTTGAAACAAAGTTACTAACATGCTGGAATATGAATAATTAAAAGAATAAACATAATTTGTCAAACTCAAAGAACATTGTTCTTTGAGATGTTAAAATACAAACTTTGAACCAATGTTTTCAAAAGTAATGCTACACATACTTGCGTGTAAATTCCCAATATTTTAGAATATAATACATGCACATGGCAGCTCTTGGGATCTGTGAATCAGCTACAGGAGGCCAGACATCCTCAGAATATGGAGCCGGACCACCCATGTTCATCAGAGGTCTTGGAAGTCTTAATTCTAAATATGCTGCATCTTCCCACCATTCCTCAAGCTAGGTCATTATAAAGAAACAAGTTTCCACAATATTGATATAAAAACATTTCAAAACATTTATTTTTAATGCTAAAAAATATGACACAATTTTTCCTCATTCAAGTAATTGGAATAGTAGAATAGCTGTCTAGACCAGGATATGCAATTCTATCTAACATGGCCCACCCACTATCAACTCAGCAGGAAGTAAGGATAAGTAGTAAAATTATTTATTTCTTAACACCACTTAGAAAAAAAATCCTTATATATTTAATATCATAAAAAGGAGGTTATAGATAAGTGAGGAAAATAATGTGTCATCTTCATTATATACAAAAAACTTTTATCTATCTATATGTAATATAAATGTAATTGGTTTCATCTATTTATGTGTTTGCAAAAAATATTTTTCAACTCGATTCTTCATTAGCAATAGTAAAACAGAATAGCCAATGTGGCAATGTGATCTGGACAGAATAGTGATTATACAGAGAAAAAAAAATTTAAGGGCTTTTGCTTTTGTACACCATGTCTTCCATGCACCTGTTGCATGCTCTTTGCACTCTGAACCAATCTCTTTTGTGGACATGTGGAAGGGAGAGGGTATATGGGAGATCTGCTACCATTAGATGCTCAGTAAACACAACTCAGCCAGTGTCACATTTTAAAGTTCCTTGACATCATCAGGATTCTAGCTTAAGCCCACTCAGCAACGCAATGCACAAGTAGATACCCCTCAAGACATAATACACTATCTTGTAAAAAATTCAGGCCATTAGATATAGTTGTCAACCCTGAATGACGTTTAGGCCAATACTCTTGAATTTATTTTTAGCTAAAATGAAATCTGATAGTGGCATAGTAATAGTAAAAATAAAATAAAAATGCTACATAAAATAGCAGACTAAAAGAAATTAAGAGAAAAAAAAATGTAAAAAAAAAAATTACCCAATTTCTTTTATTGGCTGCTTTGGCTCTGAATTTTTCATGTAAATATTTGCCTTCACCATTAGCAAACTGAGAAACAATCAATTCTGTCTTCTTGTATTCTTCTTCTGTTACTAACACTTTTACTTTAAAGGTATTAACAAAAAAAAGTTTAAGATTTAAAAAATGTGTTGAAAAATTCATAAAAGTAAATTTAATTTGAAGAAAAGCACAATTTCAATCAAATGACAACATATTTGATACTACCTGAAGCTAAGTATTTCTTCAATGTGTTGGATAGGCCTGGAACGGGCAAAGTTAAAAGATCTTTATCATATTGAAAAGTTGATTCAGTTTTTGACAATATAATATCTTCAACAGTTTTAGACATCTGGTAAAAAAAAAGTTAAAAAATATTTGAACATAATATTTTGTCTGTCTGACATTACCCAAAATTTCATTAAAGTAGCCCAGTGTAGAATGTAGTATATCATAGACAATATCAACAGATAAAACTCTAGGATGTATATTGGTCAACATAAAGCTTTTTCTAATCTAGGTATAAATCTAGATCTAGGTAAATCTACATTATACATACATATTTAATATATCTTCATTTAAAATGGAGCACTTGAAGATTATTTTTAATGAGAGAAAATTTGTGAATTATAGTGACCAAATTAGGTTAAAACAAAGACTCTAGACTAAATGAGTAGCTCTAGATAAAGATGGATCTAAATAAGAAAGTTTTGAAACTGGCCATACACACAATACTTATGCTCTTTTGAAACAGAAAACTATGTTGGCTCGGACATGTCACTGCATGCCAGATGGAAGAATTCCTTTGGACTTCCTCAATGCTGAGATTATTGAGGGAGTAAGACCCAAGGCTAACCTACAGAGATGTCTGCAAGCGAAATCATTAAAAAAAAAAGCATGCGGTAGGAAATCATGCAAGAGAAAACTATGTTGGCTCGGACATGTCACTGCATGCCAGATGGAAGAATTCCTCTGGACTTCCTCAATGCTGAGATTATTGAGGGAGTAAGACCCAAGGCTAACCTACAGAGATGTCTGCAAGCGAAATCATTAAAAAAAAAAGCATGCGGTAGGAAATCATGCAAGATTGGACAACATGGAGACAGACTGTGCATGTTGGTATAAATCTTGCCAAGAGCAAAATGAATGAACCAGTCATAGCTAAGAGAATGAGAAAGAAAGCAGCCCTATTAATTAGCCTTAAATTTAAAACAGGAGTATCGACATGCATGATCACGAACTATGGCAAACTCTGCTTCTCTACAATCAGCTATATTATATATCTAGATCCTAAATTCCTATATTCAATATAAAGAATATATAATATATTTAGGCTATTTAAAAACTAGATCATTGCTTCCCAAACTTTTTCTCTGAAACACTTAGCACATACATATTCTGAGTATTTAGTGAAACAATTAGTTTATTTTTTAGAGAGATTAATTCACATGATGACTGATGGTGTAGACACTGTAGATATAGTATCGATAGGTCTAGTTCCAGTAGTTTGTGGAACACTTATTCAGCCCCCACGAACACTAAAATTCTGTGAACACAACTTTGAGAAACACTGATGATCTGATCTAGTCTAGAATAGACATAGATAATAATAATACTACAGATCTAGATCTAGGCCTCTAAGAGATGTAATTGTGAGTCATTCACTCAACTATCGGATGAACTGTTACTGTTCTCACCTTATTATTGTTACTGTCAGTCTCACTCTCGGTGTTACTGTTAGGCTTGTTCAACTTGTTACCAGTTAATAATTCTGCTGTCAACGTTGTCTTAGTAAAGCCAATGCGTCTAATATAGGTAAAATGCAATCTAGAGCTTGAGCTAGTAAAATATTTAAACATCGAAATCGCTCGTTTAGACCCCTGCTTAGCTCTAGTCTAGACTAGATTAGATTAAGTTTATAAGAGATCTAAAATAGTCCAAACTACGAGTCTATTGCCAAAGTCCAACAGAATATTTAGTCTATCCACTAAGTCTACACTACAGCAGTTTAAAAAAAAAAAGGGGGGGGGGAACAAATCTAGCCTTGACCAATATTTGAACTAGATTACTAGATCTATAGTTAAGCTACTTACTAAATTCTTCGGGTGTATAATCTATACTAAACTATAGTGACAGTATAGTCAACAGGGGCGAACTGGGTGTCAAAACCGGCGGGGGCATTGCTATACAATCCCACGAATTATATGCCACATGATGGGCATCTAATTATACCTGTCCTCAAGAACATTGTTTAAAGTTCAATAATCATCGAAATAAGTAGTTAGCTATATATTAATAATTTATTAGATGACTTTGAAACTATCTGATCAGCGCTATAACTAGACTCTTTAACACTTGCAATGAGAATCTCTTAATGTGAACAAATTTTTGTTAGCATATGCATTAACAAAATAGATCTAGGCCTACGTGAAGATCCCCCATCCCTGCCTCATAGTGGAGCCCGGGTGGAAACAATCGTAGGAGGAAACGATTAGACTAAAGAGTAGCAAAACGAGACTCCCTTGAAGGTCCCTATAAGGGGGTGCGAGAGCATCCTCATCCTCATTGCACTGTGCGAAGTTGTAAAAAAGCTCCTATATACAAACTTGTCACAATCCAGGCGCCGTTCCTCAAGGGGCCGTTAGCCTAAATGGCGTGTCCTGCACGGTTAGCCTGATATAGAAAAGGAAAATGGCGGGGTCCCGGTGTAAGCGGCCTCTGGCCGCAAGTCTGACCCCCCGCCAGACAGAACAGTGTACACTGTTCTCATTCACGCCGGTGAGAGGGAGCTCTTGTTCACTTTTGCTAGCGTAGAGTTCCAAGAGCCGAAGGCTCAATTCTACCTGACAGTTTCAAGAAGAAGATTTACTGGCCTATAGTTCCAAGAGCCGAAGGCTCAACTCTACCAGACAGTTTCAAGAAGATCCACCAACAACGAACAAATTGTTTTTGTTAAGTTTCACTCCTCGACATTTTCTCAGGCATATGGACTTCAATTTACAAATACAACTCTTCATTCTCCATTATTTAACTGCACATCTCTAAAGATACGGAATCGCGGTGGCTGAGTGGTTAAGCGCTTGGCGTCCAAACCTGTGGTCTTGGGTTTGAATCTCGATGAAGACTGGTATTATGAATTTCTGGAATTTTAGGGCGCCCCTGAGTCCACCCAACTCTAACGGATACTCGACTTTAATTGGGGAAAGTAAAGGCGGTGTTGGTCGTTGTCAGCTACCTTGTAGAACGCATTTCTGAAAGGGGAACCTTACTCACAAGGTCATCAGGGGCGCCCGCAGGATTTTTTACAGAGGGGTGCAAGCTGCCACCCATGGCTTAAAATCATATCCTCAAACTTAAATGTTATATTCGGGCCCTTATACCTAATCTACATTAAATGCACAATAGTTGTTGTTGTTTTTTTCATGAAATAAAAAAAAAAAGAAACTAAACGCGTGAACAAAGTATTTACTGTACACATTGTTAACTTTATCCATGAGGCCAGTGCTTGCCTATTCGATCAAACACAAACTGCAAATGTTGACTGTGGTTGAAGAAACTGTCAATAACTTTACTTATGAATTGCTTTTCGTCGCGATGGACAAGCTGGCGATGAACGCTTATCGCGCAGTTCTGATATTCTTCTTTGCATTGCAGCTTTCACATCGTTTTAGGTTAAAGACAACAAAAAAATAAGTTGAACTTACCATTATTATTGCTCGAAAAGCGAGACATAATGAAGAAACTTAAGAATTAAGATATGTAATATAAATCCGTGTTTTGTAATAACTCCCAATATCCAGACATGTGTTTTTTTCTTAGTGTGTCTGTCGACTGCTAATTCTCGTCAGCAGCAACTCAATATCCGGTATCAGTTGTTTTTTTCTGCCAGCAGTCTCTCCTTCCTCAAGATGGCACCTCTGACGTGTTCCTCAGGATGGTCAAGTTGGTTTTTGATTATGCCATTAATGTAACTGCTGATATGCTGTTGAGTGGCAACTATGTTAAGTTGGAAAGACTGAAACACCATGGAAACTGGTTCAAGAACAGATGAATAATTGACGACAATGAAAAGACTAATCAGAAACACAATAGGAGGAGACATTTACTACACGTGTGCAGTTTGTCTGGTTTCACTTGCAGTCGTTATTTTAGGATCCACCAAAAAGGCAAAGATCTCTATGTTGAGACTTAAAGCTCGAATGGATTCGTATTTTTCAGTTCTTTGTGTCTCACACAAAAGAGGTAAATTTAGCACCAACGCTATAGGGACAGTTACGGAAAAAGAATGCTAGCCATCACGGGGCAGCCTTTGCAGAGTAGTTTATCCATGTCTAGACTGTACAATGACGTTAGACACATGCTGCGCGTCTCTTTGAAACACAAGGAACTAAACCAATGAAGTCGAATACAATCGCAATCAACAAACCGAACACTCAAAGACATCCTTTCAGTGCCTGAGATATCTGCAGTTTCATTACTAAAATACCCAACCAATGCAGTTAATTCATGGTGCTGCAGTTCGTATTTTTTTGGGTTCTTTCTGCTGCCAGTGCTCCGTTGGTCCAAATCAACGTTTTGACTCGAATGATGTCATGTGAAGAACTTTCTTGTATCGATTCTATTGTAAACTGATGGACGTGTTTAGTCTGCAGTTTTATCGAGCGCTGACACCGACCACTACTCCGAAAGACTCTTTACTTTTTTTAGAAGAAAATATAACATTTATCACATCGAAAGATAATTGGCAAAAAAAAATAAATAATAATAATATTCTAGACCTTAACTAAATATAATAAAAAAATAATTGTCTCGAGACGATTTTTTCCATTTGCAATGCAACTTGTGTGACTAAAGAGGCTAATCTTTCTACTACTATTGTGTATGGCATCTGCAATCCAGGACCTTCCTTTAATGCTCGCTCTCATGTGGATCTATCCAGTGCCACTTTTTCCCCAGCTGTTAGTGCCGATTTTGAAGAGCTTTATGTCTCATTTGCATACATCAGTTTATCTTAGCAGTGGACGACCAGCGAATCTCCTGCCTTCTGTTAAATCACCATACAGATTGTCTTGTCGACCTTGTGGCATTCATATTAACTATAGCTATGTGCAAATATAAACAAATCGTCACGAGTAACATGCTATAGAATATGTGACATCCTTTATAAAGCAAAGAATTGCAAGCCTAGAATAAATCGTACATGGTAGGACATGAACCACAGATTTGCCTATTCTAGTTACAATAATAGCATATCTATACAACTGTACTTCAGTGGAAACACCACTTGTTAAGATACAACACTTTATAATATTCTAATGATAGGCCTTTAGATTTAGACTTAGAAGACGAGGCGCAAAATTTTCCTGAACATTAATTTATTAAACTCTTGAATCAATAATGCATGGGCACCCTCAGGGGGGTACATTGTGGTCACTTGCACCCCCCCCCCCCCCGATTCTGACTAAATCTACATCTACGTAATAAAAAAAAAGATCTGAAAGATATATTCCATTATGGTTGACCATCCATTCCATACGCCTAGGTTAATCTACTTATTTCTACAACTACATTAGCCAGTGGAAGCACTACTTGTTCAGTTGCTATTTAGAAGTTAATTGATTTGATGGTGAGAAAAAATGGCTAGAATTTGTCTACTCAGAATCCAGGGGGGGGGGGGGGTGCAAGTGCACCCCCTTGCGGGCGCCCATGAAGGTCATATACTACTTTCTCAATAACTTGGAAATCTAGTTTGACTGTCGGCATCTTAGAGCTGACTACACACATAACAGAACATGTTAATTTAATATCCTTACGTTCAGTAAAACAAATGCTTCATATTTTTAGCAAAGTCTATAACCATGCTATATAAGTCTATAACCATGCTATATAAGTCTATAACCATGCTATATAAGTCTATAACCATGCTATATAAGTCTATAACCATGCTATATAAGTCTATAACCATGCTATATAAGTCTATATCTTGGTCGTCTTGGTATTAGTGTTTCTTATAATGTCGAGCCTTTTCATTCATAAATGCTGTCATCGTAAATATAGCTCCTCCTTCGTGGTCGAAGTATTAGCCTTTATAATGAATAAGATGTGTTTTTTTTGTTTTTTTTTGTTGCTTTTTTTTAATCACGACGCTCAAAGGGATTATAAAATCTTAAAACAATTTACTGACATTCGGCTCAAAGGGTACCGAGCCAACGGGCATATAGCCAGTCCGACCCTAATAGTCAATCGTGATGTTAGAGGATCTACATAATTAGATCTTCTTGGTGCGCGCCAATGCGGTTTTTCTTTTCTAATTTGTTCTGGCATCATTGCCAAATCATTCATTGAGAGTTTAATACAACCACGCTGACACATACTTATAAGTATGGATGGCTGCATGGCCGGGTGTTAGGTGTGTGCGGTCGTCTTGAAGCTCCCGGACAAATGCAACCCTAACCCTAACCGATAGTCCCGGGTTCATACCTTGCTCCTTGTCATGTAGATTATCTTCAACTCTAAAGGAACATCCGAAACATTTAAAACATTTTAACGTGATTTACAGAAACCTCGTGCTGCTGAATTTTATTATTAAGATGTTTCCAGTCGCAGCAGCTTTCGTTTGTTGATTGGCCCCGGTAGCTATCATACCAAACAACTTACTAGGAAAAGAAAATACTGCCTTTAGTCTTTGGTTTAAGAACAAACTGTACAGTGGTCCATTGACATTCGCAGATATGATTTTCTAATGAAAACAAATACACCAATGTCTGGATGCTGATTGGCCGAAATAACAATACGCGCTAGGCCAGAATACAAAACAAGGAATCCTTCTCGAACACCCTCGTGTATAAGTACCAATTCCAGTAGTACGGCGACATAACAGAACTGTTTGACTCTAAGAGCTTATATGGTAATTGATATATAGATGCCAAGAAATATTGATCAACATGTCCTAGTTTATGAGAACTGGTCTGGTTTTCGTACCTGACGGTGACTAGGGAATATCCTATCGCGGGGCCTGGAGCGGTTGACCTACTTGCAACCCGCTAAAGGTTAGGACAATATTAGAATATGTTTCCTCGGTTTAGGACCCCCAACAAAAGAAAACAAACACACTAGAATAGACGCAAAATAGAGCAGTGAGATTTAGGGTAACAACGAGTATTCACAGTTGATTAGAGTATTACTATTAGTAAAATCACTAAATATAGAGACCATGCAGTACAGAAAGCTACAAAGTTGTTTTTTTCTGTTGGCCTCTTTCCAGTGGCGTAGCTAGGGTGGGGGGAGAAGAATTTGAAAATCCCCCCCGGGGCCCCCAAATGTTTTTTTTACATTAAAAATTAAATATTTCTCAAAATGCAGCCCTCCCTCCCCTCAAACGATGGAAAATTCCTAGCTTCGCCCCTGCCTCCTTCAGTCGTAGAACGACTATGGTTCGCCTCATAAGAAATGAAATAAAAGCCTTATTGGCTTTACTCATGATCGAAACGATGTTGCCTACACAGCAGTCCCTCCTCTCCACGCAGCTGATGTATCCAAAAGAACGGCAACTATCCTATGTAGTTTGACCCCGGTTTAGGATCACTAGCGTGGCAAGTTCTGCCAGGTAGTAGCACTGTGTTGCTTAAGCTGCCAAAGGGTTACCAGCTCCTAAGAAACTAAAATGTATATATAAAGTAGCAATAATACATTAAACACTGAAACATATATAATTTACAAATACAAAACCTATTAAAATACTCAGAAAGGCAGATAAAAGATATAGGTACATTTATTATTTCACGGGTAGAATTTCCATCCATAGTACCATGTATTTGGTTGCCTGAATATGCCCAGAAAACCACGTATTAGATTGACACATGGAAACGATATCTAATGATCTTTTTTTGAAGTAACACACGCCGCGGAAATAAAAGTAGAGTGTGAAAATGGATTTACCCGTTCAACTGATATAATCATAACAAAAAAAAAAGGTTCGTTCTTTAATAGAAATAACATTAGGTACTATTTGTCTATTTTTAGGGCCCTCCGGTTGTGGGAGGGTCATTGAACATAAACGCTCACATCAGCCATTTTGCCATGTTTTATCAAGATGGGTCAAACGGGTTTGATTTCAATGCGGGACATACATTCACCTAACTTTGTGCATTATATTATAGATATTTATCTTCATTACACCCATTAACTTATTTTTTTTCCGGATGTCTTTTGTTCGCTAGAAAAGGTTCTCAGTGGAGTTATTGGAATGAGAGTAGACACCTCTACCTTGCCAGCTAAGCATTATTTCCAGTATTTAAAGTGAATACAATGCAATATTTTGCTACTCCTGTTTAAAAAAAAATTGTAGGTTTAATATCAAATCTACTATTCGCTGCACTTTTTTAATGGAGACCGGAGAAACACATCAACGTGTAAAGTTTTATTTGGGGTAGGGTTAAATACACAAATGACTGTAGTTTTCCTTTGGTTTAATTGGAGGGGGGTTTAACCTCAAACCTCTCTTGGATAGGCGCACTGATTGTAATGCCTGTAGCGTTCATTTTCTAAATTGAAAAGTGTAGTTTTAACCTAAAAAACCCAGGGGGAAGGGGGGGGGGGGTAAAATAGTTGTTTTTTTTTAAACGTGTCGAACATAAGTAATGGAAGGGATGCTTTATTTCTTTTTTTCAAGCATCCAATTATTTAAAAACAAAAAATCTTTATTCAGTTTTCTGAACCAAAACAAATGCACACATAATTAAATTGTCTTATTACATGAAGAAATTTATCAATCATTGTACTGGTACACGTATTTCTATGCACAAGGTCATAAAATTGGTTGAACAAGGTAACAGACATTAAAAAAAAAAAAAAAAGACAAAATTCACAATTGTCAATTTTATTTAAAATAGTTCATAATTTATATTTGTTCAAAAAAAGTCTTTTTTTCCCCCATTAAACTTTGATCTTGAAAAAAATTTAAGACAAAAAAAAAAAAAGGTTTCAAAAGATACAAAACAAGTATAGACAATATCAAGTAAAGAAACCATTGTGGCATTGTAAGCTTAAATTATTTTGTAATTAAGTACAATCAATTTTTTTGCCCTTTCTATTTGGCTCCGCAGAAAATTTGTGACAATTTTCACTTATATTAGATCAGTGTGGGTAATAATTATCTAAAATGTAATGTACAACATGAGATCATTATCAATTTTTAGTACTATAGACCTATTGGTTGCATAAAAAATAATCCCAGTCATTCAGTGGAATAATGAGTGAGCAGAAATATGGAGGACAAAATGTGAACTATGGTAATGGAAAAAAAAAAATTTCATATTAAAATAGGACTTGAGATAATTTACAAATAAAACCATAACCCAGATATTACAAACAGATTTGAAGTAATATAATGTGCTTGTATTGTACTATTTGTGTACTAATGAATAACAAGTAATTAAGTGAGACTGATGTAGAATCATATAAAAAAATGTAGATTCATTAAAAATTTTTAGTCATTAAACAAGATACGGTATTTTATTTTAGGTCTAATAATCCTAAACAAGATGTTATTTTATATAGGTCTAATAGTCATAAACAAAAGGGTATTTTATTTTAGGTCTAAGTCATAAACAAAAGGGTATTTTTTTTAAGTCTGATAGTCATAACATATAGCCTGGTTGACTTTTAAAGAATTACTGAAATAAAATTTTTATTTTGTTTAAAATTGTATTAAAACAATACCATGGAGCAACCTGAGAAACACAAGATTTTTTTTTTTGAAGTAATTTGATGAGTTTGATTATTTTCCTTTTCATAGGCATGTTGAAAACAATTAATAAAAAAAAAATTTAAACCACACAATAGCAAAGAAAAATTATATTTTTGATTAGTACCAGTAATGAATTATGATGATTTTTTTTTTAAAAAAGCAATGAAATCAGTGAAATAAAGAAAATTTCATTTACAATATTTTATAATAGCTTAATGTTTTAATTACACTGAACAATTAATCATCAGTTTAAACTTTTCAAAGTCATAAATGGACATAAATATGAAAATAAAATAATGAGTGTGAAGGAACAATACCTGTATTCACTTTACTTTGAAAAACTAAACTGAGCTAAACATTTCAATCAAGTAGAAAATATCTGAATGAGCCTAGATGTTACAATGAATCTTTAAAATGCTTTTTAAATAAATGACTAGACAACCTGAAGGTTTTAGGGTACATCATTAGCTTCAGAGCAAATCTTTACCAAGAAGAATAACTACAACGTAATGGAATGCATTTCACATCATATCACCTTACAATATACCAGTATAAATATGTATATATATAAATAATTGTCATTGTAAGCAATAGTTTTTCCTTGAAATCTGAACAAACAATGAATGCTTCAAAAACACATGAGCAATAATTGAAGACAGTTAAGAATAGTACCAACAAACGACTGCAAAGTTTTGTTCAACAAAAAGTATAATAAATAAACATTGGAAAACAAGCACACACACACATAAAACTTAACAGTACTAAAGCAGATAAACCTTTAAGTGTTTGGTACTTCAATGTTTTCAAGATCATTTGAACAATAACTGAAATAAAGTATATTACTTATTGGACATTTTAATCTGTACTAATCTATTTACAAAAATTCTAATTTTAATAATAGCTAGGGTTCTATGTTGCATTGATAAGCATAGATCGTGCATCATCATGCTACAAACATGACATGAGTTAAAATGTGTTCACAAATAATTATATTTTAAATTTAGAAACAGAGCCAAACCAAATCTTTGTTTTTTTTTAACGTAATGTTATCATAAAGCGTAGGGACTATTTGCAGACACGTAGGAATTTATTTATTTGCAACCCCTTGTTTTGAAGCACTAAACATAGAAAAAATTCCTTTTTTTATACCAAAATTAACTAAATAATTTGTCCTATTTGATTATTTTATTGGTTACCAAGTACGCATACTTTTAGAATTAAAATAAAGCCTTCAGTGCGAGAGTACTGTGCGGCACAAAGTGAATCGCAAGACAGCCGAACGCGAACACAAACAGAAAGTCAAAAGTGTCTTAGGAAATTCAGAAAAGGCAAAGATTCATCGATTTGGGTAAGTAGCTTTTAATTTGATGCAAAAGTGCTTTCATTCATTTTTCTTAGATAATGATAAAATATAATATAGGATGCAGATAATTTATAATATTGGATCAGTAATCACATTTAAAAAAATCCAACAAACTGGTTGTGATAATCATAATATTTTAATAGTAATAGTAGTAGTAATAGGAGCTTGTTGATGTACAGGCTGTTAGGCCTTTTAGGAGTTTGGATGCATTAAATTTTCCTATTTCATTATCATTCGTCATAGCATCTAAACTGCAGTATAAATTTTGGATTGCTGTCTATGAGATTTTTGAAAATGTTTATAATTAAGGGTGCTCGTTTTACATTGGTAGGCAAACTGTTCCAGTTTGTAGAAACTCGGTTACTGAACGTAGTTAAACATAGTTAATAACTTAGTTAAATAAGGTAAAGAATTTATTAAGAACTTTGTATTGGATCAGTATTCAACAAATTAAACATTTATTTTTCTCTTTCTTTTAGATTGTGCAGCCACTTTTGATTCAGCCATGGACAATCATAATGTAAGCCATGAAAACCAAGATGCTGCTAGTTTTCAACCCACTAAATGGGATATGCGTGCCCTTTGTCAGAAAATACCAAAGAAAAATTACAGTGTCCCGCAAATGCCAGACAAACAAATCAAGGATCTACATATGTGACTTTGGCTAAAAATCTGACTAAGTTTGGTGAATGTGGTGCACTGTCACCTGGCATTTTAACTAGACTGGATGATGGAGATGGTGTTGAGGAAACATTCATGAAAAAAAAAGCTTCATTTCATATGTCATTTCGTTTAAAATATAATACAACAAAACTGAAGAGAAAAGTTGCATCTTGCGACCCAGATGAGGAAAGTGTACCTGCTAAAAAAGTTACTCGCAGGGAACAGAGATCATCTGGAGATGGAGTAGTTGATAAGGATCTCAGTTGTTTTTTGTGTGATAAGAAAGCACCAGCAAAGGATCTTAGACATGCTTCTACTTTTAAGGTGGATGAAAGGATTAGGAATTGTGCTCTGATTCTTCAAGAAAGCCACCTTTTGGCAAAATTAAGTCGAGGTGATGTGATTGCCCAAGAACTGAAATACCATCCTGCCTGTCTCACTAGCCTATACAGGAAGGCTCAGCCTAAAGTAGACTGCACAGATCAGAGATCTGATCAAATTAGAAAAGCTTTGGTCTTTGCTGAATTGACAAGTACATCGAAGAAGTAAAACATTCATCTACGGTGACAACTTAAAAGTGTTAAAACTGGCTGATCTTTCTAAAATGTACCTTAGTTGTCTACAGGAAGTTGGATTAGAAACTGGCTATTTGCACAGTAGCAGACTGAAAACACGGCTTTTAGCACATTTTCCAGACCTTCAAGCCCACAACAGTGGCAGAGACATTCTGTTAACATTCACAGACAGTTTAAACACTACCTTACAAGAGGCCTATGGTGAAACCATAGATGACGAAGCTGTACATCTAGCAAAGGCAGCAAGGATAGTACGCAGGGATCTATTGACCTTAATGGATGTGATACAGGAAACTGGCAACCCATTTCTAGAAAAAAGCGCAGAGTTAGTCACTCTTCATGATAACAACATTGTTGATGCTGCTGTACACAAGACCTTGAGTAATATAGACAAGACTGGTGTAGCTCAATACAACGAATTTATGCAAGAAAGACTTGTTAACATGACCAAGCCAGTTTCTGCTCCAATCAGGCGAAACAATTTCATCTTGATCGCTGGTGCAAAAAGAAAGAAGCGATCAGCGCCACAGTATAGGATTTCATCACTGAAAAGTGACTGTTACCTCTTTTCGAGGTTGTATGTAGCATGCCAAACCAGAAATGGGGGCTTGACAGACTTTTTTTCATATGAAAATCAGTCGGCTCCTCCATCACTGTCCTGTGATGGACGAATGAGAGTGTCAAACAAGTCGGGGCTGCTGGAGTGTTTGGAACCTCTCCAAACTTCATCAGCAGTGCCAACAGTCACTGACATGACCATCCTTGATGGAGCGGCTGTTGTCAATATCTTGAGGCCAGGATCTGCAAAAACATTTGCTGACTACGCAAACCAGGTGTTTATCCCCTATGTGATGCAGACCCTGCAAAATGTCTCGCATCGTCTAGATGTAGTGTGGGACTATTATCAAAGTGACAGCTTAAAAGCTTTCACAAGAGAGCGACGAGGACTAGAGAAGAGAAAGCGTGTGACGCCAGAAACCGTATTACCATCGCAGTGGGGAAGTTTCTTGCGGGTGGATGCGAACAAGACCCAGTTGTTTGCATTCCTAGCACGATATCTTCTTACAGTACAATCAGAGAAACTTATTGTTACCACTCAAGGTCCAGATGTGATCTCCAATAAACCCATTGACCACACGAATCTTTCACCATGTAATCACGAGGAAGCAGACACACGAATGATGCTTCACCTGGCCCATGCAGCTGATCATTGCCACAGGATTCTGATTCGACACAGATGTGGTGGTTCTTTCTGTGGCTGCCATGACTCGCCACCCTCACCTGCAATTATGGATTGCCAGGAAAAGACTTCCGATACATTGCAGCTCATGACATAAGCAAAGTTTTAGGTGTTGCCGTAGCCCAGTGTCTGCCTTTGTTTCAGTTTTACAGGTTGTGACACCGTCAGCTGTTTTAATGGTATCGGCAAGAAGACAGCTTGGGAGGTCTGGAGCAAATGCGACCATGTTACAGCCACATTTCAAAAACTGTGTTGTGCTCCATTTGAACTAACAGCTAATGACATGTCAGTTCTGGAGTGTTTTATGACGCTTTTGTATGACAGAGGTAGCAACTGCCATGATGTCAATAGTGCCAGGAAATACATGTTTACAAAGACTGGCCGCCAAATTGAAAACATTCCTCCAACGAGTGAGGCCTTGTTTCAGCACTGCAAACGGGCAATTTACCAAGGAGGCCATATTTGGAGCCAGGCACATGAACGACAACCAGTGCTTCTAGATCCAAGTGACTGGGGTTGGCAGTTTATGGACAGACAATGGCAGCCTTTTTGGACTGTTTTGCCACAAGCATCTTTGACTTGTCGTGAACTGTTGAAATGTGCTTGTAAAAAAGAATGCAGATCCAAGCGTTGTAAGTGCAACAAGGCCGGATTAAAATGCACTGCTTTATGCAGCTGTGTCTGTGGAGCCGACTTTCCAGTACTACATCCAGTTCAAGCATTTAACACTAATTGAACCAGATTCAAAAATGTAGGGTCAATTTATCATCATACTCAAAATTTACCTCTGTGGCCATTTTTATGTTACTAAAAATAAAAAATTAACAAACTTGTGCATTTTCTGTATCACATTTTGTTTTGCATTATAAATTGAACATGTGTGCCAGGTATGGTGTTTGCAGCTTAAAAATTATCAGTTTGTCCTTAACATGAATTTCTTTAAGCGGCCATTTTTAATGTTACTATAAATGTTACTATAAGTAGAAACTGATTAAAATTTTGCTATGGCCCTGTATCACATTTTATTCAGCATAAAAAACTGAACATCTGTGCCAGGTTTGGTGTTTGTAGCACAAAAATGCATGATTTGTCAACATAGAACCCCAGCTATAAGTAACTACAGCAAAGACCTACTGAAAAGCATTATATCTATTTTTCAACAAATTAATATTTTCCAACATTTAACTGGGTTCTTATCTGCAGAACTACATTCTCAAAAAGATGATTATCTACATCATACATTCACAAAACAATTTACATCACAGAAAGGCAAAGTGAAAGACTTCAATGGCCTTTTCTCTGAACTAATCTTGTGCAGAAATGTTATAATTCAACTTCCTTTATGAATGAAATGGACATTTGGTATTACCTTTAAATTGTCTTCTGGTTATACATTGAAACGTGTTAAAAAAAAAACATTGAATAGCTTTGAAATTTGATTTCTTAGTACCACACATCAAAAATTCATAATGCATATAATAGTACTAATATACATATTAACACAGATTTTAACATCATTTTTATTTTACTTTGAAAATTACCAGCATTAAAAAAAAATAAATGACCTTCACTCTTCAACCACGTTAATCCTAATTAATAATTAGCAGAATACAAATTTAAAAACAAAAAAAGAATAAAGGTGAGCAATCAAAGATACTGATACAATTTAATCATTAATGGCAGTTAAATATCAAGTTGATCAATGTATTGCTTTTTTTTTTTAAATTTTAAATGTAATTATAGAAGATAAACTCTAATTAGTAATACATATGGAAGATTAATAAAAACAAAAATTAAAATGTACCAGATATGTATTACTCCATAATTTATAATTTCATCTGGATCAGGATTTTCTGTAGTTTTCTAGTTAAAAAAAAAATTTTGTTTGTGTGTTGTTTATCCACTTACTTAGTAACTTATATTCTAGACATTTTTAAAGAATAGATTGATAATGCCTTTAACATGACCAGGCTTACGTCCATATCTTCCTGTAGATATTTTTGATACATTTTAAAGCAAATCAATCAGAAGTACTATTTAAGAAAATGCTGAGCACGGATATTGAACAGAAAACAAGGACCATACCATACCAGTAAACAAAAAAAAAGTTGGCTTAAGAAACACAAATGAAGTCTGCTAATTTGTTCCTGGTATTCCTCTTATATTACACTGAAAATGATATAATTTAAAAAATTAAGTTTAGTTTTAATTTTACTAGGCTGAACATTATATCACTTAAAAACATTAACAATTAAGACTAGCTAATGATATCTACTTATAGATTCAACATGGCCAAAATGAAAGTCCCAGTGTTTGTATTATATAACAGACAAGTCTGGATGACAAAAAACAACTGGGCACCACTACTTTAGTTAGATTAAGAAGCAAATGTTGTATGTCCATATGCCAATTTGTTTTTAAAGGATATATATATATATATATATATATATATTTGATATATATAAAATAGACATACGTATATTAGCTTGCGTATATAGTCACTGAGAGTGTTTTGGAAACAAACAAAATAATAATGCTATAAGAAAGCGAATGCATGAATTTAAAAAATAGTATCAAAATAACTAATCAACCTAAATCCTTTTTTTAAATAAAAACATTTGCTTGTAGTTCTACATATATTTAGATCTAGAGTCTAGATACTATTATAATAGATGTTGACCTACTATTATAAGAGTGAATTTAATGACTCAAGAAGCTTATTAATTATTGTATGTTAGTATATTTAATATCCCCCATGTAGCATGTCCAATCATGGCGTGTTTACATAGCGATGTGCACGACACATGAATGGGACTATTAAAATGCATGTCAACATGGAAGCTATAGCGAACGAATTAATGAAAAATGCTTTAGAAACACAAAATTTGAGGGTTAATTTGATTAAAATGTGAAATGAATGGACTTTATTTTGTATGTTCATGTGTTAAAGTTTAAAGTAGATCTTTCCTCTTGAATTAGATCTAGATCTAGACTGTCTAGAGTCTAGACTTAAGTGTCGGCTTTGATAGATGAATGGGGTTATAAAGTACCTTAGGACTTCTAACTTCTCAAATATAAGGAATGAATTTATGTAAAAATGGTTTTGAAAGACAAAATTGAAGCTTAATTTTATTAAATAATGAAATCAATAGACTATATTTTGTAATTTTCATGTGAAAAAGTAAAAAACTATCTGCGCAAGGTGTAGTTCGTAAAATTAGATCTAGATCCTTTTGATCTCTTATGTAAACATGGCTTAGATCCATAAAATACTAATACTTCAATAGAGTTGGGCAACTTTTTTTTGTGAGGGTCTTAAGTTTGTTTTAGGGCTATTATACATACGCCACAGTTCCAGTTAGTACCCAAGGAACCTTCATGCCAAGTTTTATCAAAATTGGTCAAACGGTTTTGGTTTATATTCGTAACAAACATACATATGCCTTACTTTCTACTTTATAGTATATATATATATATATATATATCCTAATTTTTAACTACTAAAAATTAATAATATAGGTTAAAATACAAGAAAATTAATAATTTTCAAAAAAAGGTGCCGGTAAGCCGTACCGGTGCATACTGTCACAAAAAAAGCCCTGTATATATATATAAGAAAAATAAGATTATTTACACACCAAAAATACACCAACTTGTCTGTTTTTTTTAAAAAGATGAGCATTGATTTTTTTTTTAAATAAAAAAATGTTGTGAACTTAGTCACAGATAAACAATAGCAAGATCATCATTTACCTGTTTCAATTTCCAGGATATTTTTTAAAAAAATGATTTAATGGATAATAATAATAATTAATAACAATAATAATATATACAAAATGAACAGTTGACCTACCAGCCAACAAAATTATTAAAAAACAACACATTACTGAAAACAAATGTTAGAAAGGAGTACTCAAAATTACTGCAAAATGATTCAGTTTTCCAATAATTACATATGTATATAAATACTTTTAAAAAATTTAACTGTAGAATTCAATTTATATAAAATGCTTTTCTAATAAGAGATCTGAGTTTTTTAATATGATATATATACAAGTGTTTGATAACTGAAATACACATGCAGTAAAAGAATAATCCTATCAGTAGTGGAGATGGTAAAGTAAATAAAAAATAATTGGAGATTTAAGATTATCAACGGAAGCCTTATTTCAGCAAAAGATAGCAAGATAGACTTAATGTTTGGAAACCACAGTGTCAGGTAGTTTTTTTCCAACATGAGATAAAGTCAACCAACAGAGCAATTTTTATGATGTGACTGTTAAAATTTTAAAAAGCTATAGATAGACAGAAATTTAGCTAAGAAAAATTATTTTAAAAAAAGCACTTAACTGGATAAAATCGAGAAATCCAATTTACACAACAAATGACAAAAGAGATAAGATATATATATATAAACAATATAGATTATCATTTAAAGATTGGAGTACCGTACCGGTATTGACAACATGAAACATTAAAAAATACTTTTAATAAGTTTAACCTATTTCATTTCAGTAATACATGGAAAATAATTTTAAAGTACTTGAAGTATTTTATAAGCTCAACAAAAAAGTTCATTTTGATTAGTTATAATCCTATCCACTCGGACTCTAGCTAAATGATTCTATAATGAACTCTTGTCACATAAATATGTACTGATACTACTTTAGGCTTGTCCCATTTCTGGTACAGGTAGCAAGTATAATGTAGAAACAAAAATACTAACACCTTAATCCCAAAACAAAAAAGAACATTTAAATAAAACCTTTAACCTTAAAAAACAACAACAACAAAAAACATCAAATAAGAAGCAAAAATTCTTTTAAATTGCTCAATTACCTAAATACTATGCTTAATGTTCTACACCAATTTTTTTTAATCTCTTAAAAACTCGTACAGTAATTCAATACAAACTACCATTTTATTTTTTAAAAAAGTCCTTTTTTTTTTTTTTTTTTTGTAACTGATCAGATCAGGATTAAATATTTTTTCCCCATTTCATTTTATAGCTAAATTATCACTACTGGTACTCTCTATTCAAAACGAACATCAGCCAGTATACAAAGTTGAAACTTTCACTTAAATTTTTTTTTTTTTTTTCAAACCTTATAAGCTAATTAATAGTAAAACAAAAATGGTTAAACTTAATTTAATTTCCTTTTTAAAAGATAAAAGACTTTTTAATTGGTAATAATACAATAAAACAGGCAATTAAAACAATATAATGACTTTTAAAAAAAAAAATTTAAAAAGGAATGATTACAAACAAATTTAAGAACTACCAAATTTTAATACACATCTTTTATGTTTATAATCCACAGCTAAGGGATTTCCTACATTTATAATATAACTTTCAACTTTGAACAAAATAAATTATAACTTGAATCCAAACAATGACTCTACAAATCAAAGTTTAATTTTAAACTATTCATTGACAAACCAAAGAAAAAAAACACATTAATATGATGCTATTCTTTTTGAGTCATCAATATTTAAACTTATCTTTACTAAAATTAATCACACATAAAAAACATGCTAACAAATAAGAAGACATTTACAAATCTGATTATTTCGACTTACAGATTGCAATTCCCACTCACGATAAAGAAGAAATTTAAAAAAAACATTTTCATCAGTTAGACAAGATCAAAGACAGCATTTCTTTAGGCTCTATAAACATTTTTGATTTAATAAAATGTTCTTTCTTGAAAGCTTTTAAGCTATGGTGCTGCTACGAGGTTTCCCTCTGCCAATACCTCCGTAAAATCCTTTGGTGTCATCGGGGCCTTTAGGCTGACGCAAAACGTTTGTCATATCTAACATGCGTGGGATGGAACCATGAACAAATGTCCCATCAGGGTTGCGTCTTCCTAAAAGAGGGCTTCCCAGTGGACTCCCACCAGAAATTTTTTCCTGGGCAACCCTCAGGCGCCTTTGAACCCATGGGCTTGACGGAGTGCTATCTCCACCAGATGAATCAATACCCCGGCGCACTGTTTCAGGACTACTCCTAGGACTAACACTTGTATTGGCATCAATAAGAGGAGATTTCCCGTATCCTCTGCGCTTGTTATGTGGACTCCCTGCTGGACTTGTGCGACCACCTCTTTGAGGTGTCATATTTGGGCTTAGGTGATCACTACTTCTGTATTTATTAGTTACAGTGTTATATGGTTTTGATGGAGAGTCACCTTCTGATCCGCTGCTGTAGCATGATGAATCATGAGTCAATTCATCAACCCGTGTCTTCTTTTTGCGCCCGCCTCTTCTACGTCTTTTTTTATCATCCGCACAATGCTCCTCAGGAGAATTTTCCTCGTCTTTGTCATTCTTTTTCTTATCTTTCTTCTCTTTTTTATCTTTATCTTCTTTTTTCTTAGGAACCATGAGAGGAACTACACGCATTCCTTTTCTCCAGTCATCGTTGTTAGTTAGAATTTCACATGCTTTCTTAGCTTGCTCATAGTTCTCAAATGCAACAACAGCACACATGGTTGATCCTAACTCAGGATGCTTACATGCAAATTTATGCAGGTCTGATGGAATTGAGCAACCAGGTCTTAAAATTCGAAAATTGTTCACACATCCACATTTGGAAAAGATTTCAGCCATATTTTCCATGGTTGGGTTATCTAGTGGTAAATTAAGAGCAACTACAGTTCTAGATGGTACAGTTTCATCATAATCTGGCAATGGATCTTTTCTTCTCACTTTAGTACATTCTTCATTAAGTTCTAGTTTTTGAGATGCTTTTAAACTGTAAGCTACTACTCTGTAATCTTTTGTAAGAGTTTTCATTTTTTTAAAAGAAGTTATCAACTTGATACTTACAAAGCCAAATCGATTCCTTCTAACATGTTTGAGAAGAAAGGCATCTTTAAGAATACTTTCATCTGAAAAATAATATTCAACAAGAGATATTATTTTCTGCTGTAATTCTTCATCGGGTGTATCAATCAAAGCATCACAGTCTAATGCCAAATCAGGAATGCTGCTGTTATTGCCAGAGTGATCACCATCACCTTCGTCGGAATAATCATGATGCCCACCGACTTCTTCTTCGCTAACACAAAAGCTAGAATCGTGACCACTGCTTTTTAACTTCTCTACTCTTAAAGAAGGGGCTATAATAACAACTGGAGCTTCCGACCCTAGCGTCGGACCTTCGTCGCCGTTTCCCCCTGAAGATGTAACCAAATGATGCGAGACATCCTCCACGACAGTGCTCACCAGGCTGTCGCCTGGTTCAATCACAACAGGCACGGTGACTCCCTTGTTTTCACTCATAATGACGGATAGATCTAGGTCGCTGAGCAGTTGTTTCTAGATACGTCAAGAAAATACTGCCACTAAGCGACCTAAAAGCGATGGATGTGAAGCCTGCAAACCTGTTAACGTCGTGGAGGACACACTCAGCAGCGTAGGTGTCTCTGTCCCTTTTGAGACTGTTGATTTTTCATGCGTTGTGACGTCACAACCGGTTTAAAATTGTTTATATTTATCCACGTGCTAAGTTTACATAAAAAAAAAAGCTAGCTAACGAAACAAAAACATTAGGCCCTATTTCTATTATTTTAAAATATAGATAAGATCTAGTTTAAATAGACACACACACAAAAAAAGATAGAAAAAAGTTAATGTTAGCATACTATTTCATTTTTATTTATATTTAGCAACAGTACACAATTCATAACATTCTATTATACTAATAGGACTAATTGATGATTTTTCTAAAGGTTAAGATAATAGTGAACAAATAGATGCTATCTTACTAGATTTTTCTAAGGCTTTTGACAAAGTTCACCACCATAGTTTGCTTAAAAAATTAAAATATTTTGGCATTAATAGTCCACTGCATCAGTGAATCATGGAATCCACATAGTGATGAAACTATAAAAAAAAATCAAACAATGCATTAGGATTTATTAAAAGAAATTTCTATAAATCAAATAAGAACATAAAACTAAAATGTTATTTAACCTTGGTTAGGCCAATAATAGAATATGCATCTACCGTTTGGGACCCCTCAACTCAAGAAAACATTAAGAAACTGGAACAGACACAAAATAGAGCAGTGAGATTCATAACAAATGAGTATTCACATTTGACTAGAGTAACACCTATAGTAAAATCACTAAATTTAGAAAGCATTCAGGACAGAAGACTCAAAAGTAAAGTAGCAATTATACATAAAACACTGAACCATAATCTTCAAATACAAAAACAAAATTTAATAAAATACTCTGATAGACACAAAGATAAAGGCACATTCCTCGTGCCATATGCTAGGACAAATTTGTACAAATACTCCTTCTTCCCTAGTGCTATTAGAGCATGGAATGGTTTGCCTGAGCTAGCCAGGAAAACCAGTGACTTAGCAGAATTTAGGTCATTGGTTAATATGCATGACTAAATGCATGACGCGTAGGACGTAATCATCTTCTTTTTGTTTTATATAAGATATTAGATAATTGGAGAGAGAGAGAGAGAGAGCATAAAGCAGGGGTTCTCAACCTGTGGCTCGCGACCCCCCTCGGGGGTCGATTAACGATTTGCCAGGGGTCGCATAAGAGCATCGAAAATATGGATTGTTATTGTCTATTCTTCTATTGCTGTATGTGTATGTGGGGGACGGGGGTTGCGTCAGAGTGGGTGATTGTAAAAAGGGGTCGCCGAGCTTAAAAGGTTGAGAACCGCTGGCATAAAGGCAGGGTCACAGATTGCAGATGTCATACACAACAGAAGCAGAAAGAAGGGTGAAAATTCAACTGTGCTTGGTGAATATATATGCCCAACCTGCGATCGCAGCTGCGTATCAAGGATTGGCCTCTTTAGTCACACAAGAAGTTGCAAAGGGAAAAGATCGTCTCTCGAGACGTAAAATGCCACAGACAGACATTGCTATTAGCAGAGAACATGGGGCGAAGGGTGTGCACCAATGATTCATATAATGCTTCACTGTTTTACTGAAAAATATCAAAAAATAACAGTAATAGGAGCTAATAGAGACTAGTTGGTTTGATATCAAATTAAGAAAACCAACATAGGGATTAATGCGATTATTCTAACAAATATAAGACATTTTAGATTACAGATATATCCTCTTATCAATATCAGTTTTGACATTTGTGATAAGGTTTAAATTTGTTATGTTCTGTTTCGATCTATACAGATCTAGATACAGATCTACAAGTTTTTGAACAAGGAAGAACTCGAGCTAGAAAATATATATATATATATATATATATATATATATATATATATATATATATATATATATATTTAACACTGACCTATAAGCACAATTAGTTTTATGTCAGAACTGGGGCTAGCCACCGAAAACGAGGTTGTTCTAACCTTAGCGTAGCATTTTCTGTACTTACAGACTAGAATCGAGAAAATGGCTGACATGGAAGCATTGGATGCAATGGGAGATGAAATGCCCGATGAAAATGGACCGAATTCTGGTATGATGGACGAAGAAAATGATGGTATGCACATGCATGATCATGTTGATGATGACATGTCGATGGGCGTACATCATGATATGGGAATGGGACACGAAGAAGACGAAGACATGGGTGGCGGAATGATGTCGATGGGCATGAGTAACGATATGATGATGGGAATGGGTTCTGAAAATTCTAGTGAAATGGATATGAGCATGATGGATGGAATGGCAAATGATTTCAATAAATTTAACAGATTTCCAGGGCCACGAGGACGTGGCAATTTTGTTGGACCAAGAGGACCTGGCGTCCCAGGGCCAAGAGGGTAAGTAAAAGTATAATATTAATTTTTTTTAAAATATTAATTAATTATTAGATCTACATGATCTAGATCTCTATAACTTAGTTAGACTAATTAGATCTAGTGATCTAGATCTATTTTAATTATTAAAATAAAAATTGAATTAATCTAGTCATTCTAGATCTGAGTTCTAATCTAGATCTAACTATAATAATATTAATACTAATACTCAATAGTAGATCTAGATCTAATACTTATAGATCTAGATCTAGTAATGCTAGGTAAACTAGTACAGTAGTAGTAAACTAAAGTAATAGAAGATCACATTCATTATGAATGATTATGATTTTTACTAGAAATTTTCATCTTCTGAACAAGTTAATGCTGCCACTGCAATTTTTAAGTTTGAATGTTTATTTTATAGCTCCATAGTCATCTATTAATCCTAGGAAAAAACTGCAAACATTTGACTCATTTGTAAACTCGCCATCCGTTTGTCAATAAAAATAGATCTTGTTGTTTTGTTTCACTACATATAGCTACAACAATAAAATATAATATCAAAGAGAGTCATGTTAATGAGGCTAAGGGCTCACATTAACACCATTCCCCGCTTTGTAACTTAACTAACGCTCTATGTACTACACGCTAACAAACACTTCAATGAAGTTTTGTTGTTTAAAAATGTTAATTATCTTGTTCCAATTTTCTTTTTTTTATATCAATTTCTTTTTACACCAACTCAATACTAATACAGACAGGCCAGTGTTACTTTTCACACTCTCATTTGACCCCTACTCTGCTTTTTACATTCTCAATCGCTCCCGTCTTTACTAACCCTAACGTCACAAACTTCTCAAAGGGCCATATATATAATATATACTGTGGCCTACCTAGTTGACCAAAAAAAAATATAAAAAAAACTGTGTGACCCTGCAAGTCTAGCCTGCTCACTACACTCAGTGGTTGTGACCTAATTTGGTACCTGATTGATCAATAATTGTCCCCCCCATCCTTTTTTTTTTTTCGTGTGTAGTACTGGTTTGGCTGTTGGTGATACTATGCTTAGTACCTACCTAGGCTGGTCAATCAGTAATTAGGGCGCCAAGGAGAGACAGAATAAAAGGGAGGGAGAGCAGGATTGTGGTACTCATAAAAACATTTTTTTTTTTTCTTACACATATTATGTCCAACTCCACCCCTCATTAGCCTTGAGTTACATCCCTTTGATATGCATTTTCAATATTAATCTATAGCATTTGTTAGTCATTGATAGTTATAAAGAGCGTTTGTTAATGTCATTGATTGTGACAAACAAATTTAATGGAACGCCCTATATTTACACATTCTATGAATGATATGCATATGTTTCCATGCCTATTTAGAAGCATTTTAGATAGGTTTTGTTTAGCTGATACCTCAGGGGTCTAAAAAATCTCCTTAACTCTGGACCTACCCTCCTTCTGTCCTAGAGGGAAAAAAATTACATGTCTTACCAGTGCACTTTGAGCCCAAGTAAAACCCGTTTCCTTTTTTCAGATTAAAGGAAACTAAATGTGTCTGAATTATGAAGTATGTACACCAACAATAGACTAGTTCTGTCATAGTCATACTAGTCATAGCTATCAAAATTAAGGGTCATTTTAACAACTACTGTGAGGTGTTCATTAATATAAAAAGTAGGGGGTGTGCGGAAGACGAAAATTACTATAGATTTAGAGATCAAGACTCCAGATCTAGTCTAGAAAAATCTTATTTAGAGTCAAGACTAGATCTATAACTCTAGAGTAAGACAGAGTAGATCAGTTGTTCTCAAACTGTGATCCTGAGGGACAGCAGAAAGATGAAAAATTAAAGCTAAAATAATTACTTCGCTAAGAGCCAGTTTATCTGATAGGATTTATATAATTTAAATAATAATCAACTTGCCAATAAATTCAGTTTTGTTTAATATGTCTATTATGAACTATTCAATGAGGACTAACAAAATTTGAAGTCATTCTTCACTCAGATATTGATCTATTCCTGACTGGGTATTGAACCTTTTTACTTTGTGCATGGACAAACTCAGATCCCAATCACAGATGAATCAATACTATTATTGTTATTGAAATATCCATAAATAAACTTAAACTAACGTTTGTCCTTATAAACATTGAGCTGGACATAAATATGCTCATACTGAGTCATGAATAAAATCTCATCTACCAATCCAAGTCATTAATGTTTAACAGTTTTATTTTTAAAAAGTAATAATTTCAATAAACGCTCCTTCAATAAAAATGTTTTCCTTTTTTTTTTTTACATTTGTAACCAGTGGTGTCACTGGAGAGGGATGTAATCTGCACCAGTGACACCCAATTCGGAAAAATTATATATCTTGGCAAAAAAGGACGTAAAAAAAAAATTTCTAGGTAGATATAGATACCCAAACATGCCTAGGCACATCTACTGTAGTAATCTAGATCTATGTTGTTTTTTTTGTTTTTGTTTTTTTTTTGTTCAATTTTCACAAAGGTGATGCAAAGGTAGTCTTTTAAAAACAAAAAATTGGTTGTATTTGCATTGTAATTATTTTATATTTTAGTATCAATCAAATAAAAATGACATAATTACCAAACTTTTAGGAAAATATAATATTAATTTAAGGTTTCTTCTAAGTAGAACCTTCCTACCTAAGCAACATGATTTAAAAGGTTCTTTCAAATTTATTTAAATATTTTAATGCCTCTTCACCAACGTGATTCTTTAGTCACTTCCTTGTTAAGGCAGAAAAGAACCAGTTTCTCTGAACATTGTACTGCTGACGTTATTTGTGTGAACAAGACACCTTGATAAACTTGAGGATGATCTTAGGACAACAAGCCCATTACAAACTTGCATGGTCTACTACACCTTTTCTCAAGTTGTGGGGGGCACCCCAAAGGAGAGTGGGACATTTTCTCATGGGAGGCACAGCATGCTGCCCAATGGGGAGGGGGCAAAGCATTTCAAATTATTTTACAAGGCTAAAATTTAAAAGTTGTAGTATTTTCATTGTAGTTATCAATGAACTTTTTAATATTAACCCACTAAAATGACATTATTATCAAGGTTTAAAAATTTAAAATATTGTAAGCATAAAGACTTTATATCATCGGCTTATTAAGGACCTTTTGAAATGGCTATGACCATTTTCGTGACAAGCATTAACAGCAATATCGATTTAAAAACTTTTTGAAGAAGACATCTCAGAACTTTTCTGCTTACATGATTCTTCTTGATTGGTCAGAATTGTCAAAATTCTCTCAATCAATTGTTTAAAAACATTGAGTTAAAATCCTTTGTTTGACAAAAACTAAAAAGTTCGCTGCAGGCTTCTTACTTAAACACGAAGTGTATCTTAACACTAATTGTTAAAACGTACATGCACTATATGTATCTCAAACTTTCTTTGCATAATAGTTTTGGTCAAAGCTGCCACCTTCTTTATTAGAATTAATTTGAGCGATTGCTTTTACTAGGATGAATAGTGCTCTCAAATTCCAAGAAAATACTTCATTTTTGGAATGTCAGAAACACATGTACCGGAGGCTCAAAATTGGAACCAGTGAAATCTGCCCATGTGGAGTATCACCAGAGAATGCCGACCATGTCCTCCAAAACTGCTCTCTTTACCAAGAGGCCTGTATAAGACACTGGCCCCAAAACGCCCCAATAGAAAGAAAGAAAACTATATGGAGAGCTCCCTGATTTGGAAACCACTCCGCATTGCATCTCATATATTGGTCTAGTCATCTGAACACTCCAACATAACAATGAGAATGAAGAAGAAGAAGGAATGTCAGACTCCATAATACTTTAACATTGACATGGCTCTTCTTACTATAGTAAAAAAAATGTGTCGTAGATGTCAGAGAAAGAATTTATGAAGCTAAGAACACTAATGGCGCTTCCCCAGAGTATATCGCTGGATACAGAGGGAACCTGATGCTTCTCTAATAACTATCTTCCAAAAAAAATTTGTTGTTGTTATACAAAACACTTTTAAATAATCTACAAAGCACAATTTTTTAAAAATAAAAAGACTTTACATTTAGCCGGGCACCAACAGTAAAAGTTTGAGAAACACTCCCATGCTTTCTTAATTTAATTCTATGTGACTTGCAATCTTCTTATTAGGAGAAATAGTAGAAGCAAGATTTAAGGAGAATGAGTTTCAGAAACTAGGAAATGTTTAAAAGCGCTTGGCGCCTGGGGGCTTCGACAGGACACCGCTGTGGGGGCTTTAAGTGCTCCCCCCAGACCTAGGGGACTAAGGAAAACATACATTTTATGTTCATGTTCAAGTCATGTTAAGTCTGTTTCTAATTTTAATAAACATACATTGCGTAAAAGTCAAACAATCGGATTTTATAATAAAATCGACAGTCATTTTACATAAAATTTGTGTAACAATCAATGAAAGTAGGTAATCAGCTCAGTTTGTTGGTTCATCAAAAATAACAAAAAAATGATTGTGTTTATTAAAAAAAAAGTTGTTGTTAGAGAGGGAGTGACACCCTGAGCTAACCACACCAGGTGGCAACGACCCTAGTGACGCCACTGTTTGTAACTTTATGTAGCTTATTCACTTAGGGGTCCATTGGCAAACTTTGACTATATTAGTATATATATATATAGGGGTCCCCAAGTAAAGAACATCAGGAACCAATTGCCTAGACTCTTCTAGACTGACTTGAATCTAGATCTAGAATGTACTTAAAATTAATTATCTATAGTCTTTAATTATAAGATCTATAATAATATAATAAGACGCTTTTGTAGATCTATTGGCTATCTTTTATATAAACATATAAAATATTTTAATTGGTCATTGTATTTATATTATATGCAATTGTTTAAAATTTCAGGATACCACCATTTGGAAGACCACCAATGAATAGATTTGGCGGTCCCATCGGTGGCCCCCCAAGAGGACCTCCTATGGGCATGCGAGGACCCCCTATGGGCATGCGAGGACCACCAGGCATGAGAGGCCCACCTAGAGGCCCACCATTTGGCAGACCTCCTTTTGATCCTAATTTTGGTCCTCCAGGAATGGGTCCAAATCAAGGAATGCAAGGACCGGGAATGAATGGCCCCATGATGGGAGGACCACCTGGTATGGGACCTAGAGGGCCTAATATGGGGCCCAGTGGACCTGGTATGGGTCCTACTGGTATGCCACCAGGAATGGGTCCACAAGGAATGGTAAGTATAAAATTCTGTTTATAAAATAATTTTGCAGTTCGTGATACCATAATCAATATTTTATGACAACGACCATTTCTTGCTTGATGTTGGATAAATTAATTTTCGTGCATTCACCATGTTTAATTTTCAGAACATGAATTCAAATAAAGTAAGTTATTACAATATATATGTTCCGTGCATTGAAATTTTTATTTTTTTTTATTCATATTTTGAATTTTTTAAAAATGGCTTAAAAGTTAAAACTCTATGATGTTTTTGGAGGGTTTTTTTTTTTTTTTTTTTTTTTTGTTATTTTTATTTATATTATAAATAACAGCCATCTATATTCTAAGATGAATTTTAATGTTTGTCATAGTAAAAAATAGAACTGTATTGCTTTTATTTTTATTTAAATAAAAGATTATTTGAAGAGTTAATGTAAAACAAAATGTTTATTCTATATAATTTCATTGATAAAATTGTATAATATATTGTACTATCTGATTTACTGAAGCAGGTGGAAAATGATCTATCTATTGCTTATTCAATAAAAAACAACTATTTACTTCACTTTCAAGCTTGATACTTGAAATAGCAAAAGCCTGATTTATAGAAACTTTGGATTTTGGGCTGGATTTTCACTGGTCAACAATGCTTTATAAATTTTGATGAGAGAATGAATCGTGAACATGATTTGTTTCACCCTTGTTAACTACTATTCAGAGAAATTATATAAATAGACTCACTGGTTTTTACTATATAAAATTAAATTTAAAAAATCAACTTAGCAAAATTCCTTTTTTTTTACATGACAAAGTAAAAGCCACAAAAAAAAGTTGATGGTTCTATGAAATTCATGTTATGAGTTGAATGATTAAATTTATTGTTTGATCATAATTCATTTAAGCTTTGTGTATTTTTGTCAATTTTATTTCAGTATTGTTTTTAAAAAAAATTGCTCACATTAAAAATTATTTTTTTTTACAATTGCTTTTCCTTACAGAGGCCCATGATGCCTCCACCTACCTTTCCACCTCCCAATTTTTCAATGCCACCTCCAGGATTTTCCAATGGAATGCCACCTGGTATGATGGGTGGAATGAATATGCCACCCCCAATGCAACACCCTCCTCTTGACCCAACTACGCAAGACATTTGGATTGAAACCAAGTCACCAGAGGGCAAGGTACTTTAGTGTTAGCTTTATTTTTTTGTCATTTGATTGTACAGATTCATAATTCACTAGAAGTTTACTCTTTAACTATCATTCTTGTTGTGAGTTTGTTACTAATAATTACTAATTCAAATTTTTTTTAAAAAGAAAAGTGTTGTTTTTTTTAAAGAAAAGTGTAAACATTTTTTTTTATTAATTTAAAAAAAAAAACACATTTAAACGCACAATTCCATATTGTTTAGTTTTTACTTAGAATAATAATATAAAAAAAAACAATTGATATTTTAAAATGTGTTTATTTTTTTTTTTAAATCTTACAATTCAGTGTATTTTTGAATGGCAAAGAATCTTCTAAGTCTGAATACACAATTAAATGTTTTATTTAAAACTTGTTTTAGACCTACTACTATAGTGCTCGCACCAGAGAGGCAGCTTGGAGTAAGCCTGAAAATGCCAGAATTGTGACTCAGTCTGAGTGGGAAGCTTATCAAACTAGTCAGGCTCAAATGCAAGGTCTACCTGGAGGTCCTTCTACTGCAGCTCAGGCTGCTGTAGCTCAAGGTTATACATCACAATTCATTTGTCTTGATTTTATAGGGATTAAAGAGGATTCATAGTATGCATTTGAAGTCTAGAGACATACCATATCAACTTACATTTTGGGCATGAAAATACAATTTTCATATTAGATTTTACAAGGATGTGACATTTTTTTTAAAGATTTTATTTCATTAATTTTTTATTTTTTTTATTTGTTAGTATAAATAAAGCTTTTTTAAATTATTTATTTGTTAATATAGATAAAGCGTTTAAAATACACTTTGACTCAACCAACGGTTTTATAATTCCATTTATAGCCCAGGCAGCCTCTCAGCAGCTACAGAACACAGATCAATCAGGACCACCAAATGCAGGTAAAATATATTAAGAGCTAAGTAAAGGAAATTCGTTAGTATTTATGTGCTGTCTGTTCGTCAGTCTTTTTACATTTAGCTCTCAAAAACTAAAAGGACTATTAAAATCTAAACTCATTATTCTATTCATTAATTTCATTATTGAATTTATTGCAATCATCTAACAAAATATTTCTTTTGTTTGAAAAATCGGACTGCCCATAACAATTTTTTTTTTTTCAAATTGTTTTAAAATTGGTTTATATATGAATGTGCATAATATACATTCTTAATTTTTTTAAAATAAATAGGACTAAAAGTAGCTTTTGTGCTTATTTGGATAATAATGGTAATGTTAAGGTTTCAGTAGTGCGTTTATTTTATTTTATTTTATTTTTTTTTTTACTTTGGAAAGCACATCATTTTGTTTTTAAAATTAAGCATGCATATTGGATGCACATATATATCAACAATTTTTTTAAATAAATGGAAAAAAAAAGCTTATTGTGCTATTCAATAGCAGATTAGGATCTTATTGGCAACTCTAAGAAGATTTCGAAAGAATTTGGCAAACAATGCTAATTTTTCTTGTCTAAAAACAGTGAATGATAATAGCTGTCCCACATACTTAATTCAAGGTCACCATTGTGAAAGCAAGTGTGAATTTGTGACATGATATGTGAATACACCTGACCACTGGGACCAACCACTACATTGTTGAACATTTGTCGCTCACCATGTTTTTATTATAATTTGGTCAAAACTAACAGGATAATATTAATTTATAGAATCAATAGTTGTGATTTTAAATAGCTCTTGTCCACCTCCTAACTGTTCAATAACGTGTTTAAAAAATGTGTTAATCAACAATAATTTAGCAGATTTATCAAATTGTTAGATTGAATGTACTGTTAATAATGAAGCATATTAAGTTTAAATTATTGTTTTTATCTCTCTACATTTGACAAAACTGTTTTATTTCAGTTCCTCCTCAAACTTTTAATCCTGGTTTGTTGCCACCTGGATTCACTAATCCTTTTATGCAACATCATATGGCTTCTGGAAATATGGACATGAAAGATTCATCTTCTGTACAAAAAATTCCATCAGCGCAAGTATGAAATAAAAAAAACAAACTAAGAACATTTAAATGATTTACCAACATCTATAAACTTTTACCCTTATACTGAAATAATAAAAAAGAATTTAGTTGGTCATTTATATATCCCCCCCCTCGCCCCCCCCCCCCCTTTTTTTTTTAAAAAACATTTTTTTATATTTATAAAGAATATGTTTTTCAATAAGTTGGTAAAACTGTTGGTTTTTCAATTATGGATTGCAAATCAACAATTGTTCACTTTCAGCTTCCAGCCAAACCACCAGAGGTGAGTGAGTGGACAGAACACAAAAATACTGATGGGAAGAGTTATTACTATAACTCACGAACGTCTGAGTCTGTTTGGGAGAAGCCTCAAGTTCTTAAAGATTGGGAAGGTAAAAAATATTGTAGGAAGAACTAAATAGTATAAATCACTCCTCAAATGTTTAAATTTATTCAGGTTAAACATTTTCATGTTTAGTATCACACATATTTTAATGTTAATTTTTTAATTAGATACACTAAGAAAACATTTTGTATTTCTTCTTATGTTATGCACCATTTATTTGATCAATATCAGCAAAACTTGAGCAGTTACAGAATTCAGGTAGTCAACAAAGTACTTTACCAACACAACAACGACAGCCAGAAGTTTCAAAAGTGGATACTGCTGAAAGTTCTGAAGAGTCTGATAAAGAAGATGAAGAGGTAGAAAATAAAAAACTTAGTGTGACTAGAAAGATAGTCCAAAAAACGAGATTTTAGTATGATTAACTGGTACATTTGTAAATTTAGAAAATATAATTTAATATTCCCAATATAAACTTTCTTAGAAAATGTATACTTTTGTAGGCATTAACCCAAAAACTTTCTTGTTGTTTTTTCCTTTTATATATTTCTTCTTTTTTTTTTCCCCATGACGTCACAAATAAATAGCATTTTTGTCCCTTATTTTTTTATAGTAATATATATTAGTTTTAACCACTTGCTTCGATACTTATGAATATTGTTTAACTTTAAAATATTTTCCACAAAAGAGGCATCAAGCTATTTCTGGAAAGAAAGTCACCTAAACAATCTTTCTTCTCAAGCAATATCCATTGAAATATATTATTAATTTTTTTTTTATCAATTTCTGTTACAGATATTAAATTTACATTTAAATTAACTAGATTTTAGCATTGGATCAGATTATTATTTACTGGTACTAAAAAATTAATTATTCTTTTTTTATCTTTTTGTTTAAATTATTTGTCATATTTATAAATGCTTAAAAATCATCAGGAAAAAAAAGAAAAACTAGAGGAAATGACAGAAGAGCAAAAAGCAGCTGAGAAATCAAGACCTGTTTCTAGTACTCCTGTTCCTGGAACACCTTGGTATTATTTGATTGTTTATTGTCATAGAAAAAATAGTTTGTTTTTAATAAAGGTAATTTATTATGTAGACCAAAAATCAATCAGTAACCTGTAAATGTTGATACATCATTTTTTAAGTGATTTTTCCTTATTATGTAGAGCATCATGTATTTAACAATTTATGACTGTATGTATAAATAAATTGAAATATCCTGTTAACATAAAAAAAAATGTGCTTATACATTTAATTTTCATTTCACCAAAGCCCACTAAAACAATAATAGTGCTAACTAATATTTTGGATAAGAAAAAAAGGATCATGTATTAAAATTTTTATTATTGTGTCTCAAGTTAGATTCTTGTAGCATGAAAATAAGTGAGTGGAAATATCTATAATTGTTCATAAAAAAATATTTGGCTCATTGGGTTACATACAAGTATTAGCTCAGTCATTATTCATGTTTCAAAGTATCTTCTTTAAGGTGTGTTGTTTGGACTGGGGATGGCCGTTGTTTCTTCTACAATCCAAGCCAACGACTGTCAGTTTGGGAAAAGCCAGAAGATCTTCAAAATCGACCAGATGTGGATAAATTACTGGCCTCAAAGCCTGATTCTAAAGTTGGTAAGCAAGGTGATGTTAGTACATGCTAGTATTTCAATATATAAACTCTCTTCAAATGAACTTTACAAATTAAAAAGGTTTTGCTGGTAAAGACAATCCTTAAGGCAATGTACCTTGAAGTGTTTTCCAGTGGAAAAGCTATTTATATTTTAACATGAATACTTTTTTTGTGTGGAAATGTGCTCCGTTTCATACTCTCATAAAGATTTGAACTGTTGTGCTAAAAATAATGTTTTGACTTTTCTAGAGAAAAAGAAGGAGGAGGAAGAAGACGAACCACCAGCTAAGAAGAAAAAGTATGCTACCCTTTTAAGATAAGCTTGCTTAAACACAGATACACAAGAAAAAACTTTATATTTTGATTTGATTTTGTCAATTTTTTTTTGACTGTTTGAACCTTATAATATATTTTTTTGTTTGTATAAACCAGACCTGAACCTGAGCCTAAAGAGGAGAAGAAAGAATCAGTTCCAAAGCAAATAGATGTTGGCAAAGAGGCTGCTATTGAAGCTGAAGTACAAGCTGCTCGACAGAGAGCCATTGTACCCTTGGAGATAAGGATGAAACAGTTCAGAGACATGCTGGCTGAAAAGGAAGTAAGTCTGACTATTACAAAATATTTCTCCCTTAAGAATATTTTGGATTACTAACTGTATAGTTTGTCAGATAATTCTGCCACAATTATTAAAAGAGATGATTTCATTATGAATTTAAATAATTTGAAACTCAGTAATATAAAGTTAATTACATTTGAAAAAGATCACTTTAAACTTCTCCTTTCGAATGTGCTAAATTATTACAGGTCTCTGCATTTTCTACATGGGAAAAAGAACTTCATAAAATTGTGTTTGATCAGCGCTATCTCTTACTCACCTCTCGAGAGCGTAAGCAAGTATTTGAGCAATATGTTAAGGAAAGAGCAGAAGAGGAGCGTCGTGAAAAACACAGGAGGATTAAAGAAAAGAAAGAGGCCTTTAGACAGCTTATGGAGGAGAGTAAATTACATGGAAAGTAAGTACATACTTTATAGAGATTGGTAAGTTACTTTGAATGATAAATATATAATTCAGTAACTAGCCTTTTTTATTTTCTCTCTCAAATTGAAGGTCATCATTCAGTGATTTTGCTGCTAAATATGGAAAAGATGAACGTTTTAAAAGCATCGACAAAATGCGCGAGAGAGAGTCCATGTTTTTGGATTTTGTTAGTGAAGTAAGAAAAAGAGAAAAGGAAGAAAAGTCAGTACTAAAAGAAAAGGTAATTAATGTAAATTTTAGATAGAACAAAAAAAAAACACAAAGGAAGTCTTCTGAAAAAACGAAAGGGTTTCCAAATTTTACAATACATATACATTTTTTTTTTGTACATCAACAATTTTTGTAAGTAAAGAAAAAATATCTGGTTCAAACCCCTTTTTTTTTTCAGAGGATTTATCTTACAGCTAACTTGTATGTATTTTGTTTAAATAATCAAATATATCATTTTGATATTGACAATAATAAAGTAAATTTTTTTTTAGAATTAAAAAAAAAAACACACCAAAATGATAGTTAATATATTCACGATTACAAAAGTGATATATTTGATTATGGGGGAATAACCTAAAAAAGCAACTTATATAAATATTCAAGAAGGCTTTAAATGCTTTCCTAATGTACCTTAGAAAATCCTGTGGAATTAAGTCATTTTGATTTTAGCATTTAATTTTGTTGAAACAAAATACATAAAGAAATGGCTGCTATACTTTTTTTTTTTAATTCCATTTGAAAGATTGTTAAAAAAAAAGTTTTTTCCTGAGATATGTAAGTAATCTTGGGAAGCTGATAAATCAGCACTACTGATTTCTTCTATATATTTAATGTCTGAAATCGTTCTGTTTCGTGTCTGTCTTCTATCGATTAAACATTATTAGACACAAAATGTTATTAATAAATATGTTACAAAGAACTGTCATTGATATTTACATTTTCAGCGCAAGGGTTTTCAATATAAATATTGATTTATTTTATTTAGCATTATCATAATTTACGTTTTTCATTTACCAATGTATATTATTATATAAAGTATATCATTTAATATATTGTGAATATTATATTTAATTCTTTTAATAAACATTGTCATACAAGATCATACAAGATCATATATTTTTCTTTGACATCAAATGCTCATTTTTCTTTTAATAAACAATTTTTCTCCACAGTTTTCTGTAATTTAAATTTATTTTTCAAGATTGCAATATTAGTTTTAATGATATAGATACGTATGAGTGCAATAGATAGTGATGTTTTTTCATTTTTAAATTGTGGTCAAATTTTATTAGGATATAACTTGCTATTGTCTGTAAAATGACTTTTTATTTCAGCTTTCTACCCTTTGTAAGTTGTCTAAGTTGGCAAATGATTACTTTGAATAGCTACATTGTTGATGAGATATAGTAACACTGTGAAAACTAGCCATATTCTGTGCTTAATTCATTATTGAACATTATAAATTTAGATTTGAAAAATTTAAAGATTTTCTCATTCATTAAATTAAGGCTTTAGCTCTTAGTTTTACTTAATTGATAATGATGCCCTGTTAAATTTATATTTGTTTTTAATAGCTTAAGGTGTTAATATTTATAAAATTTGTTAAAAATAAACATCCATTTTTTTGTCTAATTTTTTAACTAAAAATGATTTCAGCTCATTAGTGTTATTTCTTGATAGTTTATAGTTTAATCTATATAGCAAAGTAAATAAATATAGATAATATAATCTTTATTGATCTGAGCTGATTTAAAATGAAAACATTTTTGAATGCTGTATTTTGTTAAGAGTCGATTATTTTTAGCTGATATTCTAATGCTATTAAACTTTGTGTTCCTCCCATGGAAAGAAGAGGAAGGTTACTTCAGGAAGCTGTAGACAGCATGGTTGATAGGACTGATGGTCAGTTGCCAGTGCAATTTGACCCTGATGTGGAAAGCCTTTGTGGTGGTCTAACCTGGTATATAGATCCAATACTTTTATGTACTTACTTTTCATTCTTTCCTGACATTATTTCTTATTGATCCATCTGTCTCTTCTTACTTAGATTCTTTCCTAAGAATTTATAATTGTACATTTTAAGTCAAGGATTATGCACTGGAGATCAAAGTCAATAGCAAGGCTTTACTTATTGAAATCTAGTTGATCTCATGATCACTCACTATACATTTAACTATTTTATATTTTACTATTTGAACAAATTAAAATATCCCATTTTCTTTTCTCCCTTGCTGTTGATTTATTGTTGCCATCCTTAATTTACTAACTGCTTTTAACTGTTTGGCACTCTTTCAAAGTATTTGTAAAAGAAAAAAAAAGCTGTGGCTTCTACATTTTATTGTGCATAAACTTGTAAAATTTTTCTTTCAGGAATTGGACTAAAACTTTGAATACCATTGTGAAAGAATGTGTTTTGATTGAAATTAGTAAATGAGATGGCAACTCTCTGGTGCATAATGAGAGTATTGTCTTGTGCCATTTCATTGGATTCATTTACCAATATTACATTGCATAAATTGTGTGTTTATGGCAAACAAATCAATACATTTTGTTGGGTGGTATCACACAATAGAAACATAACAGAAATTAAACTTTGTGATGCTTCAAATTTTCTTGACATTTTCCACAAAAGAGAAATAAAGGAATGTGTTTCTAAATGTTTATTTATTTATTATGTAAATGTTGATGATTATTTAGGTGTTTCAGTTATTTTATATTATAATTGTTGCCTCATAGAAATAAAATGTTGAACTGATAACATATCTAGTACTTTCAATTTGATTTAACTATGGAACTCTCTTTTTAAGGTTAAAATTTAACGATTTATAACGTAAATTTTTAAAAAATGTTTTTGTACAGTATTTCTTTCTTTGACCATTGAATTTTGTGATGTCTGCTATTGATTGCTTGCATTCATTTTCTGAAGCTTTATATTTCTTGCATTTTGTTTCAGCTGAAGGCAGACTTCTTGAAACTGCTCAAAGAAACATCAGGAATTGAACGAAACTCGAGGTGGAGCGACATTAAAAAGAAAATTAACAATGATCCACGTTACGAAGCAGTTGATAGTAGTTCTAGAAGAGAGGACTGGTTCAAAGACTATGTCAAAACTCTAGATGAGGTACGTAATGCTAACAGTGATGAAGTCGGTAAACTTGATGTCTAACTATAAGCAAAATGATGAAAATGTAGATTTAGAAAAAGGAAAAAACTAACCAATTGAAAGGACCAAGTGGCCAAATGGTTGTGATTATTTTAGGCTGTCCAAACTTTTTTTGGTCCTGTTGGCATAGGATTTCTTATTTTATTGTAGGTCTTGAACAAGTCGCTGGTTAATTACTCATTATGTGTGTGCCCTAGGGGTGCAACAGCATTTGGTAAATGTGCTGACCTCAAAGCTTCCAGGTACGCCATTGGCTGGAGAAACAAGTGAACTTTTCTTGACTTGCATCATGGATCAGTGGAGTTTTTGTTTACTTACAACCAACTTTTAAAAAAATCTTTCTCAGAGACTACTACAAGTAAAATTGTGGATTTTTATCATTATTAGAAATTGATTCAGAAAATTATTTTACTTAATAATATTTTTCAGATTTAATAATCATTCCATGTGCCATCAAAACATTAAGAAAATGAAAAAATATTTATTTCATATCTAAAATGAGTAATAAAGTAAAAAAAAAAATTAAGTTCTCCTTTTAGACCTTGCTATTTATGGGGCAGATGATTTAAAGGTCATCTTTTTTCTGTAGCCCACTGTTGATAGGGTTATCATGTGGCCAGCATTAGGATCAACCACCTTTACTTTCCCCAGCTAATGTTAGTTACCTTTAAAGCTGGGTGGACCATAAAGTGCCATAAAAATCCCGAAATTAAAAATCGAAGTTTTGAACCTGGGATCCCTTGGTTCAGAAGCCAAGTGTCAAGAAGAAATGAAGAAACTTATAGTGAATAAAATAAATGAGAAATGGACAAGCTCTCATCCGAATCACAAGAAAGCTATCTTGACAAGATCGTCTAGTCTTTCGACTCAGGACTGGACACAACAGAATGCTCAAAGCTCAAAATTGGAACAAGTGAAATCTGCCCATTTAGAGTGTCACCAGAGAATGCTGACAATATCTTTCAAAACTGCACTCTTTACCAATAGGCCTGAACAAGACACTGGTCCCAAAACACCCCAATAAAAAACTATTTGGAGAGCTCTCTGATTTGGAAACCACTGTGCAGTTCATCTCATATATTGGTCTAGTCATCTGATTGCCCCAACATAAAAATGAGAATGAAGAAGGAGAAGCAGCCAAGTGCTTTACCACTCAGCTTTACTCGCAGAAGAGTATTTTTAAGAAAATAATTCCCCAAAGTATACTAATTATGCCTTGTAAGAGTAATTTTTTACTATCTTTTCAAACTTGTTATATGTCTGTTTATTTGCAGGCTATTTCAGAAGATGAAGAACGCAGGGAAAGGGAAAAACAAGAGAGAATAGAAGCTAGCATCAAGAAAAGAGAAGAGGAAGTCAAACAGTCTTTGTCTTCTTCTTTAAGGGAAAGAGATAAGGAACGTGAACAGCATAAAAAGGATGAAGCTATTCAACATTTCAATGCTCTACTTTCTGATTTGGTAAACAAATGGTCTTTATAATAGTCTTTAACACTTGGAAAACTCTGGTTTCAATTATTAATAATTGAATTCAGTTGATATCTAATATGAATGTCCTTTGTATTTTAGGTGAGAAATAATGAAGTGACTTGGAGAGATACTCGTAAGCAACTCCGCAAAGATCATAGATGGGAGCTGACTGACTCCTTGGAGCGTGAAGAAAAAGAGAAATTGTTTGAAGCTCACATTGAAGGACTTTATAAAAGAAATCGTGTCATGTTCCATTCCTTGCTGGATGAAACTGAGGTGCCTATTTTCTTCATTATCACAACTCATTTTAGACATTTTGAAGATTAGGAAAGTTAAACATAATTTAAGTTGTAGTTGATATAATTTCCTAATAATTTTCTCCAGATTTCACTAACATCTACTTGGAAGGAAGTGAAAAAACAAATTAAAGAAGATCCAAGGTACAGCAAGTTTTCCTCCAGTGACCGTGTAAGTGTAGTAACCTTACCTCTTTCTTTTTAAGTCATCTTTACTTTTTGTTTTTTAAATTATCAATGAGACAGGAAAAAATAATTCACCCACGAAGCCCATAAACAATATTTCAACCAATTTTTTTTCAATTTTACTTGTATGAACATTGTGTTTGAATTATTGTAACGGTAATTTCATCTAGGCAGTTGAGCTTAAAATAAGTATGTATATAAATATTAGCTTTTTTTTTTCTGTTTAGAAACGAGAGAAAGAATTCACAGAGTATATGCATGAAAAGTTTGTCAATGCCAAAGCAGATTTCCGTGAATTGTTAAGGGAAACAAAAGTCATTACTTATAAGTAAGTATCTCCATTGACCTTTTTTTTTAATAGTACATATCACTATATTAGAAAACTAAATTTTAAAGAAATAATATGTGGCATTTTTATTCTCTTATAGAACTAAAAAAATTCTTGAAGAAACTGAAGGACATCTTGAAGATATTGAAAAAGTTTTAGAGGTAAGTTGACTTAGTGCTCTTGTATTGGCCTAATTTTTCTATTACTTGTTCAAACAAACCAAAAATGAATTAATTACAGGTTAGGCTGTAATCTCATTAAGTTAGCAGTAGGGGATGTTTTATTATTTTGTGTGACATTTGTATTTGTAGAATGACAAGCGTTACCTGACACTAGAGTGTGTGCCAGAAGAGCGTAAAAAGATATTGCTTTCTCACATTGATGAATTAGCCCAGAAGGGTCCGCCTCCACCACCAACAGCATCTGCACCTTCCCATAGAGGAATCAAATAAATGGAGTATCTTAGGAGCTTTTTGAAAACTTTCTTAAAATCTTGTTGCCAACATAAACAATTTTAAATATTTTTTTTTCTAGCCATTTGTGTTGAATTGATTGGATTGATACTAAAGTGTGAAATATTTTAATGAATTACATTCATGGACAAATCTTGTTTCCAAATGTATAGCCATATTTTAAATAAGGTGACATACAATTCTTTCCCACTTCCCCATTTATTTTACACATTTATTTCTGTATAGATTTGTGTTGTTCATTTCATGACTAGAACTTGTGTTTGGGTAGGTATGTGGAACAGTTGTTAATATTTAACTTCATCACTGTGTTATACCTTTTATTGATCTGTCAGACACATTGGATGTTTATGTTGGAGAAATTTGAATAAAGCTTTGTTCAATATTTCATAGATGTTTGTCTTCTAAAAGGTCAATTTGTTTTAAAACATCATGGCATATAAATAACATAAGAGAATTTTCAAAAGAGCAAAGTAGGTTTGAATGGTTAAAAAAAATACTAATACACAACACTATTAAAAATCTGAGAGAATGGTGGAATAGGTTTCTTCACCTAACAACAAAAATATGTTTATAAAGCAGTGGTTCTTACCACACTTTTGTATTGCTCTGAGATCTGGGTGCTATATTGAAGGCATTTAATACTTTCATCAAAGTTGCCTTCAATCCATGAGCATATGCTGGCAAGACTACAAATAACTAAAATAATATGACAATAAAGAAGCACTAATTACCATTCCACAACTGCGCTGGGTCAGACACTTATCCCACATGGGAGACAACTGCATGCCAAAGGTGAGCTTACAGGAGAATAGCCTCTGTAAGAGACAATTGGAGAGCTCTCACAAAGGCTGCATGACACACGAGACCACCCCCACCCCCCCCCCCCCCCCCCCAAAAAAAAAAACCCTCATTGAAGACGAGCACAGAAGACAACAGCTTTGTCTACACAAAATGCAGAAAAATATGCAGGCCATAATTGGGTTTGCATTGTCATGTGAAACACTGCACTCATCCTTTATCTTCGTAATCGAAGACATTGCCATTATTATTATTATTAAAAATCAGGGAGGAGACATGGTGGCTGAGCTGTAAGGTTTTGGCTCCCAGGTTGGAAATCGATTTTTAATTTCGGGATCTTTGGGCACTTCTTAAACCACGCAGCTCTAATGGGTACCTGACAATAGTTGGGGTAAAACACGTAAAGGCGGTTGGTCGTTGTACTGGTCCCATGACACCCTTGTTAACTGTGGGCCACAGAAACAGATGACATTTACATCATCTGGCCTATAAATCACAAGGTCTGAAAGGGGAACTTCCAATAAATCAGGGAAACACTATATAACTGGCAATTATTTTTTTTTTTCATTTTAGGTATATTTTTCATGTTCTGGTAAATTAACACAAACAGAATACATAATCCATTCATAATTTGAGCTCAAGGCTCCAATTCAGTTGAGATTCTAGAAGTGCATAGCATCTGAGGAAAGTTAAAAGCCTGTCTTCATATATTAACTTATTATGTGCTAGAGTTTTTTTTTTATTTTGTCTCATCACATTTATTATTATTATTTCAAACCGGATCTACAGAGTACCGTAGAACAGTGATGCCCTAATACGGCAATCAGGCCAGAACCGGACCACGATGTGATTCCATCTGGATCGCCGAAATGTCAGCACAAAGTGTAGAAAATCCCCCTTTATTTAAAAGGAAAAAAAAAAAGGCTGAAAAATTTATCTTTACCTACGTTAGGGGGTTAGGGCCCTCAATTTTTCTTTGAGGATTGGTACCATGACATTTAATGCATTTATGAATGGAACTCTGAATGTAGAATCTACCAGGAAAAGATCTTAACTTTTTTTTTGTTGAGAAAAACAACATATAAATGGCATAATAGCACAAATATTATGACATTCTTGGTTTGAACCGCGAATAAAAGATTGTTACACTACGCTTAGAAATTGTTGGATTAATGGGAACATTTGCCAAAAAGAGACAAGAAAATGAGTCGATGGTAAAAGTAGCTACAATGTTGCTCATATTTTAAGTAGAGAAATGACGCCATTTTCCAACGCCTGAAAGATTTCAAATATCTCATTAATTAATGAAGCAATGTATCTACAGGTTTCTAATCAAATTGTTTCAGGTCAATTTCATTTTGTTTTTGTAGGCCTACTTTTTCGTTCATTTCGAAAATTAAAATGGCCCATAAGTCGAATTATGCAGGGCATCACTGCCGTAGATGATGTAAAGGTCATCTGTTGCTATGGCTGGCAGTTAAGGTTAACAAGAGTGCATGTGGCCAGCACAATGACCAACTGCCTTAAATTTCCTTGACACGTCAGGTTCCCATTCGAGTTTGGTGGACTTGGGGTGTCCTAAATTGTAAGTTACAGTCTTCACTGAGATTCAAGCCTGCGACCTCTTTGTTGAAAAGTCAAGCCCTTTACCACTCAGCCACAACATCTGAGAATAGTGGCTGCAATGAAATCTTTTTGTTGGGCTTTAAACCTTGGTAGGAAATGAGAAACAGGCACAGCATGTTGTATTATCATCTAAAATAAGAGTATGGAAATATCTTCATTGTCGAGGAGTGCATTTTCACATATTTCTTAACTAGATGAGAGAAGTGTAGAGATTATACTGAGAAAATGTATCTATTGTGTGGAGTCTCAGTTTGGCAGAGCGAGTTCTTTCTTAGTTCAGGCTGCAGTTGTCAACTTGCACACTTGTAGTAACTTGCATTACTTTCATATGTTGACTAGAAAAGTATGTTTTGTAACTTTTGGATGTTCCTTTATGCCAACAGTGGATGTCATTGAACAGCATTTGAACCCATCCATTATTATGACGGAAGTGCATAGCACAAGACCATTTAATAGTCCATTGTTAATTCTGATTATTACATTTAAAGCCAGTCATTCACAGATTCTGTTTAAAAATTTCTATAATTTGCATAATACAGACAAGTAAATAAGATTAATTGAGTCCTTTAATCAGAAATCGTAAGAGTTGTAACTTTTACTTATGCTTCTTCAATCTATATACCGGTACCATGTCCAAAAAAGTTAATTAAAGTGTCAAGGTAAACCTAACTTATACTGCAAACTTTTATGCCTTCTCATCAAATTTAAAAAATTCATTTTGCAAATAGAGCAACTAGATAAGGTTTAATAACCATCAAATTTATTTATTTAAGTGTAACTTTGTTAAGTATCTACGAAGTTAATTTCTGAATCAGCGTGCAAATTTCATTGGACATATTAAGTCCATACAAATAAAAGTGTTAAAAAACCAACAAGCAATGCTTATACCTTGTAAAAATGAAACCCAAATGGATTTTAAAATCTTCATTTAAAACATTAAACAATATTTGTATATATCGTCAGGTGAAGATATTCAGTGAACATAAATGGAATGAGTGATCAAAATGGGTGTAAAGCTTGCTAGCCAATAACAATACACGTGGAAGCTCAAAGTTAATAGCCACCAGTCAAACGTTTAAAATGTGCCAAATCTGAAATTGAAACCAACTGAGCTTAATAAAATTTTGATTTTGACAAAACAGAAAATATATTACATTTTAAATTTTTACAGTCATAAATGTATTGAGTGTGCTAGCTTGAAAAATGATAATACTGAATAAAAAACACAAGTATCCAAGTAAACATCTGTAATCGGTTTTTGTTTTTTTGACACGAGATAGAATCAATGTTCTCTTTTTTTAAATGCTGTACATATGACAATCAAGTAGAAATAGTTATTATGTCAAGGTCTGAAACTGGTAAAAAAAGATAGGAAATCACATTATTATTAAAATAAAAATGCATGGGTTAAGGCTTTTGTAAAGAACCCTAGTTTAACACGAGTGCAAAAAGTTATGTGAATAATTATTTGATTACTTGTTTTGCTATTTGCTTTAATAGTGAAAATTAAAAAATGTAAAATAGCAAACATAGAGAATGGCATTTTCAAAGTGTACTTTTTTTTAATTGCACAGAATTAAGATGTCATCTTGTTTTCTACATTTCATTTAAAGTTAAGCAAAGCAACAAAAAAACAACAACAACACAATTATAAAGTAGCAAAAAGAAAATAATTAAATATTATTGGTAATTCTCTGAAAATAAAGTTCAAAATCTGACATGAAGAATTTAAAAAATTGCAATATCATATTTGACATAATGCCAAGATTATGTAAATTATCCATAGATGTCAGGAAATGCAGAAATTAGGTATCCTTTCTTTCTAGCTATTCCAATAATTAGTCAATCATGAATACTCCCTTCCCCCACAGACACATTACTGTGCTGAAAACATACAGTGTAGTCTTATTACTTCAACGAAATCGGTTTATGTTTTTGAAATGCACCTGGCAATATGACTTAAATCCAACAAAATGAAACTCCTTATAATAAATTGTAGTGTACTACTTCTAATTCTTTTTCATAGCAACATTTTAAAGTATTTTTATATTATTTGATGCAAACAGATAAAGATTGCAGTACCAGTAGTTCCCACCACACCAGTGCACTTAGTCAACACTTTGGTTTAGTAAGGAAATGATTCTCATATTAATGTGACATCGAGTGTAACATATTGTCTACAGATTCTACTTTGAAAAAAATGTTGACAGGAAACACATAAACTTGTTTGCGTATCAATACCACTAAATTTAGCACAAAATGAATTGATTCTGTCGTTCCCCCTTTGAAGGGTGTTTCAATAAAAAAAAAATCTTTTAAAATAATTCATCCACAAAAAAAAAAAAAGAAAAATGAATAGCAAGTTATATACAATATTTACAATTACTTAATGTATGGCATGGACAAATTTTTTTTTTTTTAGAAAAAAGTATTTGATAATGTAATTGAAAAGTATATATCAAAAAGTTGAAACAATATATGACATAATCAATGACATCTAGACAAACAGATGTATCAATTAAGCCAGTATATATTTAGATATTACAAAAGTCTAAAGAAGAATTGAACTTGAAAGAAATATGTTGGATTTATTTGGTGTGGAAAGATGACGCTTACTATAAGCTATCCCAACAAGACCAACGTCTAATCTTTCGACTCAGGATCGGACATAACAGAATGCGACATCACATGTACCGGAAGCTCAAAATTGGAACCAGTGAAATCTGCCCATGTGGAGTAAGACCAGAGAATGCCGACCACGTCCTCCAAAACTGCTCTCTTTATCAAGAGGCCCATATAAGACACTGGCCCCAAAACACCCCAATAGAAAGAAAACTATATGGATTGGAAACCACACCGCAGTTCATCTCATGTATTGGTCTAGTCATCTGAACGCTCCAACATAACAATGAGAACAAAGAAGAAGAAATTTTGATGAGGAACACTAGGCTAGAGCTATAAAATGTCAACAAAACTGCATGGACAAATAGCAAAGAGGAATTGTCTTTTTCTTAAAGTTTGATAATAGCAATGAGGTCTAAATGATGTCCATTTTCATATGACTTATTCTCATGATTTTCAAACAAAAGGGCAGCTCAGTTTTTGAAAATTTTAGCTGGCATTGAAAATATATTTAGCATTCATAATCCAAAACATTCATTGCAGATGACTGGTTACGTAACCAAGAAATATCCTCAAAAAATTAACCACTACAAAATAATATGTCTATCCTAACATTTTATTATGCAACATAAAATAATCTACTATCATAATTTTTTTTTTAGCATAAACTCTCTAAATGGTCTGAAATTAAAACCCTGCCTGGTTTCCTCGCTTACCCTCTGCAAAAAGTTTGTGAAGGAACATCTGAAACTTTAAAAAAATGCCAAAATATACTTTTTTAAAAAATAATTTATTTGACTACTGACACCAGTCTAGTGAGATATGATAACTGCATTTTGCTTTTTACACTCAGTAAAACTTAAGTTTTAGAAATAAACTCCTTAAAACTACAGCACTTATGAGTATTAAATGATTAAATGTTTCTAATGAATTAACAATTACATCCTACTGCAAACTTTCTGGAAGGCATGGGATGACATTGCTCAAACTAGGGATCATTTGGAGCCTTTATTTTTGACCTACAAAGAAAAGTTTAAAGCATGCCAGAAGACAGAAGGCCAGGAATCCATCCTTTTACAAATATTCTTGTACTTGTAACTACATAACTCTTTAAAGAGCATTCATTAGACTCATTCACACACATACACTGCATGTAATGATAAATGAGAATGTCTTAGTGTATATACATCACTGTTAAAAAATAATGGAATGTATTTAGTTTATCAGGTTTCAACAATTTTGCTAACAAAATAAGGTAAAAGTACACAATGACAATGTCTCGCCATTAAACATTAAAAATAATCATGTCCAAACATTAGTGCAAAGCTTTGAAATTGGAAAAGTAATGATATAGATAGATGAAAACAAAAAGATTATAATTTAAATGAATACAACTATAACACAGAAAATACCTTATATATACAAATCTCATAACAAAGTGGCGTATAATATACTTTAGATCATAAACAAATTTTTTTTATTGCTGGTCGTTGCTATTTTTACTTTTGGCATTGATATTTCTTTCTGGGAACTTGTTATTCCTTCTTTTAAATGGTAATGAAGTATTAACTCCATTCACTTTCATTTGCAAAGACAAATTTTTATTAACATTATTTTCTACTTCATTTGAAATAACTTTGTCATTGCTGCTGATCTTTTGTCTTTGAAAACCAGATAATCTTGGGTTGCCTTGATAGCCTTGATCTTCAAATTTGATAGAACCTAATTTGAGCTCATCCTTATTTGGCTGTACTGCTCTGCTCATATTCCTAGTCATTTCTTGTTCATCTCCCTTTAAAAAGGATGGAATATTATCAATGTTTACATCAGTGTCTGTTCTTTTATTCTTTTCAAAAGAAACTGAGGTTAACTTAGGTTCACTCTCAAAGGCTTTCTCTGACTGCTGAAGGGAAGCAACAGTTATCTCCTCAACATCAGACTTCTGCTGCTCTTTCTTAACATTGAGATCTCTGTTTTGTATATTCAGGGGTTTAGTCTCAACTGTTATATTATTGACTTGGTCTTCAGGCAGCTCTTCATCTTTAGGATTTTTTTTTTCATTGCTAATTGGCAATCTTTCATTCTGAGGTTCACGAGCAGAGCTGGGTATGTTCAACTTAAGTGATGGCAAAGGATGACGTGGCCAGACATTGGGCTCTATTAATATTTTAACTTTTAATAAAATATCATCAATATCCTTTTTTCTTTCATCAATATTTTCTGCTATCCATTCATCAATTGTATCTTGTAAATAAATTTCTTGCATAGTGTTTTTAAAAACAGGAGCCAGTTTATTTATTCCAGAGAATTGTATAGTTAGAAGCTTGGCTAGTGATTTGAGTTGTCCTGGGTTAGAAAATTTGTGGGCAATTTGGTAATCTGATAACCAACCTTCAATTTTTGACTTTGTTTTGATTTGTGTGTAGCCATAAAATTCTTGCATAGCATGATATAAAACACTTCCAGGAAATCTGTGGGTAAAAACATTTAAAAAAAAATGATTTAATATAACAAAAATGATAAAGCCACATGTAAATGTATCAAGACTAAGTATTGGTACATAGAAAACATAACACAGAAACATTGATTATCTTCAGTTCTAAAAGAATTTTTACTTATGCAAATATTGGGTAGAGTAAGAGTGGCAATTTATGGAAAGCCAACTTGGACTAAATTAACAGCCCAATATATAATCTAAAAGGATTAATAAATAAGGAGTTTTAAATAGAAATAGCAGAATAAAACTATTTATGACTTACAAAATTAAAGTGTTTTATTATTATTACTAAACAATCTCTACTTAAGCAGTAGAAAAGGTTTTCAACAATAAACTTTTTTTGTTATTAAAATGGTTATACAGTGGAAAAGAATAATGATAGAAATAACTACCTACCTGCAGTCTTGAGACACTTGAGCTAAATGTGACTTGGAATCAATGACAGGCAAATCTATTTCAATTAATCCATTACAATGTAACACATTACTGGCTGATCTATGATTAGCCTAGAACAAACAAAGCATAGTTTTACATTTTAAGTTACAGAATGATAGCAAGCCTCCTAAAATAAACACACTAATCACTAATCAAAGTGCTTATGAAAATAATTGGTCTAACAATTATCTATTGTTAGTTTCAAACTTTAAAGCTGCGACCTATTTCTCTATACAAAGTATAGAGGGGACTAATTCATCTTATACTACCACATCAGTCATATACAATTTCTTTCTCTTGTTCGATACCAAATAAAATAATAACCAAAAGTTAATTAACTAATTGGTTATTATTTTTTTGTTGATTCTTGTTTTGTCAGGTAAAAGAAATAAATGTGCAAAATTTTGACTTGATCCGAGATTGGGTGTGGGAGACAGAGTGAGATGATAAAGGGTTTGTAAAAAATTAAAAGCACCTAACCCTTAATCATGATTGACAATCAAGACGCAGCGTCTCACAGAACTTTCAGTTCTAAATTTAAGAAGAACTAGTCAACGTGACATAGTTGCATGCTGTATTGGGGTATAGGGCACTAAGTGTTATTGGCCTACCTCTGAAAGTCCAGCATTTGACATTGTAGCAAGACACACAGCTAAACTTGGTAAAGCCACTGGTAAAAGTTCACACAAAGTAGCAAAATGATCATATCGAGACCATCCAGTCAATGCTATACCTTGGAATCGCAGTCTGCGACTGTTTAGAGCAATAACTTCTAGCCAGCTGTGAATAAATTGATTTTAAATTTAGTAGGTTATATACCAAAGATATTAAAAAATACTGTTGGGTAGAATAAAACTCTTGTTTCAGTGAGCTGGTACCTTATTTAACCATTGTCCACAGAAATGAAAATTAAGGACTGTCTAATGGATCTGAAAGGTAACTTTATTTCTAAGAAATATTTATAATAACAATATATGTTACTTGTTTAGACCTAATTGCCACCCCTCTTTTTTTTTTTACTAAGTCAGGTAAAAGCAGCTTATAATTTGGAAAACCAGTAAGACAGGCATTGATAGTGTCTCTATAACCAGTAAGACAGGTATTGATAGTGTCTTTATAACCAGTAAGACAGGCATTGATAGTGTCTTTATAACCAGTAAGACAGGCATTGATAGTGTCTTTATAACCAGTAAGACAGGCATTGGTAGTGTCTTTATAATCTGAGTGTAGAACAACTCCACTTAAGTTTAAAAATAGCATCATTTTGATGTTAATTGTCTATTGTTATATTAATTGTGTTATTAATACAGACAGTGACAAATATTTTTGGCTGTGACTCCAGCAGTTATTTAATCCAGTCTAAAAAAAATTATTTTTTTAAAATGAAATTATGTTTTAAAATGTTACAAATTATTTCTGACGTACCAGTATCCTCTTATGTAATGAGAAATTTTATTTACCTGAAATGGTTTTGCAAATGAAACCAAGGTTCAGTGTAAAATTGTCGACTGCCTGTGGCACCTTTAAAAGCTGATGCAACCCAGACTGTTTTAAAGAGTGTTGAATATGTATCCCAAACAGACATATTCACTCTTTCTAACACATTAACTCCATAATACCAAACCATAATCTCAACTAAGGATGGCAGTTTGTAGGACTGAAAAGATAAAAAACCTAAAGTTCTAATAAAAGAATAGACCACTGTACTTTTTTTTTTGTTCAACAACGTTGAATTAAAAATGATGAAGTATGGTTTTGGTTGTGTAGGCTGAGGAGTTTCTAATGAAACCTTCAAGTGATCTGGTGTAACTCAAGTGAAACAAAAGGGAAGGTGTGAAACTTAAGGAGACTAACTGAAAGTCGTGAGTCAGTACTGACGTGTATTTGTAGTGAGTTAGAGTTTGTTTAAATTATCTCTCAAGTTGAATCTATATTTATAAATAAAAGTTATATTCAAGTTTGTTTAAAATGAACCTTGTTCAAAGTTACTTCATTAAGAATTTAATATGCCTACATTGGTTTAGTTGTATTAGCTGTCTGAAGCTACAAATCAGTAACCAAGCAACAACACTTTTATTGACAACATCTCAGCAATGAATGCTCCACTTTGCACGATTTACTAAGGTAATATGGGGTGTTTGAAAGTTTTCAAGTAAACCTTGGACTCTGAGAATACCACAGTTTTAAGACTCAAAGAGAGAATATCAATGTTGAGTCTACTTATCTATCAGCAATCTTTGAGACTTTTATTTCCACTCCATCTCAAGTGCAGTGCATAGAAACATTGAACTTTGATCAATCTTTTAATCAATCTTTTTATTATTTTTTTAATGCTTTAACAACTGTCCTTTTTCACCCCTTCTTGATACTACAATGTTAAACACATAATGGTCAAATTAATAAACAGCTTTAAGACCTAAGCATTAAAAAGTGAAAAATGTTTAGGCATTTTTCGCATGATTTGAGTGTTTACTAAAATAAATATTTCAAAGTGTGTTCCTGAGAAGCACCAAATGCATCAACACTTTGAGAAAAAAATAATTTCAAAAATTACAAAAGTAATATTATATTAGATTTGATTTCACATAACTTACCATAATGAGATTGCTTTGAATTTTTCTCAACTCATCGTCCCAAATGATCGGCATTACTTTCCTTTGGTTAGCTAAGCCTAACTCTTTAACTATGTTGGCCACTTTGGAAACATGTTTTAAATAGAGTGAATCTCTGTCAAAGTCTTTCATTAAAGTACTAGCACCAAGACCCAATTCATACACTTCATCACAGCCAATGTGTAAGTGGGTGGCATCAGGATGAGCATCCAGTACCTAATGAAAAGGTTCAAGTGAAATGTTTAAAAAAAACTCAAAAAAAGTCATCTTACAAAAAGGGCAGAGTTAAAGAAATAATTAGTAGGCAGGGATGATAGTGTGTGTGAATGTGTGGTTAAATTTTATCAGTGTGGGCTGGTCACTATACGTGTGTGTGAGTAGATATGTGAGATATGATTGTGTGTTATTATGTTAAGAGAAAAAGTTGCATGTATTCCCAATGCAGAGATCTTTTTTCATAACCTAATACAATTACAGCACAGCCTGGATCAATGGTGTGAAAAAACAATTTATTATACAATTTAATAAATTAGGAAAACTGTAACATGAAAGTCTTGTGCAGCCTTCTTATCTGATTAAAAGAAGCTCCTTTTATTCCATCTTTTTAACTGTTAACTTTCAATACTTCTATCCAGGGCCGTCGCGAGTGTTGTTGCCGCCTGCGTGCCAAATAAAACGAATGCCGCCCCCCCTTTTTTTTCTACAAAAACAAATGTATTACGACTGAGCTGGACACCATACCAAAAGCACCAATTAATTTAAATCCATATTTGTAGATCATACCTTTCTTTTCCCCTTTCATATTCGTACCATTGTCGTATCCCTTATGCCCTCTTAGATGTTTTATTTCAAATTTTAACATTGCATTTCTTTTTCTATTACTACGTTATATCCTTCTCCAGTTGTATCAGTAATTGGGCAAAACCCCAGAAAATGTTCATATACTGCAACATGAGATATATAAGAATCAGAAGCAACAATAGTAGTGATTAGATCAGTATGAGACATATCTGGTGTACAATCTAATGTTTTGTGAAAGTATTTGTGTGCTTATACAATTTCAAGGATTTAATTTTGTATTTCACTCAAATTTTAAAATTGCCTGTATTAATTGATACAAATACCCTTTTGTGTATGTCAAATAAACTGTGGATCTTTTAAAAGCGAGACATTGCCGATAATAATTCGTTCTATCAAGGATTGCTAAGGCTGCTTTTCAAAATCATCTTTTCTTTGATGCGTTACATCTATTGTTGTTTTCTTTTGAAGAGCAATTTTTAGCGGCCCCCAAAAGAGGAAAAGACGCTATTAGTTTTGTGTGGCCTGTCTGTCCGTCCGTCCTGTTTATATCTTAGAAACTAGAATAGAAAATGAGAAGCGGACACCTTGATATTTTAGATCATTCAAAGTTCTGAATCTGATACAACGGCTACTTTTTTCTTTTCCGAAAGTGAACCATCTAATTTTTTAAATTATAAATGCAAGCAGATTTTTAAAAAAATTACACTTTTCAATGAAAACGCTGCATTTAAAATACTGATGATCAATAATGCAAAACAGAATAATAGTAACAATCATTCAACAAGGAATACTTGCACAATTTTTAAAAATAAAACACTAAAAGGAATTTAAATACTGTTATATATATAATTAAATATTAAGTAGTTCTAATATTAAATATTAATAAAACAGATTCCGTTTTTAACTGATTTTACTACGAAAAGAAGAGAATTTACAATGTAGATCTATATCTAAACTCTAAATCTAACAAAAATATTCTCACAACAAACAACCATTTTAAATAAAAGTAACAATGTTTTAAAATTGACTATCTTATTACCATATCTACTCACAGGGCGGGTTATTCGATTCAAATATTTCAAACAACCCGAGAAAATTCAAGGCCAGAGCTGAATCGGCGTCTATGGAAAAACCCGTGGGAATTCCTTGCGGCTGATTTCTTTTTTTTTTTTTTTAAAGTTTCCAAAATAACTTCTTATGGTACGCATATCGTCTCCCCCCACCTTTTTTAAAGTTTTGAAAGTATAATGGAACTTTTAAAATTTAAATAAAATATTTAAGTAATTTTTGTATTATTAAAACAAAAATTAAAAAAAAAAAAAGGAATCTTGAAATAATGATTTGGCCGCCCCTTACATTCGGCCGCCAGCGTGCAATGCACACATTGCACAATAGGTAGCGGCGGCCCTGCTTCTATCTATTGCTCAGAATATAGATCCACAGTTTTCAATTCATCTTCAAAGATTTGCTCATCTCAACTCATCACTAATCCAATAAGCAGCCCCCTTTCCTACAAAATGCTGCAATGATGTTTATTTGACGATTCAGGCAAATTAATGGTTGCGGCTTAGAGAGCCTGGTGTTTTACGTGTTGAATAAAAATGTTTTTTACAAAGCTTATATCAACTCACTCTATCTATCTGGTAAAAAGTTTGTAAAATTTATTTCTCCAGCACCCAATCTCAGATCAAGCTTAAATTTAGCACAATTATGTCTCTTACCTTACAACACAAGAATAAAAAAAAAATAACTAATTAGTTAATTAACTTTTGGTAATTAATTATTTTGTTTGGTATCTCAAACAAGGGAAAGAAATTGTACTTAACTCAAGTGGTGGTATAAGCTGAATTAGTCTACTTTAAGGTTTGTGACAAATAAAAGATAACTATACAATCTTCTATTTTCATAGGCACATCACTAGCACAGTGGTCAGTATGTCGGCTTGAGGAGACTTGTGCCATGAGTTCAAATTCAGGTAATTTCCCCCTTTTTTTTGTATAACTGCTTTTAAAAAGTGATGGTTTTATTTGTTGTTTGTTTTTTTAATGAAAAGATTATTTAAAAGTGAAGATGTTAACATTTAGAGAAAGTTTATATTCAACTCTAGAAATAAATAATGCCATTTTGGAATGTGGGGCTTGGTGGCATAATCCCCTTGGCTACCTAGCAAGAGTGCTCGAGTTTAAAACCTGACTTGAGCTAAGTTGTGTTTGCTGAATGCCTAAAAGAAGTACAGAAACTTTCTCCCAGATACCCCACCTGATCATACCGGGCTGAGCATGCTAGATATAAAAGAGGAATTCTTTTTCTATAATTGTCTGTGACTATTGTTAGAAAAATGACAAAGTGTAGTAAACAGTCCAAAGTAAAGAGTCTCAGGTTAAAGTCTTGGCCAAGGCAGATAGTTGAACTTCAGATCCCAAGGTCTTAAAGAGGAACTTTACTAACAACAACTTCTACAACAAGAAGCTATTGCAGATCAATCTTTTGAATATCTTTAATAAAATGTCACACACACACACAAAGTTGTATTACCTGTCTGATCATCTCTTGTAACAGAATGTAGGAATTATTGGTAGTTATGTCTATGACTTGAGGAGTGTGAGCACTTTCTCTTAATTTACTAAAGACATTTTTCAGAATAAATTCCATATGGCCAAATGTTTGAATCAGGGGTATAACTGTTAGACTGTTATTCTTAGCCAAAGTTAAAAATTCTTTCACTTCTTCTATGGTGTACGAGTTTAGAGCAGATATGTTTTGTAAAGAACCTGAATAAGGAAACATATCTTCATACTCAACCAACAGTCCAGTTGCACCTAATTTCGACATCAGAGGCAAGACTTTTTTAAGGTACGACAATTTTGGGGCAGCTCCTTTTAGGTCAAGATGTACTAATCTTGACATTAATTTAACAGTTTTTCCTACACTTTCAAATGACTTGTAATACTTTTTATTTGATTGTCTTTCCCTTTGTTTTTCATTGGCAACGATTTTGTCAAAACTATCTGGACTATCTCTTTCTTTTGAGTCTTGATTTATCAACAATTTTTTTTTGTTTTTCTCAAAAGTATTTTGATTTTCATTCAACTCATGGTACACTTCATCACGCTCAGCGGTTTCATCCACCACTTCTTTAGAATCCAGACCACCTTTAGGAACTCCCATTTCAAGCTGAGGTTCAGACCTAAGGTTTTCACTTATCCTACTTAATTTTGGATTTGCATCAGGAGAAATCAGAGAACGCCACGATAAGTAAAATATTATAAGACCAATGGCGAATACAGAAACAAATAAAATTCCAGATCGTCCACGCATGCTTCCTCTTCGACCCATGGATCTGAAAAAAAAAAAAAAATTTCTATATAGAAGTTAAAATTTAACTTCAGAAATTTTTTTGATTTACAAGTGGAAGGAAAAAAAAGTAATACATGGTTAAAATGAAAGAAAACATTGAAACATGGAAGAAAAAAAGAAAATAGTCAATAAAATATAATTAATTATTATATTATTATTCTGTACAATCAAGTAACAATGAGTAACTGATGATTCTGATGATGATGATTATGTTCTAGGCTTTTGGTCCATGGATGATTATGTACTATCAGTTATTACTAATACTATCACTAGACTAGTTCTATAATCTATATAGATCTAGTACTAATATAGATCTATATCTGTACTAATCTATAGACACTACATAGTCTTAGACAATATAATATATATTATATATATATGACATAATTGTCATAATCATAATAGTATTCTATACGGAATAGTTTGAATAGTATGGACATGCCACATGGATGATTATCATTATGATTATGGCTATTACTAGATAAATAAGATATGAATTACTTTAGTCTTTAGTCTAACAGACTCAGACTGTTTAGTTTAGTTTTAAAAGAGATCAATGACAAAGCCGTCAAAGTTGTTTCTATACTAGATAAGTAGATTTAGACTAATTTTGTGACTAAGTGACTAGGTCTAGATGTATAATAAAGTGTAATATTCTATTACTATATCAATGATGAGTATTAATACTATTAATTAATAATTAGATCTATCATCTAAATCTAGACTATTCTAGCTAGACTATCTTCTAAATAAAAAAATTACTCTGGGCTATCGTATATTTATATACTATATAGTCAATATAGATATCTAGACTTGTCAATCTAGATCTAATACAGACGTTACTTCAAAAAAGAAGATAATTATAATATAAGAATATAAGTATAAAAAAGTAGACTTCTACTACTTCTAGATCTATAATATCATTAATTAAGAACTTACAATAAACTAAACTTTAAGATCTAGATTTATAGATCTATGCTAGTTGAAAAGCCAAGTCGAAGTATCATGATTAGAATTTGGCTATTATACGAAACAAATCAAGATCAGTTGATAAGGTAGATCCATATATAGATCTATACATAGATCTATATAATTATATATGTAGGTCTTGATATTGATGTCTAGATCTAGATTCTAGTTAAAGATTATTTTGTAAAAATTCACTTCTACACTAGCTCTATCTAGATCTAGTCTAGATCAAATATTTTGTATTCTAATTCTATATTTAAAAAAAAAATAAGTAGACTGTGTACTAGTCTATAAATAAGAGGTTTGTTCTGTTGAAATTGATTTTTTCTTTTTTTTTTAATGCACTTGACTACCAGTGACGCCGGGCTGTAGAATTCTAGTCATCTATGATCTATGATAGATTCTAGACTGACTAGACTTCTATTTTAGAGATTTAAGCGTACATGACTGAAATCGAATAAAGCTCTCTTAATGTTATCTTTGTTTTGTTTAATAAATACATAGATCTAGTTCTGACGATTATACAATTTTGTGTAGGTCTAGACTCTAGAGAGTAGAGTCTAAATTAGTAAATTAGACTAAATCTAGACATGATCTAAATTATTCTAGATTCTAAATCTAGATCTATAATATTCTATAATTATATTATAATTATAAAAAATTATAATAATAAAAAATTGTATAATATGATCCTTTAGACACAATTGACTGAGTCTGAATTGAAGTTTTAGTAAGAGTAGTAAGACTAAGTCTAATTTAAGCCTAAGGCTTAGTGGCTAAGCTAAGGACATAGATAGTCATAGTAAAGTATTTTTTTTTATAACTTTTAATAAACCATTCCCCTAGCCTTTACATATTTTTAAGCCCTTGAATTATTGTATGTCTAACAATAAAATGAAACTGATCACTCTCTTTGTCTTTCATTCTCTCTCTCTCTCCTTCTCTCTGGTAAATCTGGACCCCGCACCCTTTTTTTTTTATCTTGCCCTTTGTAATGTTTTCTGATATAGACATTTGGCTTGAATTAGAACAATTTCCTTTATAATGTCTGTTCCCCAGACACACATGCTTTTGGCCTGGGAATTCAAGTATCACTTTTAAATTACTTATCTCTATTCCCTGCCCTACCTCTAACAACAAAAAGTTAGTCTATGAATAATCACTGAGTTTTCTTCTCACTTCAATATTGAAATATTTAATATACCATATTTCTTTTCCAACTGAATGTTTCCTTCCTGTTCCCCACATTCAGGGGCAGACTGGCTATATGGGCATTCAGGCAAATATGCCTGGTGGGCCAGTACCCAAATGAGTCAGTAGGCTACAGAAAGTGCTGCATGGATGTCACTATGGCACATATTAAATTGTTAAAGGTTTTAAAATATTCTCTTAGATAATAATAGGGGCCCTCTGAGTGTCATGTTTAAACAAAATCTTTTACAAACTCCACAGGATATTACTAATTTAATATAACACATTTTCCAAAATAATTTAATAGCCTACATTCATAGACAGTGCTACTAGTAGATTTCATACTTTTAGGGCCTACATACTTACTGATTAAAAAGCAACATAAACTTATATTTCCTATAAGGATATAGTTTTCACTGTATCTATGTGTACAGTTATCAATAGACCTACATTATCAAAGGCAGGTAGACCTAGAATTGGATATCCATCATAGGATATACAATTTATGGGTTTGATGTTATAGAAATGCCTGGCCCCTATTTGACACCCAGTCCGCCCCTGCCCACACTACATTTATTTTGGCATTGTGTTTCTAAAAAAGGAAATATCTTATTTTATCTTAAATAATACAGACGTTACTTTAAAAAAAGAAGATATCTATTTGTCTTTACTAATTGTACTTATTTATTATACCCATTTTAATGTAGAGAAAAGAAAGTGCTACAGAGTATGGTAGTCTTATCTACACATGCACAAAATCATTATTATTTCTTGCTCTCTCTCTCTCTTTATAACAAAAAGACATAGACTCTAGATCTGTTTGATACTATTAGTGTTGTTCTTACTTTGACCCATGTCTAAAAGGAAGTGGAAATGAATATGAACTAGGGACATAAATCTGTTAAGAAGGGCCTAGCAATTAATCCTGCAGTGGCTCAATCTTTATCTTTTCAAAATGTTTAGATGTATAAATTGGTCATTGGTCTTTTATATAACTGGACTCATGAGATTGAGAACCCTTATAAATATTGTAAACTAATGTTAAATTTATAATAAAATGCTTTAATTCTTATTAAATACTATACTTTTTTTTTCAGTTATCCATTAATTGCATTACTACCTCATATAAGAGAACTGAATTTGTTTAACATAAGATGGATGACACACATTATCCAGGGGTATCTCTAAATGAATTGACCTTTGAAATAAATGAGGAGGAATTTTCAATTAAGCTTAGACCTACCCCAGATAATCCAAATCTTCCATGCGACAATGCTGAGGTTAACACAGAAACATTTCTTAGTCAGGTAATAATGATTACCATTTTACAGTTTTTGTGAGTGAAAATATACTGCCATAAACACTTAAAATAGGAAAAAGAAACATTTACTTTTATATTGATTTTAAGTACACAAAAAAGGAAAGAGAAAATTATAGAAAATCATAACATACATTCTTTTTTAACAATTATATCAATAAATTAGCTGATACCTGTTGTTTGTCTTGCATCTTCCTATGTCTGCATATTAAGGCCCACCACTCACAAAAAAACTTTTTTTTACAAAGCTTATATCAACTCACTCTGTCTGTCTGTAGTGATGGGACTTAAACTAACTTTTAAAAGTTAAACTAAAACTAGTTTTCAACTAAAATAAAGTAGTTAAACTATTAGTTTATCATGAATTTCAAAAGATAGTTAAACTAAACTAAAGAAAGTTAATTAAACTATAACAAACTTTTGGGGGGGGGGGGGGGGGGGGCGGGGTTCAACTAGACCTATATAGATATAGTCATCCAACTGTATGCCTACTGTTCAATCTTATTCTTTTAACATTCTAGTAATATTTATCTATAATAAAATCAGTATTAAGGAATATGTTTCTTACATAAAAGTTAATGCACAATAAAATAAAATGTCTAAATAAACATGTGTGCTTGTATTTTTGCCTTGAATGAAAACCTTTAGAAAATTATGATACTCTTTTTAAAAAAAAATTATATTAACTTATTATATAATGGAAAATCTTACTTATACTGTTAAAGTTTAAAATCTCATTAAATAACATAAATTTAGAATTTCAAATTTAGATCTAGCCTAGTATCCAAAGAAATAGAAACGAAATCGTTGGAGTTTTAAGTAACATTTGACCTGTATAACTATTTTATAGTGTAAAATACATGCTTGACTAACAATGTCGATGTGCTATTTTCTTGTCTGACCACTAAAAATACAACTAACACTATTGCATAACCGTAAAACGCGCAGTCATTATGGACTGCACACTCAGTACACTATATAGACCTACATGTGTACGTCTATCTGGCCAGGTTATTAAAATCAGTTGGACACACTGTCTATTTACTTTCTGGGCAGGGAGGGTGTATAACTATTTTAGTGTAAAGATATATCTTCGAACATGTTTGACTAGCCACGCCAGTGTGTTATTTTCTTGTCTGACCTCTCCACATTAAGCAAACACTATTGCATAACGCTTAATGCAGGGTAGACTTACAGTATTATCGACTACACACATACAGTACACTAGGCCTTCATGTGGTCATGTGTATGTCTAGCTGACCAGGTTGTTAAAATCAGTTGGACACTGTCTATTTACTTTATGGTCAGAGAGGGTGTCGTTTAAGATTTTTTTCTAGAGTTGGTTACCCTAATGCTTTTAGATCTATATAGGCCTAGCTGTTGATTTAGACTTAATAGATCTCAATAATAAGTCTTAAGACTATAAAAGGGTGTACTTGATGTTCCTGCAGTTAAAAAAATATTGTTTGCCGCAAATGAATTGATTAAAACCACTAAATATTGACCTAACTCACTAATCAGATTCCCACTAGAAACAGAAATTAAACACCTCCACGTGGTTCACGAAAAAATTCGGAACAACCTCATTCATAATACTGCATAGAAGCTTTTGGCAAAAAATGTTTAACATTTTATAATACTGCTACTTTCAAGTGCAAATATTTACTCCCATAACTTCTACTAGGATCTTACTTTACCCTCTTCAAATGCAGGCTGTCTAAATAGTTGTTAACTGCATCATTTTTTTTTAGAATCAAAGTTATTGATATCACATGACCAGAAAACAGGCATGGCGTTTTAACCCTGACCACTTGTCGAAAAGTTTTACACATTTTAATTAAACTTTTTAGTTAGTAACTAAAAAAAAATTAATTAAACTACGATTTTAACTAAACTTTTTTTTCTAGTTAAACAATGGCCTTAACTAATTTTTTTTAGTTAAACTAAGTTTTTAACTTTTTAGTTAACTTTTGCCCATCACTATCTGTCTGTCTGTTTATGTGCTAAAAAGTTTGTACACATTATTTCTCCCACACCCAATCTCGAATCAAGCTGAAAATTTGCACAATTATTTCTTTTACCTGACAACACAAGAATCACTTTAAAAAAATTAATTAATCGATTAGTTAATTAACTATTAGTAATTAATAATTTGTTTGGTATCTTGAACAAAGGAAAGAAATTGTACTTGACTGAAGTGGTGGTATAAGCTGAATTAGTCCCCTTTATAGGTCCTCATCTGAGTCTTAGTGAACACAAATCAAATACAAATACAATCTTTCATGTTCATAAGCTTTCCACTAGTAGAGTGGTTACCATCTTGGCTTGAGAATCCTGAACAGGCTTAAGCCATGAGTTTGAATTCAGGTCGTTCAGCCTTTTTTATTTTTATAAATGGTTTTTTATTGTTAGTCTAAATCTGTTACAAATTTAATTACATGACTGATCCTAACTAATTGAGAAAACTATGCTTAAGATAAGTTTTGTTTTTTAAAAAAGTTTTTTTTATATTTTCATGTTTGGCCTGTGATTTCTAGAAGCCCTTGTACTTTTGCTTTGTTTTCCCTGCATCAGTCTGAAAATGTTTTCCATGTTTTAACATGTGCAATCTTTTTTGGCTCATCAGTATTGGCTATATATATTTTTTTGTCTTTACACATAAAATCAGTATGAGAGGAACAATCCCTTCAACAATTTAGACACCCCCCCCCCCCTTTCCCCCAACTCTTTAGCGCATTAGCCATAAAGAAAAAAAAGCTGTCCTTTTTATTTTACTTACAACAGTTTATTTTAGGCTTGTCAATAATTGTCCTTAAGAATACAAACATATCTTTGCTTTTCTCTATTCAACTGAACAGTTTGAGAGGAAACCCCATTCCACCCCAACACACACATTGACCAAAAATATAAGACTTATTATAGCATCTTTCTCCACAAAATAGTTGTTTACGAATGTGATGCCATCATTAAGAGGAAATTCTGATTGCAACATTTAGTTTTGGAAAGACACCAAATTGGCTAACTTCTATGTGAACTGGTTGAAGCGGTGAAATGCATTGATCTAAAGAGAGATGGTGTAAAGAAAAATAAATTAAATTGAAAACAAATTGAATTTCATTTTTTGGTCCAAAACTTTTCAGACCTCCCTCATATAAATGATTTATGACAATTTTATTAATGATTAAAAATAAGATGCTTTCATAATTATAAAGGTTTGTTTTGGAACATCATCAATAATTTGTTGCTAATTAGGGTAAGAGACTTGTTTTTGATAGTTAAGATTTTAATTATTTTTTTTTATTAAAATAACATCATTTTGTCATTGTTGATTTTTTTTAAAGATGATTTTGATTGGAAATATTAACACTGGTAAAATTTGTAAAAAAAAATGATTGTCCTCCACATATGATTCAGATATTAACATTATTATTATCTAGCAATATGGAATCTTTTTTATCATAATGCTTTTTAATTCCATTCACATTTACTTAGTTTAATTTATCTTTCAGAAAAATGAAAATCACTTGACAAATATACACAATGAACAGACTCAATTATTAGATTTTGAAGACTGCAATATGGAAATTCTGAATCAAACACTCTTGAAAAACAGAGATAATGATTCAGAATTTGAATTTGATTTTCCAGAGACAAGCAATCCCAATGTTACAGAAACAATAGGTAATTGGATTAACTAGTACCAGTAATAATTTATAATATATTCTTTCATAAATTTCATATTTATAGTCTTATACATTTGAGTGCTGAAGCAATAGATATGTCATATGGTTTAAATGTAAGTCTATATATACATCATAAGTTCTCAGGGTTTCTTTTTAATATCTTTAATTATTAAATAAAACAATATAATTAAGTCCCCATTTTGAGAAAAGTGAGAATCATGAATTAGACTCTATTTTTCACCACCCACAAGATTGGTTATGATTTTCAATGTAAAATGCTCAATGCTTCCCTATTAAGCCTTTTGGTACCCTTTGAAAAAGCCCTTCATCATTCTCTCTTATCGATCTCCACCTTTTGGAAATTTTGAGTTTATTGATCTTCCATCACTTATGGAAATATCCAGTGCTGACTAGATCCAAACTAAATAGAGCCCTCACAACTATCTCCACATATTCAAAATTATGGAAAATGGAAATAAACAAAGAAAAGTCAGTTTATTCAATCTTTAGCCACAGCAACAAAACAGCAAAAAGAAACTACATCCTAAAAATAGACTTTCAGCCAATAAATAAAGAAGAAAATCCAACATATCTTGGTGTAAAACTAGACCAAATACTGTCTCTAAAACACTTTATGGCAGATTTAAAAGAAAAGGCATCACAAAGATTAAACATAATAAAACACCTAGCAGGAACATCCTGGGGAGCTGAAAAGAAAACCTTAAGACAGTTATACACTGGATATGTCAGATCTGTAATGGATAACTGTCTCTCCATACAAGTAGCTGCCAACAAAACCTATCAATCATCATTAGATACAATCCAAAACCAAGCCTTGTGGCTAATTAGTGGAGGTATGAGAACTACTCCCACAGCAGCCTGTGAAATAGACTCCAATATTGAATCTCTTAAGTTAAGGCGCAACAGAGCAGCATTAGAAGCTATTGAGAGATACAGAAGGTTGGAGGACGATCATCCTAATAAATTACTAACACAGAGAAATAGGAAAAACAACCAAAAAAAGCAAAGGACTCTGATCCAACTTACTGACGAACTAGCCCTAAAACATCACCTACCCAATAACAGAGAAAAAATTACCAGGTTTTCAAACTTTAAACCCAGACTAAACTACAAACAACCAACCATCAAAACACATTTACTAAATAACACCTTAACAAAAGAATCAAATCCACTGGAGCTCAAAGTAGGCACGCTTGAAACAATTGAAAGCTATCAAAAAACAGCTATCCATATTTATACAGACGGATCGGCTTTCAAAGCCACCATCAATGCTGGTCTTGGTGCCTTCCTGGTTTTCCCTAAAAATAAACACTTTGAGATAAGCGCACCCTGTGGCGATTACTACTCAAACTTCCAAGCTGAAATTGAGGCAATTACCATAGCACTACAGACAGTGGAAAACAAATTATATGAAGGAGTGCAACCACCATCAGATATTGTTGTCTTTACAGACTCCCAATCTACTCTGCAAGCACTTAACAGCAGCACCTCAAACAGCCCAAGAGAGTTGACAACACTCATTGTGATAATCCATCAGATGATATCAAAATTAAATATCAATATCACACTACAGTGGATCCCTGCACACATTGGCATCAGGAAATGAAAAGGCAGATAAGCTATCAAAGGCAGGTTCATCTATGGAACAACCAGATAGACCTGTTAACTACCTCACCCTAGGGACAATGTTAGTCAACAATCACAAAGAGGAATGGCTCAACCAATGGGCATCAGGAAACACAGGCAGAGCCATGTACAGAGAAATGACTACGCCTAACAAACTGGACAGTATTAACTTCCTCCCCCGCAAAGAACAATCTACAATCTTCCAACTAAGAACAGGACACACAGCACTATTAAATTACCACCTGAACAAAATAAAATTCCACACAAGTACCCCTTTGCAGACACTGCACCCACCCCTTTGAAACCGTAAACCATATCCTCTTTGAATGCCCCTCCCTAATCCACCTTAGGCAGACCCTACTTCCACTACAGCCCAACATAACCAACACCCTGTACGGCAGTGCTGAACAACTGAAGAAAACAGCACACTTTTTTTTCCTTGGCACAGTCTGCAAAAGAGCTCACAGCTCAGCAGCAATAAAGCTGGCTAGAAGAAGAAGAAGAAATCTTCCATCACTTCCCAGGTTCATGTTCCTGGACTTTCAAGGGGGAATAAGGTTGATGACCAGGTATAACAGAATCACTTCATCCCCTCTACCCTTTGTGTTATGATCTAGAATTCAGATTCCTATGGGTTTGCTGTCAAAACTGAGACTGAGAAATTTATGTCGAAGGAGCTAGAATTACCTTGTCTTATAAAAAAATTTCCTATTTGGTGTGCCAGAGACATTGTTCACTTGATAAGCGTAACACATGTTACAAGGAACAAATGTGTGGGCTATTCACATATAAGTGTACTTTTGTTCTTGTCAGTCCTTTACCACCTGGTCTTAAAACTAAAAAGGTACAATAAAATGTGTGCTTATCAGTCATTTAACCAAATGTTTTAGATGAATGCCTGCCATCAATTTTTAGTCCTTTCAAACAAAACTATATGCAATTGTTGCATTGGAATGAAAGTCCAATGATGTTCTGGTAACTCTCATGTATATCAATATTTAACCTGCTAAATAAAAAGAAAACATATAAATTTTCAAACATGTTTTGATTTTATTAACTGTAAGAGCATTATTGGATTTAGCATCATATATTGAACACCTTATGTATTCAAAAATTGTTTTATAGATTTAATATTAACCATTATAATTTTTATTCTTTATATGCATAACACAATAATCTGGGTTGATATTAGCCAAACTTAATAGTTGACTGTTTAGAGTTCTGCAACTATTTTTATTTGTTTTTTTAAATCTGATTTTTATCTTCAGACTTAAGGCCTACTAGTTTTACCAGTGTATTAAAAATAGAAGAAAAGATTGTTCCGAAAGATGAACCAGCAACTGAAGCAAGCAGCAATGTACAAGTCAATACATATTTTAATCAAACTAATATTGTAGAATACCAGGATAATGAAAAGAAGGTAATTACTGAAGTACCTTATAAAAAAAAATCAGCTTAGATGTTTAAAAAAAAATTGAACATCTTCATTATTTATTTAAATGTATATAACATAAATTATATATCATAGGAGCAAGAATCAACAGAAATAGAATTGCTTACTTCATTTGCAGATGAGTGGGATAATATACAGACTATACAGCCTGGTAAGCTTATTTTATACAGATTCATAGAGCTTTATAAGTCATTCATTATAATTAACTGAAAAACAATCAAACAGAAAAAGAACAAAACCGAAAATTAAACACAACACAGATAAACTAAATAAAAAAAAATAAAAACAGAAGGAAAACAAAAGTTTTACTTTATGCACAAAAGGTGAAGAAAGTTATAAAAAATAATATAAAACAGGAAAGTTGTATGCTTACCATATGTTTTACTGACCAACATATAGTATTTTACCTCTGGACAGGGCACAGCAAAATGAGACATGTTAAAATAGATGACATTTGAACCAGAAACTGATTATACCCTTCTGGCCTGTATACTCAGTTAAGTGAAGCTGATCAAGATGCTGGCCCTAGGAAACTCCCCCTCACACCAATAGACAAGGCTGTATTAAGATCTGTCTGGTCTGAAAACTACTGCAATAAATATTGATTAAAACTTAACCTATTATTACATAGTGGGTAAATTGCTTTTATTCTGTGATTTCTTGACTTCTTTATTCTTCTTATATATCTTTCCTAAAATGAAAGGAAACAAACATAAAGGAAATACAGCAAAATCAATAAATCTGCTAGAAAAGGAAAAGAAAACATTAACTCTTTAATTTTCATGTCATTATTTTTTTATTTTTTTCAGAAATTTTACAAACAGATGCACAACCAAAAGGTTTATTTTTTTATTTTTTTTTATAATTAGTCTATGTGTGAATGTAAAATTGAGAAAGCAGAACAAATTTGAATTTTAAATGTGCAGCATCATATTATTGCAGAATTTTTTATTTATTCAGATACAATTCTAAATTATAATAAATTGTCTTTAAGAACTATCTTTCATAAAGGGGTAAGTCTCATTGTGTCAGTCAACAGTTAGGTTAACTCTTTCTCTCCTAATCGACTAAACTATGATTGATTTTTGCAGCCTAATCTACATTATCGTTGATACTTAAAAAGTCAGTTGTTTTTGTTTTCTTTGCTCCCAAAATATTTTTAATTGCTTACAATCTTGAATAGTTTCCATTTTGGAAAAGAAATATAGATTTTTAAATATTTTTAATGTGTTTTTACCAAAAATGATGTTTTTAAAGAATGAGGGCCTTAAAAGGGCTCTATTTTTCTATATTCATTTTTTCATAGGGTGCTGACCTCAAGACATATAATTAAATGTTTTGCATGTATTATTTATTAAGTTTTGTGAAAATATGAATAAATATTGCAAAAAAAATAATTTTAGAGCAATTTGGGTAAAAAAATATTGCCTAGATCTAGTTTAGATTTAGTTCTAAAGAGACTTGTCCACTCTCTGTAAGTTTTTATTTTTCAATTCTATTATATAAAATAAACTTTTATTTTAGTTTTATAACATCAATTTGTATTATCTAAAAAGGGCGTGTGCATTTTCCTTTAATTCTATACCAAATATAATATTTTCTGATAACAAACAAAAAAATTATTAAAGTTTAGTCCTAACAGGTTAGTGAAATAAATATAAGTCAAATGAATAATTCCATCGGAATGTGGAGAATAATTACTAGAGACTCAGGCATTTTGTTATTGTTATTTTTTTTATGATCAATTACTTTTTTTTCCTCTCAAATTTTCCATTTTTAAAAGGTATACATGTTCATATTTTTGGGAAATAATTTATTTTGTCATACAAAGGAAAGAAATGATGAGTTTGAATAATCATGTTTTCTTTGATTTTGGGATGGTAACTTTGTTGGAATTGTACTTATATCCAATCTGAAAAATGCTCAATAAATATTATGTAGTATGCATAAATTAATTATGACATTCACATTTGTTAAGTAATTAAACTTTATCAGTTAATTATTTTTTGGCAAATGGTAGCTGAATGGATTGACTGCTGAACCAAAGCTCAAAACATTTTATTCCCATTGTACACTGTAATTTTTACTTGATGGTATTAAATCCGGCTTTCTGTTTTTTTTTTCATTTGAAGTAGAAAGTTATGGCCATTGTTCTGTGGCTACCTCTGCTTACCATTACATCTGCTTCACCTTTCGAAAAGCAAAATTAAAAAAAAAATTCAATTCTGTTATTATATTTATTTTTTTGAAAACATACCTAGGTTCTTCTGCTGAATTTGTGTCAAAACCATTGGTTACATTCAATCAGATCTGGCCACAGTTTGAGTCACTTGATTATTCACCAGTTAAAGTAAATTAGCAATAATTTTCTTTTTTTTTTCTATTACTATATATATATAATTATTAATCAATATGATTGGAAAACAAAAATACTATACAAGAATGTCTAGTTATTATTAGTTTATTAATTTTTGATGACAGAGTCAAATAAAAAAAACAGTTGAGCGCCAAGGATTATCTGCTTTTCTCCATCTATTATTTGGACCTCCAAAATTACACAGAGATCTAATGCATCAAAGAGATCTTCTGTTTTGTATAGCTGCCAGTGAGTTTTAATGTATTTCTACATTGATTAACTAGTATGTTTTTTGTTCTCTTTTATTTCTATACATTGTTCACTTCTTTACACACACTTTTTTTTAGATTGTTTACACACACTTTTTTTTAGATTGTTTACACACACTTTTTTTTAGATTGTTTACACACACCTTTTTAGATTGTTCACTTCTTTACACACACTTTTTTAGATTGTTCACTTCTTTACACACACTTTTAGATTATTCACTTCTTTACACACAATTTTTTTAGATTGTTTACACACACTTTTTTAGATTGTTCACTTCTTTACGCACACTTTTTTTTATTTGTGGGCTAACTAAACTATGTTTTATATTATGATATCGATTAGTTTAAAATTTTGTTTTAGCCTCATTCCAGAATGACAATCCAATCCACAATCAAGTTTTACAAACTATTTACCGCTGTCTGACTGGCTCCAAATTTGACTGTCCACGTTTCGGCAATCACTGGGAAGAAATAGGCTTTCAAGGTTTTTATTTTTAAATTCTTTTCACTATTGGTGTTTTCATTTTTTCTAACCACCAGAATTTACTAATATTTTTTTTTATGTAGACCAAATTTACTAATATTTTACACCTAATCTTTTACAGGTCAGGATCCTGCCACAGATCTTCGTGGAGGTGGAATGCTTGCATTGTTAAATATTTTGTTTTTATTAAGAGATTCCAGTACAAAGGAACTTGCTAGAGAAATCTATAAACTTTCATTGCATCCTACTCAGGTTTGATACTTACAGTGCGGGGCGGGGGCAACCGCCCCCCCCCCCCCCCCCCCCCGCCCCCCCCAGGCAATGCCACTGCAAAGTGATTCATACAATAATATTTTTAAAGTGATTCTTGTAAATGTTTAATGAACCCTTTAGATATGTACAGTGATATTTATGGAAATACTTAGAGTAATATTAATAAAAAGATATTTTTAAAGGATTCTTCTAGTGTATAGTGACATGTTGCTTTAGGGGTTTTTAAAATGTTTAATGTTACATTATGTCCATATATATTTAGTTGAAATTGACTAGGCCTATATTCTCTTTTCAAATAAGCTATACATTTTTGCTTTCTTTATTAAAATCACATTTATCTAAGATGATAAAATTAGTTACCAGTCAAACATGAATTTGATTAGCTCTTATTAATTTCAGGAAAAATATGGAAAATAAATTAACCAAATATCCTCTACTTATAAATTACTAACAAAATAATTTATTTTTTTTCCCAAACCTAGCATGTGTTATTAAGTCTCTATACTACTACTAAGTCACTCTTCTTCTTTTGCATTCTATTCATACAATATTTTTCTTATGTTATGCTTGAAAGAGTGCTAAAAGCCATGATGTAACTATTCTTTCTTAATTGATCTTAACTTCATCAAATGGATAACTTAATGTTACACTTTTACAGAACTTTCCATTTTGTATCATGGGTATTAACCTGACAAGAATTTGTTTACAAGTTTTGCGAGAGGAAATATTTAACAAGTAAGACATTATTTGATTAATGGTCAATACTCTACATCATGAGAAATCCATAATCATCTATGCCTAGCTTTTGAAAACTAGGTATTCTTCTGACAACAGTTATAATCTGTTTCTATGGCTGATGATTAACAAGGTTGTCATGTGGCCAGCAAATCCCCAACTGTCCAAATGTCAGGTTTGGAAGCCAGGGGCTTTACCACTCTGCCACAATGCCCCTGGTTATGGTGGAAACTACTGAAAAATTCTTTCACATCATCATTATTGGGGAAAGAGAAATAGAGATTATGTCCTTAAAAAGAGTAAAGTTTCTCTTTCAGACCTTGATGTTAAGGTCATCTGTTCCTATTACCAAAGGTTAATGAGCAGGGTGTCATGTGACCAGCACAACGACCAACCGCCAATACTTTACCCAACAAAAGCCAGGTACCCATTAGAGTTGGGTGGACTCATGAGCACCCTGAAATTCAAAATCCCAGTCTTCACAGAGATTTGAACCCAGGACCCCAGGTTTGGAAGCCAAGCGCTTAACCACTCAGCAACTCTGCCCCCTATGTCTTTGTATTAACCTAATGTTAATGTAAATACCCTAACAATATTTATATATTTTGTTTACAACAGGGAATGTAATAAACGTAAAGATGTCATCAACACTATCAACTGTGTTTATGCATCTCTCTTTTTTTATTTATATAACAAATGGAGAACAGGAAAAACTATAGCAGATTCTGGATTTATATTACAGGGTAAGAAAATAAACAGTTTTTCATCACCAAGTTTTTGTTTTTATAATTTGTTTTGTTTTAGATCAAATGTATTTAATATGTTACACAAAATATGCATTAATAACCTAATTTTGAGCTTCAGAGAAACCTTTAAAATAACAACATTATTTTTCATCCTATCTCTAGAAACTGAACTGTATGCGAACAAACATCCTAAAGCTGTCTTCAAAGATTTCAACCTCATTAAGAACCTAAATAAGCAAAACAGTAGCCTAGATGAATCTCATGAACATTTGACATTTTTCAGTGTTTGTAATAAAGAAGCACCGAATGATAAATCCGCAGCAGAACTATATTAAAGCCTTAAAAAATAATACAGAAAAAAAAATGGAAACAAAAAAGATACCGGTAAATAAAATGTATGAAAATAAAAAATAGAAAGAAAAGATTTGGGAGGATCCCAGGTTTTTATGCCACTTTGAATACAGAACTTTGATTTCTATATTTGAACTTTGAACAAATCTGTTTTTCATTGAAACCATTATCTACTTTTTCCTTTCCAATTCTTTCTGGAAGCTTTGGTATCAAAGGCTTGTACCACAGTGGTCAATAAAATACTTCAATCAATTGAGAGGAGCATAATTTACTTTTGAAATATAACTGGAACCTAAATGCAGTCTTCTTCACTGAGTCCAAAACAGAATATTTGAAGTTAAGGTCTCATAAGGACTAGCAGAGAAATCCTCTTATTTCTGATGGCTTGGAGGAAAAGCATATACAAAACAATGATTTATAGATGCTAATAAAATTACACACAAATGTATAGAAAATGTCATAAACATCCTAAACTCTGATTTAGATCTATGTGCAATATCTCTTTTGTACACATATATTTATTTGTGATAATGTGATACATTTTAATTTTCTTTTTTGTGTGTACTGAAGTACAAATCTAAAATTGAATATAATTTTTTGTGCTTATAGTTAAATGGTTAATTTTTGTTTCTGACAAAAGCTAAAAGATGAGAAATATTGAAAAGTTGGTTGTTTTTTTATATTACGGAACTATGTGATCCAAAACACTGATTTTTTTTTTGGCTATCTGATGGGCTGTTATCACTGGTAAAATGTATCAATTACCAAGTATTTTATCTAAATGTTGATTTAACTTTTATATTATCAAATTTAAAAAAAATAAATTTTACTATCCATGTCAATGAATTTCATTATTCATTTATAAAAAGTAAAGTTTCCCACTCAGACCATGTGGTCTATAGGGCAAATGGTGTACATGTCATCTGTTTCTGTGGCCAGCACAATGACCATCCACCTTTACTTTTCCCCAACTAATGTCAGGTACTCATTAGAGCTGGTTGGACTCATAGGCGCCCTAAAGATCCTGAAATAAAAATCCCAGTCTTCAAACCTGGGACCTTCCGGTTTCATAAGCCAAGCGCTTTACCATTCAGCCACTGCGCCTCCATTATTCATATGACATATATATAAATTTTAAATATATTAATGTTGTATAAATTCTATAAAACAAAATATGGTGATGCTCTATCACATTGTTCATATCAAAATATATGGACTGTCTGAAAGATGACTTAGGGATTAAAGTTGTATAAACATTTATCATCCAATCTTTTCCATTTTTAGATATTTTATATATTTATACAAAGTTTGTTTTTAAATATTTATAATGGTTTTTGTTGGGTTTTTTTTTTACTGTTTAAAAAAAAATGTTTTTACATTTACATTGCTATCTGATCATCATTTTTTCCCTTAATCAAAACTTAATAAGAATCTTTCATTTTAAACTTTTAGATAGTTAGTATTATTCTAAATCTACACAATTCATGATGAACAGTAGTTAAGAAATAGCTTTAATTTTCTTTTTAGATATTTCCATTATTTCACTTTTCAATGAGCCTTAATTAAATATCATACTAAGAACAACTGCTGACTGGGAAAAATGAAGGATTTTGGTTAGACGAACTGACACAGCCTAAGCCTATAAAATATTAAATACTTAAAAAAAACTTATCTAAGGTTAGGGTAAGCAATAAATTAAATAAATTATGTTTTGTTTGGTGTAATGCACAAATTGTAAGACAAAATTCCTAATCTATAATAAAGATTATTATTATTATTATTATTATAAGGAAAATAACACATTTACAACTATTTATCTTAATAGTGTAGAATTTATTTTCCTTTTTCAATATAAAACAAAATAATTAATTACTTATAGTTTATTGACAATTTTTTAATTGATTCATATTTTGTTTGGTACAACAAATAACTGTTTTAAGTTTTAACTTGATCCAAAAATGGGTATTGAAGAAATAATGTGTACTAAAACCCAAATAAAATAATTCATTTCCAGCAATTAAAATTGACCAATTAACTAATTAATTGATTTTTAAAAATGTATTCATGTATTGTCTTTGCCAATGAATAATAGTGCTAAGTTTGAACTTGATCAGAGAATGGATGTGGGAGAAATAAGAAATAATGTGTTCAATATTTTTTTACCAGACAGAGTGAGTTGACTGACAGAGTGAGTTGACTGACAGACTGACAGAGTGAGTTAATATTAAGCTTTGTAAAAAGATTTTTTTTGGGGGGGGGGGGGGGGGGGGCGATTTACTTAAGTTAACACAATAAAAAAAATTAAACTCTTGCATATTGAAATGTAATATCTTAGTAAATCACATGGATACACAGACCCAGCTGTGACCTACTTAGTTTGTCTCATCTATTGCAAAGCTATTTTTTATTGGGTTGATTTTAAGAGTTCTCTTTTCTCTTCTTTGACAGTAGCTTTCCTCTGGATCTCAACTTCATTTAATGATAGTTTTAAGGTTAAGGATGTGTCTCTTTTGGAAACCATTTTCTGCCAGGGCTTGCTTACATTTTAGATGGTCATTAAACCATTTACTGCAGGCACCTGTTATACCATCCTTTTTTTAAGCTCACAAAAAAATATTTTCTTTGGCATATTATTAACACTAAGTACTACCTTTATACTATCTATGTGATCATTCTAATTTTTTTTTTGTAGTATATAGTCTTGCCAAAGAATGCCCATAATTAAGTGTAATCACCTTTGGTGATATTGTTCAAGAAGTCTTAGATGCTTTCTAAATAAGGTAAACATGGAAGACAAATTTTTGCCTACTCCACTGCACTTAGTTGTTTGTAAAAAATATTTTACACAATTAGGATGATCCTATAGAGTTGAGGATAATTAACAGGATCAAGGGGGGTGGCAGCGGGCAGGGTATGAACCCTGGACCATCAACAAGTCCAAATGACAGTCCAGCGTGCATACCGCATTTCCAGGCAGATGGTCAAAAGGGCTGCAACAGATGTTTTTACATTTCCCTCTACAGTGATTTGTAATTTCTGTTACTAAAATTTCCTAATAAGAGAACTATATCCACTCTGTCTGGTAAAAAGTTTAAACACATTATTTCTCCCACATCCATTCTCTGATCAAGTTAACATTAATAGAGAGGCCATCCACACTAATTGTAAAGCTGAGAAAATTCAATTTGAGAAATAATTAATCAGCAAAGTCATTGAATACTGTAGGTTGCTACTTATTTTATCACTAGAGATTTTCTTATAAAAAGTTGTTTTTTTTTAAATTTATTTGGTTTTCTTATAAATTATTGCTTTAAATAATTTAAATTAATCATTTGAGAAATTTCAGTATGTAATAAAAGGTTGAATAATCTACATGTAAAACATGACACTAACATTATCATGAAAATCCTAAAAACAAGGTAGAAAATTGTTTATTATAATAATTATTACATTAGACACATTCCTGACTTGAATTTAAAAAAATAAAAATAATAAAATTTGCATATGTCATGTTCTGAGAATTCATCTGAAAAGGGTGAAATTTATTCATTCCAGTATGCGAGCTTATGTATTTATTACATTTTTTAAAAGTTGGATGAATTTTTTTATATTTGATTTTAAATTTCTCCATGGCATTGAAAAGTGAGGATAACTATAAAAGTTTATCAACTGTGTGTGTGTATTTTAATTTATTACAATTGCACATGTAGTTAGTAGGTTATAATTAATTTTATTCTAATCCTGGCCGTGTTATCTAATAATGTACCATTTCTCAAATAATTGTTGACAGGGGCTTGTAACTCTTACAAAGCACTACCTTTGAAAGTATAATAGATACTTAAGTCCTTAGTTTTTTATATAATTGTTTAAAAAAATATCTTCCTTATAAAAACTAATTTTAAATTGATGTCTATTGCCAATTGTAATAATAAATCAGTTCTTTAAATAGCATCTTATTATATATTTACAATTTTATGTTTTTGCTTACTTTAATTATCCTGTATTATAACAAGAAAATGCATGACAGAAATTTTGGCTTGTAAGAAACAGTTATTTGGAGGTGAGAGTGACTGGCTTTTAAACTGATAAGTATTTGACCATCAACTGAAAGATGTTGTAGAATACTTGGTGGGGTAAACTGAAAGTTTAGTTTTGATTTTGGATCATGCAGCATGAATTATGTTCCCTTGATTTTCAACATTAGCCAAATCTAGCCTGATAGTCATTGTATTGACTACACAAGTTTCTACAAGTCTTTACTACACAAATGTTTATGTAAGTGCACCTCCTACTATACAATTACATGCACAATGCAGCTTTGTTTGTTTAGATCAGATCAGGGTCACCTGCTGCCTAGGTCACCCCTAAGCATGCAAGGTTTATTATGGTGTCATTCCAGGATCATAGATATATATTATATAGACTATTATGAATATATTATTATTATAGACTATGGAGGTTAGGACTATTATGAATTTCTGAGAGAATTTTAGAAGAATGCTAAATTCAATCTTATTTTAAATGAAAAAGGATTATAATAAAAAATGATTAAGACTTCTACATTATCTATTTAACTTCTTCATATGCACTTTATTATTCACTAGCTTTCAGTCCAGGGTTCAAATTCTGGTGAAGACTGGGATTTTTACTTTCAGGATCTTTAGAGCATCCAGCTCTAATGGATACCTGACATTAGTTGGGGAAAGTAAAGGTGGTTGGTCGTTGTGCTGGCCACAGGACAACCTCATTAACTATGAACCAAAGAAACAAATGACCTTTACATCATCTGCCCTACAGATCACAAGGTCTGAAAGGGGTATTTTACTTTTTTTCATCTACCAGCAACACACAGTATTTGAGTAATTTATTCTCACCTCAACTTACATACAATTTTACCTCAGCATCTCTTCTCTCTACCCAGTCATGCAATAAGCATTGGATCATTTCATCAATTGGGGACTAATCCATAAATATAGCAAGCTTATTGATGTATGTCGTATATTGAATATATAAATAATATAAGTATTGAAAAACTATACACTTTCAAGACCATGAATTAATTTTTAGCACCTTAGAATCAAATTAAAAATTTAAGTGCAAATAAAAAGCAGATTACTGAGAATAACCCTGAAGTATGAAAATCTCCAATAGCCATGAACGTTAAGGTTCCTATCTCCTAAAAGATTATTAGGGGCTTCATTAGCAGACTTAATGACTATGGAGTCTTTCCACCCACAAATCTGCCTGTTAGTGATAGCAAAAGATTTGTATATGCCTAGTATTAGTAAAAAAAAATTAATCAAGTAAATTATTCGAAGTATCAGAAACTGAGACATCACCAGATTTTGAGATTATTAGAACTGACAACAAACTTACAAACATGTTTCTTCCATTATAGATCTATAGTTCTATACCTGTAGTAAAAGATTATTATTATTGTTTGCTAACCTGACCAAATACAAAAATTGCTAAAACCTTGGATTCAAACAACAGATATTTTTAAAATTTAAATGTTACAACACAAGAAAAGGACACTAAGTTTTAAATACAATGCACGACACTTTGTCTACAATATTATTTGATATTTTATTTGTAAAATCTGTAGGTTAGAGAATTAAAGATAAAATGTATTCCTGAGTGGTAGATTGTATGTACAGCTGATTGACAATCTTTCAAACAATAGTGTATATTGATTGATTTAGGTATGTATGATTATAAAGTAAAAAAGAATGGGGCAAAACAAAACTCCTTCAAGTTCAACACCTTTTCAACATACAATATGCAATGTAAGGATAGTAGGACCTGAAACAAACTGAATGTACAACTTTACAAGTTGAGAAGAATAGAGAAAATGAAATTCTACAGTCAAAAGAAATAAGAAAAACTCAACAGCAAAATTCATTCTAAAGCCTTCAAAACTGACACATTCTAAAAGCCTTCATTTTTTTTCTTTCCGTTGTAGTTAAATAACATCCTTTCAATGTTTTTTTTTTATCTAGTCCAACAAAAAAAGTTGAGTGCATTCAATAAAGTAACAAAATTCCTTTTTTTAAAAAGCAACCATTCAAATTACAGTTTGAACATTTATTGTAAATGTTGAACTGTTCAGCTTTCCTAAAATCAAATTGTATGTATTAACATGCACAAGTTTCAGTTTGACCTTGATAACTTGAACCTAGCTTCCAGATTGTTCTATTAATTGTACTAGCATTTTAAATGACCTTAAGGGATTTATTATTTATTTATTTTACTATAGTGTACAAATAAGCCCCAAAACAAAAACAAAGTCAAACTGTGAACCAAAATATACAGAACAGAGAAGTTTAAAAAGGAAACAAAGAGCAATACAAATGTCAAAGTCATTTCATTATATGCAAAAAATCAATTACATAGTAAGGCAAAGATGTAGGTGAAACTACAATTATTTACAACATATTTTATTCAAGATAATAACAGAATGATTGATGATATCATCCCTAAGACACACACAGGCACACACATTACTCCTTCAAAGATAAATCAAACATCATAGAATCAAGAAAATTAACAATGTTCAGGTTTAATACAAACAGACAATTCAATAACAATGAATGCCAAACAAAAATTACCTTTTTTTTTCTTTATCTCCAAGTCTGTGAACAGGGCCATTCAAATGTTTTTAATTTAATAGTATTTTTGTTTTACATAAACCTGATCACAATTAGAGAGAGAGCAATGAATGCATCATGTTTTGGATAGTTTTTAAATGTTAAGAGGATTGACAAAAATTATGTTATGGACATCAGTGAGATAACCCAACAGAGCACTTTCATATTTTTCAATTGAAATTTTTGGCAGTTAAGGAACTTAGTTAATTTTAGCAGATTTAGTAAATGTCATGTTAACATTATTAAATAAATACACCTGACCTAATAATTATGTATTATATATGTAGGCAAAAGGGACATACATACTTTATAGTTATCTAATATAAATAATAAAAAGGTGAATGTGAAACTAATGGTCAGTTGTTGTTCAGTCTAGGAATCACAAATTGTCTTAAGATTGACACTACTATAATTCAGTATATGCTTACTGACAAATGTGCACATTGTAACAAAACTTGCTGCCTATTTTGAACTTAGTCTAAAATACAATAACAATTATGCAACGTCAGGAATTTTTAAAATTTTTACATTAATACTACTATATACCCGGTACCAGAACACCTAGGAAACCAAATGTGTTAATCCTGATGGAACATGATTCATGTCTACATAATGTTTTACTCCTGATTATTTTAGTTAAGTTAGTTATGTTTTTGCAAATCTATCTCTATGAAAGAAGATTTAGATGTTGTACTTGACAGCAAGTGAGATTTGTGAAAAACAATTCTTTCAATCAATCATCAAATAATTTAAAAATGAAACATTTTCATAAATTAGATGAAGACAATATTTACAGACTAAATGTGAACTTTTAATCACAAACAGGTTTGACAAATGTTAACAACTGAATCTCCTGTATGTTACAAGACTAACAAAATGTCAATATTCTATTTTACTAGACTGTTGCTGTCACAAAATGTGTACATTGCCCCCTACTATTTAAATGTACATGACACCAGATACCATTAATGGCAAATCATCAATTAAATAGACAAGCTGATTACTCAAATCTTAAACTATATAAAAATACTTTCATTTAGAATGTATATCTAATGTTCAACATTTCACTGCTTTGTAAAGTGATTCAATGTATAATTAAAACAATTGTATATCTAAACAATGCTTATGTTTATAAACACGTGTTCAGTTAATTCAATAGTTGATTCATTTTGTTGGCCATTGCTGCTCTAATGTTCACATTTGAACAAATAACATATAAAAGTGTTCCAAGTTCAATTTCTATAGTTCTGTAACTAATAAAAAATTTTCACTAATATTTTTCATATTTAGGAGCTATTCCATAATTTACCCCAGAAAGCAGCAGAAACTGAGCATGATATTACAGATCTCTTTATATTTAGTGACACATTTTTGTGTAGACAATTTTTTTCTAACCTTTGAGGGAAAAAACATTCAATGGTGCAATGCAATTTGACATCATATTAGACCTAGGACATAACTGCTGCCAAAATGTAGAATTAGTTAAATCCTGGTCAGGTTCCAGTCTAAAACCAAATTTATTAAGTTATTTGTAAACAGCAAGTAATTTTAAAAATCTAATAAATATAGATTACTTGAAGTTGAAAAGATCAACATAAATTTATAATTAAAAAAAAATGGAACAATTTTTTTTTGCGTAACCATCATCACAAGCAGACATAGCAGGACAAAAGTGCACTTATAGGACATTCATTGATGACACCAAATTTTCAATACAAATATAAAATGATGGGAAAACATTTTGGTCATAGAAAGAAATATATAATTTCCTTTTTTTTTCTTTTGCCATGTAACACTAAATGTTCATATAGGACAAAATGTCAATAGTTCACTTACTGAATGTATGGTAAGTGACTTATACAACAACAAACAAAAGAGTATAGTAAAAATAAACCTTTTTTTTTTTAGTATTCAAGTGTATATGTAATGAGGTTATGATTTTAAATTACAAACAAATAGCATAACTATACAGTATAATACAAAGTGAACTATCCTGTGATGAATTGTATGTAAGAAGAAACAGAGCTGCAATTCATATCACCGGATTTCTTGCCACAAGACAGCCATCTGATGCTAATTCTACTTGACTTCAATCTAATGCCAATAATGTGATATACACTAAGAGACCCAATTCAATCTTCACTACAGTAACAAACAGAATAATAGGATTACCTTTAACACTGTCTCCATCCTAATAGTTTTTCTAGGCTTAGCACTGACAAAGGTTTGACTAAGTTACACATGTCAATGGCACTTTGTTTCATACTGAGAAAAATATCACAATGATCCCCAGAGCTTTTATAGGACTCAAAGTTAAATAGCTTTTAAGTGAGGGGCAATGACAGCTCATTACACTTTGAACATTTGTATTCACACAGCAAAGTCAACAGAAACCAATTCAGATGTTAGTTTTAGGATTTTTCTGACTTTCTACAGTTAATTTTTTTTCTGACTTTTGAGCTGTTGTTGAGATGCAGGTAAAAAATTAGTGTATCCATTCTGTCGCACCAACTCTTCATAAGCAGCCATTTGAGCAGGTGTTGCTCTGTAGGCATTGGCTATAAGCTGAAGTTGTGGATTTATGTTGCTCACAGGAGCCTGTGCTCCAGTTGGCATGTACAAGTTCATAAATGCTGGATGAAGATGAGAGTTCATTGACAGAGCTATTGTAGGATCTGGCATGTGAGGTGACTGAGGTGGATGATCCGAAGCTTTGGTCGTCTACAAACAAATGGCAAGAAAGTAATGTAATCAAACATTGGTAAATAATGAAGAAGGGGACAGGAACAGTTTGTTTTGTCTTATGAAAATATATATAAAGATATACTTTTACAATATTATTACTGCAAAGATAAACACACAAAAAAAGATGAACACACAATTGAACTTAACAAAGCAAGTAACTAAAGGTATTATATACTAAATTGATGGAAATAAGATAGCTCCAAAATAAAATGATTTCTGAAAAATAGTTATTGTTACAATTAGATAACTATCAAGTCTTCAAAAAAAAAAAAGGAATTATTTAATTTCAAAACATAACTATGGAGTGGAGTAAATAAGATAATAATGTGATATGAAAATGTCCTTACCCGAGGCATTGCGGTGAATTGTGTTCCAAATAATGCTGATGTTAGGCGACCCTCTTTACTGGATGATGCAGCAGGGCTTCCTTGATGTGTTGAAGGCATTGATTTGCTTGTAGACTGCTGGTTCTGAATCAAACCATTTATACTATTAGGTGACGTCATTTGGTCAGATGCCTTGCTATTGGAGTGTTGTATCTGCTGCATGTAAGGCTGTTGAAGTTCCAGAGGTGGCAGTGGGCCATAGTGAGAATAAGTTTGTTGTTGAGTTTTTCTAGAATTTTTTGGTTTGCTATGATCAGGTTTGCTGCTAGGTACTGGCTGTGAACTGGGCTGTTTTCTATGTGGTAAAGTACTCTGATTTTGAGCCACTGGCTGTGGTGCTTGCACAAATATAAGCCGTGGGTCATCATACTGTTGTTTAATGATGGGTGCTTGTACACCTGCACCTCCAGGAAGACTAGTACTGTTTTTAATACGATCTAAAACCATATCTGGACTAGGGAAAGCTGCTCCTGAAGAGGTTGTTGGATTTTCAAATGGATAGGCTCGCTTACGAGGATATTTATGGGCTACTGGGGGTGGACTTGTTATGGGTGATTGTAATGGTGAAAAGGGATTTGTTGATGTTGGATGAAGATATATCGTGGAAGGGGCTGGTGGAAGATGACTCTGTGCTCTGTGGCCAGGAGGTTTAGGATGAAGAATCGGGGATAAGTTCTGACTAGAGTTCCCTAAAAGATCATTGGGGCCATAATGTGATAGTCTGCTGAGTTTTTTTGGAATGTGTTTTGCCTGAATGTGATCATTTAATAGATAAGGTGATGGTTTGTATGGTGAGTTTGAATGGGCTGTTTTTACAACACTGCTGCCAGAGATTGGGGGCTGCTGGTGTGACAATTTCCCCCCACCAGCATTATAGAAGTTATCTGGTCCAAGATTTTGATTACATTTAGTGGATGAGGGTGTTACAGTAGGATCAGTGTTAACTGCTTGTGGGAAAAAAACAGTTTCTATTTTCATCTGTGGGGAAGAAGCAGAAGTGGAGGATGAAGGGGAAGGTGTCATTATTCCCCACTGAGACTGTAGCAAGTGAGGATTTATAACAGGCATCAGGTAGCCCCCTCTCAGCATCAAATTCGCATTAATCAGGCAAGGATTCTCTCCAGGCAATGTGGTACTTTGGGACGCACCCAAAGATTTTGACACTTGTTGATGCTGCTGCTGTTGCTGATCGATATGTGGATGTTGGAGATTCTGGAGCCTAGCACCATCCAAAGAATTGAGTTCTAAAGCAGGGAATGCACTGTTACCACCAATACAATGCCCAATGACTGGAATTTCCAAAACTTCTGTTTCCCCCTGCAAATCAAGTTTGGAATGTTCAGGTGCTATGCTTGACACAATATTATCTTGATTAACATTTGATTCACTGGATACATTTTCCTGTGTTGTCATTATTTTTATCTCCTCCTGTGTACAGTAAAATGTAAACCAAATGAGGATCAAATCATAAAATAAGTCTATTTTTTAAAAGTTTTATGCAGCATAGAGTAATTCTCACCTTGACGCAAGTTTGACTAATTTTCTCCTCATCCTTGAGTTCAGTCTTGACATCTTTAGTCTCAGAGGTCTCTACAATCTAAAACAGTAACAGGGCAATGTAAGTCTAGCTAAGGAAATCAACTTTTAGACATCATTACAAGTCAGGAAGACAGCATGATTTTGAAAAAGATTTATTTCACAGTTAATGAAGACAACGAGTTTATTATTTTAAAAATCACAACTCAAAGCTAAGAATGCTAGTGTTAAAACATATATATTCTTGTCAGTAGAAAAGTAAAGTAAAATGAGTAAAGTAATGGTCAAACAAGAAACCTTTTAGAACAAAAAAAAAAGAAAATTAATTAGATTATGTTGAAATGTATAAATCATTTATAAATAGGCCAATCTATCGCTCGCTTAAAATCAATGAAATACATATTTGTAAAGCTCACCTCTTTCTCTAACACTTTACTGTCCATTTTTTTCGTCTCACAGGTATTATTGTCCCCATCATTCTGTTGTGTTTGTTTTTTCTTTGCTTTAAATGATTTCACCTTGCGCAGATGTCTTTCATAGGGCAAAAGTAATCTTTAAAAAAAAAATGAACAATGACTGAACCTAATTGACATTGTAAATATGTTGACAGACTTTCATTCCAAAAGGAATATTTCAAAGAGAACTAGTAGAACAGGATTGAATTTTTTAAATTAGTTAATAAAATTAAACTGCAGTCTTTATATCCCACAAATTGCATGCCATGCTTTTCATTTTCAAAGTCCCTTGGTAAAACTAGTGTCATTAGTATGGATGATAAATAGATCATGATCAGAAATGACAAGAAACGGAACTCTTTTATGATGATGTTTTTTCATGTAACATCTGTCAACATACACGAACCACTGATTGCTAAAACATCCTCTTGAGTTACAACCTCTGGCTAGAAGAACCATCCAAACCTAGGCTTTAATGTCTGCCTGATGCAAAGTTAGATTGTTTGATTATCTTTTGATAGTGACTGTTACGTGCGCATGTTAGTGTAAATGTGGAACGGTGCGAATGCGTGTTGAAAGGAGAGAGAACCAAAACCAAAATGGAGAAAAAAGAAACGAAATAGTGTTCTAGTGTTCATGGAAATTAAATGAGTTCTAAACGATGACGTTGTTGTTTTATTGTTAATGTACTATTCAAAGAGTCTCATCTTAGAACGTAACAAGTGGCGCCCAACGTAAAGGTAAAACCTACATAGTCCTTTATACACAGTTGATCTCCTGTCAACAGACAGTAGAGATATCATATTATATCGTCTAGTCAGGCTAGATCTAGCGACAGGATACTATTCAATTTGATTAGTAGTAATAGAAAATGGCGGACAAGGCTGAGGTAGCAGCGTTGAAAGAAGAGGGGAGGTTGTTTTAGCTTGAAAAGGGCAGAACTAAGAAAATACGTACAAGAAAGGTTGATGGAGAGGGAGAGATTAGCAATGGAAAGAGAAAAAGAAAAGGAGAGATTAGACAGGACAAAAGAGAAAAGGAAAGATTAGACAAGGAGGACAAAAGAGAAAGAGAAAAGTTAGCTATGAAGGAAAAGAAAGAAAATGAAAAGCTAGCTATGAAGGAAAAGAAAGAAAACGAAAAGTTAGCTATGAAGGAAAAGAAAGAAAACGAAAAGCTAGCTATGAAGGAAAAGAAAGAAAACGAAAAGATTGCCATTGAAAGGGAAAAGAAAAACGAATTAGTTGCCATTGAAAGAGAGAGATTGGCGTTCGAAAGAGAGACGGCAGAGAAAAGTTAAAAACAACCCAAGAAAAAGAGAGTGATAAAAGAAAAGGGGAAACTACAGGGAATAAACTAGCAAAGTATAAAGGTGCAATATTCGAAGAAGCTAAAATGGACATAGACATTTTTTTGAAGAAATTTGAAATTGAAATGAGGGAACTGGAATATCCCGAAGACAAATGGTCATTCTTATTACCAAAGTCATTCGTAGCAGAGGTTCCATTGAAGATATGCATGAACCAGAGAAGCTATAGCGTGGTGAAAGAACAATTACTGCGAACGTACGGAAAAACAGAGGCATACTACCGTGAACAATTAGTTAACTGTGCGATAGAAACAAATGATGACCCACAGACATTCCTGGATAGAATGACCAGTAGTTTTGAAAATTGGACTGAAACCGCTAAAATAGAAAAGACCTTTGACGGTTTAAAGACATATCTAATGATAGACAAAGCAGTTTAGGAGTGTCAGGAGGAATTAAAAATATTTTTGTTGGAAAGGAAACCAAAATCCATAGAAGACATAGTAAGACTGATAAGGGCCTATAAGGTGTCACATCCCGATAAGAAACTATCCAGAGGCAACGACATAGAAGAAATAGTTGCATTTAACAGAACAAGAGATACACGAGACAACTTCATCAACAATGGAAGACGATTTAGATATGATGAACAAAATAGATTTAGAGGACAAGGAAGGAATCAAATGGGTAGTAGACAAGGACATTTTTATAGCAACCGAGGGTGATACTAAAGAAATGTACAGGGAAGATTCGGCGGAGTGAAAGATAGAAGAGACCAAAGCCTGTCAATGCTAACATGTGCAGGAAGCCTAGAGTATTTTGAGACCTTCATGGGAAACAAAATAGCAAGGATGATACGAGATTCAGGCAGTACAATTGTGGGTGTTAATAAGAAATTAGTAGAAAAACAAGAATTTACCTGCAAAACCAGGAATTGTGTGATGTTTGATGGAAAGAACGTACAATTACCAGTTGCTAGAATTAAGATTGATACACCATATTTTACTGGAATTGTGGATGCATGTGTAATAGACCATGCTCATATTGATTTGATTATTGGAGATATTCCAGGTATAAAGAATTGCAATGAAAAGGATATGGGAAATTGGAAGAAGTGTTTTGGAATGAGTATTATTCGATCCAAATGTAAGGACCTGGATGCAGGAGATCTGGAAAAATTATTTCAGTTACCAGATAAGAAAAAAAAAAAAGAAGGATTAATAGAAAACTCAGAAACATTACAACTTAATGATGTAGTATTCAACAAGGAAAGGTTTATTACAGAACAAAAAATTGACCCAGAGATACGTCAGTTGGCCCAGAAAGGAGTTAGAGGAGGAAGATTTTATATAGAAAGAGGAATTTTGGTAAGAGAAATTGAGTCACAAGGAAGAAAAATTATACAGGTTGTTGTACCAGCTGAATTTAGAAATATTATATTGAAGAATGGGTATGATGAAGCATATGCAGGCCACATGGGAATTCACAAAACAAAACAAAGAATATTTAGGGACTTTTATTGGCCATCTATTAGCAAAGACATAAAAAATTATGTGTTGTCGTGCAAAGTTTGTCAAATGAAAGGCACTAAAAAAATCAGAGCTCCATTACAAAAGGTAGATATACCAGAAAGGCCATTTAGTAAGATTGCGATTGATTTGATTGGACCCATGCCGGTGATATCAAATAGGGGTCATCGACATATTCTAACTGTAATAGACGTTTGCTCAAGATGGCCAGGAGCTATTTCACTAAAAAGAATTGAAGCCAGTGATATAGTTCAAGCGTTATATACATTATTTAACGGTTTGGATTTCCTGAAGAGGTACTGTCAGATAGGGACACACAGTTCCACTGCCAACTAACGACAACATTTTTGAAAATGTTTGGTATTCGGCAACGGTTTACAGCCCCGTATCACCCGCAGAGCAACGCTATTTGTGAACGTTTTAACTTACGTTAAAGAAAGCATTATTGAAAGTAGCAGATGACAATCCCAAAGAATGGGATGTGGCATTACCCTCAATCCTTTTCGCATACAGAGAGAGCCGTAATGAAACCACGGGGTTTTCGCCATTTAATTGAAAAAAGCGAAAATTTTCACCACGTTGGACCTTTCTAGAGGATACTGGCAAGTACCTCTAAAGGAAGAAGCTAAACCACTATCCGCATTTAAGACACCGTTCAGAGTCTATCAGCGGAATGTGATGAGTTTTGGCTTAGTAAATGCCCCAGCCACTTTTAACAGGATGATGGCAAAGATACTGGGCCACAGAAGAGACACTATTTGCTATTTAGATGATATCTGCATCTTTAGTGAGGATTGGAACGAACACTTACAGAGTCAAAGAGAGATATTTGCTATTATCAAGGGAAACAATTTGACATTGAAACCAACAAAAATAAAAAATTGGACTTAGTGAAATTCCTTTTTTGGGATACAAGATAAAAAATGAACCAATTACACCACTGGAAGAAACAGTTGCAAAAATAATGGATATTAGTGTACCAAAAACAAAAAAACAAATTAGAAGTCTTTTAGGTCTTTGCAATTTTTATAGAAAATTTGTTCCAAATTTTGCAGAAATGATTGAACCGCTTACAAATCTTACAAAGAAAGGGAAATCTAACATTTTAGTTTGGTCTGAACAATGTCAAAGATCGCTAGACAACATTAAGAGGGTGTTTTCTGAAAAACCAATATTAAAATTGCCCGATAGTACTAGAGAATTTATTTTGGCAACAGATGCTTCATCCATAGCTATAGGGGGCTGTTTGATGCAAGAGTATAGTGGAATTGCACACCCTGTTTTTTATGTAAGCAGGAAACTAACCCTTGCAGAGTCAAACTATGCAACTATTGAAAAAGAGGGGCTGGCAATAGTGTGGTGCATAACAAAGTTAAGTTTTTATCTGATAGGGGCTAAATTCCAATTATGGACGGACCATGCTCCGTTGGCATTCATTAATTTAAATAAATGGGGTAATAATAGAATTGCTAGGTGGGCATTACAACTGATGGACTATAAATTTGAGATCAAGACAATACCAGGGAAAGAAAATGTTGTGGCAGATACATTATCACGATGTACTTAGGTTGGTGAGATTGTGTAGGGTATATAATGATTACTTACATTCTGTTAAGAATTAAGCTATTTTATTGTGTACATTTGTAAATTCTGGCACGGAGTGTAGTAGATATTCCACAGAGGATTGTCCAATTGGGAGTATACACAACAATGATTAGTGAGCAGATATAGATTTGAATTTAATTATATGCGGGGAGTGGTATTAATGAAATCTGCATGATTACATAGAGATATGCTTAGATATATATGTGTCAATTGTTCATAATAACAATTAGTATTGTGATGGTTACTGTCACAATTGGTGAATATAAATGTTATATGTTAAATCTAATGTTAGAATTGTATTGGTATTAATATGTCATTGTGTATGATTTTGTTTTGTAGTACATTATGGTTCTCTATGTTACAGAGAATTTAAATTATTTTTAACTTGGAATAGGTTGATAAGATATGTGGTGATTTGTATTTTGGACGTTCGATGTACATTGAACTTGTTAAACAGGGGGGTGTTACGTGCGCATGTTAGTGTAAATGTGGAATGGTGCGAATGCGTGTTGAAAGGAGAGAGAGAACCAAAATGGAGAAAAAAGAAACGAAATAGTGTTCTAGTGTTCATGGAAATTAAATGAGTTCTAAACGATGACATTGTTGTTTTATTATTAATGTACTGTTCAAAGAGTCTCATCTTAGAAAGGAACGTAACAGTGACAATATCACTTTTAATAGATGGTGTTGTACCCTTGTTCCTTTCATTATAGGTACAATTTATCATAAAACCTAACATGTAGTAAGAACTTTTATTTTACCTTTCATAATGTTTTCTTGTGCAAGTGGCGGCACTTGTATTGCTCATGTTGCCCCCTAACTTGTCATATAAATGTTTCCACATTCGTTTGTAAGTAATCTGAAAAAAAAAAAAAATCTATATTACATCTTATGAGCTACAAAAATAATAAAATACACATAATGTTTAAGAAATCTATATTGCAGAAATGTGCAAGTTTACTTTTTTTTTAGCAATATTTTTTTATTCCAATTTAAAATATTTTTTATATACCACTAAAATAATGGACTTTGGGTTCTTTAGATTAACATCTTTGGAGTATCTTGTAGAAACATAAGAGAACCTGGAAAACTTACCAAATCATAACCACCAAGTTTTTCAGCCTGCTTGTAAAAGTAGAACAGATCAACTGCAATTTTAAAAAAACAAACAGTATAACTGGTTCCTTTTAAAATTATAAAAAATTGTTCACCCATTTTTCATAAATTTTTCACTGTCCAAAAGTACAGAAATAGAGAACTTTGCATATATAGGAATGAAAGACAACAATTGCTCAATTTTCATCTTAAATTAAGGAAAGGAATTATTTGATTTAAAAACATAACTATCAACTATGGACAGGAGTAACATAATGTTTAGTTAAAAAAAAAAAGAGAAAGATAGAACTCAAACATAAAAATGTACTTTGTTTGAAACCCAGAGATGGGATTCTGCCAATAGGCATTTTGGCATCATGCATGAACTTGTGTAGACCAATAAGAAATGCTTGCTCCTCAGTGCTGACTTTATCTTCACTGATTTCAGAAGATTCTGTGGATCTCCTTGGCTAGAAGAAAACAATTCATAGCATTTGTTATAAGCTAGGTACAATGTAGTTTGTTTTTTTATTTTCAATTTATAGTTCCCAGATATTTCAGTAGCTATAATGAAAAGCAAGCTACTTACTCTGGTGGATGAAGATATAGATGGTGTGACATTGGCAATGTATTCTTCCATGCTATCAGAATCATGCTGAGAATCTTTTCTGGATACATTTTTGCTTTTTTTGTTTTTAGGTCGACTCTTCAAAATAGGCACTGAAAAAGTGAAACAGTGTTAAAAAAGTATGAAGATTAAAAAAAAAAAAAAGTTAAATATAAAATCATACCTGTGAAAAATTGTTATGTTAGAAGAAAAAAAGGTTTCATCTATATGTCAATAAAAAAAAGGGGTGGGGGAGACAGAGAAAGGGGATGTAATAAAAAAAAAAAGAAACATATGAAAGCTTAGAATTAAAATCTCTAGTTTGATCATGTGATATTCATACTATTTTAAGTTTCCAGATGTACTGTAATTTTTTTTTGTGATGAAATTAAAATTTAACTTTGCTATTTATTATTAAGACAATGAGAACAATTTTTTAAAAAATTATAATAAGTAAATGAAACCTACTCAGGTGGTCCATTCTAATGTCCAATGTTTCTAATTCAGAATGCAAAAATGTTTCTTTACAAAACATGACTTTACAGCCAGGTGCTCTTCCAGAGAAGCCTCCAATAGCTACAACAATGGCCAGGTGTAACCATTCATTCTCACAACCTTCTAATCGTTTTCTCATGGCTCGGTATCGACAATACTTTGGATAACTCAACACAGCTAGATTGGCTGCTCCACTAACAGTTCGTTCATCTGAAACCCAAACATAGTTAACTCGATGTATTATAAAATAGTACATAAATGTAAGGGTTACAAATAATTAAACCAAAAAAGATCATTAGAAAACAAACAAAAATTGACTGAAGTAATATAAACTTACCTGAGCCAAAATCCGTATTGTCCAACTTTTCAATAGAGACTGTACAGTTTTTAGTTTGACCATTTTCTTCTTTGACTACTCCATTCTTTAAGTCTCCACAACCTGCCCTGCCCTTACACTCATCATACATTTTATCACAACCATATTTAGGGATGTTGTAGTGGTGCACACTATCTTTGATACTTCTGCCACCATCCTTGGACACCTTGTCATGGTCAAAGCTCCCAACGGAGCAGCCATATGTCCATTTACCATCATGCTGAATTAATGGCACAAGGTCCTCAAGTTTCAAAACTAGTCTGTCACCTAGAGCCAAAACTTCATCCTAAAAACACACAAAATAGAAAAAAATAAAGTTTTCAGTACTGGTATCAATGACTAAAACAAGTTAAAAAAAAATATTATTGTAGTTATGACCTGAACGAGTCTTACATTAAATACCTATGACTAGAATGTAATATTACTTTTGATAAAGATAATCAAGAAAATAATATCAATTGTATTTCTGTTAATAAACAACCTAGGCTGAGGTGAAAAGTCTGTATGGAATTATTGAGGTTTCTAATTTCAAAAGATTCTTTATATTCTGTCCTTCTTGACAAGCTTATGAGATGTTTCTAGCATTTTTTTAAACTAATAAAGCTATAGCAAAGTTCCCCTTTCAGACCTTGTGATCTATAGGGCTTATGATGTAAAGGTCATCTGTTTCTGTGGGCCACGGTTAATGAGTGTCATGTGGCCATCACAATGACCAACCACCTTTAATTTTCCACAACTAATGTCAGAGGTCATCTGTTTCTGTGGCCCATGGTTAACGAGAGTGTCATGTGGCCAGGACAATGACCAACCGCCTTTACTTTTCCCCAACCAATGTTAAGTACTCATTAAAGCTGGGTGGACTCAGAGGCGCTTTAATGATCCTGAAGGTAAAAATCCTAGTCTTTGAACCTGGGACTCCTGGTTCAGAAGTGCTTTACCACTCAGCCACTGTTCCTCATATAAAACTATACTTAGTGCCCGTTGGTTGCAGTCATAAAGTCTCTCAGAGAAAGGGTTTTAGAACTGTTTCTTTGTATTCAATGCATTCTTTGAGTAAATGTGTGTGTGTATGTGTGTTCAAATGATGATGTCACTGAAGAATAAATACAACATCTTGATTTCAGAATTCAACCCCATTCTGCCTAAATGGATGACAAAGTGAACAGACAGATGACAAAGTGAACGGATAGATGACAAAGTGAACATATTGATAACAAAGTGTAAAGATGGTTGACATATATATCAAGATATCATTGTTCTTTTATGTAGCCAGTTAAAAGTCTAGGAACAGCTTCAAGAAATACAATGAAAGTACAAAGTATCCCAAGTCTACCCCAGACCCAATCTGTGCAGAGCAATGACGACTAAAACAAGCGAACTATAAAGAGACTGTACAGGAAGAAATATGCTAGTTAGTCATTGGTTAGTAGTCATCTTTAACTCTTAGCGACAGTGTGCAACACCTCAAAATACTAGTCAATCAAAATTTGTTCGCATGAAACCCAGGAGAGGGGCGAGCCGCGGGTCAACAAGGCGATTATGTTATCCTGGCTAAAGCAGTCAACACGAGCGACCTAAAGACTAACGTGTGTAGTTGATTGCTTTTCAAGGTAACCTGTTCTGGCCAAACACACTCAATAACACAAGTAAGTAGGACATGGTGTATTGAGAACCTGAGAACCTTCACTCAACATAAGTAAGAATGACATGGTGTATTGAGAATCTGAGAACCTTCACTCAATAACCTCAGTCAGTAGGACATTGTGTGTTGAGAATCTCTGGAAATTTGTAGTTTTACTTTATGTGTGATGAGTAGCGGTTATATTTGTTGGCATCAGACGATATGAGTAGTGGTTATATTTTCTTGGCATTCGACGATATGAGTAGTGGTTATATTTGTTGGCATCAGACGATATGAGTAGTGGTTATATTTTCTTGGCATTCGACGATATGAGTAGTGGTTATATTTTCTTGGCATCAGACGATATGAGTAGTGGTTATATTTTCTTGGCATCAGACGATATGAGTAGTGGTTATATTTTCTTGGCATCAGACGATATGAGTAGTGGTTATATTTTCTTGGCATCAGACGATATGAGTAGTGGTTATATTTTCTTGGCATCAGACGATATGAGTAGTGGTTATATTCTCTTGGCATTCGACGATATGAGTAGTGGTTATATTCTCTTGGCATTCGACGATATGAGTAGTGGTTATATTCTCTTGGCATCAGACGATATGAGTAGTGGTTATATTCTCTTGGCATTCGACGATATGAGTAGTGGTTATATTCTCTTGGCATTCGACGATATGAGTAGTGGTTATATTCTCTTGGCATCAGACGATATGAGTAGTGGTTATATTCTCTTGGCATTCGACGATATGAGTAGTGGTTATATTCTCTTGGCATTCGACGATATGAGTAGTGGTTATATTCTCTTGGCATTCGACGATATGAGTAGTGGTTATATTCTCTTGGCATCAGACGATATGAGTAGTGGTTATATTCTCTTGGCATTCGACGATATGAGTAGTGGTTATATTCTCTTGGCATTCGACGATATGAGTAGTGGTTATATTCTCTTGGCATTCGACGATATGAGTAGTGGTTATATTCTCTTGGCATCAGACGATATGAGTAGTGGTTATATTCTCTTGGCATTCGACGATATGAGTAGTGGTTATATTTGTTGGCATCAGACGATATGAGTAGTGGTTATATTCTCTTGGCATTCGACGATATGAGTAGTGGTTATATTCTCTTGGCATCAGACGATATGAGTAGTGGTTATATTCTCTTGGCATTCGACGATATGAGTAGTGGTTATATTTGTTGGCATCAGACGATATGAGTAGTGGTTATATTTTCTTGGCATTCGACGATATGAGTAGTGGTTATATTTTCTTGGCATCAGACGATATGAGTAGTGGTTATATTTTCTTGGCATCAGACGATATGAGTAGTGGTTATATTTTCTTGGCATCAGACGATATGAGTAGTGGTTATATTCTCTTGGCATTCGACGATATGAGTAGTGGTTATATTTGTTGGCATCAGACGATATGAGTAGTGGTTATATTCTCTTGGCATTCGACGATATGAGTAGTGGTTATATTCTCTTGGCATCAGACGATATGAGTAGTGGTTATATTCTCTTGGCATTCGACGATATGAGTAGTGGTTATATTCTCTTGGCATTCGACGATATGAGTAGTGGTTATATTCTCTTGGCATTCGACGATATGAGTAGTGGTTATATTCTCTTGGCATTCGACGATATGAGTAGTGGTTATATTCTCTTGGCATTCGACGATATGAGTAGTGGTTATATTCTCTTGGCATTCGACGATATGAGTAGTGGTTATATTCTCTTGGCATCAGACGATATGAGTAGTGGTTATATTCTCTTGGCATTCGACGCTATGAGTAGTGGTTATATTCTCTTGGCATTCGACGCTATGAGTAGTGGTTATATTCTCTTGGCATTCGACGCTATGAGTAGTGGTTATATTCTCTTGGCATTCGACGATATGAGTAGTGGTTATATTCTCTTGGCATTCGACGCTATGAGTAGTGGTTATATTCTCTTGGCATCAGACGATATGAGTAGTGGTTATATTCTCTTGGCATTCGACGCTATGAGTAGTGGTTATATTCTCTTGGCATTCGACGATCTTGTGTAAGCTCAATCTCAACAATGTCACTGTAAAAGAAACGATTGAGCCTCTCCATAGCGCCCCCCCCCGCCCCCCCCCCCGCCGCCCCCCCGCCCCCCAGTCCAATATCGACTCTTCTTGAAACGAAATGGAGGCTTATTTTGTTTTGTTTTTTAAAGAATTTCAACCCAAATTCCTGTCTATCGCTTCCAGTCACAACAACGTTCTAAATGTAGAAATCAATCAATGGGGGAAGGGGGTGGGATGAGGGGATGGAACCTATGTACACACACACATGAGATGGTGGTAACACACACACACTTTAATTTTCAACCAACTAACTGATGAGTTATTGAAGCGACATTGTAACCTCGAAGGTGATCCCAAGTAACAACTACCATTTCGACGTAGCCTTTAGATCTACTTCAAACAATACGTTCTGATCAGGAGGAAAACTTGGAATTCATCTAGATATATATATATTTATACACGATAAGTCCCTGACAATGTTTAAGCTGCATGGACCGTACGTACTTCAAATCTTGGACCTATTTGAAAATGTTTTACAATTTCGCCATCTTAAAAAAGGCGATAAGTTTCAGTTAGTTTGTTGACCTTGCTCTTTGCCTCGGTACTTTCATTTCTATTCTAAACCATTCTGATATACAAATATGTTAGATATGAATTAAATATGTTATAACTGAGTTGTCCGTGAATAGAAATGTTACAATTCCTATTTTTCTTATGTAGTTGTTTGAAAAAAGAATTAGGTAAAGACTCCCCCCCCCCCCCCATCTTTTTTTTCTTCTCAGCGTGCATACGTGTGTGTGTGTGTGTGCGTACCTGTAGAAAAGGAATACAAGAATGGAGTTGTTTCAGTTAAAAACAACAGTTTTTCGCAGACCCTAGTTTTCCAATCCCTTCAACTACATGGACGCAATCCAACCAATAGATGGTTCTAGAGGAAATCAAGAATAACATATCAAATACCTCGTTTAAAAAGACAATGCTTCCTTTATACAATGTATAAAGCGATGTTTTTCTCTGAACAACTAATAAATGTTACATTTTTAAAAAAAATAAATACCCCGCCCATCTCCCAAGCAAGAATCCTGGTGAAGTGAATCTGTGTTCAATCACAAACACTATGTCGATGGTCGATGGCAGCGAAAGTGTTACTCCAGTACTTCAGAGTATTACTGGATGTCTGATTGTTCAATAGATCAAAATAGATTAGGCCAACACAATATGCACATAGAGTTTGGAGTGAAAAAAACAAAAAACAAACGTTTTCATGAATTAAAAATGTGGAAGATCGATTTCTTTCTTTCCTCTTCATAGAGCATTGAAACATTTTGTAAGCGAAAAGAAATCTATTTCCACCAAATTTAGACACTGAATATGTTCTTTTTTTACGTCATTAAATAATAACTGTTACAATTGCTGACAAATGACACAATCAGTTTATGAGAAGAATGGTTCTAAATTCTAGACTATCTCCAAACATGACAACTCCAAGTACATGAAAGAAGTCTTGAGTTCGTACCACATTGTGGACCAGAGTTTGTCGCTACACACCGTAGTTTAACTCCGTGCCACAACTGATCTACACTTCGTCATGCTATCTAACCAATTGGATCGCTTGTCCTCCTTCCTCCCTAAATAGTTCATTAGCTTGGGGTTGATGTTGGCCCAGCGCATGTCTCACTGCACTTCCCTTGTGTGGGACAGCAATAACTGAAGTAAACAATCAGTTGTATTCCGCATCACACACTAAGAATGAGATATGCCCGTGATACACAATAACAAAGACATGCCCCATAAACATAATAACAAAGAAGCGTGCCACGAGATACATACTAACAAAATAATCAATATTAGAAAACAAAACAAGACAAACATTTTAAAAAATACTTTTTAAAAAACAAATTTAAGTGTAGTTGTATCAATTAGTTTGGATCAGTCATGTAATTAAATTTGTAATAGATCTTGACTAACAATAATAAATCTGTGCGATTAGAAATATTTGTACCAATTGTTTTTGTTTAGCGCTATTTCATGCTTCTAGCTACCTCACTGCGCCATGACCCTATCACTAGTCTGGACCCGTTGGGCATTTCTTTCCCTTGCTCCATACCGAACAAAATTATTAATTACCAATAGTAAAGTAACTTTTTTCTTAAAACTGATTCTTGTGTTGTTAGGTAAAGAAAATAATAGTGCGAAATTTCAGTTTGATACGAGATTGGGTGTGGGAGAAATAACGTGTACAAACGTTTTATCAGACAGACAGGCAGAGAGAGTGGCTATATAAGCTTTGTAAAAGCAACACTTATATATTAAAATGTACTAAAAAGTTGAAAAAAAAAAGCGGTTGGTGTGAATTTTACTGCAACTAAAATACACCCAGTACTTTGTTTTCCCTACTTTTTAGTGCGTTTTAATACAAGCGTTGTTGTTGGTTTTTTTTCCTACTTTTTATTACTTTAGCCTTTTTAGCCTAAAACTTTTACAATCATTTGCGACCAATGATGTATATTGGTCACTGTACACGGGAAAAACCATTTGTGAAAATGGTAATTAAGACAATGTTGATTAATAAATTCATCACAGAGTGTTCTTTATTATTAACATACATACAGTCTTTGAAATCATATTTATTATTAACATACATACAGTCTTTAAAATCATCTTGATATTGACATACATACAGCATTTGAAATTATCTTGCTTTTGACATACATACAGTCTTTGAAATCATCTTGATATTGACATACATACAGTCTTTGAAATCATCTTGATATTGACATACATACAGTCTTTGAAATCATCTTGATATTGACATACATACAGTCTTTGAAATCATCTTAATATTAAACATGTACAGTCTTAGAAAAATCTTGATAATGACATACATACAGTCTTTGAAATCATCTTGATATTGACATCCATATGGGAGAATCTTTCCTTGCTGCCTTATTCAAAAGCAATTTTTTTTGTTAAGTTGTTCTAGTCTGAATTTCAACTCGGGCCTGGCGGATGGAAGGCCGACTTGTTAGCCACTGAGCTATCCGAGTAGTTAAAAAAAATTGATTTTATTGTTAGCGACCTAATTCTCTACACAAAGCTTATCTCCCTTGGCTTATTACATTTTCAATATAAAAACTAAATTAATTTTTAATTGCGACTAATTGATTAACTATTTGGTTGATTTTCGATTGATCCATGTGTTGTCATCGAGCATGAGCTTGTATGCAAACTTTGATGAAGATGAATGAGTAGAAGTGGTAGAAAAATCGATTGTAAAAATCCAAACACGAAAGAGACATCTTCCTTATTATAACGAAATAAGGAACATGCTTATCACAGCTGAGGTTCAGCTAAGTTTAGATTAGTCTGACAGATTAAAAGGTCTAACTTGTTTTCTACAATGTATGTTTGTTTTCTTCTAAACGTACCAGAGGGAGAGCCTGTGGGGATCAGCGTACAGAGAGGGAGAGCCTGTGGAGATCAGCGCACAGAGAGGGAGAGCCTGTGGAGATCAGCGCACAGAGAGGGAGAGCCTGTGGAAATCAGCGTACAGAGAGGGAGAGCCTGTGGAGATCAGCGAACAGAGAAGGAGAGCCTGTGGAGATCAGCGTACAGAGAGGGAGAGCCTGTGGAGATCAGCGTACAGAGAGGGAGAGCCTGTGGAGATCAGCGTACAGAGAGGGAGAGCCTGTGGAGATCAGCGTACAGAGAGGAAGAGCCTGTGGAGATCAGCGTACAGAACACATGACATGAGGACAATGATTTAGACAAACTCAACAGAACTGGGACAGTCCCAAACCTCCCGCAGGGCGGCGACTGGCAGGGTTCGAGCTCGTGGCCATCCAGACGACAGTCCAGAGCGCATGCCACGCGAACAGGCAGCAACTTTCATATCTCTATCTCAACATAATTTAAACACTTTAATTTGGTAATAATGGTAATGATTCACTCCCAACCCCGAACTCAGTCGTGTAAATAGCTCTGTTCTACGAAATGTATTTCAATTTCCGAGAGCTCCATGCTTACCAAAAAGCATAGTGATGTAGAAAAGCCGCCCATGAAACAAAGTGTCAATTACAAATAATATCATAAAATAGATTCAAGCTAAACTGTAAAATATTTATGTCCCTTTGTTTTTGAGCCATTCTCGGAGCAGAGCTGTCGACTTCAGGCCTGACAGAGCACACATTATTGACAACAATGACATGGTCGTCCGTGGGTAACTATCGGAGTAGCATTCAACTTATTGGACGACTAAACGATTCAACACATCACAATATTAGATCTGTAGGTATAAAGTGAAACTACTTAGCGATACAACAAATGAGTGTCAAATGAATAAACAAACAAACAAATGCCTCGTCTGTCTATTCGAAAAACTAGTTTGAAATGGTCAACAATGATAAGTTCAGCAACAGTACAATACATGATCGTAGCTAAATAAGTTTATTAAATGTCTTAAAACCTTCTAACAAGAAGTCACAAAGTTACCAGAGAGCTCGCTAAAGCTGTGATTCCAAAATACTGAAAGGATAAGTAAACGTTTATAAATAGTCAGAGCGCCAATATTTGTACAAGTAGCCCCTACTATAAATTACTGTTGCTTAAGTGTACTGGCACATTAGTTCTGTTCATTCACTACTATTAACATTAAACATGCTGCGTGTAATAAAATATACCAAGGAAAACATTATCAATAGTGTCTTTTAGTTTTACTAGTCCACCAGCCGCACAAAGAGTAGCGAGTAAAGGGCTGCGCTATAAAACAATTCTTTGGAGTTGGATACATACAAATATTTTTAGAACAATGTATTGAAGTTGGATACACACAACTATTTTTAGAACAATGTATTGAAGTTGGATGCACACAACTATTTTTAGAACAATGTATTGAAGTTGGATACACACAACTATTTTTAGAACAATGTATTGAAGTTGGATACATACAAATATTTTTAGAACAATGTATTGAAGTTGGATACACACAACTATTTTTAGAACAATGTATTGAAGTTGGATACATACAAATATTTTTAGAACAATGTATTGAAGTTGGATACACACAACTATTTTTAGAGTTGGATACATACAACTATTTTGTGACCATCTTCTCAAAGTCAGGGCTATTAGTACATGCACCCCATCTCTTGGACAGTATGCACTGTCATACAAAGTCAACAGAATGTAGTAGAGGGCGAACTATAACTCTTCGTTAAATAGAAGTCAGGAGTTTTTTTTTTAGACACACATTTTGTTTTTGTCTTTCAAACTTGAAACTTACACACACACACAATTTTAAACTTATCTCGAAGCTCCATCAGAAAGCTATTAAAAGTGTATGCCTAGTAGGATCAATGTTACTCAAGACTGTCCTAGCCAATGATCAATACAGAAACCCGTACAAGCCACACAAATAACAAATATCTTCTCTAGCACTCACTACACCACACACACACACTTTGTCCTCTTCTTCCTATTTTCATTTCTGCTGTCTTGCTGGGCATTATGCACTATTACCCAAAGTAAATCAATAAAGCATTTTTTTTTATTATCATTAGTACCGTGTTATTGAACAAAAAAATATGAATAAACTAGAGCCTCTGTTTGCAAATTTAGAATGTTATTGAGTGTTTTTTTTATATTCAATATATTTTATTATTTTTTTTAGTTATCATATTTAATGTTTGGAATAGACATTTACAGTAACTCAACAGAACTGGGACAGTCCCAAACCTTCCACAGGACGGCGACTGGCAGGGTTCGAACTCGTGGCCATCCAGACGACAGTCCAGAGCGCATGCCACACGAACAGGCAGCAACTTTCATATCTCTATCTCAACATAATTTAAACACTTTAATTTGGTAATAATAGTAATGATTCACTCCCAACCCCGAACTCAGTCGTGTAAAAAGCTTTGTTCTACGAAATGTATTTGAATTTCCGAGAGCTCCATGCTTACCAAAAAGCATAGTGATGTAGAAAAGCCGCCAAGTTTAAAACAAAATTACTTATGAAATGGCGAACTGGTAAAGTTGTAATCAGCTGACAAGTAGATGTTTCTACTTCATACAATCAAACGAAAATTGCAAAAGTCTTCTTTCAAAGTTATACAATTTGTATAACGCAATAGTCGTAGAAAATTGTTCCTTCAAAGTTACATAAAGGCAAGACTAAATGTAACTGCCACAGCAAAAGTCCTCCTTTAAAGCTAAACCACGCAAACAATAGAGTAGCCATATCAAAAGCTTGAGTAACAAAAAACTAAACAGCCAGATGAAGGCTCTGGAGATGGTGCCACTCAGATATTGTGTACTAGACAGAACTCCAACAAATACAAGACTTTGTGAAGGCGTACGACTCTATGGAAGTGACGCAGTGAGAAGACCAACAGTGAAGAGCATAGCTAACACATTTATAGTCACTGAAAGTCAACACAAGTATTTCTCTTGGCTGTGTATCTACACACGATATTCAAACTGGTTGCTTTGTTATTCTTATCAATCAGTTGAACAAAAGTCAAGTTATGGAATCTAGAATCTAATTGTTTATGGTAATAAGATTGGCCAGGACAAAATGAGCTAATGTCTAGACATGGAACATCGGCTCGCACAATGGTCCGTAACATTGTTTTGTGTCATGAGCACAGAATTATTGACCTCAGTGCAAAACCTTGGCGATAATTTGGAAACCAATGATTCCACCATTAGTAATAAGTTGTTTTAAATTATAAAAAAAAGACTAAAACGTTGTGGCACCTGTTCATCAATCTCAGTGGTGTCCAACCTTTCTCAGCCTGTGGTCAAATACAGTTCACATGCGCGTGTCACGGGCCAAAGCACCAAACAAAAAAATCGTCGTGTCCGAAGGAACCATAACTCTGCACTTTGGGCAGAACTTTCAAGGGGCCTGATATTACTAGGGCTGGATGCGGCTCAAGGGCCGCAGTATGGGCGTCAATGAGCAACTTCTCAGTCTTATCTGATTGTAATGGGGATTTTCATAAATGGAAGCAAATCCCTAAAATAGCTTTTGATTGTTTAAAACGCATAAAATAATCTGCATTTATGAACACGGTAGAATCTATTTGGTTAGCTCTTCCATTAGTAACACAAAATAGTTTTTTTTTAAAGTTATAATTAAAAGAGGAGTAAGATTACAAAAAAATTAGCTTTGTGTGATAATATCTGTTCAATGTAAACAATGGGATTTGGTTTCCTAATCTTCTATCTAATTGAGTGTCTTGAATTTATCAGCTCTTCCACTCTCTATCGCGTTAAGACTAGCAGAGTTATTCCTCTTTCGATTCATCCCCATTATACAAGATATCAAACACGTCTATTTTGTTCTCCTGTGTTTTCTTTATACAATAGGGTAGAGAAATGGTAAGTCAACTCCAATGAAGCGCACCTAAGCAGTAGAGCGGACCTGACACTACTTACTCTACATCTACAGCACAGCGGACCTAATGTTACTCCAGTATTTCTTCGTTCTAAATCAGAGCTTGACTGACTAGTTATTTATAGCTGCTGAAGAGTGATGATTAATATTGCGCAGGCTAACAACGAAAATAAAAACCTGTTGTTTTATTAGTGGCAAGTCACTTGATTGACAACTGCTAGTCCTTTCAAACTGAATACCCATCTATTGTGTTGATCATTCTATTCCTGTATACCAGCCTTACTGGGGCTATATATCTCAAGTGATTACCAGCCTTACTGGGGCTCTATTTCCCCAGTGATTACCAGCCTTACTGGGGCTCTATTTCCCCAGTAATTACCAGCCTTACTGGGGCTCTATTTCCCCAGTAATTACCAGCCTTACTGGGCTCTATTTCCCCAGTGATTACCAGCCTTACTTGGGCTCAATTTCCCCAGTGATTACCTGCCTTACATAGGCTCTATTTCTGCAGTGATTAGCAGCCTTACTTGGGCTCTATTTCCCCAGTGATTACCTGCCTTACATAGGCTCTATTTCTCCAGTGATTAGCAGCCTTACTTGGGCTCTATTTCCCCAGTGATTACCAGCCAAAGTTCCAATGTTCTCCAGCCAAACACATCTGCGTGTAGTGTTATTGATAGCAGCTGGAGACTCCTGTTCACAGGTTTAATCATACCATCAAAGTGCAGCAGCCCAGATGACATTTGTGTTCAACCTTTCTTTTTATTAGATAAGAAGGAAATCAATTGGTCTCTCTCAACTAAGTAATGGCTTGAAACGTATCATTTCCCCCCTTTTTTAGGCGAGTGTTATTCAATTTACTCCCCTGTTGTTGTTTTTTTTTTACACCTTTACAAATTAGACGAAGGCCTAGATGGTTATATTAATTGTGCTGTTTGTGCTTTTTTGTTTGTTTTTTTAGGCAATCTTGGCGCTAGTTGTCAAGGCTTAATGTTAGAATAGCACATGATTTGTTGGCACAGCATTGGAGTCATAGACAGACCAAACGTTTACTTGTAATTAAACTGTAATTGTACTAGTGTAGAAGAGTTAACTGAAGCGAACGAACAATCTAGAGTCATTCATCGTTGTCGGTTAGTTCGTTTTTTTAATGCCAATATTAACTCCTAAGTGGTTAAATGACATACAGTAAATAACACAGTCCATTATTGATCGGATATTTAGCTAGAACCGATGCCATATATTGAAACAACAACCAAAAAAAAAAATCAATAGCTCGGCGGCAAAGTAGTTGGGTGATATTAACAAATAATCAATTACATGTATAATCTTCCACGAAGAAATACAGCAAGTATTTTGAAGAGCGATTTAAAAACAAAATATAGAAAGAGCATAAAAAGGGTGTTTCTACACAGTCCATCATAAAAATGTAAAGTTGTACAGCATACCTATGATGTATATATTTATAGACCATAATGCACAATCCAGTATGTGAAATGCATTTGACTCTCTATATCTATAGTCAAACTAAAGATTGCACACACATAAACCAGAATACGGCAAGTCATTGAAACCATGAACTAACAAGGTTACAAAGACTGTGTGGAAACATAAACTCAAAATCGGCCCCCGAAGTGGTCCACCCAGGCAGGTTTAAATATTTTCAGAAAGAATATCATAATGAAATTTTATCAGAGGCAAATGACAGAGAAGAATGGAGAAAGATCCTGTTTTGTAAAGGGTCAATCTCTTATTAAAAGCCTCAAGAAAAAAAAACATTTCCGTAAATCCTTTAGTTCTGTTTTCCTTTATGTCATGTATGCTCTGCAGTTCACGCGATAATATGAAAAACTACTTATAAATTATGTCCAACTTATTTGCATAGTAAATAGCTTTTTCTCTTAAAAAAAAAAAGGTTAACATTCTTTTTTTTTTGTAAATGTAGTATTTAGTAAGACAGAACCAGGGGTGCCACCCACGAGACCAAGTAAACACTGAGACCCGAATTTCCAAATTTTACAAACCCTGAAATCATAAACCCCAAACTTTACCAACCCTGAAACGTACCGCATATACAATTTAAGCACCAAAATTTGACGAAAGAAGAACAGTAGTAAATTACTACGTAGATCTATATCAAAATATGCCCCCATGTTTGAAATATGCAATTAGTAAGCCTATCATTATAATAAATATAGTTTGTGTGTATTTATTGATAAAGCTTGTTATACAAGTTAAGAGGATTTAGTACAATTTTATATTAACAATGTTTGTACACCCTCCACACACACACAAACACACAGTTATTTTAAATGATGTTTCTCTCTTAACATTTTCCCCTCATTATTCCTTTGAAGCAGCCTACTTTAATCAACATTGATAAAACTGATTCCATCAATGAACATGCATGGACCAGTAAATCTATTGCAGCAAGATAAAATTGATTTGAGATTTAGTCCAGATCTAGATCTACTCCAAAATGAACATTTAGATAATAATAATTTATAATTTTAATTAAGTATTATTGTAAAATGTGCAATAACAATTGAATAAATGTAATTAACATTGAGATTTTACATGTGAGTAAAAATCAATAAAAGTAGGTAATCATCTCACACTTTATCGGGAGGTTTCCATGCTGATCTTAGGTGATCACTTAACGCTACTTTGCTTATTCCAGAAGAGTTAGAAGAGTCTTATCAAAGACGACGTGTTTCACTGTCTGCTTATATGTGAAAAATAACGCCAAATTTCTTTACACGATCAAAACATTGGTGAATTAGATGGGGGCAGCCTCTGAGTTTGTGTGATAACACAAACTCTCTATGTAATTTTGTTTTATATGTGTTAGATATCAGAAATTGATACAAATATTTCGTAAAGGGTGATTAAAAAAGAATGCGGCAAAACCATTGAGCTACATCTAAAAAAAAAAAAAATAGTTATAATAATAATCCTATCTGGATACAAGTGTTATACATTATTTCAGGCTTTACAAGTGCTCAATGTGACCACCATAAAACCGTTATGAAAATTCCTAGCAAACAACCGTGGATAGGTAGAAAAGTTGCTTAAGACCTTGCTCTGCGCTTGGCCTGCCAAGGTGGGGGTAAGTTAAAAATAAAGGTTTTTGTTCCACCGTATCCAGTAACTATCACGGTGGACGGGACATCATAAAGCGTGTTTGCGAGGAATGTTTATATCGGCTTGTGTCCAGTAAGGTAGCAAATTGTTTTTTGTTCTTGTTGATTTGAAATATAGTTTAGGCGCATTTTTAAAAATCACCCTGTTTTATAAAAAAAAACACATTTATAGCTAAAAGCACAGAAGCTAGTTTCAGTTATTGCCCCATAATAGACAACTTGGCAAATAGTTAAAAGATCCCAGATTTAGTCACTGAAGCTTAGAAGCCTAAGTAGCTCTAAATTAAAAGCTCTAAGGAGCATGTGGCCAAGTGGTATGCCCTTCATAGGGTTCAGCGATTCCATTTCAATCTGTGGGTGCAGTTCAAGTAACAAGATTTAAAAAAAAAAAAAAAAAGCTAAAAAAAAAATATAAAGCCAAAATAATTAATTGAATAGTGGCCTATCCGTCCCACACAGACATATTGTTATAAAATAATTGTTCACTATGCGTCCATCCTCGTGTCTTTTCCGATGAGTGCCTGGTGGAGTTTATGCCAAGAAATATTGATTACAGTCCTGCACACACAAAAATCAACTTTTGATGGCTCTTTATACATGATACTTTTTTTAAAAAATATCTCTAGTTCAAAAGATTTTTTTTTTTTTTTTACAAAGCTTATAGCTCAGTCCTTCATTCTGTTTGAGTGAAATCTTTTCCACGTTATTTCTACATATAATTGATTGTAAAGTTCCCCTTTCAGGCGTTGCTATCTATACGGCATAGGACGTAAAGATTATCTGTAGCCCACTGTTAACGAGAGTGTAATGTAGCACAACGATCAACCGCCTATACTTTTCCCCGATTAATGGGTGGACTCAAGAGGTTCCTCTAAAAATCCTGACATTAAAAATCTCAGTCTTCACCAGCATTCGAACCCGGAACACCTCGGCTAGGAAGCCAAGCACTTTACCACTCAGCCACCGAGCCTAATTAAATGACTAAATGGTAAACTTGTCAATGATTCCTGTTTTGTTATGTACAATAAATAATTGTGGAAAGTTTCCACTAGATCCGAGAATGGGTGTGGGGCGTCTTTAATAATTTAACGTCTTCAATATTTGTACACAGACAGAGTGAGTTGATATAAGCTTTGTAATGATGACAGAATCATGAACTCTGAAATTATGTTCTTGGCGACATTTTAGAGTGACATGTCTGATAAATCTATGAAAGTTGATCCTTTCTCTTGTTTTGCTGTACTTAACAAACCAACACTTTACACTTCCGAATCCATCTATTCATTATTAGCATGTTGCAATCTACTTTTATTTCGACATTTGTATTTGAGAAATACATTACAATAGCTACGACAGGAGGTGTGTACACACACACACATTAATTCACACTCGGTGTTTACACAATAACTTCGGCGGCGGATAATTTCAGACCAAAAAATCGATGCTGTATTTTGTTAAAACTGTTCTACATAGATGTCATGTCATTCTCTTCATCAGCATTTCAGTGCAACAAAGACCTGGCTATTTATAGAACGGCTACACTTATAAGTCTTCACAGGCTCAGGCAATTTACTTCTTGTTTATTCCTACTAATCCAGTTTTTAACTTCTACACCAAATCAAGTTTGTTAACTGTTTTAACTAGTACATACAAATGGAGAGAGAGATTACGTAATTATACACATCTAATTTATGGTGGAAGAGAATGACGGGGTAAAGAGAGATAAAGAGAGACAATGAGAGAGATCTGATATATAAATGAATTTCTGGAATGTGAAATTATGGCACAGAAATAGCCTCTACCAAGCGGGTTTAAAACCAGTCCAATATAAAATAACGACACAGAAGGGGCCTCTGCTTCGAGGGTTCAAAACCAGTCCCACCTAAAGGCAAACAAGTATATCAGACAAATAATTGTGCATTGTATCTAGGTTAGAGAGGAGTTTGACAGCCACGGGAATCGATAGAACACTGCAGTGGAAGCCGACTTGATGTTTCTTTATCTAGCTCTCAACTATCTGACGACTCGTCCAATTCATTGGCATAGACCGACCGCAATGGAGTAGATCTTTTTAGAATGGATATTAAGCAATGCAATAGACTTCTGTGTTCGAGGAAACCTTCAAACTAGATCATGCTAGTACAGTACAAACATACCAACGACAAACAATCTGGAGACTGCACGCAGAATATCTTGCTAAAATACTGCTTTATTTGAAATTAAAATCACAAACAAGACAATGTATGTACGGGAAAGTTTGTTTATAATTGCTGTCTTCACGGTATGCTGATGATGTATCAAACCTAAATTATTATTTTTGTAAATCAATTGATATTTTCATTTATGTGGGATTTTATAAATGGAGGCAATCAACCTATCTTCCCTTTTCATTTGCTTACGTTTTTCTTTCAGTTCAATTGTTTTGCCCCCATATAGATATATCGCTTGCTCTTCTTTTCTCTCTAATTTTATTTGAGATTTCCAATGACAGTAAGCCGGATCTTACAAAAATCTAAATGTTAACAAATAGATTGCTGTGATTAACACTATTATGAATTTCCCTTTTGAGATCAAATATGACACGTGTCACTTAGTTGTAGTATGTGCAATATACACAAACAGAAAACATTTTTGTTACAAATAGAACAAGTACATTCTCGCGAGTCTTATGATAAAATAGAAGGTACAATTATCGATAACAAGACTACAAAGAGAGATCGTGTTATCACACAGAGATGGCCTCCACAGGATTCGCCAATGGAAAAGGAATCGTTTCGTTTTCATTGTCTAAAGTAATTGGATTTCAAAGAATCATTTGGCGTTTTTTACAAACTGAACAACATATTATCGATAATGAGACTTCTAGACATTTTGGCAAGAAAACTAAATGCAATATGTCAATAGAATCAATTTGGCGTTGATTTTTTTAAATCTGAAAACAACCATAACTACGTATTTTCGATAACGAGATTTCTGATTAACATATTACAATGATTTTTATTTTTTTTTTTACTAAAAGAGAAATGAGATTTTCAATAACTTTTCTAGTTTATTTCGATCTAAACGTGTCAGACCGACAGAACAGACATAAAATTAATAGCACTTATCGCCTTATCATCAAACCGGGGCCGCTAAAAAAAAAACAACTTCTGAAATCGGAATTTGAACTCGAACCTCCTTGATAGCAGAGCTGTATTTGCTGAGCGCCTGATGAATTCAAGGAGATCTCACAGATACCCTCTTCCCAACAGGTCCACAAAAGATATCGGTCTATAGCGCACTGAGCGTTTATAAGCACGAAAATGGCGCTTTACTCGGAAAGATGTATATATGCATCTAAATACGAACGATAACATTTTATTAACTTCCCCAACTGTGTGAGTCCAACACGGTAATCTTAAAATTATTCGAAGTTCATTGTTTAGATCTAATAATTAAAAAAAAATGTTTAAGAATTGTTTACTTTAGATTTAGATCTGGGCTTCATGAATTCTGCAGTATGGCTGGGCCATAAAGAAGCAACGAATTCCTTGTATACAAGTACAATGGAAACAAAAGTTCGGATCGCAAGTCTTTATATGTAAATAAATATTTATACCCATATATATATATATATATCTTTAGTCATACAAGAAGTTGCAAAGGGAAAAGATCGTCTCTCGAGACGTAAAATGCCATATATATATATGTGTGTATATATATATATATATAAATAGTCAGAATCAGAATGCAATTTATCAGTCTACTACAGATGTCGAAAATACAATATAACATCTAGACTAGACACGAGATCCTGAACCTATCATCAGCCTTTACTGGATAAACCAATTAGTTATGGACTAACTCTGCACTGGACACATATTTCAAAGAGTGTCGTCTGTGACAACACACGTGTATATGCTGATGATTGCCGTGTCACAAAGGTAAACAACTAGATCTGGCAAATGTGTACATACTTTCTCTCTGTCACGTAATGTTTCTCACCAGAGATGACAAATGAAATCATTTAATGAGTCACTAGACACCAGGACCTTTTTTTTTTCTCTTAATAAATTTGGTGGACGTGAAACATGGGACACTTAAGTAAGAAAAAAAAATCAATACATTGCAGTAGCCAAATAAACACACACCTAGACACGACCCTGGGGCTGGGGGGAGGGGAGGGGGGGAGGTGCAGGCACGTTCGATTAGAAATGCATGCACATGTAAGAACAAAGACTTTACTTGATAAAGTACTGTTTACATTAACGCATTAAACATTTCACACTCAGTAACCGTGTTATCAATTTAAACTACATATGTTTAGTCATTGTGTGATCTCCAACATTTCATTGAAGTATTGAAGTTTAGTCATTGTGTGATCTCCAACATTTCATTGAAGTATTGAACTAATAATAACAGTAATCAAACTAAGGGTACTTAAAATTAAGTTTTAAAAAAAAGGTGCTACTTTGACGGCCTGATAGGGAAAAAAAACAAAAAGGCCATGGCTCGTATCAAGCAGCAGCTAGTGGGAAGTAAGGGACCTGTACGATAGTGCGCTCGTGAACAAAGAAACAATGTCCTAAGGACAAGGAGGGTGCGGCAGCTGTAATGGAAGGGGTGAAACCTGACAAAGAGACACACAGAGGGTCCGGGTGTTGTCGTTTTAATTATTTTGACACCGCCACTGTCATAGGGCGTGTAGAAGAAAAAAAATCAACAATTATGTGATTGAATTGTACTAATAGGAACTTTGGGTTGAAAATGGTAAAAAAAAAAAAAAAAAAAAAAAAAAAAAGTCAGAGCTTAAGCTTCCATGGATATAGATAATTTTAAGAAGTAATAAATAGTTTATTTAATTTGGTCTGAAATCATCTTTTGTTTTTTTAAATTACAAAATACTTCTATTATAAATATGTGTTACTTGAAATAAATAAGCATTGGTAATAAAGGCTAGCCATGCTGGAGTTCTATGAGAGCCAACACCCAGTATATTTCCTAATGTGACCCGTCACCATCCCATCGTTCAGTTTTAAACCTAAAATCTATATTAAAAAATTTCGAATAAACAAACATCTAGCTATAATGCAACTTGTATTTTACAACCAATAGGGCAATGTTGGACTAGTCCTTTCGTTTCTTTGATTCAAAAGTATTGGGCCGGAAGTCGCTTTTTTCCCTTATATGTTTTGGCATTTTTCAGTTCTCTCTTTAAATGCTATAATTTTAAGTGTGCCTGATAGAGAAAAAAATTCTGCTGTGATCAAACCCGATAGAGGCTATAAAAAGAAAAGACCTGAAACTACACATTTACAGTACTTTATATGATGAGTATTTTACCCAAGATCTGTGTTGTTTTTTTAGGACTAGCTTATTTCAAGTACCCGCATTTTCCGATACACAATTTCATACACAAAATAATTGTTGAAAAAAATTGTAGTGATTTTAAACTTTAAATGATTACTTTAAAAGGTGTTACTCTAATCAATTTTGAATATTTTTTTGTTATGAATGTCACTGTCTATTTTGTGTCTGTTCTAGTTTCTTAAATTTTTCTTGTGTAAAGGGATCGTTTTTCTCCAAGCAGCCTTTGTAAAATATTGGTCCTAAATAATGCTATGTTCATAAGCGAAAAATCACATGGCTGCATTATGATGAATGTACGTGTTAGTTCAATATATTTTATATTACTAGGGAACTAAAAATAACTGTTTAAATAGACGTAAGTTTCATTTTTTTTTCTGTTAGACAAAGTCATATGGCAAATTTTTGTTTATATCCTAATTCTAAAAAGGAATAATAATAATCACTAAGTTTTTTTTTTAATAGTTTTGAAAGTCTAACTGATAAGATTACAAAGAGAGTTTGTGTTTTTGCAGATGTACACAGGCAACACTATGAGTCAGTCCATCTCTTCTAATTGTTTAGAAATGAGTGTAAAAATGTAGGCTTCGATATTTTTAGCCTGAATTTAAGAAGTTACAAACTTCAAACATTTCTTCCATAAAACTTTGTACTTAAAAAATAAATGTATCCAATGCTCGAGATCCTGCCGGTATACTAAGTCCCTATTTAAATCGATCCGGTATCAATGTATTAAGTAACAAGAACACCGCAAACAAAAACAAAAAAAAATGAAAGAAGATTGAGATATATTTTTGTGACGGTACGCACCGGTACGGGGTACCGGCACCTTTTTTCAATGTCGGGAAAAATGATTAATTTTATTGTCATTCAACGTTAATTGTTAATTTATTATTAGTTGAAAGTGAGGCAATCTATCACAGAGTATCGGCACCTATTTTTTATTTTTACAAAAAAAAAAGCACTTAATATACTTTCAGCCGACATGCCGTAATATTAACAACACCTCTATGTGAACTTCTCAATATCTAGAGTCTTAGACAGTCATTATTTTAGACTAGATTTAAGTCTAGACCTAGATCTAGTAGGCCTATTACTATTAAAAAAAATTAAAATAATCAGTCATTTTAGACATCATTCGCAACTTTATTATTAGGTCTAGGCATTGAAAAGTAAATCTATTAATAAACTATAATAGATCTAAGTCTAAGTACTAACTTACTAAATAAGTCATTATAAGTAGAAGTATTATAATGAATATTGTATAGATCTAGATTGACTAGATTATAGATAGATCTCTAGTCTAGTAGATTAAGTATAGAGTATAGTAAACGTATTACAGTATTATTAAATCTATGCCCTATGTCTATATCTAATAATAGATAATTAAAAAACTTTAGTCTTTATTAATATCTAGACATTTTTCTAATAAAAACTGACTATAGGCATAGCATAGGCTAGACTCGGCAATCTAGTCTCAATATAGAATCTATACTATTACTAGATCTATTCGATTTTTATATATAGATCTAGACTATGGAGAGATGATATGCGGTGTAAGCTAATAGCGTTCCACAAGAAACAAACCTGGGTTTTTCTAAACTCTAATACTTGGGATGTAATAGTAAAACAGCACCTACCTAAATAAATCGTAACTAGAAATCAAAAACCTATATTTATTGTAGTATGTAAAGGTCTGTGGTTGTATTTTATATAGCCTTCGTAACTTCTTCTATAGAGAAATGACTCTTTTACTGAAAATTGGGCTATTCGCGTCTGACACATATATAATTTTTATGTTCAGCAACAAACCCTATTACAACCAGATAAACTGTCACTATTTCATCCAGAAAGTAGCAGAGAGAACAAGGTGAGAAAGCGCTATTGACTCTTGCTTCATTACCGCAATTTGAAGTATATCATAATATGTTTATAAATACGTTTAAGTTGCGTCCCTGTCGTAAAAAGAACCTCTAATACTTTTTCCATAAAGATATTATCTAGTGCCAACAAACGGAAGAGGATTGTGATTCGGACGTGTAATAAAGTACACAAAAAATTATATCAGACTCTCAACAATATCGTTCAATACACGTGCGCAAAGGGGGGCAACATTCTAGCACCAAATCAATAGAATGAAATAGAAGGGTTAATGCGGGATGTGCTTATTAGGATTAGATCGATCTGCACCCATCGACTACTAGCTAGTTGAAACCTTTGAGTTTATCTCCGTCGGCTACTAAACAATCAATTTTTATTGAGCTCTCTTGAATCTTCTGAATGGGATAGAATTACTAACAAGAATAAGCATTAAGCAAAATGGCTTGACAAGCCAAAGAATGACAGAAGTGGTTCTCATCTTCAATGATAAATACATATTAGCCACACAAAAAAAGTCACATAAAGAAAACTACTAGATAAACGAATTCCAACTTGTGTGTAAATGTATTTTATGTGTAGGTGGCTTAAGTACCCTCTTTATTTTTTCCGGAAAACAACTGCATTCAATTATATTTTCTATGAACATTTGATAATTAGGTTAAATGAAAAACAAATTAAATTTAAATTGATGCGCCAGCTGTTGATATAGCACGTTCTTATTACATGACAGAGAACATGGTAGCTCCTTGATAATGAGTTTATGTTTGCAACAAAAGATCTTCAAAATAACAGAAGTGGTCTGTACAAAAAAAAAGGATTTTAATTGAAATAATGAAACATTACGCTATAATATACAAAGCATTAGTACAGTAGGAAAACTCTCTCCAAGCCCTGGAGTAAAGTAAGGCTGTGTTATAACACCGACATTTTATTTGGTGTTGTCATCTTATGAGTTATTTGGAATTCTTGGAAGACAAGTATTTACATTTGAAAGCTGATCTGATAAAGGCACCTGACTCGACTCAAAGCTAGAACGATGAACAGCCTTACTTTGATTCGATAATTACAGTTAACAGAGAATGTCACAATCTCATACAAAGGCAGCATTGCAAAGATTTGTAGATGCTTTGGTAGTTGCATGTCAAGATTTCAGACTGACAATCTCAACAAAAACAAATCCTATTACAGAATTTCATAGCTTTGTCTGACATTTAACTCAAGAATTGCAGATTGACGGAGTTGGATGACTTAATGTACTTCAGTTCAACCAAAGCTTCAACCTTAACAGGAAAGTCACAAGTAGAAAAGGGAAGCCTCAGCAGTCATGGTTTTGTTTTAAAAGCGATTTTGGGGGCAAAATGTGGCTGTACTAGAGGAACCAAAAGGGATAGTCCAAAATGCTTAGGTGCTATGTAGATAAAATGAACGCTGCGCAAGATTTACCATGTCAAGTGCAATCTAGATGGACGATAGCCTCGACATTCGCTACGCAGAGCTACACGGGGGAAGGAGATCCAAGGAACTATGTGATAGTTAACGACACCTTAGATAATAAATAAGTGGTGAAGGTTTCCCCCAGGAGTTTCCAGGCAGGTTGTGCATAAACCAACGCAGAGAGAAAAACGTAGATCTTGGATGAACTGAGAAGCTGCCCAAGCATCAACAGTGGAGCAATAACTTCCAGCAAGAGTCATCACTATTTCGACTCAAAGAGATTGAGGCTATAGTCATTTACATCAGACGCATCCTTCAAGTCGCCAATATGAGCCATTTTTTTCTGTCTCGAAGGATAATGGGTTTATATACTCTTTAACTGTCACCAGCTTAGTAGGCAATAGAGAGTTGATGAACAGTTCCTAATTGATCGCTTAAGAAGATCCATTTTATTTTACAAGGGAAAAAAATATGAGCCTACACAATAAGATTTGTGTACGCACAAAAATGATAAATCTGTCTGTTACATTTTAACTATGACTTATTATACATACTTTCTCTTGATACTTTTGTTTACGCCTCGCTAATCTTATTCACTCACACTTGTCTGGACTAGTTTTTAATGGTGTAAGTAGATCGGCCGGAGTTGACAACATTCCTGGTGAACTTCTACAGGCGGGAGGAGAAACCATGATAAACGCACTCTATACGATTTGCAACAAGATCTGGCAATCAGGAGAATGGCCAAACCCTGGACCCAATCACTCATCATCACCTTTCCAAAGAAAGGCAATTTACAACTCTGTCAAAACTATCGCGCGATCCCAGCACTGTTAAGAAATATATTAAATCGACTAAAACCGATAGCAGACAAAATCATATCAGAAGAACAAGCGGGTTTTAGACAAGGTCGCAGCACAACAGAACAAATCATAAACCTCAGAATACTCTGTGAAAAATATCTCCAACACCACGAGAATCTTTTCCATTTCTTTATTGATTTCAAGAAAGCTTTCGATCGAGTATGGCACCGGGCACTCTGGGCGACAATGGAAAAGTACAACATAAATAAAAAAAATAATTAAAGTTATCCAGAACCTCTACAAGGATGCCACCAGTGCAGTGTACTTCAACAATAATATTGGAGACTGGTTCAAAACCACAGTTGGAGTAAGACAAGGCTGTCTACTTTCACCAACACTTTTCAATATCTTCCTTGAAAGAATAATGGAAGATGCTCTCGAGGGTTTGAAGGTACTGTAAGCATTGGAGGAAGAAGAATCACTAACTTGCGCTTCGCAGATGACATTGATGGCCTAGCAGGGACAGAAGAAGAACTAGCTGACCTGGTGATGCGCATTGACAAGACTTCCGCAGCGTATGGTATGCAGATAAATAACGAATAAAAACAAAATTATGACCAATAGCCAACAGTGCTTTAAAAGGGGGCATCAGTAATGGAGGTGAAAAGTTGACTAGTGTTAGCAGCTTCAATTACCTTGGAACTATTGTCTCAGATGAGGGAACGAAACCCGAACTATTGACCCGAATAGCACATAGTTCAAAAATTAAAATAATATGGAAAGACAAAGGCTTAGCCCGCGGTACCAAAATCAGACTGATGCGCTCCCTGGTCATGGCCACATTTTTTATATGCTTGTGAGTCTTGGACGCTGACTTCAGAGCTAGAGAGGAGGATCCTCAGATGAGGGAACGAGACCCCAACTATTGGCCCGAATAGCACAGTTCACAGCAGCCCTTTCAAAACTTAAAATAAAATGGAAAGACAAATGTTTGGCCATCGGCACCAAAATCAGACTGATCATGGTCATGGCCACATTTTCATATGCTTGTGAGTCTTGGACGCTAACAGCAGAGCTAGAGAGGAAAATCCTAGCAATGGAATTGAGATGCTAGAGAAGGATCCTAGGTATCACATTCAAAGACCGCATCACAAATCAAGAGATTAAAGACAAGGTTACTGCAGCGATCGGACCCCATGATGACCTGCTAACTATAGTAAAAAAAAACGCAAGCTTAAAATCTATGGCCATATTACAAGATCTTCGGGGCTCGCTAAAACCTTCCTTCAGGGAACAGTACCAGGAAAAAGAAGAAAAGGCAGACAGAAAGCGATGGGAGGACAATATGAAAGAATGGACAGGTCTGCCATTGAAAGAGGTTCTAAACAAGGCAAAGGACAGGGAGGAATGGAGAAAGACGGTCGACGAGTCTTGCTTGGTGCCCAACAGACTAAGGGATAGGTAAAGGTAAGAAAGATCTAACAACTTCATAAGCCTCATTTGGATACCATTAATTCCAAAAAACTCGGTCCTCACAAAAAGGTTGGTAAAATGTAGTACTTATCCAATACACTACTGTCCATGCTAAATGAAATTAATAATAATTGAGATACATTTTTTTGAATTAAAAATGAATACTTCCTCATTATTTGTATAAGTTAAAGTATTTTTAAAAAGTTGCTTTTTTCTACTAAGACTGTTAGCTATATTGGCTATTGATCTATCTAACGAGATTTGTTTTTACTTTTAAAAAACTGTTTTTGATGTCAATTTTTACCGTTTGAAAATTTCGAAATTACTTCATTGATACGACATTCAATGTCATGCGAACGATAGCGCAATAGATAGCCACAGTCTGAATGGGTGCCCAGCGACGTGTTCGCTGCAAAAGAGAGAAAAAAAGAAATACCGGTATTACTGTTTACCAATAGGGCAGCATTAAAAAATATTTTTAAAAACGTTGGTGATCAATTCTTTTATTCAAAGTTTGTTGTTATAAAGAAATATAAAGAGATTTTGTTATTGAATTCATCAAAAGTGTTAGAAACATTCGGATCAAATAAGCCCAGATCATTGACACAAGAGTATCTCGCCCAATCCTATTGGACTGTTCTCGTGGGGATAGCATTAACAAATTGTTAAGACTGCTGCCCGCTTGTAAACGTCTGCTGAATTTTGAGGTCGATGAAAAGATGCTAATCTAGTCAAAGTCGGAGAAGAATTCTAAAATGATAGACGAGGACTTGCATAAATATACACACTCATAGGTCATACCCGCACACTTAGATGATGTAGGTCAAAACGATTCAAATGAAATTTGAGTCTCTTTACATATATATTTAGAAGTCTCGGTAGGCCTACTTTGTTGTCAAGATCGGAGATCAATATTAGGAAGAGAAAAAAAACAACCTATATGAGCAGAACATATTTTGTTTTAGAAATTATTTCTAATTAGTTCCAATATAGATCTAACTGGGTTAGTAATGATTAAAATACATTAGACAGATAAGATTGTCTTGTTTTATAAATGTGAAAGTCAACTAAAAAAAAAAAAAGGAAAGGAGCTTATATGCGCAGAGCTATTGTGAGTTGCCCAGGGCGAGCAGAAGGGGCTAAAAATAGACTCTGCACATAAGCTTCTGAAATTTGCACAATAATTAGAATAGCTCTGATTTAGTTTTGGCATTCACAAAAAAAATAAAAAATGGGAACCTCGAAATCATCTAGGAGTCTTTCATCATTTGGGAAATCAAAACCATTGGTGTAAACAATAAAATATCTGACTAAAAAATAATAATTTTCTTGTTACATTTTTATGGGGGGGGGGGGGGGGGGGGGGGGGAGTAATGTGGGTCATGCCCTTTATCTTTCGAAAGCTATTTTTAGACTCTCGGGGTTAGATATTAACTAGTAATACTAGATCTATCAATAGTAGATCTATGTAAGTTTTGTCAGGGCATTTTTTTGTTGTTATCGAATCTAATATCTACTGCAGTCGATCATCACTGTTAAGGAGTGTCGCTTGCCTACGCTGTCATGTTTGGTGCAGACTGGATATAACACTGGTTTAATAGAAAACATACAACACAAACACTTCACTTTAAAGGTCAAGGTTAAAGGACCAAAGAGAATCTCCTTAATCAAATTACAAGAAGCGAGCATACATGTTTATCGTGGCCAACATCAAGTTGGGTTTAATCCACCTCAACCATTCCAAAATGTTAATTACTGAATAGACAAAGCAACTTTTGTCCCAGTACAAACATTATTAAATAGTTGAGCTCGTGTAGAACTGTTTCTTGTTTCAAAACAAGATGAGAAGATTTATTTCCTTCTCATAATCCATTAGCAGGTAAATAACATAGTGGGCCGTAGTACTCAATTATTGTAATACGTGGCACATATGTGGTGCTACTTTTTATATGGCAGTGCACACAATAAGTAGTTTCCAAGGCGAACACAATCCTGATTCATTTGAATAGCACGCTGCAGGCAGTAAATTTAACTGACAAAAAAAAAAAAAAATACGCTAGGCTAGCGGAGGGCGATCGAGCGAGCATGACACATTCTACCCTCAGTTGAACACACCATCGAATCTACATGCACACACATACACATTACGGCTAAGAGTTATCGACAATTAAATGATAATACCCAGCGTCATTATTATTGGAAGACGGCTGGTTGAAACAGCTAAATCGATGTCAATATTTTTACCTTGCACACACAAAGTTGTATAACAGTAAAAAGACTAAAAATTCAATAAATATTACAAATGAAAGACTGTAAATTATTTTTTTTATAGAGCAATTCAAAAATAACATGACAGATCTAGATTTAGAAATAATTGAACAAAGTCATATCACCACCACCAAAAGTGGTAATTAGAACGTGTAGCCTTGAAGTGAACTAGTTCTAATGCCAATGGATAATGGTGTAAAATATAGTTAAAGAAAATTAACAGGTCGTATATAGGTTCGATATAACTTGTATGCAGATCTAATACAGTCTATATTAAGCCTTGAAGTCGCAAGTGTAGGCCTATATTGATAATCATGGCGACTTAGGTAGTTCTATTCAACTTCCTCACCATGCTCGCAATTAAACCCCTTCCACCACCACCACCCTTTTTTTTTTCCAAAACAGCCACAATAACTAGGTCAGCGTCTATAATGGCTTCTTGTCAACCGGAGAACGGATGAAAACTATTTCTATTATCTGGCAGTTGAGTAAAAGCTGGTTTCTCCTGTGTGGGGAAGCAACACATTTGAATATATGCCTAACAACTAAAATCCTGTTTACGTCAATTCTGGTTAGATTAATCATGTTTTTAGAAGGAAGAGTATCTCCATATATACTAGTATTTTATCATAAATCTTTTGAATGCATGATTTACAACACTGGATTATCAATTATTTTAAATCTCTGAGATTTCATGACTCTTTTATAAAGTTTACTTTTATATTTATGAATCATAAGCAGAGTTTTGTTCATATATTTCAATAATTATTTAGTTTACTTTAATACAGATATGAATATTTACTTAGCAAGCGCCGTACGCAAAAAAAAAATGGCCCGGGATGGGGGATAAATGACGCAGTCAAGAAGTAGATCTAGATCTAGAATTTACAAAATACGAAATAAATAGTAACAGTCGAACAATGTGAGAATATTTTTATATACAAATAAAATACGAATCCATATAAGAGAAATAAGATATAAATCTCATAGTTAATGAGTACTGGACTACTTTATAGAGAAATCTAGAACCATTTAATGGGATAACGTGCCCTTTTACAAAACAATGTAACAAACAAACAAAAATAAACAAAGCAGGTTTGTTTTGTGTTTTATTTTTCTTTCTTTCGCCCGTACCATACCCTTTTCTCACGACACAGCTTGAGCCACGGAGCAGACGCCAGGAGGCAAGAGAGGGGTGTGGTAAGGTGGGAAGTATGGCAGAGTCCGTGGCTAAAGCAGCGATTTACATACTCGCTTCATTTCTATTAGTTTCATGGTGTTTTCAACTACCAGCCATTTCGGGCTATCTCGCATGTACAAACATAGCACACGCTAATAGAATCAATATTTCTATCAGACCTTACCGTCATCTTATCAACGTGTTTAGTTTCATGAAACAATAAGCGAAGTTCTTTTTTTTTTTTAATATACATATCAGAAAGATTTATAGAATATAATCAAAAGACGTAAAATGACTTTAAAGAAAATAATTGTCAATTTAATTAGCAAAGAATGCTAAAGTATATATATAAACTTTAAAAAAAATAGATTTAAATTTTGTAAAATTTTTATACCATCGCCCATTTAATTACGTAAAATTAAGTGAAATATATAAGATTTAGATCTAAAAGTCCTTCAATAGGAATTGTAACAGTCTAAACCAATTTATTTAGAGAAAAGTTATTTTTCAAATTAAAAGAAACACATATCATTTAGTGTAGGCTAATCATTGTTGTCTAAAAATGTGTTAGCACTTTGATCCTTCTACGATAAATGCCTGCATAGCTGTGTAATGTATTGTCCTTGACCCATCTGTGTAGTGTGTTGTCCCCGACTTAAATCCTTAGTAAAATATTATTATCATCTAGGTATACTGTCAGTGTTGTGAAACTGACTTCCATTCTTTCAGATTGTACAATAAATTTATTTAGAATTGATGTCTTTACAAATCATTTGTGTGTGTGTCTATCATTATCCCCATTAGGCCTACATAGAACACAGATCTAGGTACTACAGGAAAAAAAACTTAATGGCCTATGAATATTACAGAACCCCCCCCCCCCCCCCCCCCCCCCCACCGGCAGAGTAAATATATCTATATTGACTATATATATAAAGACTAAATCCTGAGTATACCTTATTAAGCTTTTTTTTTTTTTTAAATCTAACAACATACAAGTAACCTAAGTCAAGAAATGTATTAATTATATCTAGATTGACTAGATATCTATTATAACTTATAAGATTAAGATGATTGTGAGCTCTATTACTCTTTTTTTTAATTTAATAAATAGCAAGAGTCTAGATCTACTAGATCTAGATATTCTCTAGAATAGAGAAGAATTAATCAATTTATAACATTTAGAATTAGAGTTTATTAGAGTCTACTTAAACTTAAAGAATTAATAATTAAACTTAACAACTCAACTGTAATTGCAACATTCCTGCCAGTATTTTTGTAGGCGGATTAATAATATTCATTGTAATGTCTAGAGATTTTGGTAAAACTAATTGTCTGCAGGTCAGTCTAACACTACTAACAGTTAATTATGTTGTTTCCTTGTATCGTTTTCTTTTTTGCAACATTAAAGTTTAATCAGTTGGAGTTTATATTACTTAGTCTAGATTGACTAGAGTCTAGATCTAATCTAGATTAGGTCCTTTCGTGAAAATGTTATTAATTAACTAGAATCTAGAAATTCATTTTAATAAAACCAAGCAAATAACTGTAAGTGTGTACAATACATGATTTTCAAATATTTTTAAAACACTTATTTAACCTTTAAAATTAGATTTAATTAATACATACCTCTCCCGTGTCATCTTGTCTCCCTTCTGGTGTATGTTCAGGCCTAAAATATAATCGTAGACTAGCTAAAAGTTGATTCGCTGTCTTGTCCTCCCAAAGCAGCTCAATCTCACCGATACAAATTTCTTGTAATATTTTTAAGATAAAAAAATCTCCAATGGCTAGAATTCTGTTTAGATCACTGTATTTATATTTAAAAGCTTTATAAAACACATAATTGTTGTGGTGAAGGCAAGGCGCCCCATCAAATTGAAAGAAAGACATTTTAAATACACTTCACAATCGAAAGCATATCACCGTATTCACAAGCCAACGCATGCATTTGAACATAAGACCAACAATCTGATAATCGACACTCACATCTAGGTCACTTGTTCAATAATACACATCCAAAGAAAGTGCTTCCGCTAACTAGATCTATATTTTGACAGGACTAATGAAGTTCAGAAAGTAATTTAAGTAATTGAGGTGTTTGTCGGTTTTAGATCTTGATCTAAATGCTGTTGCTTTTTAATTGAGAAATAAAAGTACAATCTAAACTAATTAAATCAATGTGTGTCTTCTTACAATAATATCGCTTTATAGGATATGAGGAAACTTCCACAATAGTTTTTACATTGCCCCCTTGTAATTAAACTATGACGTCACGCTATTATCATAATCCATTCATAAAAAATGTTTTGAAATATTGATGTTGAAAACTCAAGCGTATTTAAAATATATTTAATTTCACATTGTATTTATCATTTTATATGAATATTTGTTTAGATAACAAACACACAAAAATATCAAACACTGATTTGTTTCGCCTTGCACACATGACTCCTTATACATTTTTACTTTGTAATTGCCAAATTGGATGTATTAGATCTAGAGTCTATCTACTAGACTAGATTTAGACTAGACATATCATATAGAGTAGATCTAATCTAGTCTATGTATTACTATCAGACTATCACTCAGTCTCAGTAACTACTCTGTACTACAATTGTTTTTTTTTTACTTTAAACATAACCTGAGTTTAGATGTAGATCTACTATCTAGATATTTTTTCTTTACATTTCTGTATTTCAATTTCAATAGTCAGTACACCGTACTACCAGAACTAGATCTACTAGTAACTAGAGTACTTTGTACTACCGTAGGCGTAGACACTAAGTCAGTAGTTTCTAGAGTGTCTATGTCTATACTACTAATAGTACTAAGACTATACTCATACTGACTATAGTCTGATACTATAGTAACTATAATAATAATACTTATATAGTCTATTGTAATATAAATCAATATTTAAACACTAGTCTAGAGTAGTCTAGACTGTCTCTAGTCACTCTAGAGACCCTCTCTCTAGTATATGTATTAGATATAGATTCTGACTTAGTGACTAGATCAATAATATAGTCACTAGTGTCTTCACTGACTTCACAATATAATCACTTTCTACACCTTTTCTCTGGTTAATAGATTTAAATAGATATAGTTTCTTGCTAATATTTTTAAAAGTCATCTATTCTATACATACCATAGATTAAAGATCTATATTTTTGCTTATATCATATTTATATTATTCATATATCATATAGTATAGACTCTATAAATTATAATTAATAAAAGATTATTTTATATACTGTAGTATACAGAATTAATTCATGACTAAAATGTGTTCAAAACATTCTATGTCGGTGACCCGTGGAGACCTAGTCTAGACTAGACTTTTGTATTAGAAGTATTAGATGAATATGTCTGCTTATCTTATCTTATGTGATACAGACGTTACTTCAAAAAAGAAGATGATTACGCCCTACGCGTCATGCATTTAGTCATGCATATTAACCAATGACCTAAATTCTGCCAAGTCACTGGTTTTCCTGTCTAGCTCTGGCAACCCATTCCATGCTCTAATAGCGCTAGGGAAGAAAGAGCATTTGTACAAATTTGTCCTAGCATATGGAACGAGGAATGTGCCTTTATCTTTGTGTCTTTCTATTTTATTAATTTTTTTTTTGTATCTGAAGATTATGGTTCAGTGTTTTATGTATAATTGCTACTTTACTTTTAAGTCTTTTATCCTGAAGGCTTTCTAAATTTAGTGATTTTACTAAAGGTGTTATAAATTCTAGTCAAATGTGAATATTCGTTTGTTATGAATCTCACTGCTCTATTTTGTGTCTGCTCCAGTTTCTTAATGTTTTCTTGAGTTGAGGGGTCCCAAACAGAGGATGCATATTCTATTATTGGCCTAACCAAAGTTAAATAACATTTTAGTTAAATGTTCTTATTTGATTTATAGAAATTTCTTATAATAAACCCTAATGCTTTGTTTGATTTTTTTTATAGTTTCATCTATATGGGGATTCCATGACAGTTTCTCATTTATTATAACAGTTAGGTATTTTGCGTTTTTAGTCTGTGTTACTGGTTTACCATGAATAAGATAAGTGGAATTAATTTGTTTTAGTTTTATTGTTACTCTTAATAACTGACATTTTTGTGGGTGGAAAGACATGCTCCAATTTGATTCCCATTTCTGTAATTCATCTAATTCTCTTTGTAAAATTTCTGTATCTTGTGTTGTTTTGATTGTTCTATATATTATGCAATCGTCTGCAAATAATCTGACTTTTGTTCCTGAACTAATGCAATTTGGTAAATCATTTATGTAAATTAAAAATAGTAGTGAACCTAAGACCGTTCCTTGAGGTATACCTGAGTTTACTGTTTTGGTGTTGATTTAGAGCCATTTATTATTACAGTTTGTTCTCTCCCTATCAGAAAATCTTTAATTCACTGATGCAATGGACCATCAATGCCAAAACATTTTAATTTTTTAAGCAAACTATGGTGGTGAACTTTCTCAAAAGCCTTGGAAAAATCTAGTAAGATAGCATCTATTTGCTCACTATCATCTAGACCTTTTGAAAAATCATCAATTAGTCCTATTAGTTGTGTTTCACAGGATCTGTATTTTTTAAAGACATGTTTGTATGGAGTAAGATGTCTTAGTGATGTTGCTACATATTATGTGTGTAGTATTTAACATGTGATGCTGGTAAGTGATACTGGTCTGTAGTTTCCTGGGTCAAATTTTTCTCCTTTTTTACATTAGCTTATTTTCGGTCCCTTGGCACTCTGCCCTGGTTAAGAGATGCCTGAAAAAGTATTTTGAACACTGGTGCTAGCTCACTGCTTAGTTCTTTGAGTAATCTAGCTGGAATACCACCAGGTCCAGATGCTTTATACGGTTTGATGTTGGCTAATAGTTTTTGGATTCCCTTTTCTTGTACTTCTGTATCTCCTATGTTGTCTACTTGGTTCAAATTAAGTAATATGTCTTTGTCTCCTGGGGCTGAGAATGCTGATACAAAGTATTTGTTTAGGATGTTAGCTTTAGTTTCATTATCATTATGTGTTAAGTTGTCTTCTCCTTTTAATTGTGCTAGGCCTGTTGTTTCCATTTTCTTAGACTTAATCTATGACAATAAGTTTTTGTTGTTATATTTAGATATTACATTGTTTATGTATTCACTCTGCAGCTGTCTGCTTACTTTTTGGGTTAGGTGTTTAATGTTTATGTACTTTTTATAAACTCTTTCTGCCTTAGTTTCTTTAAATTTTCTATATAGGTTTTCCTTCTGTTTACAAAGCTTCTTTAATCTATTATTAAACCAGCATTTATTTATTTTGTTTGATGTGTAGTTGGTATATGATTTTCTATAATGTTTAACGGGTAAAACCCAATTCATAGTCTACTTTCATTTTCATGTGAAAATTAAAAAGTGTTAAGGAATTATCTCGCCATATTTGACATATATCTAAATCCAATGCACAAGCTTAGTGATACACAAACTAAAGACTGTGGGTCATATCCGACTAGTATAATATATTATACTTGTTTTTATAAATGAGTATGATTTAATACAAAGAACTCTTTATAAATTTCACCAGGTGTTCTGCAAACGTCTTATATACAAAATGCCTGAAATAGAATTGATTGTTCAGAGTATTCTTCCATCAGATGAGCCACAGGGACGTTACCATATAAACATATTTCCTGATTCAACAGTAGAAACCTTGTTGAGAGAACTATGTAGAAGAGCTGATGTGCCATTAAAGCATGAATACTGTTTACGTAGTAAAGGTCATGACCAACTTCAGAGAACAGCAATACTATCTCAGATAGGTGTGCAAGATGGTGCATTTCTACACTGGACTTTTGAAAGTATGAAATTTTTTAACAGTCCATACCATAATTTTAGATGTCTTAGAATTGTAATACATAGAGAGTTTTTTAGGACCAAAATGGTAGCCCCCCAGAACATTTAAATTAGCATTTCAAAATGACCACAATAATAGCCTGGGTGCCAAACTGATGAGACATTTCCTTTTTTTTTCTTTTTTTTTGTTTCAATTATTGATTTGTCCTAAACTGGTTGTGAATTTAATATTTGCTTTTTCCTTGTATCACTCACCTTTTTACCCTTACAAAGTAATCAATATCATGTTTTTGCTGATTTGGGGGGGGGGGGGGGGGGGGCAATTTTTTTCAGTGAGCTATAAAATTACCATTTGGACAAGAAAGTTCTTCCACTGCCCTATACCATTTAATTGTTTTTTAATCTTCATAGATCTAGTGTCAAGTCGGATGCATGGATATTTTCAGTTTTTCCATTCATACATGTTCATTCTGAAGTGCATGATATCACAAGCACTTTTTCCCTACTAACTACTGTGTAACAAATTCAGTAGTAGGCTATTCCCCTTCACTCTTGACATCTTCTGTGACTCATACTAGTTAAGCAAGTTTTAGATGAATGATTTAAAACTTAGTTTCTTTCATTAATGACTTTTGTAATTTAAAGAGACATCATCCATGAGTTTTTATAGTAATTGTCCTATGTAATAAGATATTTATCACTGCTATTGTTTGGACCTTGATGTTTTTTTTTCTTTGACTTCATGAAAATGTTTTTAATTTATTCTGGATCCTTTAGTATTTCCTCTTAAAATGATATGGTTTGTTTCATGTAGGTTTAGAGTGCAAATTTGCAAAAGAAAATTTTATGACCATTAATCCTGGTCATTTAGTTTGCATTTTAAGGGTTTTAAATTCATTTTTTTATATTAAGGCCTAAGATAATAATTTTTTTTTATTTCATTCTCCAAAATATTACAGATGTTGCTGTGAAAATTCCCTGCAGATGTAACACATTTTGGTTTTTAGCCTTGATAAGCTTCATCATTGGCATTGTTGGATTGGCTGCCATTTGTGTACTCAAGTTCAAAACTAGTACTGAAACAGATGTGAGTCTGTAGTCTTCAAACATTTAGTAGATTTGTGGACATACTTATCTAAGGTTGTAGTTTTTCATTAATTTAGAAACTCCATATCTTAAAAGCATTCTTATTGAAAAAGTATTAATTATTAATAGTATTAATCAGTAATAGTTTTTAACTTGTTTTTTTTTTTTTTTTAACTTTAAATAGAAAACTGCAATGTGATTTGTATAGTTTTAGAGGGCTTTACAATAGGGATCTATAATTCTTTGTCATTCTTAAACAGCTATTAGAGACATGAAGAGTTTAACTTCAGTCATTCAGACTCATTATCCTAGCAATCTGTGGAGTTTACATGGATGGCTCATCTCATAAAGCCACCACAAATAGAGGAACTGGAATACTCATCGAATGGCCAGATGGAGAAAAACTAGAAAAATCCATTGCAACTGAAGAGCTCTCTGACAGCCACAGAGCAGAAAGGGAAGACTAGAACTAGCTGCTACCATGCCGTACCCCACACAGTCAGATTGTCTTTCTAACCAATGTGAAAACAATCCTCCAAAGCTTGGAAAACTCTGATTCCTTCTATATAAAACGACTCAGAAGAGCACTTATAAATCTCAACAACAAACAGCAAAAAAAAACCTGTTATTCAATCAATACCAGCACATATAGAACTAGAAGGAAATAAGAAGGCTGACACACTCGCAAAGAGTGGGAGAACAAACTCACAATTAAACATTGCACTCTATCCAGAAGAAATGAAGAAACTAATAGTAAATAAAAATGGAGAGAGAAAGAGAAATGGACAAGCCCTCATCCCAATCACAAGAAAGATGATGACTTCTATAAGCTATCCTGACAAGGTCAACCTCTAATCTTTGGACTCAGGACCGAACACAACAGAATGAGACAACATGTGTACCGAAAGCTCAAAATTGGAACCAGTGAAATCTGCCCATGTGGAGTGTCACCAGAGAATGCTGACCATGTCCTTCAAAACTGTTCTCTTTATCAAGAGGCCCGTAAAAAACACTGGCCCCAAAACACCCCATTAGAAAGGAAACTATATGGAGAGCTCTCTGATTTGGAAACCACTGCGCAGTTCATCTCATATATTGGTCTAGTCATCTAAACGCTTCAACATAAAAATGAGAACAAGGAAGAAGAAGAAGTCATTCAATTTATAACACTTTGCATTATTAAATGGGGTTTCAACTCAAAAAGGATAGGGTTGTCTTTATTTGATGTAACTATATGTAACTTAGCATTTTACTTTGAACCTAAAGGCATCTTTCTCTTTATTTCTTTCATTTAGTATGCCATTGTTTTTGATGCTGGATCCACACATACAGCCATGTTTATATATAAGTGGGAAGGGTCTAAGTTCAATGGTACTGCAGTAGCTGTACAGCATGGAACAAAGTGCACAGCTGAAGGTTTAGTAGAAAACATTTAATATTTGTCATGGTTTTCCTACAGTTATGAAATAAGCTTAATAAATGATACTAGTCGACCGGCGGGGTAGCATAAGCTGCTATTTTGCATAGCAACCTATGCGACCGCAGTGGGCCCCCACTTTCAAAGAATCGGCACTTTCATAGGACCTGCGCTAATTCAAGGTGTATAAATTATTAAATTAAACAATTTTTTAACTTAAAACAAGATTTCCCGTGCCCTCCTGCCAATGTACCGGGAAGTTAACAATTCTCAAAGATAGATTGAAACATTTGTAAATTCTTGCTATTGAGCATGATCTATGTAGGAAACAGAATTATTATGATATACTGTATGACTTTGCTATACGCAAGGCTCGTAAAGTAATTCTGTACATAGTAAAGAATGCTAAAAATACAAAATACAATACAAACTCTTAAATTTCATTTATTGTCTGCTTCCCTACCCAAACTTGTACCTGCGAAATCTGTTTCGAATAGGGCCTCACAATGCCTTGCTATTTAGTGTTTGTAAAATGTTTGTTTGTAAAATTTGTAAAATGTTTTACATGTTTTGGATGTTCCTTCAGAGTTGAAGATAGTTTACTTTTTAGTCCAAACCTCCCGCAAGACGAAGGGGGGTGGGAGCGGGCAGGGTTTGACAGTCCAGCGCGCAGCCATCCGTGGCAACGTTTAAATACCCACATGCCCCCCCCCCCCCCCCCCCCCCCCCCCCCGTTATTTTGTAGGGTGACTCAGCAGAAATAAGAGAGTGATCTTTCCTTTACTTCTTGTTTAAACTGTTGAGGGAAGAAGAGAATTATATATAAAGATATTATAGAAATTGTTCAAATTGTATTCTTCGTTACAATAGCAAATATAAAGATATTTGTATTTATTCAACATTTATACCTCTTTGCAAACAATGGAAGTAGTTAATATAGATAGAAAGTGAAATATGAAAACCCAAACAATTATTAGTCATTTTTGGCTACAATTCATTGACCATTAATTGTCAAAAGATCTTTTTGTTCTGCTAATTAAAGCTTACAGTGTTTAGTTGATTCGGCCATTATTTATTTTGCTTTTCTTTTATGACAATAGATAGACCATTACTTGTTATTTTAAGTTTTAATGCTGCATATTTTTCCAGGTTCTGGCATTGCAAACTTTGCTAATACACCAGACAAAGCTGGCCAGTCTTTGATCAAATGTCTGACTGAAGCTAAGAAAACAATACCCAAAGATAAACATTCCAGCACACCCATCTATTTAGGTGCAACAGCTGGTATGAGGTTATTAAAGTAAGTATAAGAGATTTGAAATTTACAGTCATGGCAAATTACAAAAACTACAATGTATCTGTCACCCCATTAGTTTAAAATGTATCCATGGGTTTTGGATTGTTTTATTATAGAAAATCAAGGTCCAAAATAAAATAGTTAATAATTTAGTACAACATTATTGCATCTGTTTAACCAAAATATTTTAGGTAAAATGCAACCAGTAAAACAAAAATGTTTCTAAATTTAGAAAAAGAACATATTTGCTATTGTAACGAAGAATACAATTTGAACAAGTATATTTTTTTTCAATTCACAAGCTAAATTTCTATAATAATTGCTAATTTGATACTGAACTCTTGTATTTAACAGAATTGAAATTTTTTAAACCCAGGTACACACATTTTCAATCAGTTTAGAAAGGGGGGGGGGGGGGCACCATAAAAACTTTACCTTTAGTTAGAAATTTAACTCAAGCACCAAATAAAGAAAATTTTCTCTGGCACCTACCTCCTTCAGCATTATATAGATTTTTATCTCCTGCCAAAAAGTAAATACTTGTTTTACAAATGAAATTTGTATGTGGATCCTTATTAAATGTGGATCATATCTAGCCATTTTACTTTGTTTTTTTTTTTTTGAGAATTTTAGTAAAAACTTATCACTTGTGTACATTTTTTTCCTTTAGTGCAACTGATCCCATAGCTTGTGAAATGATTCTTGGATCAATATGTGATACGTTTAGCAACTTTTCTTTTAAATTTATATGTGAAACTTCTGTTAAAATAATATCTGGCACTGAAGAAGGGACATCCTCTTGGATAACAAGCAATTATGCGGCCAATGCATTTAGAGTGGTAAGTTAAACAGCTGTGGAAGACAGCCAGCACTTCCCTTATTTCACCTTTAAATTCATCACTTAGAAGTAGCTTACATTTCATCTTTCAGTTCATCCCTTAAGGGTGGCTCACACTTTCCATTATTTTTAGGTAAAATGTGTACCTGTAACAGCCGTTTAAGTAAAGAGTGTATGTATTGCAGGATCGACCAGATGTTAAAGATTACTTGGCACCCACTACTGTCTCTAGTATAGGTGCAATGGACCTGGGTGGAGCTTCCACACAAATAACATTTGTACCTCGAGACCAATCTACAGAGCCTGAGTTTATAAAAGATGTAAAACTTTTTGGCAAAAAATATGGGGTTTATACCCACAGTTACCTGTGTTATGGAGTTGCTGAAGTTACTAAACGTATTCTGGCTTCTTTAATTAAGGTAAGGAGAGTATTGTGAGAAAAGTTTATGGTACTGTGACATTAAAAACTCTGCCTGAAATAGTAATTCAGAAAAATATTTTCTTAGATGGTTAATTTCTTGACACTTCAAACTAAACAAATGCATGTATTGTTTAATAAATCTAGTGTGACTTCTGTGTGAAAGTTTGAATGTTAGTATTAGTTTAATTTACCTAAGACTTACTTAGATTCAGGTCCTCCCATGCTGTTTGGTTATACGTGGATGACCTTGTTTTTGCTTCCCACATGTTAAATGAGAAATACAACTTGCCTAAATTTCTGTGGGGCATTTAACGTAATGTTTGTGAATTATTTAATGTGTTGTTTGTTTATCCTTTGAGCTGTCTTTATTTTTTTTAAATATGAGAGGATTTGGTTATGAGCACTTAGCCCAAACTAAAAATATTAACCAGTACTAGGATTCAAATTTGATACCCTCTATTTTTTTATTATTATTTAAAGTGCTAATTTATTTATTGAACTGAAAAAATATTTTTTTTAAATCTCTCATTCCTTTTGAATTAATTCTTTTTCAGCCTGATAGCCCTATCAATACCATTGAACATCCATGTCTGCCAAAAGATTATAATAAAACCATGACAGATACTGAACTGTTTGCTTCTCCTTGTGTAACAGGTCAAGCTGGACTTGAGACTTTTAGTCACAGTATTACTCTACCAGTCCAAAATGATCAAGTTAGTTGTACTTAAAAATCTGCACATTTTAAAACATTTTTATTATTAAGAATAGAAAGCAATCTGGTAAATATATGTATTCTCTGTTTCAGAATTATACATTTATAGGCCAAAGCAACAGTACAGAGTGTGAACATCTTATAAGGGTCTCCTTGTTCAACACTTCTGTTTGTCATCATTCCAGGTGTTCTTTTAATGGAGTGTATCAGCCTGAGATTTCAGGACCATTCTATGTAAGTTACTACTCAAAGAAACTGAACTTAACATCATCTGTCCTATAGATCGCAAGGTCTGAAAGGGGAACCTCTTTTTTTTTGCTACTCAATGATCTTTCAGTAAACATTTTAATATCAAATCTACTCCAGGACCTTTAGAGATGGTTCACTAAAAATCTAAAAGCCTTAAATACAATAGCTGTAATTAATAGTATCATGAGGATTCAACAATTTATTTCTTCAATTCCTAATGAAGCTTTATAGCCTTAGATAATTGGAGGCCCTTAATGAAATAGGAAAGTAAATAAATAAATATCAAAGCAAAAAATTAAATTCTGCAATTGAACTTCAAAAGCAATGGGCACAAGTTTCTCTATTTCTTCTCTTAAAAAAATGATTTGCATCTTGTGCAAGGCCCCGACCAATCAGAGGTCTATTCAGCTGCCTAGCTTGCCTATGCCTGACCCTGATTTAGCATTCCAACTTGGTTACAGTGTTGTACACAATAACCACACTAAACTAAACATGTTTTGAGCCCAACAGAAACATAAGAAATTGCCATTAAACTAAACTAATAATCTTAATAGATGATTTATAAAGCCTTAGAAAATAATGAACTTTTAAATGACAATAATATTACCTTAAAAAAGCATTAACAATAAAAAAAAAAAAAAACATTTAAGGCTATGGCATTTTTGGTGTTAATGAATTCATTATTTCCTTAAAAGTATACTATAAAATAAATGGTTCTAAACCCAATCTTTTACATTCCTTCAGCCCTAGAATACTTGACTCTTTGTGAACAATTAAAAAAAAAGATTACAAAGGAAGTTAGTGTTGCACACAAACCCTTAATCCTTCCGAGGACTTTTTTTTTTCCTACAAGGACTGAAAACACCCAAGATACTGAAGTATTACCAAGACTACATGCAGCAGAAAAGGAAATCAATTATAGCTTGTCATGACAAGTTTCAAAACAAAGAAAATATTTTCGATTTAAAATTTAAAAAAAAATTTTTTAAATAATAATAAAAGATACCATTTAAAAGAAAAGAAGGCTGGGTGGTAAAGTGCTTTACTTCCAAACCGGGGGTCCGTGTTCGAATCCTGGTGAAGACTGATTTTTAATTTTGGGATCTTTCGATACCTCTGATTCCACCTAGCTCTAATGTGCTGGCCATAGATACAGATGACCTCTACATCATCTGCTTATAGATTGCAAGGTCTGAAAGGAGAACTTAACTTACTTTACAAAAAAAATAATTTTTTTTAATCTAACAAGGCTTTGAGTTATTGAAAAAAAACACATTTACAAATTTAATTTAATAGAACATAAAACTTACATGCTATTTCATTTTGGACCCAAGCTTGAGTATGCATCTCTGTTTGATTTCCACAACTACAAAATTTTATATTAAAAGACTATAAAAAAAACAAATGATAAAAGTAAAAAATTTCACATATTCTTATCAAATTGAAGTAACTTCTTTATTAACTCTTTCTCTCCTAAGTGACGATACCAACGTTGATTCCACCAGAATGTGGTAAATAATTACGGAGATAAAAGAGTTAAAATGATTTATTTAGAAACACTCCAGCATTTATAATATATTTCACTTCTATGTATGCAGGCTTTTTCAAGTTTCTACTATATTACCAACTTTCTGAATTTATCATCAAGTACTAAAAGCTCCTTTCCTCATGCTGATTTAGTCAGTTCTAAAAATAAAATCTGTAATTCCACTTGGGAGCAGGTGAGATATTTATTATATTGTTCATACAAATTTTGATCTTTAACATACCATTACATCACTTTGAAAAGATTGTCATTTATATGCTAGTTAACATCAATCAGACTTAGACTTAGGTCCTCCCGCGCCGATCGGCGCATTGGGCGGCAAGCTGTCTCCATAAAGATCTGTCACTGGCAATGTCTGAAGCCTCCTACCACCTGGTGTCCACTGTTCTGAGGTCCTTCATGAAGGTGTGTTGCCAAGTAATACGAGGACGTCCCTGTTGGCGCTTTCCTTGTTTTGGCTTCCATGTTATCGCAACTCTTGGTGTGCGTAATTCATTTTGATGTAGAACATGTCCTGCAAACCTCATGCGACGCTCAGTCACAACCTCATCAAGTGTTCGACTCCCAGTTCGGCATAGGATTTCCTTGTTTGAGACCCGATCTGTGTAACTGACTCCCAAAATCTGTCTCAGCCATCTCTGTTGAGCCACATTTAGTCTTTTCTCAATTTTGACAGATGACTTCCACATCTCACATGCATATGTAGCAGTTGGAATGACGATTGTGTTGAGAAGGTGTATTTTTGTCTCAAGTCCAATGGCTTGGCTAGTCCAAAAAGGCTGCAGCCTTTGGAAAATGCTCCCTGCCATTCCTATTCAGCACTCTACATCATGGTTAGCATCTCCATCATTTGTTATGATGCTGCCAAGGTATGTGAACTTGTCCAGCTCTTCAAGCTTTGACTCGCCAAGTCTGATGGGGAAGTTCACCAACAGAGATTTAAGAGATCAGTCATTCTGTTAACAATGCACTGTCCCCCATATTTTAGCATTTCTGCTGATATCATGTCTAGCCCTGGTGCTTTGTTATTCTTTAACACTGCAATGGCCATGGTGACCTCCTCAGCAGTTATTGGGTCTGTCTTGACCTTGAGATCATTGTCTGAAGAGGGGTCCTTGAATATGTAAGTTAGGTCTGGCGACAGTTGGTTAAGGGTCTCTTTAAAGTGCTCTACCCATCTTGCATTCTGTTCTTCTTTCGTTAACAAAGTTTTGCCTTGCTTGTCTTTTATCGGTGCCCCATGTCCACTCTTTGCTCCAGTGAGATCTCGGACAATACAATGGAGGGTTTTTGTGTCATTTCTGCTTGCAGCTGCTTGTGCCTCTTGTCCCTTCTCTCAATCCAGTCCCATTTATCTAGCCGACAACTTCTCTTTACTTTCAGATCTGCTTCCCTATAGGCTTCTTCCGCTAGGCTGCGATCCTGTGTTTCATTTTTCTGATCTCGTCTACGTTTGGCCTCTTTCCTCTCATCTATCAATTTCCATGTTCTGTCTTGTATCCACCGTTCCTTGTATGAACCTCGCCTCCTTCCTATAACTTCTTCCGCGCACCCAATAGTGGTATCTTTGAAGTTGGCCCACTCTTCTTCAAGGGTCAATATATCTGCAAGAGCCTCAAAGCGGTTCGTTAGTTTCAATTGGAACTGTGCTGCAGTATTGCCGTCTTTAAGCTTCTCTACATTAAATGGGCGGGGTCGTGTGGCTCGTTTTGGTTGGCGTTTCAATCGGAGCTTACATTTGCCACTGACAAGGTAGTGGTCTGAGCCGATATCCGCTCCTCTGCGGGTCTGCACGTCTAACAGAGATGACCTCCATCGTTTGGAGATGCAAATGTAATCTATCTCGTTGAAGGTTTCTCCATTTGGTGATCGCCATGTTTTTTTGTGTATTTGTTTGTGCTTAAAATATGTGTTTCCAATTGAAAGGCTGTTGCATGCACAGAGAGAAATCAAGCGCTCGCCATTATCACTGATGTTTTCTGCAGAGCCATATGGTCCCATTACATATTCAAAGCCAGTTCGGTTGGGATTGATTTTGGCGTTAAAGTCTCCCATCATTAGAATTAGGTCGTGAGTAGGTGTTTCATCAAGAGTGGTTTGTAGTTGGTTATAGAAATTATCTTTGATGGTATCTTCTGCATCCTCTGTAGGGGCATATGCTTGGATGGTATTGACTTTGATTTGCTTTGTTTGGAGTCGAGCTGTAATGATGTGGTCACTGACCGGCTTCCAAGCAATTAGCGCTGAAGCTGCTATTTTAGACATGATGATTCCTACAATACCAATGTGCTCCTTATCATGTCTTGAATATATTATTGTCTTGCCATCATTGATTATTTGTCCACTTGATGTCCACCGCATCTCCCAGATCCCAAGGATGTCCAACCGGTAAGAGTCAAACTCTCTTAAAAGTTGGGCCAGTTTACCGCATTGATTCAGGGTTCTTACATTCCACGTGCCTATAAGAGTCGGTTTCCTTGCGTTGAAAGGCTTGCCATGTATTGGACTTCCAGTTGGCTTTGATCATCAATCACCTTACAGAAATCATTTGCTACAATTTCACTATGAAAAAATGGACCTATCACTATTGTTACAAGTAAAACAATACAGTTTCATTTTTTCTTTCAAAATAACCAAAATTTATCGATAACATATAACAAACTTAGCATTTTGAAAAGAACCTTATTTATAATAATTTATAATTTACTCCTTTTTTTTTTTATCCTACAGCTTCTAAACCTTCCTGTCACACCACAAGAACGTGAGAATCTGATGTGGTATTGTCTACAGTCTACTTACATCAATCTATTACTGTTTGAAGGATATAATTTTTCTGAAGCCAAATGGCCAGATATAAATTTTGTTGAAAAGGTAATAATTGATTCAACACATGTTAAATAGAAAAAAATTGATTAGATATTTTGACATGCATTACCTCCAGCTGCCAGTTTTAATCCTTTGAGAAAGGTGATGGATAGTAAGGGCCACGCCTTATTATCATTCTTCTTTATTTTGTTAGTTTTTATTTTCCTTCAGTACCTCCACTTATTACTGTGCCTTGCAGAATAGTGTAATCTATGCCATGAAACTAATTGAGAACCTTAGTTCTAAGCCCAATGTGGACTATGAATTTTTAATGTTAAATTTGACTCAGGCCATGTTTTCTAACTGCCCTAAGGCAGCATGGAAATCCTCTGTCAGTTACACCTATCCATAAAAAGAATGAACAAGATTGCATTGACCATGCTATAGGAATGACATGCTATATAAAAGCAATAATAAAAAGTTAAGTTTCAACAATGCAGTACTAAGTGAACTATCACACAGACCCATGTTTAATTTTCGACACACCTTTTCATAGGTATCATAAAATTTTAAGGATTTTTAACATTTGCATTGATTTGAATTCGAGTGCCATCTAGAGCTCCATTTATGTTAATCTTTTTTTTTCCCCGTCATCCTTATTTTCCAGATTTCTAGTACAGAAGTTGGTTGGTCTTTGGGTTACATCCTCAATGAAAGTTTAACATATCCAGTTGATGAGCCTGAAGTATTAATCTACACTGTAACCTTTGCCCTGCTTACTGTTCTTTTCTGTCTGTTTCTTATTGTTAGTGTTGCACTGGCACTTCAAGGAAGAAGGATGCATAACTCCAAGGACATTAAATATAGAAAAATGAGTACATATGGTGCCATCTAATGTTTAGTCACAAAACTTTTTTTTAAGTACATACATTAACCTTTATGATTGGTACAGTAATAAAATGAATGTGATAGATATGGACTTAAACCCTTTGTGTGTGTAAAAGTGAAATTTTACAATATTAGCATTACTTGTTAATTGTACGTTAATATAGAGTTGAAGCTGGGTGCTGAAACAAATGTGATACATACATATATTAAACATAGATGAATAGCAGCTCACTCCAGGACATTCTGATGGTCTAGAGGTTAAGTTCGCTTAGTGGTTATCACTAGGCAGTGTTGTTTCCAGGGTCACTGGTTTGAGCTTTGGTCGGCGCAGTCCCTTTTTTTGGTAGCATGTAATTCACTACTTTCTCTCATTTAAAAAAAGTTTGTCCCTGGTGCTGCTATTCATTTATATTTAATATATGTATAGTTAATTGTACTGAGTCATATTTTATATTCATTTAATTATATTTCAATGTTGTCTAGGCTAAACTCACAGAACTCATTACATGAAATAATGTCTTTCATTTATTATAACTGATACTTGTTACATATTTAATACCATATAATGTTTTATATGCATTCCAAATTCAGTTAGACATTGTATATAACATGTTTGTTTGCTTTTTTTGTCAAAATTTATGATGATCCTGATTGTTACAGTGACTTATTGTTTTACTAGTACACATTTATGCTCATAATTACTCCCCATTTAGTTATGGATTAGTGCAATTACTTGGTTGTTGTTGTTTTTTTAAATAAAAGCAAATTTTACAATATAAGAATATTTAGGGTCACCAGGCAAGTAGTGAAAAGAGGACATGTCCTCCTCATTGGGGGTTCTTGTCCTTAATCTTGTAGGCATAGTCCTAAAGTGCAAAAATGGCTGACTTAGTCTTTTGTTTGGTACCTTACAAATTCAGTTCTATGTAATATTTACTTACATAGATGCCATTTCTTGTAAATGTCATACATTCAAGTGTCAATATGCTCTGTACAATAATATTTCCTCCTAGCTCACATACAATCTATTTTTCTTTTTTAATAAATTTATGTATGTTTGTTTTTTTATTTATTAAACTATATAAGAAAGTGCACTTTTTACAAAGCATGTATTTCTTTTTAAAGATAATTTTAAATTAACATTGTTACTTAGTCACAAAGTATTGAAATGTATATTATATATTATCTTTTTTTTTAAATAATACAGTTACTGGAGTTGTTTTCTTCATTTGTCTTTAGGGGGAAAAAAATATTCCAATTTGAATAATTTTTTTTTTTACATCTATTTTCAAATTTAAACTGCTTTATTTATATTGAGATATTTGATAATGTGTAAAATAAAATATTGAATAATTAAATCAATTTGAATTATTTGTATACAAATTAAAATGCTTTTACAATTAAACAAGCATAAAATTTTGTTTTAAAAACAAAAGAAACAAGGTTACAAAAGACAGTTTGTGTGGAAACACAAACTCAAAATCAGCTCCCGAAGTGGTTCACTCGGGCAGGCTTCAATATTTTCAGAAAGAACATCTGAATGAAATTATATCAAAGACAAATAAGAGATAAGAATGGAGAAGGAAGGTTAACAAATCTTGTGTAGTGCCCCAACGGTCCCGCAGATCAAAGGATAGGTGAAAGTGAATGTAAAGTTAGATGTGAACCTGGCCTAACTAGTTCCCCTTTCAGACCTTGTGGTCTATAGGGCAGATGTCAAGTTCATGTTTTTGTGGCCTACGGTTAACGAGGGTGTCACATAGCCAGCACAACGACCAACTGCCGTTACTTTTCTCCAACTAATGTCAGGTACCCATTAGAGCTGAGTGGACTCAGAGGCGATTCCAAAGTTGAAAATCCCAGTCTTCACCAGGATTTGAACCCGGGACCCCCGGTTCGGAAGCCAAGCGCTTTACCGTTCAGCCACCGTGCCTCCCCTGGCCTAACTGATGTCTTATAATTGATTTAATTGTTATGAAAAAGCTCAATCTCTTATTTGAATCCTCAAAAAAATATAAAATTTCCACAATAAAAGAAATAGTTCAGAAAAATGAAGTTTACAAGATTACTATTTGTTTTAAATTAGGTCTAACTTATAAGGCATACTAATTAGCTTTTTCTCTTAAAAAAAACGCTTATGCATAACTGATTTTAAAATATTTTCAATATCTTTTCTAGTTTACGAGCTCTAAACAGGACGGACAGACAGACATTTTGCACAAACCTAATAGCGTCTTTTCCCCTTTCAGGGGCCGTTAAAAAAGTATTCAATTTACCATGATTACATAACGATGGCTTTTAAATTTGCCAGTAGCCTGTTAAACCCAGCTGAATAATCAAAGACTTTGACAAAAACTAGAGCCCATGGATCTAGTCTGCAATACTAAAAATAACTCATTTTATTTACAGCCTCAATGAAAATGTATTTTCAGATCTAAATCTGCAAAAAACTGATATTCTCTTAACACAAACCTCTATCAGGAAAATAGAAATGCGAGATATCCCTTTTTTTAAAGTCAAATACAGTTTTTAGAGATCATATAAAGTAGAAATTTATTTTTGTCCCCCCCACCCTCCAATCTTGATATGCACTTTGAATAAAATTTTGAATAATTTATTTTAAAATGTTAAGATATTTGTGATGATTTAAAATATTAATTCTGATGGACATCATCTTCAAACCAAAGAATAAGGACGAGTACCGTTTTACACCTAACCAGATTGTGTACTTCATACTTTATATCTGATAGGGCGGCAAGTCAATTTAAGAAACCTAGCATTAATTCTACATAGAGTAGGAACATTATTTCTGTATTGCCACACTCCAGGCTTAAAAAAAAATTCAAATTTACTTATGCCAACCCAAAAAAATCATATACTGGGTTTATAGAAAGAATTATATAACAAATTAAGCAAAGCACTAAAATAAACAACTACTGTATCTTTTGTTGGTTTTGTAAACTTAAAGTAATGAATAAAAAAAAATGTCTACACAGTGTATTATCTGGAATAAACATTTTCCTTCCACTTTAAATTAAAGAATCTTAGAATGTCTCTTTCACCAAATGATTTGTCTGGCTCATGGACTGTTAAGAAACTTGTAGAAACTGGCTTCTATGTAGGGTTTGATTTTATATCCAGAGCTAACAATTTCCTAAAAGTTCAATAAGACAAGTTTATCATTTGCCAGGAAAGGACGTATTGGGTTATCCTCTTGATACTGCCTAGAAAATGTTTCTGTAGTCTTCGTGACACTTAACAAAAGAAAACATCTTAGCCACAATTAATTTTGTCTTTTGACCATTCTCTAACTTGTCATAAGACCTTGTCACATATGATCAAATTGTGCACAATTATTTCTTGTAACCGGGTACTGTCTGGCTCATGGACTGTTAAGAAACTTGTAGAAACTGGCTTCTATGTAGGGTTTGATTTTATATCCAGAGCTAACAATTTCCTAAAAGTTCAATAAGACAAGTTTATCATTTGCCAGGAAAGGACGTATTGGGTTATCCTCTTGATACTGCCTAGAAAATGTTTCTGTAGTCTTCGTGACACTTAACAAAAGAAAACATCTTAGCCACAATTAATTTTGTCTTTTGACCATTCTCTAACTTGTCATAAGACCTTGTCACATATGATCAAATTGTGCACAATTATTTCTTGTAACCGGGTACTGACAAAACAAGAATTAGTAGAGAAAAAAACAACATATAAGTTAAATTATTTTGTTTGGTATTGAACAATGGAAAGAAATTGTACTATTATGGTGATACAAGCTGAATTAATCCCCTTTCAACTTTGTGTAGTGTTTGAAACTAACAATGGGTGATTACAAAACCTCCTATTTTCATAAGCACTTCACTGGCACAGTGGTTAGTGTATTATCTGGAGTCCTCAAGCTCGAATTCAAGTCGTATCCATAATAGAGGTTCTCCTTTTTTTAAGAAAAATGCTATTTTTCCTAGGTTTTCCAGGATTATTTTGGCTACAACAAAAATTCCAGGCACTGTGCAACCCTAATTATTTGAATCTTAATGTTTTCCAACATATTTAAAGCTATATTGTATCACTGAGCAGATGCAATTTTGTTTGAAAAGTTTTACACTTCACAATCATGCTTGTTAATAGTGTGCTGACTGGTTCAATTGTTTTCTTTATGAGCAGATTACTTGGTTCCATTCCATTTTATCTAGTGACACTTTAACTTTTCCTGTATTGAATTTGCGCCTTTTAGACCTTGTGGTCTATAGGGCAGATGATGTAAAGGGTCATCTGGTTCTGTGGCCTAGGGTTAACAAGGTGGCCAGCACAACTAAAAGTGATTATAAGATGAAGTTCAAATAAAGTGATTTTCCAAGTTTATTCAGTACATTTTCAGAAATTCTTGACAACTATTTAATCCTAACCCTTAACCCCTATTTTAAAAAAAATTTTTAAAGTAAATATTTGTTTTGTATGAAATCTATTTAATCAAGTATAAATATGTATGAGAACAAAGAAACAGCACACAATTCTTCTTGACATCCTCACAGAACAAACAACTCCAACTATTTGATCAAAATTAAGCTGATAATGGAAAAAAATGTCTTTTATCCTTTTGGTTAATGCAGCGGGCAAAGACAAGTAGATCTTAAAAAATGTTGTTTTTTTTACAAATATGCAATGTCAAGAGTAAACTGATCACATTGGCCTTCCTCTTCCTCTGCCCATAGGTGCATCCTGAGCAGATTTAGGATTTTTAATAGTTTCATCTACAGAGAGAATCAGACAAGTAGCTTCTGATGCAGCAGTTAATGCATTTATTTTCACAACAGAAGGCTCCCAGACAAAAGCCTCAAAGTTGTCTGAAATGTCTTCCTGAAGAATATTAACCCCAGACCATTTAGAACCTGAAAAATGAAATAAGAATACATTTTGAATATAAAATTAAATTTGAAAATTAGTCACAAATTAATACCTACTTATCTTACAGAGATTGGTAAAAAAATTTTTATAAGGTTTTTATATTATCACATTTTAGATGTAAAGGTCTTAACTGGAATAAAAATTAAGTTTAAATATCTTTCAAATAAATAAAAAAAATTTAAAAAGAGGCTCAAATTAGAAACATAAAAAGGCGAATACAATTTACTTTTTTTTTTTACTATCTTTACATTGTGTCTACATTCAGATCCAAAAGTCATAAGCATTACACTAGACTTTTACATACCAGAAGCATGCTTCTGTCTAAGTTTGTTCAAGATATTAGTGGCATCAAATCCAGCATTATCACATAACTGTCTAGGAATAACTTCCAGAGCTTTGGCATAAGCAGCAATAAGTAGTTGTTCTTTCCCTTGTATTGTTCTAGACTGCTCTCTCAAATAGCTGGACAGTTCCATTTCAATGGCACCACCTCCTGCAAGTAAACACATTAACAATTATTTTTTACCCCAGGTAAAAGCATAAACATGCAAATGAAAGGTAATCATTAGAGTTAGTAGAAAAACCTTAATAGTAACAAGAATATACAAATGAATAAAAATAAAACTTTTTATGCTTCCACCAACCTGCTACAACAGAATCATTTTTCATTGCCCTTCTAACAATCATAATGGCATCATGAAGTGATCTGTGGGTTTCTTCCATAAACTGCTCAGCACCCCCTCTTAGGATTATGGTACATGTCTTTGCTTGAGGGCAACCTTTAAAGAAATTGTACCTGAAATATTCATAATTTTATTTTAAAAAGAGAACCTTTGTAAGAGAATTTTTACATTTTACAGATATAATATGAATCAAAAACTTTTACTTTTGAAGAAATGTATAAACAAACAAGGTTACAAAGACAGTTTGTGTGGAAACAAACTTAAAATCAGCCCCCGAAATGGTCCACCTGACAGGTAAAAAGGCAGGTTTCAATATTTTCAGAAAGAACATCAGAATGAAATTCTATCAAAGACAAATGACAGAGAAGAATGGAGAAAGAAGGTTGACAGATCTTATGTGGAGTCCCAGCGGTCCAGCAGACCAAAGGATAGGTAAAAGTAAATGCAAAGTTAGATGTGAACTGAGGTCTTATAAAAAAAATATCTAATTGATCTAATTGTTTTGTAAAGATCTCTTATTCAAATCCTCAAGAAAAAACATTTCCATAAAAAAAAATTGTTTTCCTTTAGTTAAGCATTCTATAGCTATATTGCAGCGCTGCAGTTCAAGCGATAATATGAAAAACTAATTATTAATTCTTGTTTTAAATTATGTCCAATTTATATGCCTACTAGATTTTTTCTCTTTAAAAAAAAAGTAAACATTTTTTTGTGTAAATGTAGTAGTCAGTATGAAGAACTTACTTAACTTAGCAAAACAAATGTAAAACAAAAAAATTTTTTTGGAAAAAATTATAAAAATCTAAAACCATTTGCATAAATGTGTTAAAAATATGGTTAATAACGATCTCCCCAGTTGTAAAAGTGGTGTATTTTTATTTAAAAATTCTTGCAATAGTGATTTTAAAAATTAGACTTTTGGCTTTTAGAAAAGAAAAAAGTTGCTGTTGAATCAGAACTTTGAGTGGTGCCGGATTTTCATTCTTTTCGAGTTTACAAGATCTAAATGGGATGGACGGACGGACACTTCACACTAAACTAATAGTGTCTTTTCCTCTTTCGGGGTAGCTGAAAACACAAAGCAGAAACATTTTAGTTTTTCATTTTATCCCATTTCTTGGTGTCGCATAAACTACATTGCAGAAGGATTGCACCAGTACGTGATGTTTATTTTGCTGTTTGGTCTCCTCACCCTTCCTAAGCTGAAGACAAGTTTTGCTAAATAAATTAGCAATTACTGAAAATATTGTTCATAGTGCAGACATGCCTACCCCCAAGACCCAGAATGTGGAACACTCAGGTTGAAAATGTGGAATTTTGGGCCCCAATGTGGAACATAAACGCATTTATGTTTGTTAGCCATACTGTACGCAATATAAATAAAACTTCAATTATATTACTTTAAAAACAATACTAGTTAGCTTCTTATAAATTAGAAGTAAATATTATAATTAAAAGTAAGAAAACATTTAATTCATAATTATGTTCTTATGTAAAATCTAAATATTAATGTCTAGATCTATAGACTTATTCAACTTATTGAGAACTAAATTTATTACATAATGATACATAGAAATCTAGAATCTAATCTATCACCTACTAGATAGATCTAGATTTAGTATCATCTAAGTGATAGTCCTACTTTTACTTTTAGATCTACAAAATAAACTAATAATTAATTTAGACTATGTAATAATACTAATAAGTAGAATAGTAGATCTATTCTATACTGTAGCCTTATTTAGGCCTTAGCCTTACTGTGTCTGTTAATTAATTACATTTAGGTCTAGATCTGGGGTCTTTAAAATTCCTTTTCTTAGATTACTTAGAAACCTAAGAAACCAGTTGAGTTAGTGTTAGAATAGTGACAATAGTCCAATAGTGATTAGATTGAATAGTCAAATACTGAATTAGACTCCAATTGCCAATACTACTTAATACTAGGCAATAGACTAGTCTAGATTTAGTCTAGACTAGTAGAGCCATTGTCGGGAAAAGAAAGGGATTTGAATGGAACATTTGGCTTATTAGCACTTACTAGATTCTAAGAATAGATCTAGTATCTAGACCTAGAGTACTAGATCTATGTCTAGATCTAGATCAACCTTATCTTCGTAAATTTAGGACACATCTGGTCCGGGAGAAGATGAAATGTAAACAATAAACACAGACCTATATATATTTTATTTTGCATTCAGTATTTTAATTTCGCATTATTAATAAATAATGAAAAACCGGCGATTTTTTTTTTGTGTTGGAATTCAGACTTGGCGGAACAAAAAATCGTGAATGCGGAACGGCGGAACATGCGAGCTTTTCTTATGCTTTTGCGGGACGGTTCCGCATAATGCGGGACTGTAGGCATGTCTGATAGTGAATGAACATATTTCCAGAAGTCTTTACATTTACAACTAATCAGTGAAATATTTCTAACCTCTCACTGCCAACTTGACTTTCCTCAAAACTTTCACAAGAACCAAGGACATCAGGTGTCAGATTTTGAGCTGATGTTTGAATCGATCCTCCACAAGCTTTCATAGTACGTTTTAAATCCTCTTCTGGAACTCGACCAGCACAAAACATATCTCTAAAAACAAATGTTTAAATTGACTGTTAAAAGTATGTCATATCAACAATATTTCTAATTACAACAAAACAAAAAGAGATTTGAAAAAATTTTTAGAATAATAAATTTGCAAAAGTAAAAAATATATTCTATAGCATAAAAATTTTTTTTTTCAACTCTAAATTTTGCACAGCTCTCATATTTTAGTTTGAAGACAAATAAAAAATGAGTATACCTATCAGCAAAATACTGTGTTGCCACATCACCAATTGGAAGCTTTGAAAGCACTACCTTGGCACCAGATAGATAGATTTTCTCTAATTTTTCATAAAGAATTTTCCATTCTGCATCAACAATGTTTTGGTACTCCTAAATAATTGAAAAAGTTTCTATTAGAAATAAAGCCTTGCGTGCATGTTGTATAAGGCTGTTAAAAAAAAAGAATAAAACATCACATCCCTCTAATCATAAAAAGAAAAAATTGTATATGTGAAATTAACTATTTTTAACTTGATGGTGACAAAATAAGATTTTCAATAGCACTTTTTTTTTTTTGCATTGATGTTTTGGGACAATAATGCCTCTAATGTATTCCACATTCCATAAAAGCCCAACAGAAAATTCATTCAAAAGAATGAGAATTTTTGTTACAAGTGAAATTACACTAAAACCAGATCTAATGGCTTGCTTAGCTGGATCAATTCTTTGCAGAGTTTTCAATGAAAGCTTTGACATCCTCTACAATCACTAACAACAAACATTTTAAATTCTTAAGGCTGCTTTTTCTTTCTATTAAGAACAGTCCATTTCCAGGCATTGATGCACTGATCTATATAGGATTAGCAATAACTACTATTTTTTCGAGGGGGAAGGGGGGGGGGCGCTCTAGATGGAGAAATGCGTATTTTCAGATGATAAATGGTACTCAAGTATTTTCGTACGAAATATGCAAGATGCGTACTTGTAGGCCACTCTGCTTAAGTAATTTGAACATTTATATGAGACATTATATATATTTTTATTTTGTTTGATAATGTAAAAATGTTACCTGAACAGATTCAACTCGGACTTCCGCATTTTCTTTTTCAGCTTTTAACTCCAGTTCAATATTGAGCAATGCAATTTTAGGATTTTCATACTTCTTGGGTTGCATTTCAAATCCAGCATAACTGAATGTTTTCTTAAATGCAACACCTGCTACTAATAAAGAGTCCTTAAAAAAAAAAAAAACGCATACCATATTAGTTGAAACTAATTCATGAGCAAAAAAATATGTTTGGAGATATATGGCTTAGAAGAAAAAGTGTATAAATGCATGAAATCTAGTCACTATACAAAATTTAAAAAAACTAAATGCTACCAAAAGAGAAAGTTTTTTTTTAGCATTATACATAATGCCAAAAGCACAAAATGAAAATACTAGTAATGGCACCTGTCTTATAAACAGCTGTCCTAATTGAATAATCCTAACTGAACTATATTTAAAATAATATTCCAATGCATATAGTGAAACAAGTGCTAATGAACTGTACCTCAAGTGCACCTCCTTGAACTTTCTTGATACCAATCATATTTAAAGGAAGCAAATCATCCAACATTTGTACAGCATCCACAACCATTGTGGAGAAGAATTCTTTATGTGCTGCCACTAATTTGGAACTCAAAGCAGTTGCTGCACATTTCTCTAGCAATTCTCTGAACTCTCTGTTGAAATGGAAAAAATAACACAACTAACATTTTATACATATGGACAGAATCAACAAGGCTCATACAAGGTGTCAAGTAAACAAGACACTCTTTTTAAAAAAACCTAGCACAAATAAAATATGAAAAGCATTTTTAGTTATGTTAAACAATTCATTAATTTAATTAACTTCTGTACATTAACTCTTTCTCTCCATAATTATTTTTCCACGTTTAAAAGGAATTCTTCATTTTGCTCATTACTATTTCACTACCCTTGTTATGATTGGGTTTCAATAGCTTTGTTGTTTGTATCAGAAAATGTATTTGGTGTATTTAACATAAATAAGCTATACATTACAGAATATTTGAAGCGGAAATAATTTTTTAAAACTCTAAAATTCCCAATTAATCACTAAAAAAAAAAAAAAAAGATTCTTTTGGTGTCACAAAACAATATAAAAATAAAACATAAAAATTAAATAACAGTGATTCTTCTGCACTTTTTTTATTGAACCTATTCACAGATTTTAGGTGAGTCAGCCAAATATCAACATCAGTAACCTTGTTGACATAAGCCATAACAAAGATTTCATTTCCATTTTTTTTATCATTAACACCTGTTTAAGAAATCTAATAGATTTTAATCTTTAAAATAAAAAAAAAAGAAAGAAATACTTACTTAGCATCTTCTTTTTTAATGCGAACAGATATATCACTAATTTTCTTTAAAGCCTAAAAAAAGAAGCATAATGTGAAGGTTAGCCTCAATTCATTTGCAATTATTGCGTATAAATGAACAATTGATGCATTTGAAACAAATTTTTTTTTAAGTTGAAAATTACCATTGCCAAGGCTTTACGTATTGCACGAACAATAATCTGAGGATGAACTCCTTCCTCAATGAATGGTTTAAACTGCTTTAAGAATTCTCCAGCTAGAAGTGTTACAGAAGTAGTACCATCTCCAACCTACACAAAAAAATTGTTAATACTAAGATGAATATTGTTATGGAAAAAGTACCATCTCCAACCTACAAATCAAATATTTAAATACTAAAATGAGCATTTTAACAAGTTTTCTTGACATTGACGTCACTTCAAACCATACCTCTGAATCCTGAGACTTGGCAATATCTACAAGAGTTTTGGCAGCTGGATGAACAATGTCTAATGTTTTTAATATAGTAGCACCATCATTTGATATCACAACACTACCTGAAAATTAGTGGTACACATATTTGAAAACAAAATTTTATTTGAAAGAAAATTATGAGCTATTTATAGTAGGGATGCACTGGATAGTAGTTCCGGCACCGGCCAAATATCACTGCATGATAGGTGACCAGATAGTAAAAAAAAAAGTACATGGTAGTACCTACATTTCTCTTAATATGTATAAAGTGGACATGATTTTATTTATGTCTGTTATGGAATGTATTAAAGTTTATATATATACAATAATGTGCTTTACAATATATGAATATGCACCAAACAACTTTTATTACAAAGACAAGGCATGTTAATATAAATAGAAATGAAACATATCATTATAAATACACTTTACATACATAACTGCAATGGATGGCACATTTTTTTTTTACTTTTGTTTTGACCTTTGAGTTGGCTAGTAACTATGTCAAGCTGACCAAGCGACTGTATAGCTGTGCGGGTATATCTAGTGTATAACATTAAGTTCATAGATAGACAGGTGACCATGTTAAGTCAGGATGAATGAAATGACAGCATGTTGACACTGAGGGAAATTAGAAATGTTTACTTGGTAGTAAATCTTAATTAGGGGGCAGGACTTCAAGCGACACACAGGTAACCGGGTATGAGTTTATTTATGTCAATGTCAATTAAGAGGCTGAACTATTCAGATGTTATCAAAACTATAATTTATAACTTACCTTTTTCATCAATAATAAGTTTGTCCATTCCTCTAGGACCTAGTGTAGTTCGCACAGCATCTGCTATTGTCATGCAAGCATTTATGTTACTTAAAATTTGTGGCTTTCCTTGAGAAGTATCAGTGCCTTCTTTAAGAAGGATTATTGGAGCATTCTGTAAATAGAAATATTTTCTTAGATTTTTTTAATCTTGGTGTATAGATTATAACAACATAATTATTTTCCAGTGGGAAAAGGGGCAACAGCTACCATTGATGTAAAGGTCTTTGCTTATATGTCTTAGAGTTAGAGCTATAAGCTTCAGTATATTATAGATTCTATTCAAAAGGGTACGCTGAGATTAGCCTGCATTCCACCAGAGCTCTTTAAAAAATAAAACATTCGTTCCTTTACTTGTTTTAAAAATGGATAGCACACAAAGTTAACTTTGGCTTGGCAAATCTAGCTCCCTACTATTTGCGATCCAGCTCCCAAAATCTAGTCTACAAAGTAAAACAGATCTATATTATATTACAATTTTCTAAAAATTGCTAATAGGAACTAAACAAAAAACATCTTAATGCATTGGGGGGGGGGGGGGGGGGGGGGGCACTTAGTTCCCTTTTTTTTTTAAATGTTTTATGACAAATTAGATCACAAGTTTGAAGTCTAATGGAAGAAAAGCAGTGGAGTCATTTCTGAAAATTTCACCACCTTACCTACAGTCTACACTAACTAGATCTAGACAATTCTAGATTAGATCTAGAATCTATATGTGTAGATTTACCAGATTTTTCTAATCTACTTATCTAGAGTCTACTAGATTTAACTAGATCTAGAATAATCTAGATCTACAGCCTACAGTACAGGATTACCAACAAGTCACAGAAGGAGGATAACTAATTAAATCTAGCCTTAACTAGAATAGACTATGGAGTAAATTTCTAATACAGATGATTTCTTTTAGTCTAGTACAGGCTAGGATGGCCATTCATGCCTAAATAGCTGAATCCTCTATATACGCTCTATATAAATCTAGATCTATCTAGTAATCTAGTTACCATCTAGTAGACTAAGTAGGTCTAGAGTCTAGATTTAGGCATTTAACTTTATTCAATGTATCAAGCTCACTCCAAACATTTGCCCATTTATTCTAAACTTATTTATTAAACTACAACAAAACAAACAAATATAAGATCATAAACATTGTTGTCCAAAACTGGTTGTTTGGAATAAATTTTGGTAAGAAAATAGTAATTTTATTTAATACAAACACCCTGATGGAATCAAACAACTTGGCTTATGAATCAAATAAATCAGCTCCAAAATACACAATAAATATTGGTGGGCTCATTAGCATAGACTTAGTCTTAGCCAACCAAAAAATATAGTCTTAACCCTAGAAAGAGGTAAAGTCATCCTGGTAAAATCGGAAAAAAAAACAACCTGACTAACCTGACTTACAAATTTGAAATTCTTTTTTCTTACATAAAAAGACAGCTAATAGAAATGTGAGGAAACTGGGTCAGACTCATTGGAAAATGGACAAATGCTTTCATATTATTAAATATCAAAATAAAGATGTAATAAACACAAGAACAGCAAGTTGTACTGATTCATGCAATGGCTAGAATAAATAAATTATAAATTACTCTAGAATAGTCTAGATCTATAACTATATGACTAATTCTAGTCAAGACTCAAGTCACTACAATCGAAGACCATGACACTAAAAGTCTAGATAGTAGATTTAAATAAGAGTAGTGTAGACTAGAGTTAGAGTCTAATTCTGGTCATACTGACTGAGTCATTCTCATAGTCATAGAGGCATACATAGAGTCTAGTCACTCTAGTAATAGTACATTCTAGAACAAGACCAACAACTTTCAACAGCCACAACTAAAACAAGGACATTAAAGTAAACTAAAGTTAAAGTAAAGACTAGATCTAGATAATTTGATATTCTATTTTTTCAACAGAATGTTTTATTTATTTCTTTTAGTACAAATAAGACAGGACCCTGATGAATCTGGCATAGATCTATATATAATATAATAAACTATTATATATTCGACGGAATTAATGCAAAACGGCTGCCATTTACTGAATGCCGGCTTCAATTATTATTATATTATTGATCTAATAACATGTTAAATAATAAAAGGCTGGACGCCTAAAATGTATTTGTATATTTTATATATGATATATGAGTGGGTGATTGACAGAAAATGATAGTGATTTTTAAAGATTGAGAAATCAAAACAATTAATACCAGTCTTGCCATTGTTGCAATGGTGATAGGAATCCAAACGAACGGTAACCGTGTATAAACTTCCGGTAAAAATACTTACAAAGTTTCGAATACTTATGAAGTATGAAACAAATGAAACATTGGTTTATATTATAAGATATCCTAGCATTTATTCCTTAATATTAATTTTTATGTTATTAATTACAGACATTCCTTCAAAAATATAATATCATTTCGTAATCTGTACCTAATTAAATTCTTTTACCTTACTATGTCACTACATTGTGCTGTTGGGTTAAAATCCTGAGAACACTACTGACATTAAAAATTGATTGAATAAAATGAACTAGTCGACCGGCGGAGTAACATACACCGCTATTTTGCAGGGCCGGCCTTAGGTGACCGCAGTGGGACCCGCACTTTCATAGGACCCGCACTAATTCTAGGTGTATAAATTATTAAATTAAACCATTGTATAACTTATAACAGATTTCCCGCGGCCTCCTGTCAATTTACCAGGGCGCCCGCAAGGGGGTGCACTTCCCCTGGATTCTGAGCAATCAAATTGTAGCCATTTTTGTTTTGCACCATCATATCAATTAAAATCTAAGTAGCAACCGAAAACGGTTGTAGTGTTTCCACTGGTGACTGAAGCACAGTAGTAGTAGACTAGCATATGCTTATCAGGAATTGATGGCTGACCATGTACGTCCACCCCTCTGAATTCTGAGTAACCAAATTTTAGCCATTTTTTTACACCTTCAAATCAAGGAAGCAACTTAACATGTAGTATTTCCATTGAAATAAAGTTAATAAGGATAAGCTATTATTGTAACTAACTAGAATATGCTAATCTGTAGTAACTGTCCAACCATGTGTACTTTATTATAGGCTTGCAATTCAATATTCTATAGCACTTTAGTCAGTCGTGACGATTTGTTTTTATATGCACATGATTATAGTTATCATTATGTTATCCTTTTTTTTTTCTTTGAGGAAAAATCCTTGCCATATGTCATCCGATTTGATATGTGTGAAAGTTTCTTTGAACAAGATTGAAGAGTGCAGTTATTTTGGTAGGCCTACATGTATTTACGTCTTTTGGAAATATTTCAGCGGGAAGTCCACCAGAGCCACCGCCCTAACCGAGAGGCTAACAGACTTGTTCGCTCTATGCTGGGAGAAGTGCGTGGTCCCACCTGAATTTGGAGACTCCGTTATTATAGCCCTATACAAAAAGGGTGACAAGTCTAACTGCTCCAACTATCGAGGCATTTCACTTCTGTCAGTAGAAGGAACGATCTTTGCTCGAGTGTTGCTCGACAGACTAACCCACTCTTTAGAGGACGAGGTCTTATCTAAAAGCCAATATGGTTTCAGAGCCGGTAGAGGTACATCTGACATGATATTTGCTCATATACACATTTGAGACCAAAAGAAAATTCGCTGCCGAAGACAAATGCAGACGGCGAAAAGAAAATCTAAATCGACCACCTGCGGACAATGGTTATGCTTGCCCTGATGTGGCAAAATATGTAGGTCGTAGCCACGGGAAATACTGCACTCCTCTATAATCTTCGGACTCGAAAACAAGCCTTATTATTTACGTCTTGTGAAGTTGCGGTCATTGCTAGCGCTCGATACAATCGCAGGTTAAATACGTCTACCAGTTTAGGATAGAAGAGATATAAAAAAGTTCTTCCCATGTCATCTGAGTCAAAACTTTGATTTTTATCGACGGAGCACTGGCAGCAGCATTAATTAGCTGCGTTTTCTTTGTATTTCGGTATGCAGATATCTCTGGCACTGAATAGATTTGTTGAGGTGATTGTTTTCGAGAAAAATTCATTGTTTTTGTCCATGTTGTTAAGAGAGACGCACTGTGTCTAGCGTTATTAAGTACAGTCTAGACAAGTACAAACTGCTCGGCCAAGGCTAAGATGGCTGCCCAGTGATTGGTAGCATTCAGGATTGTGTTCAGGCAAGGATTAGTGAAAAATATCCACAAATACAGACCTTGTCCGTCGCAGTTGTTATGATTGACCTGAATGACGTTTCAGATATACGTTATGCTGTTGGTGTCGTCAAGAAGATTATCTATTTTTTCCCGTAACAGTCCCAAGCAAGAGCGGTGGTGCTAAATTTACCTCTTTTGTGTGAGACGATGGACTGAGAATTCATTCGCGCTTTAAGTTACAACTTTAAGAAGAGCTTTCTCTGTTTGGCATTTTTTAAAATAACGGTTTTAAATGAAACCAGACAAACTGCATATGTGTAATCGGTGCCTGCTTCTCATGTGTTTCTAATTTGTCTTTTAATTGTCGTCAATAATTCATCCATTCTTGAACCAGTTTCCGTGATGTTGCAGTCTTTCCATCTAAGCATAAGTGGCCGCTCAACAGCACACCATCAGTCACATTAATGACATAATCAAAAACCAACTTGACCATGGCTCTGAAGGAAAGGACAGAGCGAGCGACCTGCCTCTAAACCAATAAGCGTCATTATCCCGGTCATAGCTAATTACCAGGCTCATTACAATGATACTAGTCGACCGGCGGCGTAGCATACGCCGCTATTTTGCATGGCAGGTCTTAGCCCACTGCAACCTATGCGACCGCAGTGGGCTCCCACTTTCATAGGGCCCGCGCTAATTCAAGGTGTATAAATTATTAATTTAAACCATTTTATAACTTAAAACAGATTTCCCTCGCCCTCCTGTCGATTTACCCGGAGCTCCTGGAAATCTCCCGAAATCTCAAAATATACGAAAAAGTCCTTAAAATATAAGGAAATATATACACTAAAATGGTTATTTTGGGGTGTCATTCAATATGGAAAACGCCAATCTTACGCGCGGCATTATGCATCAGCCGTAATTGTGTAATCCGGTGAAAGAAGCTTCTCGCGCCTCAAACTAATAAAGAATTACTTGAGGTCAACAATTCTCAAAGTTAGATTGAAACATTTGGTAATTCTTGCTATTGAGCGTGATCTATGTAGGAAACAGAATTACTATGATATACTGTATGACTTTGCTATACGCAAGGCTCGTAAAGTAATTCTGTACGTAGTAAAGAATGAATAAAATGCATAGACGAATTTATTTTCTAATACGAACTCTTAAATTTCCAAACCTCCCGCAAGACAAATGGGGATGGGAGCGGGCAGGGTTTGATAAATTTAAATGACAGTCAAGCGCGCAGCCAGTCATCCGTAGTGTGAATACTACTACTCGTTTTCTGGTGACTATCTGCAGAAATAAGAGAGTGATCTTTCCTTTACTTCTTGTTTAAACTGTTGAGGGAAGAAGAGAATTATACATATAGAAGATAGATGATCCATTGTAACTTAGCAACTGAAGGATGCCTTAACAAAAAAAAAAAAAAAAAGACTTTCCCCTCCCCCCCTTTTTAAAAACTTTTGTCATTGCATAAAGTTTTGGATATTTTTTTAAATGAAATTTCAACCGAATTTATTTTTATCAAAATAATAATGATACACAATATTTGTTCCGGTATCCATCTACTGTTACATTCTTTATTAAATTTTCTGATTTGCAAAAGTGCCATTTTTTTCTTCCACTGGGGTATCAGCCCCTTGAGGATGTCATCTAATGCAGCCCACACCAATGTTTACCATAGTGACATCACTGTATTTAAATAGTGCTGCTATTGTTCCAGATTTAAAAGGACTATATTTTTATAAGTTAAGCAGTCCCACTGAAATAGTGTTGCTATTGTTCTGGTTTAACACAATCATTTATGTCAGTGTTACCCACATTTTTTCCTTAACAGAAAACTTCGCACATTCTGAGTTTTTAGCATAACACTTTGCTTATTTTTATATTAGTTAATTATTCCAGTAGTTTCCGCGGAACACAGTATGGGAGAGATTGAATTATATTATATGTAATATGTAATTTATGGTAAACATTAACTCGTATTAAAATTAAAATACAGTTTCAGTTTCATACTAATAACTTTAAAAAAAAGGTTAAGAAAAAAGGTTTTACATTTTATTCATTTAGATGAAACTGTGGTAACATCAACAAATTAATATCACAATCGGTTCTTTTTTCATTAACAATTAATCAGGTATGAATTTTTAATTTCTTTAAAACAAAAGCATTTGAGATTTGTACAAGTACAGCATTGAATATTTACAGCAGTTGATGTAAGCAAATGTACAATATAAGTATATACAACTATGAAAGATGAAAAAAATCTATTACTTTAAAGACAATTTTTGAGTCATATGTATTTATATAGTTGCATATAAGACACAAGATAATAAAAAGCCTGCAACGTAATCCATTATCACTAAATTACAGTGACTAAATGCATTGCTCGTAATTTTTTATAATGATCATATAAACGAAACATACAAATATTTCCTCCAAAACATAACCTAACTGTTCCTAACTTTTCAATAAGAAAATGTAGTAGAAAATTAATTTGTCCAAACAGAAATATTACACAAAAGAATGTGTACAACTTTTACGCTCTAATAATACTGGTCACAAAGTAGAAAAAAATGTAAACAGCAAATAGTTTAATATTAAAAAGTAATACTTAGACATTTGTAATGATCTACAAAAAAAACAACAACACTATAGCAAGATAATTAGCGTTATTTGTTAAGTTTCACATTACAAAATATTATTGAATCATGAGGCAACGATTTTTTGTTAAAAACAATCCTCAAGTAATATCTTGCAATAGATTTTCCCCAACTCTTTTTAAAAAGAAAAAAAATATTACAAAGGTTTCTACTTTTAAAGCAGAACTGATATGTAAAGCTTATCAGTAATACATATAAAATTTTATATTTACATACATGGTGTACATATTATATACAAAATGCATATGTCAAGAGGATGTATACACAGTTTTTTATGCACATATACATGTGGAAAAAAAAGGAATGGAATATGACAGTTATATTTCTTAAAGGATTTCTTACTGTGGAGAAGTTTTGTTTCAAAACATAAATGATTACTGTATTCATTTTTTTTATTTGTAACAAGTCAAAACCACTATAAAACTATAGTTTTATATTTTAATATACATTTTTTCCCCCTGAAGAAAAAAATATACCAGATCTAAATTAAAATAGAAAACTAAAAAATGTACAGTAACAATAGCCTTGCCCAAGGCAATAATACAGCTTATTAAGAGACCCAAAATTATCTAAACCTTTTCTTATTGATTTAAACTGAAATTATTTTTAAAACACTTAAAAAAAATTATGTTGATACAAATTTTGTAAATTATGATAAATCTGCAATAAAAAAATTAAAGGTCAAGCATTTTTCATTCATAGGGAGTTTCAAAATTAAACTGCGAGAATTAAATGTTTTTTATAAGTAAGTAAAAGAATGTTTCTGAATGCAATATGGAGTGCCATGCAAGTTCAGGATGTCTTAATTGAAGACATACATTCATTTAGTAAAGCCCATTTCTTGACCGGTATTTTTTTTTTATAGTGCTGAGTTCTCGACTAAGATTTGCGACTTTTCTTGATAGTGAGGCCTCCATTTTGATCTCCACTTTCAACTTTCAAAATAACTGAGTTAACATAGTCTGTAGTATTGCCAGCTATTCTGTCTTCTGAAAAAGAAAAGTGCGTTTTTTAAATAATACTTTATAAAAACAATTTAAAAATTTTTAAAACTGGTTTTATCATTTCAAGCTTTCTATGATCTAAAAAAAATTGTTACTTATAACATCTATTAATAAGTGCATTAAACCATTTACAAGCTCAATATTTCAAAAATGTGCTAACAAGACTTACTGATGGACTGGGCAATAGCAGCTTCCAACATGCTAGTTAAAGACTTAGATGGTGAGGTCAAAGAAAGTTTGCTTTGTTCTAGAATACATTTAGCTCTTTCTTGAATGTAAGGCCAGAGATAGTGAAGCACTGAGTTGAGCTGGCCTAAAAAAAAAAAAAATTAAATTAAATAATGTAAGTACAAGTAATTTTAAGTCACACAAGTCAAAAACAAGAAATAAGTAACTTTTTCTTATTTTACCTAGAGTCTCACATGGCATGATCCAAGTTTCAAGCATTTTTTTTTGTTAAACAATTTACCATCAGATTTATTTTATTAGCCCCCCCCCCTCCCCCAATAAAAAGTAAGTACTTATTATATGGGTGGACTTGAAGCTGTTGAATTGATAATTTAAAAATAAAAAAGACTACCCAAGAATTTAAACTCATAATAAGACCCTTTGTTTGTTAATCAAGAACATGGGCTTACACTTATCATTGTTTCAAATATAACAGATTTTTTTTAAAAATTAAATCCACTGAAGTCAAGATATAACTAGCTTACCATGCTCCTGTTCAAGACCATAGAGTTTTATTTTGTTTGCTTCATGCTGAGCCTTCTTTTTTAGCCTGCAAGCCCTGGATGCCAGTTTGTTCTTTTCTTTACGAGATTCATTTCTTTTGGCTGTTGGCACATCAGCTCCCAACTGACAAGCCATAATTTGACGATTGAGCTTCATCAACTGATGACCAATCATAAAGAGTTTTTTAGGGTTTGGGGTAATCTCATTGCCATCCCCTTTTCTGGCTTTGCCACCATGTCTTATACCAGCAATAGTTGTGTTACACTCATCAAAAACTGGATCTTCAAAGTCATTCAACACATGAGGGTCAGCTGGTGACTCCACAGCAAGCTTAAGTCTAGTCCCTTTAGGACCTTTAGACTGGACATTGTATTGCCAAAAGAACTGTTTCTGTTTTTTACCAGTAGCCACCAGAGATTCGCAGTCTTTTGGAGAAATCTGGGCAATGTCTGCATCTGATCAGGAAAAAAAAAAATGCATAAAATTATGTGATACCTTTTTTCTTTTTTAAATTTTATTTGCATTAATTATACTTTTAAAGTCTTAGAATAGCAAATATAGATAGGATTTTGAAACAGTATTTGTGGACACATATTGAAGCCTTTCCCCTCTAGCCACGTGACTCAGAAAAATGTTGAAAACAATTGAAAAACAAATAAACGCTGTCTTTGACAAATGCAGGGAGGTCAATGTTAAGAAATCAACCAAACATTGCAAATATTGAAACAAAAACAAACATCCTGGGTTCAAAGTTAAGGATCTAGCTATGATGTTCAAAAGAATATGTGAAAATATGGGATATTTTTGTGCAAAATACATACCGATATCTGAATCAACATCATCGTAGTCAGAGTCATCATTATCTTTGTCATCATCTTCATCATCATCCTCTGAAATATGGCTTGAACTCCCAGAGTCTGAAAATAAATGAAGTATTTGTTCTTTATTTTGTTTGTTTAAAAAGCTTATTGATAAGACTATTTAGTGTTACAAATATAGCCTTTATAGGAAATGAATATAGATCATGAAAAAATAAAAATTGTCCTTCAAAATATTAAAAAAAAAATTAAACTAAAGCAAAAGTAGCACCATGGTGTAAAAAAAAAAAAAAAGAGAAGATATTGTAGGTTCAAAATTGAAGATAGACAAATAAATATATAAGCAAACAATAGCAAAGATACAAGTTATGAAATTTTCCAAAACTTTCCACAGTACGAACTTATCACACAATCCTGATAGTTTTAAAAATTCCAGTTCAATAAAATATGAAAAAGTTATCCATAGTCATTAAATAAATTATAAATCAAGAATGACTTCTGTTACAGAAGTTGGAAGATTATAATGATTTATTTACAAAATGAAATCAAGTACACATTTCATGTGTGTCAATTACATATAGAGCAGGCCACTTTACCTTTCAATAAACATAACACATCATTGCCAAGAACAGGCAGTGAACGTATGCAAGTTAAATCCATTGATTGAATGTTAAATCAGCTGACTCAGATCCTTTAAAACAAGGATCTTTTTTTAAATTATTTTTTTGCAACAAGGAACTATAACTAGGCCTAAATAGTTTTAAGTATACAAACAGCATTAGTTTCCCTTGATCACTTTTTAAATCAAAATCAATACATTTATTCAGGAATCCATTTTTTAGCTCAATTGTATCCCGATCTTTAAAATATTAAATGTAAATATGACTAAAAAATATATTGCTTTGGTAAGACTGACTTGAAATTAGTAAAACAAATACAGTAACTTGAAGAGAAAAAAAATATATCCCAATCTTTACGAAATGTGACAAGCGGCTCAATGGGAATATGAAAAGATCCCAGGATCCTCCTAGTGTAGAACACTCCTTAACACTTTGAACTAGGAGGTGGTAGTCACTCATCGCGGAACACTCCTTTACCGCATACAAAAAAAAAAGCGGATGTTTTTCAGTACACGGGGTTTTTAGGTGCCTGTTTGACCAGCTATTGTTTACAGTAGCTTGTCATAGACAGATAATGGTCTAATTCTAAAACTGACGTTAGTAACTACTCGTAGACCTAAAACCACGCGTGGTTACTGTGTTTTACCAGTTTACCTAAAAAATCGACCAGTCAGGCTTTTATTACCTAGTCCTAGACTCTATATAGAATCTAGGTTCTATAAACTTCACATAAAAAAAAAAATTAAACAAAAAAGTTAATATACAGCACATGTAGCCTAGATCTCACTCACCAAAAAATAACTTAGATCAGTGACCTTTTTTTTAAACGATAATAATTTTACAGCGCGAGTCAAAGCTACGATTTATAATTAGATCTAAATCTATATAGAGTAGGCCTTTAGAAATGTTTTGCAGATATCAGATAGATCCAGAAATATATATCTAGGCCCACAGGCCAACTAGGTCTATATTTTTGTCTTAAAAAAAAAAAAACTGTCTAGAATCTAGAGCTAGATATCACCCTAACACCATAAGCTGTGTCATATGTATATATTATAATACATACACCATTGTAAAAAAAATACACGAATAAATGTAATATAGTAGCATATGATCTAAAATAAAGCTGAATCTATTAAACTGATTAAACTTGTTTACAAGCAAATGAGTAATATATATATATATATTAGAATGATCTAGATCTAATATGAACAACGGGTTTACTTTAAGTAAATAGATCTATTTTAGTCAAATAATGGCAAAGTATTCCGACTAAATGAAATACTACTGCTTGTATTATTAACTACACGTGTTTAGTGTTTGTCTGCTAGTGCTATAGAGCACGTGACCTAGCAGTGACTGCTTACAAAACAAGCAGCATGGCGAGCCTATTTTGCTTCATCATTTAGGTCACCGATCTTTCTAGTGGAATAGTTGAAAGAAATAGTGTCATTTAAATTAGTATTTTATTCTTCCTATGTATATAGTCTAATTAATAACGGTAAAATTATCATTGCTATAATATTTCTACATAATGATGCACAATTAAAAAATCGATAGATCTAGCTCTAATGTTAAAAATCTACTTTAGATTTATCTAAATGGAACTTATCCAAGTAAACTTTGACCCCAACTAACTGCGCATCATCGAGCGAGCAGCAGGGACAGGATTAGTATAGGTTAGATCTCGATCTAGACGACAACTAATATTCTTGACCCTAGAACCTATATTAGCTTGTAATTAATTTGTACATTAGATCTAGACCTACAGTTCTAAATGTTATTCCAAAATATTTTGAATAAAATTGGGCTAAAAAAGAATTTCCGAAATTTACCAACAATTATTTTTTATTTACCATCACAATAAAAGTGGGTCAGGATGAATATAATGTAGGCTACTGGCTATTGTATCACGAATTTTTTTAATCGATCAAAACAAGATGTGACCAAATAAAAAATAGACTGAACTCTAGATTCTAGTAGCAGTACAATAGTAATAATATTTAAACTTAGTTTAAAATTGGAATAGAATCTACTATTAAATACACACTTCACACGGTGAGCTCACAAAAGGAGTCATAGTCATATGATTAATAATAATACATGTATGATTCAAAATTGTTCTCAGACTGAGTCATGTTATGAAAGATTCCATTTTCTGCTTAGACCTAGTTCTAAACTAAAAATTATTATACACAAAATATTTTAAACACGTCTTTAAGTGAAAAAGCAATTAATTTAAAAGCTTTTTTGTATATTATAAAATATTTTGTAGGTCCTATAAGCTTACTTTTAAAAGTGTAAATCTAGATATTCTAATTGCACTAACAAATTCTTAACTACATTAAAACCCTATCAACAGTGTAAAACCTGGTTAAACTTGGTATACTAATTGCAAGGGGGTTACTTACAGACAATGCATTTCATGTTTCAGTTAATAATTACGCATAATATTTCATAGATAGATTTGCAGGTTGATGCGAATCGCCCATTTTTATAAAACAATGTGGGATACATATGTCTCTAAAGCAAGGTCTAGTGATAATAGTGCCTAAAGTCTATATAATAGTAACTGTTTTGTGTGTGTAAGCAAACATACAAGTAATGGTTATGACATCAGTCAAGTCCTTGGGATATATAATTTTTTTTTTGTGACCAAAGGTTAACTAGTGCAAGATGCACATGGGCTCTACAACCAAAAATGTATCTACTTATACTTCATACTCACCATAGCGCCGTCTTTTTCTGACAGGACTATCCTGTTCTGGACTGTGTATGAATTTTTGAATGTCTTTCCATTTTTCCTCAGTGGATTCATCTTTTACCACAGTGTTGGATTGGGGAGATAAAGGTTCTTCTTTAACCTGACACACTCCTTTCATTTTCAGTATGTTTAAAAATGGCACAATCTGAGCGGTTTTATCACTTGAACTGTTTGAATCTGGTTCAGTTTTAATGTGAGTCTTCTTGGTCAAGAGTTCTTGAAGTGTATGGGATTGTCTCACGCTGTCATCCTCATTGTTTTTTACAGGTGACACAACACCGATGAGAGTAGGCTGATGAGCTCGTGGAGGGAAATTACTTTTGTTGTTTTGACTGGTGCTTTTCACATATTCCTGTTCAACACGAGCCAGCGGTTTCTGTCCTTCTTTACTCAGTTTCACTGGGTCCAGAGAAGTTAATTTTGTTGTGTAAGATATTGAATTTGAAGGTGATTCTAAAGAGTTCACTGACATAGTGTTCAAATTGCACTGACCAATGAGACTACTGGTTACATCACTACACAAATAATCCAAGGAATAGCTCATTTTGCTGTCGTCTTGGTCCAAATTCAAAATGTCACTGACGAAGGACATTTCTGGTTCCATGTTCAGCTGAGTCAGTGTTGGATTGGTGTCCAAATTGTCAATAAGTTCTGCTACAGGAACACTTTCCATTTTTACAGACCAAAAGTTTAAAGGGTTATTGATTCCTTGTGCAGCTTGAAGAGAATTGATTACATCTGGAGTAAGGTAATTTTGCAAGTTACTGTCTTCTAGTTTGTCGTCCAGGCCTATTTCATCAGAAAAAAAAGAGTCACTTGGGTTTGAATAAGATGTGGGAACACAACATGCACTTTGATCAGGTCTGTCCATATCATAAATAGATGAATGAGGACTAGTAACATTATATAACCCTGGACTAGGAACAAACATATCAGCCATTTTAACTGCAACCACTTGCCTCTAGAACAAGATAAAAAAATGTAATGTTAGACATATACCTGGTATATGTACGAAAAAAAAAAGACATTCAAATGCTTGTAAGGTAATACAGTTTCAAATTAAATTTATATAAAATTCAAATTTCAGTGAGTAAAACTATTTTTTTAACAAAATGCACAATTTAAAAATATATATCACTTTCTAATTTATGTGCTATAGCCAAAATACTTAATATTTACCTTTAAATTCTGAGGCAAAGGTTTTTGCAAGTACACTGCTGAAATACTAAAAGTAGTTGGGCTTGATTTTGGGTCTATCTTTGGTAATATTTGAGAATTAAAACTATCAATATTCAATAAACTTACACAGCTGCAAAGAAAAAGTTATAGCAAAATTTTAATGATTCATCTTTAAGTGCTTCTAACTAAATGGTTCAAAATAATTTAATAATAAATGTTTAAAAGACATGACTATAAATAGATCTAGGTAGAATACTACCCAGAATAACAAATATAATCACTAAGCTAACTATATAGATAATGAACAAAAACATCAAGCTTCTAAATGATAATGAATAGGGTAACTAGTAACTACAAAACATTACATACTTTTGTTTTATGAACGATATAGAATTAATAAGACTATGCGGAAATTCAGTAGCTTTTGACATTTATAGAAGAATGTTACACTAATTTCCAACCAAAGTAGACTGAAAAGGCCGAATACGGTAGGCTACTAAAAAATTATTCAGTATTGCGTAAGAAAAACGGATTAAAATTTCCGAAACTAACATCCAATAATAAAAAAAAAAAAAAATGGAAATCCAGTTCTGAGATAAAGGGAGTGTTCTACCCACACGATTTTGATTCATCACTGGAGGTAGCTGAGGGGGTCATCAAGGTCAACCTTACATAAAATGTAAACAAGATAGGTTTGCCAACACATTGAAGATTTTCCATAATTTTATAGTGGTAGTATCTGTGTTTAATAAAACCATTAATTGGTGTTTAGACCATTTTTTAAAAAGCAGAATACCCGTTAAAATGATAACCTCAGCGAGTCAGCTTACTTCACAACGCTTGCACTTGCATTCAATGATTCATTGAGATAAGAATAACTCTAGGCTAGTACTAGAGACCACTAGAGTAACTAAAGTCTAGTATTTACTTTCGATCTAAATCCTATGTAGACTGACTAAATCTAGATGAAGCTTAAAACACTGACTATTTGTACTTACTTATTAAAGGTATAACCTAAATATATCAGCTGTACTTTTTGAAAACTGTAAATCCTTCAATAACAAATACAAGAAATAAACAACATAGAACAATCTTCTCGTGTGCTCAACGCTGGTTTGTTTTGATCAAGCTCGTGACCCAAGGCAAAATATATCGAAGTCAGCGAAAAAGGAACCAATGGCATATGCTCTAAAAATAAGCCCGTTTTTGATTCGTCATTCTTTCGATAACCTCGAGAGAACTAGAAGGAACAGTTTCGTCTTACTGAAAGGTTGGCTGAATGAAATTTCTGAAATCGAACGTCTAATTTAATAAGGACAATGAAAGATAATTATTTTCAGCAAACATAGCTTATGTAGATCAATTATTAAAATGATTAAATAAAGTTATTTTAGATTGCATAATTCTGTTGAACAAAAAAATTACAGAATTTATAAATAGATTGTGACATCATGGAAATACAGAAAAATCCGGTGAAGGCCAGTTACTACTCCTAGGCGTCAACAACATGTTATTCACTTACGTCACTAAGGTCAAAGGAAATTACTGGGGCTGAGCTTAGCCTAAAGGGAGGTAGACTACTATAACTATTCTTTATATTAAGAAAAAATATAACAAAGACAATGTAATGTTTAGGATTATACATTAGCGGCAGTGTAAAAAAAATCAGTTTAAAATAATTCAATCATGTTATATGCATTGCTTTAATTAATGCAATAAATAGAGATCTATCGTTCAAGTAAAGTTGGCATAAAGAATATAGGCTACTTAAAAAAATATAATTTATAAAAGTGAAATCCTCCTGGTTCGTTGATCAGTATAAAAGTAGGTCTAAAGTAAGGTTCGCAAGTGTAAATGTTAAACTGTGAAATAAGATATATTTTATGACAGGACGCTCCGGGAGTGAAAGGTCAAGGCTGATAGTTGCAGGTACAGGAAACCCCATTCAGGCCAATGACTAATTTTAGAAAAAAAAATCCTTATATGGTCATGGGGTTTCCTCCAGTGTTGTGCATGACGACCCAATTGTAGCGGTATTCGAGGTCGACAGGACATATCCGGTATAATTTTTGGTCCCAGGTTTAACAACCCCACCCTATTTTTCCCAAATAAAATGAACAGGAGCTATACTACAAGCAAAATATTTTAGGGCTTTTAAAATCAAAGAGTAAAGTGAAATACCAATGTGATTAGAACTGTTATAATTTGAGAGGTGTAAAAAAAAAAAAGCATACATCCCAACAGTGTACAATGATAAATTATCATCACAATCTCTCTCTTGGTATCGGTAGGCGAAATGTATCATTTTTATAATTGTAGAAGTACATTCTATTCCTCCCCCTTTTTTTTATATTTTAAAAAAGAAAATGAATAATAAAACACTTAAAAACGTACTCCATTCATAATCTCGAAAAAACCGTTACTGTAACTTTTATAGTGATCTAAAAGAAAAAAACAACATTAAATTATTTAAATCTATATCATAATTGTAAATACCACTGACTGACAGACTTAGGTATCAAAAGATCTCATCAACTGCCGAAGGGATATTCGCTTGAAATTTCGTACACAGGTTGATTTTATCTCTTAGGTGATCGCTAAGACGCGGTTTTGACAGATTCGCAACCTTAACACCGCAATTTAAAAAAAAAAAAACACAAGCGTTCTACCATATCAATTTTTTTTTTCGGTATTTCCCCAAAAGGCCGCAGTCTATATAGAAAGCATAAATAGAAATAGCACAAAAATTCCGTATTTCTAAGCGAATTCTTTCTTTTTCCCTAAGTTAATTTATTTTTAGTTTCCGCTTCCTTTTAGACGCGCGGAAATAAAAAAAACAATAAAAAACTAATGCCTAATAGCACACAAAAAAAAAAGATCTAGACTTTTCTAGAGACTATTATTTTTCGAGAGAGAGCAAGCAATGATACTTTATATCATTATATATCATTGTCATTTTTCTACATTAAAAAGGAATCAAATAAAGAATTACAATTAATAATACTTATATTAAGAAGACAGAAAACCAAAATAAATGTAGCGTGGGGAACGGGACTGGGGCATTCAATTGGGGCCTTCGGAAAACTCATTTTTTCCAACCTATGGTCTCTAAAGAAATGTTTGGCTACGCTAATGAAATTTGGTGACTGTAGTTTGCTTAAGTTGGCTGCACTGGGGCAGTAAGTAAAGTTTCCCTTTCAGACAATGAGGTCTGAGGCAAGTGATGGTTTGAAGACCCTCCCCTCGACTTAAAATATGCTAAATCATTGGTTTTCCTGGCTGATTCAGGCAACCCATTCCATTAAAAGATAAGAGAAAGTAGAACGGTTAGAGAGGCACTTACCCTATGTGAAAAGCTCTTGCTTCCTCCGAGTACATTCTCGAAAACGCGATTGTATAGGAATATACCATGACGCATTATCTATATTATAAAGTAGAAAGTGAGGCGTATGTATGTATGTGACTTATAGACAACAAAACCGCTTGACCAATCTTGATAAAACTTGGCAGGAATGTTCCTTGGGTACCAACTTAGACCGTAGTGTATGTATTGTAGCCCTAAAACAAACTTAAGACCCTCAAAAAAAAAAAGTTGTCCGACTCTATTACAGCTATAGTATTTTATGGATCTAGGCCATGGTTAACAATGTTTACATGAGAAAAGATCGAAAGGATTTAGACCTAGATCTAATTTTAAGAAATACACTTTGCGCACATAGTTTTTTACTTTGACACTTGAAAATACAAAAGAAGATCCATTGATTTCATTATGTAATAAAATTAACCTTCAGTTTGTGTTTCAAAAGCATTTTTTACATAAATTAGTTCCTGATATCTGTGACTACAGATTTCCTGGCGAACATTCTTTCATAAGACATTACCAATTGGTTACACATTAACACATCTCTCTACTGAGTCTATTCCTAGTTTTGTGCTTTAACACATAAACATACTAATTATTGTCCATTCATTTGATATTTTAATCAATTTAATATTCAAATTTGTTTTTCTAAAGCATTTTTAATACATTCGTTCGCTGTTCGCTAAAGTTGCGTAGCCATGTTGAGATAGGCCTATATTCATTCATGAAAAAAGGTCACGCATGCGCAACACAGAATGAACTCTTATAAAAGCCAATTTTTAACTCTAGATTAGTGTAGATTTAGATCTATGTCTACCTCAAGATCTACTCTTTACTTAAACACATGAACATACAAAATGAAGTCTATTCATCTCAAATTTTAATCAAATATATGTAGGTCTACAAGCAAATGTTTTAATTTGAAAAAATGGATTTAAGCCTATTAGCTATTTTTATTTGATAGCTTCATTCACACTATTTTTACATTGACACATTCGCTTTACTTATTACATTATTATTTCGTTTAATTGTTTACAAAACACTCTCAGTGACTATATCGACAGTAATGCGCAAATAAAGACCCGCTGGTCGCGGGTAACATATGTCTAGTTTAAAATATAAATCTCCTTTCACTAAATATCGGATGTGACAGCGCTATATAAATTATTGTGATTATTGTAATAATTTTCATTATTAGTGACTGCATACTAAGTTGCTCGACCTACTAACCTACTCTTTAGTGGACGAGGTCTTATCTGAAAGCCAATGTGGTTTCAGAGCCGGTAGAGGTATACCTAACATGATATTTGTTCTGCGACAATTTCAAGAAAAATGCAAAGAGCAGAACTTAAACCTATACGCTGCCTTTGTGGACCTCACCAAGGCTTTCGACACAGTCAGTCGCGATGGTTTGTGGAGGATTTTAGCCAGGCTGGGATGCCTATCTACGTTCCTATCCATTCTCAAGCAGCATCACGTGGGACAAAGAGGCCAGATCAGACACAATGGTGCCCTTTCTTATCACTTCCCAATAGAAAATGGCGTGAAGCAGGGCTTGCTCCTACTCTATTCGCTATTTTCTTTGGCGTAATGCTGGGTAAAATGAGGCAGTGATTGCACGAAGGCATCTATATCCGGTTTCGTTCTGACGGCAATGTGCTCAATCTTCGACGTTTACTATCCCATACAAACACAAAGAAGATGGTCATAACGGAGCTTCTCTATGCCGATGATTGGCCCTGCTAGCTCAAAATGAACATGACCTCCAGAACGCGGTAAACGAATTTGCATACGCTGCCGCCTCTTTCGGTCTATCTATAAACCTCGGGAAAACAGAAGTCATGTTTCAGAAGTCACCTAATAAAACATACTCAGCCCCAAGGATCACCGTTAACGGACAGCCCCTTAATGTGGTAGACCACTTCACATATCTAGGTAGTATATTGTCAAATGACGCTTCACTTTCAAGGGAAGTTGATAATCGTCTGGCCAGGGCCAGTAGCGCTTTTGGACGGCTTCAAGCGAGAGTTTGGCGGAACAGAACGCTCCACCTGCCTACAAAAATCAGTGTCTACCAGGCGGTGGTTCTCTCAACTCTTCAGTATGGTTCTGAAACAAGGACACTTTACAGTAAACATCTAAGACTTCTTGGGCGCTTCCACCAAAGATGCTTGCGCTCTATCATGGACATACGTTGGCAAGACCATACTACAAACAGCGATGTCCTTGCGAACACCGGTATGGACAGTATATAGGGACTTATTTTGGTCCCACAATTACGCTGGGTAGGGCATGTATCCCGTATGGGAGACGAACGTATGCCAAAGGCAGTCTTTTTTTGGTGAGCTAAAAGGTGGTCGATGTAACAGAGGCGCCCAACAGAAACGCTTCAAAGACCAGCTTAGGCGTCAACTTTCCTTGGCTGACATGCCTGACATAGAAGAGAGCATCTGGTTGCATGCGGCCTCCGAACGAGACACCCGAAGGTCACCCACGAAGGCTGCGGGATACACATTTGAGACCAAAAGAAAATCTGCTGCTGAGGACAAACGCAGACGGCGAAAAGAAAATCTAAATCGACCACCTGCGGACAATGGTTATGTTTGCCTTGGATGTGGCAAAATATGTAGGTCTCAGCTGGGACTGCGCAGCCACGGGAATATATCTGTGACCAGAACATTCCTGTGTTGCCGATGGATAAGCAAGACGGGCGAGCCGTTCTATGTCTGCTGCTAATTCCTGTAATGTCTCTCCGCTGTTCTGTTGTCGATTCTTTAATTGCATCCTGAAAACTTCCTGCAGGTGTTCATTGCCGTATCGTAGTTTCATTGTTTTGACCATGGCATCGTAGTCCGTCCGATCCGTCATAGTCTGTAACAATTCGGCTGCCTTTCCTCTGAGTGCCAACATAAGACCAGTTGCTTTCTCTGCCTGGGTATCCCATCTGTTGATTTGCGCCGCCGCCTCGAATTGTAATCGATACACCGACCAAGACACAGAGCCGTCAAACACCGGTGGTTTAATCTTCCCCGTCATTTCAGTCACAGTGGCACCCGCATCTTGTTTCTTTTGCAGCTCCGTCTTCATTGCATTTCGTAATTGTTGAATTTTAGAATCAACATCTCCCACCATTTGGGACCTTAATTCAGCTACCTCATTTCTTAATTGTTGTTTGAATCTGTCTATGTCATTTTTCAATTCAGACACAAAGGATGCTATAGAGCTAAGTTTATTACCTAATTCATTTTTAAGTTCATCCTTCACCAATTTCAGGTCTTCCTTTATTTGCTCTTTCATCGATTTCCAAATCTCCCCGTATTGGGTTCTATTTCAAATAAATAGGTGTCCGGATCCTGTTCATCATCTATGATGCTTTGCTTCAGACGCTCCATGAGCGCCTCTTTGTTGCCGCTTACCTTCAACTCTCTGCATCTGAGTTCTCGTCTAAGTTCTATCAATGAAAGCTGACCAAGTGTTTTCGTTGACGCCATCCCGTATCTTTCTCACGTTGGCCTACCAAAACTTACGTTGGGTTATCCGAAAAGAAAATGATGTAACGGTCGTGTACAAAGACCTTGTTCCCACTTTCGTTGAAAATCCTACTTCTGACACCAATTGCTATAACTTAGCAATCAACCTCAACGAAAGTGATATAAAATAGAACGTTTAATGATCAATTATAAACTGGATCTAGAGTCAAACCCAGAATCACATCTCAGGCCTTCTTGTTTACATCTCTAATCATCGGCCATCTTCCTTCCTCTGTTCTCTATCGTGTTCTCTGGTACACAATGTCGCGCCAAATGACAGTGCGTAATGTAGAGTCATAACAATATATATATATATATATATATATATATATATATATATATATATATATGAGAATAAAATAGCGAAAAAATAAAAAAGTCATGTTGAGGCCTTTCTCTTGCAAGCTTGGGGTCTGGGGGAGCGCTGTAAGATTCCCCCGGTGGGGTTTGGGGAGAAGCCCCGACGCAAAAAGCGTTTTCTTGCATTTTTCCCTGCAGAAACGCATCTTTCTGACATCTACAGCTCATTATTTATCAGTGGGGTTCGGGGCGAAGCCCCGACGCCAAAAGCGTTTTCGTTCATTCATTGAAGAAACGCATTCTCCTGACATTTATAGCTCATTATTTATCAGTTGGGTTCGGGGCTTCTTCGCCCCGACGCAAAAAGCATTTTCTTGCATTCTTCACCGCATAAACACATTCTCCCTACATCTATAGCTCATTATTTATCGGTGGGGTTCGGGGCTAAGCCCCGACGCAAAAAGCGTTTTCTTGCATTCTTCACTGCAGAAACGCATTCTCCTGACATTTATAGCTCATTATTCATCAGTGGGGTTCGGGTCGAAGCCCAATCACGAAAAGCGTTTTCTTGCATTCGTCACTGAGGAAACTCATTCTCCTGACCTAAAGCTCATTATTCATCCTATATAAAGGACCTTTTGAATAATGTTGAAAAATATTCTAATATAAATTTTTACGCCCTTAATACATTGCAAATTAAACCGATTTGTTCCTTGAAAAGATAAGATACCACACATCTTTACATTAAGGCTTTGAGGATCGCCGCCGAAAAAAAATTATTCGATAAATAATATTCAATTAAATACAAAAATAAATTGTGAGTTATAGTCCAAAACTTATTTAACTAGAAAAATATCAGATTGAGTAAAGGTTGGAAAAAGGCGACTAGGTTTAGAACTCATCCCAATCGTGACTCTTATATTGAAAAAATTCGTTTGAATTAAAACTTTTCCAAAGCAAAGTCTTTCTTAAAATAATTAAGATAAATTCATGTGAAATTACATAACTCTGTTTGGAAAGGTGAGGGGGCGATAGAGTGAAAACGATTAATCCTCACTCCTTTTTATAATTTCTGCTAATGATTGCATTTGGTATTAAATAATAGGGTTGGGGCGACTCGGTATAAGAATTTAATTTTATAGCATGTATAAATTATATTAGTGACATATTTATTTTTTATTTTGTAATTTCTTAACTATAATACAAAAAGAAAAAGTATTGGTTTGTTCCATGGGGAGGGGGGGGGGGAAGGTGATTGCATGTATCGCCCCTTCCACCTGGTACAACCTTTTTTTCTTTTATATATAAGCCTAATAATGATAAAATTTGAGATTAGAGTGTGGTGCGACATAATATACAATGGGTTCACGTAGTTTATATTATATACATATTGAACTAATTTTGTTCACATACAATGATTTCTTCATAAAAATAGGACCACCCCCACCCACTCAGAGGGCTACAGTGGGGAGGGCAGTACATGCAATCGCCCCCCCCCCCCTTACCCCACCGAATCGGCAAAAATACCTGAAGGAGAGCGACATAATATAAAATTTATATATTAATTCAACTAATTTTGTTCACAAACTATGATTTTTCCGAAAAGTAGGACCGCCCCCCCCCCCACTCAAAGGTTTTAGGTGGGAAGGGCAGTAGAGGCATTCGATCCCCACCCCATCGGCCAAGAGGAGAACAACATAATATAAAGATCGGTTCTTCTTCTTCTACTTGAAACTGTCAGGTAGAGTTGAGCCTTCGGCTCTTGGAGCAACTCTAGGCCAGCAAAAGTAAACAAATACCAATAACAAATTTTAATCATATAGATATTCAATTGATTCTGTTAGCAAGCTGTGATTTCTACATATAAATTGGACCGCCCCCCCACTCGAAAGTTTAGGGGGGTGGAATTGATGCCATCGCCCCCTCCCGACCCTACCATGTCGACCAACATACTAGAGGGGGGGGGGCGAAATAATCTAAAAATAGGTTTAAATATAAATAATTAGTATATATTATTAAAATAAGTAATAAATTCGTATACAAATTGTGTGAATTCTATACTAAAATTCGTCGGCCGAGTGGGCAGGGGCGATCGCCCCTACCGCCCCCCCCCCTGGATCCGCCAGTGGTACAGTCTAACGTTTTGCAAAGGATAATACGTACAGTGTATAGTGTTGTTTTTTTATATATATATATATTCCTGTTGAATTTCAAACAAAATTAATTGTAATAAGAATTAAAAAACAAAACAAGAAAACGTGTTTGGGCCTTTGTATCTTGGTGCTGTCACTTTTTTTTTTTAAGTTCTCTGCATTGAAATTTTTTTTTCTTTGGTCGCGACCAGACCGGCCCATTTGGTACCGGCCCACCGGGCATTTGCCCGTTTGCCCATATAGCCAGTCCGCCCCTGAATGGTGAAATAATATTTTTCATATCTCTTCTAGTTTTCGAGACCTGAGTGTGACAGACGGACATTTTGCACAAACCTAATAGTGGCTTTTTCCCCTTACGGGGGCGCTAAAAAAGGTGATATAATATAGGCTATATAGTTTCATAATGTAAACTCGGAGGATGCTAAAAAAGGTTTTCATTGTAATAAAAAAGGGCCGAAAAATATTTGAGCGGCTGTGTGTGTGTGTGTGGGGGGGGGGGGACTACGGTGGAAAAGCAACATAAGGTATATTAAATATTGAATTGAGGAACCCAAGGCATTTTACGAAGGACTAGCTTTTTTTGTTCTGGGTCGGGGGAGGGAGTGAATAAGTAGGATAAAAGTGATACTAGAATTCACGGATTTAAGCATAATCGAGTGTGTTTGTCAGATTGTGACGTTATAAAGCGGGTATTTTTACATTAACTCAAAAAGTCTAAGTCCAAGGACTTACGATGCGCAGGTTTTTAAAAATTTAAAAAAAAAGGGGGTTTCGGAGAGAGAGAGAGAGAAGGCAAGAGAGTGAGACTTTTAATTTCATTGTAACACATACAGTGACATACACTAATTCACGAGCTAAAACAAAAGTGCTAGGGGATCGTTACGTGGAACGTTTATTGAAAAGTAAAAAAAAAAACGAAAAGGACGCGAATGTTCCGGCAATAATAAGCAATATATATCATGGGAGCAAATTAACGGGCGTAACCGTTGTGTAATGCTAGTATAGTTAGGCCTATATATAATCTATGACAAAACTTGTAGACCTACTAGATGTAATGCTAGTATAGTTATATAATCTATGACAAACGTGTAGGCCTACCAGATGTAATGCTAGTATAGTATAGTTATATAATCTATGACAAAACGTGTTCTACAATGCAAACACAGTTTCTTGCCAAGAAATGAATTCATTCAATGGCTAAAAGCTAAATAGGTTTCAACAAAAACATTTCTTACCCTTGTATCACCATTGCAACCATAGAACAGAAAGAAGCATACTTTATTAATTTATACATTTTATATTGCTTTTTTTTTTTTTTAGAGAGATTGAACTATAACCTTTTACAAATGCGATAGATTTGGGTCAATAAAAGAAGGGAGGACTATGTCTACGAAACTAATCCCCCCCCCCCCCCCCCATTCCCTACCACAGTCACACCACTGAGCCGATGACGAAACCATGACTCTCGGGACCTTCTGACTATACTAAACTACGACCAGGATACCGTAAGCTTCCGTGTAACAGAAAATAAAAACATTTGATAATTTTGCTACCAGTTACGGAGTGGCCGTGCTTGGCACCCACACTATTGATTATCGGCGCTTCCTAGAAATTTATAAAAAGTGTTACCGGTACTAAAAACATCCCGCACGTGAGGAAGTTCACATATTTTTAGAAGCTGATGAAAATGAAATACTTTACGCTTCTCGTCCAGAGCTAGCTCTCAAATAAATGTGATAAAAATTTTTGACAGACGTGTGGCGGATATTATTTCACACACACTGTCCATAAATTCTGTCCCATTTTGTTTTACTGACAAAAATAAATTTTAAAAAAAAATCAGCGTGCCGTGCTGGTAATTGTTTTATTTATCATTAAAAATCTATAAGTTAAGTCGGGCCATTTATTTATTTTTATTTTGGTTTCAAAACCTTTATGCTTAGGCTCTACTGGTTCAATCTAGTTGTCTACATTTAAATAGAGTAAAGATATTTGTCAGCACAATTACCTATGTAAGTTGGATGGACTATCCCTCAGGAACGTTCTCGAAGCTAAAGGGGAAATCCCGATAACCAGTTATAATCGAGGGGTCGACAACACACGAAAGCGGGCTACATGTGGCCCGCCGAGGCTCGGCGAAACCATATATCGATACATTATCGATACAGTGATATTAAGGAAAGGTAGGCCTGTAATTGGAGGCCCATCGTACGATGTACAATTTATGGGCCGGAATGTATAGAAATGCCTTGGCCGATTTGGACACCCAGTCCGAAATGAGAAAATTGTATACAATTGAAATATGATGATCTAAACCAAAGATTTTGGTCCAGTCTAGGCATTGAGCACTTTTGCGCATGGACAAACTCATATCCCAATCACAGATGAATCCATACTTAATAATGCCCAGGAGCAGCTTATTAAAATACCTACAAACAAGGAACTTAAACAAAGGTTTAAACAAGGATACAACAAATTCTGGCTTCAAATTTTTTTTTAACTTTATATTCTGCATTATGGGTTATTGTAAAGAAGCTGTTGACTGCTTTTTCGCTTCTTTTGAAGCTGATATACCTTATCTTATCTTATATAATACAGACGTTACTTCAAAAAAGAAGATGATTACGTCCTACGCGTCATGCATTTAGTCATGTTAACCAATGACTTAAATTCTGCCAAGTCACTGGTTTTTCTGGCTAGCTCAGGCAACCCATTCCATGCTCTAATAGCACTAGGGAAGAAAGAGCATTTGTACAAATTTGTCCTAGCATATGGGACGAGGAATGTGCCTTTATTTTTGTGTCTTTCAGAGTATTTTATTAAATTTTGTTTTTGTATTTGAAGATTATGGTTCAGTGTTTTATGTATAATTGCTACTTTACCTTTGAGTCTTCTGTCCTGAAGGCTTTCTAAATTTAGTGATTTTACTAATGTTGTTACTCTAGTCAAATGTGAATATTCATTTGTTATGAATCTCACTGCTCTATTTTGTGTTTGTTCCAGTTTCTTAATGTTTTCTTGAGTTGAGGGGTCCCAAACGGTGGATGCATATTCTATTATTGGCCTAACCAAGGTTAAATAACATTTTAGTTTTATGTTCTTATTTGATTTATAGAAATTTCTTTTAATAAACCCTAATGCTTTGTTGGATTTTTTTATAGTTTCATCAATATGTGGATTCCATGACAGTTTTTCATTTATTATAACACCTAGGTATTTTGCGTTTTTAGTCTGTTTTACTGGTTTGCCATGAATAAGATAAGTGGAATTAATTTGTTATACATATTTAAATCAACTAATCTGCAAACATTACACACATTGAAATCAACAAATCTGCAGACATTGGAGGACTGCAGAGAGACGTATTACCTGTTACAAGATTTTTCAGTTTTCCAGCACATGGATGGTCCCGAGTTCGAACCCTGCCCGCATAACTCCTCCCCCCCCCCCCCCGTCCTGCGAGAGATTAGGGTTAAGATGTAATATTCTTCTGAATGACCATCCGAAATATGTATAAGATCAATTCTACATTTAATGAGGAAAAGAGGGGCGGGTGGAGATTGAAAGACTAGCTGTTTTTCTGTCATGCAAGGGTAAGGCCGGGACTGCTAATAAACACGGACAAAAACAAAAACCAATGCTAGGTGAATTTCCATTCATCCATCCATCCCAGTGGCGCTACAGCCCATGGAGGGCTCTGGCCTGCTTTAACACATCCTTCCATTCAGATCTCTCCTGGGCCTTTCGTCTCTACGCCCTAACCCCAAGCTGCTTCAGATCTGCTTCCACATCATCTATCCATCGCATTCGGGGTCTGCCTTTGGGTCGCCTGCCTTTTTGGTTTTTGCCTGTAAACGATTTTCGCTCCTCTGTTGTCTGGCATTCTTTCAAGGTGACCTGCCCAACGTAGTCTGTTCTTTTTTATTTCGTTCACTATTAGTGGGTCTTCATACAATTGATATAACTCATGGTTAGTGCGTGTCCTCCACCCTGTTTCATCCTGTATGGCACCATAGATTTTTCTTTCCCAAGTGTTAAGTAAATTTTCAGATGTCTTTGTCAGTGTCCAGGTCTCACTTCCATACATTGCTGCTGGTCTTATTATGGTTTTGTATATTATTTTCTTGGTTTTCCTTGAAATCGTTTTGCTCATAAGTAAATGGTGGGTGCTATAAAATGCCCTGTTGCCTCCTGCTATTCTTTCCTTTATTTCTGTTAGTAGGTCATTTTTGAAATTAATAGTACTTCCTTGATATTTGAAAGTTTGGACGTTTTCAAATTCGTGGTCTTTAATTTGGATATTGTGTCCCTCTGTTTGATTGTCTCTTGTCATTGTGATGTACTTGGTTTTAGTGTCATTGACCTCAAGTCCTGCTGGTCGAGATGCTTCTTCTAGTTGTATGAAGGCTCTAGCGATGTCAGAGGTTGTTTTTTTCACTCAATAAGGCAATGTCATCAGCAAGGTATTGTAGAGGTTGGCTGTATATCGTCCCTGTTGGTTGTGGACCCGTGTTTTCTCTACTGAAGTAGTTAGTAATAGTTCCCCTTGTGTTTATGTGTATATTTCTTATAACTCTCTCGTGTTAAATTGAAAAGCATGCAGGAAAGTGCGTCTCCTTGTCTTAATCCTCGTTTAATCCTAAATTCCCGTGAGTGTTCTCCTTGTATTATGACTTTGCTTTTTGAGTTGTTTAATGTCATATGTATAAGTCTTGTCAGCTTGTTGGGTATTCCAAAATCCTGTAGAGTGTCATATAGGTATTTCCTTCTGATACTCTCATAAGCCATTTTATAGTCTATAAAGAGTTGGTGAATTGGTGTGTTGTATTCATGGCATTTTTCTAGTATACATCTTAGTGTGAAGATGTGGTCGGTTGTGGATTTGTTGGGTCTGAAACCACATTGGTAGTCACCTAAGATTTCTTCTGAATATTTTCCAAGTCTCTTAGTTATAAGCCTAAATAGTATCTTATAAGTCACATTTAGTAATTAATTACAGCACTTTAACTTGGATCCTTTTTTGTGTATTGGGGTTATAAAAGCTGTTTCCCATTCTGTTGGTATTACTTCTTCTTCCCAAATTCTTGATATTAGTCTGTGTATTTGGGAATGTAAGTCTTTTCCTCCATATTTAATTAGTTCTGCTGTGATTTGGTCCTCTCCTAGTGCTTTGTGATTCTTCATGGTCCTAATTATTTCTGATGTTTCAATGAGTGTTGGAGGGTTCACTAAGGGATCTGGTCCCCCATGTGGCAGTTCATATTCTCCATTGTCTCCATCTTCAGTGGTATTTAGGAGCTCCTCAAAGTATTCAGCCCATCTCTCAATGACCCTGCTGTTTTCTGTAATAAGGTGACAATCTTTGTTCTCACACATGTGTGATATAGCTTGAAATCCGTTCTTTTCATCTTTAATTTTCATATACATTCGTCTCATGTCTCCCTCCTTTGCTAGTTCCTCAATTTGAGTAATCTTGGACTTTTCCCATTCCCGTTTTTTCTTTCTTACAACTTTTGTTCCTGGTTTATCTCTGTAGCATTGTTCTTCTCTTCTATAGTCTGTCTGCCCTCATACCGCCCCCCCCCCCTATTGTCTCGTTCTTTTGTTTAAATCCAACTACCTCTTCTGCTGTTCTTTTGATAGCATGTTTTATTACTTCCCAATGCTTATTTATGTTATTTTCGCTGTCCTTTTCTAATGTTGTCAGTTGCGTTTGGAGTGCCATTCTATAAGTTTCTGCAACGAGTGGATCCTTTGTGAGTTTTTGACTATCCTATTGCTGTGCTCTCTTTCTTTGGTAATTGTGTATGGTACTAAGTTTAGCTTTTACTAGTAGGTGGTCTGAGTCAGCATTAGCTCCTCTGAAACTTCTTACATCTAATATGTCTGATCCATGTCTCTTATCTATGAGTATATGATCTATTTGGTTCTGGGTGTTGCCATCAGGTGAGATCCAGGTAACCTTGTGAATATTCTTATGTTGGAATTTTGTGCTGCTGATAGACATTCCTTTTCCTGATGCAAAATCCACTAATCTTATGCCATTATTGTTGGTCTCTTCATATAAGCTTTCTTTGCCAATGGTTGGTCTGAATGCTGGTTCCTTTCCAATTTTTGCATTGAAATCTCCTAGGACTATTTTGATGTCATGCTTTGGTGCTTCATCATAAATTCTTTCCAGTCCATCATAGAAGGCTTCTTTTGTGTTATCATCTGCATCTTTAGTAGGGGCATGAACATTGATAAATGATATGTTGAAGAATTTTCCTTTCAAACGTAGTGAGCAGAGTCTATCACTTACAGGTTTAAATCCAATGACATTACCTACCATTTCCTTTTTAACAACAAAACCTGTACCTAAGTATTAGTGCTTCCACCACTATAAAATATAGTATACTCCTTGATTCTGAGAATGTCCGAGTCTTTCCACCTGATTTCCTGTAGGGCTACCCTATATTTCTTTAACACTTCAGTAAGTTGGGCTAGCGCACCTGCTCTATAAAGGCTTAGCACGTTCCATGTCGCAAAACAAAAATCATGTCCTTTTCCAGGCCTAGGTCGTTTTCCGTTGAGATCTGTCCGGGTTTTCTTGTGTGTATTAGCTTTCGTAACAGTATTTTTTATATGACAGAGTTGTTAACCCTGTGCATAACCATCTGGGGAGCTACCCCTTTCAGCTCTCTGGATAGCTGCCTTTATTTTCGGGTAAGGTGCCCTAGCCTTTGTGGATCCACTTCCTGCAAGGCAGCAGGTTTGATTTTGGTCCACCCCGGGTATTTTATTTCCCCGGTACCCACCATATCTGGAGGGCATTCCCCTATCCGCCACCTGGAGAGGCGCTCGATGGGTGATCAAAAACTCCACACGAGGCTAGGTGGATTTACGTGTCGAAAATCACACTGACCCATCAAAACATTGGTATATAGATCTAGATATTTTAGTTATCTAGTTTCTAATTTTTTTTTTTAATCCAGAAAGAGCATTTCATTTAATATTCCTTATCAGTTTGTCTATTTGACTTTTTGATTCTGCAAACTCTTATTCTTGTCATTTTAACTTCAATGTCAACAGTAGTCACGTGTGTTTGTAGTCCAAGTTGACTACACATCATTTGTTACACATTGCTCATTGCTACTGCTAGTCGACGTGTGGCGCCTGTTACTATAAATAACTACGTGGGAAACTCAAATAGCAAAAATAGATTTTAAAAGTACATTGCATTATTTTTTTTTTCTTACAGTAAATATTTTTTGTTTTCGCTACTTTACACAGCGATTGTTCTAGTCAATCTTAGATAAAACTAACATTTTGTTTTGTTAACGGTACTTTAAATGTAGATCGACTGAAAAATATTCTACTTGTGGTTCACGAGATTTGCTGTCAAATTTTAAAAGCAAATCCAACCGTAAATATTTAGTCAGAGGGTTCTTGACCTTATTTTCTTTTCGATTTTTAAATATTTTCCTGCACATCTCCCCGAGTGATGCGGTATAGCCTACAAATGCACCTCCTCTTGCTATCACAAGGCAGTGAAGGCTAGGAATGATTTTTAGCAGTTCTTTAGCTTATGACTTAAGATTTTATACATAAGCAATTAATACCTTCTATTCCGAAGATTAAGAATGAGGGCAGCTCATGCAAACCAAGAAGATCTGCAATGTTTAGCCATATATGATGCAAATTTAAGCCATTGTCCGCAGTTTTAATCGTCTGTATCTGTCTTCTGCAAGGGCTTTTCTTTGGATCTCAAATGTGTCACGCGATCTTCACGAGACCTCCAGTTGTCTCATTCCGAGGCCTCCCGATGCCATCTGCTTCTCTCCATGCCAGTGACGGCGACTTATGTTGTTTTAAAAATGAATGGCGCCAACGGACCGTCTTGTACCCTATTATAAGCACTGCTCAACTTCATTTTTGACGCCCTTCAGACAAAAAAAAAAATGTACGTTCGCTTCTCCCATAGCTAGTTAGATGTCTAGGGGAGCACAGAAAGTTCCCCAAGCGGAGAAACTCCCGCGTTTAGAGTTCTTCAGTATTCTGACGTCAACAGAAAGATGATACGTCACTCAGGAGAAATATTTTGCCCGGTGTGTTCGGCTTCGGACTCTACGAAATATCGGTAATTGAGATGTAAAATTTTTTTTAAAAATCTGCTTGGATCTTAACCAGACAGAAGTTTGTTCTGACAGGCAGATGGAGGCAAGCTTCCGTTGGCCTAGAAGTTCAAGTCTTCTACTGAAGTAGGACAATTACAAAGAAGAAGAAAAAGCCTTGTACTTATCACCAAGAGGAGGCGCCCTGGCTGGGTGGTAAAGGGCTTGGGGGTTCAAATCCTAGGATTTTTGCTTTCAGGATCTTTATGGTGCCTCTGAGTCCAACCAGCTCAAATGGGTATCTGACATTAGCTGGGGAAAATTAAAGGTGGTTGGTTACAGAAACAGATGACCTTTACATCATCTGCCCTATAGGTCACAAGGTCTGAAAGGGGAACTTTACTTATTATCACTACGAAGATTGAAGTAGATTACTATGATGCTGTTTATAATATTTAAAAAATATATTCGTATTACCAAGGGACACTTATTTTTTTTATATTACTTATGTAAAAGATATTTCAAATCAGCCAACTCCAAACGAGGAGTACCGGTATTCACAACTAAATTTTCTTTCACCACTCAAGTTGAAAATAATGCAATTTTTATTATTTATGAATAACAAATATAATTTAACAAATAATAATCATGAAGACAGATTGAGCAAAATATCTATTTCACTACAATTAATTCAGAGCATCAAGTTTAAAAAAACAACTTGACAATGGGAAAATGTAAAGTTAGTAAAATGTCTACGAGTATTTGGTGAATTGTTCAAACTGAAAAAAAATAAAAAATTTTGGCTTTGAAAATTACTTTTTAGTTACTGGTATCCCAAAAAAGACTTTTATGGTAGTGAAACATAGTGGACAAATAAAAGTTTGGTTCTTAATTCTGTTAATTGTTGAGATATACTTAGTCTTCAGAAATTGTAGCACATTGTGAAATATCTGGTTACAGATCTGATAAAGATTTAACTAATGATAAAGACAATCAATTTAAATTTCAACTGTTTTAATGATTTTTTTTTAAAGACACAAAATGGAAAATTAAGTGACATGATACTTGTTTAACCTTATGGTTTAAAACATGTGATATTTCTATCTATGTACCAATTAGACTATTAGATTCAATAATAAAAATATAAACCTCCTGTTTGTGTGTTTCAATGGTATTACACTAGTGAGAAAAGACAAACTATGGACATCAAGAGATCATCTAGTGAGAGTAAACACACAGACTAAAAATGCAGGAGATTTGTCAAAGAAAACAAGATAAATAGGTTAGAGTTTACAGCCAGAGATAGCAGGAAGAATGGATGGAATTTACTGGTTAGTACTGACACATAGAGTTCCAATGAAAAAAAAAACATTTTTTTTCCAGAGATGCAGGTGATAGATAAGCCACCACTTTGCATCACAAGACAAAACTGTCAACTGGAACTCCCAAGGAGAGATTAGGATGCAAACGCCGAGCAGATGGGCAAGACATTGAGACAGGACTCGCCCAGCTTGGAGGAACCTGGTTGATGGCCTATGCCCTAGACAACACCACAGGCAGTCATGAGATGAATGGTGCTAACAAAAATAATGTAGACTCAAGGCACTTTGAGAACACAACAGACATAAAACAGCTAAGAAGGTTAACTAGTCTAAATAAGCTTTGAACAGGATTAATGTGTAAATCTGACTTGATGTTATTTACAAATTCAACCAAACATACAGCACTTTTATCTTGGTCTCAGCGTCAGATAAATGACACAATCTTAAAACAATATCAGTTATAATCTGATCGAGAGCTAATATTATAGAGGTTTTAATAAACACCATTAATGAAGTCAAACTTATGGTAACATTGATCATATTACATTTTTCCTGCTCAAATAAAATCAGGTACAGTACAATATTTAAATTCTGTAACAAAAAGTTAATTTTGAAAAACGCACGCGAAGACAAATAAATAGTCATTTCAATATTTATTACACTTTTTTCATCAAAAACACTCAAACAAATGCAATATAAAAAGCGTTCTAAGTATATACAATGAAATATTAATACAGATAGACTTCAAAAAAATTCATAAGTTGAATGTGAAATATAAGATACTTTGATCTAGTACCAATCAAAGTTTAATTAAAGGCCACTTTCATGTCTTAATAAGCTTTCCACTAAAAAAGAAATGTTGTACACTTTATTTTTGTCTGTCTCTTTCTAAATAATGACAAAAGCATAAACATTTGTTTATTATAAACTGTAAAATATTTATCACTTAGGTTTTTGCTTACAAAATGGATAAAATGGTCAATGAGAAGGAAGGGGGGGGGGGGGGGGGGGGGGGGGAGAGAGAAGGAGAGTAGATGTAACAATCTACACAAAGTCCTCTAGTATGTTCTATACTGAACAAATCATTTTTTGTTAGAAACTGATGACTTAAGCAACTCTAACAAATCTCAGACCAGTAAAGGGAAAAAAAAAAAAACAACCACCTAAAACAATGCTATACTATTTGCCATACAACATCCAATACATTTATCTTAAAAATTACTGTTATAAATATTTTTTAGAATAAACAAAATGTTGTTCTTTTTTAAAAATCATATAAATAAATTTATGGTTAGGTGACCAATTATAAAAATATACCAGGATAATTAAAAATTGTATGCTGAAAATAACAAAATAATTCAGGACTTTAAGTCTGGCATGCAAATAATCCCATGCTCTAATGACCTTAAAGTGTATTTTCATTTACAACTTCCTCATTACACCAACATTTCAAAACCTTCAGTCATGCTGCCTTTTGAGTGGTCAATTATAGACAACTTGATAACTAATTGTCATTCAGATTAACTGTATCCTCCATGAGCTCGGTCACTTCAAAGTTGATATCAACACAATCCAAGAAAGATTCATCATCTGATAAATGTAAATCCTCATCACTTTCCTGACTACCCATTTCTTGCTTTGGAGGCATTTCTGTGCTTTCACAACTTTCTTGAGAATTGATCATCTCAGTTATTCTGAAAGCAAAAACAAAAACTTTGTTCAAATATTTACTCAACAATCTTATGTTGAGATTACATTTTTATTTTAATTGTTTTCTATATACCATATACAAAAATGCTCCTTTCCGCTTTTTAGTCTCATGATTGCAATATCATTGTTAAGCCTAAAGCCAGTCTTATAAAAAAAACAGAGACAACCAAATTAAAGCTGTTAAAATGTGACTGCAATGTACAATGTAAACATGACGACTATGTCACTCCACTTATGGATAATAAAGATAATTATTATTACAATGGCAGTATTTTTTATGTTAACCTGTTAAAAGATGAAGTACTAAATGTTAAGTTCTAAAAATGAGTCTTTTGAATCATCAAACAGGGAAAATACTCAAGCAAGCAGTCCTTCTCTATTCATAATTATAATTTAATCTCAACCCTACCAAGGCAACACATTTTTTTAAAATGATAAGATGTGCAGATTTTTAACAGAGATTTTCACAAGTTTAAAAGAAAAGTATGTGCCATTAAAATGTTTTGAACAGCACAGTAAGGGAGAAGATGGGAGAATGCACCATTATTAAGAGATACAACTTCTACAACAATATTTATAAAGAAATATAAATCTACAAGCCCATTTGTAAGTGCTTACAGTTGACACATTTAGACAGAATTTTATTTAAAACCATGATACATAAGCAACTGATCACAGATTGAAAAAAAAGAAAAATATTTTAAGAATATATATATATATATATATATATATAAAGCTTATATTAATATATTGAGTGAAATTTTATCGATTGTTTTGAATCAATCATGTAATTAGTTTTTAATAGATCTAGCTGAGTGTTTTTCAAACTGTGGTCCTAGGGGTTCCGCAACATGACTGAAGGTAGTCCGCAGAAATTTGAAAATTGTATACAAGTAAAATATGATGACCTAAACCAAAGATTTGAAAAAATTCTTCACATGGATATTCCAGTCTAGGCATTGAAAACTTTGCGCATGGGCAAACTCATTTCCCAATCACAGATGAATCCGTACTTAATAATACTGGAGCAGCTTATTAAAATACCTACAAACGAAGAACTTAAACCAAGGTTTAAACAAGGATACCACAAATTCTGGCTTAAAAAAAAAATGTTAATCCTGCATGGGTCATTGTAAAGAAAATGGCTGCTTTTCTGTCTTCTTATTTGGTACTTTGTGGATTCATTGACGTAATGAACCTCATGACAAATAAAAGAAACCGAATAGACATTTGTGCTTGTTGAACTGGGCATAAATACACTCATAAAATCTCATCTAAGTCATGAATTTTTCAAAATTTTATAATCTCAAACATCCCTTCGTTAAAATGTTTTTTTTTTACATTTGTTACTCATATAATATGCATTTATATAGCATTAGGGGTCTGTTTGCAAGTTTTTACAATATTAACGGGTCCCCGGGTCAAAAATGTTTCAGAACCTCTGACCTAGCTAACAAAAATAACGTTATGTAATTGGAAATTTTATTTTTTTTTGTTTAGTGCAAACTTTCATGCTTATAACATGCTCAGTGCGCTTTGCTCCAATCACTTTTGTAAACCAGTTGAGTGGGGGAGTGGGAGAAGGTTTAAGTGAAGCCTTTCCAAAAGCTTTTTTTTTTTTAAATTGCTGGAGTCTGAATGCGAACTAAAGCCTCCTCAACAAAAGGCTGACACATTTGCCACTGAGCTATTCAAGTAGTAATAAAAATACATTTTATAATCTATTTTAAATTTTTAAGTAAACGACCTATTACTCTACACAAAAACTTATATCCCCTTTGCTTAGTACATATTATAGTTTGATATGCTCTAGACAGATTTCTAAGTATATAATAATACAATAATAATATTACATCACTCAAAATGACAATAGGTATCCAGATAATGAAGTAATTTAAGAAACAGTATCATATATGTGGCAAAATAACAGACGAGATCTCAAATGAGGAACTGTGGCAAAGAACAAAGCAGCAGCCCATTGAAGTAGATATCCTTCAGAGACGCAGGAGACGGATAGGTCACACCTTTCATAAGCCTGCATCCGACAATACAAGGAACCCTCAATTCCCCAAGAAAAGAGGAAGAGGGGGGTGGCCCAGGAATACAAGGCACCGCGATTCGGAAGCAGATACCAAGCACACTGGCAAGACATGGGGACAGTTGCAGAGACTCGCCCAGGAAACTAAGATGCCTTGAGAAAGCTGGTTGGTAGCATATGCCCCAGACAGGACCACAGGAAAAGATGAGATGAACTGTTAAACTGAGGGAATAGAAACATCACCATATATCTTGGCAGAAACTTGAGAAAATTTTACTCTTTTATAAGGTTAGATTGTAAAGTAAAAAAAAAAAACAAGGTTACAAAAGACAGTTTGTGTAGAAACACAAACTCAAAATCGGCCCCCGAAGTGGTCCACCCAGGCAGGCTTCAATATTTTCAGAAAGAACATCCGAATGAAATTATATCTAAGACAAATGAGATATAAGAATGGAGAAAGAAGGTTAACAGATCTTGTGTAGTGCCCCAAAGATCAAAGGATAGGTGAAAGTGAATGTAAAGTTAGATGTGAACCTGGCCTAACTAGTTCCCCTTTCAGACCTTGTGGTCTATAGGGCAGATGATGTAAAGTTCATCTGTTTTTGTGGCTTACGGTTAACGAGGGTGTCATGTAGCCAGCACAACGACCAACCGCCTTTACTTTTCCCCAACTAATGTCAGGTACCCATTAGAGCTGAGTGGATGCCCAAAGATTCCAAAGTTGAAAATCCCAGTCTTCACCAGGATTTGAACCCGGGACCCCCGGTTCGGAAGCCAAGCGCTTTACCGCTCAGCCACAGCGCCTCCTATGGCCTAACTGATGTCTTATAACTGATCTAATTGTTTTGAAAAAGCCCAATCTCTTATTTGAATCCTCAACAAGAAAATATTTCCACAATAAAAGAAATAGTTCAGAAAAATGAAGTTTACAAGATTACTATTCGTTTTAAATTAGGTCTAACTTATAATGCATACTAATTAGCTTTTTCTCTAAAAAAAAAAGCTTACATAACTGATTTTAAAAATTAGATTTTTCGCTTTCAAAAAAAAAAAAAAAGTAGCTGTTGCATCAGAACTTTGAATGGTCTAAAATATTGTGATATCGGATTTTCAATATCTTTTCTAGTTAACTCTTAAAGATTCTTGAGTTTTCCCCCTTTTTTTATTGTTTTTTAAGGTACTTAATAAAAAATGATTTTTCTAAAATAAAAATAATACAAATATTTGCATGTTATCTATCATTTTATTCAGAATTGCATCCTTTGTCTAGTAGATGATAACAAAATTTGGTAGGTGAAAACATTTTTTCAAGAAATCAATTCTTGTGACAATTTTTTTTTCTTTTTTGCAAAAAAAAACATATTTATGACAAAAGGCATGAATTAAAAAAAAAAGTATAAAAGCCAATGTGAATTAAAGTACTATTTTCATCAATGATAACCATTTTTACATGTCATATATCATTTTTAGGCAATTCTATAGAATAACGAGATACTGAGGTGACTTTTTATGAAACTATATAAAAACAACAAAAAAACGCCAAAAACAAAGTCCTCTTGATAAAAGAGCTAATCATATAAACCAAACATATAGATTATAAATTACAAAGAATTAAAACATTAATAAATGAAGTAATTACAGTTTGAACTTTAAAGTAGTCTTATTTCACACAAAAAAGTACATTGAATGTGAAAAAAAGGTTATTTATGATAAAGTAAAAGACAATTTCTTTCTGGACTGAAACACAAGAATGTACCACAAGAACTACACATGGACCTAGTCTTTCTTTCAATTTTGTGATGACTATAACAAAGTTTACAATTTTTTCTATCTTTTGAAGCAACCATTGCAGGTAATATTGAGTGGCAGGTTTTAAGTTTCATATGTTCTACAGTAGGAACTGGGTCATAATCATCAATGTTTGCTAACTCTCTAATTAGTTCAATGGTGAAATCTAACTGACTGTAGTATGGGCTTCTATTTAATTCTTCAATATCTGGATTTTGTTTTCTCCAGTCTTGAAATAAAATATAACTATTAACTCTAGCAATATCAATGAAATGAAAAAATAAGGTTTTCCAGTACTTGTTAGTTTTGCGCAGCATGTTATATTTATTTAGTAGTTGATCACTTTTATCCACCCCTCCCATAAAAGAATTATAATCCCCCACTAGTTTAGGCTGTTTAACTTTTAATTGTTCAAAAACACCATTATTTTTTGTTCTCCTATTAACATAATTAAACTCATTTGCCGAATGCATGGTTGAAACTAATGAAACTGTTTTGTTATCCCTCCACTGCATAGCTAAAACCTGATCTTGTCTAACCCATCTCATATCCCCCCTCTTACTAACCTTTTCCCACTGCTTCACATTCTTAAGTTCTGTTGGAAACCCTTTCCTATTGCTTAGGATTGTTCCACAAGCAACAATACCTTTTTTAAAAAGATCAATAACAAGTACAAAACTGGTATAAAAATTATCAAAAAATAAACGATAGCCTTGATTTATTAGAGAGGACACTAACTTCATTACTACATCATATGCTAATCCAAAAGTAGAGCTATTCCCTTCTATCTTACCTAAATATACATCAAAGTCATAAGTGTACCCACTAAGAGAGTCTGCTAAAACCCACAATTTCATTCCCCATTTAGTTGGTTTATCCCTTATATATTGTCTAAATGCATACCTACCCTTATTTCTAACCATTCTTTCATCTATAGATATGTTTTGACTAGGCTGATATAATTTCATACATTTCCTCCTGATAAATTCAAATAAAAATCTAACCTTAGCAAGTTTATCAGTAGCCACCTCAGTATCTCTATTGCTTACTTTCAAAAAGCAAAGAATTTGTTGAAAACGAAATCTAGTCATGAACGCTCTGGCCCACAAACCATTGAACAAACTCTTTCCGTTCCAATAGAGCTTAAAGTTGGGAACCTGAACAAGTCCCATGTACATCAGAAGTCCCATGAATATGTAAAACTCTTCAACGTCTATATCCTTCCAGTTCTTGTACATACTTGGTTTTGTAGGACCAGTGGCAGCAGCATTTTCGTTGGTAAATTTACAGAGCATTTCAACTAAAGCTTCTGTAAAGAACAGTTTAAAAATTGAAAGAGGAGTAAGGTAGTTTCTCCTGTTTTGCCTTGTTACACTTTCAGGGAAATGAGCTCCAGGAGGCCTTTCGGGTCTGAATGCTGGTATGGCATGTGGTATTTGGTCCAGGTCATCATAGCTAAAACAAAATAAAATAAAAAAAATTAGAATAAGATTTAGTAAAATTAAAACATAAAGACATGCTAATCATAACTACAAGCTTTGAATCCAAATATAAATAATATACATATACAGCACTGAAATGTTTACAGATGTAGATTATAAACAAAGCGTAACCAACGTAAACAAATGAAATATGGATCTAGCAAAAGCAATGTGGTCTGAAAAGTGTTTGGCTCTAGATCTAGTAGATCTAGAAAATACTTTGATTTTAGTATAAAGTCTTATAAGCTCTTTATTTCCCTAAATTTTACATATAAATTCTAAGGTTATTTAGATGTAGACTAGATCTAAAGTTTCTAGACTCTAACGAGTCAACCCAGAACTGGATGTTTCGTAAGAAAGAAAAATATTTACCTTCCGTAGTTCCTCTGTTCATTGAAATTGGGCTGAATGTTTTCATCATCACGAAAATCTTCTTCAATCCATTCTTCATCTTCACTTGAAATGTACTCAATTTCTTCATCAGAAGATAAGTCTTGAGCCATTTCTTAGGTAAAAACGTGATGCTAGCGCACTAGTAGTGGTGAAGGCAAGTAGTAAAATGGCCGACGAGAATCACAAAATGGCTTGTTCAAAATGTGAACTTTCGGACGCAAATAAAAATAACTTTTTTAAAAAAGTTTAACTTAAAATAATATTTTTACGAAACAAAAAATATTTTTTTGTGAAAATAATAAAAAATAACGCAAAAATTTCAAGATTTATTTATTTAAATGACGTTTTAAGGCGTCGACCACGGGTGATCGAAAATCCAATATGGCGTACCATAAGAGTTAACGAGATCTAAACGAGACTGACGGACAGACATTTCGCACAAAACTAATAGAGTCTTTTCCCCTTTCGGGGGGGGCCGCTAAAAAAGGAAAGAACAATATAATCTTAACAAGTTTAAAAACACAAAATTGGAAAAATGCAATGTAAATTCTACTTACATTTCTTTGTCACTAGGCTTACAATGTAGTTCTGCCCAAGTGTGAAGTCGTCGTTTCCAAATTTTTACTTGTGAGTCCCAAGACCTGCGACTGCATTTCTTAAATTTTTCTGGCGTTCGTGGGTGTAATTTAAAATCCCTACTGCGCAAGTTCCTATTGATTTTAACAAAAATCAAATTTTTAAGTAAATTGAAAATATAAACATGTTTTAACTTTCTTAAACTTAAAAACTATTCAATGAACTACTCACTTTGGAATAATCTGGACATACTGTTTGTAAGCATCTGTAGCTTTGCCATAAGATATGTCTTTTTCACGCCTGGCCAGCCTCACAGCATCTCTTGTAATTAAAAAAAAAATAATAATATAATAAAAAAAATACTTAGAATATCAATAACTTAAAAAAAGTATGAAATGAAACTACTAAATGATAAAGATAATGAATCAACTTGTTACACAAAGTTATAATCTGCTAACTTAACAAAAATTGAATTATTAAATGAAAAAAAAATATGTATTAAAAATAATTATCCTAAATGTCAATTAAAACAGACAAATTTAAATACTAACAGAAGCACATATAACACAACAAGCCAACCAAGGTTTTAATATGTGGAAATATTACAAACTTTTCAGTACAAAAACACAAAATTGAAGTAAAATATTTGTAAAAATATGTTAGTGTTAGTAAACAAAATTAATGTTTAAATTGTACTAGTAATTGTAAACATTATTGGCACAAAACAACATGAAAAAACTAGAGGGAAAAAATATTTACTCTTCCATCATTTTGGAACTGTCATCTGACTCTTCATTTTCAGATGGAAGGTGGAGCTTTCTTCGTGACCTTTGTAAAAATATTTTAGAAGAAAAAAATATAGTAAGGGATACATTGATTTATCATTTATGGTGCCGAAAAAGACAATGACTACTTATTTTCAATACAATAAAAAAAAAAAAAAAAATAAATTACCATGACTGACGAGATCTCAGACCAAAATTAAGCCTTGTAAAGGCAGGAGTGCCACTATTAAATAAGAAAAATCATTTCAGTTAGTATATCATTTTTGACTGGCACATCCTAAATGAATAGTTAAGCCACTGAAAAAAGAAAAAGTTTAAATGAAAAATATATTGAAGAATGTCTTCACAGAGATGTTCAGCTAAGCTTATAGCTTGAACACAAATGACTTGATGTATTTTTGTGATATAATTTCTAACAAAAAAAAAAAAAGGTATTTACAAATTTAAACCCTTTCATATAAAAACTGTAAAACCAGGCAAAATAAAAACTGATATATATGAAATTGAAAGAAAGATGTACAGATTTTTAATTAAATGTTTAATACCTAGTTATTTGCCAAGTAGCATTTATGTATTTTGCTATACAGGCTATGTTCTAATAATAGTTTGTGTTATGTTATAATGTTACTTTTTAATGAAGATCATAAAACAAGCATGCTTTTTGTAAACTGTTAATTTTAGTTTTAAAAGACTCATTTACAAGAATGAAATACAAGAAATATTTTGGAAAATCATCACCTTTCCAAATCAGAGTCTAACTGAGTGAAGCTTTCTCCTCCAGATGTTGTATCTTGCATCGATTTGGTTCTAGGATATTTTGTTGGTGAATGTTTGTTATGATGATTATTTTTTGAATAACTACTTTGCCTCTTGCTTGAAAACCTAGAAAAATAAAAATGTGTATATTATTTGGGTTATCATAAGAAAATGTTTAAGTATCAAAATATGGCCATAGCATAATGTGTACCTGTCATTAGTTTTGTTATCTAGCCCTGTTACACATGTTTTGTTTCGTTCAATAGGACTTCTGAGAGGGCTCAAGTCTCCTGGACGATGTGTGTATTTATATCTATAAAAGCCTTTGCCTCTTTCTTCAGGAGTGCATTCCTCATCATAAGTTCTTCTGGTGAGTATAAATAGAATTAAGTAAAACAATGCAACCATTTATATACAAGATTTCGCTACTGTGGAATGCCCATCAAGATCTTTGAGTCTTAGGCAAGTAAAGCAGTGTTTATTAGTTTATTATTAGCAAGAGCCAAGGGTTTTTTGAGGCATTGTTTGGTCAGCATCATCACCAGCCAACTTTTCTTTTTTTTTAAAAAAAAGATAAAAAATGCAACTTAAGACTGTTCTGCCATATAATGAAATCCACAGGCTCACAAAGACTTATGCATAGAACAGTACCAGGGCAGACAAAAGAAGCGATGGGAGGACAACAACAAGGAATGGAGGAGCCTGTCTATGGAAGAGACTTTAATCCTGACAAAGGATGGAGAGAAATGGAGAAAGACAGTTGACAATCATGTTATGAGCAGTCGTTGACTAATAGCACCAAACTGCAGGTAGACAACTAAACCACTGTAGGTATAATATATCTAAACTAATAAAACTTCAAATAACTTATGAATAAATACACTGTGAACAATACTAAATATAACTTTTATTGTAATATAGACAAAATCAAGTTGATATTATGAGATAAAATAAAAAAAAAATGTACTAGACTTTTAATATTTTTTAACAAAATCTAACTACAATAACACAACCTTTCAGTCTAAAATTCTGGAGTAGTCTGTCCTAACTAAGAATAATGATGACAATGCCACCTATCTTGCATCATTCACAACCAATGGCTAACCTCTTCCTACTGTCACCATAGAAACACACTCCATAATGCCCCAACAATTTAGGGGGACAGATGACGGTACTCATGAGTGAGACAAGAACCCAAGAGAATTCGATACCACTATGCTCTGAGCCATGACAGCTTTGAAATTAAAAAGGTATTTAAAAGGCAATCACTAATAATACCTGTTAGTATTCAGTTTTTTCCTGAGATCATTTTTTTGACATTTTCTTTCCGGTGATACATCAATAGTACTATCACCAGTTTGCATGTCTGTGTGAGTTAGTTGCTTAGACTCATCACAAGATAAACTAAAAAATAGAGTGAGCATTTTGCAAGTTGTCATCTGTGCTATTGTTAAGTTACTGATTAAATTATCAATTTTAAATTCTTGATAACCACATTTACTTCTATAACAAATCATTCCGATAACTGCTGTTTGTTCATATAGGATATCTAATAACTTTAACTTAAAGAAAAATTTTACGTTTATGTATGACAGTACTGGTTCAGCTGGCAAATAATTAAAGATATTGATATACACAAAATAATTAAGCTAGAAATAATTCCATAGAATGGTAAATTAACATACTAGAAGAGATATACCTTAGATTAATTTTTTTCTCTTAATTTAACAAAAGCCCTAAGTAAAAATAATATTTAAAGGGAACTCCGATGGTTTTTCAAATAGAGTTACTGACATATTTAAATTCTACGTAGAAATTTGCTTTGAGATTTTGTTTTTAGCTTAGGCAAACGTCACTTCCTTCAACGATGCTGACAGGGAAACTAGATTTAACCAATCGTATCACTTCATTCTTACAGTAGCTGTTAAGCTTAGTGACAGCCTAGTTCAGAGATATGTTACAGTTATATATATAAAGATAGATCTAAACGCATTAGGATAACCAACTTGAGAAAAAAAGTAACATTTTCATCTAACCCCCTAATAAGTAAATATATTGTGTGTCTGACTGATTCTAACAAACTGGTCAGTGTAAGGCTAGTCTAGACTACGTGTAGTCGGTCATGACAAGACAACCAAGTGATAGTTTTGTTGTGTGTTGAGTGGTCAGGCAAGAAAATACATTCTGCTGTGGTTAGTCAAGCATGTAAATGTACTTGCATTTTTTTCTTTGCTTAGAAGATCTAGATCTAACTGCATAGACAAAGATATATTACTTTAACGAGAATGTAAACTTTATTGTATGGTTTTCCGTTATACAGTAAGTCAATAGATTAAATTAATAGATTAGTGTGACGTCACATAGAAAGCCGTGAAAGTATGATCGTTTTGGATGCCCAGGAAAATTACGTCTGAAAAACATCAATTACTAAGTTGTTGCAAATTTTTAAAAATAATAATATATTCATTATCAAAACACATATAAAAAATTGTCTAAACCATCCGTTTCCCTTTAATTTGGGGTTTAAAAGACATAATAAAATAACCACCACCATAGAAAATGCCCACAGCATGTACACTAATTGTGTGATATATTTAATACTGACTTAAATGTAAAGTATAACACTGCTGAATGGATGTTAAGAATTTGCAATTAAACAAAACTTCATGGTAGATTTTCTGTTTGTAACTGACAGAAGATGTTGACTAGCCAAGTTTTTTTTTTTTTTTTTTCAAAAAGGTTTATGTTTGAAAATAAGAAAAAAAAGCCTTTTTTGAAGTAGCATGTTATGACCAAGACAATGCAAAAAAAAACCTGATCAATAATAAACCACAACATACTGAATTTTTTGACAATGCATTTGAAGTGTGAATGCTTTTAAATCAAGAAGAATACACTACAGGAAAATTGAAATGAACAAGTTATAAGTCCAAAAGAAAAGACCAGATGCTATCTCTGCAAAGTTTACACACATTATCATGTTTGAAGACATAAACTACAGATCTAGTTGTCATTTCAGCATAAAACTTCTTTCACTGTTTGTGATGGCAATGAAGTAAGCCTTAAGTTATCTTTATTGTGATGGTAATAAAGAAAACACAAGTTTACCTGTTTCTTTTTAATTTATTTCTGAGGTCATTTTTCTGCAATCCTCTTTCTTTTCCCAGATCTGTGCTGATTTTATTTTGTCGCTTTGATTCATCACAAGATATACTGAAAATGTATTTATACAAATACCATTAAATATATGTCATTACCATAGCTTTAGAGAGTGATGGATTTTTTAAATATTTAACATTTTTACATCAGCAATAGTTTCTACACATTACTGTAGTACAATGTTTACAAATCTAGGAAGATGTGCAGTAAGTACTATTGCAATTTAATAGATCTATATTATTAGAGCAGAGATGGTTAAAAACAGAAAATGGCACAATAAGCTCAGATAAAGACACTGTCCTGACTTGTTTTGAAGAACAGTACTGTCCTCCCCAAATTACATGATGTAGAAAAGTTAATAAAAGTCTTATTGCTTCCACTTGAACACACCAAAGAGAAAGAGCTGAATGTATTTTCCTTGAGTTTAATGCTTTCAAACTCAATTTAATAAACAAATGACCCAGCAATGAACAAATAATGAAATACAAATTACTTGTACAATAAAATAATAACTGACTTGACATGTAATATTATTATTGATAAATAAAGCACAGCGAAGATACTAACAATCAATAACTATCCATCACAGAAGATAGCACTGAATAATCTAATTGAAACAATAACCCTGATAGCTGGATCTATGTCCCTTATATAACATCGTACAAAGATGTTTCTGAATGGAGCTGTTCCGTATTACTTCTATGTCATGTGGTAGTGTTGTTTACATTAATGATAATTGCCTCATTTGATTTCATTGTAATTTGTATATGAAAATTGTCTGGATCTAGACATCTTTTAAGTAATAAAAAGTAGGTTACAATAATTCACCAATTGATAGGATTATTTAGTAGAACTACTACATCTAGGTTACTACTAGATCTACATCTTATCATAAGAAGACATTGCCATTATTGTTATGTATAAGACCATAACCTTGTGACTTTTTAAAGTAGATCAGAGATTCAGAGCAACTCCATTGTTTACACTGTTAGTATTTTCTTAAAGTTTCTTAAAATTCTACCTTAACCTATCTAGTTCTAAATATTCCAAAATTACATTTGTTTACAAAATCTCTTCAAGGTTTTCGAGATGATACAGTCTAGGTGTAAAAAATCCCCCCCCCCTTTTACACAAAAAATTTGATTAAATAAGTTGGTCATCTCTCCTCTCCCATCTTGAGCATGGAGTCCTGACAGATCCAAAGCTCAATTGCTTGCTAGTATTCTAAGACTACAGCATTTGCAAATGCCCTATAAGACTTTTTCAGTAGCCCTAACACAAAAAAATTCAGATTGATGTGCCTCATGTATATAAAATATAAATACATTGTTTTTAAGGCATGGTGGCTGAGCGGTAAAGCGCTTGGCTTCCAAACAGGCAGTCCTGTGTTCAAATCCCGGTGAAGACTTATGTTGATTTTTTTAATTTCAGGATCTTTGGGTGCCTATAAGTCCACCCAGCTCTAACAGATATCTGACATTAATTGGGTAAAAGTAAAGTGTTGTGCTGACCACATGATACCCTCGTTAACAGTGGGCCACAGAAACAAATGACCTTTACATCATCTGTCCCATAGACTGCAAGGGAAAATTATTTTTTTTTACTTTTTATACATTGTTGTAACTTTTTTGACAGCACAATAGGGTTTAACTGTGTGTGATCAGCTCACAGGCCAGTAATACAGTTTAGCATGCTATGTTAATGGACAAGGAACAGTACTGGTATGTGTGATGGCTTTCTAATTGTAATGAACCATAAAACACCTGATCAAAGTAACAAACTCAAATAGCTTTATTTTATATTAATCAGCAGCACTTTATTTACTATCTAGTTTCTACCTCACAACCTACACCAACAGGCAAAGACGCTCAACTGTCATTCTGCATTCCTGAACTCTTGTTACCCAGCTAGGTTGACCCATTCAACCGCTGGACGGGCACAGAACAGGGACGTTTTCTTATATTCTTTGGTTTCAATTTTAAGTTCAATTTTCGTTTGTCACAAAGCGCGGTTTATCAGAATTATAGCCTATTTAAAATAAATATTTTTTAATTTTGTTTTAATTGAAATGTCTAAAGAGCCGTCTTGTAAAAAATTTAAAACATCAACCCAACAAAAATTGTCTTTTACGAAAAATACTATAATCCAAAGAGTGAAATCTCACAGTGATGATCTTCAACTTCTTCAGAAAACGTCTTGTAGTAAGTCATTCATTATTAATAATTTATAAATAAAATAAACCAATAAAATATTATAAGTTTATTTATTTTGGCTTTAATAAGTTTGATTTGAAATTAAAATTAAAATTCATAAGCAGTTGAATATATATTGATTGATATTGTTATTAATTAATATAATATATAAAATAATAAGTTTAAAAAATCTATTAGCTAGTAAACAGTGTTATATAAGCAGTCAAGAAAGATAGAATTAATAGGCTAAGATACATCTGATGTTATAAAAATTTAATCAAATAATAGATAGATCAGGGGATGGTATGGTGTGGGGGTGTTATTACATTGTTATTCAATGTTTATTGGAGAGGCAGGTCTGAAAACTGGCCTTCCATCCTACTCCTAGAACTGTGCCTGCTCTAACAGTCATTCATTGTAATTCATACTGTATTGTTTTCATTTTCAGGCATCGGGGACTCCAATGTTGTTTCAACAAATCTTAAAAAAATAGTTGAGGAGCGAGGATGCATTGTTGTTGATGTACCAAGTGATGGCAACTGCTTTTTTCATGCCATATTCGACCAACTTCAACAATCCAGTTGTGTAAATCCGATTTCCTCATACAATGCTTGGCAGTTGAGACAGGATGCATTGACATATTTAGAAAACCATCCAGATTATATTGACGAATCATTTTTAATTAAAACAGATTATAAAGATTTCACTACATATTTAGAATGCCTAAGATTGGATGGACATTGGTGTGATGAACCAATAGTGCGAGCCACAGCAGATATTTTGGAAACAGACATACACATTTGGCATGACAATGGGCACATCATGGTTGTGAAATGCAGAATGCAATCATTATTGGATTCAAAGAAAGTGGTTATCGGGCAAATTACTGAAATTCATGTCAGTATCAGACCCAAATGTTTCCAAAATACTTGCGATGAACCTGTAAATATATTGAATGCAGATGAAAATTTCAATTAATTAATTAATGATGTAAACATACAGCCCATACAGGGTGAATTTTTTCCTGAGGGACTATCCTTAACAAGATTCAAAACATGGCAGAAAAGCAGACCATGGCTCCAAGCCACTGCCGATGGAAAAGTAATCTGTACATATTGTACTTCAGTAAAAAATTTAGGCTTGCGTGGAAAAGAAAGAATGCGAATAGAGAAAACTTTTGTTGAAGGTCTCTCCATACTTGAAATAAACTCTAAAAAAAGCAAAATTAAAAAACTCAATGACAAAATTACAGAACATGGTAAAAGTGTGTCACATGGAATTTGTGCAAATATCAAATTAATTGAATTGATATTGTGTCATGTTATATTGTAGTAGCACTAGTAGTTGAAGTGTTAGTAATAATAATAGTAGTAGTGGGAGTAGCAGGATTAGTAGATGGGCTCAGATTGTTGCGAAACTGGGATATCCCCGGCACTGTGAGGCTCCATCCCCGGCTCTGCTTTAACTTTTACCATCCCCGGCTCTGCAGAAAAATTGTTCATCCCCGGCACTGGTTTTTTCCTAAATCGAGCACTGGTTATGTATGACAAATATATTCATATATTGTTGGCCTCTTATGGGAAGTTATGGTATGACAAATTATGTCAAATGCACTCTACTAACTCTAGTGTCTAGATTTTACTAGATCTATCTCAGTATAAATCTAGTATCTGCATTTTTTAAATACGAATTCTAAAAATTAGATTTAGAACCCTGATTCCAGTAGTATTAGGTAATAGTTACTATCACCTATGTAACTATGACTATAGTCTATAGTAAAAGACAAAGTATAGACGATAGACACTACTAGTGACTATTATGACTATAACTATAATATGTTATAGATCTATATATCTAGGACAAGAAGTTGCAAAGGGAAAAGATCGTCTCTCGAGACGTAAAATGCCACAGATATATCTAGTAGTATTAAATATAGATCTAGAATCTAGATCTACTATCATGATCATCTAGTATGATCTAGTATTAAGTATAGTCGTAATAGTATAAGTAGTATAGACGTAATGTAATACTATAATAATAATAACTTTCTAATAGATTATACTAATACTACTAATAGATAAATAGTAAATACTAAAAGTAAAACTAAATTAAATACCCGAAATCTAAAATAATCTAGATATGTATGATGTATTACTAATACTATAGACTATTGTATAGTCATAGTATAGACAGAGGTCTAGTATACTACAACAATACTAGTAGTAATAGTAATAGTATTATTACTAGGCCTACAAGTCAAAATCATAATAAGAAAAATACAAAAATAATGTTATTCAAGTTATTGTAACTAGTTTAAGTTTAATTTTTTTCAATATTAAGTTAGAATCTTACTTAGTGAATCTACTAATCTAGTAAAAAAGTATCTAGATATTCTAGATCTAGAAAATAGAATCGATCTATATTGTCTATATAAGTATACTATATAATTAAGTTACCACTCACTGTGACTCAGATTCTTCAGCTGCTTTGCTAAATGCGTCTTCAGTGATGTCCGCCCAATTGCCGATAGAATCAGAATGTTCTTGCAACATGTTTGAGTTGCAATAGAAAAAACTGATTAAAAATCAAATAATCCGACTTTTTATTGTAGATATAATATAATATAAATAAATTATAGATTTAGATATACTGAAATTTCCGCGAAACGCAATCCCCTGCCTTTGATTAAATTCTATCTCTTTCAGAAAAGATTAAACGAATTATACAAAAAAAAAAATATTTATTCCCGCGTCTCAAAAAGTGGCCAGAATTTTCAAAAGGCTGAAGGTAGTTTTTAATTGTTATTATTCTAAAGCAGGATCCCATATGTATAAATAAATAAATAAATCATAGTTGTTTGCAGCTACTCAGTGATGGATTACCTAACTACTAGTAAAATAGTAATAAACGTTAAAATACAAGAATAGTAATATTTTCCCCTACATTGAAAAGGTGCCGGTACGCAGTACCGCTGCGTGCCGTCACAAAAAAAGCACCTTTTTGAAAAAAAAAAAAAAAAAAAGGCTTTTAGTCTTAGATATGATTTAGACTTAGAAAACGATGCGCAAAATTTTCCTAAACATTAATTAATTAAAATCTTGAATAAAAAATTACTGCGTTACACTCGGAAATTCCCGAGCGCGATAGTCCTTTCGAGAACGCGATATTCCTTTCAAAACCAATGTTGGATCTAGATCTAGAATTGTTCTCAAGCCAAATTTAAATTTATTTCTCTCTTTCTCTTTCTCTCGTACTTTAAAAAATTATAGGCTTGACGGTAAAATTAGAGTTTTCAAAGTGTAGCCAACGAGCTATTAATTCTTTTCTCGGCGATATACATCAACTGTTAAATTTCTGCGACACGATTCTGATTTTCGACCTTGCAACTACAAGCATGCTTCACCGCCTTTTCTCTCATCATATCTCTTTCCCCTGGACTATCTAGCTAGATATAGTAGGCATATCAGTAAAACTTTTGTTTATAGACGCTTATTGAAATTATTTTTCATAGCCTCCTCAAAGTCGAATATCCCGTTTGACATCATTCTGTTCATAGCAGCATAGCTCCAACTATTATAAACCAAAATCAACTTAATCAATTTCTAATAGAGATATTGTATAGTCAGCATGGGCGTAGCCAGGAGAACCCCCCCCCCCGAAAAAAATGTGTGGTGTGTGTTTGTACATAATTAATCTTCATTACATTCTGACCCTTCATTCTTTCGTAAGACGTTTATTGTACCCTCGAATAGGTTCTTCCTGAGTTAGTGGGAAATTATTTTAGACTCCTCACCATTGACAGTAAGGGAATCTGGAGGAGCGTAAAAGGCAAATTACACTCTAAAAATTCTATAAGCGTAGCCAAGCCAAGGGGGTTTTTGAGTTTAAACCCCCTCCTGCAGAGGGCTTTTTTAAAGTTTAAAGCTCCCTGATGGTTTTGAGTTTAAATCCAACCCCAAGCCCTCCCCCCTTGGCTACGCCCATAGATCTATACATTCGCTTAACCTGGAATCTTTCTCGGGGGGGGAAGGGGGCGGTATAAATAATGTTCCATTGTTTTTAAATCATTTCATCATGTCATCATTTAATTCATTAGTTATTAAGAAAAAAACAATCGCTGTAAGCTGTATAATGGAGCTATTGTCTTTCTTTTAAAAAAAACAACACTTATTTTTCATGTTTTTCTTGTATTGATTAAAAATGAAAAATTTTGCACATACAAACAATTAAACCATTTCCAAAAACAAAGGGAATAATTGAAAGAAAAAAAGGTTATATTCAGTGTAATTGCAGCAATTAGTTTGGATCAGTTATGTAATTAAATTTGCAATCGATTTAGACTAACAATAATATATCTGTGCGATTAAAATATTTTAAGCTACTATTGTTTTTTTAGCGCAATTTCGAGCTTTAAAACGTATTCATAGTGCTACGAAAGAACTGAATGGAAGGATGTGTTGAAGCAGGCCAGAGCCCTCCATAGGCTGTAGCGCCACTGGGATGGATGGATGGATGATCCTATCACTTGTCTGGACCAGTTATAAGGGTTGGGGGGGGGGGGGAGAGAAAGGGGTATCTGCATGAATGTTACCGTGATGGAATTTAAAATGCATACAAAATGGTACGACTTAAATTCGAACTCAGGGCTCAAGTTTCCTCAAGAGGACTAATTCAACGTATATCACCACATGTCAACAACGATTTCTTTCCCTTGTTCGATACCAATCAAATTAATTTATTACCAATAGTTAATTAACTAACTGGTTATTTTCTATTAACCGTGCAAAATTTCAACATGATCCGAGATTGGGTGTGGAGAAAAAAAAATGTACACGTTTTTTATCAGACACAGTGAGTTGATATAATTATAAACTTTGTGAAAGAAAAGCGTCCTGATTTTGTAGGCCTATGTGTTTATTTGCCAATAAATAAATAACTAAAAATTTAAACAAAAATATTAAAAAATGAATTAACCAGATGCCAGATAAAGGAATTTGAGGAATAGACGAATGTAATTACATGTAAATTTTTTTCTCCTGGAAATTACTGGAAATTCACTAGGCCTACGTAACAGATTTAGAGGACATCTTAAATCAGATATTCAAAACCATCGAAGACCATAGGACAACTTATCTCATTGTATGTCCAAATGGAGATTCAACTGAAAATCACAAGAATAGTGAAAGGTATCGGACTGAAAGGTTAGCTTTAGAAAATGTATAGCATTCTCAAGACACTACAAGCAAGGAAAGATTTTTGATAACTTTACTTCATCTAACAGTCATTATTTTATTTAAAAAAAACGCTTCTAAAAACTTTACTTCATCTAACAGTCATAATTTTATATAAAAAAAAAACGCTTCTAAAGTAACAGATTGAGATACAAAATTTAATTTAACTCCAGAGCTTTTGAGTTGGGGAGGGGGCCATATTTTTTCAAATCCTAACCCTAATAACAGTGAAACAGTGTGTCTGATTTAATACATTATTATCTATAAACGCACATACACATAAAACACACATACATATATATATGATATTATATCTGATATAAACTTTTCACATGTAAATTATGAGCCATTTTAATTTTCGACACTTGTGTCACGGGCTACGTAAACGAAAAAGTACCAAAAAAAAAACCCAACAACAAACGAAATGTAATGGACCTGAAACTATTTGATTAGAAACATTAATTAATGAGACATTGAAATTGTATCTTTTTATTTTCACGCGTCAGAAAATGGATTCATTTCTGTAATAAATATACGAACAACATTGTATGTAGTTAGCTTTACAACCGACTTATATATTTTTTTTTAGTGTGAATTCTATACAAAAATTCGTTAGTTACTTGACTAATAGATTAAGGACCTTTCCTTTTTCTGTCCCCTAATGATCTATTAAATCAGACACACTATATCCAACAATTTTAAAAAGTTCACAAATCTGTAATTTTACTAAAGTTTGACCTATATAAAATAAATGTAGGCTATACTCCTTATCTGTTATCAACAGCTGATTAGTTATTTATTGCATGGCCTAACACATTTGAACGTTTTAATTAAAACTACAAATAGTTTTTAAATTCATTTTATTATTATCATCATTTTAATATATTAGATTTTTTCCTTTATTCAAATGTTATATTTGTAGTATTTGTTAGTTATTTGTTTTAAAATTAAATCTAGATCTATTTATAGGTCCAAGAAAAAGAACAAAAAATGAGGGGGGGGGGGGGATGACTCTTGCCAATCCAGCAGCTCATTGGTTAGTCAATGTTTTTGTTCAAACGTAGTGGCGGTGCCTGCAGTAATGTGCCCAGACACATCGAGTTGAAATAGCGTCGTATGAAAACAATTTCCCGTGTGTAATTTTTAGATGGAAGACATGCTAAAATAGACATTTTATACAGAGAATATGTAGATCTAGATCTTGTTATTAGATATAGAATGTAAGTGAATCATTTAGATCTATTTGTAATAAATCTAGATATTATAATATTATTAATCTAGACTCACTGCCTATAATAAGTGACAGTCTATACTATAATTTATTTAAACTTAAAACTAGATCTATAATTAGTAAAATCTAGACAGTATAGCTAATACTTTATTAATACTAATAATTATACTTATAGTACATTATTAGTCTATTATATTAATTAATTATAACGTCTATACTACTGCACTCAGTACTGTTACTTACTGCTTACTCAAACTTACTGGTAACTAGTATTACTAGTATACTCTGGCTCTGTCTATACTCTATAGTCTATAGACTATCACTATAGTTATCAGACATTATCAGTTATACTAAGTTATTATATTATTATAGCCTACTACTACACTAGTACTAGATCTAGTTCTATAGGATTATAATATTATTAAATAATAAAATAGATGATCTAGTCAATTACTCAATAACTGAATGAGACAATAAGTTTATAAGTCATGCATGGGCAGCATGTTAACCAGTCTAATCTAGAGTCTACTAGTTACTAGATCTATTTCAGTATTTGTAACTCCTAAGGCTAAGTCTAGTCTAAATCAAAGATTAATCTGGCCACTGGAGTCTAGTGCTGTCCACTGCTGTCAATCAAAGCAAGAACAGAGCGGTACAAAAACTCGTTCGTACCTCACTCGGTCAGACTCTTTCACCGCCACTCATTGATCAGGGAACATGAAATGCACCAAGATACCTGTGTGTAGTCGCTGAATGAACTCTTTATGTTGTCTGTTGTATTTGTGTGTATTTTTCTGTTGTGTTGTCTTTATATGAGAAAAGAGTCCTTGTAATCACAACAAATTTCCGTAAGGATCAATAAAGCAGTCTTAGTCTTAGTCTTAGATGTCTAGTCTAGATCTATTATATTATATAATTATATAGATCTCTAGCTAGATGACTAGTCAGTCACTATTATTATAGTCTGATGACTCTTCAGTATACTAGATCAGTAGAATCAATCAGATGACATACATATGGTGTACTACTGAACTTCAGAAGTTTTGTCTACTAGTCTAGTACTAGTAGTGAGTAGTACTACTAGATTTAGTAATTTAGTAGTACTACTAGATTTAGTAATTTAGATCTAGTTAGTCTGTACTAGATGATGATCAAGATAATAGATCTAGCCTGTTTAGGTCCTAAGTCTTCTTAGCCAGGTCTTGATTCTAGACTATCACTATACTGACTATACTCTATATTATTGTTACTATAGAATAAGATTTAAGATCTAAATATCTAGATCTAATGTAGTTAATGGCTTATTATATTATATACTAATATATAGATTTACAGATTCTATATACTAAATTATACTATATACGACTGGTTAACACTTCTTTTGCTCTCCTATTCATGTCAATAACTCACACCATTAAAAAAAATAGTGGATCCTGACATTAGAATTTAGAACAATGGCAACAATTCAATCTAGATTAATAATACATATATATAATATGTAAATTATGTAAATGGAACCATGTTCTTTCCTTTAACTTTAACTTTAGGTGTTCTTTTATATAAAAATGTATTTAATGATAAACAAGCATTGTTCTACCTTGACTATGAATAGATCTATATAGATATAAGAATTTATGATTTACCAATGGCAGTAGTCTCCATGTTAAATTTAATAATAATAATAATCTTTATTGTCCGTATGGAAATTTGTCTTACAATTTGTGCATTACACCAAACAAAAAACATTATAACTATAAGAAACCAAAGTTTACATTCACACCAGACGCACTCAAATATGGAATGCCATGGCTACAGAAACATATCAATGTTTTTTTTTTGTGGTAGCTTATGATTGAGTTGTGATGTCCTTAGCATTTATTTATTAAAGTAGCATTTTAAGAATTTTTCTGTAGGCCAATGCTCTATTTAGTGCATATTTTCAGATCAGTCCATTTGAGCCATCTTGTCTTTAAAATGGCTTTAGATTAATTACTGGTACAGCTGTATATAGTACACCATTGTTTTGTAAACATTACGTTGTGGGATGATTCTCTTGGCTTATTATACTAGTAACTTTCATTAGTTACCAGCTTAGTTAGCGTTATCAAAATGGTGTACTGTTTATAATACAGTAATTTTAAATTGCTAAAAAAAATATTTTTGGAGAAAGCTCATTGGAAAATGTTTTCATTTTCTTTTCAGATAAGGGTTTCAAAGATGGAGTGAGTAGAAACAGCAGATTGTATGTGTAAAGACTTAAACACAACACCGTTTTAACATTTAAGTCTTTACAGAAAGATGTCAAGAAAATCTAAGAGTTTTAATTTACCGCTAAAGAACATTACAGCCTCTCTGAATTCCAGCACAATGTCCTACACTAATGAATCAGGATTCTCAAGCTTGACCAATTCTCCTATGTCTAATCTTGCTTTTAACCTTAGCGAGCTGTCAACTGGAAAGTAAGCCTTACTTTACCAAATATATTTCTTAAATGAAATAATTTATTAGTTATTAATTGTTTTAAATTATCTATAACTACAAAAAACATGCTCAAAAAATGAACTAAAATTGATCCCATCAAATAATGGCTTTGTCGCTCTTGGATGTGGCAAAATATGTAGATCACAACTGAGTTTGCGTAGAAATTTTAAAAGTAGAAAAAAAGAGCTTTTATTATAAATTATAATTCATAACTAAGTCTGAAATGCTTGGACTTTTGGATAACAAAGTTTACATAGTATTAGTATCATTGTAGTTTACATATTATTTGTATTATCGAAATTTACATCTTATTTTTTAGAGCAACTCCAAGACTGAGAAGAAAATTGTCATTAAATTGTGTGGATACTCCGCCTAGTGATGTGAAAGCTTCTTCAGCAGAATCAGGTAATGCTTTTCTCACTATATAGTAATCATTAGGTTAAGGGAAATTTGTCTTATAATTGTGCATTACATATTATAAAGCATTGTAACAAAAGGAAATGAAATATACTTGGATTTTTATTAAATGATTTAGTTGCTAAAGGAACAAAAGACTGTTTTTGTGATCTGTATCTGTGATTGTAAAATGTTAAAATCATGAGCTAAAAGATTTTTTTTTTCAAGTCAAAAAACTTTTTTTTAAGAATGCTGTCCTCGTATAGGTTTCCAAACGAAGTTGTTGTTTTTTTGCCAGTCATCTTACTAGCAGCATTTAAGATTTTATCAAGTTTATTAGGTTGAGTATTGTGTTGACATGGATTTTATGTAATCCTTACTGGTACTTAAATCAGGGCATTAATTACTACTGGGGATGGCTTTGTGATTGCATTGTATGTGCTACCTTGACTATAGATATTAGCAGTAGCCCGATGTTAAATTAATTATGGCATATCATGGCCACAGAAACATATCAATGTGGTAAGTTATGATTGAGTTGTGATACCCTTAGCATTTATTTATTAAATAGGATAGGAACTCAGTCCACCACCAGTCCTTGTTGTCCTGCAGACGGTTTGGCCTAGGATGTAATAATTTTGAAAGTAATAATCAGCAGAGTTTTGCTCTTAGTAACCTAGTTATTTTGACAATTTTTATTGCCAATGCCATATGCTGAGATGCCCATTGACTAGATTTGATATTCATTTACTTGCATAGATGAAATATTTGTATACAATAATAATATAATATCAACTTTTATTTTAAAATTTATAATATTATTTTTTGGTTACTCTGTGCTGTGTCTTGAATGCTATGAAGGCTCGAAAAGTAATAACTTAAATCTATAAAAACAGTGCAACTGGCATCTTGCCTTTTCATCTATCGTTTCAATTTCTCATCACCATCTCTAGTTGAGCTTCCAAAATCAAGTTCATCTGCACACTGTTCATACATCTTCACAGTCTCTACAACCAAGTGTCATATAGATCAAACTATAGTTTTAACGTGTTGCCGTGTCTTTTCGTATTTTGCTTCAGATTATCAATGAATATTCTCATTATTTAAGTCATAGAAAGGGTAATAGTCCTTTTCTAGCTTAAACTGCATTGATCATGTCTGTAGTTTAATTAAATGTACTTGGATCCAAACCATATTTAAGTCTGCTTTAGAGTAAACCTTTTTTTTTTATCTGAATTTTTCAAGTATTTTTGCTTTCCCTGATAGGCAAAAGTTGCTATAGCTTTTGTGCTGTCAAGCTTTTTGCATTTAAATTTCAAAAACATATAGATCTAGCACTGATTTCAACATAACTTTCTTTGAAAAAAAAAAAGCCTATTTCTTATGTCTTAAAAAAATTTTCATATTTGTTTTTTTAAAATAAAGTAGCATGAAATGCACATAGACAGAGGCACGTATGCAATATGTATACTACAAGATGTAAAAGGCACTATGTTTAGGATTTCACTATTGACATCTAGTTTAAGATGTTTTCCTTTTTCCACTAATTTCTACTTAATGCATAGTGGAAAGTTTCTTAATGTCAAGCTAATCTCAGTCATAGTAACTTGATTCTTGTGTGGGAAAAACTTATCTCTGTAGCACTGACTTATCCACTTCATTAGTCATATGAGAGTTTGTGTTAACAGTGCCCTTACTTTGATACATTGATAAATAGCATCTCAATTGTCTTAAACGGTTGTAACACACACACACACAATCACTTTGAAACAAGGAGAAATGAGACAGAAATAATGATTTACCCAAGAAATTAGATCCACTACTTAATATAGTTGGAGATAAATTATTGGCTTTTATTTCAAATGGAAAAAAAAATTACCAACATGTCATCTACTGTCTAGATCATGTTAACATTTAACAAACGTGTATATTACACGTTTTTTCCCCTCAATATTCACAAATTTATATATTAACTGCCTTTTTTTTTAATTGTCAGAAGGCTTCTTAATTGAACTACGCTTTAAGTTTTTGTCAATTTTTTTTTTTAGTAATACAACTTCATACTATTTATTGTGAATTCAAGACATCAAAATGTGCTTTAGAATGTATCATCCGAACTGTGTGTGAGACTGATTTGCATAAAGCAGAGCTCTGGGGTTTCATCAGCTCTTCCCCATCTGCCTTGATAATTGATAACCTTGAGAAGCCCTGTGTAAATCTTCGGGAGAGCTGGCCAAGGTTCAGTGAATTCACTAGGAAGGCAATAAATAGGCCGAGCAGCCCCTTTCTTTGCCAACTCCTTTACCTGACAGATCTCTGCCCCCCCCCCCCCCTCTTTTCCCAAACTCAAACTCTTCAATAAAACGGAGTTAAAATGAAAACGTTTGCGGGGAGGGGCATCAGGGGTGCACTTCCTTTGTCAGCAAAACTGATTCAAGAGTTAGGTTTTTAAGTATGTTTCAGTGCCTTTGGCCAATAAAAATCGTTTTCTCAGGTCATGCTTTGTAGAACTCTTGTGTGCGTGATGCCGTGAATGGGTTTATTTTTATTCTCGTAATAATTCCAGGTTTCTCGAAAATGTATTCATGAATTGTTATGAGCATTTTATGACTTATTATTATTCTTATTGATTCTATGCTCGGTTGTATGAGCAGACACGGGGTGGGCGGAAGGGGGGGGGGGGTCATTGAACTTTTGATCATTCATCGCCCAACTCACGCTGATATGCAGTGCCCTTGTGACCTATTTTATGACACACAGAGATGGGGCACACGAGAAGATCGACAGCGCGTGGCCCACAATTCAATGACAATGTGAAGGTGGGTTGGAACCGTAAGGTATGGGCGAGACATTTCTCTGGAAAAGTGAACCAACGTAGATCTAGTGGTGCATCACGGGAACTAAAATTGACTTCGATATTCTTTAAATCTCTTGTATACTTGGCTAAAAATAGTGTCTTGTATGTCTCTTTCGTGTCACCTACTCCACATTTTTTTCTAAAGATCAAAATGCCGCCATACCAAAGAAACTACATATATTCCTATTTTTATATTAAAACTGTCTACATGTGCCTTTATTTAGATGAACTTTGTACTTAGTCTTTGTGTAGTCAATGAAAAAGTCAAAAGTTACAAAAAGAACCACCGGACAGCACTCAACATGTGCAGTTCTAAACACACAGTACGTAGTACACTAAGAAATAGAATGTCATGCAAGCTTTTGAAATGTAGCTGAATTAGTCTAATCCTTTCTCTCTACACAGTCTATTATTGGCCAGTGAATGTATACATATGCCTACATTGATTTGGTCAGTTCTCGTTTTTATCGAGTATCTGCTAGTCTTTACAGTAGACGTTTTCTGTTTGAAAACCTTTGGGACTCATGCAATGGTCACCAGACGGACACAATATTGACTTATTTGTTTTCTTTCCAGGTTATCTTCCTGATTCCCCTCTGGACAACTCGCCAACACTTGAGAGGTAAGTGTCAGTTTAAGAATAGGTGTTTACTTCTGGCATTAGTTTTGCTTTGGCTAAGTTTAATAGCCAATCATTAGACTAGAATTTGTAAACAAAAAATGTTTTGTATTGGACAGTGATGTTAATGGTTACGTTCTTGTTTTCGTAACTTGTTCTCACCCCCCCCCCCTTTCTCTCTTTTTTCTCTCTCTCTGACACACTAAATTTTATGTTTGTGTATTTGAAATGTACATTTAATGTTTAGATCTATATGTGCGTTATTTTTCTGTAACGGAGGATCACGACCTTCTGATAAGTTTGACCGATTTTTTAAATTTCCGAAGCCAGGTGTCTCAGTAGGCCACGCCTACAGTTTTTTTTCCCCTCTTCTCTTTGTTAGAGCCCGGGCGCAAATTTTAACCTGTTGCTTTGGAACGTTTCATTCATGGTGTAGAAAAATTGTAAATTATTGGTCGGGTTTAGGTCCAGGTACCATGTGCGTAGGTAGCACATGGCTCCTGGTGGAACTTTGAATTGCGCTATGCCATAGTCAAACTAAAAAGATGTACCTTACTGCTGTAATGTTTATTGGCATGTGTTTACAGAAATAAATACTTAATGTATAGTTACATAGATATTGAGTGGAAAATTTAAAAAAATATTGACCCATCATGAGATGCAACTTCCGTATTATTTTTTTTAGCGTCCCCGTTTGTCATAGCTGAACTGATCTATGCCCTAAATATATATATGCGTTCTGGACTGTCGTTCGGTGGACTCGATGGTCCCTGGTTCGGACCCGCCGCCATTCCCCGCGTCCTGCGGAAGGTTTGGGCTAGGATGTAACTATATGTAGGAAGACCCGAAACACTTCAAACAATCTACCCCTCCTTCCTTTTTTTTTACTGGTATGACAGTGTGGGAATCGTGCGACATCTTGTTTTTCTTTCTGTAAGTGTGCTCATAAAGTTGCTTAAATCTGTTCATTTACAACCAACCAATGTTTTGAATTAAAAAGAAATATTCCCACTGAGTCTAGCAGATGAGTCTGTTTTACATTCAAAGTTAAAGAATCAATACCGACTTTCGAGAATAAATCTATTTTGAAATTCGTGGCATGCTTGAAACTTTTAACTTTCTAGACACTATTCTACAGTTAAAATGTATCTTTGATTAGTCTAGTTACTGAGGCGTGTGGGTAGATATTACACCGATACGGAGATCTCGGGCACTTGACGACGCAGGAAACAATACAATCTTGAGATGAATGGCTCCACGACTTCGTGATAACCTTTGGGGCCACCTTGAATGGTCCAGCGGTGACCTCCACTTGCACACCCCCTCCCATTTCTCCATCATCGAGAGGCGCGGCTTACTTTTATTCCTTTGTGTGCCACTGGTCATAGGGGGTCATTCAAGATGACGACCTCCTCGCCCCTCCTCCTCGGCGCTTGTTCTAGACGTTGCGTCATCGCTTCCTTCGGCCCGTGTCCAGACCTAACGTGGCTAAGTGACCTCATTTCAACTCACGCGCCCCGCCCTGCGCGTGTACTCACTTCACACGGCCGCTTGTATAGTTTCCTAACCGCACCCTTTCCAGTCCAGTTTAAATCCACGCTATTATACTAAGAAGGAATATCTAGCTCGAGCGACTAAGTTCTATTGTTTTGTCTGTAACGTTATTAGCTGAACATAACCTGAGACAGCAATATTTTCAAATGAGGTCCAGCTCACGTGCTGAGCAGTGCTTGGAGTGTCTGAACGTGATGATGTTATGACGTCATGCGGCGCTCCAACCATGATGGGATGTAATCAGTGAGAGGGAGGGGAGTTAACAACTGCCATCTCTAATATCTGGGTCGATTTACACTATCGAGTCGGTCACAGAGACACGTCTTCTTTGTGCGTCTCTCAGTGCCGGCCCAACTCACTACAGCAAGCTCAGCAAATTTATCTTTGTTACATTTGGCGCCATACTCCAACACACACACCCAGGGAGTCGCTCCACTCCCACTTTTCTCTTGGACAAAGTAAAATCTGGCATACGGGCCCCTTTTGTCTGGCCACTCATTAGAGATGGGCTTCCTGTGTTCAGTTAGTTTTTGGTTCACACGTTGACCACCTGTTGGCCGCAGAACACGTGTGTAGGCCTAACCACTGCTTGTCCTGTTTCGTGTTTATTTGATTTAATTAACAGGTTCACTAAAAAGCCTCCCCCCCCCCTTCAAAAAAAAAGTTCAGCAGGAGTACTGTGACATGATATAACTCTTTTATATGGGATGTTCTCGCTACAGACCTAAATAGTATGTTCCAACAGGGAGCTAAATGTCAATTCATTGAATTGTGGCCCTCTTACGTTGGGATGTTACTAATGTTACTATATTTAGTTACATTTTCTAGCACTCAACTTTTGGGGTCTTAAGGGAGCATTACTATCAGTCAGTGATGCACAAAGTTCCGTTTTTCTGGCTAGCAAGGACTGCTGGCTGTTAAAACAACCAACCTTTGTTTATGAATTATCTTTGATGTATATGTGCTCTAGAATTATAACACTAGTACTTTGTAGATTTAGAAGTGGGGCAACATTCATAATATATTTATTATTAAACCAAGGACAGTGCAACATTAGCCCAGTAGGACTGACCATTACTATTCTAATCACCTTTCCCTGTTGAATCTACTGACCACAAGTCACTGGTTCAACAGTCACTGCTGATGTAACAGTCAGGTTGTGATGTTCCGAGTCTACTATTAATTAGCCTACACTAGCCATGTGCTGAGTACAGAGATCACACAGACGTTTAGTGTTTAGGCCTATCTGTATAGTGTATTTGCTTACAGGCCCTTTCAAGCACCCCTGGTGTTGGATTACTGGACACAACAAATATTGACTAGAGTGGTCAGCATGCACATGTACTGGCCTATGCATGATTAGGTGTAAAATAAGTATATAACATGGGGTACAACATACTATTGGTATCACTATTAATCTGTAGGGCCAAAGATAAAACACACAAACTACACACACACACGCACACATTTATGTGGTCGTATTTTCAGAGTTGTTACTGGTGTAGAAATTTCTAGAGAGTTTTCTAAATTAGATACTGAAACCAAAAAAAAGTTAATTACTTGTAATGTAATTAGACCAAAATGATATTGGTAAGCCAATCATGTAGCTTTAATTAGAATATCATGAATCCAATGAAAGTCCTTCAATTCTTTTCTATTTCTAGTGTTTTTGTTTGTGATAAGTTATTTAATTTGTTTTTTGTATTTTTACTTTAACATGTACCATTACTGTTGGATGCTAGAATAGACTTGATAACATCATAATATTTTAGCCAGATCCTTTTGCTAAGGACCCTTGGGCTAGGTGGCAGGAGTGTTCTAATATGGAAATTAACAAATCATCTAATATAGGCCTAAATATGGTGTTCAATAAATTAGATACCTCTATCTTTTAATTGTGTGGAGACTATAGTATTGCTTTTGTTCTGTTTATTTGGATCGATAAAAGAAACACATTTTCCCATGCCTTCAGCTAATTCATTACAGTCAATAGAATTAAACCTGTTTAGGGCAAAGGATTAGACTTGTTGTGTTGATCTGGTGGGTTCCATTTAATTATGTTTTGATGTTAGTGTTAGTCTATTATGTTTTGATAGTCAATGCCCATTGCTTTCTGCCACAAAAATGTCTTTTCTAGTTCTTCAGCGTTCAATAGTTTGTATTTTCTTGGTGAACTAATTCAGCTGTTTGTATTTGTTTCCAAGTTTGAGCATCAGGCGGTACACTTCAACTTATCACCCTGACATTCCACTTGAAGCCATTTCTATCAAGTATGGAAATAAGTAGTGCATTGAATCTTTCTGTTTGAGTAGATTCTTTTAGAGCTTTTCATAGTTTAGCTTCTAAATAAGAATTAATAAAAAAAATACATTTAAAACATTATTCTAATTGAAAGAGAAACATACATTTATTTGGGGAAAAAAACTACAACAAAACTTGAAATTTATATACAAACCAGTAACATAGTAAATAAATGAATGTAAAGAAATTATCTTTTTTTCAGAAAGTTACCAAAAAAAAACCCCAGTCTATTTCTGATTTAGTTGTAACATAAAGGAATGTAAAGAAATCATCTTTTTTTCATAAAATTACAAAAAGCACTCAGTCTACATCTCATTTAGTTGTAATGCTTTCTCATTTCAATTTTTTTAAAATTTCATTCATTTTACATTATTATTTCTGGGTTATTGCACCAATAAAGTGGGCATGGTTGTCAAGTACTTGCAAATCTCAATGGATTTTTTTTGTTATTTGGAACTTATGAGAAATCTTACACTCCAACTGGCTCTAATGGCAAATTAAATGTTAAAATGGATGAGCATGCCACAGGGCATTAGTCAACTTTACAAAAACAAAATGAATTTTATATCAATTGCCTCATAGAAATTATTTTTTTTTTCCTGCTGCACAAAAAGTGTTGTGGAGTATTTGTGCCAGTCTTTTGAAAATGTAGAACTTAAAATCTCAGTAATTCCCTTCAATAATTATTATTGCATAACTTCTTCGTCTCCTTGATTTTCTTATAAATGTTTTCAAAGTCAATTTTTAAAAAAAAATCAACAAAGTTTAGTTTTAAAATGTTATTTACTCCTTAAAAGAAAGCTTACATTTTAATAAAAACTTATTTATAATTTTATCTCCTTAGTAAAAAGATGTCTAGATTCCCTTTATTTATAATTTTATCTCCTCAGTAAAAAAGATATCTAGATTCCCTTTACCTAAAATATAGGTAAAGACCACTGTCAGACACATCTTTGTCTGCACTAGATGTGACAAAATATGCAGGTTGCACTCATTCTTAATTTTCGCAGTAGCTAGTTGGCAAATGAGTTTCCAAAGAAAATTCTCAGGATTTTATGATGTACTAATAAATTTTATAAAGAATATTTTTCACCGCTATCACTACCAATTTGAGTTTATTATCCACACTTGTCTATTCCTCATAAAGTTGTATATCACTATTGGTATAAGTATTGTTAAGCTCTTCCATGCGATATCTTATGCAGATAAGTCAAAGGCAGGTAACACTCAAATAATGAAATCAAATAACACAGACGAAAGGCCAACAGTATAAGTTAGTCAACGGTGGTAGCGAATGTCAAATAAAAATTTTAATAATAATGAGGGGAACCATCGATTGTTGTCAATTTAAATTTCTACATCCATAAAACTGCCGTTCTCTAAAGCCAGCCAAAGTAGTCTGTTTACATTTAGTTTTTCTTCCTTAAATCCAAGTCTTGTTTTTACTAGTTACGTCATTGTCTCTTAGAAAATCAAAATGTTCCCGTTCTATGAAACAAATAACTAATTCATAATTGTGCCATAACAGTATCTAACAGAAGTTGTAGGCTTATGCTCAGATACATTTTGAACAGTGACTGGCACAAATATGTCTTTGATGCTTGTGCATTACTATTTTGAATGGTCTACTTTTCCTTTAAATGAATCAGTTTTAAAAAATTCTTACACTAGCTTGTTTACACACATGAGTAGTGTAACTTTGGGTGATAAGTTGAGGGTCTTTCTGTTAATCACTTTTAGAAAATTTTGATTTTTGTCTTTTTTAATATCATGTTTTTTTTTGTTGACCTTACAGTTCATCACTTTGCTATGATAACATTGTCTAGATACCCTATTCTATGTTACATTTTGATTTAACAACAATATTATTATTCCATCTATACTTACATTTCAGTTTTGTATCTTTGTTAAATTGGGCCTTTTAAGTAGGCCTTGCTCTCATTTTTGAAATACAAACATGTACAAACACTTAGTTTCTTTACTGGTTTGTATATAGTTTCTTTTTATTTAGAAAAATTGCAATTATTTAGCCATAAACTTTTTTTTAAAAAAGGTTTAATTCTATTCTCAGGAAGAAGACTATAGCATTCAGACGATTTAGTTCAGAACCAGTAAGTTTTAGGATAAATATATATCTTATTAGTATTTATGTTCTTGAATTTCTTTAGTACTGTACATAAAGGCTTTTGTTGTTCAGCTTCCAGCGTTACGACTAGACAGTCCAACTGACTTTTTAGACAAAGATGACCATGGCAATGATGAAAATGTTAGTCAAGAACAGTATGATTGTCTCAGTGAATACAGGAACCCAGTTTTTTCAGATGAAACTATGTCACAGGATAGTGGACTTGGATTTGATACTGATAAGGTAAACAGTTGGCTTAGTTTTGCCTGAAGTTTGCTCATAAACACATGAATATTTATTATGCCGATATTAAAACGTTTTCCAAAAAAAGTATCACTTTATTTATTGAGTGCTGTAAACAAACAAAGCTCTTAACAAAACATTACAGAACAGATATATGAATATGATATTAAACAAGATGGAAGAGTCACTGACATTTTTTTTCCATGTACCTTAGTCTTAGTGCTTCTAGAGCTGATAGTTATTAACATGGGAGAGTTTGAAAGTCACTGTCATTTTTGTTATGAATACCGTGTTCCCTAACTTATCCCATACTTAACATATTTGTTTTCAAAGCTGGCTAAACAGTGAGTCTACAAAATTAAATGTTAAAGAGAAATACTAACCACTGAAGGAATATTTACAGAATCCTTCTCAAACATTTTATTGGGTATGACATATGCAATACAAATATCAACTCTTCAATAGTTTCTCTTTGAGAACTCACTGTCAATTGGGCATTGAAATAGTTTTCTTGTGATAATAGTAGCTGACTTGGTGATGTGCATAGACAAGACTTCCGCAGCATATGGTATTCAAATAAATGCCCCCCCAAAAAAACTCAAACTATGACTAATAGCCAACAGGGCTTTAAAAGGGACAACAATATTGGAGGTGAGAAGCTAACAAGTGTCAATAGTTTTAAATATCTCGGAGCTATTGTCTCAGATGAAGGAACTAAATGTGGGCTACTGGCAAGAATTGCACATTTCACAGCAGCACTTGCAAAGCTCAAAACAATCTGGAAAGACAAAGGCATTGCCCTCGACAAAATCAGACTGATGGGCTCCATGGTCATGGCCACATTCTTATATGCTTGTGAGTCTTGGACGCTGACTGCAGGACTGAGGAGGATCCTAGCATTGGAATTGAGATGCTACAGAAATATCCTAGGTATCACATACAATGACCGCATCACAAACAAAGAGATTAAAGACAGGATTTGTACATTGATTGGACTCCTTGATGTCCTTCTAACTACTGTCAAAAAACGCAAACTATGGCCATATTACAAGGTCCTTAGGGCTGGCAAAGAACTTCCTTCAGGGAATAGTACTAGGAAAAAGAAAAAGAGGCAGAGAAAGCGATGGAAAGACAACATAAGGAAATGGATGGGCCTGCTATTGTGGGAGATTCTGTTCAAGACAAAAGACAGAGGAATGGAGAAGGACGGTCAACAGATCTTGTGTGATGCCCTAAAAGTTTAACAGACTAAGGATAGGTGAAAGTGAATAGTATTTGTGGGTCAATACAAGGTTATTCGCTTTCTCTAACAGATATATGTTACAAAATAAAGTAAACCATAGTTTATACTTATTAAACTTGTTTTTTTTTTGTTTGATTTTGACAGAGATGCTCTGTATCCAGTTTTGAAGATGTATCTTCCTGTCTGTCTTCACCTCCTAGGAAGTTAGGTTCAGCTTCAAGTTTTGATGATGGAGCATCTACATCCTCTTCTACATCTTCTCAGAATCAGTTGGATGCTCTGCCATCATTGGAGGATCTTTGGAATGTAAGAATATTTTTTTAAAATGTAGTTAACACTATAGTATTAAATTTCATTCCATTGAAACTAACTGAAACCCGTTTCACTCATTAGGACTCTCCTAGTTTTAAAGCCCCTAAAGGTAAGCCACCCAAACGTTCCAGAAGTCTGACAGAAGACAAACACTTCAGTGAGGACACCTGTTCACCCATCAAGTACTCTCCAGTTAAATCCCCATCACAGACTGAGCCATCATTTGCTAAGGCTTTATTTACAAAGGTTAGTTTAAGGTGTTGGAAAACAAGACCCATTCAATGTAATCAGTGACTAGTGCTAAAATGTACATTATTGTTGTCTTATGAGTCTAATGACTATATATATATATACATATTATTGCTTTAGGAAAAAGAGGGATCAAGTGAATCCATTGAAGAAGATACAAAGTTAAAGTCAGATGATGGTTTTCAAGAAATATTTGAGTTTGAAGATGTAAATAAAATACCATATCATAGTTTTGTATTCTTATAAGTAGATGTAGACTCCTTATATTTTTTAAATATTTTTTTTTACTTAATTTTGTTTTCATCTACCTGTATTGAAACAGGCTAATTTTTTTTTTTATATTAATAGTTGAAAAGTGAGGCCAATGATCAAGTACCATCTCTGATCAGTGCGACACTCTTATACAGACCATCCAAACTCAAGGAGCGACCTTCTGAGGATACCCAGATGGTTTGTACAAGTGTTAATTTATTCACAGATGCATTCCAAAGTGATACTCCTTCTGTGAGTTGATACTTGGGTTTGTTACTTCATTGGTACAAAATAACTTTTTTTTCTCTTGAATTAAAAACAAACTTAAATAGTATGTTCCACCTTGAACTCCAGCACTTACTAACTTTCCCCTATACCTGAGGGTCATGCCTCCATCCCCAGTTTTCATATTATATTTCTAGATGTAATAAAGTTCAAGAGTTTTCTTAGCAATTGAGCTCTCACTATTTCTATAAATGGAAGAAAAATATTTTTAATAAAATTGAGAGTTGAGAGTTTAAATCAACTAATAATATAAAAGTTACAGCACATTTTATTAGCTGTTTTTAGATATTGACGAGATTTTTTGTTCTTCATAGAGTAAAAAAATAAATACCTCTAGTGGGATAACAGGGGGGCATGGTGGATGAATGATAAAGCGCTTGGCTTCTGAACTGTGGGGTCTCAGGCTCAATCACAGTGAAGAAATGGATTTTGAATTTCGGGATGTTTAGGGTGCTTCTGAGTCCTCCCAACTCATATATATACATGGGGAAAAGTAAAGGTGGTTGGTCATTGTGCTGGCCACAGAAACGGATGACCTTTACACCTCTTACCCCATAGATCGCAAGGTCTTAAAGGGGTACTTTACTTTTAGTGGGATCATGGATAAAGGCATTTAAAAAAATTCCTGGAAAAGTTGGCTAACAGCTAAAGAATGAGACTTAAAGAAAAAGAATGGTTGTCATTTCATAAAAAAAAAATATAGGTCTACCTTTGTATGGCATATTAAAATGTTTAACTTTAAATTAAACATACAGGAATATAACAAAAAAAAAAGAAAATCTTTTGCTTCTATTACTTGTATTCTTTTATATCATGCTGACTGAACTATTGTAATGAGCACAGAGCTCAAAAGAGTGTTTGAGTAATAATACATATTTACCCTGTGGAGGAAACTTTGTTTGAAACTTTATATACCAGAATGTTTTTAAAAAAGCTTTTTTCGTGCTGACATTTTATTTTCTCTTCAACAGAGTTGTCCAATAATTAGCAGGCGAGGCTTGAATAGGTCGCAATCATTGGATATTAGACCTCGTCCTTCTTTTAAGCGTGTGGACCCCCCTAATGATGGAGCTACACCTGTTCAAAGTAAACGTTTTAGAGGTGAAACTGACACAACCTTTCGGACAGAAGACAAAGAAGAAAACAATCAATCTTTGGTAAGTTTAATCTAGTGTGTTAGTAAAAATATCAATTAAGATTAACAGTTTAAACCAGAAAAAAAAAAATGTCATATACATTAGTCCAAATTACATAATACACAACATACAAAATTTGTTACAGGTAAATTAATTTTAAAACTAGTGGCACCACACATTATATAATACATAATTTGAACATAATTCTTTATTTGAATTGTTTAGGTTCCAAGTGCCAGAAGACTACATAGATGTCACTCAGAGACGGAAGCTATGATAAAATCTGCAGTGTCTCGAATGTACTTGGAACCAAACCTCATTGGAGACTGCTCTAAAGTAAATTTTTTTGTATATTTTTAGCAGTCCTCTTTGGGTAAAGCGGTCTGTCTGTTGCTTAAATGTCAAAAAAATGAAAATATGATTTCACCATTGCATCATATCTCTAAGTGTAACTGCTAGTGAAATATATTGTTTTAGAAATCAGGTTCACTTACAGATCTAGGTATAGTTGAGTTTAAAAACAAGGGAAAAGGGCAGGTCTTGTTCTCCATTGTCATTTCTCAAACAAAAAAATCCCTTTTGTTGTGAAAATGAAATTTTAAAACAAGGTATGGAAAAAAAAAAGATTAAATAAGAATAAAATTGTGTCCTTCTGCTCACAAAAGTTGCTACTGCTACTTATAAGTAACCTTTGGTTTCTAATGTATTTTTTCCTTCCAAGTCTTTATTATGAAATAAAAACAATGCTGCTTAGACAAATGTTTACATGATAGAATTCCTTTCATTTTTTGTGTTCAAGTCTTATTCTTGATTTGAAATGTTCTTTACTTGCAGCCTTATTGCTTACCAACAGTCAAAGGCGGCAAACATGAAGATCTCAAGTCCATCACTCCTGAAACGGTAATATTTTAATGAATGATTTTAGAAACATAACAGTAGTTGTAGGTGATTGTCAGTTGTCTACAGTCTTTCTCTTTCAAAGTCAAATCATTGGCTTTATTTATAATATTCATAATCATTCATAATCTTCATTTTCTCAGCTATTTTCAAGGTTATTTGAATGTAAATAAATTTTTTATACAAACCAAGTCATACTGATTGTAATTAATTCTTAAATACAAATAATTTTCAGTTAATGAGGCTGTTAGCGAATGAGTTTGCTGAGGAAGTGGGAGAATTCCACATAATAGATTGTCGTTACCCCTATGAATATGAAGGAGGTCACATTCGTGTAAGTGGCTCTTTTTTTTTTTTTTTTAAACCAACTGCTCATTCTTAGTAACAATTATTAATATCTAGTACTTTAAACAAATCTTACTTCATTTATAGTTGAATTAGCTATGTCTATAGACGTGTTTAGCCTGTGAACAACTAATATATCTATATAAATACACTCTTTCTCAATACATTGGGTAAAAAACTGCTTCTGTAAGATATATTCAAAAGTTTTTAATTCTGTATTTTAACTTCAAAAACAATCTAATGTCTGCCAGCATTTATCTTATCTTACTTTTGTTGTCAAATCTCATCTAATCTAATCTAATCTATTGCACTTCTATCAAATAGATTTTTATCCTGTCTTCAATGACATATATGACCCTGATTATTATATTTGTTTATTAAATAAAAATATATGTAGAATTATTAGTGTTTAACAATTTTTAAAAAAATGGGGGGTAGGAGGGACATATTACAGATAGTCATACTTCATTGTATTGAAAGGGTTGATCAAGATGTCATTGTTAAAAAAAACTTTTTTTTATTCTACTTTCTCAAAAAACTACATCCTAGATTGTTTGATTTTATTTTTTGTAGAATGCTGTAAATATCTACACCAAAGATGCTGTGGTTGAAAAGTATCTCAAAACGCCTAAAACTGCTAAAGATTCACAAAAAAGAATGATTCTTATTTTCCACTGTGAGTTCTCTTCAGAGAGAGGCCCAAGGCTGTAAGTATTACATCTCTCAGTTTAAAAGAAAAGTATTCTTAAATCAAACAGTTGTGACACTTTTAACTAAACCAGTCACTTGATGAAAAAGTCAATACAAATAAAACAACTGATAATGTAGGAAAAAAACAACAAAACACTGCAAAAAACCTCATGGTCAAAATCTGAATTACAATTAGAAAAATGAAAAGTCTAAATTAAAAAATTGTATTCCCCATGTGACTGGATTTAGTAAACATTTTTTAACATACATTTTTTTTTTGTACTATGGTTGTATAAAATGAAAAAAAATTAAACTGAGTGAAATCTACTTGTATCATCTAGATTCAGGTTTCTAAGAAGTCAAGATCGTGAATCTAATAAAGAATGTTATCCATATCTTCATTACCCTGAAGTCTATTTACTGGAAGGTGGATACAAAAGTTTTTTTGAAAACTATTCTGTAAGTACAGGCTTAATTTTGGGGATGTAGTGGGGAAGTGCTTGGCTGAAATCTCAGTGTTACACAGTGCAGTGGATTGGGAAGGTACTGTGGTGTACAATGAAGTGGGAATGTACTGTTGTGTACAGTGTAGTGGGAATGTACTGTGGTGTAATGTGTAATTGGAATGTACTGTGGTGTAATGTGTAGTGGGAATGTATTGTGGTGTGAATACATGTTTGAATGGAAATGTCAGAAAAGAGGAGGTCAACATTCATTGTAAAACATAATTGTAAAGCTATTTAAGGAAATAAATTGTTTTTAAATTGCTGGTAGTTCATATTTTTAGGACTGATGCTTTTGAAGTAGTAAATGTGAATGCATAATGTATTTCAAATATCTACATTTCTCAACCTACCTTTCAGCACTTGTGTGAGCCCAGAGAATACAAAACAATGTTTGACAAGAACCACTCAGAAGACTTGAGAAAGTTTAGAGCCACTTGCAAGTCTTGGTCTGAAGATAAGCCTCAAAGAAATGGAGTCCGAAATTTAAAGTTTTAATGTTAGTATAGCACATTTAATAGAGCATTGTCTTTTTGAGATCTCATCATGGGCTGTTGTATTTCTATGTCAATAGTTGAAGTACAAAATTATCAGAGCTCTCCTATTTATGGAAAACTTATCTCTCAAAGCAAGATCATAATACTTATAAGGGTTGTATATATTAAACAGTAAGATCATATTAAGTGTTACATATCAAAAAGCACTTGCTTCATTCCTGTATTATTGAAATGATATCAGATTTTTAATTTAAAAAAATTAATTATGAGCACATTGGGACTATTAATTTTTCAGGAACTGTTTGATCTGGGTTGCACATAAATCTGCCTATTTTGAAGCCATATTATTTTATTTAGACATTTCATGGGACCAGTATTTGTTGCATTTGATATGATTCATGTGATTTATACCCTGTTCATATATACTAACTTCTTTATGAACACTGTTTATTTTACATAGCCCATGTGGAGAACGAGAGTGCTAGAGTCATGAGTGGTTATTTAAGTGTGTGTGTTGGTGTAAGTGGTTTGTCTTGTTTTGAAGAAGATATTTATTGTCAAGTTTGAAGTACACACATGTTCATTAAAAATGGGCAATGCTTGCTTGTGTAGCTGGTCCAACTTTTAGAATTGAGTGTAAAAAAAAAAAAAGGTATTTTAGTCAATGACAACTTTGAGCCAAGTGTGATAACTCAAGAATGAATGTTTGAGGTGTCGGTCTAAGTTTTAAAATATTTTTAGATTGTCTCATTTATTGAAGAGCTCAATATATTGGAAAGTTTTATTCTATATATTTGAAACAAATAAAATTTAAAACTGAAAATAATTGAATTCTTTTTAATTTTCTGTTTTAAATTCAGTTTTTAGTTGAAAATTATTTTTAAAATGTTGTTTTGTTTGTTATAATTCAATTACTGTATTTTTCAAGTTTCTATTTTTATGTGCTCAGATGTCTTAAAAAAAAAAAAAACAGTACCAGTTAGAATTGAAGTGTGTAAGTCCTTGCTTTGTGCCAATACATGTATTTACCTATAAGTATACCAGATTTGTGACAATTCTGTATGTGCTTCTATTACAATGCTCTACAAATGCCATTCTGTTCATTAAGGAACAGAATCCAATTCAAATGTATAGATGATTGACTGATATACATCTTTCCCATCAGAGCCACACAATTTATTGTGTTTAAATTAACTTTGTTTTATTTGTAAATTTTGTAAAAAAAAACATGTATATGCATGACTTCTATTCTCGTGGACTTCAGCTTAGAAAACATGTGTGTGAGTGTTGGTTTCTCATTCTGTCCTACAACTTAACCAGATCTAGTTTTGAAATCAAAGTATTGACTGTCACAAAGTGTCAGTGAGTGAAGAATCTGTTTTCAAGTTCTATCCTATATTATTTACAGCTTGTCAAGTCCTAGATATGGCAATGACTTTAAAGCCATGAATGTTTGTCAATCTTTCCAACATATAGATATGGCAATGACTTTAAAGCCATGAATGTTATTCAGTCTCTCCTACAGATCCATACATTGTTGTTTTGTCATTGTTTAACTATTCCACTTACTTGATGTAGTTCAGTTTAAAAAATGTAATCCTTAGTGTGTGGTTTAATTTATTCCTTTATGAAGGGGTCAATTTAAACTTCATTTTGTGCAGATTTGTATATTATTTTCGCTTTTTTTCTCTTTTAGTGTCAAGTAACAATTAGTAGTGAATAAATTCTGGATTTTAAAACATATTTGTTGCCAAAGTTTCTTTTAGTTAATCTTCATTCCAAGTTTACTTTTGAACACAGAAGTAACGTTCGGATTAAACAACACAAGAATACTTGACCTACCAATGATTCTAAACATGTGGCTCAGAAAACAATCAAATCCGTGCAATTCTTGATGGTTACCTTCCAAATCCTTTTTTGTTTTGCCTTCCTTGTTTACATCCTCATGGCTCTATCACATGCAGGTTGCAACTGAGTTTGCATAGCCATGTGAAACACTGCACTCATCCTTTAATCGAAGACTGCCAAACATAACAGGTTTGACTACAGCACATTCATCTATATGTTGTGCTGTTCAACGTTTTGGGACACGATCTCTCTCCCCATTCCAATCCTCTAGCTCTAGAAAAGACTTAGAAAATATACTGTAAATCTTCAAGATTTAGAAAACTAGGCATTAAAGTAGTGTAAAAAGTGTTTAAAGCGGAAGGATATATAATTTTGTACTTTTGATATTTACAATTTTAAATGTCTGCCTTAAAAAACGTATTAGGTCGAACGCGAATGAATTATGTTTTTTGGTAAATTTAACTGCTGCGATTCCGATGTTGAAAATGTCTTAGTTGTTATCGGCTTTAGTTAAGTAATAGCAGGTAAAATTTTCGTAATTTATCATCCACAGGAAGTTGTCAGTCAGTCAGTCATCGTGGCCAAGAATTATATATGGTAGATAAAGATTTTATCAATTTTCCTAGCTAAAATTTAGACATGGCCTAAAATGTGCCAGAAAATCAAAATGTTATCAAGATTAGGTCTACATTACATTTTAAACATTCCCGAGAGTTTGTATAGGAATGTCTGCTATTATAGCGAATAATGCAGAACTAGAGGTAGAATCATTTGGCAATGGCATTTCTTGTATCAATCAAAATAACCAAGGCATGAATATTCCATTCCAGCTGCAAACCAGATGCCATTCTTAGTTTCTTCATTATGGATCTTAGAATACCACTTGTTCTTGCTCAGTTTCTACAAATCTTATACATAAAACTAAAATGTTACATAACCTTGGTTAGGCCAATAAGAGGGTATGCATCCTCTGTTTGGGACCCCTCAACTCAAGAAAAGATATAAGAAACTAGAACAGTCAAATCACTAAATGTAGAAAGCCTCCAGGCTAGAAGACTTAAAGTAACGTAGCAACCCTAAATCTTCCAATACAGAACCTATTAAAATACTCAGAAAGACGTAAAGGCACATTTCTTGTTCCTTATGCTAAGACAAATGGCTGCCTGGTCGTGCGGTTTGCTCGCTGGACTGTCGTTCGGATTTATCGATGGTCGAGGGTTCAAATCCTGCCCGCTCCCACCCCCCGTCGTCCTGCGGGAGGTTTGGACTAGGAAGTAAACTATCTTCAACTCTGAAGGAACATCCGAAACATGTAAAACATTTATTCCTAGTGCTATTAGAGCATGGAATGGGTTGCCTGAGTCAGACAGGAAAACCAATGACTTGGCAGAATTTAAGTCATTGATTAACATGCATGACTAGATTAACCTAAGAAAACGCATAGAGCGTTATGATCTTTTTTTCTATATTTCGTCAATTCTGAAACTGCAAGAGACTTGTGTGTCTCCTGGACATACAATGGAAATACATTTCTATGTAGTAAAGAAAAGCCGCAGATCACTATTTGGTTTTCTTATCGTATACTGTTTCATTGCTATAATTAGCTACAAGTTATTTTGAAATAGTGTGATCAGTTTTGAAGAGGACCTTCCAGGCCTCCATGTTATAAAATGTCGGTAGGTTGATCTAGTTCTTGCATCTGTTAGGCATTCAGTCATGAGTAGGTCAGCCTTGCAGCTACCATCTTTTAAACTGGATGTCCAAGTACAATTGGATATTATAGACAGGATTTAAATTGAAAAAATATCCTCATTTATTTTCTTTTTCCCATCCTGGCATGATAAAATAATGCCATGCTGTATGCATGCCGTCTGTGACTTTATGATTCAATCGAAATGATGCTGCTTCATATATAAAGAGTGTAATGTCATTCCCAGTAACACCCACCACAACCTTTTGAATTTTCAACATTTTATTCAAATCTTGTTCTGTTATACCAATGTCAATCTAGTTCTGTTTATCAGTAAAGCCATAGTCTAGTTGTGTGTATCAGTAAAGCCATAGTCTAGTTGTGTGTATCAGTAAAACCATAGTCTAGTTGTGCGTATCAGTAAAGCCATAGTCTAGTTGTGTGTATCAGTAAAGCCATAGTCTAGTGTGTATCAGTAAAACCATAGTCTAGTTGTGCATATCAGTAAAGCCATAGTCTAGTTGTGCGTATCAGTAAAGCCATAGTCTAGTTGTGCGTATCAGTAAAGCCATAGTCTAGTTGTGCGTATCAGTAAAGCCATAGTCTAGTTGTGCGTATCAGTAAAGCCATTGTCTAGTTGTGCGTATCAGTAAAGCCATTGTCTAGTTGTGCGTATCAGTAAAGCCATAGTCTAGTTGTGTGTATCAGTAAAGCCATAGTCTAGTTGTGTGTATCAGTAAAGCCATAGTCTAGTTGTGGCAAAGCTATAGTCTATTTTTGTTATCAAGACACTCAATGAATGAATGGTGCAATACATTTAACATGTTATTTTTATCATGACATACACAATGTACACACAAAACTTTGAAATGAAATATTTCTATATGTTTATTTGCCATATAATTTGTAGATACCATTCAATGTGATTTTTTATTTGCATGAGGTGGTAACACAAGAAGAAAAAAAAACAAACAGCCAGTTAGAAGTAACATTGGAACATGGTCACTGTTAGAGCAAGTTTCCCCAATGGACAAATGACAATAGAGAAAGAATCTGCACAATACTTAGGTCAACAACAGTCCAAACCCTAACAATGGTTGTAGGTGCTGAAATAGAGTCCAGATATCCACAACTTAACATTGTACATACAAGATTGTATGAACTCTTTGATAATCAAAATAACTACTTTATAAAACGAAACTATAAAAATGTTTGATAACCTACAATCCTTCTGAATGTTTGGAACTGAAGCAAAGCCTTATGCTTGTTAGTACTTTAATTTGCTTTGAAAAAAAAAGCTAGCCAGAAAGTTGACATGTTGTTAGGATGTAATGCACACATCAATCTTATGTTCAAAAAGTGTTTCACTAACTGTGACCACAAAGATGGTCCTCACTGACTTGAAGCAACATGCTAAATTGGGTTTTATTTTATTGCTAGTTTCTTCAGTTCCAAACTTTGAGGACGATGGTCTGGTAGTAAAATCCTAAAGGTCCTACAATTTGCTTTGGTAGACAAACTTGACACTATGTAATATAACATTGGAAAACAAAATAATAATGAAACTGATGTGATGGTAACATGCCCACATTTTAAAGCAAAAATATTAAAAAAAAGTCTTACAATGATTTATGGTTTAAATCCTATTGACACCAAAAAAAAAATTCTTATGGAAAACTTTTTTGAATTATTTCTATTGATTTGAAATAAACTCAAATCTTGAAGTTGATCCTGTCCAACACAACTATCTGAACTTTCAGATGAACAGTTATAGTTGAAGTCAATGACAAAGAGACAAATTTCATGTAACATGAGGTAGACTGTGTAAATCAGGAACATTTCTCAGCAACTTTACTTTTTGCCCTCTTGAAGAAGAAAATTCAAACAATTTTTATTTTCCTTTGAAACATATTTCTTAATGCATATAAAATTCAGAATAGATCTCTTCTTATTGAGACTAGATTTCTGACAGTGACCCACCAAAACAATGTCAATGTTTGTTTCTTGCCCCAGGTACTAGTGTAGATGTGGAGTAGCATTATTTACAATTCAAATGAACCCGATTTACTGTGGGATTGGGAAATAGAAAACTTCAGCACTAGACACAACTAATCAGGCAACATCCTATAGTGTACAAAATATATTGTACATATGCTGTACAGCCTATACATATTCATGACATACTTACTGTACAATGTTACTAGAAGTCAACAATTTGTCAAGTAAAAAAAAAAATTAAAAAAAAAGAACATTTGAAATATATGTATGTTTTTTTTTTGTACACAATGTCAAGTAAAATACAGCAACACTGAGGATTCTGAATGCAACTGAACTGCAAACAAGTTTTTAAAAAGCCATTGACATAACAAGCAATAGAAAAATCAAATAAAATATTTGTGTTTCATTTATGTTTACATAATCCATCTATCATAGTTGACTAAATGCAATCAACATGCTGAAAAGTTCTTACACTGACTTCAATGCAAATCTATTCACTTCTCATTCTTACCAAGAATACAAATCAGAGCCATTAGTTTTATTAGTTACAGCTTATGGCACTCACAAATAAAATAAAAAGTTTGTTGATTGTAATAATGATTTGATATAAAGCTTTCTATGAGCAGTTGTCTACAACTAAAGGAATGTTCAAACCCTAGGAACAGTACGCATTCATTGATTTCAAATACATTTTTGTTGAAACTAGTGTTTTTCTAATGATAAAGAAACACAATTGAAAACAAAATATATGGGGATATGGTTAGTTTCATTGAAACATTATTCATGTATACTTCACACAACTTGTTTACACTTAGCCATTCCCACACCACACACATTTCCTGTAACACTGGTGTGTGAAGACATGAAACAGTCACAATATTAACATCACACACATTTAGTGATTCATGTGTAGCTCAAAATAGAAGTGAGATGACACACCAAACAGTGTTTGTGAATGTAACTCCAAACAGTGTTTGTGAATGTAACTCCAAACAGTGTTTGTGAATGTAACTCCAAACAGCACTCAGTGGCTCCACATATTATTTTAACAGATTTTGTAACTTTTTTTTTAAACACCACTCAGTTGAGGCTCCTCATAATATATTATCCAATTAACACAGTGATAAGCGAGCTTGTAATCTAAACTGGAATATCACAATTAAAATTATATGGCTTATAGTACTATAACATGAACATGTTACACTCAGAACATGTCAAAATCTTTCAATCAAATCTACAAATGTATATGTGGATTGATCCAACTATTTCCTTCATTGTATCAAATAGTTGCTAGACCCATGCACTCTGTTAGAAACACACATCAGAAACAAAGGTTTTGTTACATATGTTTTAGAGTATAACCTAACCATCATCATTTAAGGATGGTATTGGTTTAAAAAGTGGTTTGATTCTTGGTGTTTCTCCTACAATCATCAATGTTTAATTATTAAAGAGTTCCACCACTTGGACAATTGTTAAACTGTCATTTGAAACGAACGTGGAATCAAGAGCTATATTCAAAGAGAAGTTGAGCAAAGATGGGTTCCACACACACACAAACATCTGGGCACAAGGCGACATACAGCAACCAGACAGGCAATATACGCACACCATAAGTCAGCCCAACAGATAATTGTTCAAAGACTTTTCTTGAGGGCTTTTAAATTTATATTGCTTCAATTACTATTTGCTAGACTGAACAAAAGAATTAAACAGGAAATTATGTAAAGTAAATTAAACTGAAAGATAGAAACAGAGATGGAATCAAAGTATTCAGTCTAAACCAGTGATGCCCAAAATCCGGCCCGCTGGCTAGATCCGGCCCGCCAAAACGTCGGCGTATAAAATTAAGTGGTTGAAACAATGTATTTTTAAGTACGTTAATGTTCTAAATTTTTATCTAATGGGTTTGTACCATGACCTTAAACATTTGTGCGTTTATGAGATGGGACTGTAGAATCTACAAGGAAAAGTGAGAGGTCCTACTGTCCTTTACTTGTTTGCGAAAAATTATACAAAGGCAACAAGTAATTGTTCCTTAAAAGTGTGGCTGAACAGCATTTTAACGCACTCATGATTTGAGCAGCGAATAAAATAACTACGGGAACTAGCTACGCATGTTTCTACTTTCTAATAGTTTCAGGTTAATTCTAATAGTTTCAGGTTAATTACATTTCATTTCTGTATCTTGCTGTATCTTTTTGTTGATGTGGCCCATGACACGAATGTTGGAAGTTAAAATGGCCCACAGGATGAGTAATGTTGGGCATCACTGGTCTAAACAATAAGAGGAATAATCTTGAACCAAATTTGAAGGCTATCAATGAAGACCAAATTCAGTGAAGCCTAGTATGCACAGTCATTAACATTTTGTCTCAATGTTGATCCTTTCAAAAGGTACAGTCAATTATGAAAACTTGAAAGATGATTGTGCTCGTGATGCAAGTGAGCAAAGCATGAGACATTACTAGTACCAACAAAGAAGAATTGAAATCAATATGATACAGAAATATTTTAGTCAAATTTTTAGTCTGTAAAATTGCTTTTTAAAAAACATTTAACCAAGACACATTTGTGCCAAATAAACTTATTTCCATATTCCAAATTATTATGAAGGTATCTCCTCCTTTGAATAAGATTTCTTTCTATAATTATTACATGAATGTAAGAAACAACTATACATGCTTCTAATCCAGTCCAAAAGTTGCAATGGACTAACACTTTGGCCAGGATGCAAATGGAAGTTCATTACAATCTTATGAATGTTTTGTTCATGCACTAACCTGATAGCTAACACATGACAACCAAATCTTCAAGAGATAAAGAAACCAGCATAAATGCTGTACATTATGTTAGTTTGTTCTTAAAAGCCAAAATTGAAATGAAACAGTTTTCCTGAATCTCTCCTGGTCAAAATGTTAATGCATAAAACATTTAACATCAAAATATTTGGGACTCAATTGGAATTTGTTTATTTTTTCCTAATTATCTCTAAAAAAAATAATTTTATAAATGACACAAGCGCTTCATAATTAAGGTCTGTCTAATTATTTGGTCCTGAAAACAAAATTCTAAGTTTATTCAAAAGACAGCATAAACAGAACTTGATGGCGCCATCTTTGAAGAGTTTCCAGCACAGAGGTACGCACAGAATCAAGTCTTCACTGATAATGGTAGAGATAGATCATTGTAAAATTTCTGATTAGGCTAAAAAAAATCCATGAACAAAAACTTTGTACAAAGTGAGAGATGTGGTTCTCTCAAATGTTCAGTCTAGTGGCAGACATTGTATCCCAGGCAACTGTTCCAATTGACATCACAGTGTGTGATTTATTCAGCACCCTGAGTGTGAATCATTGAACTCAATTTTGTGAGTGATTCAATATCATCATCTTCATATCTCAAAGCCTGAAAATTATAAAGTCCACTTTCTGTAGATATAAAATACACTTTTCCAGGCAGTGAACACCCACTAGATAAACTGTACATAAAAGTTTCAATATCTCTATACAACAGATATACTCCATTAATGTCATGGTCATAATTCTAAAGTTTGTGAGTTACAGTTAAGTAACAGTGTAATAGCTTGAAAGAGTCTTTTGCTTAAGTTTCAGCATTAGGTTTGTCCAATTTCATTGTTCCAGAACAAAAAACACATCTTGAAATATGGTGTCCCTGATGAAGTTTTGAAAGTTTTGTTTACAAAAAAACAAACAAACTGGAATATGAATTCTGCCATGATGTTGTATAAAACATGGCTGATGAGTTGACAGCTTATTCTCCACAACCACTTGTTTCTGTGGCATCTTGGCGACATATTGGGCAAGTTCGGTTTGTCTGCAAATTTAGAGACAAAAAAAGGGATTAACTGAGTATTAAGTATTAACATTAAAACAAAAAAGAAATTCTATGTAAAAACTTTGGACTAAGGCATAGGAAAGATTTACAGCAGACTTTATCATTTGTTAGTACAAGGATAGAATGGAAGTCTAAAGACTTACTTTCAGCCACTTGTCAACACATTTGGCATGGAACTCATGAGAACAAGGCAGCACACGTAATAGCTGCTTGCTCTCAAAGTCACACATGCAGACAACACATGATGTTTGATCAGACTCAGAGCGAGCAGTCTCACTGCTGAACCTGTACACAGGCAGCTGCTCAATGTCACTTTTGGTCAAACCTTTTTGTTTGGCTTCACCCAATCTTTCGGCCAGAGACAAAAGTGCCTGAAACAGATTGAAAGTTGTTTGAACACATTTATGGAAATGTTATCTGGCCTACAAAAGTAGTTAGCAGTTTAGGGCTAGAAAATGTATTGATGATTTTTTTTCCTTTATGGTCTACAATTTATCATTGCAGTAATTGTAAAAAGCTGGCACTTTCCAACCTAAATGAAGCACAAATCTACCTCATAGTTTTCAACTTCTTCTGGATTATCCAGGTCTCTGCCATAGGGAGGTATTGGTGGACTTCCCAACATAGCTCTGTAAGAACATTGTTACATAAGGTCCAAATTGAAGTTTTCTCACAAATTCTATACTAAAATAATTCATTTGTTTATAAATGATAAATAGGTCTCAACTCACAGAAATTGTAGTAAGAATCCAGGACTATAATGTTGTTGTTGAATTCTTGCTCTGCTTCTTGTGCTGGACCTCCTGGAGTAGTATCGAGAGAGAGAACCCTGAGGGACACAAAATGAAACGTAAGACATCATATTAAAAAAAAAATTTAATCATAAAAATAATAATCAGCAAAATAAAACAAAAACAAAAACCAACAGAAAAAGGACTGCTAGTGAACTGATCTTAGTACTTACTACATAGAAGTCTGGTGGGGTGGGGTGGACTGTTGGTTCCTGAAGAACAACAGGCTGTGATGAGCTGATGGGGTGGGGGATGTTGTGGCCATGGCTACTGTGGGAGGGATGAGAAGAAGAAAGAGCTGCAGCTGCCGGATGGTGGTGATGATGGTGGTGGTGATGATGAAAACTTGGATGAAGTGGATAGACACTGGCTCCCCTTGTCTCGGTCAATACATTATGTACTTCCTCCTCCTGAATGACAAAGCAAAAAAAAACAAAACAATTTCAATCCCTCAACTTTAATCAATTGAATATTGTGCATTTTCTTAACTAGGATAAATCCTAAATAGCATCAACTATTAATAAACACAAACTGACCTGTGTGCTTTGTACATGACGTTGTTGAGATTGCTGTTGATGGTGCTGCTGTTGATGGTGGTATGGCCTGTGCTGGTAGTGCAATCCAGGGATGTGAGCCGGCAGGGGGATGTGAGCTTGGGGTGGGGGCTGGGCATGATTGGACGGTGGTAAGTACTGAGGGAGAGAATGGGGGAGGGTGCAGTGAGGAAGGGTACAGGATTGAAGTCTGACAGGCAAGTTGGCTAAGGACCAGGAAGGCATAGCCGCCGATCCTCCCATGTGAAGAGGAGGCATGGGGGCACACATGCTCAGGGGATGAGGTGTGGCTGTTGCACATAAAGGTACATAAGGACCCATTGGCATTGCACCAGCCATTGACACCTACAAAAAAAATAAAATAAAAGTAAAAACAATTACTATTAGAAAAATAAAAATCACAGTATCTTTAACTGATCCTTTACCAAGCAAACATTCAATATAACAGTTCTTTACCTGCTCAAGGTGTTCTAGAACAGATGGAGGGTGCTGGGCAGTTAACATGGCTGGATGAATCTGTCGAGCCAGGAATGCAGAACTGGCAGCCACATGTAAATGTGGTGGATTGGGGGGCTGGAAAGCTCGGCGCTCTTCAGGTGTGGCCGTGGTGGAAGTTGAAGAATCCCTGTCACGTGTGCGACGGCGGGTGCTATTGCTTTAAAAAAAAAAAAATACATGTAGCTGAGGCCTATTTTTTTTCATTTTAACTAAAATATAATTTGGTCAATTTAGTTCCATAGAAAATTTCTAAACTTATTAGAGTAGCAGAAGACACTTAACATTATGGTATTAACTTTACTCAGAAGGATCTGGAGGAATAAGAAGAGGAGTGGAGAGTAAATTACCTTTTAAGAATGTGACAAAAAATCTATTATAAAATTCTAAATAATTATATTTGTCAACATTAACAAACCAAGACTACAGAGGCAGCTCCCAGACAGATCTGCAATGCAGGTAGACTGAAGCTATGAACTACTAGCTACCAACAACCACAATCCCACCCCATCCATACAAAATGTTCATTTAGAGCCTGACTGATGCGATCACTCACCACCCATGTCAAAACCAATGTCGCAGGTCTGAATATGGCCAGAAGGATTATTGGTTGATTTCTACAATGGCAACACTGGTGAGTGTGTACCACTTTAAAATAACACAAACCACAGCCAATTCAATTTTTTTTATGTTAAATGGCAAAATCTGGTGAATGTATTATTACCCTGCCCTCATAGAATTATTTATGCAAGAGAAAAAAAAAAGAGAGAACAGGGGCAATTATTGTAACCTCCAGTTGGCTTCCAATGTACTGAATGCATTGCAGATAATAAAGAAAGAATAGGCAAAATAGTCAGATAAAAGCAGTAGACAATATAAAACCCCCCAAAAAAATCTTACTCTAGAATGCAACCTAACACAACTACACCAAGCTGCATTAAACTTTCAACAAACATTCTTATCAGAAAAAGACATTAACCAACCAGCTGATGACCTCATTAAAAACTATCTTGAAAACATTATAGAAAATCATATACTAACTAAATATTTATCAAAGAACGTAAATAAATGCTGGTTTAATATGGAACAAAAGTCAGATTATTTGCAGACAATTGCATAATATATAGAACAATAAAAACAACACAAGATACAGAAATTTTACAAAGAGAATTAGATGAATTACAGAAATAGGAATCAAATTGGAGCATGTCTTTCCATCTAGAAAAATATCAGTTATTAAGAGTAACAAAAAAACTAAAACAAATAAATTCCACTTATCTTATTTATGGTAAACCAGTAACACAGACTAAAAACACAAAATACCTAGGTGTTATAATAAATGAAAAACTGTCATGGAATCCCCATATTAATGAAACTATAAAAAATCAAACAAAGCATTTGGGTTTATTAATAGCAATTTCTATAAATCAAATAAGAACATAAAACTAAAATGTTATTTAACCATGGTTAGGCCAATAATAGAACATGCATCCTCTGTTTGGGACCCCTCAACTCAAGAAAACATTAAGAAACTGGAACAGACACAAAAAAGAGCAGTGAGATTCATAACAAACGAATATTCACATTTGACTAGAGTAACACTTTAAGTACAATCACTAAATTAGAAAGCCTTCAGGAGAGAAAACTCAAAAGTAAAGTAATTATACATAAAACACTGAACCATAATCTTCAAATACAAAATCTAATAAAATACTCAGAAAGACACAAAGATAAATGCACAATCCTCATTCCATATGCTTGGACAAATGTGTACAAATGCTCCTTCTTCCCTAGTGCTATTAGAGCATGGAATGGGTTGCCTGAGCTAGCCAGGAAAACCAGTGACTTTGCAGAAGTCATTGGTTAACATGCATCACTAGATGCATGACGCTTAGGACGCAATTATCATCTTTTCTGCATTTATATAAGATAAGGGTGCGCTGGTAGGATTCTAAAGGTTAGTGGCTCAATACAATACATGAGCAGCTAAGCAATGGCTCAAAGACACTGAAGTTGATTTGACCTTTTTGGACAGGTTGTTTGGCAAAACAGCCTTTTACAGGATTATATTGATATGTAGTTTGCTACACAGTATAACACTAATAAATAACACCAACAGCTGTGTGGTCACAAAGAAGTCCCTCTTGGGATTTGTCTTAGCTTGTCAGCTAGGAATTGGCTATAGGCCTTACCCCCTAAATGGAAGCAAATAAATAGTCATCTAGTTTGCCCTTAGGACAGTGTTTGTCAGAGAGTCTATCTCTCATTCCTGGCCTATGGAAAAAATCCTTTCCTATGGTAAAAGCTCTCAAAGGCTTTGGAACAACTTTTAATTTGTAGGCAGTAGCATTAATAAATAACATAAACCACTCCCTAAACAATGTAGTTTAGATAAAATGTGTAAAAATTTGCATTCTTATTATTTTTTGTTTACCAAAAAAAATAAATGTTTTCTGTTAATTGTTAGTAGGGCTTGTTAGTTGCTCTATATTAGAAGGCATGGTGGTTGAGTGGTAAAGCACTTGGCTTCTGAACCAAGGGTCTTGAGTTTGATCAAGGCTTGGATTTAAAATTTTCAGAATTTTTAGGATACCCATGAGTCCATCCATCACTGATGCGTAGTGTGCTCACACATGACATCCTCTTTAACCATGGGCCATAGAAATAGATGCATCTGCCCAACATATTGCAAGGTCTGAAAGGAGTATTACTTTTTTACTTATATGTATATATAGCTGATGGTATAAATGTTTTTTCTGCCCGGAACACCTTAACCTCACCAATAAAATGGCCTGCAGTACAACCCTCCTCCTCCTCCTTCACCACCAGCACAATTTTCTAGCCTTCAAGTTCTATATCCTTTTTTTTTCTCTTTCATACTACAAACGAAGGTCCTACAACCCCCTGTTATAAAGAAGTAGTCTAATATATGTTACAGTAAATTGGAACGGCCCACTTTAAAACTGCCTCCACTATCTCTTCTGGCCTGTGAATTCTATTCTATATCATTTCCCCCTCTCTTATCATTGATATATATATATATATATATATATATATATATATATATATATATATATATATATATATATATATATATATATATATATATATATATATATATGGTGGGAGAGGTGGCAGGTGTAAAAGATTTAAATATTACTCAATAGAGTGTTGATGTAGAATAAACAGGACAGGACAGAGATACATTTAATCCCTATGCTAAGCAAAACAAAAAACTGATACACTGTAGATGCATGTTTTGTGGACATTTCTAATTGGATGAAGGCATTTTTTTTCTACAATTGGAGCCATCCCAGCATGGTCAACACATATTTCAAATTAAATTAATTTGAAGCAATTATTGACATTTTACAGACACTAGAGTGCAATCGAGTTTAAGAAAAATCAAAGACTTTTGTTTCTTATAACAAGCTTTAAGTTCTCTTCAAGGGCCTGCAATCTATAAAGTTCAGTTAGTTGTTTCTAAGCAAATAGTCAATGAGCTTTAAGAGCAACACAACCACCCAAAGCATTCACTTTCCCCCGGCTAGGTCAGATACCCATTTATGACCGGGTGAACTCAAGGGACTTCAGCCCAGGCATTAAATCAATTGAAATACTAGTGCTTCCATCAGCGCTTAAACCCTAAACGTTTAGATCAGCAGAATAATGCTTAACAGTTCCACCACTAAGTTAAATTAGTAATATTGAGATTTTTTAAAATTAGAATTTAGAAAATATTGCCTAGCTACCAAATATTGACAACAATATAAAATTTAAAAAATCTAAACAAAAATATGGAAAAAAATTATTTTTTTAAAATAAGAGACAATACCTCCTTCATACAACTTATAGAGTGATTATTTTATGTTAATCGCTAATGAATGTTGAATTAAAAAAAAAAAAAAAGAAGGAACATTTTTTACCCTGCTAAGTTCTGTTGAATATAAATTGTAACTCTTATTTTTCAATGCATAACAAGTAATCAAATATATGTATCTAAACATCATATGATTGGTTTGGAGTCTGTTAAATGATAGTTTTCCAAACAGAGACAATCACTAAGGTAATAGGACTCAGAGCAGGGAACCGACTTTTTAGTCTGATCTGGTACATGTGTTCATGTGTGACATGTTTAGCAAGACACATTTTTTTATGCAACTTATTTGACTAAAACAAGATGAATACCAAGCAAGGAGATGGGAAATTGGCAGCTTACAAACTAAAATTAATAGGGTCGTCTCGCCTGGTGCAGTAGCCAAGTTCACAGAATTACAAGTTTTATCATCACATTAATAATTATGTTTTGGCTGCCGCAAGGGGGGGGGGTGGTGGTGGTGTTTGAAATAAAGTGTAGATAAAAATGATAGCCTTTTCACTCCTTTGATCATACGCTTAGGACTCTGTAGTTGAACATGAGAAGTGACCAGTAATACTAACACACAAACTGACCTCTAGCTAGACTATCCAAAACTTATGGAGCAAGATAGTCTGCTGATATAATAACATAAGAAAACTTTGCATTCAACAAGCTTTTCACCAATCAATAATTATTTTAAAGTGCAGTAATTAAAACAAAACACATTCATGCAGTAAGCAATAGCTTTTTTTTTTTTTTTACTTATGAGTTGTACAAAATTTTAGGTCAAGCAATGTAGACTTGATAGGCTTTTAGTATTGTAGTGTGTTGAGCTGTTCAAACAAATTTCTTGTTAGTTTCCCCAGCATTAAGAAGCTTTAGGCCATTGCAAATGGAATAAAAAAACTTGTTATCTTACACTGATTTCAAACTAGGGCACAGGTAGTTACCAAGTGTTCTAGAGGGGGGAAATATTTGTCAGAGATTAAAGAAATGTTTCTATTTGGTAATTTTTTTTCCCCCAGGTAGTGTTGACTTTCTGACAAGTGGTCAGACATGAGTCTATAACAGCTTAAACAGAAATACAATCACATCGTTACAAGACTCAAGCTAGTTGTTTACAGAAACTCAATACTGAAATTAACAAGGCTTATTAGTTAGCACTAACACAATAAATTTCAAAACCCATCACAATATAAAAGAAGACTACTTTTCAAATGTTCCTTCAGAAATGAAGATGATTATGTCCTTTGTAGAGAATTCAAAATCAGGAAATTTATAACATAACAGACTGAAGCCCCCACATGAAAGGACAGACAGCAATTTATATTATTTTATAGGTCCTGGTTCCTGATTTTATTTTCTTCTAATTATAGTGACTCATGGTGTTTAAGGTAAAAGTCATTAAAAAACCGACTTAAGTCATTAAGTTAGTTCTTCACGGATACATTTTCGTTGTATTTATTTATACACAGTAACTTACATAAGTGATTTGAAATGTGCAATTATTTGGTGCCTACTTTTTTACTTTGCTTTTAAGTTATGTATAAATAAAGAAAAACAGAATTAGATCTAAGTATTAGACTGGCGTCATTCTACTTCATAATTCATATGTATTCAACTAGACTCTAGCAGCTAGCTTAGTACTTAATACATAGGAATCTCCAAAAAGTTGCATCCATGCTGGATCTAGATTCGATGTACTAAAGTATTGTTACTAACCGTAACTAATGTCAAAACACGTCAGCAATATACACGAGTAATAGATGATAGATTTAGTTACGATATGATGAATCATAATGAAATTAATGAATATCTGAAACATTTATGGTTGAGATATTAATGACATCTAGATCCAATATATAGTTATAGTATTATATAGCCACTAACACACAGACAGCTAAACTTGTATAGAATATATTATAGAATCTTGGAGAATTAAGTTTTTATTTAGATTATTTTAGATGGTTACAATTAGAATTAGACTACATGAGTCATGATATAGGCCTACTAAAACGTACAAACAGAATGTACCGTATAATCAACTTACAAAAGATTTAATTATATTCCAATTGTCCAACATTGAAAGAAAAGAATAATGTGACCACACATGTGTAACAGCTAAAGCCTAGAACTAGATTCTATATATCATAATAAACATTCAACTTATCCTAAACAGACACAGTGTTGCTCCAAACTATGAACCACTCCTATCCAACCGTCCCCCCTATTGCCCTAGTTAGATAGCACAGAGATGTGTGTATGTGTGTGACTGTGTGCTGGCCGTGTTCGTTGCTGACACACAAAAAAAAAAAGGGAGGGGGAGTGGGCGCGAGGTTTACAGTGAAAAACCTGGTGTGTGTGTGTTCCATCGATACTGTGATCGATGAATGCATTGATGTATGGGGAGGGGCTGAATGCCAGCGTGAGGGCCATTAGAATAAATGAGAGCACAGATGGATAGTGTTACTGCAGAGTTTACCGTGTTATATCAATATACAGGCCTACATCTAGTTTATGTGCAGGCTGCGCTAGTCGAAACACACTTAATACAAGGGTTAGGCTTAGAATGATAAAACCAGCGCAGTAAGTAGCACTACAGAGCGAAATGCTAGAACCAAGTCTGACGCAGACACAAACCCTTTACTACAAGCGATGCTATGAAGTGAAGCTTGTCATCTGAAACAGTGGTCCTCAAAGGGTAAACACTAGATGGCCTTCAAAGGGGTAAACACTAGATACAGACAGTGCGCGCACACACAAACCACCGCGTGTGTTAGTATTATAACGACCAGCCCTACCCACGCAGCCACAACATTGACAATGCACAGAGTGAGTGAAACCTAAGACTCTGGGTCTATTTGTAGCTACACTAACGTGAGTACTATCCTGTACCTCGTGCCTCAGGTCTGGACTAAGACACAGCTGTGATCAAATTGATTCAGTCCCAAGGAAACTTGTTCAATACTCATCTAGAACTGTTGCATGTTGGATCTATTAACCACCCCTCTCCCTTTAGAAAAACCAAAGTATGGAGTGTAAAAACAACACACACAAAAAAAACAAAACATTCAGCTTACACAAAAATGTTGAGCGTGTTGACTTGACTGCCATAGTTTTCTCAATCGCTTTGTTAGCTTAAGTCTCTTCGATGCACATATAAATGGTCACTCAAAAGGATGATAAAACACCGCACAAACTATAATTGTAATTAGGTAAATATTAACGATATTATTTTCAATTTCAATCTGAATTTATTTAGTCCAGCCTTTTTTTTTTCTAAGTTTCACGTGTATGTGTGCGTGTCATTCGATCTATTCACTTCACAGGCCGTCCAAGCCTACAAGTGACAAGACTAGACTAGCAGACTACAAGTGACAGACTAGACTAGCAGACTACAAGTGACAAGACTAGACTAGCAGACTACAAGTGACAGACTAGACTAGCAGACTACAAGTGACAAGACTAGACTAGCAGACTACAAGTGACAAGACTAGACTAGCAGACTACAAGTGACAAGACTAGACTAGCAGACTACAAGTGACAGACTAGACTAGCAGACTACAAGTGACAAGACTAGACTAGCAGACTACAAGTGACAGACTAGACTAGCAGACTACAAGTGACAAGACTAGACTAGCAGACTACAAGTGACAGACTAGACTAGCAGACTACAAGTGACAGACTAGACTAGCAGACTACAAGTGACAGACTAGACTAGCAGACTACAAGTGACAGACTAGACTAGCAGACTACAAGTGACAGACTAGACTAGCAGACTACAAGTGACAGACTAGACTAGCAGACTACAAGTGACAGACTAGACTAGCAGACTACAAGTGACAGACTAGACTAGCAGACTACAAGTGACAGACTAGACTAGCAGACTACAAGTGACAGACTAGCAGACTACAAGTGACAGACTAGCAGACTACAAGTGACAGACTAGCAGACTACAAGTGACAGACTAGACTAGCAGACTACAAGTGACAGACTAGACTAGCAGACTACAAGTGACAGACTAGACTAGCAGACTACAAGTGACAGACTAGACTAGCAGACTACAAGTGACAGACTAGACTAGCAGACTACAAGTGACAGACTAGCAGACTACAAGTGACAGACTAGACTAGCAGACTACAAGTGACAGACTAGACTAGCAGACTACAAGTGACAGACTAGACTAGCAGACTACAAGTGACAGACTAGACTAGCAGACTACAAGTGACAGACTAGACTAGCAGACTACAAGTGACAGACTAGACTAGCAGACTACAAGTGACAGACTAGACTAGCAGACTACAAGTGACAGACTAGACTAGCAGACTACAAGTGACAGACTAGACTAGCAGACTACAAGTGACAGACTAGACTAGCAGACTACAAGTGACAGACTAGACTAGCAGACTACAAGTGACAGACTAGACTAGCAGACTACAAGTGACAGACTAGACTAGCAGACTACAAGTGACAGACTAGACTAGCAGACTACAAGTGACAGACTAGACTAGCAGACTACAAGTGACAGACTAGACTAGCAGACTACAAGTGACAGACTAGCAGACTACAAGTGACAGACTAGACTAGCAGACTACAAGTGACAGACTAGACTAGCAGACTACAAGTGACAGACTAGACTAGCAGACTACAAGTGACAGACTAGACTAGCAGACTACAAGTGACAGACTAGACTAGCAGACTACAAGTGACAGACTAGACTAGCAGACTACAAGTGACAGACTAGCAGACTACAAGTGACAGACTAGACTAGCAGACTACAAGTGACAGACTAGACTAGCAGACTACAAGTGACAGACTAGACTAGCAGACTACAAGTGACAGACTAGACTAGCAGACTACAAGTGACAGACTAGACTAGCAGACTACAAGTGACAGACTAGACTAGCAGACTACAAGTGACAGACTAGACTAGCAGACTACAAGTGACAGACTAGACTAGCAGACTACAAGTGACAGACTAGACTAGCAGACTACAAGTGACAGACTAGACTAGCAGACTACAAGTGACAGACTAGACTAGCAGACTACAAGGTCTCTTTGAAAAAAAAAAAAAAGATCCGACAATCACTAAAACAAAATATAATTTCAGAAAAACTGCCAATGTTCTACTTCTTGTGAATATTTCATTTGAGTTGAACCCGTCTATAATTGCAGTTCTACTGCGTAGTACTCGGTAGAATATTTTGTTGCCATTGTGTTCTTACAGATTTGCTGAAATACTGTTAGTTCACGAATGAACCTTGTTAGGAAAACAAGTCTTGCTTTAATTCTGATGCGTTTATCTGCAGCTCCAGCCAGATCTAGGTTATCTCCAGCCTCAACTTGGTCAGGTCCATACAAACTAGCATGTCTTGTACTTATAAAAAAAAGTGAAACAACTATAATAGATTTCTAAGCAAAATGAGTGCTTTTTTTTACCCCCATAATTTTGTTGAACTCTACTTTGCTACATTTTTAATTCGATTAACATGAATTAGATCTACATTTAAACAAGATTACAAAGATAGTTTGTGTGGAAACACAAACTCAGAATTGACCCCGCCTCAAAGGGCAGGTAAAATAAGAGCAGGCTTCAATATTTTCAGCATGAATACCAGAATATTTTCAATATATTTTATAGTTTTTGCCATCTAAACGACGGACGGAAGAACAAACAGACCGAGTACACAAAACTAATAGCGGTTATTCACCTCTCGGGGAGCCCCTAAAAATGTGATAGATTCTACGTATTTTTCACAGGTTCTATAACTTAATGTAAGAAGATTGCATCTGTGCAAAAATATCTAAATATCTACTCGGAATAAGTGCTCGTCTTGCGTCTAGATCTGTTCCCAAACACTTTAGAAACGTCTCAGTTGGACTATAAAGTTGAACTGGGGGGGGGGGGGGGGGGGGGGGAGAGGAAGGAGACACGGCGTCTGGTTTGTTCATCAGTAAGACTTATCTCTACTGCAGTCCCCTCCCCCCCCCCCCCCCCCCCCCAGTCACTGTAGAAACTTTTTTTTTAACAAGTCTCTAAATTTTAAAGTAATTTTGAATACAACCTACTGCCTCCCTTTTTATACGCTATCTAGTACACCCTAGATGGGCCGGCACAGTCGAGTTACCTAAGGTGATCTGTTGTCCTATAAAATATTTTATGTTTAAAGCTTTCAAAATGTTTCCAGAAGCACAATAACGATGACGTAGTCAACACATTGACGCTCCCCAGCCCACATGCTTTTTTTTCCACCCACTAGACTGGAAGCCTACATTGGACGTTTTCAAAACCAGTAGATCTGGACTCTAAATAGACTGACAACCTGGAGAGGAGAATGTGGCCAAGAAGATAACATTTCAAAAGAACACGACTCCCAAATCAAGGTTTCGTAACGTTGTTTACTAACACAAGCCTACTAGAGCTAGGACAAGTCTAGACATAGGCCTCCTAACACATTCTCCCCGCCCCTTTCTTCCAAGTGTAAAGTTTAGGTCAAAATGAAGGGGTTATCGCGGGGCAGACATTTGAAAGTTCCGCCAAGGTTTCTCTGACCCATACTAAAGGTCAAACGATCAACAGTGTTGAGAGTACTGGCCCTTAGCCAGCACACACACAGTAGCCAACACACGTGCTGGCACCAATGCTGACACCATCACACAGGCTAGAGACACACCGATAATGCAACTCGCTATGTCTATATCGAACTTTGATCGTGGCTGAAAAATAAATCTCTAACTAATCATTAAGATCTGAATATGCATGGAAATGGAGATCTCTATTTGAGTCTTGTGGCCTAAGCTATGGGCTTTCGAAAAATTGGTTGTGCAAATCATAGTGCCCAACTAAACCAATGGCCTCAGAGACTTGATTTCATGATTCCATAGCTAAAAGATAAAGGCATTGTGGGATAACTGGCAGTGAAACACCGATATTTCCTATAGACAACTTCACTGTTATTCAAAGAAGTTATGTCAAAGATAAAAATAAATTGTCCCGTTTATTTTCGTTAAATGAACTAAACTGGGACAATTTTAGCTAGTTGAAATAATTACATTTTTACAATAATGAAAAGATCAGGCATTTTACGCAGTTAATATGTACCGCATTATGTCGCATATCCTAGGTTTACTTCTGCCCGATGCTGTCAAATTCTCTCTTCTTTAAAAAAAAAAAAAATACGTTTGAGAAAGTTCCTATCCAGTCTCAACTCACCCTCCCGGCATTTGAACATTCTAGCCCCGGCTGTCAAATGCAGCAAGCATAGTCTAACATTAAAATGAACAGAGACGTGTTCCTTTACACCCCCCCCCTTTTTTTGCATACAGCAAGAAAATTAAAAAAAAAACGGGGGGGGGGGGGGGGGGGGGGGGAATCATAACGTGAAGAAAAAAAAAACTTGAGGTTTTTGTGAGGTCTGAAAGTAGTTGATGGCTGTTTAAAGATGGCTTTGTACACGTCCACCGTTGAACTAAAAACGTGTGTATCTGGGCCAGTGTGTCAATGTTTGGGGACGGGAGATAGTGTTGGCGTGTTACTGGGGGGGGGGGGGGGGGGGGAGTGCGCGCGTTCTACTTAAAAAAAAAAAAAAAGGGGGGGGGGGGGATAAAAACAACTCTTGAAAAATGCGTAGAAAAAAATGTTTGAGTGAAATGGTCAAAACAGAAAACTTGGTATAATAAATCGTAGAAAGCAATCGCTAACAGACAATTACGGCTCTAGTGTTGTTGCCTCTATTAGTTGAGCGTGTTTTAAATCTAGTGGTGCCAATAAAATTTCGAAAAACAAAACTGATATATGTGTATGTAACACGGAGAATGTCTGACCTACTTAAGTATATATGCGTCGAGTTCAAAGGTATACCGCCTCCCTCACCTTAAAAAAATGTCCACAACAAACAGTCTTCTAGTTTGACACAAGAGCTGCAGGCACATTCCAACCCAACCCCAGCGCCTAGCACACACTCCCACAACTTGACGGCTGTCTAGGCCAACTGGAAATATTGTCTGACTATTGAGTCTGTCACACGCACACATATTAAACACAAGAGCTTTACTTTACACACATCGCAGTGCACACCTAACATAACTTGACACCCACACACTAAGCACACTGAACATAACTTGACACACACACGGAGCACACTATAAAAACACATTAACTTAATAAGGAACCGGAACCTGATACACATGACTAGCAACAGACAATGTGTGACTGATATCACCTGTGGACATATAACTACAAGTCTTAAGATCTAGGTATGACCAAAAGATAGCAACTGTTTTGATACAGTAGAACTAGTTGGTACATTTATGACTCGCGACATATCGTCACAAAACTTACTAGAAATGTTTTCACTGACATTCAAACCTTGACTAAGTCAACGCACATTTCTGAAATGTTTCTTAATGTCAGTAGGGAAACTAAATTGTTTAGTATGCATGCATTCGCTATCAAAGGGGAATATATATCCAGCGTAAACGTGTATACATGGGGAGTTAAGATAAATGTGTATTTTATAGGTCTGAATGAAACCAAAGAAAAGGAATATATATTTCTATATCTCTTGGCAATATCTGTATGAGAACATGGACCAGGAACATCTGTTTTAATAACTGAAGCTGGACAGTACACGTTACCCTATGACACCAATTAACCCCATACCCTCTTAGACACACAGCTAGGCTCTGACCCTGATCGTGGGAACACAGTGTCGACGTTGAGGCGCCCCCCGCCCCCCAACAAGACATGAAAAGGAGTCGGGTAGCTAGGAAAGAACTAAGCCAGGAGCTGGGATGTATAAAGGATGAGGTGGGAGGGTGTGTGGCAGGGCTTCATATAAAAAGTCAATTATTTCACGTTGGAATTTGAAAGAAAGTCGTGCATCAACTTGTCGCTGAATATCTACACGTTTGTAACTGAATGAACAGAACGTTTGTAACTGAATGAACAGAACGTTTGTAACTGAATGAACAGAACGTTTGTGACTGAATGAACAGAACGTTTGTAACTGAATGAACAGAACGTTTGTAACTGAATGAACAGAACGTTTGTAACTGAATGAACAGAACGTTTGTAACTGAATGAACAGAACGTTTGTAACTGAATGAACATAATGTTTGTAACTGAATGAACATAATGTTTGTAAGAATGAACATAATGTTTGTAAGAATGAACATAATGTTTGTAAGAATGAACATAATGCTTGTAAGAATGAACAGAATTTGTAAGAATGAACAGAACGTTTGTAACTGAATGAACATAACGTTTGTAAGAATGAACATAATGTTTGTAAGAATGAATAGAACATTTGTAACTGAATGAACATAATGTTTGTAACTGAATGAACATAATGTTTGTAACTGAATGAACATAATGTTTGTAACTGAATGAACATAATGTTTGTAAGAATGAACAGAATGTTTGTAAGAATGAACAGAATGTTTGTAAGAATGAACATAATGTTTGTAAGAATGAACATAATGTTTGTAAGAATGAACATAATGTTTGTAAGAATGAACATAATGTTTGCAAGAATGAACATAACGTTTGTAACAATGAACATAACGTTTGTAAGAATGAACATAACGTTTGTAAGAATGAACATAACGTTTGTAAGAATGAACAGAATTTTTGCAAGAATGAACAGAATGTTTGCAAAAATGAACAGAATGTTTGCAAGAATGAACAGAATGTTTGTAACTCAATGAACAGAATATTTCTAACTGAATGAATATAACATTTGTAAGAATGAACAGAATGTTTGCAAGAATGAACAGAATGTTTGCAAGAATGAACAGAATGTTTGCAAGAATGAACAGAATGTTTGTAACTGAATGAACAGAATGTTTGTAAGAATTAACAGAATGTTTGTAACTGAATGAACAGAATGTTTGTAACTGAATGATCAGAACATTTGTAACTGAATGAACATAACATTTGTAACTGAATGAACATAACATTTGTAAAAATGAACAGAATGTTTGCAAGAATGAACAGAATGTTTGTAACTGAATGAACATAACATTTGTAAGAATGAACAGAATGTGTGTAAGAATGAACAGAACATTTGTAACTGAATGAACATAATAACGTTTGTAAGAATGAATAGAACATTTGTAAGAATGAACAGAATGTTTGCAAGATGAACAGAATGTTTGTAACTGAATGAACAGAATGTTTGTAACTGAATGAACAGAATATTTGTATGAATGGAACAGAACATTTGTAACTGAATGAACAGAATATTTGTATGAATGGAACAGAACATTTGCAACTGAAATAACATAACGTTTGCAACTGAAATAACATAACGTTTGCAACTGAAATAACATAACGTTTGTAAGAATGAACAGAACGTTTGTAAGAATGAACAGAATGTTCGCAAGAATGAACAGAACATTTGTAAGAATGAACAGAACGTTTGTAAGAATGAATAGAACGTTTGTAAGAATGAACAGAATGTTTGCAAGAATGAACAGAATGCTTGTAAGAATGAACAGAATGTTTGCAAGAATGAACAGAATGTTTGCAAGAATGAACAGAATGTTTGTAACTGAATGAACAGAATGTTTGTAAGAATTAACAGAATGTTTGTAACTGAATGAACAGAATGTTTGTAACTGAATGATCAGAACATTTGTAACTGAATGAACATAACATTTGTAACTGAATGAACATAACATTTGTAAAAATGAACAGAATGTTTGCAAGAATGAACAGAATGTTTGTAACTGAATGAACATAACATTTGTAAGAATGAACAGAATGTGTGTAAGAATGAACAGAACATTTGTAACTGAATGAACATAATAACGTTTGTAAGAATGAATAGAACATTTGTAAGAATGAACAGAATGTTTGCAAGATGAACAGAATGTTTGTAACTGAATGAACAGAATATTTGTATGAATGGAACAGAACATTTGCAACTGAAATAACATAACGTTTGTAAGAATGAACAGAACGTTTGTAAGAATGAACAGAATGTTCGCAAGAATGAACAGAACATTTGTAAGAATGAACAGAACGTTTGTAAGAATGAATAGAACGTTTGTAAGAATGAACAGAATGTTTGCAAGAATGAACAGAATGCTTGTAAGAATGAACAGAATGTTTGTAACTGAATGAACAGAATGTTTGTAACTGAATGAACAGAATGTTTGTAAGAATGAACATAACATTTGTAACTGAATGAACATAACGTTTGTAACTGAATGAACATAACGTTTGTAAGAATGAACAGAATGTTTGTAAGGATGAACAGAATGTTTGTAAGGATGAACAGAACGATGACAACTTAATGGAATACACAACAAAGCAATGAGCCTTTTTAGAATGACAGTCAAAATATAAAAACAGGACTCTTCTGGCTAATTATATTAAGTTATATTTTTTCTTTTAAAGTTTCTGTTAAGAAAGAGTGAACAAAAGAGAGAGAAAGAGAGAGTGGGGAGAGAGAGAGAGAGAGAGAGAATTTAAAAAGTATCATCGAAGGCAAAGTGTGTGTTTCTTAGTCATATACCCCCACCCACATTTACTTACACACATTAAGTCGTAATGCTTATTATGTCGTAATATTGTAATGAACTTAAGCGCCTTTGTACACACCATGTAAATAAACCAGAATTTGTCGCTTAGTTTCCTTACGAAATTTGCATTGAATTAAAGGAGTTGGTCATTCAAATAGATGAACACCGCGGGCAAAGGTTTTCTAGTGGTGAAAATATTGACCAGGTTTTTTGGGGGGCATCAACATTAGGACTAAATGGATTTTACCATTCATCTATTTTTAGATATATAATATATCCAACTTATCTAATCAGAGGGACCGTGGTATTAAGCCAAAAATTGGCTAAATTAACGAATATAGCGACAGTGTGTCTTTTAAAAAGTAGACTCACATCTTATACAAATAAACAAGAAAACAAAAATTCCTAAAGTTGTCTTTGTATTAAATAACCAGCTTGGGCTAATAGACATTTTATCTCCAACAGCGCCCAAGCGTCTCTAGCAACAGGTCACAGCATTCACACACACCCTCAAGCTAGTCCTACCTGCCAGCTAGCAACTGACCTTTCAACCCTGGCCGACTCTAGTGGGGGAGAGTAAACTAAGGTCAGGCGTGAGAACGCCCCCCCCCCCCCCACATCAGCGGTAACATCTGGCTCACTTAGCAAGCAAGGCCCGTGTCACCATCATGGACTAGCCAACTAGATCTAGTAGTAGCACTTGGACCACAGAGGTATCTGTATAACCCAACTAGCGCCTTCACTATATGGTGGGAATAGAAGCAGCACTTTAAACGTGCTACCAGCACACACACGTACAAGATAGTAACTGAACTAGTGCCCTCTAGGATATAGTATGTCCAGTCAAAAGCATATATGCGTTTGTTTCTGAAAAGTTCAAATCACATTTAGATTTCACTAAAAGTTTCCAAAAACTCCATGATATCGCATCAGTTCGAATTGCAACCCCCCCCCCCCCCCCCATCTAAGCAGAAAAACTGAGCCGTGTAGCAACAACTTACTCATCAAAAGGTTCAGACAATGAAACAGACGAGTGTCTAATAGAGTTCAGGACTTTCTGTTATTGCACTGTTTGCTACTGAAACATCATTAGTGCATGAGCTTCTCTGAATGCTAGGCCCAATCAATGCTACTAATACCTGTAATAGTTATCTAACAAGTCTACCATTACAGACTGCATCAAACAGGTTGGGGTGACACAACAATGGAGGTGACCTATTTCATTAGCTACATTTATTATCTACATGCCTTGAATGAAGCGAACCCAAGTCTAACAGCGCTGTATCTCTCCTCCACTTCCTTGGCCTCATTCCTAAGTGACCATAATGACTGGCACTGACTCTAAACGCTGACAGAACTTGAGGAGAAAAGGAAAGAACTTGACACAAGGACACATGGCCGGCAGCGAGTCACCGCTGAAAACCTTTAGTGTGCGGCCGTGTACTGTAGCCTACGGTTCATTTCAATAGTATGACCCTTTGCTTCAGCCACTCATACTAACTCAATGACCGAGTCACAGCGAACATTTTCAGCCAACGAGATGAGCATTAGCCTGGGGTAGCTCTGGGCGCCTTTCTTTTCTTTTTTTTCCCCTGTGCGCCACACTGAGGCATAGATGAGTACAGTTTTCAGAATCCCTTCCCTGAATTCAATACCCAACTACATAAGCAGAGAGTTGGTACCGCTGGACACCACACTGGGGCATAGATGAGTACTACTCTCAGAATCCCTTCCCTGAACACAGATGACTGGAGAACAATCATTAACACACGTGCACGGCGTGTACCACAAAAAATCTACTTTTCTAATAAATTAACACGTTAGCTTTTGTTTATTCTAAAATAAATTAGGTCAAAGACATTGATTTATCACAAAACCACATTTGAACATACACTTTCGCATGAAGAGACCACCACCAAGTCATTGAGACCACCACCAAGTCATTTGTAGCCCTACTTCAGATCTCTTAATGGTCACTACAGTTAAAAGAAGCCACACATACTAAAGTTGTCAGCTGTTAAGTGTGTACGCGTGTTAAGTACAAGTGTGTACACGAGGGAGGGAAAGGGTTAATTAACAGTACAAAGTAACTAAAACACACTAGAAAAGACCTATTGGAAATACTGTAAAAGACCTATTGGAAATACTGTAAAAGACCTATTGGAAATACTGTAAAAGACCTATTGGAAATACTGTAAAAGACCTATTGGAAATACTGTAAAAGACCTATTGGAAATACTGTAAAAGACCTATTGGAAATACTGTAAAAGACCTATTGGAAACATTTCAAACTGACCTTCTACGGGGTCTTGGAGTGACTGCCCTTTCTCCAGATGCTCGTCTGGTTGATAAAGTCCTTCGACGGTCACTTCTGGAATCCGACACAGGATCACCGGCCCGGATGACGTAAGGGGGAGGGCTGCTTGCGTTGGTTAAGTCTTGAAGAGAGGCTCCAAGTTTGCGACGCTTTCTTGCTGGACTTTCGGTCTGGGCAAAGTAGAAGGAACAGAATTAGGTCACTAGCTTTTATTTTTAATATATATATATATATATATTGAGTTTATCGTTGAACAAAAAGAAGTCAGCTCTTTAAGAACACAATACCATCAAAGTCATTAAACCTTTATTTTTCTTATGTCTGCAGATTTCATTGTAGGTTTTCAACTTGTATATAACAAAGAAAATATAAAGAATCTGGTTAAACTCATTGTTTTTAATTTAAAAAAAAAAAAAAAGGGAAATAAAAACAAAAAACAAGCGAAGGTTTCCGCTAAATTCTCCGAAAATGGAAATTGGTGTTCTGTTAAAGAAAAGGTTTGGGAAACTCTGTTCTAAAGAATATCTCATTACATTGTTGGGTCTATAAAAAAACGATTTTTTTTTAAACTTCGTAGAGCATTCAACAGATTTAGGCTCGATTACGCAAAGAAAAAAAAATCACTGGCACTAAAATACTGAACAAGTAGCGACGAGTAGGATCGCATGATAGACACAGGAGCTACGTAATGACAATTCAATAAATGTGTCAAACATACCAAATACAAACACCTGCTGTATGCTTTGACAATCAGAGAAGAGTCAATAAATTACAGGTGGCAGGGAAATTAGTTCATCTATCCAGTGGAAGTCTTCAGTGGTTTGTTTTGTGTGAGAAACTTAAAAGCATAATGAAATACAAAACATAACACTCCGTGGAAATAAATGTTATAGAAAATCAGTATCACAACAATACCAATAGCTTAACGATGGGGCTGGGGGAAATAGGTAGACTGTTGTAAATGTAATAACTGAGTTGATGAACTGACTCCCCATCAACAATACATGTGTCTACCAAACATTACTACGAATAGAAAGAATTGAAAAGGATAAATTTGATGAGGGTATGAATGTGTTCATCCGACTGTCCAAACTGTTTTACAAAGTCTGAAATGTTTACATTAGTTTAAGGACAAAGATTAGGTTTAGTTCTTGCATCTATGTACAATTTAGAAACTCAGCTCTAGATTTACCAGAAGGAGCAACAGGAGAGACACGCTGGCATCTGGACATCGGTCATTCCAGGTGACTCGGTAAACAGAGGTGTAGGAGAGGGAGGACTTGGTAACCAGAGAAAAGGGACATCCTGCAGCTAGTGAAGAGGATGGGGGTCAATGTCCCCATCAATGTCATTGTGTGCCGAGGTGGGCAGGGTCAGACTGCTATTGAAACTCTCTGAATAGTGGCCCCCATTCCCACGACATCAACAGGTCCCCCGTTTTTTAATCAGATTTTATTTCGGGGGGAAAATGGCTGTTGAAACCTGGGATGGTTTAATTATCTTGTTTCTTTCATCACTAAATTAATGCAGGCTTCCGATTGTACTTTAAAATAAATAATGCGAAAAATGAATTTATTTTGAAAATAATTACAATCAAAATGGTATAGCTCCAAATACATTGTATATACAGAGAAAAAAAAAAAAGGAAAAAACAAACAAACAAGAGAACGACTCAATGTGGCTTAGGGAAAAGATTTACTGAACTCTAGCTCCTGAACTAGGTTGATGATAAATACAATATTGCCAGTCTTTGTTGGGCTGTGGTAAATCTTAACTATTCAGCTCATGACGCGTGTACCGGGATCTGACCTGGTAAATGATGACGAGACTTAGGAGTGGACTGGTGAAGTGACTTGTCTAGGGCGAGCCCGAAATGACATAGAAAGCCTATCCAAACAGCTGAGCCAAACTGATCTAAGTTGAACTAGCAACACGTGGGGCTATGGATCAGGCCTAAGTCCAGATCGAAAACTAAAAGCAGTTGACCATGTAGATCTATAAGCGACTATAAAACCGCAGAGTGACTTTCAGTAGTCAATAAATTACAGATAAAACATCATCCCTGCATGATTTATAGACCTGTTGTTTTGCTCTTCGTATATGCCGATGAATCTAAATTGTGAAGCTAATAAAAGAAAATTGATAGCAATGATCAGCTTAACCTCTTTGTGAATAGCAAACGACATTTATTTATGTCAAGATATGAAAAGCATCAAGAAGAAAAGATGTTGCCAATAAATAAATACAAAAGTATCATATGCAAGAATACACGAGTATTGTATAAATACATAAGCATTGTATAAATAGATACACAAGCATTGTATTGTATACATAAATACATAGTATAAATAAATATACAAGTATTGTATATATAATACATTAAGGATTGTGTACACAAATACATAAGTATTGTAGAAATAAATACACAAGTATTGTAGAGATAAATTCCATAAAACAAAATAATGAAACGAAGTGTATAAGAATAGTTTGAGACAATAAAGTAAAACCACCTTATTCCCCCCGCCCCACATGCGCAGAGCTTCCCCGTTCTATTAGTCACGTTTGTCTCCTGCAGATCTAGGTACCAACCTTGCTGTTCGTACAGTGCCCCAAATAGTTGGCTAGCAAAACCAAACGTTCTGGGTTTTGACTACAGATAAGACTTGAACTCCAGTTTTCAAAAGGATACAGCGGCATTTCTCTCATGTGAGATACAACAATTCTTTGTGTTTCCAATTTCAAGTCCATTGTTTTTTTTCTTTCTTTTTTTGCGGAGGTAAACAAAAACTCGAAAAATGTTGCTAAACAGACGTACGGGGGGGGGGAAACCAATATGGAGAAAAGAGTGTTCCATCTTGGTTCACTTGTTCAATTCCCGCTTTCCTTCAGAAATGGATCTTACAGCCAGTAGGGTTCGAACCAATATAACGACAGTCCAAAGTCCCATGAAACCTATGTGAATTGATCGTAGTCTAGGACAAGTAGATCAACATCTTCGTAATTTAAAAAAAAAAAAAAACAGCGACTCTACCACGACAGGCATAACGGACCACGTCAATGTTATGCCACATCCATTATTGACTACGTCCACGGTAGATCACTTTAATGTTTGACTTGACTACATCCATTATTGACTACGTCCATGGTAGACCACTTTAATGTTTGACCTGACCACATCCATTATTGACTACGTCCATGGCAGACCACTTTATTGTTTGACTTGACCACATCCATCATTGACTACGTCCATGGCAGACCACTTTAATGTTTGACTTGACCACATCCATTATTGACTACGTCCATGGTAGACCACTTTAATGTTTGACCTGACCACATCCATTATTGACTACGTTCATGGTAGACCACATCCATAATTGACTACGTTCCCGGTAGACCACTTTAATGTTTGACTTGACTACATCCATTATTGACTACGTCCATGGTAGACCACTTTAATGTTTGACCTGACCACATCCATTTTTGACTACGTCCATGGTAGACCACTTTAATGTTTGACCTGACCACATCCATTATTGACAAAGTCCATGGTAGACCACTTTAATGTTTGACTTGACCACATCCATTATTGACTACGTCCATGGTAGACCACTTCAATGGACTTGACCACAGCCATTACTGACTACGCTCTCTGACCTCCTGTTCTAAGCATAGACAATGTGCCCCTATTGTGCTTCAAACAATACATACTGTTACAAATGAACAGTGATAGGTAGAGGTCAACGTATGACCCCGGCTAGATAACACAGCAGCGGATGTTCTCTGGAATGTACAGGTATCAACAAAGACAGGATGTGACGTGTCCTTACGTGTTATTCCAGAAGGTACTAGCAATGTCCAGTGACAGATAAAGGTCACAACTTGTGACCCCGGCAAGATGACACTGCAGCCGATGTTTTCTGGAATCTACATGTATAAACAAAGACAGGATGTAACGTTTCCTCACGTGTTATTCCAGAGGATACTAGCAGTGTTTGTGCAACTTTGGAGGAGTGATTAGGGACTCTATATAAGCCAGAGAGTTAATGTGAAAGTCAGTCGTGAGTGAGCCGTTACGGTCGATACAGACGATGTAAGTCGTGTGCGGCTCTAGTGGAAGAGAAATGTGTACGACTCGATGCAAGTTAACTAGGGTAGAGTTAACTGGAGTGGACTACTGTCGTTAAAGTCTATACAGCGAACTACAGTGGACTTGAGCCGTTACAGTCGATGTAAGACGTGTGCGGCTCTGATTCGGTAGACTTGAGTACGACTTAGTTCAGCTTTGGGAGACCTGGAGCGACACTGTGAAGTGTGTCGTTGGTCTGTTCTGTGGAATACGGCTCGATGCAAGTTGAGAAGAGATGAATTGCAACGAAGCGAAGAAATGAATTGCAACGAAGTATAGCTAACTGTAAACTGACAGATATTGTACAGTCTTCTACGCTACATGTTACAGTAAGGAATTGTTAGAGTTAATAGTCATTAAAGTTATATGAAACTGAAAGTTTAGTCGTCAAGTTCTTTGCAGTGTTTTTATTTGTGTGCCTACTAATACATTTAGCCAGAAGATTCAGAAATACGTAACAATACAATTGTGTGAATTCTTTTTTAAGTAACTTTCTTGTCTTAATAGAGGCAGTTACAATCCAGAAGGTCACGGCAGTTTAAAAACCATCTCTATCAGTAAAGTTCAACAAAAGGTTTATGATAAAATCTGTTCTATTGAACTGGGTGTAGGTCAGTGCTGTGGGAGAAAGTCGTGAACACACACCCACCGGTACCGAGAAGATTTGACTAGAGAATTACTTGAGTCTGCTCGGACTATTCAACAGAATCTACAAAAGGTGAAATAGACAACGTGAAACTTAAAAAACAATAAAAGATATAAAATTGCGATGAGTCGGAAAGGAAAACCAAAAAAAACTGCACACTAACAAATGTTCCAGAACAGATGCTTCAATAGGGTCTCGCAAGATGTAACCACCATGAAATGTTATGAAATATCAAGTCTTGCCGTCAAAGTCTTAGTAAATCTTTTACTTTCGCATTGAAACTGCAAGCGAGATGCCAGCACAATGTCACTACAACCACGCTATGATGATAGGCAGTCTACGTTCATGCAATCCACGTGACACAGAGCTTCAGATTCCTGCTGCTACTCAGACATTTTGGGTTCAGACTATGGGCCAAGACTAATAAATAGCTCATCCAAGTCTATAAATAAATAGTGACATCAAGAACGTTTTAAAAAATTACTAACTACTTTGGACTAGCACGACTGGTTAGCATTCTAAAACCCAAAACAGATTTATTTTTTTCAACATTGGGTGCATGTCTACTTCTGGGGCTACTTAAAGTACAAGGTACGATACTCAATTTGGCAAGCATGTTTACAACAGAAGAATGATCATCTATCAAAGCAGATGTGTCTTGCCTAGAGCCTGTGTATAGGGTGGCGTATTCGGAAAAGTCTACGCCCCACGCAAAGAGAAATGGTGGTCTAGAAAAGCAGTGACAAAATTATTGATGAAAACCAGGTACGGGTGCGGTTGACATCAAGTTTTATTAGCGTATAGATAAAAATGACATTCAGATCCTATTTTCCAAATCTTTGCACCATCGAAACGCACGAGACACGACCAGCCAGCCCTGTTAATGGTGCACATGTACACATCATTAGTTTTGAGACAAATCGCAGAAAGAACCCCCCTTTTTTTAAGAATGCTAATAAAACAGTCACACACACACACTAACAACAGTGGTTATTGTAAACAAGTCAATATTGAAATGCGTGAAAAGTGTACGATTGTTTACTACGCAATGACACCAATCAGACTGTGAAACAAGCATGAACTAGACCCCCGTCTTTCTGCCACGTTTTTTTGTTCTCTCTTGACAATGGTAAACAGAAATGACGTCAACCCGAGACCAGGGCACAAAGAAATCAGTGAGAGCTATTCGCAATTGTAATATCGACGACTTCTAACACGCGCATTTACCAGAACTATTCTGAAGATGGTCAAAGTCTATAAGATTTTAGCTCAATGTTATCAATAGATTAAAATCAGAATAAGATAGTGGTTTAGAAAAAAAGAAAAACAGGATAATGTATATAAATATATTTGACTATAAAAACCTACTAATAACAACTGGAAGAAAGGAAAGACGGGCTTAAACATTATGCTCTTTTGTTTTAAAACCAATTTTGACAAACCCGATGCTTAGTAGTGTAGCATTTCTACTTGTTTATGGAGTAAGATCAATGTATGACTTGGGCGTCAGTTGTGGAGGCCACATTCTAATTGATCCCTGAACTGATGGTCCAAGCCAAATAGTGACTTCTTTATACCTGCCACAATGTTACTCGTGCTCACGAGTTCGTCATATCCATTCTCTTATCTGCTCTAGCCACACCGTTCCTGTCAAAGGGGCGACTTTCCTACCGACTGGTATCGATTGCTACTTCCAATGGCTTTGAATGGCCTGAAGCAGTTCGATTCTCGCCATGTTCTGTACGCAAAAATAGGCTGCTACGAATACTCACAATGGAGTCTGCAATGGTTCAGCACATTACATTCTAAGGCAATCCAGGCCGACTTTGGAAACTGAACCGAAATACACACACACACTCTCCCAACAAAACAACACATTCTCAAACATTATTGTACTATATTCCAAAACAAAACTCTAAGCCAAACTCGTAAAACATTCAACTAATCAACACATTATTTAACTAATCAAGTAAAATTATCTTAGAATCGATTGATATATTTTGGCACTAAAGGAAATGTTCAGTTCGTTCTTTAAAAAAAAATTAAACTCTAATTAAAATGAATATGAATATTGTGTATTTAACGCACCAAAGAGATATGAAGCTATAAAAAAATATATTTTATTTGAATGTGTTCCATAGATTGCTGAATTGTTGTAGACGCCTTATGTGTTCGGTTGACCGTTGACCATTGAATTCTTTATAACTTCTGAAATTCGATGTACCTAAGGAGATTTGGTCTCAGAAAAGCGTCTTGACCTTTTCACATTGACAGAAACAACATGAAACTGGCTAGACCAAAATGCTTTACACAAACATTGGACCTAAACGTTTTCTTGGCTGTAGAGTTATGGATTATAAGAAGTTGGAGGTCCTTTTAATGGAGATGATTTGAGAACCTAGGAGCCTAAATGATTCTAAAGTATTAACTAATTGGTTAATTTTTGGATTGATTTGTGTATTGTCATCGGCTAAATTTCCACTTGATCCGAGAATAACTAACTATACATGCAATTTCAAACATAATTACATTTGGGAGGAGGGGGGAGGGTAGAGCAAACATATTTTCACCATTGTTACTGAAACCCAGCAAAGCAAAGGCTTTTTCTCTTACTGATTATTTTATTTTATTTTTTAAATCCAGTACTAAATACTAGACTCTAAGACTTTTTAAAAACCAGCTCTAGCTATTATTTTCATCCCATCTGCTTTGATCTAGGTTGGCCTTCCTGGATCTAGATGGGAGCACTGAGAACAAGGCCCATCGTCACAGCCTTAAAAGAAATATTGCATTCACGCCCCCCATCGTCACGCTTCAACCCCCATCTTCTGGCACCATTGAATACGCTCACACGCACTCCCCCCCCCCCCCAGCTGAAGGGAAGTGGGTCAGCTCTCCAGAGGAACTTTATAACTTTCATTTCCTTGTCCCCATCCCTTGCCAATATCTCACAGCCAGTGGCGTGCACGTTAGCGATAACATTGATTATGTCACTGCTGTTGTGCCATGGGCATGGGCGGGTCTTCCATTCTCCTCACCCCCCCCCCCCCCCCCGTCACATCCTTTTCACACTCGACCACAGCTGTACAAGGACTGAATCGCATGATGAAAATTACAAGAGTGAGTTGGGGAGGAGGAGGGTGGGGGGGGGGGACAAGAGGAAGTAGCTTCAGACAAAAAACAACTTGGAAACTGCAGGGCGACTTGGGAACACACTATAACATATATAGAGTGAAGAGACACACACACATACAGAAAAGAAGACTCACAGAGAGAGAGAGAGAGAGATAGAGAGGAAGAGACACACTCACACAGAGAGAAAAGCAGAGACACACTTCAACACATAGAGAGAAAAGAAGAGAACTCCAACGATGAACGGAACGAAACCTTTGCTAGAGAAGCAATCAATAACAAACCAACAGTGTAGCTCTATTCACTGTAACGAGGTAAGTGCACATAGGGACATACTTCAAACACGCAAGAGATTGGATGGGTTAATCGGCCCGTGTCTGTACTCTGAACTAGTCTGAACCACACACCCATCACTACTAGGCTTGTTCAATGTGCTTGTTGGCCTCGACTTCAAACGCACGTATCGATGAGGTGAGGTGAGCGTGCAGTTGAAGCCTTGGGTTCAATTGTAACAAAAACAAAAAAAGGAGATGAATGGAACGTTTAAGGAGGGGGGGGGGGGGTGGAAATATGATTTGTGTCAACTGTATGTGTGTGTAGGAGGGGGATAGGGGAGGTAAACAAAACTGTATATCCTGAAAACATTTATGCTCTAAGTACTTTGTTTCTGTCTGACAGAGATGTAAGAGCAATACACACTGCGTGTACATAGAAAACAGTACACAGCATACCCAAAATGTGTACAGAAAAAAAGTAGGTTTAAGGTTTTAAGTACTCTAACCCTTATATCTCAGACGCCGTTATCTTGAACAGGCACCCCCCCCCCCCCCCAATTTCCTCAATATCCCTCCCCGGCCCATTCTTCCTCCCACGTCAACGTCCTCTTGACAGCTGGGCCACCCCACCCCCCTCCCACGAGTTACGCTTCTCTCTGAATTCTTGCTCTTAAATAAATGCAGTTTTTTTTTGTTCAAATCTCACTGTACACACACGCACAGGCTTGAAAGCCACATGCGGCCCGAATTGAATAAGTCACAGCAGAGACGGTCCCACTGAATAAATGACAGAGGCGGCCCCAACGAGTACATCGCAGAGGCGCCCACATTTAATAAGCACTCGCATAGCACTGTACGTCAAACAAAAAAAATGTACAGTTAAAAAAAAGGGTATCTGAGACACAGTTAAAGATTTAAAACGATACCGAGACAAAAACAACTTAAATAATTGATGAACAGAGATCAAAGCATTGCCTTCAACTGTTACTTGGTCCGGCAGGGTTACCAGTATATATGTTTACTGTTTCTTCAACTGGCAATAACAAATGTGAAGCAAGGTGCTGAAACAATGGATGATGCATAGAGTGCTGCCATTATTTATCACATTTTAAGCTCTGTCAAACCTAGGTTTTAACCAGTTTCACATGACATCTCATTTAATAAAAGAGATGATTTGGATCGAGCTGTTCTATATAGGTGAATTGAACAGTTATCATTGGCTGGAGAGGAAGACCCATAAACTAATGACACTCGGTCATTGCTAGTCTAAGTTTATTCTAATGTACTTTAGGCTCAACACTACCCAATACATCTACAGAGTATTTTTGTGTTCCCTTGTTTTGAAAGCAGATAAAAACGTACAAAGTGGTTGTTTATAGAGCTAGAAAAAGTTATTTCATTTTTTTTTATGTGTGTGCGTACTATCCACTCTCGCCAGTATTGTGATTTGTTGTTTTTTTCTCTCTGAAACATCCGGGCATTATTGACCAAACTGAAGTAAAAAAAAAAAAGTATAAATTCAGAGATCTAAATTCCAAGCAAATCATCATGTCGAATTTTCCGATATCCCCCTTTTTGTTTCTCCCTGTCAATGACACCCCCATCCCATCTCTCACCCCCCTCCTCTTGCAGCATATCTTTGAGGTAACATCTGGTAACTATGACTTGAACTCGCCAGTTTTAGCACAAAAGCCTTACATCTCATTAGTGAAGGGCTCGGCGAAAAGTGAGGGCTTCACAGAGCAGGACAGAACTATGAGCTTGGACTGAAAAACAAAGAAACGACAGGAGCTCGGATACACTGTGAATACACTGTGAATACACTGTGAATACACTGTGAATACACTGTGAATACACTGTGAATACACTGTGAATACACTGTGAATACACTGTGAATACACTGTGAATACACTGTGAATACACTGTGAATACACTGTGAATGCACTGTGAATGCACTGTGAATACACTGTGAATACACTGTGAATACACTGTGAATGCACTGTGAATGCACTGTGAATGCACTGTGAATGCACTGTGAATGCACTGTGAATACACTGTGAATGCACTGTGAATGCACTGTGAATACACTGTGAATGCACTGTGAATACACTGTGAATGCACTGTGAATGCACTGTGAATACACTGTGAATGCACTGTGAATACACTGTGAATACACTGTGAATGCACTGTGAATACACTGTGAATGCACTGTGAATGCACTGTGAATACACTGTGAATGCACTGTGAATACACTGTGAATGCACTGTGAATACACTGTGAATGCACTGTGAATGCACTGTGAATACACTGTGAATGCACTGTGAATGCACTGTGAATGCACTGTGAATACACTGTGAATGCACTGTGAATGCACTGTGAATGCACTGTGAATGCACTGTGAATGCACTGTGAATACACTGTGAATGCACTGTGAATACACTGTGAATACACTGTGAATGCACTGTGAATGCACTGTGAATACACTGTGAATGCACTGTGAATACACTGTGAATACACTGTGAATGCACTGTGAATACACTGTGAATGCACTGTGAATGCACTGTGAATACACTGTGAATGCACTGTGAATACACTGTGAATGCACTGTGAATGCACTGTGAATACACTGTGAATGCACTGTGAATGCACTGTGAATGCGACGGAAAGATGGATGGGGGAGAAAATTCAAAACATTTGCACTAGAATCCATTCTCGGATGGTTGGTTTCTGAAACCACATTTGCAGCTTCTTATTTTTTGGTCTCCACTAGTGGCAGCGCTCGAGATCACACAACACATTTAGTATTTCTAAACATAATGTCAAGAGTGGAAATGTTAATGTAAGGCTAAAAGTTGAAAATGTAAAGGGCATTTACCTTTCTTCCCGAATCGTCAGCCGTAATATATCCAGAGATGCCTTGTGGGGAGTGTTGCATTGGGTGGTTACTAGTATACTGATCTGAAATGATAGGATACAGTGCAACCTTTCAACTTGGCGAAATGTAGTCTGCGTTATTTAAGGACATCGGTCACTATGGTATAGAATACATTTCCAACAATGTTCTGCTTAGTAACTAGCAGCATGATGGAATATGGGTCACGACTTTTCATATACATATACACAAAAGGGACTGTTCTACTGTTCTTTATAAATGTTTATACACTGATTAAAACATTTCACTTATTTATATGAATTTGCTAAACCTCGGTGTGAAGACTTTGCAGTTAGATACATTTAAGATTGATATTTTCAAGTACTAGGTGTCCAAGAAACAGTAGTCGAAGAGAATCCAAGCACATTGTTTGCTAGGGTTTGTTACATTTGACCAGACTCATTAGACAGAAGAGCTCAGGCCTAAGGAGCTGGAAGATGTCTGGAGAAAACATCGCGCCTAACAGTGAGTGATAAGCTCGCCACGGGCATACGATTGGGCGGGAAAGGGGACGGTATGGACACTTTAGCCAGGAGAAAAACGTGGATTAAAAAAACAAAAAAAACTACCAAGATAGAGAAACATATTCAACAAATATGACCGTATTTCGCTATTTTAAACAATTTGTTATTCAAACCAGTCAAGTAATCTATCGAGATCAATATTTACTTCGTTTTTTTTTTAATTTCTAATGAAATCGAACGTTTGAGAACAATTATATTCATCTCCCGAGAACAACAAATCAGAACACGCCATTAATGTTTGTACAAAGACGTATCACTGAAGTCGGGGGATAGTTTGGTCACTGCCATCAAGTTCGACTTATCTTTCTACATTTTGTTACGAAAAGATGATGCTGTTAAAAAACTGGTGCTGTTAAAGGGCTGATGCTGTTAAAAGGCTGACGCTGTTAAAAAGCTGGTGCTGTTAAAGGGCTGACGCTGTTAAAAAACTGATACTGTTAAAAACTGACGCTGTTAAAGGGCTGATACTGTTAAAGGGCTGACGCTGTTAAAAAGCTGACGCTGTTAAAAAGCTGATGCTTTTAAAGGGCTAACGCTGTTAAAAAGCGGATGCATTTACGACGAAAACTGACACTTGATTGCCATGACATTGTTCAATGTTTCAAGCCAGCGTGCAACTGGGTCAGTCAAGTCCAGACAAAGAAGTCTACACTCTAATGTACTCATTGACTTCACTCTACGTTGACAAAGTGACGTTCGCAAAACTTCACGGCTAAAAAAAAATATTGGAGGGGGGGCAGTTTAAGAGGATTTTGTTCTTGAAGGTTTTATTTTCACGTCAGCATGGTGTCAAACATGTGACCAAGTTATTTGTTACATTGTACACTCTCCCCAGACGACAACTTAGTGGGTACACACACATGCAACGAAGAGTCCCTGGACATTTTTTTTTTCAAAAGATACTTTGGATTTCCTGGATGAGCAAGTCTAATGACCTACTATTAAAGATCTAATGACCTACGATGTAAGGTCTAATGACTAATCTATACATTGATTTGCCTTGTAAAGAGTCCTCGCGTTAGAACATTAATATGAAAAGACCTATACATGTAAGAGATATTTAAAGTTAGTGTCTGACTAGTCAAAGATCTGCGTTTTGTTTTTGGCACTGCAGACCTCAACCTCCTTTTTTTTATTTAGAAAAATAATTTGCTTGATTGTTGTTGTTGTCTTTTTTAAAGGGAAAAGTTCTTCACTAAAACTACTATGTATATTATAAAGTACCGAAAAAAATCCTATTTAAACTGTCAAATCCATTTATTAGGATCAAAAGTATCGAGTCCCGATGTGGTTCGATTAACCGACTGTGAGTTTATAAGAAATATCACTTTCCCCGTTTACTAACATATCTAATACCAAAAGAGAAAAAACAAAATTCCCTTCAGTTCCTTACTATCGCTGGGCTGGTCTGCCAAATTTCCAACATCCCCCTTTCTTGCCCTATTTCCTTTTCTACTGCCACCAAGCAAGGCCTAGCGGGCAGAGGGGGGAATTCGATACACTGTGAGACTCTACAGCAGGCTTAGGAGTGTGACAAGGAGAGGAGAGAAACAAAATGGAGGAGTCACTAGTTGTTGTTTTTTTTACTACTTGAGGGAACAAGGGAGAAAACACACACGTTCCATTCATCTCAAACTCAGCACATCTATGTGTGTGTGTGTGTGTGTAGTCAGCCTTGGAATCAGGTGTTCAATATTAAAAAAAAAAGTTCAATGTTAAGAAATCCCCAAAACACACCCGTAAAATCAGATCTAGCTCTACTTAAATGACATAAAATACAACTGACTGTAGTCTTCACTTCAGGACGCCGTGGTGCCTATTTGCGCAGAAACGAAAATTCTTCGAGAAAAGGGGAGATGTTGAAACTGTCGCAGGACTAAATGAAACCAGTTTTCTATTTCCCCCTCCCCTCATCCAGGTCCTTGACTGTATGCTTTTTTGTGTGTGTGCTTGTTTTATGCCTAACAATATTCTATGCAAGTTTATCTGCATAATGTTAGTCCTGTTTTATGACTGCTGTGTTAACAGTTTAACTGTATACATTTCAATATTAAAATAACTAGGCTGTAAAAGGTATTATCAAGGGACAAGAAAGTGTACCATTTTTCTCCTGAAGATATATGTATTGAAATTGAAAGCATAGTTTGGACCAAATCTTTGTAAAAAAAAAAAAAAAAGCATCATGAGGGGAGAGAAATCAAGTCTACTTTTGTTTGTAGAGTGCAAGCCATCTGGGAGAAGGGATCATTTTAGAAATGAAATCCCCAGACTAGAGGTTACAACAAAATATACAATAACCAGTAAGACCTCAGTTGTACAGACTGTGTCATACAGCTAGAAATCAACCTATTGAAGACCAATTCCTTCAAATTTTGCACAGACAAAACCATTATTTCTGAAAAGATCTTTTTTTTTTTTTTGTTTACTCCAAGGAATGCAACTCACCATAACTCATCCAAAGAACACTTAAACCGTACTTAAAGTAATACACATTTATCTTGGCAGTTGAAAAATAAAATTTCAAATCTGTTGCTTGAGGACTAAAATAATGCAGATTCTAAAAATAAAATTTAAAAAGTTTTGTGGAAGCAGCTATTTCAAATGGTAGACTCGACAAAGATCAGGTATTTATTTTCATTCCACCTTAATTCAAAAGAAAACATTCAACCCTAAAAATTTCATAGAAAGTAAAATTGCACAATTTCTTTTCTCCAATTCTCATTTTAATGTACCATGAACAGAAAGGCAACATAATTAAATGAAGAAGACTTAATAAAAAAAAACAAAAAAACACAAACCTAGCATTCTATAGTTTCTGCTCTTCTTTCATAATAAAACTAACAATAAGTAGTAACTGTTTGTAACTAAATGGTTTCAGAAGAAACTTTTAACTAATGATGAAAATTAAAATAAAAAATTTATTCTACAATTTAAAAAATAATAGAACAATGGTAAGCTATTTTGCCAAACCAAAATTTCCATTGCATAATTGAAAAATAAATCATATGATTAAAAAATGAACATCAATTATTTTCATGAATATGCAGATGTAAACTAGCTTTAGTTGCCTCAATAAAGGCTACACAAAAACTTTTAGCAATCCAAATTTATAAAATATTGAATCATAATCTGCTATGTGCAAAACTTGTAATCAGTATTTATTTTATTAGCTGACACTCCCACAACATGAAAAGATGTTTTAATAGTTTATTTCTTTAACATTCAAATGCTGTCCATAGTCTCATAAATATAAAAATATTATCAAACTATGTCTAATCTCTCTTTAAATTCCTTAAAACTTTGTAAACATTTTTTTTTTCCCCTGAAAAAAAAAAAGTTAAAAGTCATTTTTTTTTAATAACCCAGATATTTATCAACCCCAAACAGAATTTAGATCATTACCTAAAAATGAATTTCTTATTTGGCATTCTTAGAACAGAGCTCAAAAAGCCTAATAAAACAGTGGTTTAATTAAACATAAAAGAATAGATTTAAAATAGCTTTACCTTGAGCACTTCTCCTGCGAGTTGTCTCTCTAAAATCATAAAATGGTGAAACACGAGATTCGGAAGAGGGGCTCAGGTTTGGACTTAGATTGATCAGAGGTGGGCTATGTGTGCTGATGAGATTGTCGTTACTGTCTAGAGAAAGAGCAGCTGAAGCTGCAATGTGGTCTGCTGTGCTTGAATGACAAAGGTCATCTGGTCCTGAAACCAGGCCTAAACCCTCAGCGTAGCATGGCAAGAAATGATGATGGTGATGGCTTGGATGACGATGATGGTACTGGACAAGGGGGGCGTCCTCTGTTGACTCTACTGGCATAATCCACTACAAATTTTGTAAATCCACTGAAATGTAATAATGAAAAACATTGTTCAAAAAGAAACCAACATACATTTTTTTTAGAGTGGATTTAATGTGTGTTGGAAATAAGGGTAGCACAACAATTTCTAGTAAACAATAAAATGAAAATATTTCATTCAGATGTTATTGTGCTGATTTTTAAGAACAATATTTGAAGTGTAGATTATAGATTACAAAATATCTAATAATAGTTTTGGTGGTTGATACCCATTTTGTTCAAATAAGACTTCATAGAACTAAAATCAGTCTATATCTGGAGAGAATATGCTGTATGCTAGGTAACACTATAAAGACAAAGATTAGAAAGTATTTATGTTAGTTCAAAAATTGGTTACCTCCTATTTCCATGTGTCAGAATATATGGGATTACAAAATTTGGAGTTGTGCTTAATAAATAAATAATTTCTCATTTGTTATCTTAATTAGAAGCTTAGATCATACTCTAAAATCTTTTTCTACACTTTATCCGGAAGGAATCTAGTACACATTATTTCTCCCACCTCCATTTTCATGCAAATTGAAACTTAGCACAATAGTTCATTGTTGATGACAACACATGAATCAATAAATAAATTAACCATTAATTAGTCCTAATTAATAAATGTTGTTTTATATAGAAAATGTACTAAGTTAAAAGGAGACAAGCCTTGTGTAGACAATAAGGTTGTCTGCAAAAATGTGCAACTAGCAATAGATAACTATAAAACCTATTTTACAAGTATTTGGATAGCTCAGTGACAAGCTCTTTGGATTTCCGTTGTGGAGTCTTGAGACTGCAAGTTTGAATTCAGACTCAAGCAAACTTAAAAAAAAACAACAGCTTTTGAAAAGGCAGCACGAAAAACTTCTCCCAGATACCACTTCGCCAAACAGAAAGAAAAAAATTGTTGTTATTTGTCATAGCATATGGAACAAGAAATCTTTTTATACTAAAGTGTCTCTAAATGACTTTATAAATGGAATTTTAAGCGTGAGTAGTTCCTTTTAATAAACTTCATCGTACTTTGTGTATGTGTTTTGTTGTAATATTTCTTTTTTAGGTAAGGGATTCCAAACAGTGTCTGTCTTTTCTAGTTTTGGCATAAGGTTAAATAGCATTGTAGATTAATGTATGTATTAGATTTTAGTGAATAGTTTGTTGTTTTTTTAAAATCATTATACTAAAATTTATAGACATTTATTTCATCAAAATAAAAGTAACTTTAAAGTTTTGTACAGACTTTTCATACAACAGCAGAACTTAGTTTGCTGGCTTTTAGCAGCCTCCAAAAAGTGAAAAGCCAGCTATTAGTTTTGCAATGTCATTCCGCCAGTCACATTTAGATCTCAAAAAACTATAAAAGATACTGAAAATTCAATTTCATTGTATTTTGCAGCTTGCAAAATTTAGGTGAAAAGTGTTTTATTTTTAACATTAAATGTGCAAATTATTTTTTAAATAAAAATATTTTACCATTTTTAAAATTATTTATTGTCACTAACAGTAAACAACAGAAGAGGCTATATCAAGAAAGGATGGTGATTATTTTGTATATATATTTTTCTAACAATTAGTCATACAGTTTAGTTATTACCCAAAATAAATTTATTAAAACAAGGTAAATAATTTTTTTTTTTTAAACTTAGCTAATATAGCCTCAATTACTATTAAAAAAAAAAAAAAAAAAAAAGGAAAAATGAAAGTTTCTATTGTCTGAATTTGAACTTGAAGGAAAGGTGACATGTTTTAATAAACTATTGTTTTTTTTTACAATTTTTAATATTTTATAGTGCATGGGTTGCCTGTCGCTAATTTAGAACATTTTTCACATAAAACAAAATTAATTAACAATGAATATGAATGAAATAAACAATGAATAATTGTGATAAGTTTCAACACGATCCAAGAATGGAAAGGTGGAGAAATGTGTACATATAAAATTTTGACCAGGCTGGCAGAGTGACTTGATTTTATAGGCTCAGTAAAATACATATTAATAATGAATGTGTTTTCTGTTATACAAGTGACTAAAAATGTATAGAGAATGTTTGTTCTTATAAAAAAAAAAAAAAAGAAGAAAGAGTGCATTTTTTAAAATGTAAGTAATTATACTCATTTTTTAAACAAGATTTACTATGTGTTTAGTGTTATTTATTTATTATAAATTAATCTTGTGATGCCAAAGCAAAAGGCCATTTAGTAACTTGGGCAAAGGGAAGGCCTTCTTACATAGGCCTTAAATGAGAGATTGACCTAACCAACTCCTTTTAATGTAGGTTACCCATCACTGAGATGATTACATAATCACATCTGTTAAGCCAAGTTTACACTGAACCATGGAAATAGTAACAGCAGCAGGCCAAACAATATAATCACATTGGCTTCTGAGTTTGTTTAAAAACACAAACTCTTTTTATAATATTGTCAAATTATTAACTGCATTTACTTTAATGTTAATAGATCTAATCTACCAGTAATTTTATTCACATTTATTTAGCCACATTGATAATAAAATTAGGGCCTATATTTGATAGACAATTCAAGTTAACGTATAGGTTGTTAGGTTCTTGTTGTAGAGTTGGTGTATTGAGTATTATGATAACGAGTCTTTTAAATGAACCATGACACACATTGACAGATTCATAACATGTGCACACTGGAATACACAGCGATAGCTTAAGATTGAATGTTTAATCCTTTTAAACTCAATCCACACAATCAATGGCAATACTGAAATAAAGTCAAAATCAAAGTAAATTTACATTAAAGATCTAGAATGATTGTAATATAGTAGTCTCATAAGCAACCAGATCTAAATCTAGTGACTAGTCTAGTAGTATAATTAAATGTAAATTAGATATTATATGATCAAGATTTTAGAGCTAATTGACAGGCCTGAATTAAGAAACACTAACCTAATGCTGAATTTGAGAATAACTAACCCTAAGCAGGCTGAGCACTGATGTGCTATAGACGACCACTATTTCGTTTCCCTTATAATATTTAACAAAGACTTTTCTAAGAGTCAGGGGGCATGGTGGCTGAATAGTAAAGCACTTGGCTTCTGAACTGAGAGATCCCGGTTTTGAATCTCAGTGAAGACTGGGATTTTTAGGATGCCCATGAGTCCAACCAACTTTAATGGGTACCTGATTCTAGTTGGGGTAATTAAAGACGGTCATTGTGCTAGCCACATTAACTGCTAGCCTAAGAAACAGATGACCTTTACATCAACTGTTCCATAGTCATAGATTGCAAGGTCTGAAAGGGGGTACTTTCTAGGAGTTAGTAGGAGTCACTGTAACATTTTAAATTAGTAGTCTAGTCCAAATGAGGCAAAAATGACAAGTCTAGATCTAGAGTATCATCTATTATTAGATGTAATCTAGATCTAAAATCTATTTATAGTAGTAAACTTGGCAACTAGTTCAACTAGTGAACTAGTCTCTAGATCTAAATTCTAGATATACTAATATTGGGATTGGGATAGAAATCTAGAATATATACTATCTAAACTAGAGTCTAAATCAAGATCCTTTAGAATTAGTCAATTTAGATCTAATATATAGATATCTTATGATATAGTTATAGATATACTTCATATAGCCTAGAGAGTCCGCCCTGTAGTAATAATAATAATAGATATATATATAGATCTATATATACTAATATAGATTATAGATCTAGACATTCTAGATCTATCATCCATCTAGAATGACTAAATTACACATAGACGACACAATAGATAGAGTCTAGATATATCTAGATTGACCAGATCTATCTACTTAGTATTACTAGGTTGTCTAGAACTCTAGATTTAGTATCATGATCTAGTGCCTTGATCAGTTGATGTAGTGATAATCTAGTCTAAGTCTAGACTCGAATAATATCTAAATCTAGTATATATATTACTATAGTTATAGTCTATAGTTAGTATAGTGTAGCACCTGTAGTCTAGATCTAGATATCTAATCTTGTCCTAGATCTATATATTATAGACTCTAGAGGCTAGTTAGAGCTCTAGACTCTAGACTTAAACAACTTACAGTTTGAGTTTAGTCGTTTAGACTCTCTTCTCGACCTCTAGTACTCTAACTTACAGTTACTTTACTTTAGACTGACTAGACGATTAGGTTAGGTATATTATATTTATTATATTGTATATTATAATATATAATAAATAATATAGATCTAGAATATACTATTATACTATAGACCAGGCCACTAGGGGTTCTCAACCTGTGGGTCGCGACCAACCTTGGGAGTCGATAGACGATTTGCCAGGGGTCACCTAAGACTACTAAGAGTCTAAGACTATAGTAAGACCATCGAAAATATGGATTGTTATTGTCTATTCTTCTATTGAAGTGTGTGTGGGAGGGGGTCGCAACAGAGTGGGTGATTGTAAAAAGGGGTCGCCGAGCATAAAAGGTTGAGAACCGCTGCTATAGACTAAGTCTATCTAATAGATCTATTCATATTCTTATTCTTAGGCTGTCTTAGGACTAGAATAGTAGTAAATCATTATCAGATTATGCATGAAAGGTTGAGAACCGCTGCTATAGACTAAGTCTATAGATCTAATTCTATTTATATTCTTATTCTTAGGACTAGAATAGACTTAGTAAGTAAATCTTTCATTTTTTTTTTACATTATCAGATTATCATCTAGATATACTCATTTAGCCTGTCAAAAAATACTAGTCTAGATCTAGTCATAGGATCTATAAATATAAGTAGATCTAGATAATAGATCTATTCTTACTCTTACATATCTAGATAAGTTAAAACGTACCAATTTACGTACAGGGTGCATACAATTTGGGAACAATCTGCAGAACATTAGTTCACTTTAAATGTAAAACTCCTTCTAATCGCCTCCCCGAAGCCGTGTGTCTTTCCTACTGGGCCTGTTATTTCGCAGACTCAGTGACTGCGAGAAAAAGGGCGAGAACTCATGGTTTTGAGCTAAAGAGGCTTGTACTGTGCGTGTGTTGGGAAGAAAACACGGAACGAAAAACGTCATTTCCCCCTCCTCCCTATTTTTAAAAAGTTACTATCATCATGACCGACATAAAGTCTAAAGTAGAATCTAGTTATATGTTAAAAAAAAAATCATATACAATAGTAGTTCAAGGTCTTGATTTACCCTATAAAGGGCATACGATTTATATAGATCTAATCATAATACATTTTAACATCTGTTTACCCATTTGCTGTAACTGTAGTCTTTGAGCTAGGCCTAGCTAGGTGGATCGAAATCTCATAAGCTCTGTCAGATCTATTTTAGCAAGATGCAGAACATTCCAAAGAATATGTCTATTCTGCATTCAAAATATGGAAATGATTTTTTAATAATATGTTTGCATCGAAAGGTGTAGGCAAACTAAATAGACCTAAGTTATAGGTCTGTGACTAGTCTTTCAGATGGCGTGTAGCCAGAAACGTGCAGAGATGTTGGGATGTAGGTGACTATCCCATAGATCTATATGACTTTTTTTGTGTTCAATTTAAAAAAAAAAAATATGCCAGATAGCGGGGAATACAAAAAGAAAAAGATGGACAAAGCTTTATAGGCTAAAGGTGTGGGGGCAAAGCTTAAAGGGTATTTGAAGAAAAATGCCCTAAAACTACTAGATATATGTGTTTATCATATTTATCAGAGGGAAGAGACTTTTTACAATAAACATAACTCCTCCTTTGGGAACATCAATCATTTGCCTGTATTAATTTTAGAGGCCCTAACCAGCTGGAATACCTCAGTCCATGTATCCTTCAAGACTGCAAACCAGTTAGTCCGCTGCTGTTTATTCACAGCTAACCATTATAATATCTAAGGGTCCTTCCCCTATCCGACCTTGGGACGAGTTTGCTAGATTAAATGAGTACATATATTTCTTTGGAGGATAACCATAAATAGCTAGCTATTTTTTCATCCGGTGTATAGAATATAGGAAATGTTTGATTAGCTGTGTAATTAAGGAGGTATACGATACATTATGTGCACTTTTTAGCACTGTAAAATCTCATTTATTAGCTCTTTAGCTTTGGTAGGACATACTAATTTGTATTATTTAGTTGGCATCAATTCTTGACCTTTTTTTAAAAAAAAAAATGTAGGCCTATATAGAAAATCTCCATAGGACATTAGTTTATTAGACTATAGCTAGTTTTTTTTTTTTTTTAAATGTATCCGGTATACAAAATAAAGGGCGTGATCATAAGCAATGTTTTTTAAAGGGTATATTATGATAATTTTAGTCTACATTAAGTACTGCAGAATCAAATTTCCTAAGCTCTTTCATTTGTAGCACAAAAGGATTCCAATATGCATTCGACTGACTAAAGCGTAAAACTTATTTAAAAACAAATTGGCTGATAGCTAGACATATTGAAGAAGGAGATTTTATACAAAGATCAACCGAATACATTTAGATATTCCTAAAATATAGTTACATTTCTTTTTACTTGGATATTATATAGTTTAGCGTGAAAATCCCCAATATTAATAAATAAGTCTAATATTTATCTTTTAATGGGTCTAGCTATTTATGTCAGCAGGGAAATATCATACAATTATAGCTAGGGATGATGTCTATAATCTATAAATGTCTTACACATTTATGGCTGCCATTGTTTGTTTTTTTAATAATATGATGACACTGGAGGATCCGACTGTTATATTATATTGCCCCGCCCTCTGCTATGTTGGCAAATCAGGTGAGTGGGGGGGGGGGGGCGATTGCACAAGACCCCAACCAGTAAAGTGCAAAAATCACATTTTGTGAACAAAGTTAGTTCAATATCTATAGGCCTAATATATTTGCTACTTATTCCTAACAGATGGGTCTCGACTCTCGGTGAAGATTGGAAGTTTGAAGTTAGCGACTCTAATGGCTGCCTGACCTGATGCTAGTTACTGATATTTTAATACATTTGTAGGTCCTATATTATGTTGCACCCCACTCTAGTCTCTTATTTAATCATTAGTAAATATGAAAGAGCGTGGTCAATATCAGTTGGGACTTTGGGGTGAAGGGTTGTGAGGTAGATACAACACCCCCTCCCCCTCTCCCGACAGAACCTTACCTTTTGGAAAAGGGATGGGGCTTATTTTAGTGGAGTAATTACACAATGTATGAATTAATTTTTTTTTTAAAATCTGCAACTAATAAAGGGTTTGGCCCCTAGGTGTATGCTCTCTATATTACAAGCGTATATCAAGCGTCCCCCACTACTCGCTAATCTCCAATTTAATCATTAGTAATAAATCTAAAATGGAGAGAGGACCCACATACCTGATTGATCGTTTTCATTCTACCGCCCCCCCCCCCTCGTTTTCCACAGAAAACATGACTTATAAAACAGGATAATCAAATATAGCGACAGTTTTTATGTAATTTTATGTAATAAAATTTTTTATTATCTTGAAAGAATTTGTCACAACTATTTAAAGAAAGACTTTGCTTTGGAAAATGCAGACTTAATTCTGTGGAATTAATTAAGTGGAACAAATTAGATGAATTTTGAACTTCAAAGATTTGTTTCCTTGTCGTCTTTCCGAAAATGTTTTCAATCTCAGATTTTACTAGTGTACAAATAACTTTGGGCCAGGGGCGTAGCTAGGAATTTACAATCTTTGGGGCCCCGGGGGCTTGAACTCTTTGAGGGCCCCTCATTTTGCGTAATAGTTAATATTTAATGTAAAAAAAACTCATTTGGAGGCCCCTCAAGTGGGGGCCCGGGGTGGATTTTCAAATTTCCCCCTCCTCCCCTACCTTAGCTACGCCACTGTTTTGGGCCTATAACTATAACTTTCAATTTATGCTTAAATTGCTAAACTCTTTCTCTCCGTAATAATTTCCACGTTCCAATGAAATTATTCATTTTTCTAGTTTGTTTTATGATTAACCTTCAATAACTTTTTTGTATGTAATCAGAAAATGTTATATTAGGTCTCTAATTATAGAAGAATACATACTCTTTTTTATATAACACAAATTAAAGTTTATAAAACCAAAAATAAGTTTAATGGGGTCAAATCAACGTTGGTATCGTCAATTAGGAGAGAAAGAGTTGATATTCACAAAATTAAGAGTTCTTAATTTTTTGTTTGCTACCTTGCTTTTTTATTTCCAGAGCTTTGTAAGACTAATTATAATTATGTAACAAAACGAAGCTTTATACAGACGTATTGACCAAAATTAATTACTTAATTATGAACATCTTTTTAAAAAAGTCTTTTTTCGAAGACAATTATTTGTCTCTATGGGGCAACCCTTACACATCCTTTCATCTAGATCAGCTTTTCATAACTTGTGGAGCGCATTTTGCTGGGCGACATTCCTAGGCTTACATACGCTACATATATGTCTCAATTGTCAAACACACTTTGGTATTGGTCCATGCTCCCACCTTACCTTATTATTCCACTTAATTTGACATGGCTTTTTTTTTTTTATTGGATGGATATATAGTGAGTGATTCGAGCAGAAGTCAGGGGATGCGTTTATGCATCTAAGAATGCAAGTAAATGCTTACAGCGCTCCTCTCCTTACTGTTGTAGTTCTGGATCCGCTTACTTTTGGCTGGATAGATATTAGGATATATTATTATTTAAATATTATGTTTAGAGATATATTGAGCCTATTTAAATTACTGAGACTTAAATTGAATGATGTGACTACAGTCTTTTCAACTGTGTAAAGGTTCTTTTAGCTTTTGCTGATGTTTGGCAAGTAGGGACCGTACGTAGGCCTATACTAGTTAGCCTACAATTTAAGCTAATTTTAGCTAATGTGACGAAGAACTGCATTAAAAAAAACAACAAAAAACATAAATGTTCGTATTTTAAACGTGGTGATTGGTAATTTTCAATTTGATTTTGAGTACTGATTTTTTTTCTACATTTTATTATGCATTGATTCTTATACTTTCTAGAATCTAGACTATAGGCCCTAATCATACTCGGACACTCTCATTTTGTGAGTAGGTAGCGTAAATCTAAATAGGCCTATAGTCGAATCAAATCAGATCACACCGTCAGACAATCTTGGCTGGATGGCTGCCGGTCGTGCGGATTGCGCGCTGGACTGTCGTTTGGATTTATCAATGGTCCCGGGTTCAAACCCTGCCCGCTCCCATCCCCCGTCGTCCTGCGGGAGGTTTGGACTAGGAAGTAAACTATCTTCAACTCTGAAGGAACATCCGAAACATGTAAAACATTTTACAACGATCGTTTTTTGTCCAATTAAAACATTCGAATGTATAGTAGAATCTGTTTGGGTAACTTAGGATTCGGGTCCGAATTATCGGCAAGCCTGATTAACCGAATGTATGATTAATCGGATTCGACTGAATAAAATATTTCGTCTCAGCATATTTTCGTAAATATCGCTCAGCTTATACTAGAACTAGATCTAAATCTATAGATCTACATTTAGGTACTTTTTCATATTTTGATGTTGGAGAGTAAAATCTAGTCAACATTTCCTATGCACTTACACTTTGGAGCAAAACGGAGTTAAGACACACACAAACAAAAACAAGAATGGACTATAACAGTTTTCATAGTTCTAAACGATTTCTAAAATTTCTCTTTAAAAAAAAGTCGTACTGTGATTTACATGGCAGTCCTTTGAGGGTCGAATATCGGACGAAACTGCAAAACAGAGTTGTAAGGCAATACATGTCTATTTAAGTTTTCTTTTTTTTTTTTTTTTTTTTTTTAGGGCAAGGGAGACAATAGAACAATTATTTGTTTATTCGAACCAAACATGGTTGCCTCTTTGTGTTAAAATCAGACCAATCTAACCACTTATAGTCTGTGATTGTATGTTTGTTTGTTCGTGGACGGCTAGTTGAAGCTTAGTTCGGCGTGTGCTACAGCGGTTGAGCGTCACCAACAATAGGTCACCATTGTATCTGATTTGACCTTTTGGATCTTCGAGCAGTTACTTCAGAATAACTATGAATCTCGGAGGGCATCCGAGCCTAGATAGAACCCTACACAAGCCATCGCGACTCACTGTGTCAAAGGCTTTAAAATTTGGTGAGATCGATTAATGCAGCGTACAAGTCCAGGCTCTGCGCCCTGTATTTTTTTCTGCAATTGATGCAAGACTGTCGTTCAGATTTATCGATGGTCCAGGGTTCAAACCCTGCCCGCTTCCACCCCCCGTCGTCCCGCGGGAGGTTTGGACTAGGAAGTAATTATCTTCAACTCTGAAGGAACATCCGAAACATGCAAAACATTTTACAAACAATCAAACATTTGATAAAGTTCACCACCATAGTTTGCTTAAAAAATTAAAATATTTAGGCATTGATGGTCCATTGCATCAGTAGATTAAAGATTTTCTGATAGGGAGAAAACAAACTGTAATAATAAATGGCTCTAAATCAACACCAATAAACAGTAAATTCAGGCGTGCCTCAGGGAACAGTCTTAGGTCCACAACTATTTTTAATTTACATAAAAGATTTACCAAATTGCATTAGCTCAGGAACAAAAGTCAGAGTATTCGCAGATGATTGCATAATATATAGAACAATAAAAACAACACAAAACACAGAAATTTTACAAAGAGAATTAGATGAATTACAGAAATGGGAATCAAATTGGAGCATCTTTCCACCAGAAAAATGTCAGTTATTAAGAGTAACAAAAAAGCTAAAACAAATTAATTCCACTTATCTTATTCATGGTAAACCAGTAATACAAACTAAAAACGCAAAATACCTAGGTGTTTTAATAAATAAATAAGTGTCATGAAATTCCCATGTTGATAAAACTATCAAAAAATCAAACAAAGCATTAGGGTTTATTATAAGAAATTTCTATAAATCAAATAACATAAAACTAAAATGTTATTTAACCTAGGTTAGCCCAATAATAAAATATGCATCCTCTGTTTGGGACCCCTCTACTCAAGAAAACATTATGAAACTGGAACAGATATATAATAGAGCAGTGAGATTCATAACAAACGAATATTCACCTTTGACTAGAGTAACACCTTTATGGTTAAATCATTCCATGGTTAAATTTAGAAAGCCTTCAGGACAGAAGGCGCAAAAGTAAAGTAGCAATTATACATAAAACACTGAACCATAATCTTCAAATGCAATAATAAAATACTCAGAAAGACACAAAGATAAAGGCACATTTCTCATCCCATATGCTAGAACAAATTTATACAAATACTCCTTCTTCCCTAGGGCTATTAGAGCATGGAATGGGTTGCCTGAGCTAGCCAGGAAAACCTGTGACTTAGCAGAATTTAAGTCATTGGTTAATATGCATGACTGAATGCATGACGCGTAGAACGTAATCATCTTCTTTTTTGAAGTAACGTCTGTATTATATAAGATAAGATAGCAGGCACGACATGGCCTAAATTGTGCCGATGTGCCTAAAATCAAATCAAAATCACATTTTACAAACAAAAATCATGTCCGATGTGCCTCTACCAGCCCGGAAACCACACTGACTTTCAGGTAGCACATTACCATGGACAGATTTACTTCCTCCAAGAGCATCGCGAATAATTGCGACTCACTGTGACAAATCAAGACCAATCAATCATTAGAGTGCGATGCGACATAATATAAAATGGGTTCACATATCAATACATAGTTTATATTAAACTAGTCGACCGGCGGCGTAGAATACCGCCCCCACCCCCTGGATCCTCCAATGGACCAATCGTCATAGAAGCCTTAAACACTGACCTGTAACGCTACATGTGGGCAGTGGAGACCAACAGTTCGTTGACATTACAGGTCCGTACGACTTGGCAACGAGTTATTGGCCAAAGCTGCCTACAGGTTGCGACGTCGCAGCTCAATGTTGAGGCCTCCTGTAACGATTGGTCTCGGTCAAATGCTTTGGTGAAATCGATTTCCGGGAGGGGGGGGGGTTGAACCCCGAAAATCTAATAGCTATGCCCATTATATATATTAAATTATATATAATGACGTTTCGCCTAGGAAGGCTTGTCTGCATCTTTTCCAATGTGGGCAAAATATTATTACTTTTCTTGTACTTTAACGTTTATTATTAATTTATTAGTAGTCAAAAGTTAGACAATCCATCACCGAGTACCGGCGCCTATTTTGTGTGTGTGTGTAAATAAATGTGTTTTCTCTCTCTGCCTCAACAAAAAAAGCGTTTTAATGTGTCGATAAGTTCAACACCTCCGAGTAAAATGATATCATAATACTAGATGATAAGTCTAAATTATATCCATTTCAATTTCGAAATCTCTATTAGACTACAAAGTGTCATCTTTTTACTTTCGTACGTACTTCTTTACATTCTATTGATTAGATCACTAAGAGAATACTGTGATTAGCTTCTTAATAAAATGTCCAAAGTCCAAGGGAAGAAGAGAAGAAAAAAAAAGCTTTGGTATCTAGACATTATATAGATTAGTGATAATTTAATTTTAACTTTTCAGAAATGAACTATTTCCTATTGTGCAAGGATGACTAAAAGCCAAAAGATCACCCTCCCCCCCCCCCCCCCCCCCCCCAGTATGTATAATATATATACCGGTAATCCGGTATACAACTAAATCTATCATGGGCGTTCAACCCACCACCCCCGAAATGAAATCCCCCTGCGGGGGGGGGGGGGGGGAATCAGAATTTAGAGACTGATTTTTTGCTTTAATTGTTTATTTTAGGTGATATTTTAATAGTAAACCATCACTAGCCCCAGCGCAGCTAAGGGGGTTTTGAGTTTAAAACCCCCTAGCAGGGGGTTTTGCAGTCATATCATATCAAATTCCAAGAGCATAGCTAAGGATGATTTTGATTTTAAACCCCCCTCCGAAATTAACGATACCCCCCCCCCTCTTTAATATAAGACTAACCATACATGTCACCAGATTCTATGAGCGTAGCAAAGAGGGGTTTTGTGTTTAAAACCCCCTCCAGCGGGTTAAGAGCTAAAAACCACCTCTTCAATATAAAAAAGCAAATTACACACTCAAAATTCTATGAGCGTAGCCAAAGGGTTTTTGAGTTTAAACCCCACTTAAGTGGGATTTGAAGCTAAAAAATACCTCTTCAATATAAAAAAAAAATCAAATTACAAATTCAAAATTCTATGATCTTAGCCATAGGGGGTTTTGAGCTTAAACCCCCCTTCAGTGGGATTTGAAGCTAAAAAAATACCTCTTCAATATAAACAAAGCAAATTACATACTCAAAATTCTATGAGCTTAGCCAAACCAAGGGGGGGGGGGGGGGTTGAGTTTAAACCTCTCCTCCAGAGGGCTTTTTTTAAAGTTTAAAACCATTCTGGTGGTTTTAAGTTTAAATATCCAATACAGAGAGTTTTGAGGTTGAAAACCTCTCTCTTCAATTTTATTCTAAAGCAAACTACAGTATCAAACTATATGAGCGTAGCCAATGGAGTTTTGAATTAAAAAAAAAACGAACTCCAGAGATTTTTAGTTTAAAACCCCTCAACAAATTATTTTGACGATAAAAACTTCCCTTTTCGATAATAAATCTAAAGCAAACTACAGTCACCTAATTCCAAGAGCGTAGCCAAGAGAGGTTACAAATTTCTACCAGTGGCTGGGCTCCATTAATAAAGTACAGTGAATAGTCAGTCATCTGCCGAAATTGAAAAAAACTAAATGTGTCTCAACAAAGATGGCGAAGACTGATTTTAGGAGTTAGTTATAGAGATCGGGTCTCAATCAAGGAAATCCTATGCCGAACTGAGAGTCGACCCCTTAGTAAGGTTGTGACAGAGCGTCGCATGAGGTTTGCGGGACATGTTCTCCGAAATGAGTTACGCATAATAAAAGTTGCGATGAGATGGAGGCCATTACGTGGAAAGCGCAAACAGAGACATCGTAGTACAACTTGGCGCCACACTTTCATGGAGGTCCTCAGAGCAGGAGGGAAGAGGCTTCGGACATTGCCAGTGACAGAATTTTGTGGTAGCAGCTTGCCGCCCAATGCGCTGACCGACGCGGGAGGATCTAAGTCAGTAAGAATAGCAAATAAGGTTTTTAAATAAAACTTTTAAATAGCAGGATAATGCACTGTAGATACCTCAGAATATGCATTTTGTTGGCTTTTAATACCGGAAATAGTGCTTGGCGGCGGGGCTCCCAGCGCTCTCCCAGACCCCCTTGCTAACAATGGCGGGGAGTCTAGAATTTTTCCACTAACTCAAGGAAGAGCCTATTCTAGAGTACAATAAACATCTACCGAAAGAATGAAGTGTCAGAATGTAATAAAGATTACTTATTATATTTGTACACATACACGCACGCACACACCTCTCTCTATGAAAAAATTCTTCCCCCAACCCCCCCCCCCCTCGAAAAAAATCCTGGCTACGCCCATGAAATCTATATACTAGTATTAACTAGATCTATCAATACATAGGCATACATAGCCTACATGTGAAGATAGGGAAAATGGTGAAAGCGAGAAACGCGCAAATAAACTTGTACTGTCTTCATTTTTTTTATTAAATTTATAAATTATTCGTAGATTTAGATTATTTTTATCTAGATTTCATAACTGTTATGCCTATCTGATAAAAGGGGGGGGGGGACATATATCAGCCAGTAAAATAGTAACTAGATGACGTAGGACGCAATCATCATTTGTTTTTTAAAGTAGGCCCTAACATCTGTATTTTATAAGATAATATAAGGAAATGTTTAAAACTTCAATAGATTAAATTAATTGTATACGTGAATGACGAATTGTGTATAAAGATCTATCTATAAAGAACATATGCATTCGCATCTACCCAACCCATGGATCTGCTAGTCTAGATCTAGAATTCTAAATAAGTAATCTTAACCTCTTGACATCAGCCTTCCACGTGACCGTGAAATTTTTTTTCTAATAATAGCAAATGTGCGCATCTATTAGCATATCTAAAAATAAGCGAGTATGGATTGGTGAAAACAGAAACGTCACAATCTGTTGAATTGTGGGAGCGATAGTCCTATGCGAGCTTTGTTTACGAGCGAATTCGGCTGATTCTTGAATGTTTTACTTTAAAATTACGACGATTTGTAGATCTACTAGTAAAAAAAAATAGTCTAATTTGTAACTTTAGTATATTTAGATGTAGTTAAAGCTGTTCAGCTTTATTAAGGAATTTGAAGATATACGAAAACTTTAGCAACGCTTCTTTAGGTAAGCCAAAAAATGTCTAGTTAAAAATCATGAGCTGGCTCAGGCTGTTTTCTTTGTGTCCTTGGACCTTGGGTTTTGCCCTTATTTTATAAAGTTTTGTTGTTTGTTTTGTTGGTTATTTTTAGATATTCTCTATATAGAGTCTCTATCTAGACTAAATTTAAAATACATCTAGATCTATATAAACTATATTATAATATACTAATAGACAATATAATTAATATATTATCATTATTATATACTAGTGTCTAGGAGTCCCTAGGACTTACTTGGTAGGTCTAGATTATTCTAGAATAGATAATCTAGTAGTAGTAGATTCTAGACAATGAATAAGCCGAATACCATTAATAAGTCATAAATTAAAAAAACATCTAACAGTATCAACTCTGATCTAGAATAGATCTATATAGGTATAGGGTAATCATGAATGTGAGCGTCAAAAATTATTTTTCGCGACATTCCTTGTTGTCTCTTCCTGGCCAAAAGCAAATCCAGATTTGTTTATCAAAAATAATTTTGGCATCATTAAGTGCTGCCAACTAAAAATGAGAAACACCCATTATGTACAGATGTATTAATGTTAGACAAAAATAATTTAGACCACAATAAAATAGTTCTTTTTTTTTAAAGATTTATTGCAATCATTTTGTGTGTGTGCGTGCTAAATAGATGTTACTTTTCATTGTCACTGAATTATGAATTATTACAATCTCTGAGTAAATACTTTTTTGTGTGAATTACCTACGTTTGTATTTTATAGGACAAGATCTGAATTGAGATTTTAAAAAAAATAGCTTTTATGAATTGCTAGACCAGATTCCATTTTATCTTAAATAGTTTTTATTTTCATAAAGAGCATTTTTCATGCTTATAGCATGCTCAGAGCACTATGGTCCAATCTGTTTTCAGGATCACTGGGGGGGGGGGGGGGGGGGGGGAGGTATTTAGGGAAAATGTTTTCAATAATGCTTTTAGTTGCTCAGTATAAGCACAACTCTGATTGAGTCTGATGTTGAGAACCTCGAGCCTCTTTATATGTAGCTATCACAAGCCCAAGCGTTTTATGTCTATCACGCTTGTCATATAGCGATTTCTATTTATTTCTTTCTCTTGCTGTATTTTGAAAGTACGGTAAACGATGTTAAAAAGGGTAATTAATTTATTTTTTAAAAAAAAGCTTATTATACAGTGAGTAGCATACGCCGATATTTTTCAGAGCCTGCCTTAGGTCACTGCAACCTATGGGACAGCAGTGAGCCACGTAATGTCATAGAACCCACTCTAATCCTAGGTGTAAATTATTAAAACGAAACCATTTTATAACTTATAACAGATTTTCCGTGGTCTTCTGGTTTACAAGAAGCTCCTGGAAGGTGACTTCTCACAATTTATGGAAAAAAGATACTTTCGTGTGTAGGCCTACTGCAATAGTCCTGCCTTGTATTTGTTGATGGCTGTCGGACTTTGACACTCTGGAGGCCTCAGACAGGACAGGAGTGAAGAGCCCCATGTCCAGGCCTGGTGGTTGGATAAAAGTCTTTCTAACCATCAACGGAATAATGGCGCCGATGCCCTACTGGACTTCACTGAAGGAGGCATGGGCAGAGGCGGTCTTAGCAGTGCGCTGGGCAATAAGCCGTAAGTTTAGGCTATATATCCATACCACATCACGCTAATTTCTCGTCCGCCTCTAATGCTGTAGGTCTTATTTTTGCTATAAAAACATAGTACCTTACGTATGTACTGTTCTATTGGCCGTTTGACTACATTACATAATGTACTTTATGAAAGATTTCGCCTTAAAGTTTAATCAACGTAACTAATGATTAAGACATTTGTTCATGAACAATCAACAAACTACATAATAATATTTCTGTTAAACACTCTGAAGGTTAAGATTATGGCCGCCGCAAGAAGAGCTCAAAAGGTCGATTGTTGATGCAAATAATGTGTGCTTGAACTCCTTGGTGCTTTCCCTTCAAGTTTACACCATTGTATTTGTATCCCTGGACACGACAATTGGCGATGTCCTGACCAACGTTCACAGCGCAGCAAGAAGCACCATGACAAACCCTTCCCTACAGCTATTTTACTTTTCGAATTTTTCTTGCATTATATTATTCGTTGTGCTACCATTTGACATTCTCAGAGCTAAATCCAACCACAAAGTCACACACTTAACGGGATGTACAGAAACGTCTTGCTGCTGAAGTTTGTCATGTTAAGAGCTTACATAGAAAATAGTATTTGGTATTATAAAGATGCCTGGAAAAATTTCCAAAGATATTGAGTATATATGAGAACTGTTCTGGTTTTCGAAGCTGACAGTGTCAAGGGAATCTCCAATCGCGGGGCCTGGGGAGGTTGTCCCACTTGCCACCCCCTTAGGCTGCTACTGGGCATGCCCAGGTACTGGACTTTAATAATGTTCCCTTTTTCTTCTGATTACATCAGCTCCATAAGCTGTTTCGAAACTGTCATATCTTTGACATATGCTGATTACGCGAATGTTTATTTGTATAGCATTAGGGCCTCTTCTGGCCTTGTTGGAATGTTCTCTGTGCAAAACATTAAATAACTTTATCCCGATCAATTTTGTTGTTGCGTAGTGCCACTATGTTCACTGAGTAATTTGACCACAACACATATGTTTAGAAGCAAGCATCGTCTCAACAGACAAAACGTTTAATAATCATAATAAAATAGTGCATAATAACTTGGCAACTCCAGCCATGGAAATACATCACTTAGAACATATTTATATTACATCTCTTATCTCTTACACAATACATACATACATCACTTTACTCTTAGGAGTCCAAAAGGTAACTGAGGTTTTCACCCCGTGGTCAAATACAGACCAATTATTTCTTCGTAAATAAGGCACGAGATAGTCAAATGACTATTAGCTCACTCCATGTCACATTGAATCTCAAACAAGTATGTGACAGAAACCTATGCCAGATGTTATGTTCTGGTGTCTGGGCTGTAAATTGTTTGATAGTTAATTTCGAGCCTTTCCTGTTTCGTGCAATCTTTAAGTGCGCGAGAGAGATCAATTAACTTCTGATGCGAAGCAACTTAGCATATAGTGATTTCCCTGAAATAAAGTTTATGAGGATAAGCTATATAATTGTAATAAACTGGAATAAGCTAATCTGTAGTTCATGTCCGACCATGTACGCTTTATTATGGGCTTGCAATTCAAAATTCTGTAGCACGTAGTCGTGACGATTTTTTTTTTTATTTGCACATAATTATAGCTATCATTATATTTAGTAAAGGCCTAGAATATGATCAAATGTTATTTTCTTTTTGTCTTGGAGTAAAAATTCTAGTCAGCTGTCAATTTGAGAAGATCTTTGAGTTGGATGGCTGCCTGGTCGTGCGGTTTGCGCGCTGGGTTGTCGTTCAGATTTATCGATGGTCAAGGGTTCAAACCCTGCACGCTCCCATCCCCCGTCGTCCTGCGAGAGGTTTGGACTAGGAAGTAATTATCTTCAACTCTGAAGGAACATCCGAAACATGTAAAACATTTTACAAACAAACAAAACAACATGTTTGGTGCATTTTAAAATAGTTAGGCCTACTATAAGTGAAACCAGACAAACTGCTTTATGTGTAATCAGTGCCTGCTTCTCGTGTGCTTCTGATGTGTGTTTTAATTGTAATCAATTATTCATTTGTTCTTGAACCAGTTTCCGTGTTGCACGCTGCAGTCTGTCCATCTTAGCATAAGTGGCCACTCAAAAGCACACCAGCAGTCACATTAATTACATAATCAAAAACCAAATTGACCATGATTAGGAACACTTCAGGGATGGCATCTTGAGGAAGGCGAGACTATTGGCAAACAAACTAGGTAATGAATTAGTGCTGCCGATAATTTGTAGTCAACAGACACACCAAGCAAAAAACATTTGTTTGGATTTTGGGATTATTAAAGAACACTGCTTTACAGTCCGTATCTGGATTCGTTAGTTTCTTCATTAACGTCTCTCTTTTCAAGCAATACTAATGCTCTGTTCAACCTGTTTTGTTTACATCCTAAAACGAAGCAAGAGCATTAAACAAGTAGGCCTATTTATCTACTTATCTTATATCATACAGATGTTACTTCAAAAAAGAAGATGAATACGTCCTACAGTGAAATTAATATCGTATAGCTGGGGGGGGGGCGAGGGGACACCAGTTCTTTTCTTTAATATGCTCGGGGGAAAAAATTGAAGCTACGACTTGGAGCCATAGGTGGTAACTTGCACCCCCATTAAAGACGAGCACATTAATTTCAACACATAAAACTAGTCAATTACTTCATACAGACTTTTATAATTGCTTAAATTCTCACGTGACTTCTACTGTGACCTAATCACTTCTCTTTACATCGCTACTTTTCTAAAATCTTCTAACTCTCAGGTCGACCCACTACAAGCCTACTTAGTTACTAGACTTGGATTTCCTTCTACGTTTTTTTTTTTACACGGCTACTACAGCTTGACTTTTTTCTTAAATAGCTTATAGCCTTGCTGATTCTTTTATCCGTGGTTCAATAGAAGCGGGTCACAATGTCATCCTTTCATGCTCTATATTGGCCAAAATCACCTAAATATTAGAAACTGCCACAGGATTACTATTTTACCAGTGACTCAAATACAAAACTAAACATAATATTGATCTTATATTTAGATCTAGGCTATATAGACTTAAAAAAAAAGCAAATCAACACAAAAAAACAAGTTCAGCATATATTTGTGTTATTGCAACTTTATTAATATAATTGTTAGAAAAAAAAATACTTTATATAGTTTATTATATAATTTATGCCTACAAACAATTAAGCGTGCATCACCGATTTAAGCAAGTATAACAAAAAGAAAATCTCAGAATACTAAGTTGGCAACACCTCTGTGACATCATTGTAAACAAAATGGCAGCGTGCTGAGCAACCTTGACGTCGCTAATGCTTTTTGTTGATGTCATATAAATATAAAAGTTCTCTTTTTTTACAAGAAAATCTTTTAAAAACACTATTTACATTTATTAATTGTATTTTTAAACAAATTTCGAATTTTTGGAGAATCATTAATTTTTGACGCTCATCTTCATGATTACCTTTATACCCTATATAATATAGAGTATATTATAAAATAGATCTTATATTTATAATATTATAATAATATACTATTATAATTATACTAGATAGTCTAGATTATATTCTAGATCTAGATATCTATATTAACTTAGTATATTCTATATAAATTTATAAATATAGATCTAACTAGACTCCCAAACGGTACTATTAGAAACCAGATCAGATGACTAGTAGATCTATGAATCTATGTCAAGTCAGAATATTAAGACTTACTATTAACACTCAGTTGTAATGTTTTTGGATATTGATAATTGATACTAGTCTAGATCTAGGTAAATCAATCTCAAAATTTAGATCTAGACCTAGAGTGAAGCTAACTCAAGAAATCTAGATTGACTAGATTAGATTAGATCTCTATCTAGCACTATTTTAATATTAATAGGTATTTTATAGATTTTGTTTTTTATAGACAAGAATAGATTTAGTTTAGTTAGATCTGGATTAATTCTCGATCTTGACTTATAACCTATCTAGATTCAGAAAGATCTTAGGTTAAATCTTATGCTTTTTTGTTTAATCAAGTCTGTTTTACTAACTACATTATAATCAGGTTAGAAGAATGATTTTGAATAATCAATTTTAAAAAATCCAGCCTTCAGTGTATTAAATTTTAATCTAACAAGGTTTAGAGGCTTGTTTTGTTTTTGTTATAGGAGAGGATGCCTTCAGCTGCACGTCAGAAACTTCCTGCAGATTTATGGCGCCAGGGACAGCGCAAATATACAAGTGTGAATTCCAGTTCACTTTTTCAGAATCAAGACATGCAGGCCAATCCTGGCCAGTTTGATGTTATTGAAGAAAAGCTGCGCCCTAGTAACCACAGGATACCTCATAAATCACAAAAAAGACCATTTAATGGTAGAGGTAGTCCTAGGGCTCTTCCTCGAGGAGGTAGCACAGATACATTGAGCAGTTTATCAGATTCTGAAAGTAATGTCAGTCATTGCAATATTGATTTTCTGTCTCGTTCAGCAGAATCTGACAGTAGCCTCAGTTCCAATTCATCTAGAATCTGTAATGCTTATGCAATGGAATCGTCCATTGCTCCACACCCAAGCCAGCTACCATTACCTCCTTTAGAATGGTTGCAGTCAACATTGATTCCTTCATCTCCCATTGTTGGTAGTGTTGTCTCTATCCAAGGACTTTTGAGCTGTCAAGTGGCTGCATAGAAAGATCGGATATTTTAAAGTTATATTAAAAAGAAAAGACTTGTATTGATGGACAATGAATTATGCTTATGATTCAACTTAAATGACTGTGACTTAACTCTTCTTGACTTCCAATTGGACCATTGTCAGAATTTCAACTTGCCTTAAAAGTTATTTCAAAAGATAAAAAAAATGTATTAAGCTAGAAAAAAAAATGTTATAGTTTTATACTAGGACTTTTGTTTGCACAACTGTATTTTTTTTTTTTTTAACAAATATTAATATAAATTTAATGGTAATAGTAAAAAAAAAACAACACATTTGTTAGTGACCTAAATCCTTATAATTTTTTTCCTTGAACTCCTTGTGGTAATAAGTCAGTTTTTTGTCATAATGTTCCTTTGATTCGACTTTGAAATCTTGTTGCTAATACTTGAATGTGTTCATGTGAAATATGTGACTTATTTTTTTATTGCTATGTAGCTAGAGTATTTTGTTGTTGTAAGAATTATAAGATGAATTTTCTTTCTGACCCTAGAATAATTTTTTTTTTTTTAGTTTCATTTCGATGGCAAAAGTATATATAGGTTATTTATTTATTTTTATTTTTTCCTGTTTTCAAATTATAAATTGAAAAGTCCTTGTTTTTATAAATATTTGAAATAAACCCTACAAAGATGTTGATTTAGCAAATGTAGCCATTTTCCTGATTTGTAACTGTACTTTTAGACAGCACTTTACATGCTGCTACAAGTCTCTTTTAGTCAGAAATGCTTTGGCTTTATTTTAAGAATAGGTTCTTCTTGTTTAATTATGATTTTAATCAACAATTATGGCTGTGTGTTATGAGGAAGTGTAATTTTCCAGCTCACATTCCGCATTTGTTAACAAGTAACGCATGTAGAACGTGTTAAACCAGCTACATTTTTGTAATGCAAAATAGTTTGCAATATATTAACTTTGCACTTGTATATGTGCATCCTCTTACTGTGCAAATGCGGCTGTTTCGAGTGACAAGAAGAAGACATTTGTTAATATTGTACATTTTCAGAAGGGAATTTTTATATACTTCATTTACTTTCATTCATCAATGCGGCCAGTTGTATTGTTGGTGATTGCATTTGCAATGTTACAGAAGAATGGCAAAACTAAGAGTATTATTATTGTATATGCATTTTAATGTGAAAAAACAAAATATTGTTTATTAGCAGCACTATTGTGTTGCTTGTTTTGTTTTTTCATGATAAAATGCTTATTTTAAATCACATCAAAGTATTACCATTGTCTAGTTGTTAACAGTGTGTGGAGAAAACAAAATAAGTAAAAAAAAGAAAAAAAGTTCTGGAAGTAAATTTTAGTCTGAAAAAAAAAAAAAGTATAAAAAAAATAAAATAATAAATATCAGACAAAAAAAAAAAGCAAGAAACATCAACAACAAATACCAGACAGAAATTTAGTTAAAACATTCATTTCTCCATTTTGAATTTTTTTAAAAATGTGTGTATTTATATAATTAGGATCACAAGTTATTTTTTTTAGCCAGTGGAATAATGTCAATGTACTCTTAGGCTTTATATGATTATAGTCAAGCAAGTGCATTTGTTAACATGGTACTAAGTTACTACTAGGTATAAAGAAAAGGCTTTATCTCCCCATTTGTTAAGACCTGATCTGTTTGTTTAGGGTATGACAAAGATTGTTTGAGCTGTGAATTGCCCTAAGAATATAATTCATTCTGGTGGACAAAAACAGCATGGCATTTTAAACATTTTGTTGGGACCATGATTGCATTGTAAGTGGGAGAGAATGGAGGAATATTTGAACTGACTTTTTGATACCTTCATCTACTGGCCGTAACAGATTTCATTGTTCATTTATTTTGTATTATAAAAAGAGAATATATATATGTATATTTGTATTGTCACTTTCAATTAGCATGACCTATTACCACAAGGACTTCAATTCTTTCTTTGCAGCTGTCTATCTCTTTCTTTGGGCCCTTTTTAGGGCCCTCCAAAAGCCAGAAGTCATTAAGCTTTAGACTATATATAACCAATTCTGCAACATTCCAATTTATTGAGAATGTTGTTAAGATGTGTTGCCTGATTCTCTAGCACAACCAGTGCTTTGTATTACAGTATTGATCAGAATTGTCAAGTAAAAGCACCAATCAATCTTGAAAGAAACTGAGTGGATTACTTGTATACAAGTGTACTTGTGTAAGTATTGATAATTTATTTACAAACCTGTTGTAAAGGACAGATTTTAATACAGACATAACAGTGACAACTGTTACTTATCAGAAAAATAGTTCTCAGAGAATTACATATAGATGTTATTCAAATTTGATTTCCTGTCCTAAGTTAAAATAAGTGCACTACTAGTGGTTGAGTACATTCCAGCATTGTATCTCTACAGCAAAGAAAACTGAATTCTGTAAGTTAGGCACCAATTAACTTAATACTGCATTAACTGCATAGCACTAGGGTTATTCTGGTCCATGGAAAAATATGCTGTTCTTCTGGGGTGTTTCATACTGCCATTCAGGGTGTTGTTTTTACTTGATTAAAGTTGATAAGGTCTTGTCTTGGTGAAATAAAATTGAGATATTCTAAAAGGTGACAGTTTTTATGAGGTGAGAACAGAGGGGTCCAATATATTTTGTGTGTCCTGTTAAAAGATAAAAATGTGCTCTCTGCTGGAATGAAAGTAGAAATTTTAAAAGGTGATAATTTTCCTTTACACACCTAGATCTGTGCTCTTTCAGGTTGTTCCATTGATGACAGTTTGTCTGCTTTTTCATTTCCCTTTTAAGCTTTGAAATCCACTGCAGTGTGAGTGTGATGTAATAACTGGTTATAGGGTTGTATGTTGAATTATCAGATTTAAAGTTGGTGCTAGATGGAATTTTACACTATAGGTCTAAATTCAAAGTTTGTGAGTCTGAAGTTTTGTACTATCTAGTGCATTTGTAATTGCTTGGATTTCTGCCTAGAAATATAAGCATAAGTCTCACTTAAAAGTGCTTCTAATTAGGTAAGACCAGGAGGACGACCAATACGAGTATTCATTGTGGCTGATCTCTGTATATAAATAGCAGCACTGTATTATTTTTTTTTTGTTTCTATAGGGTTTGTTTTAATCACTTGTGTTCTATTATTATGATAGGGTGTTTCGAGATTTGTTTTTCTGTTGCTGGGTAGATTTTAAATTTAGTTCCAGCTAATTTGTAATTGAAAGCAGTGTTTTTTGCTTTTTTTTTTTTTTTAAATCTTTTTTGTTGTATGTTTTGATAGCCACTATCTTCTTTTTACTACCCTTTAACCTTACAGGTTTCATTTTGAAATGTTTTGCTGGCTGTTATAAATTTTGTTTATGTTTTCACTGATGCATGTGAATTGTGCCTAGTAATATTTAATGAGTTTTACTAGCTTCTATTTGTATGGAGAGTTGGCCTTCATAAATTTAACATATTCAGTGTATAGTTGTTTGTAAGTTTTCCAATGTTCCTTGTAGGTATTTCATGGGTTCAGACTTTGTAATGATTTTGTTTTCTATTTTATTGGCCAAAAAAATAATTTAAAGAGCTTTACTTTATTTAATTACTTTCACTTCATTATTTCCTTTAGAAAATCACATTAATTAAAATGGCAAGATACATTACACAGAAGTCCTCCAAAGAGCTGGCCCACAGAGCATTTATACACTTGACTGCGGTAAACCCAGCTTTTAAAATAAGATGATACCCGGTAATGCTTGCATAATTTCACAGGTTGTAAAATGTTTATACTTTTGACATTAATTTCATAAATAGTCAGAGATAGTCTTTTTTATTATTATTTCAGGCTCCTTTTTGTCCAGCTAACAAAATGTAAGGCATTCTTGAGAGACAACTGCAAAAGTCAGAGCATCAATTTAAGTACTGCCACATCCATGACAAGAAAAATATCATAACAGGAAATTACTGTGATTTTCACAGGCTCCAGTTACAATAACATGTTTAATATGCAACTAAACATTCCAGGCTCAGATGCAGAGGCACAACATGCAGTCAAGCTCTCAGCCCTCTGGATGACAGAATTGGTCGTCATCTTACATTTTCCCCCAGACATGGTGAATATTGTGCTGCATTGTCAGCTGAAGAATGCAGACGAATGTGCACCTACAGCAGCAATACATCTACAATGGTAATAGTTTAAATGAAAATGTGAAAAATCTATAACTCATGGGACTGACGGCCTATTGTTGATTTGGTTGACTCTTGACACAGAAGTTGTTGAAAGAAACAAACTTCTCAGCACATTTATTATAAAATTATTGTACCAGGTACTTTATACAGTGTTAGTAAACTCATTGAATTACAGTTAATTACTTTTAAATCTTAGGGTGGCTGAGTGGTCCAAATGTGGAGTCCTGGGTTTTGAATTTCAGGATTTTTAGGGTGCCTGAGTCCACCCAACTCTAATGGGTACCTAACTTTTTTTTACTCCTAAAACTTAGCAGTTTACATTGCCAATTTGATACACTTGAATTAATAGCAAGGTCTGAAACAAGATATCAATATTACTTCTATTTAAAAAAAAAATATATATTTGTCATTATAGTGCCACACATGGCTTGAGTACACCCAAAAAAAAAACACTTTGAAATCAATACTTTAATCTGAAACAAATTTCAAAGCTTTAAAAATTTCTTTTGAGAAGACTGCAGATTGAGGGTAAACTAAAGGCTTAAGAATTTTTTTTCCTTACTGTAGGCTTTTATTTTAAAACTTGTCTTCAATCTTAGCAGATTACTTTCAGTGAAGTCTTTAAAGAACAATGGAAAAGGTCTGGAAGCAGATGTTTTTAATCAAGTCTGGTGGACTCATCTACATGGTCAATTAGTCATATGGAGAGCTAGGCAATGTAAGTGTTAAAAAAAAAAAAAAACTTTCTATGAAAATTTAGCTTCAGGTCATCCCTCTTTGATGTGAAACAACGAATGGACCCCCCCTCCCCCAAAAATCAGATTCTGCAAAGGATGATATACTCCTAGAGATATCAGTCATTAGATGATTAATTACATGGGAGTTTTAATAAAAGCATATTTAATATAACAATATTGAAAATAAAGACCAATATATATATCCGTTCATGCTAGTTGTCAGTATGGTGGCTAGTTAACTTCAATTTTATTTGAAAAACAAAAAAATAAATAAAACAGCTTATTTTGAGTGAAGGGCACTGTTCAGTTGCTGCCATGTATCTCAATATTGCAAGGTTATCATGTGTTGTCATTGAGAATGAATAATTTTGCAAGATTTCAACTTGATCCAAGAATAAGAAGTGGAAAAAAAATGTGTCCAAGACTTCCATAAGTTAAGACTTAATCTTTCTAAAATTTAGAATATCATTTGATAGTTGCCTTAACTAATGGAATTAAAGTTTAGACAGTCAAAAACTAAGAAAGCTACTGTCATAAAACCATCTTTACTAAATGAGAAGAAGAAAAACACATAAATATATTTATCTCAGACACAGCATATAAATATCTAAATTCAAATTTACAATTTGAATTAAAATTAAATGTATTATGTTAAGTTTGCAAACTGCTTCATCTAGCAGGGGGTAGCACAACAGGGCTTAAAGCCTTCTTAACTAAGCTCACCAGTCAGGGCAGAGGAAACTCAAGATGGACAACAATGCCATGTTCATGACAAAGGTTATAATCAACAGGAGGTTTGGAGTGGTCAGGCACAGATGCTGCCATGCATCAAGGTAGAAACAGCAATGGAAAGAGCTATCACATCATGTGTGGTGCCTCATTAGAGAAGAGTTGTAATAATAATAACATTGCTTTAATGAAATAAATGTTATATTGAAAATCCTATTCATGTGTCTGAATGATTTTTTTTTTTAACGCTCAATGTGTCGGTCAGACTTCATAAAAAAAAAAAAGCAAAATATAAATAAAAACTTTCATATATCTCAATACCGGTATCAAACAAAATAAATTACCACTATTTGTTTTTTTTTAAAAATTGATTCATGTTTTGTTAGAAACACTGAAAAATTGTGCAAAGTTTCAATTGATCTGAGAATCAAAAGTTGGAGGAATAAGAGTTGGAAAAAAAAAAAAAACCCACTGAAAAATGGTAAATGTATTTTATTGCTTTCAGATGAAAAGCATCAAATCTCAATTTAAAGTACAAAATTGATGCATTTGACTATAAACACAACATTATTGGACAAAATGAACTCTCAAAGGAAGAAAATATCTACAGGTTGGCTGGTTCCGTGAGAACTTGTAGGTTAAACTAGGTCTCAGTTTTTTTGTTTTGGTCTTGCTATTTATGTAAGTCAGAAAAGAAACTATTGTAGTAGCTAATTAGAAGCTAATGCCTAAAAATAGATAGATTTTAAAGCAATCTAAACTAGACTTTGACACTGGTACTAAATTTTTAAATCATTTATAGTGCTGATTTCACTCAAGCTGTAATAATAATGATTCTCAAGCACACATTTAGTCAACACAAATTCTTAAATTATTTGTTTTGAAGGTTACTCAACTAAATATCATAGTAAATACTGAATTTTAAATATAAAAGCAAACCTCTGGGACTACAAATCCTGGTAATAATTTAGTTTATATCCTTTATGTGAATTATGCTATTAACATTTGTGAAATAATTAACTATAAGTCTAAATTTGCAGCAAGGTTATATACAATTATATATATGTATATATGATGTACAAAAAATATGATTTAAAAAAAAACAACTAAATGACTACAAGCACTAACTGACACTTGAAATGTATGGGATAAGTAGTTAATATGCATCCAGCAGTTCTTTATATGTACATGAAATATAAAACTAAAAGTCTATGTAAATATTAGAAATCAAATGCTGAAAAACAACTTATTAACAAAGATTCTTCTCCATTTTATTTTGCCATTGTCACACACAGATAAGACTTCTATCAAATAAAAAAAAATTACAGATCAAGAATTGAATAAATAAAAGAGCAAAATATACATAAGCTTCAATACTGAAACTAAATTAGTTTTTATTAGTGACAGATGACAAGAGTTAATGACATAGTGACATTATAATACATGTTCCCATTGGAATAAACAAGTTAAAAATGATAGAAACTTGAGTTGTATTAAAACAGGAAATATTAATTGAACTGTTTTTCTGGTCAAATCATTTCATTCAAATCACAGACATCTCAGCCCAGATACTCATTGTGTTCTCTGGATATTTATTTAGTCACTAACACATCAACAGAAGGCACAACACTACTGCGACAGTTGGGACGATTGAGTCCAATCTGAAATAAATCAAAATAATACCATCTGAGTATTACAATAATTTTTTTAATGCAGCTAGAAATAATTTTTTAAATAAATGTTGAATCGGTAAAAAAAATAATTATTATTTTGTAAATTCTTATGATTAACTAAGGACATTTTGTTTGTTTATCAATTATTTTAGAAACACTAAAGAAAAAGCAAAAGTTACTCAAAATCAACTTATGCTGCAAATATTTTTAAAGCGTCTCAGTACATATTAAAGAAAATCAAAAGTGTAACTAAAAAAAAAAGTACCGGCATTATTAAATCTAGAGTTATTTTACTTCATATCCCAACATGGTTGACTTATTAAAATATTTTTAGTTACCTTTCCAAGAAGAATCAGTAACATTGACTTTTAGTACTGTGTGAAACATTGTAATAACTTAAAAAAAAAAAAGTACAGCTTCTTATAAAATATTTATTCATATTATAAAGTTTTTGACAAACTAATATAGTCTTATGTAATGTGTTATCAGTACTGATATATGACTATAACTTTAACTTAATGAAATATCTAAAAAAAATGCAACCAAATATTTAATAATCTTAATTGGCAATCTTCACTTCTTTCTTAGGGTCATAGTCACATAGTGACACAAGCAGTGACTTTGCTAAACATGAAAAGTGTTTAATATATTTTTTTTTTTTAGCAAAAAATAAATATTAAGCATGTACTACAATACTTGATAAGAGATATAGTATTGATAAAATTTATTTATAAGTATGATATACATATGTATATTGTCACAAATGATTTCTACCTGGACAGTGTGCTCTTTAGTCTATTTATCTATTTAAATCTTAACCAGTACTGACCACATGAGGGAATTATCAATAACATGTATTCAAAATAACCGTATTTCATTTTAAGATGATACTTTGAAAAATTATAACGGTCAAACGAGTTTTCCCCGTGTAGCAATATGCTTGTAATTTTTTTCCAAAGATGTATAGAAAATCATTACAGCTGTTTTTGAGATTTGTAATCTAGGTTCCTGAATAAGCTAATCAAAAGAATAGCTTAAAAAAAAAAGAGCTGTAAAAACCCTGTTGAACACACACACATCTATCTTCTCATTATATTTAAAGGGAAACTTCGATGGTTTTGACAATTTTTGATATAATATGTATTTTGATTTACAGATAATGAATATATTATTCTTTTTTTAAAATTTGCAATACTAACTTTGTAATTGATGTTTTCCTGACATTTTTTCTGCGTACCGGTATCCAAAACGATCAGATTTTTACCGGGTTTCTATGTGACGTCACACTAACCTATTAATTTAATCTATTGACTTATTGTATAACTGGAGACCATGCAGTAAAGTTTACATTCTCGTAAAAAAAAATATATCTTCGTCTAAGCAGTTGGATCTAGATCTTGTAAGCAAAGAAAAAAATGACTAACCAGGGCAGTGTGTATTTTCTCGCCTGACCACTCAACACACACTAACACTATTGCTTGGTTGTCATGTCATGACCAACTACACATAGTCTAGACTACTTTAACACTGACCACTTTGTTAGAATCAGTCAGACACACGATCTATTTAGTTTTTAGGACAGGGAGGGGCTTAGATGAAAATGTTACTTTTTTTTATCGAGTTGGTTATCCTAATGCTTTTAGATCCCTCTATATATAACTGTACCACAGCTCTGGACTAGGCTGTCACTAAGCCTAACAGCTACTGTAAGAATGAAGCGATACGATTGGTTAAATGTTGTTTCTCTTTCAGTTTTGTTGAGGGAAGTGACGAATGCCTAACTTAAAAACAAAATCTCAAAGAACCCCATTTTTTTTTTTTAGATGTCAAGAATTTTCTGTCTAATTTATTAAATATAAATGTTTCTATTTAAATACAAAATGGTAAAATGTTTACTATTACAACATTTTATGCAGAATTTAAATATGTCAATAACTAAAATGTGAAAAACCATCAGAGTTTCCCTTTAAGACTGTAAGAGACTTTATACATTAAAAGTTAAAAAAAAATTGATGGTTATGTCCTAACACAATTTAATGGCTAATACTGCAATAGCAGTTGATGCCTTTTAAGAATAAAAAAAGAATCAACTCCAAAGGGTGAAAAAAAAAAAAAAAGGTCAGAGTGGACATAGCACCTTCATTAGAAACATTAAGACAGTAGGGTAAAGAATGCAAATGTTACCATTTATCCCCTACTGAGTCTCAATACTTGGTGACGAAGTTTTGGAGACACTCACAAATTTCTAATAGAGGATAAAAAAAAGACTGATATCTTATAATTTAAAAAAAAATCTGAATCAGTAAGTTTACGAAATCCTAGGTGAATTTTCATTTTTAAAACAAATAAATTGTATCACTAATGCTTTCAAAGAGACATTGAAAGTTAAGTTGACAACAATTTTATTCTAATTTTAATTAAAAAACCTTACTTTGAAACAAGAGCTAAGATTTGTTTTAGGGACAAATATTTTCAAACATTTGCAAGAATTAATTAAGTAGCACTAAATCCGATTATAACTTGATTTCCTCATAAATCAACCATACCATTACCATTCTCCTCAAGCTTTTTGAAATCATAAGATATGATATTTGTGTGCTATGTTAAATAAACAAACAAAACAAAAAACACTTAACAAACAAAAACTATAACTTTAACTAAAAAAAAAAGCAGCGTACAGCGAAATCATGGTAAGATCCGTGAGAGCCCAGTGTAGAGGAGCCATTTTCTTCGCTGCTAACCATCGTGTGTGAAAAAACTTCTTTAGACCTACGACGGCTGTTATTAGCTTTACGTTCAGTATATGCTTTTTTCATGAGCCTCACAGATCGTCTCTTCTTTTTGGAAGAGGTGTTCAATGGTGTCTATAAACACAAAAAAACAATAATAATAAAAAAAAAAAATCCCCCTTTCTTAAAGGTATTTGTTAAAGAAATAATAACAGTATATTGAATGAGTCAAAACTTATTAGTTCTCATTAGAAACAATGTTGCATTTTCATTGAATCAAAAAAGTTTACAAAAAATGTCCAATGATATGTGTAGGATGCCACATGCAAAGTCAAAATAAAATACATAAAAATAGAAAAAAATTTAGCATCTTACAAAGTATAATCTAGTTAACTAGCTTTGCTTATATATTATATAATGTGGTCTTGATGTACAGATAGAATTTGGACCAATCTTACAATTACTGCATACTCGGACACAGCCAAAATCAACACCAGATTTTATTTTCAGCTTAAATTTATTTTTTAAATTTAATGATAAGTCATTTATTTTATGATCATAGGTAATTTATTTAAATTGAGTTAATTGTAATAATTTTATATAACATTTTTTTTGTAAATGTCCACATTGTTAATTGTCATAGCTTTTGTTTTATGGGACTTATGAACACATTTATGATTTTCTAATATTTTATACAGTGTTTAAACACTGAGCACGCTGGGTTTTAACAATATCATACATCATAAGAACATATATTGTTTTAGTCTGAGAAAAACATTACATTCATTAAGCACCAGTACATTTAACAAATATGTAAGTTAATGTGCGCAAAAAAAAAAACTTTAAAAAATTCTGTGGTAAACAATCAAGGGAATGAACCCTAAAACATTTATAGACCACCCAGTTGATAATATTTAAGAATTTACTGTTGAATAGCAAAAGCAATAAAACATGTTGATAACTGGTCGTGTGGTACACACTCTGCACTATGGTAGGTGGTCTTGACGGTCCCGGTTTCGAAACCTGCCAGCTGACTACCCCCGTCAGAATACAAGGGGTTTGGGCTAGGATGTAATTGTCTTCAAATCTGAACAATCGAATCATGCAAAACATTTTACAAACTAATTTATAGGAAAATTGCACATCTCAGGGACATCTGAAAGTAGCACCGGATCTCTCCATTCATTATAATAGTACACCCCAAAGATATCTATCTAGTGCATTAAAACAATGCAATGACAACACTGCAGATGTCATATTTATATAAAATTCAACTTTTTCCATTCCTACTCAACAACACATTTTCCACACTAACCCTAAGCCTTTTCGATCATATTTCTTATTAACTACTGTACTAGTTAATACTTGAAGATGCAATCGTCAACAAAATTAGCAATCTAGCTTTGTGTTTATTATTGACCAACATGTTCTATATTTTTATCTCGGATCAGAGATTGTCAGTAAAAATTTTTTTTTTTTTAGATAATTGTATAAATTAAAAGAAAAAGATGGACTGAAAAAAAAATCACTGTGTACCTTAGGTGTGTAGAGTGGCTGCCGGCCGAATGGGGAATGGATCATGACACTTGTAGTATAATTAGGCAACTTGCTAGTAGTGTTAGGAGTCTTAGTCATATCATTCAGCTGTTGCCAAACAAATATTGATTATTATTAAAATGTTAGAATAGAAAACAACAACACACAAATGGTTAAGCAACCAACTCAACTGTCAGAACATTATTTTAAAACAAATTCACCCCTTTGCACTGAACTTTCACTTTGACAGACAGAGTCGAACTTGTAACATCCTAAATTGATTCAGGTATTACAACAGAAAAAAATGATTATTGATGTAAATATATGGATATAAACAAAATTTACCATAGCACTTATCATTAACCAATAAAACTGTAAACAAGTATCTTGCTAACTACCTTGCTTCAATCTTTGGCTTGCACACAAGTAGGACAAGTAAGAAAGTTTAAATTATGACTATCACAATCTACTTAAAAATACAATAACACACAAGAGACAAACCTTTCTAGCTTTTAAAGGTGTCCGCATGGGTGTAGTTATTGTTGGTACTCTCCTTTTGTTAGGCGTCTGTGAGGCACATTTACTTCCATACAACATTTCATCTTGCGTTTGTTTGGCTCTGGCCTTTTGCTGAGGAAATGTTTTCTTTTTTTTTTAAATTTAAAGTTGTAAAGCACATATTCAACATTTATAAAAAACCTACAGCCAGCACAAAAACTTCATCTTTCTAGTAGGCCAACATAAAGTAGTGGTGCTAGCTATAATAAACCAAGGTTTCCAAATTATGTTTATGATTATATTGAAAGTCCATTACTACGTTTTTTTTTTCCATGTGAATCTTTTAATTGTATGTCAATACAATACAGCTAAACACAACGAACTAAAACATTTCTTACCCTGGACTGTTTTTGTTGTTCTTTTTGAAGATGAAATTCTTTCCATTGATGCTCTATGTAGTCTGGGAATGATTTGCCATTAATTAGAAATTCTTTATTATTATCTTTTTGCCACTTAACAATGGCTTCTGTGACCTCTTCCTCAACCTTTAAATTAAAGAAATTTAAAGATAAATTCATTTAGCAACTTTAAATTTCTAACTCAATATGCTGTACAATTTTTTTTCTCTTAAAGTACACTAACCTATTTTATATTAAATACTCAAGAACAGCTATAGATAGGTAAAGCTAAGCTGTTTTATTTATAATAAAGCTTTATAAACAGAAGCTTTCCAATGATAAGTTTCAAATGTAAACCTAGAAACCATAAATCATTAACACACCTTGGGCAGCTCTTTCATTAGTTTTTTCCTGGCTTTTTCTTCTTGCAATAATTTACCACCTCTGTCATTAAAGAATCTGTTTGGGTCACTGGCCTTTTCCTGTGTTCAAATATTTATTAAACACACACATATTTTTAAAAAATCAATATCTATGTTCACTAAACCAATTTCTATTAATAAAATTAGCTGTACTATCTTTGTAAATCTTTCAAAGGGGCTAACAGTATGACATAAAAAAAAGTACTAACTTCAAATTCAATCATGCTCTTAAACAATTCCTCACGGCGAGCTATTAATTCAAAAATTTCTCGGTTGGAATTATAGAACTGTTTGATTTTTTCGAGTTCTTTTTCATGTGCTTCCAATAGTTCTTCAGAGCACTCATCTATAGAAAATAAGATAACATATTTATTAGGAAAATATTGCTAATCTAATTCACATTAGCCAAATTACAAGATCTTTGGGGCTCGCAAAGACCTTCTTTCAGGGAACAGTACCAGGAAAAAGAAGAGGCAGACAGAAAGCGATGGGAGGACAACATAAAAGAATGGTTCTGACTAAGCCAACGTTCTAACAGACTAAGGGATAGGTAAAGATAATTCATATTAACTATGAATGGTATTAAACAACATAAAAGTCACCTTTGTTGTAGCATGTAAATTTATCTTGTTGTTCTTTATTGAAATAACATTTTGTCCACCATAATGCAAGTTCCTTTCTGATACCGCTGATGAACCTCTGTAAATTCTGTAGTTTTTGTTTCTCACAAGCTGCAATCTGTGTCTTCAAGTTGGAAATAACTCTTGACCCATGACCTTCATTTTGAATTTCAAATTCTTCTCTGTCAATGTCAGAGGTCTCCAATCTATTCCACAAGCTTCTCAATTTGGCTCTGAGGTCATCAGCTTCTTGTTTCATTCTCATGTCCTCTTTTACAAGCTGAAAAAAAAACAACATTGATGATAAAGATTTTAACAATAAAGATGAATGTTTTAAGGCTTATGCAGATTAAATGTCAACCAAACAGATATAATTACACATTCGGCTACCAAATAGAGGGTCTCAGTTCAATCCTAGTGGGAGGTAGGATAACAAAGATACCCATGACTGAATTATCACAACTACAACTATTGTTTGAATTATGATTAACCCCTTACAGAAAAAAACACACATGTACTGAAAATAATTCACACCCCCTTCCCCCCAGAAAGTTGTAATAGATAAGTAGATGTAATTTATAAGGGGATGGCTGATATGCTGCATGCTATTCAAAGGTTAGACATTTTTTTTTAATATCCAGTAAAAATCTGTAAAATAAAATATATTAAAATGGAAAAATTTCTAGCAATCTGGTCAAATTTTAATGAGACAAGAGTATTAAATAAAATACTTTTCATAAGAGGGATTTCAGGTTTAAGATTTGCTCTACAAACACTGAACAACTCTAGTAATGAATACTGGACAGACATAACATAATAAAAGACTGAATATTCCTATATAAATCAATACATTAGAAAGTAAACTTGATTCTTTAAAAGATATAACCTTCTCATATAATGCCCTTAACGTTTCCAAATTCTGTATGGAGAGATCAAAGCTATCATCATCTTCACAAATTAGATCTCTTCCAAATGAAGTATCTGGATCAGTTTCCATGATTCTATACAGTTCAAGAATTTTGGCTTTGTTTGAAATAAATTCACTGTGACGTTTTTCCTGTAATGAGGAAAAAAAAAAAAAAGACACAAATGAAAATACAAACTATTCAAAACCCTAGAAAGTTATACTGTGCGAGCAACAAAGAAATAATTGTTGTCAAAGAACAATCTACCATCTTCCAACTAAGAACAGGACACACACCACTATTAAATTACCACCTGAACAAAATAAACTCCACACAAATCCCCCTTTGCAGACACTGCGCCCACCCCTTTGAAACCGTAAACCATATCCTCTTTGAATGCCCCTCCCTAATTCACCTTAGGCAGACCCTACTTCCACTACAGCCCAACATAACCAACACCCTGTATGGCAGTGCTGAACAACTGAAGAAAACAGCACACTTTTTTTCCTTGGCACAGTCTGCAAAAGAGCTCACAGCTCAGCAGCAATAAAGCTGGCTAGAAGAAGATACTGTGCGAGCAACAAACCAAATAATTGTTGTCAACATTTAGTTTACTTTTACTCAGACTACTGTGCAATGCAAATATTAGCTAGCATTAAAAATATCAGTCCATAAAAAAATAGTTTAGAATCTAGTCAGAAAACTTGAAAACTTTAATTTACACTTTCAAGAACCATACCTTTTCAGCTTTTAAATTATTCACATGTATTTCCATTTCTTTAAGTTGCTCTAATGAAGGCACAACACCAGTAGGTATGTAATAAGAGGTAGTATGCATCAAAGTACTCAGTTTTTGGTCAACAGTATATAAATCTTTGTACTTTGCAAGCCTTTCATTCTTTTCTTTGGTCATTATTTCTACTTTCGAACGCAGAATTTTTTCTCTCTGTACCATGGTTATTGTCGCTGGGAGCTGGAAGTATTTAAGTGAAAACATCAATGGTTTAGTGTACAAATGTTAAGAGAGATTATTAAGTGTTAGAATTCTTAAAAATATTTTTTTTACAGCATGGAACTTTCAAACAAATTTTTATTATTATTATAGCTTTTATATAGCACTGCTTTCATGCTTTATAGCATGCTCAGAGCGCCTTTTGGTCCACATTTGTGGACCAGTGGGGGGGGGGGGGGGGGGGGAAGGTATCTAGGAGTTGGTTTTTCGTGCTGCCTTTAGGCACTCAGTAAACACAACTCTGCTTGCTCGGGTGTCAAACCTCGAGCCCCCCCCCCCAAGTGCACTTGGCCTCTCGACCACGCTTCCCACTATAATAAATATACAGAAGTAAGCTGTAAAAGCAGAATCTTCAGCTGTTGTCATGCCTTTAATATAACCAGAGTTGGCAGCTTGGCACACCTTTAGGTGAGGGAGAAACAATTAAGACACTTTATTTTTATTGTGGTTACATTACTCCACACTCTGAATTAAAAATATTAATTTTTAATTAAAAATGTATCAAAATTTGAAAAAATCCCATATTGTAGGTATATAGTATTACAAGTTGCAGTAAACATTTTATTGTATGATATAATTATCAAAATCTCAATACTGGTATCATCATTTGAAAAAAAATTCTGAAATTATGTGTACAGGCTCCTACAAAATAAGCTTTTTACAAACTAATTATTTGACAAATGCTTGAAAAAAAAAAAAGATTACCTTGACAAATGGAAGAGATAATTCTTCACAAAGTGAGCTTAGTTTTTCTGTACAGTCCTCAATGGCTCGCTCCAGCTTGTTCATCAAAAGTTCTTCCTCTTTCACCATATCTTGCATGAGATTCTTCACATGCGTAACTGCTATATCACCTCTGTTACTTTTCTGATTGTCATCTATTCCCATTTTGTCCCAAATATGACAAAGTGCTTGTACAGCATTATCTGTTACTTTGTTCAAAGCAAAGCGTAACTGTTCTTTGCATGGACTGGAATTCCTACAAAACAAATATCAATTAGGATTATACTTAATCTTAAATAAGATTTTGTTAGGGTGTGGTCATTTCCAGCATAGACAATCTTAAAAGGCGAATCTTTTAATCATAATGTAAATATTTAAACTAGATAATTAATAAGCTACTTTGTGGCAGATGTTTAATTCACCTGCTTTGTATGTGTGTGCTTTGTGAATAAAACTAAAAAAGATATCTTTATTTTCTTAACATATCTGAAGGACTTATAAAAACTGTGGCTTTTAGAATGTCTTAAAAGTAGTCAAAGAGAAAGTATGTGGATCAGGGCAAGAAGGACCACTACTCTCCCCATAATATCCTGACAAGAAACATATACAGCCTTATAGCTCTCATACAAATTTGTTAACCTTCCAGATACATTCCATGTAAAAATTACAGCGTCACTAGGGTACCTCAGTGTTGAAATTATCAAATCAGTTTCAATTACATTATAATCACCAATAACATCACTACAATAATATAAATATAAAAGAAATAATTTTCATTATTTCATAAATAATCATTAATTCTCACACATGCTGTCGACAATAAAATACCTATTAGATTCTTTTTTAACTGAAACCTTGGACAACTATATGTGTTTTTTTAATTTTTTTTTTTGTGGAATTCAGGGGCCTAAGTCGCGACATTTGTTAGTTTGTGTCTGTGAATAGTCAGCTGTTCCATTAGAAGATACAAGGGCCTAATAAAAGTGTGTTGCTGGATGAGAGATGTTTCATTTAAAAATTGTGTATTGTGTGTGGTATTATAAACCAGGCAGACAAGAAGGCTACAACTGATGGGCCTAAGAATGGGGTCTTGTGGACCATTTGATTGAAGGATGAAAGAGACAAAATTAAGGGACGAATATTGAATATTATAGAACTTGAGGTCTAGAAAATTGTGTCAGCTAAGTTGTAGCATTGTAATGCAGGCCCGTTTATGTTAATCTAGTTATGCCCTTTGTTTATAGGAAAAAAAAAAAAAAAAAAAAAAAACCCACTAAATTAAAGGGTCAGAAAATTGTATTGGGGGGGGGGGGGGGGGGGGGGGATGCCATTTTATTGATGGGTTTAAAAGTGTTCCAGGCAAAAAAAACATAGCTCTATACATAGCATAGCGCTGGTAATGTGGCTGGTATATAATATAAGCTAGTAGACTTAGAGATATTATAAATAATAAAGAATTCTAGATATATCTCACTTACACTCTATCGCTGCATTTTATGATTGTAATGATTGATACTAAATCTACTAATTCTATTTACTAGACTCATAGATTAGATCTACTATATAGTAGTAGATTTATAATTTCTTAATTATGTTCTAGATCTAGAATAATTTAAATCTAAGACTAAGATCTATAAGTATATATTGACTATAATATTCTATCCACCCTTGAGTCATCATTGACATCTAGTCTAGATTTAGAACTACCATCACATTCATTAAATTATATAATAGATCTAGACTGGTCACTAGATTGTGACTAGATTTCACTAGATCTAGGAATCTAGTCATACTCAAAGACTCTATAAAACTCTATTAAATCTAGATCTCTTGACTTTACTCTAGAAACATCAGTAATCTTAGAAGTCAAGTCATACTTTAGAGACTAAATCTATTTCAAGATTAGAATCATCAGATTTGATTAGATCTAGTCTAGATATTTTATATTTCATTTTATTTGACTGAGAGTACACTCAGTTGTGTATCATATTTAATCTAATTTTATTTTATTTAAAATTTAAATCATTGGGTTAGAATAATGAGATTTTATTAGATCCATAGATCTATAAGACATAAGAGTAGACAGTAGGATTAGTGAATTTCAATTTGCCTTTCTCTACTCTTTTTATCTTTTACTTTTAATTTTATCTGATTCTGAGTGAGTGAATTTAGTGATGAGTGACATTCATCATTCATTCATGACAATCAATGGAATGAGTTAGGCCACTATTCCATAGTCATAGATTTCATAGAATAGATCTAACTATCAAATCTATAATCTAAACTCTGGATAGTTGCCTGGTCATGCGGTTTGCGCGCTGGACTGTCGTTCAAATTTATTGATGGTCTCGGGTTCAAACCCTGTCCACTCCCATCCCCAGTCGTCCTGCAGGAGGTTTGGACTAGCTAGGAAGTAAACTATCTTCAACTCTGAAGGAACATCCGAAACATCTTATCTTATATAATACAGACGTTACTTAAAAAAAGAAGATGATTACGTCCTACGCGTCATGCATGTTAACTATTTTGTTAACCAATGACTTAAATTCTGCCCTGGTTTTTCCTGGCAAGCTCAGGCAACCCATTCCATGCTCTAATAAAGTAATAGCAATCCCCACTAGCGAAGAAGTATTGTAGATCTAAAACTAAGTAAAACAAACAAACATAAACTTGATAGATTCTAGATCTAGATCAAGTAGATCTAATTTAAATAAAAATCTAATAAAATTCATATTCAAGTCACTTAAGTCTAGTAAAAAAAAGTCACTATAGACAGACTATAGACACTAGTGACAATTTGATTCATTCAATCATTCACATTGAGTTATTGACCCATCCATGATTGAAAATTTGAAATTGATGAGATCCATCGGCATCGTCAATGATCGTCCCATGACACATTTCATTTCACAATAAAAAATTGTCTGTTATTGTTAACGATCTATCATATATAGTCTAACCTCTGACTGTTTATCCTTTTGAGTTAAAAATTCAATACACAACAAAACTAAATACTTACCCAATTCCGTCCATCTTAATTTTTCTTATTAATTACTACTTTAAAATAGATTATCAAATCCCAAATATTATATTTCGTTCAATCCACCATTGTTGACAATGTTAGTCTTTTAAACTGGGCGCATGAGAAATATTATTTGATTGGCTGTGTTCCTTTTTGTTCCCGTCATTCTTACCTTGTGTCGGAAATCACATCCCGTTTCGTTTTTACAATACTAACAGAGCTAGTGTCAACCCACAGACCTATATATATATATTTCTATGACTTGTACATTGCGACTGTCTAAATCAGGGGTCTCAAACTCATTTCAGCATGTGGGCCACAATGGAAAGTAACAACCATTCGGCGGCCGCACCACAAAAAGAGAATGTTTTTTCATTAAATTTTACGAACACTACTGTCACTGCAGTTAAATGCTAAAATAAAGTTTTTATAATTATTAATTACATTTAGTGTAGTTTATTACATACACAGGCAGTTTATTTTACTCAAATAAGTTGACGTTGTCTCTTTCAGTTATTAAAAAGCAGAAACTGTAGTTTCCCAAAAAATAATAACCATAATTTCTAGGCCTACTGCAGATTGCTTGTCAATCATGTTTCTGTCCACTCAGCTGAGAGCGTTTGGCAGAGACCAGACCATCGACGTTAGGCCTGAAGTCGCGTTTAGTGGCAAGCCGCAAGGTTGCTCTCAGATGCTTATAAGTCAGTCTTGATCGTAATGATGTTTTTTTGATCATTCTGTAAAAAAACTGGTCGCAAACGTAAGTACTCACAAACATTGCTAGAATTCTAGCAGCTGCGCAGAATAAGCTTGGAAACTTCTCTCTGGGAAGAAACTGGTAGAAATCAGGAACACCAATATCAGCGTATTTTTGCTTCAGAACAGTGTCACACTGCAGGTCCAGTAGTTCCATCTGGAATTCCCGTGGAACGTTTTTCACTTCAACTGCGAAATAAGTGGCAACAAGGAAAAGTGAATTGCTGAAAGCGGTGTTCAAAATCTTCCAGTAGTCTGGAGAGGATGTCTACGTAGTCATTCAGCTGTTCAACTGTAATGCTCTGTAGAAAAGACAAATGAGCCAGGTTTCCATCTGACCGCTGAGTGGCCCACAAAGTCAGCTTGCATCTGGATGATTTGATGCGGTCAAATATCACGGTAATCAGCTGCTTTGTGCCCTGTAGTTGTGAATTGAGTGCACTGAGATGTTGCGTGATGTCAGTAAGAAAAGCAAGATCCGACAAAACATTGGGTCACTGAGCTGAGGTATGTCTTCGTCTTTCATTGCCATGAACAATGCTATTTCTCGTCTCAGTTCAAAAAATCTCTGGAGCACTTTTCCACGACTCAACCATCTGACTTCCGCATGATAAAACAACTCTCCGTATTCCGCTTCTAAATCAGCTAGAAATGACACAAACTGTCTGTGGTTGAGACCCCGTGAACGTATGAAGTTCACCGTCTTCACGACAACATCCATCACGTTCTTCATTTGTAGACTTTTGCCACAGAGTGCTTCTTGGTGCAGAATGCAGTGCATGGCTGCAAAAGATCCCGCCAAGCTGAGCTGATACCGTTTCTCTACCATTAATCCAACAACACCAACCTTCTCTGAACACATTGCTGGAGCACCGTCCGTAGCCACTGAAACAAGTTTTTTTCCCACGGTAGCCCACACCTGTCAATACAAGCTTCCAGTTCTTGAAACACGTCGCGTCCATTCGTCGTTCCTTTCATGGTAGTAAGTCCAATAGCTCTTCAACAATGTTCAAGTTTTCGTCGACCCCACGAATGAATACGGCACAGTATGCGGTGTCTTTTACATAAATAGACTCGTCCAGTGCAATGGAATATGCTACAAAGCCTTTTGCAGCGGCAATCAGTTGCTGTTGAACATTTGTTTCAGACTCGGTGATCCTGCTTGAAACTGTGTTCGCAGACAAACTTATGCCTTCCAAGAGTTTCTTTTTCTCGGGGCAGATAATTTCACGTAGCATACACTCTTTTACAAACTGGCCTTCAGTGAATGGTCGTGATGCCTTTGCTATCATCTCGCTAACAACAAAGCTTGCTTTCACAGAATCTTCGCTTGCAGTGGGCGGACACCTCATTTACTGATTTGTGCAGTTGTAAATCATTTCACGGCTGATATGTGGTCATTGTAAATTTTATCTAATTTTCTTTGAATTCGCGGACGTGGCCGCGGGCCACACAAAATTGTTTTGCGGGCCACATGTAGCCCGCGGGCCACGTGTTTGAGACCCCTGGTCTAAATAACAGACATAGATCTAGGTGCCATATATATAGATCTAGATCTACATATCTATATCTATATTATTTTAGGTCTAGAACTTGCACGAAATGTGAATTTCTGCGAAAAATAGCCTGTATTCGTCAAAGAAATATGATACTTAAATTATTAGTTTTTTTGCAGCCTTAAACTGACTGACATGTTTCACTGAATAAATGTGTAACACTAGTTTATTAAGTTTTACGTGTCCCGTTATTTTATTATGTCCTCCTCATGTCATAATGTCCCTTTTTTTTTTTAGAATACTCCTATAGCCGTGCAGATATCTGGTAAATATAATGAATGTTTAATAAAATCTATTTATTTCATTTCTCGTCACCAGTTCTTACAACTTTACAAGACTTGGTAATTATAAGAAAGGCTTGCTCTTAACATTTTTGTTTGTTTGTTGGGAAACCTTTTTGCAAAGCTTATGTGAAGTTATACCAGCCCACTCTGTCTGTCTGATGAAAAGGTTAACACGTTATTTCTCCCACACTCATTCTCGGATCAAGTCGAAACCATAGACTTAGGCCTATATATATATATATGTATATATATAATATATAAGTCTATGGTCGAAACTTTAAACAATTACTTATTGTACCTAACAAAACAAAACACGTTGCTTATCAATTAAACAACGAGCCAATTAGTCAATTGATAATTTTGTTTAATATTTATAAAAAGGAAATAACTTTTACATTCTGAGTGATAGGCCTATATTTGTAAGTGCGAAGTTATTCCTATTAGATAAGTTTTAAGGATTTAAAAAATACTTTTGTTTGTTTTGCACGATTATTCCACTTTTATCAGAGGTTGTCACGAGAAGATGCAGATATCAGTCTGTTACCAGACGGTTTGTTGATGGATATAATATGTAGTGAAGGTTAAAAACTTATGGCAGAGTTGATACCATACCGTTAATGTAACACAGCATTTGTTTTATTTATTTATTCCATTTAACTTCCTTCTCGTATAGCCTATGAGTATCTGGTGATATAAGCAGAAGTGATATATTTGAAAATGATCGGTTGTTATTCTTAGTTGATGGCTAAAGCAGTTTAGATGCACTTTTATCTTTTAGTTTGACCAAACATCATTCAATGGTTAAGATAAAACATAACCTTCTAATGTCATTGTTCGAATGTGATTTAATCGACTTTATTTGTTCTTCTTATTCAGAATCTTGTTTCTTGAGTCATGTGGTTGTAAGTCCATGTAAATCTTTCACAACTAGCGGATCCAGAACTTTGGAGGTGGGGGGGGGGGGGAGCGATTTTTTCCAAACCCTAACCCTAATGCTCAGTAAACCCTAACCCTATGCATAAACGTGAGGCCTTTCTCTTGATAGCTTGGTGGTTTGGGGTAGCGCTGTGGGGTTCGGGGCGAAGCGGGATAAAAATAATTCGATAAATAATATTCAATAAAATTCTAGCCTAAATTGTGAGTTATAGTCCCAAACTATCAGATTGAGTAAAGGTTGGAAAAAGGCGACTAGAAAAAGATTATGTGGGTCTAGAACTTATCTCAATCGTGACTCTTTTACTGAAAAATTTTGTTTGAATTCTAACTTTTCCAAAGCAAAGTATTTCTTAAAAAAATTATGATAAATTCATGTAAAATTACATAAACTCTGTCTGGAAAGGGGAGGGGCGGTAGAGTGAAAATGATTAATCTGTCATTGGTTAATATGCATGACTGAATGCATAACGCGTAGGACGTAATCTTCTTTTTGAAGTAACGTCTGTATTATATAAGATAAGATAATTCTCGCTCCTTTTTATAATTTCTGCTAATGATTGCATTTGGCATTAAAGAATAAGGGTGGGGCGACTCGATATAAGAATTTAATTTATAGCATGTAATAAGATAGATTTTTTGTATTTTGTAAAACCGAGTTGGATTTTGGAAACGATATAGCATTACTTTGTAATACAATTAAATGTATAAGCTGCACGAGAAGATGGATAAAGACACCCTCAAAGTTATACATATTGGATGCATGTTGCTTAGTACCTCCATCAACATTGGTCATAATGATCTTAAACAAGTAGAAATGTTAACCTTTTTAGGCAATGTTATCACAAGCAATGGAGTTGCATATCATTGTGTTGCATGTCGAATGGGAAAGCAGGAACCGTTTTTCAAAAAGTACGGCTTATCTGAACAAACAAATCAATTAGCCTGAAGATTAAAATCCTTCTACTTAATACAATCATTGTCCCAACGACCAACTATGCTTCGAGACGTAGAGGGTTGAAAAGAGGCTGAGCAGTGATGACTGAGAAGGATCCTACGAATAACATGCCGAGATGATGTTATCAATAAAGAAATCTTTTTTTCGCCGTCTAAAAGAAGTGGCGATGACGACAATTGCCACTTGTGAGACATATCATTAGACAAGACAAAAACACGTTTACCATAGTCAGCTTTAATATAAACGCCGAAAAGAGGAACGCAAAAACATGACCGTCCACGTCTAACATGGCGTAACACCTTTTTTAGAAGTCCTGAATTTCGTAGGCACCAGCTGTGAAAGTCGCCTTGGACTGAATTCTGTGTAGAGAGCTTGCAGCCCTAAGCGTCGAATGGCGCAAGAGGGGGCTTAAGCCTATGTGTTTCTCAACACTTTACAATAAAAAATGTTACGTTCGCAACTCAGCTGGTCAGATAAGATGTCAGGGAAAGCACCGTAAACTCACTTAGAGTTGTCAGGTGCGAAGCCCCGACGCCAAGCTTTTTTTCTACATTTCTGAGCTTCAGAAACTCTTTCTCCGGCGTCTACAATGCATTATTTTTGTCAATAGAAAGATTACAAGTCAAATATAATTAAATTAAGAAGGTTTGGGACATGTTGATACGAAACTGTGAGAGACATTCGAGGAAGTAATTATTATTTTCAAAAGTTGCATTTTGGAAAAGTGCATTTTTCTCATCTAGGAGTCACCCCGTGGTGGGTGTCACCCGGTGCGGCCCGCACCCCCTAGTGACGCCACTGGCACCAATCAATCTTTTTTGTCTTAGAAAAGTAATGATCTTTAGTTTTCATGTTCTAGAAACATTACTCGGATTTTCTTTAGAATGGGCTATTAATCACAGAACTCCCTAGTGCTATTAGAGCATGGAATGGGTTGCCTGAGCTAGCCAGGAAAACCAGTGACTTGGCAGAATTTAAGTCATTGGTTAATATGCATGACTAAATGCATAATCATCTTATGTACATTTAAATAGATTGATTACTTAGATCTTTCTAGATTATATATCTAAAAATTGCAAATTAATAATTATGAGTCGAGAGTAGTCTTTATTTTGATCTAGATCAAAAAATTAAATTATAGGCCTATATTACATTGGTTAGGGTTGGAAAAAAACACTTTACTCCTTTTAACTACTGTACAAAACAACGCCTTGTTTCAACTTAAAAAAAAAACAACTCACGACATTTTTGTTAGTGTTACAAGATCTCCATGTCCAGTCTAAGTCTAGATATAGCGTAATATATATAAGTCTATGCTTACAGGCTTACAGCAGTAAATTAAAATATTTATTTGCAAACATGAACAACTTTTAATGAATCAATAGACGTAATTAAACATTTGCGTACCATGTTATTGTAAGCGCTATTAGACTTGTCAACAAAGTAAAAGTCACCTACACTGCGCTCTCCGCAATTAAAGTGCGAACAATTAATCAAACTCGCAAAACACAACAACTAAACAATACCCCTGCACATTTTGTTTCATTTTGTTTTCTTCCGCAGTTCCATTACTTCCATAATAGATTAATCTACTAAGTCTTTGTAAGAGTCTGTGCATTATTTAAAGAAAAAAAAAAACAAGCTATGACTATTTATAAATTGCACTGTAGTAATTGAATAACTTATTTTATAGTGCAACTTTCATGCTTATAGCATTAATAGAGCGCTACGGTCCAATCTCTATGGTTTGGGGGGGGGGGGTGGCGGAAGGGGTATCTGGAAGCAGGTTTCCTTGATGCCTTTATACAGGCCTTGTCTTCCAGTCCGATGATTAAGGACCCAGCTGCGACCCACATAGTTTGCCTCATCCAACGAAAACAAAACCATTATAGGTCTGTGGTCAATTTAGATTCTCTTTTCGCCGTCTACGTCTGTCCTTGCCAGTGGATTTTCTTTTGTGTATCCCCGCGGCCTTTATAAAAAAATCTCTAGCTATCTCGTTCTGAAGCCGCCTGCAGTCAGATACCCTCTTCTATGTTAGTTAAAGCAAGTTGTAGCCTAAGCTGGTCTTTAAAGCGTTTCTGTGGAACATCTCTGTTACGTCTACAAACTTTCAGCTCACAAAAAAGTATGCTTTTTGCAAACGCTGGTCCCCCTATACGGGATAGTGCTTTCTCCAGCGTAACTGTCGGACCATAAGATTTCTTTCTATACTGTACATACCGATGTGTTCTGTATGGGGACTTAAGAGACTTTCTTTTCTAATCGCCATGTACATTGACATTTAGAACTAAAAGAACATGAAAGCAACTTTTCGAATTGGAAGTCTTTACAAGATCCAAAATAAGTAAATATATTTCCTCTATAAATTATTCAAACGAGCGAGGCTCGGTCACCTGGTACTATTAACATAAGTAAATAATTAGTACACAAATTGTGTGATTGCTCTACTAAGATTTACCCCCCCCCCCCCAAATGGATCCGCCAGTGAACAGAAGTCGTCCTTAAACATAAGGGGAGGATTTCTCCCAGAGGCCAGGAATGAGAGTAATAGTTCATAGCTTATGATATTCGTGCTGAAACTGTTGAAGCCTGTCTAATTACATTTTTGGACCCACATTCTCTCTGAAATCTTGTGGAATGAAACAGAAATGATATGCAGGTAAAATATATTAGCACTTAAAGACTTAAAATACAAAGCTAAAAACCCTGACAAAACAACATTAACGTGTTTGAGATCTCTTTTATCCAGATTAATTTCACCGAGTGCTTCTTAGTCGCATTGATCGATTAAAACCCCGCCAATCAGGTGTAATCATGTTTAAACCCGTACACCTTGTCGATATTAAATCCCAGATACACAGCAGTGTGTTCAGGAAGAAATACAATATTTGGGGTCGATCTATTGCTATGCACTTGGTCAAAGTGGATTTTAAAGAAAGGTGATTGCTAACAGGTTTGTGGACATGTTTACATTTATTACAATGACAAATAATCCGATTCATCAGTCGTCTCGAGTTATCGTTTGTAATAAATATTAGTTTTGCTACTAGCTGTGCTGTTAAATGTTAATTATCTGTAGGCATTAACTATTCCAAATAAAAAAACAAACAATATTACACAGCAAGTAGTTTTTACTGCACAATAAATACAGTAGGAAAGAGGTCAACTTAACCTTGGTTAGGCCAATAATAGAATATGCATCCACCGTTTGGGACCCCTCAACTCAAGAAAACATTAAGAAACTGGAACAAACACAAAATAGAGCAGTGAGATTCATAACAAACGAATATTCACATTTGACTAGAGTAACACCATTAGTAAAGTCACTAAATTTAGAAAGCCTTCAGGACAGAAGAATCAAAAGTAAAGTAGCAATTATACATAAAACACTGAACCATAATCTTCAAATACAAAAACAAAACTTAATAAAATACTCTGAAAGACACAAAAATAAAGGCACATTCCTCGTCCCTTATGCTAGGACAAATTTGTACAAATACTCCTTCTTCCCTAGTGCTATTAGAGCATGGAATGGGTTGCCTGAGCTAGCCAGAAAAACCAGTGACTTGGCAGAATTTAAGTCATTGGTTAATATGCATGACTAAATGCATGACGCGTAGGACGTAATCATCTTCTTTTTTGAAGTAACGTCTGTATTATTATATAAGACTTAGTTGCTATTTTATAGGGATATATGACATAAGAACACTTTTGTAGTCTGTCATCCAACAAATGACTTAATTGAAATCAATAACTGATCAATTATTAACGTTAATACATTTGTTTTAAATGTGTTTACTTGTAGATTTGGAGTTTTTTTTTACAAACTTTTTTTTAGAATGCAGAAAGCGTCCATACTGCTGTCATAATAACCCCTCCACACACACACACACACAATAGGCCTACATTTACACACACAAGCGACTGTCAAAAGTGGGTGCTCTGTGTCCAGTGGCTAAAATAGGTATCTGTGAAGCCGAATTGAAGAATATGATGGTGAGACCGAAAAAATCATTACATTTACAAATAGTTAAAAAAAAAATTAAAACAACATTACAATGTATGTAATTGCTTTTTACAAGTAATAGTGTCATGACATTCAATGCTTGTTTGTCTTCTTCAAATAAATAAAAGACTTTCCGTGACTACCGTGGGCCCCACTTAGTCATGGACCCCACTTAGTCATGGACTGGGGCACAATGAACTACATGGCGCCTTGGTTGCTACGCCACTGCATGTGTCCTCAATTGAATATGTGAGGCTTCAATTCATTTATTAAAATAACATTTTTTTAAAACTTATTAAGAGCTGTCTTTCCTTATTAGTTTTATTCTTTTGCTCTTCCCTTCTAAGTCTACCACTATCCCTTGTGGCTTAGGGCTTGTGGCGTTAACTATCATTTCTTGAACATTTTATTATGCTGTGAATATTATAAATCTAATATTGTCGGATGTTTGAACTCTTATTATTATTTCTCTTGTAACATGTACTTATAATAATTATACGTTTTGTTTCGTGATTGTTTAGAGGCATGTAAATGAACTATTTGCACTACAAACATCTTTCTTGCTTACATTTATTTATATAGTAGATCTAGTTCAACGTTTATGTGTCTGAAAGTTCTTTAGTGTTTTGTTTACAAGTTTATTTTCCTTAACACAAATAGAGCGCGCAAAATGACCCACGAAAGAAATCAAAGATACCACCACAAGAAAAACATAAAAAAATACTATTAAAAACAAAGCTTATATTAAGTGTAAGGAATGGGTAGCTGTGTTGAAGTAACCGTGATCGCTTTTTAAAGGCATTAAAAAAACACCTTGTTCATTCATGGCTCAAGCCTCCTTAGGGGGGCTAATTCAACTTATACTACCACATCTGTCAAGTACAATTTCTTTCCCTTGTTCGACACTAAATAAAATTGTTAATTACCAATAGTTTATAATTTTATTTGTTAAGTTTTAATGAAAAAAAAGGTATAAGAAATAATTGTGCAAATGTTCAGCTTGATCCGAATTTGGGTGTGGGAGAAATAACGTATACAAACATTTGACCAAAAAGACAGAGTGAGCATATACAAGCTTTGTAAAACTGAACAGAGAGAATGGGGAACTTTAAGAATGGAAACAATATCTTTAAAATACATTTGAAAGAGTGGAGGAGGAATGGTTTCCCTCAAGTGATCGACGGGCTGAAATAGTCTGGGTTGTTCACCTTTGAAAGATCATTGGTGACATTCAATTCAATGATCATTTGACTGTATGAATCTTTTAGGTCGAATTTTTAATGGCAATAGATTCAATAAAACACTCTCGAGACATAGACTATTGGTTATAGATTCTATAAGATTCTGTTGAGTCATAGGGATTTAGATTACTATTCCTAATATATACACCTGATATTATAAGTATATTAAAAGAAAGTTTAAAACAATATAAGCATATATTTTGACAAAGCAATGGGAGCTTAGACATTCAAAATAGTCAGGAATTGAAATTTAGCAGTATCGATATCTACTAGACCAATGTGGGCTAAGCACATTTATAATCTTGCTATGTTGAAACATTTGTTGGAGAAAGCGAGCTTCTAAACCCTTTGCTGCTCAAAATTTTGTTAAAAAACAAAACATCACGTAACAATGCCAGACAAAAGTCTGTTGTATTTTAACAACTTTTGTTTAACAATCATATAGTGGGAATATTCAAACACGGAGGCTAATCCATTATTAGAAAGCTTTTTGGTGTATTGGTTGTACAGAAGGACTGATGTATTTTAATACGTCATATAGATCTAATAATTGTGTGCACTTTCGAATCAAAAGAATCAACTCTCTAAGCTTTTGGATTATAGCCAGTGGCGTAGCTTGGGATTTGAGGGCTCGGGGGAATTGACGTCTTAAGGGGCCCCTGCATTTTGAGATTCGACATCATGACTTAAGATAATGGCGTAATATTTAAAATAAAAAAAATAAATTTCGGATTTTCAAATTTGGCCCCCCAGCTACGTCACTGTTTGTAGCACATATTAATTTTTATCACTTAAGTGGCCACAGTGATCTTTCACTATGGGGTTTCATTGACTTTTGTTTTTGTCTTTTTATTTCAAAATCTCCGCCAATATTCCTCTTTTCTTAGATTTTTTCCTTATGTCGCTCCCCTGCTTCCCATGTCTAGATATCGTTTTCTCTTCTTTTTCTCATTTGTTAAGTGTTTTACATGTTTCGGATGTTCCTTCAGAGCTGAAGATAGTTTACTTCCTAGTCCAAACCTCCCGCAGGACGACGGGGATGGGAGCAAGCAGGGTTTGAACCCTGGATCATCGATAAATCTGAACGACAGTCCAGCGCGCAAACCGCACGACCAGGCAGCCATTACTGTATTTTAGTGCTCAAAGAAAGTAAAGCAGATCTTAAAAATCATAAACAAAGATCAGATTACTGTGATTAGCTTTTAGTGCCTTTTAGTTTAGAAATCACCAATATAAAAGAATATGGTCTCAAAAAGAAAATCATATATATATATATTTATGTCACGAATCAATCAATAGTGCTAGATGTTACAATCAAACTTGATGTCAAGATGTCACGTTGAAGCACAATCAATGATCGTAATTGCCGAGGATCTTGAAATCGTCTTTAATAAGATGATCGTATAGAAGTAGCTAGATCTAGTTGATAATACGATCATTCAGAATGTTGCCAGTTGATAATAGTGTGAGCTGGCGCTCCTAGATCTAATTTTTTATGTATTTATATGTGTATTTTAATTTTTGTAAACAATCTAGGCTAGTGCTGAGTGCATGCCTGTCTCCCGCCAGCTCGTTAACTTAGTGTAGACGAGTCATGACCTGGCTCTATAAATAGAACGGATGCTGCCGTGTCTTGTCCCTTTTCCGGTGTTGACCGCTGGTCAATGCTTGATTAGCTGATCTGTGTGACCAAGCAGTGAGTTAGAAAGTTATTTTTAGTGTTGTTCCTGTGTGGACGTGCTCTGTGTGGAATGCCTGCCTTACGGCCTAACTGCCTTACGGCCTAACTGTCTGTCGCAGTTATTACTGCCTAACTGCCTTACGGCCTAACTGTCTGCCGCAGTTATAGCTGTTGTTTTATTACTGCCTAACTGCCATTATTTCGGCTGTCTAACTGTCTGCTGTAGTTCTGCTTTACTGCTGCTAGTAGTTTACTGTTTAGTGTTGGGGTAATTTAGGTTATTTGGTGGTCGGTTTAGTTAGTAATAGTTGTAGATATAGCAACATAGATACAGAGGCGGCAGAGGGTTTTGGTTAGTGGAATTGTTAAGTTCAGTTAAGTAGGGTTGATTAATTATTTAGTAGTGCGTATTTATAGTTTTTGTTTATTTCTAAGTTTATTTTCATTTTCGTATCCACCTATATTTTTATTGCTTTGTAAGTTGGTTGTAAATAAAGTGTATATAAGTTCCTTTTAAAATTTCAGTTTGTTATTTTATTTTTAGTTAGCTAGTTTAGTTTAGTTTAGTTTGATTGTGCTGTCTGGTTGCTTAGGTGCACAGATTGGGCCCACACAGTAGAGCTACCACCTGCCTATTGTTTTAAATGAACAAATGTTGTGCAGCAGATAACAAAAAAGGCCTCACTCAGTAGCGCCACCCTGACCTGCTCACAATAGGATCATCTAGAAGTTGCCAATCACTAAGTCGATCTAAGTATGTTACTATATTCAATGAAGAAACTTCTCTTCGTCTAAAACAAATGCTTTAATTCAAAACTTGGAAAAGCTATTCACAAATGATTACAATGGTTAAATGTACTTGAATAGAACAGAATAAATATAATTCTGCTAAATAAATGATCTACACAATAATGTAAAATATACGTCTGAATCCTAACACGTTCCGTACGACACTGACTAATATCTAGGATCTTTCCCCGGGTATAGCGTTGTCACGTGTCTAACATCCCCTCGTTGCAATGGCAACCAATCAATGCAGCTCAAAGTACAATAATTAATATTGCAAAACCAATCACATTTATTCTGACACATAGCTCTGCCGCGTGATGGAATTTCCCGAGGTGGCTCAAGTTCTGCCGACAAGCTAAATATAGATACTGTGTACGTGACAATATATATATATATATTTGTGTGTGTATCTGTATATGTGTGTGTGTAAATGTGTTGTTCTTTCCCTTTTTATAATGTGTTTTAAATATTTTGTTGTATTGTTACGCTTTTAGTTAGTTGTAGACTTTCATATGATCTTTAGGAAATCAATGCATACAGTTCATCCTATAATTGTTTGACTATATAGACAAAGAAAAAGTGATAATGTATCATAGGCCTAAGATCGTATTATCTTCTTTTTATTGAGCTCCCAATGAATCTTTTCCAATTCATTATTCAACTTATAATGAATGATATGCCTAAATGTGTGTCAATTATCTCGGTAAACTTTAAACGTTTTAATTATTGCTTAAATTTCTTTTTTTTTTCTAGAGCATAGAAAAAAAATGGAGTTTTCAAAGTTTCGTGATAGTGGTGAATTCAGTGACATCACCATTGAAGTAGAGTCGACACAATTTAATCTTCACAAATTTCCACTTTGTGCCAAATCTGAATATTTTTGTGAAGTAGCCAAATTGAAATCCGTGGGATCTTCACCATCCAAAGTAACCCTAAAAGATTTCCCAGGCGGGAAAGAGACATTTGCGAAGATTTCTGACTTTTGCTACAACATGCCTCTGAAGTTGACTAAAGACAACATCGTAGAGACCCGAGTTGCGGCCGGTTATTTAAAGATGTCAGGCTCAGGAAACCTCATAGAAGTGTCCGACAAATGCTTAAATGAGATGCTCACTTCTGCAAGATTAAGCCGATCAGATGCTACCATCACCGAGCTGCTGATACACTGCACAGAGGTCGGGGATCTGGCTGATTCTGAAGGTGTTGTGGATGTCTGTATTGAGTCTTTAGTTGATTGTTGGACTAAAAAGTTTCCCTTTTTAGCCAGCAATGTATTCACTCGTGTACCTAAAAGCTTTGAAGCTAAATCAGCGTTCAGGTACATCCGAGACAAAACTTCTGGCAAACAATTTGACGAACTTGACGAATGTGCAGAAAAGAACTTGGTTACCATCAAACCCGAATGGATGGTCAAACTTCTTACCAAAGCTCGCAACAAAGGGATTCAGCTGCAGCTGCTAGGATCTCTTGTGGGCAGATATATTTCAGCATCTATTTTAAACGAAAAGTTCCCCAACGAAGAAAACTGCACAGCACCCGATGTCAGCAGTGCACTGAGCTTAGACGAAGACGTTCAATCTGACCAACTTCAATGTAAGGCAAAGACTGTGAAGAGGAACAAAAAATGCACCAAAGAATTTGACGATGCCCAAGTGTTAGATAAAATTGTACTGGCATTGCCCGAACAAGGTTATCGTATTCCATCAATCACCATCGAGTGGCTAAGTAAGGTAAGGGATTAGTATATTGATTCATTTTTATTTTTAGTTTATCGATTTATATGTTCTTATCTCTAGTAAGACTAGAAGGCATAATCATGTTTATGTTTCTGACACCCTAACCGGCGAAAAGTAACAGATTTAACTAGACATGAATTTGACGTAAAAAATGCGGGTGTTCTATATAATAGTAATAGTAAAGATGGCCATAGACTAGACTGAAACTCTACATAGAAAATATATCTACAATATTAACTGCTTGGTCCTGACCACTCACTTATAATACTCACTAATTCTCCCATAAAATATGAAAATTTAACATATTCTTTCCTAACTGAAATCTAGGACAACTAAGCCATTTTCAAGATCGAAACCGCAGCGGTTTAACTTATCAAAAATTATTTTGTGTTAATTCGCAATTTCTACCATCTATGCATTTTAAAGCGTACATTTTAATATATTAAGTACAAAAACAATAATTTCTTCCGCATAAGCACTTTTGATCACTTTTTTTGGTGCGTAACACTTTCTTTCGTTCCACTTTGTTTTTTTATGTATGCCTCATTGACATATATTTCTTCACAGATCTAAATCTTTAATATATTCTCCTCAAGGTGTAGATAGTTTGAAATGGACTAGATCTAGATCTACAAGTAGGCCTAGTCCTCTAGTCAAAACAAAAATTAAAAGTCATAAAAATTGTCCAAGTGAATATTAGGGCCTATTAAAATGTGTGAGTGTGTGTAAATGTTTTTTTTTATCTGGGAGGGGGTGTATAATAGGTCTACAGTTTGTAAAGAGGGGCTATTCTAAATAATGTGCCTCTCTAGATCTAGTGTTGTGCTCCAATCACACGCGAGTCCACACAACTGTTCGGCTTCTCAGACGCTCTTCATATAGCTTGATAACTCTTTAATCAACCTTTTGAAGATGTAGGCCTTATTTACATTTACAAGTGTCGTGGAGTTAGGGCCGATTGCGGGGCCCTATGCGAAACGGATAGTGCGGGGCCCAGTCTGGGTAGGGATAAGGATAAATAGGTGAAAATTAAGATTTTGCATTAGAAAATAAATTCGTCTTTGCATTTTATTCACTGTCAAATTACCTTTACGAGCCATCTACAGTAGACAGTCGTTTTCTATTAAAAAAACAACAAAAAAGCCGATAAACATTGAGATCTGCCTTTTAGATTTACTGTCGACTAGCAAAATATCGCTTTGTTTTCTTTTTTTTAAAGAGGTCGAGATAGATTTAGATCTATATTTGTATGCCAGTGACTATTAAAGTAAATTAAGTATTTGAACTTCTTGTTTTGGTTAAAGTTCGCCTTATTATTACATTTTTATTACATGAAAGCTGACAATGCCTTTTTTTTTATCGCGAGTAGGATTGGTGTTCTCTATATTGAATGACACACTGAAATGACAATTTTGTCTGTTTTTAAGGAGATTTGTATGAGTTTTCAGAAGATTTGAATAATTTAAGGAGATTTTCAAGACTTTTTCGTACATTTTGCAATTTCAGGAGAATTTCAGGAATCCTTTTACAAGTTAGAATGGTTTCATTTAATACTATACACCTACAATTCGCCCTGTGTAGAGTCCTCTTTACTAAGCGTCCTTATTGTTACTTCTAGCCGCTCTAGCGTCTCTAAGGTTCTCGTATTTCCGGTCTTTTTCTATTTACCCTTATAGTTCCGAGATTAATATATTCAAATTATTTCCCTAGATTTATTAACTATGTATACTAACACTAGACCTATGACTGACAAAGTAAAAACTGGCAGTGGACTAAGCAGCGAATAGAGATATTATTGAAATACTGGCTGTTCCACTGAATATACAAGGGGGAAGAAGTGTATTGTGTTACGGACGGGCGATTCATTAAAAATAGTGTCTATGTATTTGGTGGCATTTTAATGCAGACTACAACTGATGGGCCTAAGAAATGTTTGTGCATACTCCATACTAGAGGTTGGCGAGCCGTGCGAGTGAAGGATGAAAGAGACAAAAATAAAGGTTATAAAGGGGAATTTGAGGGCTATAAAATTGTGTTGGTGGTAGGGGAAGTGTTGTAGGACCGTTTTAGTGAAGTGTCTAAGGCGATACACACCAACTATTTCAACAGTAGCGTAGCACTGGTACAGATAACCGTTACATTAGAATATACAATGGCCAAACTGATGGGCTTAAAAAGTGTTTGAGTATACTCTGTAAAAGAGGGTTGGGGCCCTTCGTTTGTAGGATGAAAGAGACCAAAAAAAAAAGAATTTGAGGGCTAGAAAATTGTGTCGGTGGTAGGGGAGCGTTGTAATGCGGGTCGTTTTATTGATGGGTTTAAGAGTATTCCGGGCAAACTAAACATATATACCAATTATTTAAACCGTAGTGTAACACGGGTATCAGCTAGTAGAATATATTTTGTATATCATAGATCTGACAAACTGAGTCAAATAGCTTCACTACTTTTTAATTTCAGAGTAAATATATTCTATGTACATATGTAAATAAAAAGCAATGTTGTTTAATACTATATGTAAGCATGTTTGTTAGCGGTCATTGTTTTTCATATGAAATGTTACGCTGTTTCCCAGGTACTTCGTCTTGACATAACTCGAAGCTGTCAATGTAGAGACATGTTGGTACGACTGGCAGGGGAGCTAATGTACAAATTAGACCCCGACTATCTCTACCTTATCTCCCCTGCCGTTCTCCACGACATAGTTCAGAGTTCAAACACCGAGGGCAAGCAAACTGTTCAACACAATGAGCTGACTTGTAAATTAGTTGACTCTTACATGAGTCATATGAATTCTAAGGTAAACTTCTATCTATCTATCTATCTATCTATCTATCTATCTATCTATCTATCTATCTATCTATCTATCTATCTATCTATCTATCTATCTATCTATCTATCTATCTATCTATCTATCCAATCTATCTATCTATCTATCTATCTATCTATCTATCTATCTATCTATCTATCTATCTATCTATCTATCTATCTATCTATCTATCTATCTATGTATATATCTATCTAATCTATCTATCTATCTATCTATCTATCTATCTTATCTATCTATCTCTCTCTCTCTCTCTCTCTCTCTCTCTCTCTAGATAGATAGATAGATAGATAGATAGCTGGATTAGATAGGTAGATAGATAGATAGATAGATAAGATAGATAGATAGATAGATAGATAGATAGATAGATTAGATAGATATATACATAGATAGATAGATAGATAGATAGATAGATAGATAGATAGATAGATAGATTGATAGAGAGAGAGAGAGAGAGAGAGAGAGAACAACTCAGTATTATTGTCATATTTGATATTTGATATAGATTATCTCCCCTTACACATGCCTATATCAAGAGAAGAGAAAAAACAAACAAAGTTTTTTTTATAATTAAACCTATTTAAGAATAGTAATGACAAAAAAGAAATTAATGAAATCCTTTTTTTTTTTTTACTTTCATATTAACGATAAAATCGTTTAAGGTTAAAACACACACACAAACATTACTGACTAAGGCGATTAAGTCACTTATGTGTATTGGAGGTAAATCCATAAATAGCAAGCTTTTTGGTGTATCCGGTGCACAGAATATGGACAAATTGATAAGCGAATTAGACCATATACTATTTATTTCTGGCTCTGTAGAATCAAATGTCTAATCTCCTTCAAGTAAATTGTACTACTTGAGACTTTCTCCCAATCTCCCTGTTCTTGACGTTTTGCTACCCACGTTTCTTTTTACGTAGCCGCTACATTCCTACAGCTTGATTTCTTTTGTTTTCTCTCTTACTGTAGTCATTGTTTAAACAATTCAAACCGGGTATTTAAAAATCGCAGTGCTAACTAGGAGCAGATTACTGCAATTAATTTTTAGCTTGGAAACCCCTAAATGATAAATGTCAATAATTTGTTTTTCTTCACAGGGTGTTTTGACGTCTGATACATTTCGACTTTTAGTTTCAGCCACTACAAAGTCACCAAGGACATCTCACGACTCTCTGTTTCACATGCTGCAGAATGTCCTTCAGACAGGTTCGTCTTCAACATTTGTTTGGCTCAAAATTGAAATTGTCGTAACAAAAAAACAAAAAAAACACAAAAAAAAAAAAGCGGGAGGGGGAGTGGAGGGAGAGAAAATTTTGCTCCTATAAATGTAAGAACAGAATAGAAAACGAAATTATTATTTATATTATTAATTCAATATTCAAAGAATATAATCCTATCGATTTAATGACTATATTGGAACAGAGAAGGACAATTTGAGTTCAGATCAAAGAAAAGAGTTAACATCTTTAATTGATGCCAACTTATTGTCAGAAGCATGTCTCCAAAGAGCGCTAGATGAGGACATTCTTCCACCTCAGGCCATAGCTACAAGTGCTCTCAAATTGTGCTCCAAGCTTCGAGCTGAACTTCTTTCCTATAAATACAGAACAGGCGAGGACAGCTACAGAAAATACAGCACTTTCTCGTCTGCTCACTCTGACACGCCGAGTGGAAACTCAGAAACTCGTCTGTCGTCTGCTTTCTCTACAAAGGACAAGACTGTAGATTCTGGTAGGTTTGTTTTTCTTTTCTTCTTCTTTCCCATTTCATTGTGTGATTAACTCTCACTAGCATGTTTGTGCGAAAGTTAGTTTCTAGAAATCTCCACTCGCCCGTTATCTTTGCTATTTAGACGTGTACATTGAAACTTGTGTCTTGTCACACATAAAGAAACATTTACCGGCAATTCCACTAGGAATAGTAATAGAATAAAAGGTTTGCTTTCTATGCCTTTCTAGCAATGGAGTCGTTTGCTGATCTCAAGTCGCCACAAAGTTTTGGTTCAGAGTCGTTTCCTTTAAGTTTAGCGTATCTCCTTCTGAAAAGTACTACGGAGACTATGTCAAACTTATATCTCACATTTAGTACATTGTGTACACATTATCTCAGCTTTCGTCAATTTGGAATTTTTAAGAGCTTATTTAAATATCTATAACATGTTGATAAAACTACATCTAGGCTACTTGCTAAAACTTGTTTTCCAACTCGATAAGCATCTTGCGGTACCATTTACTTTTAAGAACTCTCAATGTAATATTCAACTTTTTGAAATTCATTGTTTCCCGGGCAATGCTTCTCAGCCTCAATGTGGCGCTCGGGGGGAAATAGTCGTTGGGGGAGATGATTAGACCAATAGAGAAGCAAAACAGAACCCCCGTTGGGTGCATAAGGGCCGAGCTCATTGCACTGGCGGGGATGGAAGAAAGCCCTAATAAACATGTCACTATCCACACACAGGGATCGTTTTTATGGCTAACACCTGCATGGCTGTTGTGGTACAGGAAAATTAATATAGGAAAGTTTCCTGGGTGTGCTCGGCCTTTGGCCTCGCTTCTAACTCCAACGTCTTGGGATACGAGCCATAGGTAAGGGATGATTTTTCCCAGACAGAAATTATGTTTCAGACAAGCAGACGGAAGTGAGTTTCAGTGAGCCAAGAGTTCCAAGAGACTTAGACTCAACTCTTAGGGCAATGAAGAAATTTCATTGTTTTATAATAATCATTTTCTAAGATGTAAATACTGTTTGCCTACTATGTACTTAAAACTCATTTCAACATGAGTTGTTCTTTTTAAGCTCTCAAACCTTCAATCCCTAGGTTTCATAGAGGCAAGTGACGCTAGTCGCTCACCAGCGGAGACCTTGAGAACAGAAGGAGTAGACCTTACTGACCACAACATCATCACAGAGCCGTTGACCGCAGCCCATAACGTTCTGGTCACTGCACGCCACAAGTTGTCAGGCTTTAAACCAACCATCACTAAGTATCCATCCCTGGACAACCTGCAATACCACTACAGTGGAGAAAATGACCCGGAAGAAGATTATGAGCCGATTTATGAACGGCAGTTTCCTAGTCTAGAGTCTCGTCTCCGTTATTATCGAGTCTGGGGTTTTTATCCTCATGGTTCCTTGGGTTATCGCAACAGAGGCTCATATCTCCCATATTCCGCTTTCTATAATAGATTTTAACAATAATAATTATAATAAAAAAATGAAGTTGCTTTGCATGTATAAATGATGATTATAAGAATTTATAATATTATATAACAATTATTTTGTAATATTATGCTAGTGACTGATATTCTTTATAGCACACGAGATGTGTCTTTTGTCTGTGATATGTATAGAGCTAAATTTTTCATTCTGAGTATTTATCTTAGTGTTTGTATATCAATGAACAATGACTTTTATATGTCAATTTTAATGTCACGTAGTTGTAAAACTAGAACCTAAGTATCTTAATCTCATCCTCTTAGTGGGAATGGAATGTTTGGTTTTGGTAATGTTACACTTAAATACCTTGAACTTGAACTGTAGACACATTAGCTAGAGGTGCAGATTCGCCAGGCTAACATTATGATAGAAGTGTAGGCACTAGAAGGAAATAATGTTGTCTAAAAGTAAAGCATGATACTTGGATATACAAATGTTATACAACAATTGTAAAAAAGAAAGACCAGGAGAAGTGCGAAATAAAATGAGGACACAATGATTACGGCCTGTGCAACATTAATAGTTGAAGTTAACAAAATCTTGGCTTGGCCGTGATGTAGGTAAATACACTTTGTATTTGAAGTCGTGGACAAACATCGTCAGCCTTGTACACTTTACCACTTTTGGAGAGATGATGTAGATCTAGATCTGTTTGATAGCGATATTTTGTCCATGTAAATCTTTAGGTTGCGATTTTCCCTGTTTTTAGCATTCTTTACGCCTCTTTTGGGTAAAAATAATGGAAAATAGCCATTGCGTAGTTAATACACACCGTATGCTAATGTGATCATGCTAAATGTAGGGGGCCAATTTGTCTAAATCTATAAAAACACATACATATGGCCTTGTGTTTTGAATTCTAGTCGAATATTTAAGAAGAATACCGAGATAGGAGATTGTTTTCAGTAGACATAAACATAATTCAATTTGAAGAGGAGAGTGTACTATCGAATGAAAATTAATATTAACGCTAGGTGCCAAAAACGTTTATTTCCAAGATTGAATTAGATCTGTGGTATACATGTAGGCCTACTTGTTAATAAATAATGTTACACCCAACTGCGGATTTTAGCTTGCTTACTCCCTGTCTTTATATGACAATAAAAAAAAAACAACAGAACTCCATATGAAAAGATAGATTTATGTAGGAACATAAACCATCTCTCTCACGCAGGTAGAAAATAAACAAACGATTAAACCAACACATAAGATGACAGACTGCATTGTTACATACTCTCGTCATGTAGATCTCTTCTTGTTTACCAGACTTTTTCCTATTACTGTGACACTGTTGCACGGTCAGAGATATTATTATAGTATATAAAGAGCATGTCTGTGTTAAATAGCCAAAGACAGTCTAAAAGTCTAAATAGATGTAGACATTTACTTTTTGTTAACAACGTAGTTAATCTTGTGATATTAAAATTTCTTTTATTTGGTTTTGTCTGTTCTGTTTAGTCTGTCTTTATGAAGGTAACGAATCAATATGGACTCAATACTTCCAATAATTACAAAAGTTGGATCAAGCTAAATTTATATATATTTGTTACACATGCTTAATCAAGTTATTGACGTAGATAGATAAGCCAAAGTAGCAAATAGACAAATAGCTTTAATAGTTTATGAATACTAATGTACATTTGGCATAATTTATTTAAAATGTCAACTTCATTATAATGTATTGTAATTGTTTTTATACTTATAGCCATTTTTTACAAGTGCCTAAGCAGAAATGCTTTGATCTATACAGTGTTTGTTATATAACACTCATACTGACATATGATTGTATGAAGTGACATACATTTAGTTCTGTTTTAAAATGTATTTTTAATTTTATGAAATGAAGTAATTCTTTTTCCTTGTTACGTTTTTGAGTTGCTGTCTTTCTAGAATTCTTTAAGCCAGTTTAATTTATCAGCTAGGCATAAAATACTGACATAAGTAAAAACAAAACAAAGAAAGAATTAGAACAAAGCCAGGAATGAACCATTAATCTTTTTTTTACAAAGCTTTTGTCAACTCTGTCTCGGATCAAGTTGAAACTTTACACAATTATTTACTGTACCTAACAAAACACGTAGCCTATAAATTAAAAAACAACAACAATCAATTAGTCAATTATTTTGTTTGATATTTAAAAAAGGAAATAACAGATAAGTTTTAAGGATTAAAAAAAATACTTTGCTTGTTTTGCTCGATTATTCCACTTTTATCAGAGGTTGTCGCGAGAAGATGCTGATATCAGTCTGTAACTTAACAAAAAACTCCAGGCACAGAATGTCAACACTTTTAACTATATTCCCAAACCATTTTTTTCCCATTGGTTGTCAACGTGGCAACGTTACTGTTTTTCTAATAGCGTTCAACTTTGCTAGGCCTGATCTAGTTTGAATTAATTGTTTTTTAACTTCTCATGGTATGAACTTCAAAAAACTTTAAAAAAAAAAAAGCATTTAAACAACAACAAAAGTTTAATGGATATGACGTCATTGAATGTATTAAAACCTTACGTTTGACATAGAAACGATTAGTTACATTGTGTAAGTTAATGCAAAGTAAGAGTTAAACAAGAAAAATATTCCGGCAATCAAGAAAACATACAATCGAAAAGCAAAGTGTTTGTCCCCATTTACTAACCACTGCTTTTGGGCTACATAATGTTTAAATTATTCATAAAAAAAGAAAGAAATTATATTATAATAATATCTTCTATTTATCTTTTAAGATTTCATGCATAGTGAAAATCATACAGTAATTCTCAATTTAAATGAAAAAAAAAATGTTATCTATACTATGAAGTAGAAAGTAAGGCGTATGTATGTATGTGACGAATAGACATCAAAACCGCTTGACCAATCTTGATAAAACTTGGCAGGAATGTTCCTTGGGTACTAACTTAGACCGTAGTGTATGTATTGTAGCCCTAAAACAAACTTAAGACCCTAAAAAAAAAAAATAAAGTTGTCCGACTCTATTACAGCTATAGTATTTTATGGATCTAGGCCATGTCTACAATGTTGACATGAGAAAAGATCGAAAGGATTTAGACCTAGATCTAATTTTAAGAAATACACTTTGCGCAGATAGTTTTTTTACTTTGACACATGAAAATACAAAAAAAAAAAAGATCCATTTATTTCATTATATAATAAAATTGTGTGTTTCAAAAGCATTTTTTTTTACATAAATTAGTTCCTTATATCCACAGATTTCCTGACGAACATTCTTTCATTAGACAATATCGTAATGAATCGCTTACTAAAAATTAATCCGTTTAATTGTTTACTTTATAATCCCATCCCTAGATCTAAAACTCTAATTCAACTCTAAGATGATAAAACTTCTCTTCGTACAGATAGTTTTATACTTTAACACATGAACATACTGATTATAGTCCATTCATTTTATATTTTGATCAAATAAACATTCAAATTTGGTTTTTGGTTTTTCTAAGAGACTACATTCGTTTACGAAGGTGCGAAGCCGAGTTGAGATAGGCCTAGATCTATATTCATTCATGAATCGCGTACTAAAAATTATTTCGTCTAATTGTTCACTTTATAATCCCATTTATTTAACAAAGCTATCACTCTTTTCGTTTTTAATAGATATGAATGTATCGACTTCGGGTAAACCCATTTTCGCAAAACTAATTTTATTTTCGTAGCTAAAGAGAAAAAACTTGAAAGGATCATTAGCTAACTTTAACATACATCTAAATCCAATCCACTAGATTAGTAAACACAAACTTAGACCCGCAGGCCGCGGGTAATGTCAGGCTAGTGACAAATATAATTAATTAACACCATTTCAATCTGGCCCAAAGAATTGATTTAACAAACATTGATTTTACATTGGTTTAACTTGGTACCATCGCTAGATATTTAAAATCACGGGTTGACATAATGTAATTGACTTGATATTAGCAAGCATGCAGTGTTTAATACGGTTTTAGACATTATTATTGTTTAATTAATTGCTGGTTCATTATTAAAGCCTCTTAAACCTTTAACCCCAGCATTCACCTAGTGTTTAAGAAACCTAACATTAAACAAAATAAGTAAGATTTAGATGCACACACAATGCACAGTTTCAATCCAAACTTCTGGGAAGTAGCAATGTACCGGTATGCAAATGTTTTCAATTATACATTGGTCGTGGAAGTATTAGATACCATTGTTACACTCACAGTCTGATCTTCGTTCTCTCTTGATTTTGGAAATGTCCATTGTTTTGTAAAAGTAAATTTTGGAAACAGCAAATCTTTGGGCAGTTCAGTAGTTATTCCTTTGTTGACAACTTTTGTGGATGGTTTATTCTGGTTCAGTTTAAAGCTATGAACTACGTAGCTTTCAGTTCTTGGATAATTGGCTATCTTGTGTAATAAATGAATGTTTTCTGCGGGGTCTGTCTTGACGGGCCTAATTTTACCATCCGTTGTGACGGTCAGTTTAGATAAAACTTCAAAGCTCTGTTGTGGTGGTGATGCTGGAGAATCCTGGGTTGATTGGTTGGAATTTTCGTTTTGAAATGTAAAAGAGCTTTTTCTATGTGGTAAATAGGCCAATGTCTTAGACCACGGCCTATAAGCTTGCGGGGTTTGATAAAAACCTTGTTCCAAGGTTTTTACTGGTGACTCAACATCCCGAAGCCCTGAAGCGTTCGGATCATTGACACTAATGTTTGAGTTTTTATACGTTGGAGATATTTCACTTTGTTCCGTGTCATTTTTCGCGCTATTAGAATCATTAGTTACTGGCCAGTCGCCAAGTAATTCTTTATTGGTTTTATCTTCTGAGTTTTTCTTGAAACACCAAGAACACTTTAAGTGAGCACTATGTCTACATTGACCATTGGTATTCGATGGACCCTGGGCTAGACTCTTAACTAGTGTTACCTTTCCACGAACACTCGGCCAGTTAGTGGCACTGTAATGTACTAATAGTTTCTTGAGATTGCATTTAGTGGATTCATCCAGAGTCTGGCTCAACTTTAGCTTAGGCTGGTACGTGGAGGAGATGTTCGTCTCTTGGTGGTTCGTGACACCTGAGGGTGAATCATCATCTTCCGAACTCTTTTCGACGAAAGTTACTTTCTTCTTGTCCTTTTTAGAATGCGCCGAGGTTCCCAAACTGGAAAGGTTCGAAGTTGAGTACAGGCTCATCTTTTCATAGTCATTCACATCTTGCTCACTTGGTGATTTGAGAATCCCTTTAATATGAGAGCTGCTCCGCCTAGTGATGGCGGAGTGTGTAGTTCTGTATGCTGAGTACGTTGCGCCATAACCCAGCCAATGAAATCTCGCCACGTTCTCTATGTTTGTCATCCTACTGTAATCTTCGTAATCTGAATGAGCTGGTAGGTTGCTGTCTTGTTTTTTGCTAGTTAGATTTGGTTTGTTGTAAGGTGATCTCCAGTAGGACGCCATTGACAACTCAGAATCGATCCATTACAAAGGAAGCATCGCCATAAGTTCCCCTGAAATAAATGCCAATAAAATATTAGACACAGAACATCAAAAACTAAAAAGAAAAAAAAATCGAAACAAAAAGAAATGCTTATGCAGATGTCTAAAATCGGATCAACATGATTAATGATGCCTTTAACATCCTACGGCCGATCTGGCGGTCAAAAGCAACAATAAAAGCTAAATTTTCAACACAAAGGTGCAAACAGTAGCCTATTTTATACATGTAGAATAACAAATAACAATTCAGACAAGCTCCAGGCATTCACCAACAAATGCTTGCGTCACTGACAAACAACATCTCAAACTAAGTCTAATGAAAACAGCGCTGATTTTAAATCCCGTTTTATCACATTCACGTAACGGAGGTGGGGGCGACCAGTTTTTATTAAACCAGACGCAAGAATGATTTTCGAGATGCGATTGTTCTCCATCCGACGAACATGTCCGAGCCAGCGCAGGCGGCGTTGCCTGAGGACTGTAAAGATGCTAGGGAGGACCGTTCTCACAAGGATCTCAGTATATACATAAAAGAGAAAGAGAAAGGCTGGGAGACCAAAGCAAACAGAAGATAGGTAGACAAAGAAGCAAAGGTGGAAAGCTGAGCATGGACCCAACTGAGGGGAATTGCTCACAACAGAGTCCGTTAGCGAAGTAGGCTGTTGCGACCATAAGCTCCACTGGGAGTCAAAAGGATTAAGTCAGTGAAGTGATTTGATTGTTAGTACAGTACACAACAGTTATTGTTAGTTAAGCTCTTGAAAAAAAAAAGAAACCTTTATATCTTTTATCTACAAAGAACCATATTCCAGATAAAACTGCGATATAAAAAGTAAATAAATTTTAGTCCCAAATAAAAACAAAGTAAAGTTTGTAAATAAACTTCTAGTCCTAATTAAAACTAACCTAAGTATATTTTGTAAATAAACTTCTAGTCCCAAATTAAAACTAAATATATTTTGTAAATAAACTTCTGGTCCAAAATAAAAACAAAGCGTATTTTGTAAATAAAATTCTAAACCCACTTAAACCTTAAACCATAGACTATGCTTAAAACTAAATATATAATGTAGATAAACTTTAGGTCCTAATAAAGAAAAAACTGGCGTATAATCTGTGCATGGACTTCAAGGTTTAATAAATATATTTATTTTGAAAATATTTATGAAATAAAAACAATGTCGAAGTCTCATACAGATTTTAAAATGCCTTTATTCATCAAGACAGTCTAACTGATGAAATAAACATGTTTTAACTATAAAAATATATATCAGCATAAACATATATAAAATATTATAAAACCGAATTGAAACGTAGAAAACAAACCCATACAACGAACATAAAGGTAACAGAAGTTGAACTACTTTAGAGCTTACCACGTCATTCAATGTTTTAGTCAGAAATAACGGCACAGACGCCGCACAGATAGGCACAAACAAAAGTGTCACGTCGTTATATACAGACATTGCCCGTAGGCCCTTACACATAATCCATTGGCTTCCATTTCTCTCCCAGATTGATTTGGTTTAACTTTCTTCCCTTGTCCTTTCAATATATGCAGATAGATAATGGATTGCAGGCTATGATATTTTTTTTCTTTTGATTGAGAGTCACCCGTTTCAACATTTCAGATCAAGTTATAAATCTTTGTTTATTTTAAACAGACCACAAGGCTTATGTCGAGAGCCGATTTCATGCTTACAATTAACAGTGTAGCTTGGATAACGGTCTGCATTTAGAGACACTAAGAAAAATTGTTCATTTCGTGGCTAGAAATCTATTTACTGGTTCTGTTTGTTAGGCCTATTCATGGACCTGTCGCGCTGTATGGTGGTACGGTGCCTTTCAAAATCAATCAATCGTCTGGAATTCGAGAGAACCACTTGAATGATACAAAGCGACCACTGTCTGTTCCCTTCCCCTTTGTTGCCTCCCCCCTTTTCCTAATGTTACTGGCCTGGTTAGGGTAAATCTTCATTTTGTCATCGTAGAATGTAACGGTGCAAACGTTCGTCACAGCACAAGTAATTAATTGCTTTGCATGTGGTGTGTTTGAATGGGTGTGGGTACGGTTATCATTGTAAGGACATAGGGACATATGTATGCCTGCATTACTCAACCTATCTTTCTATGAAGAATTGGTCCAGATTGCCTGTTAGAGCGCATACAAACACTACTGTGGAAAATGGTTAATGTGAAAATTATGTATAACTTAAGCATGTATTAATTTAGGTTTCCTAAATAATATACAATAAGGAGAACAAGGAGAGAGAGAGAGAGAGGGGGGGGGACAGATAACGATATGCAATAGCTGACAAAAGTAAATGCTGGAAAACTGACGCAAGGCGATGTCGTTGGTGTTATAAAAGGTGGGTTAAGCTCCGAGCAGCTGACCCGGAGGTCGCGTGTTCGAATCCTAGGAAGTTATTGCAAAAAATCCCAGAGCTCATTCAACTCTAAACGGGAAGTACATTATTTAAAAGAGAATACATACAGAAGAACGGAAACATTGGGCCATTGAAAACTTAGAACCTTGGTTACGGTGATTATATAAAAATCCCCCATCCATTTTTTTCATTGAAAATTGTGTAAATAAAAAATTCGGAGGTCTCTTCATCATCCATCCACTTTTTTAAAAATTACAAAGCTTAAATGAACTGACTTTGTCTTTCTGACAGGATTCGTTCATACGTTGTTTTTCTCTCCACTTCCCACTCTCGGTTAAAACTTTTCACAATAATTCAATGTCGATGACACATTTGAATCAATAAAAAAAATTGACCAATAAGTTAATTTATTAGTGGTAATTAATTTGGTTAAATATAAAAAGGGAAATAAATATTGTAGTATGGAGAATAATATTGCTGTAAATGTGCATTTTTCCTTTTATATAAACTTATATTTTACATTTTTTGCTTCTTTTTTATTGCACATAATTTTTGCAAACACTTTTGCTTTTTTACATTTCTTACAATGTTGGATCATTAAATAGTTCCATGGTTGGATCATTAAATAGTTCCATGGTTGGATCATTAAATAGTTCCATGGTTGGATCATTAAATAGTTCCATGGTTGGATCATTAAATAGTTCCATGGTTGGATCATTAAATAGTTCCATGGTTGGATCATTAAATAGTTCCATGGTTGGATCATTAAATAGTTCCATGGTTGGATCATTAAATAGTTCCATGGTTGGATCATTAAATAAGAGTGTGTGTGTGTGTGTGTGTGTGAGGTTATACTCGTTTAGTTTTCACAAAAAAGAAATGTTTGTTCACAGAAGTATGTGTACCCAAAAAACGTGAACGTTTAGTGGCAAGTTTTTTTTTAAAGTGCTGAACTACAGCTTCTGGCAGCTATAAAGCTCGTAGGAAGTACTGACTGGAACTTCTCTTTCAGGTCATTATTTGCTTGGAGTTATGTTCTCTGGAGCTGAATCAGCTTCTGCGCTAATTGGTGAGCTGATGGTATTAAAAACTGGTTCTGGACGTCTTAAAATTTGCTTTTATAAATTCCATAAATAATTGTTGTATTTTAAACTATTTCACTAGAAAAAGTTTCACCTGTCAGCAAAGGAAAATTACAAACCTGTTCTTTTTTGCTTGCTTGGAGAAATGGGAAAGCTTGTTTGAAAATATTTACCATGCACTTACATTTCATATGCAAACCACCCATTGTAATAATACTTTAAAAAAAATAACGAAATCTGTCTTCCACTCTTCATTGGAAATATTAGTAAAAAGCTCACAGTCAATGTCCTTTAAGGAACATAACAATTTCTTCATTGAGATTTTTATATTCTTCTCATTACCTTACCCATGCTAAGCCAGCGGATACATTGGAATATTTTATTTCAAAATCTGCAAGTACTTTTTGGAATTGCCTCTGGTTATGACCCCTAGTTCTGATAAGTTTGATCATTACAGCTTTGTAATCAATAAAGTGTAAATATTTTATGCAGCTTTGAACAACCTTTCCTGTTTAGAGTTTATGGTTGTATATTCTTTATTAAAAAATACAAACAATTATAGTGCCACACGGTGAAAGATCGAGCTCTAACATCTTGTTCCAAGCATACCCAAATGTGTGGCATTTTACTACTCGAGAGACGATCTTTTCCCTTTGCAACTTCTGTGTGTAGCTGAACTTGTTGCCACCGCTGGCTAGCATCTATGAAAGGGGAGCAATTTTGTAAGTTATTCTTGCCAGTACATAGCCTTACCACAGCAAGTCCTATGCAAGCATACCCAACACTTAACACAATCTTTCATAGTATAAATACTAACTAGTGGTTGTGTCTTAAACTGTGTCAATTTAAGAATAGCCAATTAGCTTGATCCTCGTTTACTTTTAACTTCTTATAGTTTCAATAATTTATCTAGATATTATTTTAATATATTTGCAGTTTTTATGTGTATAGTGTGTGCAAACATGATTTCTGTATGTGTGCGCGAGCCGCTCAAAACACTCCGGCCCGCGGCCGTAATTTGCCCACCCCTGGCCTACAATATCTCTACTTACGAATCAATTGCATATCTAATAACATAATATCATATAATTATATTTATGCAAATAATCAAAAGACAAAATTATGATTAAAAAAATCGTATATAGTGCCTACTTACCTAAGCCTCTATTTCTATCTACAGTTACTTTCGCAACGTGATGTCCAAGAACATTGTTGATTAGCCCAGCTTTGGGTGTTGGACATAAAAACATCAGATCAATAGGACTTCAGGCTGATCTGTCAGCTGGTAAACGATCTAACAAAATCATTAACTAGGAATAATTTTGGATCTTCGAGCTTGTAATGAACATGAAAAACTGATTTTTTTTTGACTACTCGCTAATGCTCCTATATCTTCGACTACAAGATTGTATAAACAAGCCTCCCCCACAGTTTCAGAATGATTGAGTACTGACTACACACCATCAATAAAAACGTCTGTGTGTGTACGTGTTCCAGAAGTGTTGGACTTTAAGGTAAATAAATACTAGTAAATAAAGACATTGACCTTAAAACTTCGGAGATCAGGCATTTCGTGTGAGATGTAAGTCCATGTGGGTTGTATGTGGACTTTCATGCGTCTAGGGCAGGGAAAAAGACAGAAAAATTGAAAGCAAGAACTCTGAACAATTTCTGAACAAAGTTTTTACATTTGTTGTTGGGATACTATACAAGTCTTTTTTTTTTTTTTTTTGTTGCAATGTAACCTTTTGGAAAATAAAGTGAAAAAAAAAAGAGTTAATGAACTAAGGCCATGACTCCTCCTCACAGAACATACACCTTAAAGTATTGATTTTATCGGATCAACTCTAAAGAACAAGAAATTGTAGGCCGTACTAGTACATCGAGGGTTAATGGGATAATATAATGGAAGACGTGGACTATGCACGACACGGTTGACTAGTTTATCGACTTTGTACATCGGAAATAAGCAGTTACCAGTGCTGGCTTCCATCCTTTTGGAGCATGGTGTGATCTGTACGAATAGACCGTGTATATTTTGGTAGCACTATTTAGTGTTACAATGGAATCGTGTGGTGAATATGTCTTTGATTTTTCGGTATGACTCAATGACTATATGTTCAACTGTATGTCCAACTGTAAGTCAAAGATCCTATTAAAATGTCTCAATGCAAATTAAAATTATTCAATCTTCAAACAGAAATGTATTGGAAAAAAAAAGTTGAACGACCTGAATTCGAACTCGAGGGCTAAAGCCTCCCCAAGCCTCCTCAAGTTAATATACTAACCACTGTGCCAGGGAAGTGCTTACGAAAATAGAAGGTTTTATAGTTATCTTTTGTTAGTTTCAAACGTTTCTCTCTACAAAGTATAAAGGGGACTCAATTCAGCTCATACTACCATATCAGTCAAGTACAGTTTCTTTTCCGTGTTCGAGATACCAAAGAAAATAATTAATTACTATTATTATTATTTATTATTATTAATTAATAATTAATTAGTGATAGTTAATTTAAAAAAAATGTTTTTTTTAATTGATTCTTTTTTTGTCAGATAAAAGAAATAATTGTGCGAAATTTCAGCCTGATTCGAGATTGGGTATTGGAGAAAAAAACGTGTACAAACTTTTTATCATACAGACAGACAGACAAAATGAGTTGATATATTTTTGTAAAAAAGAACTAAAAACAGAAAAAAAGATGACTTAGTAGGCCTAGCCTACATATCGATGTGAGTAGGGCAAAATCGTCCACTACGTAGCGTTGTCCAGTTAGCTTTTCTACTCAAACGCTGTTTTGCGTTTTTCATTCAAATTACACTGAAGGATAATCCTAGCCAATGAAACGTTTCTAACATTGTGTATAAAACATAGAATCTATAAATACAAACTCTTTCTCTCTCTCTCTCTCTCCAGAAAAGTGTTGGGTATCGGAATTATTGAAAAGAAAACAAATAATTTTGTCTTTTCACAAGTCAACATTCTGACTGGCATAAAAGGAAGCGACGAAAGCTGAGTTGGTTCGGTCGTATTGTAAGACACGACTCACTGTCAAAATTTATCCTTCAAGGCACGAAGAAATGGTTGTCCAAAGAAAAGCTGGCTAGACAACATGAAAGAATGTTGATATTCTGCGTGAGGGATACAAGAACTTAATTAGCAAAGGATGGAAGCATATAAACAAGGTTACAAAGACAGCCTGTGTGGAAACATAAACTCATTATAGGCCCGCGAAATGGTCCTCTCAGACAGGTAAATGGCAGGTTTCAATATTTTCAGAAAGAATATCAGAAAGAATATCAGAAACTATGGACTACAAACCGTCGATACCAAAAAAAAAAGACGTGCTCGTGTCCAAAGTGTTGTATTGTTAGTTCGGCTAACGACTTGATACCACAGGATACGGAGATCTATTAATGTAATTATTATTACATTGTTAATAATCATATATATTCAATGAACTGATAGTTATGAAGATATAGCCTAGTTAAATCCTAGGTGTCACTTACAAAGAAGGCATCACGAAAGAGGGAATGGGAAACACGATGACCTGCTAACCACGGTAAAAAAAAGTAAACTCAAACTCTATGGCCACATCACAAGGTCCTCAGGGCTCGCAAAGACCTTCCTTTGGGGAACAGTCCAGGAAGATGATGAGGAGGAAGACAAAAAAAAGCGATGGAAGACAACATTAGAAAATGGACAGGCCTGTCAGTGAATGAAATTCTATTAAAGGTAAAGGACAGAGAGGAATGGAGATAAAACAGTTGACTGATCTTGTGTGATGCCCCAAAGGATCTACCAGACTAAGGGAAAGTGAAGGCGAAGTTGAAGATATGTGAATCTGGCCTAGCTGATGTTATTGAATGATTATCTAATTGATCTAATTGTTTTGTTAAGGGCAAATCTCTCATTCAAAGCCTCAACAAATACAATTTTCCCCTTAAACAATCCTTTTACCTTTAGTTGAATGCTCTGTGCAACCGTAGCCTTTGTTGCATTTCACGTGTAGGCTATAATATGAAAAACTACTTATTAATTGCTGTTTTAAATCATTTTCCATTTATATGCATACTAAATAGATTTTTTCTCTTAAAAAAAGTTAACTTTAAAAAAAAATTATAGTAGGCCTTTTAATATGACAGAAATTACTTAATTGAAGAATACAAAACATCTACAACCGTTTTCACAAATGTGTTAAAAATATGATAAATATTTTGTATAGTATTAATAGTGAATAATTAAAAAAAAAGAGGGTGTATTTTCTAAATGAAAAACTACTTGTTTGGGAGGGGTAGCATCTAAAATTCATGTTTTTTAAAGGGGGCCGGGAGAAGGGGGGAACAGAAAAAGTTGAGAGAATTAAAGTGATATTGAATTGACAGGTCATAAGTGAGTGTGTTTGCCTGTTTGGGTGGCGTTTTAAAGAGAGCGGCTCCAATTAAATGTAACATATAGCCTAAGTTAGCCTACATAGATCTATACTGGAAAGCACTATCCAAAAAAAAGTTGAAATGCGGGCAGTTTTGTTGAAAGCGAAAAAAAAAATGAGGGGGGGGGGATACGACCAAAGTATTATATCAGTATTTGCAGGTTGTAAAAAGAAAAAAAATAGGCTTAGGCCAAACATATCAAAAATGCATGTCAAATAATTGGAAACAAGAACTGAAAAGCATAGCTGTCAGATAGTGTAAATAAGACTTTGTTATAAAAAAAAACCAACCCAAAATGGACTTACAGGGGGTGGAGAAAAGTGATACTTGAATTTATGGGCTGGTCCAAGCAAGAAAAAAAGGGCGGGGTGCCCATGCAAAATAAACAATATATAGCCTGGAAACTAATAAACGGGAGTATCCGGTGGGTAAGGTAATGCTAGTCAACATATAGATAGAACTAGATTACATCTACTGACTTTATCTAGGTCTACCACTATTCTATTGCAACTGCGTCCCAATAGACATCTCCTTGCTAGAAAGTTCTGAGAATTATGCCCCTTGTATAAAAGCGATAGATCCATTAAATCTATAGCTAGCCTCTAGTCATATTCAGGCAGAGAAGACCTAGAATCTAGCTACTCTGGTCCTAAGACTAAGTTTACCAAGATCTAGATTTAGATCTATATATGAGTATTAGACTGTTTAGATCTAGATATGATGTAGGTTATAGATTCTGATCTAGATCTACTTTTTTTTTTAGTTGGGCCAAAGTGGCCAAAGCAAAGGTGAAAAGTGAAAGGACAAACTTGAAACTACAACTACAATTTTACTACAAACACGCAGTTAACCCAGGTTTTTGATTTAATTAATTAAATTAAATACAAAAAATAATAATAATAATTAGATCTATCTCTAGATCTAGATTTTTAATATTATAATAATTAAATTAACAGACACTGATTTAGTTCAACAGTCTGACACTGGCGACAGATGTCAGATAAATCAACTTGATTCTAGTCCAGACTCTAGATGATAAGTATAGACTATACTATATAGATAGATCTAGTAGTAGACTATAGACTAGTATAAAAAAGTATAGACTACTATACTTATACTAGTTATAGATATAGACAGTGAGTATGTACTGTATAGTCTGAGTCTAATAAGTATCATAATCATAGTCAGTATAGTATAGAGTCTAGATCTAGAATCTAGATGATTTATAGATCTAGACTAGAATTCAATCTAGTCAATCTAGATTGTAGATCTAGATTCTAGAGACAATTTTAATTCAATTTAGACAGTAGACTAGCTGTCTAGAATAGAAGACTTTATTAAATAGACTTAATTTTTGATCTCTCATTGCTGAGTCTCATCATCATGGCCCATGGACTCACTCAACTCACTGCCGCTCAGTGTCAATCAATGTCAGTACAGTACTGTAACATACTGTCTAGTAATTCAATAACCGTACTTTATTATTATGATCTACATCATGTGGAGATATGTATTAGGACTTAGACTTAATTATAGATCTGAAATCTAGATTTATGTAGATTACTGTAGATTTATTATTATAATTATATAATTATTATTATGTAATTTTATAGAACTTGCTAGTATTTTAGATTTAGCTTTTAGGTAGATTGATAAAATGGAAATATATAATTTATTTATACATATTTATTTAATGCAGATATTAAATAATATTTTGTTTCAGTATTGAATACAAACAATGGAAACTCTTACAAATGTGAGCTTGTCTGAGACAACACAGAAAGCAAAAGAAACATCAGTGCAGGAATTTAACATTTCAAAGGATATTTTTGAAACTGACATTATAAATGATGAGTCAAATGTTTTAGGAGAAAAGCAGAAAGTTGTTGAATCAGTTCACTTTTCAGACATTGAAGACTTGTCAAAAGAACATTTTAAAGACACACCAGAAAGCCATACTGTCGAGAATGCAAACACTGTCATAAGCTCAGATACATCACCAAAAGAACTTGAAACAAAAACCGATGAGGATTCTAATGAAGATAGTGATAGCATGCCTGATTTGATCTGGCCAGAAAAGAAATCCAAGATACCCACTGACCTGAGATCAACATTGTCATCATCCACATCCCAAGACACAGGCTTTGGTTCAGAGGATGTGGGTGACACAAGTCCTGATGAGATACCCAGCAAAACAGACTCATTAACTAGTGGCAGCCAAGATACAATGGACAGCAAACTCACAACACAGACAGAAGACTCTGAAGCTGAAGATTCCAGTGTTATGGATATCTTAGGCAATGGTTTATTAATTAAAAAGGTATATATATATATATATATTATATATATTTTTATTTATTAAAAAGATCAGTACTTGTATATAAAATTATTTTGTATCCTTCTGCTTCAATGTTGCTATATAATCCATCATGTTAATTAGAGCAGCAGAATACTTAACAAAAACACTTGTCTTAATTTTTAGGTTGGATAATACATATAATTTGTAACACTAAAAAAAACAGATTTAAGTTTATTTAACAATTTCTTTAAACATGGTGTGACATTGGTAAGTTGAATTTTAATATCTGATGTGGTGTTGAGCCTGTTTCAATACTTCAACTTTATTGCAATGTAATAAACAAAAAAAACAACATCTTTACACAAATATTACAAAAAGATTGATTTCAAGCCTTTTTTTGGGTGTCCTTAAAGCCTGTTTCTGCACTTTGACTTTATTGCTATGTAATAAATAATAAAAAAAACAAAAACAAATTTTCACTTATAATAGGTTGTAAAATGAGTAAAGCAGTCATCATCATCACCAAACTCCATTTGAGCTAGGGCTTGAGAGGCTCAAATTCTCTCTTGCAAAAACTCCTGACAGAAACCCTGCTGTATTGCGTAGTGCATGTATGTCACCATACAGGGCAAGAATAATAGCTTGCTCAGTCTTGGGCAGCCTCCACCACAGGGAAGTGCTCTCAGGGCACCTCATGTGCCTTCAGACTTAGTGGGCTTTTTGGGACTTGTCCCAACACTCAAATCACTTTTCCATTTCTGTTTTTGGGATTGTTGCCAAAGCATGATGGAAACTCACAGCCTCCATGGTAGGTGGTGTTAGCCCTCTTTGGTGAGTCAATTATTACTGGGGTGCCATAGATTAATAAATAGGACAGTTGTTTATTATCTATTTGTTTTTAAAGAGTCCTACACTTTTTTATGACTTCATTTCATTTAGAGATAATCAAAATGCTTCAGATTGGTCTATTTTATAAAAACCAAAGTCAGGAATTAGACAGCATATAGTTTTCGTTATTTTATTACTTAAGAAGATGTTATCAGTAAAGTTTTTAAGGTCAGTCTTTAGGTGTCATTACAAAATATAGCGCTATTAGTCATTATGTGTGATATAAACCAGTGCTAGTGGCCTGTCACTGGATGTTTTATCACCATTTATTTAGTCTTCCTTTAGTATCAAACTTTTAAAACTCTGGGGTTTTTGAGTTTAAAAGATTAGTCTTGTAATGATGTTCAAGTGAAATAGAATTCCTCTAAATTTTCAAACTTCAGTCTATGTAACTAGTGATTATATTGGACTTTTTAAAAGCCAATACCTATGTTTCTACACACACACAGTTAAATTAAAAGTACTTGTTATTGTTGAATATCTTTTTGAACATCTGTACAGATACTTACAGCTGGCTATGGTATTGACTCAAGGCCAACAAATGGTGACATTGTCACATTGAAAGTTGAAGGCAGACGGGAAGATGGAAGACTTGTTGACAATGAAGAGATCACTTTTTATCTTAATGATGGGGATGTTATATTAGGTAACTTTTGAACTGATCCAGGAAAACAATGTAATAACTTTCTTTGTTTTTCCTGTTATGTACTTCTTAAAGCTTTTGTATCCTTTGGACAAACTAGTGTCCCAAGTAGAATGAAGGTAAATATAAATATAAGAAAGAGTTTCTTTTGATTGTGGTGTTTCCATTAACCTTTATATTTTAAATCAAAGGTAGGTAACTTCATTTTGAAATAACTATATCCTCTGTTGAAATAAATGTTTTCCACTTTTTTTTTTTTACAGCTTTTGATTTAGCAGCAGCACTTATGGAACAAGGTGAAAAATGTGAGTTAACGACTGATGCTAAATATGCTTATGGTAGTTTGGGAAGGTAAGACATTTCTGTTCTCACTAGACACAGCTTATTAATCCATTTATCCAATTTTTTAATTGTCGGCTGCACACTGGGCAGGTTATTCCAGCTGGAGATAGTGTCATTGGCCTTGCTTTTCTTCGGTGTTTTTCTTCTGCCAGCCTTGTTCTCTTTTCCTCAGCAACCTGTGCACCAGTTTTCAAAGCGCGACTCCATGATGCTCTGTTATGTGCCTCTGTCTCCCAGGTAGCTGGGTCTATACTGAACCTTCAGAGAAGCTTTGAGGGTGTCTCTGAAGTGTTTTCTTTGACCTTCTTGTCAGCGCTTTCCTTCCCTTAATTGGTCATATAGGAGTCATTTAGGGATGTGCAGTCTTCCATTCTGCAGACACGTCCTGCCCATCGCAGCTGGGACTGCATCAGGATTGTGTGGATGCTCTTCGAAGGACTTCAGTATCTGGTATTTTTTCTTGCCATTTGACATTCAGTATTTTTCTTAGACATATCATGTGTTCAGTTTCTTTGCATGTTTTCTGTACACTGTCCACGTTTCTGAGGCATAGAGCAATGTAGCTTTGTATTTGTGGTGATACCTCGTCTGTTCCAGACATTTTTAGACAGTCTGCCATAGGATGCACTGGGCTTGGTGATGCGCAGGTCGATTTCAATATCGCTTTCCGTTTCTGGAGAGTGTGCTGCCAAGATATCTGAATCTGTCCACTGCATTTATATCATGTCCATTTATGCTGATGCTTGGATCCGAGTAGGCTTTACCTAGAGCAGGCAAATATAAGACTTCAGTCTTGTTTGTGTTAATGGTAATCAAATCTGAATGTTATATTTATCCCGTTGTTTTCTCTATTTGTGAATGCATCTGTCAGCATAGCAGAGATTATGATACTAAACAGTGTAGGTGCTAGAACACAGCTTTGTTTTACCCCGTTTAATACTTTGAAGGGCTCTGAAGGTTCTCCACTTTCCTGGACACAAGCCTTAATGCCATCATGAAATAGTCTCGCCATGGATATGAATTTTTGTGGACATCCATACTTTGACATAATCTTCCAGATACATATTTAACATAACATCATAGACTTGATTATTTCACTCAATTAAAGTACTTAGAGCTCTGTTAATTTTCTAAAATGATAGCCTTGGTGTTGAATGTTTTAAGCACAAATTGAAATATTGAAAACACCATATTTTTATTTCAATTACTATAAATATATCAAGTTTGTGTGTTACCACAGGAATGGAGAACTGCAAACATAATACCCATTTAAAAAAAAAATAAACCACCTGGAGACCCAAAAAGTTATAGACCAATATCTCTAACAGCCAATATTGGCGAAATGGCAGAAAAAATGATCAATAACCGACTTTATTGGTGGCTAGAAAGTACTTGCTCACTCCACAATGCACAAGCTAGCTTCAGGAAAGCAAGTAGAACAGAAGACCACCTCTTTTGTTTTATCCTGGACACAGTAGAAGGGTTTCATGAAAACAAGCACACTACAGCAATATTTATAGATTTGCAGCAAGCCTATGATAGAGTGTGGAGAAAAGGTCTATTTTTGAAGATGAAAAAAATGGGCATCCATGGGAAAATGTACAGCTGGATCAGGGCATTCTTAAAAAACAGAACCATCCAAACCCGATTCGAAGGTGCCATCTCTAGTAAAAAAAAGTTTGGAAGAAGGACTACCACAAGGTTCAGCCCTTAGCTGCACTCTTTTTCTAATCTTCATGAATGACCTCCCGGACCTCATTTCGGTCAATAAGGCTCTTTATGCAGACGACCTTTTAATTTGGACTACAGAGAAATATCAAGGGCTGACTAGATCCAAACTAAAAAGAGCCCTCACAACTATCTCCACATATTCAAAATTATGGAAAATGGAAATAAACAAAGAAAAGTCAGTTTATTCACTCTTTAGCCACAGCAACAAAACAGCAAAAAGAAACTACATCCTAAAAATAGACTCCCAGCCAATAAATAAAGAAGAAAATCCAACATATCTTGGTGTAAAACTAGACCAAAGACTGTCTCTAAAACACTTTATGGCAGATTTAAAAGAAAAGGCATCACAAAGATTAAACATAATAAAACACCTAGCAGGAACATCCTGGGGAGCTGAAAGGAAAACCTTAAGACAGTTATACACTGGATATGTCAGATCTGTAATGGATAACTGTCTCTCCATACAAGTAGCTGCCAACAAAACCTATCAATCATCATTAGATACAATCCAAAACCAAGCCTTGCGGCTAATTAGTGGAGGTATGAGAACTACTCCCACAGCAGCCTGTGAAATAGACTCCAATATTGAACCTCTTAAGTTAAGGCGCAACAGAGCAGCATTAGAAGCTATTGAGAGATACAGAAGGTTGGAGGACGATCATCCAAATAAATTACTAACACAGAGAAATAGGAAAAACAACCAAAAAAAGCAAAGGACTCTGATCCAACTTACTGACGAACTAGCCCTAAAACACCACCTACCCAATAACAGAGAAAAAATTACCAGGTTTTCAAACATTACACCCGGACTAAACTACAAACGACCAACCATCAAAACACATTTACTAAATAACACCTTAACAAAAGAACCAAATCCACTGGAGCTCAAAGTAGGCACGCTTGAAACAATTGAAAGCTATCTAAAAACAGCTATCCATATTTATACAGACGGATCGGCTTTCAAAGCTACCATCAATGCTGGTCTTGGTGCCTTCGTGGTCTTCCCTAAAAATAAACACTTTGAGATAAGCGCACCCTGTGGCGATTACTGCTCAAACTTCCAAGCTGAAATTGAGGCAATTACCATAGCACTACAGACAGTGGAAAACAAATTATATGAAGGAGTGCAACCACCATCAGATATTGTTGTCTTTACAGATTCCCAATCTACTCTGCAAGCACTTAACAGCAGCACCTCAAACAGCCCAAGAGAGTTGACAACACTCATTGTGATAATCCATCAGATGATATCAAAATTAAATATCAATATCATACTACATGGATCCCTGGACACATTGGCATCATGGGAAATGAAAAGGCAGATAAGCTATCAAAGGCAGGTTCATCTATGGAACAACCAGATAGACCTGTTAACTACCTCACCCTAAGGTCAATGTTAGTCAACAATCACAAAGAGGAGTGGCTCAAACAATGGGCATCAGGAAACACAGGCAGAGCCATGTACAAAGAAATGACTACGCCTAACAAACTGGACAGTATTAACTTCCCCCCCCGCAAAGAACAATTTACAATCTTCCAACTAAAAAAAAGGACACACACCACTATTAAATTACCACCTGAACAAAATAAACTCCACACAACTACCCCTTTGCAGACACTGCGCCCACCCCTTTGAAACCGTAAACCATATCCTCTTTGAATGCCCCTCCCTAGTCCACCTTAGGCAGACCCTACTTCCACTACAGCCCAACATAACCAACACCCTGTATGGCAGTGCTGAACAACTGAAGAAAACAGCACACTTTTTTTCCTTGGCACAGTCTGCAAAAGAGCTCAGCAGCAATAAAGCTGGCTAGAAGAAGAAGAAGAAAGTGTATCATTTTACATACAATAATCATATCTAAATTTGTGCAGGGACATTTCTTGGGTCCACAAGTCATTGTCTTCTCACTTTTTTTTCCTTGTGGATATTGCACTACCAAATTTAGGACAAAATATTTTAGCCTAATTTTCAGTTTATATACTGTCAGTTATACAGTGCTGCTTAGTTGAATTGGATAGAAAACTGCAACACTGTTATGTGATATATGGCATTATTACCTATTGTTGGCACCATTCTTACTCTCTCTATATTGACTTTATTCATACACTCAGCCAGGCCTTGACACTGATATTTGTGGATATTTGTTGATGCTTTTATTTATTTTTCACAGATGCATCAATTACACAGTTAGTTATGGAAAGTGTTACACATTTTTCTTAAACTTAATGTTGAACTTTGTTTTACAAAAATAAAATTAAATATTGTTTTTATATTTCAATATAAATCTTTGATTTCTTTCAGAGAGCCAGACATTCCAAAAGATTCCAAACTCATTTACATTTTAGAGCTGCTTCGTGTTCAACAGGCCCCTGAGCTATCTTCCTTAAGTTTTGAAGAAAGATTGAAAATAGGGTAATTGTATTAAAATTTTAACATTGCAAACATGGAGTTTAAAAAAATCCTTTCTACTTTATTTGATGACACATCCAAAAACCATCTGTGGTTACATATATAGTTGTTTAAAGTTTAGCATATCAAAGATATGTTTATTAAAAGAGAATTTTAAATTAAATTTAAAACTTTTGTTTTAAATGTAGTGAATCAAAGCGAGAAAGAGGCAATTACTTATTTGGAAGATCAGACTACACAGGCGCAATCAACTCTTACAACAAGTATGTATGAATATTAACTCCTTAGGATGTGTTTTATGGGTTAGAATTAAGTGCCAATATTATGAACTTCAATAATAAATTCTACTTTCTTACAAAAGAAAAGTTCAAATAACTCTGAACCTTAAGACCTTAATGAGCATAATAAAAAGTAATTTCTTGCAGTCCATCTCATTAGTATCCACAATTGTTGTGAAGTACATGACAAATTGTTGGTTGACAAGAAATTTTCTGACACATTTCCAGAGGATGAAATAATTCTTCCAGTGTATTACATGCTTATGACCATACATTCTTCAGGAGAATCTTCATGTAGAGAGCTATGTATTTAAGTATAAATGCAAGAACTACATTTATCAATAAAAGACATGGCCATTTAGCCTTAGTGAGTCAGACAGATTAGCTTGAATAAGTTGATTGAAGCAAGTTTCTTAAATTACCTGAGCTCTTTATACAGCTCTTATATAAGATCTATAGACATTATACTATATTAATATTTTTTCAGTATTGATCTTTTGCTCCATAAAATTTCAATAATTTCACTATAATAAATAATTTCACTGTAAAATATAAAAATTTCTTCAAATTTAAAAGAGTACTTTTGTTTTAAAAATGTTATTATATGAAAATACAAAAAAGAAAATATTATCCTTAAAAAATATTACGTCTTTACTTGTAAAAAAATTGTAAGTGTATGAATATTATAAGCATCAAATATAAATTGTTGCTTCCATAATTATCTTCATACTTTTATTCTGTCCTTAAACAATGTTTTTGAAACTTTATATTTTGCTTGTCTGAATCCATGTGGAAAAAAACACTTTGTGTGATTTACTTGTACAAACTAAACTGTTCATTTTGTTTTCTGTTAGAGCTGTTAAAGTTTTGGTTGATCCTGAGCTTAATGCTGGATTGGATAAAACCTCCCATTCTACATTAGTGGACTCTTCAGTCAAATGTTACAATAATATGGCAGCATGTCAGTTGAAGGTATGTTTGGGGAATACAATATTTGACTTCTTTTATTTTTTTAAAGTGTGTAACAGTGTATATGATTATGTACTTACTGATTTTACCATTTATTGAATAACACATATTTCCTAGATTGATGCATTTGATGCTGTTATACGGTCTTGTGAAAAAGTCCTGGCTAGTGAAACCAACAATGTGAAAGCTCTATATAGAATAGGGAAGGTGTGTAAAATGAGATCTAAGACACTTTTGTTTTGAGTTGAAATATTTGGAATTTTTTTTATTTCTCTATTAATTAAGAATCACTAGTTAAGCTTTTGCCAAAGCAATGACAATAATATTGATACCTTTACAAATTATCTTGCTCCAACCATATATAACAAAAAAAAAATTAACCTAACTACTATTTCAGGCTTATGGTGCCAAGGGTGAAATTGAACAAGCAATAACCTTTATGCGCCGTGCAATCAAGTTAGACCCTGAGTCTAAAATGTTGAATCAAGAAATGCTAAACTTGACAAGACGTAAAATAAAAGAAACCAAAACAGAGAAAGAACTGTATCAAAAAATGCTTGGGGTGAAACCAACACAAAATCAACCATCTGATAAAAAAAAGACTCGAAACTCCAAAACTGTAAGTAACTTAATAATTAAAGATGACACTGGTAAACCACAGTTGAAATTAAATTAAAAGTTGATTTGAAATAAGAGAATTATCCAACATTAAAATGTCAACCTGTGGGTCGTGACCCCTTCGGGGGTCGATTGACGATTTACCAGGGGTCGCCATCAAAATGGTGGAAAGTTATTGTCTACTCTTCTATTGCTGTATGTTTGAGGGTGGGTGGGGGTCACGGCAGAGTGGGGGATTGTAAAAAGGGGTCGTCGAGCTTAAAAGGTTGAGAACCGCTGCTTTACAGAAAGCCTAATGACCAGTGTGGTTCTTCCATGTGGTCTGCAGTTATTTAGAAGTTCAAACACAAGATATATTAAGGGCAGCTAACTCTATTTCATTTGTGTTATGTTTAGTTTAAAAATTTAGAGGAAATAATAGATCTACAATTTTTTTTTTCTCTTTAGCAGTTTGATTTGGTCTATTGTTAATGCTATGTTTTTTTCATTACTACTTCTCCATGTTACTATGAAATCAACTTTCAAATCGCCAAAGCCAGTGCATCACTGTGTGGAACAGATAAGGTATTATTTCAGGTACCAAGCTTGGAGTTTATCAGGCTGTCAATCCTCCTAACATTGCTTTATGCCCCAGAAACATGGATGGTATTCATACGACATGCAAAAAATTGAACTACTTCCAAATAATCTGCCTCAGAAAAATACTGAATGTTAGATGACATGACAAAATACCAGACAGTGAAGTTCTCTGAAGAATAGGCCTGCAAAGCATCCAGACAATCCTGATGCAGTCTCAATTGTGATGGGCATGCCACATCTGCTAAATGGAAGACTCCTGTAACCCTTAAAGACCCCTTTATAGTCAGCTAATGGAAGGTAAACGAGCATAAATTGGACAAAGAAAACATTGTAGGGGCATCCTCAAAGCGTCTCTGAAAGCCTTCAACAATGACCCTGCTACCTGGGAGAGGAAAGCACATAATGATCGAGCATTGTGGCGCTGTGCTGTGAAAACTGGCACGAAAATTGCAGCGGTCAAGAAAACAGCCTTGATTGTAGAAAAGCCCCAGAGAAGAAAATCAAAGCAACAGACACAAGCTTCAGCTGGAATAACCTGCCCAGTGTGCAGCTGGACATTCCAGGCTCACATAGGCTGCACCAGCCACGTGAGGAGGCATAAAACCCCAGTGCAAGGCCCTCAGCCCCATGGATGATGAAAGTGGTCATCATCAGGCCTTGCCCTACACTATGTTGCTAGATTCTTCAAATGCTACTTTAAATTTAGCATTTTAAGCCCAGTATTTTGGGGAGGTTATTTTGTCTGATGCTCTTGGGTTATGTTTTAGCAGGCAGACTAAATACAGAAACATAATAACAATAAATAAAAATAAAAAAATAATCCATTTGAACTGGATCAAGAAATAGCAAGTAAGAAATGAACCAGAAATGCTCTTAATATTCTTGCATTTAGAAAATCTTTTGAGTGATCTGTGAGCCAAACTGCAGCAAAACTACTGAGTTATACAAAATGGTGATATTTGTTCAAAACGCATAACTGATTATTTTGATTAGCTTCTATTGAAATGACTCATATAAGATCAGACTTGAAAATAAACAGAAACAAATTTATTTCTACTCTAAAAATCAATGAAAGATTGCACAGGCACTAAAGATGTAAGATAGTTCATTCAAAACTTTCAATAAATGACCCTGACTGTGCTTTTCATGTGGCTTGAGTTGTTTAGGAACACACTCATCAATTCAGAATTAATGACTTTAAAATGGTTTCCTTCATTGACATACATCTAGATATTAACACTGCAAATCAAATCAAGATGTTATTTTAAAAAATCAACCATTACAATATTGCAGGCCAGATTTTTTTGTTATAAAAATTTTAATTTTATAGTATTAACTCTCTGTCTCCTAATCGACGATACCATCGTTGATTTTGACCTCATTAAATTAAATTAATGATTAACTTTTTGAACCTGACTTTGAATTATTTAAAAAAAGCATGCATATCCATTTAATTATATACCAAATACAACATTTTCTGATAACAAACAACAAAGCTATTGAAGCCCAATCATAACAGGGTAGTGTAACAGTAATGAGCCAAATGAAGAATTCCTTCAAAACGTGGAAAAATAATTACGAAGAGAAAGAGTTACGGAGTTGTAAGTCATGATTTTACAAGTTATAAATAAATGTGACCATTATAAACTATGAATGAGTATTGTAGATTTTAGTAAAAAGTATTTGAAAGAAATTCTGCATTAATTTGAAAAGAATCTTATATTTGAACTTAAACTGTTAAATTATGATACTTTTTTTTTATGGCAGCATATTTATCAACATTAATATATGCAGTAATGGAAATTTTCCTACCATCTAAAACCAGACATTCCATCAGAAATAAACATTATTATGTCCCTTGCTGTTTCCAACAAAAGATGATCTCGCTGAATGTTTACACAGCCAGGCAGCAACATATTGCTGCATTGAATTCTACAGCTCTATTTATTTGTTCACAATACTTACATTGAATGCACATATATCAGTAAATCTACAGCTCTATTTATTTGTTCACAATACTTACATTAAATGCACACATATCAGTAAATCTACAGCTGTATTTATTTGTTCACAATACTTACATTAAATGCACACATATCAGTAAATCTACAGCTCTATTTATTTGTTCACAATACTTACATTAAATGCACACATATCAGTAAATCTACAGACCACAAAGTCTGAAAGGGGAACTTTACTTTACTTTACTATATCAGTAAATCCTTTTTTTTGTGTTTCCACAGTTTATTAAATGGACTGTTGCTGCTGGTGTGGTGGCTGCTGCTCTAGTGTCTGTTGGTGTAGCTTTCTTCAGAACATCTTGAAAGTGCAGATCCAGGTACTCCTCAAAGGATTGGTGAACAAACAAACTTGAAGTTTCTTCTAAAGGCAAACTATCAATGTGACTAAATTAAGTACAGCTTCTTTATATCACCTGACAGCTTTTTTTAAATAATTATTTTTAATTTAAAATTTCCAATAAATTTTGTTTACATTTTTAAAAATCTTATTTAATATAAAGTTTTCATGTTATTGTTTCAAGATAAGGTTGATCATTAACAAACTATATGCTGTTGTTTCAAGATAAGGTTGATCATAAATAAGCTACAATGTACTAATCAGATGACATTTTGTATTAGAATTTTTTAACATGAGCGTAATGAAATTTTTTTTTTGTTTTAGTGTACTACACTTGTTAATATTGTTTCATTGAATTATTCTTTTCAATTTTTTTTTTTTTTACCTTAATAATGTGAATTTTCTACCCACTTAATTTGCAAATGAACAAAGTCTTTCATATTGTGTTCATATTTGGGTGACTTTAGTTTCCACACAATCAAAGAGGGAAATAATAGTTGGCCTTAATAATTTAGTGATCACTTTGGTTTTGCGAAACACTCTAAGGCATCCAGCCTGTGCTAGGTATTTTTATGGTGAAATTTGGATTGGGCGGATCAAAACCACTCTTTTGGCCAAAGGTTGACTAAGTGGAAGCCCTTGTAAAGGACAGGCGCAGAAGTTAAATAGACTTCTGGCGGACAACAGCTTTGTCTGCATCAGGGGTTGAAAAATATGCAGGTCACAACTGTGTCTGTGTAGCCATTGGAAATACTGCATTCATCCTTAATCTTTGGAATAATAGACATTGCCACTAATCACTTTGGACATTTTACTCTGATAAACATTTAAATGTTACATACATGAAACTTTATCTTAAGTGTTGGTCATATTTAGTTATGATTAGATAAAGGGATAAAATTAAAACAACTAATAATCTGTCATTGATGAGACATTATCTAATTGGCTTGACTTTGACTCAATCCTCTTGACTCCCAATGGAGCAAAGGGCAGCAACAGTACTACTTCATCTGACAAATCCCCTCATAATTTGTAGGCTTGTCAATAGCTCTGTTCATTGTATCATGGGATACAAAGAAATGGACTGCATGAAGAAAACCCAAGACTAATAAACACAACTCTATTTATTTTGTTAACAATTAAATATACCATTGGTGAACACATTTTTTTTGGCTATTCCTACAGAATCATGGGAGAATGTAATACAGATTGTAGATTGTAGTCATGGAATCGAGATGAATGATTGGTGAAAACACATTTTTTTTTGTTATAATGATTTCTAAGTCATGATGTCATGACCAGAGTTTATAATTTCATTGTTCAGGCTTGTACCAAATGATTCAATGATGTTCTAATCACCTTCAGGCAAGATACTAGCACCTATTCTGTTGGACAGAATGTATTGCAGAAATTCTGCAAATGTCTGAATGGGATGTTCTTTGTGTGTGTGAACATTTTAAATTCTTCTAGAAACTAGTATTCGATAGTTCCTATGAGTTAGACACTTGTTTGATATGCTTTTCAATGATTCCAGTTGATCAAGAGGTGTTTGATTGATATTTCTTTTTGTTGTGGCAGGTTCAGTTTGAGGTCACTTACGATAACAATTGATTTTTTACCGATCAATTTGTTCCTATATATTTTCAACTATCTGAAAGTAATTTTAAAATAAAGAGAAATTATCCACACACAAAAAAAGTTTTTAGTATGTATTACTCTTCTCTCCCTTGTATAAATATGGCCTCCTTCAATCATAAACATTTTGTAAATACCAGTACCTGCTATAAATATCTATAAAAGGACAAAGACTATTGGAAAAACATTGATTTTTAAAAAAATTTAAAGGCAATGAATGAGATGCTACTAACAGCTAGCAGAGCGACAAACCTCCTTAAATGTGTTCCACCTATGTTACCTACGCATTAGAGGTAAGTAAGCTTACATGCGTCCTAAAAATCCCAGATCCCCCTCTTCCTTCAGAAGCCAAGTAGTTAGTACTTCACCAGGATTGAAACGTATCTTTCAATTAGAAACTGAATGCTTAACCACTTCATCGCAGTACAGCCATATTATGTAACACCTAAAATGGAATTAAAAGCAAACAACTCCCCCCACCTCACGGTCGATATGAGAGTTCCTGCATTTTGAGATACAAAAAGGATTTTACTGGCCTCTACAGCGCAGATGTCATCACCATTAAGGAATGGAAGGGTCAAGCCGCTACTGAAGCGTTAAAGACATTCAAGGCATATGTAACGTTACTGTCGGGCAGGTGAAACAAACTCCTTAGTACGTTGTTCTGTTTCTTATCCCAACGCTGAATCGAGTTGACAAGACTAAACAAAGGATTGCTTGCGGCAGACAGAGAGGGGGAGAGTTTCATAGTTAGCATTATACTACATAGAAGATGATAGGGCCTACATCTTAGTCTAGGAACACTAGGTGCTAACAAACACTGGGTGCTAACAAAACAAATTAGAATTATGGTGTGCGCTAAACGCACAATTGTAATTAATTTCCTTCGGGATAATAATTTCATTGAAGTCTTGGCAGTACTAGAGCTGAAGCTGTAAAATGGAAGAGTAGGCAATTGTTCATTTAACTGAGTAATTTTCTAATGTAATTAACTTATAATTAGTAAAAATAATCTGATTATTTATGTCCAGGGCATAACATGTCTGCGTACATTATTCTCATATTGGTGCTAATTTAACTCTAACCAAAAAAGCAAGCATGTGGCCTCTATAATGAAAGGTCATTGAGAGTCTTTTCTATATAGCAATAAGAAACTCTCTTGGAATGACAAAGGTATTGAATTTTTTACAAGAAGCCTACTTGGAAAAAGATACTATTCTATCTATTATTTTTTCCGCAATAATAATCACGTAATTGACTTGTAATACCCACAAGATCTTTTTTAGGACTAGATTAAGACGACATTCCCATACAGAACAAGGTTACAAAGACAGTTTGTGTGAAAACACAAACTCAAAATCGGCCCTCGAAGTGGTCCAACTAGAGTCTTCACCAGGATTCGAACACGGGACTTCCGGTTTCAAGTGCTTTACCCCTCAGCCACAGCATCTCCATTTATTCATTTAGCGTACACTTAACACAAATAATAATTATTATCCTTATCCATACATTCAAAATTAATAACTTGTTACAATGTAATAAAGAGAAACTAAAACAGATTTATTCTTCAAACAAAATTAGATAAATTGACAACCCGAAAAAAATAATTCTTGACCTACTTTAAGCTACCAGTGATTTGTGTAAGCCTACAAATGACAACAGGACTTTCCACTCGCAAATAAAAATTAATATATCCATTGTCATTTTTCATACAAACTAGACATAGATCTAGACCTAGTTTTAGATCTAAATCTAGATTCAAGATTTAAGACGAAAAAGTCTAGATCTAAGTCTAGATCAATATGTAGAACTAGAAATAGTCTTGCTAGATCTAAATTGAGATCAAGTCTATATCTAGATCAATATCTAGAACAGGCATGTCAAACTCATTAAGGTGTATGGGCCACATAGAAAACTTACTATGACCTGAGGGGTCGCAGCAAAAAAAAAAAAAAGTTGCAAAACAGCCTACTAGTTCTTTTGTAAATGAGAAATAATGTAATAGAATACAATAATTAATGGCATACCTGTCCCTTAGCTAAATTTGTAGTACTATTGGCTAATTAAAAAATACTTTGATTACGCATTATTTTCTTTGTCCTGATGCTTGACATCTTTTCTGGGATACGATTTTATTAATGTCTTGTTGAAATTTGTTTGCCACTGACGCTTTCATCACAGATGACAAAATTTTGATCAGATAATCCTCTAACGATGAGGTGTTTTTGTAGCTTTTATTATGGAAAGAACTGCTCATAGAGACCTGTGCATGCAAACATATCTAGAATTCTGGCTGCAAATTTCCGCAATTCAACATACCGTTCAGGGTAAATAACTGTACAATTTTGGCACAGCCATTTCAATATACTTCGATTTCAACTAAGAATCTGACTGCTATTCTGTCAGCTCTAGTTGCACATTTCCAGCAGCATTTTCAGAATCAAATGAGAATGGAGATACAAAACACAAAAAATTCTTGCTCTTATGTAACGAAGTCACGAAAACGGTCATTGAAAGCATCTACTAACGTTTCTTGGTGTAAGACATTCACCCTAACCCTATTTAATCACTTTAGTTCCTGACACGTTGAGAAGTGAACAAGATTTTCACTTCATATTTTGTTTATCCACCGTCCTAATTTTGTTGCATCAAAGCATTTCACATGATTACACGCATGCGGCCCCCGAACACACAGTTTGCCATGCCTGATCTAGAACTAGATATAGAATGTTGATATAGAATCTACTATATCTAGACTAGAACTCGTCTGAATTTACACGTTTAATTTTAAAATTACTAGGCCAATGTTATGATCATGAATAGTATGCCTTTTATTACCGGGTAATGGTGTAGGCCTATTATTTATGCAGCATGCTGTTAGTATCCGATTCATTTCTTTATGTGATACTATTGTTTACTCAATTAATAGATCTGCACCCCTAAGCTGTCAGAAGATAAGTTATTGCCTTAATAATAATTTTTTTTTCAAATAATCAATACATTTATAAAATATATATATTTATTATAAATAGGCCTATATCTAGATCTGGGCTCTATTTAGTCTTATTTACACTGTCAAGTGTAGGCCCTTATAATGAGCATATGTCAAAACTGCGCGCTATAAAAGTGGTTCATTATTTTTGAAACATAACTAAAACGAAGTTCGTATCAAAATTCTTTTTTAAAAACATTTGAATCAGTATTCAATGAGTTAGTTAATAAATGAAAAATATATTTTATAATGATCCATTGAGACTTTTACCATTTTGAACTTAGATGCAATTTTTTTGTACCAATGCGCGAATCTATGAATGAAGCTTGAGCTATTAATGAAGAAGTCCATTACCTTTTAAAAAAGTGGTGTAATTTTTTTTTTGAAAAATATGCTTGCATATATAATTTAAAAAATTAGATGGTTCACTTTCGGAAAAGAAAAAAAGTAGCCGTTGCATCAGAACTTTGAATGATCTAAAATATCATGATGTCCGATGTTCATTTTCTCTTTTAGTTTCTGAGATCTAAACGGGACGGACGGACAGACAGGCCACATAAAACTAACAGCGTCTTCCCCCCTTTCGGGGGTCACTAAAAATGCTTGTTAATCGTGTAAAAATCAGTTGTTTGTTATGTGTCCAATTTTCAAACATTCTGGTTCAACATCTTTTAGTAATAGGCTTACAAATATCAACATAAGAACTTTTTTTTTTTGGGTGGGGTTGGAGACGGCTTTCTATATTTTAGAAAAATGTAGATATATCATCAGAAATATTGTGTCGAATCACTATATTTAATTTTTTTTTTTGAGAAAGAGATTTTTTGCTACTTCTAGACTTTGTAAAGATCTAGATCAAGACTACATTTTTTCCCTCCTAAAAAAACTTCGTTACAGTTGTTTTCAAAACAATGAAGTCAATGGAAAATGATACTTGTATTTAATCCAAACAGATACAAATCTTTGGGTTCCATAACAGCTTAAAAAAAAAGAAGACAAAACTAAAAGAAAATGAATCGACAAGTTGTAAAAAATTAAATACCGTATGTTTGAGAAAAACAAAATGTCAGCGTTATAGCTACATACCTTTACCCACATATGGGGACACACACACACTCAGACCTCGGACTCGTGTCATTCAAGAAGTAAGCTACGTCAACCCAGATACTCACATCTCTTCTGACCTACTTTATGAAGCGAAACTTTTTTTTTTTAAAGGATAACAGACAAGTGTCATTCACCTCACATAGTGAGAAACGGTGTCGACATAGTTCAATTCAAATGGTATGATTCTTTTTGGGAAATATGCCGAGTGAGACAGAATGGAATTAAGTAGGTTAATGGTTTGTTTTAGCATACCGGTATTCCAATAAGGAGGCCAGGATGGTTTTACTGCTTTAGCATGTGACTCGCAGGCCGAATGCGACACTCAGTAGCCTAGCCTATATCTGTACAGACCACTTTAGAATAATCATGATAATAGTAAAATAATACTTAAAATAATGGTAGGCCTCTAATGGTATTACAGGGCGGACTGAGTGTCATAATCGGCCTGAGCATTTCTATTTTATCCGGCCCATAAATTGTATATTATATGATGGACATCCAATTCTAGGTCTAACTGTCCTCAAAATCATTATGTTAGGTTTGATAATGTATCGATAGCTGTGATACTGTGAATATAGGCCCTAAATACGTCGCTCAGAGGGACCCTAATGTAAGAGAATACTAGGCGTATAATAAAAGCTTTAACAGTTTAATACGTGCCTAACTGACATCCAGGCCGCCCTTATCTTATAAAATACAGACGTGATTTAAAAAAAAAATATGATTACTATGGTCCTACCGGCCCACCGGGCATTTGCCTTAATGCCCATATAGCCAGTCCGCCCCTTGAATGGTATTATACTAGTAATGGTAATAATATAACAATAATAACAATGGTAGTAATAATAATCAGTAGTAATGCTGAGGTGTACAATGGTAGACAAACTGAATCATCTTATCTTAATAATAATTGGAAAAGATGTTTATTGCGTCATCAAAACTCGATTAGCAAAACACATTAGCAGACGGTGCGAAACATTATTCTTTACTAAACTCTTGAATCAATAATGCCGTACATTCGGCAATTCCCGAACGCGATATAGTCCTTTCAAAAACGCGACAGTTCTTTCAAAACCGACCTTGGATCTAGATCTAGACCTAGTTAAAAATACAACAAATTCATCTACCTGTATACTTTTTGAGTTTTAATAGTCAAAAATAAATTTTCCCTTTATGGCCAACAATTTAGTTTTTTTATTTTTCTCAACAATATACATATATAAAATGATAGGAAAATCTCAGGTTCTAACCAGCCAGGTTGCTCCATGTAGTTCTGACGAATAGAGGTATTGCAAAGAGTTTTCCGCATCTAAACAAGTCACTGCATATTTTCATGTTATCATTAAAGGCCAGTAATGCCTCACATTGAAGACTACTATGTTTTTGCAAATTATCTACCCTTTACAGATCTTCAAATAGTGATGCAATATCAATATTATGCAAAAACCCACTCCTACTGTCTTTGTTCTAATAAGCTTGAGAACCACTAAGTCTGTGATATGATGTTGGTGCACCACTACACACATATATTCTTTGTCATAATTGTGCTGAATGTCGATTAGATGCTTCTGAAAGCAAAAATTTTTTTAAAGAAATGTCTGTAATCTATAAGTTATACCCAAAACGTTTTAAAAATCATTAAGGCTGATGTTTAATTGTTTATAGTTTTCAGACTACATACATGTATACATAAAATACATTATGTAATCCTAAGCAAGCATACATCCAGTTTTCGATGCTCTATCAAACTTTATATATTTTGAAGAGAGTTAGGCTTACACCCATAATATAACAAATGGGTGTAGCCGGGAAAGGGGGGGGGGTTCAAACCATCACTTGCTTAGACCTCATTGTCTTAAAGGGAAACTTTACTTTCTGCCCCAGTGCAGCCAAATTTTATGACCTTCCTCTCCAATACAAAACTAAAGCTTAACTATAGTTACCATTTTCAACCTGTCGCTGGACTCATTTAACAAGTGCACTGAATAGCAGATTTTTTAATATATATTTTTTAAATTTTTTAGCGGAAGAGTTGTATCCGAGGCTTCGCCCGGAATCGCTGGGGAGCTCACAGCGCTTCCTTAGACTCCTAGCTGTCCTTGGCGATGTGTACTGTCTTTGCATTAATTATAGGTAGAAAGTATTCTTGGGTAGAAAAAAACGTTTGAAAGAATGAAAGATCAGAATTTAATAAAGATTAATTACATACACACACAAACTCATGTTCATTTATATAAATATATTGCGGGGGGTGGTAAAAAAAATCTCCTTCACCCCCCACAACGAAAAAATCCTGGCTACCACCTTAATATGACATGCCATTTGTGGGCCGGTTATATGGTAATGCCCGGGCCGATTTAGATACCCAGTCCGCCTCTGGATAAGAAGATAAGATTATCAGAGCTTTGGTTATAATTTTACGTAAATCTAATATAGATTGCATCTGGATTCTACATCTAGAAGTTCTAAATCAGAAGTCTAGATCTATTTCTATATAGGCCTAGGTTTCTGTATTTCTAGATTTCTGTATAATGAAAGTACCAGCAAATATTTTCACCATTATACAATTCCTGCTGAGTAGAATCGTTCGTGCAAGGCCTGGCTAGCGGACAATAATAAATTATTGATTATTGACTATATTGCAAGCTTTTCATATTAAACCTCAAATATTATGAACTAACTAGTCGTCGACCCACGCCGCTATTTTGAAGGGTTGGCCTTAAGGCACTGCAACCTATGCGACCGCAGTGAGCCCCGCACTTTCATAGGCCCCACGCTAATCCTAGGTGTAAATTATTACATTAAACCATTTTAAAACTTATTACAGATTTTCCGAGGCCTTCTGATTTACCAAGAGCTCTCGCAAATCTCATGAAATTGCAAAATATACGAAAAAGTCCTGTAAATCTCCGAAATCATTAAAATGTTTTTTAAAACTCATAAAAATCTCCTGAAATGTAAATTGTCATTTTGTGTGTCATTCAATATGGAAAACGCCAATCCTACGCGTGATAAAAAAAAAGGCATCATACAATACCCGTAATTGTGGAATCTGGTGAAAACTAACGAAGAATTACTTGAGGTCAACAATTTTCAAAGATAAATTGAAACATTTGGTAATTCTTGCTGCTGAACGGGATCTATGTAGGAAACAGATTTTTTTTTATGCTATACTGTATGACTTCGCTACACTCAAGGCTCGTAAAGTAGTTCTGTACGTAGTAAAGAATGAATAAATGCAAAGACGAATTTAATTTCTAATACAAACTCTTCATTTTCACTTATTATCAGAAACTGGGCCCTGCGCAATCCGTTTCGCATAGGGTCCCACAATGGTTAAATCCAGGCCTGCTACCTAGCGACGGGTGAATACAGAGAAGATTATTTGCCCCACCCTTTCTCTTTTTTTGTCAGGCATGGTTGAGCCATGAAGAGAATAGATTTCTCAGCAATTTTCGTTGTATGTAAGAAATGTAAGAGTTACAAAGACTTTAAGGGCTGTAAAGGCTGTCTCCGTGATGCTGTCATGTGCTTCCGTCTTCCAGGTGTCAGGTTCGTGTTGAAGTCTTTGAGGATGTCCATGAAACGTTCTCTTTGTCCACCTTGAGATCGCTTTCTTTCAGTTACCTGGCCATAAAGGAGTCTTAGGATTGTGGGGGGTTGTCTGTTTCGCGCGTGCACGCGCGCACACACACAGACACACACACATACATACATACATACATACATACATACATACATACATACATACATACATACATACATACATACATATATATATATATATATATATATATATATATATATATATATATATGGCTCCTTCTGTCTCGGAAGACAATGGGTGCGCCCAGATGAGTCACTGGCTTTGGTTTCGTCTTGAGACGGGTCAGAATCTGTAGTGACTGATCAAGCCAATTCTAGAGCGGCAGAATTTGCCACTCTTCGTGCATGTATATGCATCTGTCCTAAGGCTAGCTGACGGGGCAGCTATTTCTTTCTCTTGACTGATGCAGCTTCATTTCTTTTTCTCTCGGCGAAGTTCATACTTGCACGTACAGTCTGTCTCCATGCTGTCCGGTTTTGAGCTATCTCCTCCCACATACTTTGGTTGATGCAAGTGGTTCTCATGTCTCGCATGCAGACATCTTTGTAGATTAGTCTAGCGGCCCTTGGGTCTGACTCATTCCGCAAGCTCAGCGCATTTGATGTCTTTAGGGATTCTTCCATCTGGCATGCGAGTGACATGACCGAGCCAGCGTAGTCTTCTCTGTGCCAGAAGAGCATAGATGTTATGCATACTGGCCAGTCTCAAAACGTCCTTGTTGGAGACATGATCCCTCCAGTAAATGCAAATTTTGCTTCGCCTGCAGCCTAAGTATATATATTTAAAGTAAAAACAAACACATACATTAATCTCCAAGGCTAAATCTTTCTAAATTTTGACCTTCATAATACTGTCTATTCATAGGGCCCTTCTAGTTACTCCTAGTTTTCCTACTGAAATTTAAAATCTTCATTCTGAGCATACGATGCTTCGGGGAATGAATTATCATCATCATCATCAAACTCCATTTGAGTGAGGGCTTGAGAGGCTTAAATCCTCTCTTGCAGAAGCCCTGGACAGAAACCCTGCTGTCTTGCGTAGTGCGTACGCGTCACCATACAGGTCGAGAATTTTTGGTTTCTGGGAATGAATGGAATCCACCATTATTTTGTTCTTTACTCGAAGGACAATTTTAGTTGCCGCCCTTGCATAAAAGCTCTTGTCTCTTTCCGGTTTCTCTTTCTTAAGCACATCTTTTAAGTCTGTTTTATAATGACGTGAATGTCTCCCAAAATCAATAACTATAACTTATAAGACAACTGCGCGCAAGACTTACTTCCCCCCTGACTTCTGACACTCAATTGATATCTTGGTGTTCTCATTCTTGGTCTTACACGAGATCATGTTTTTCTTAACTATTTCCGGATCAAATGTTTTATAATTCATACCTGTGCGTGTGTGTGCGTGTGCGTGTGTGTGCGTGTGTGTGCGTGTGCGTGTGCGTGTGTGTGTGTGTGTGTGCGTGTGTGTGTTCAATAACGTTAGAACCAATTTTTGTTTTTAGTCTTTTTTTTTTTCATCCCTAAGCTGTAACCATTGAGAAACCTTTCGTTTTAGTGGAATATCGATAATAGTTTAGTGTGGTCTGTCTGTTCGTTCATTCGTCCCGTTTAGATCACAAAAACTAGAAAGGATATTGAAAATCCGACATCATGATATTTTAGATTTCAAAGTTCTCATGCAACGGCTACTTTTACCTTTTTCCTTTCTGAAAGCGAAAAATTAAATTTTAAAAGTTAACAATGCAAGGAGTTTTTTTCATTAAAATACACCATTTTTACAACTATTCACTTTGAGTAGTACAAAACACGGGAAACTGTGTTACTAAGCTTCAAACCAAACGCTTTGAATTTTCAGACTTTTGTGCCAAAAATATTTGTATTACTAAATGTAAGTTTTCTGTGACACAAGCTACTTGTTAAATTTAATTCTGTATTAAAAGAGAAGGAGAGGATTTTGTATAGATAGAAGTCGACTTTAGTCAAGTATAATCTAAAAGAGAAATAAATAAGTAGTGTTTCATATTATACAAGTGAAATGCGATGCAATGCAAAGACACACACATACCATAAGGAAAAAGTTTCTTCCTTGAATGAGAGATTGATCCTTAACAAAGCAATTAAATACTTATTCAAAAACATTAGTTACTGTAATTTATAAGATAAGATAAGATAATAACATTATTAAATCTCTCTATCCTGTGGTATTATGTCGTCAGCTTAACATTACAATAGTATTGGCAACACTTTCGATTCTTAATCGCCTCTTCCTTTTGTATTTGTGGAGACAGAATTGTGGTTATTGATGGTTTATAATGTTTATAGGGCCGACAAAATAGCACGAAATTTCCCGACGAAAAGCGCCGACAAAATAGCATGAAATTTACCCCGAATGCGATTGATAGATGATGTGGAAGCAGATCTGAAGCAGCTTGGGGTTAAGGCGTGGAGACAAAAGGCCCAGGAGAGATCTGAATGTAAGGATGTGTTAAAGCAGGCCAGAGCCATCCATGGGCTGTAGCGCCACTGGGATGGATGGATTACCGACAAAAAAGCGCCGACAAAATAGCACGAAATTTTCCGACAAAAAAGCGCCAAAAACAATATAAATCACGAATTTATCTTCACATAGACACAATCCTATAATTTAGTGATTGTGTATATTTATACGAGCAGTACGCATTGGCTACCCCGTTGATTTGTTGTTATATTCTTTATTATGCCCGGAACACCTTCATCTTTCTTATGTGTTCTTTTTTTTTTTTATTTCAAATTTTAATAAAGGGTCATATTTAACGATTAACCAAACATATTTTTTAGAGATCCCCGAAAGGGGAAAAGACGCTATTAATTTTTTGTGGCCTGTCTGTCTATCCGTATGTCCCGTTTAGATCTCAGAAACTATAAGAGAAAATGAAAATAGGACATCATGATATTTTAGATCATTCAAAGTTCTGATGCAACTGCTATTTTTTTCTTTTCCGAAAGTGAATCATCTAATTTTTAAAATTATTTATGCAAGCAGATTTAAAAAAAATACACCACTTTTAAATGAAAAACTTCAGGGGAGGTAAGTCTTTGTTTACGATTGGTGAATGATGTCCATTGGAAAAAACATCGTATTATTGAACAATGTTTCTCAAGAGTTGTGTGTGTGTATGAGTAGATGTGGAAAGGATATTGGCAGATTGCACTTAAAGAGCCGGCCTTAGGTAATTGACGGCCTTTGGCGAAGTGAAGAGAGTGGCCCAAATAGAAAAACAAAAAATTAAGATCGAAAAATACGCAATGAATGAAGAACTTTCCTGTATCTAGATCTAAATCAACAAATCAGTTCAATTCCTATAGCGCGGATAGCACGAATGAGCTTCATAGACGAGTCTTGATGAACTCACGTTTCAACATTTCAGCAAATCGAAGAAACAATAAGGTCTTCTAATGTTGTCTAAATAGTAGATCTAAACATTCGTGAAGAAATAATAAGGTCTTCTAATGTTGTCTAACTAGTAGATCTAAACATTCGTGAAGAAACAATAAGGTCTTCTAATGTTGTCTAACTAGTAGATCTAAACATTCGTGAAGAAACAATAAGGTCTTCTAATGTTGTCTAACTAGTAGATCTAAACATTCGTGAAGAAACAATAAGGTCTTCTAATGTTGTCTAACTAGTAGATCTAAACATTCGTGAAGAAACAATAAGGTCTTCTAATGTTGTCTAACTAGTAGATCTAAATATTCGTGAATAAACCTTGAACCATAGAGACTTAAGGCTTGTAGACATACAGCCACAGAGTTCTGCTATGTTTGAAATATGATCCATGCTTCGAATTTTTTTCTAAAAAAATAATTCTCTGAGTCCTTTTCGAGGCCCACCAATCGGAGGCCCTAATTTGCCTATACTTAAGACCGGCCTTGATAGCAGAGGTAACTTAAAGAATAGTGGCAGAGATTACTTAAAGAATGATGGCAGAGGGCTTTTAATGGATGGTGGCAGAGGGTTTTTGCTTATATAAAGGAGTACTTAGTGAATACAAAATTTAGAATCGCTGAATTCTCGCACGTAATTCAACGCCTGATGTCGTTAAAGTTAGGTCAATTTTCTCGTTGTTTTTACTACCTATGACTATTTTGAAGTGAAATCTTAGACTTGGTTTCTTACAACTTATCACATTTACAGAGTAGAGTTGCGCTGACTTCTTGACCTCACCTTTGACGTCAGCGACTTGAGCCGTAGGACGTTTGACGTCTGATATACTCGATATACTTTGACGAGACCAGGAGTCGGTGTCTTTTGAGGCGACCCACTGATTGCGCAATCCAAGTGAGTGTTACTACTGAGATCATACATCAAGTAGCCCCCAGCGTTCAGGTATCGAAATTGATAAACCTTACAAATATTGATTGATACCTTGCTCCTGGTTGTTCACCTGACCTTGATACTATGTTCTTTTTACTCTCGACTCTGCGCTTGTTGTGCGTGCGTTGTTTTCATAAACAACACGATAAAAAATTGTCTCTTGAATTTTTGTTTCATGATTGGTGAGTGGTAGGGCTGAGAAGGGCAGTTAACGAGTTAAAAGCTTTTTCTTATTCAACACGTGCGTCATCACATAGACACATGTTTTTGTTTCAGCGATGGTCTTTGTGGCCTAGTTTCTCCATGACCCCAAGTTATTGATTCCAAGTACAGGTTTATTTCTTTGCCACATTTTCTGTTGATATGTTTACTTAAGTTTTGATAGAGGAAAAAACATCTACAACTTGTTTCAGTGCGTTAAAAAAGTGTGTTCTCTCGTATTAAAACTTATTTAGAAATATTTTTTTTTGAAGTTGTTCTTGCTACCTAACTCTTATTCCGCATTCTTAAACGACTCTTTTATGTTCAATGAAAAAAAGGAAAGAGCTCTCAAGGTGGAGAAAGAAAACACTTCAGGGACACCCTCAAATCTTCTCTGAAAGCCCTCAGCCTTGACCCTGCCACCTGGGAGACGGAAGCACACGACAGAGCATCATGGGGCCTCGCGAATCGAAAACTGGCGAACAAATTGCAGAGGACAAGAGAACAGCGCTGGCAGAAGAAAAGCGCCAGAGAAGAAAAGCAAGAAAACCCAGAGAAGAAAATCAAAATTCTCAGCGTACACTCTGGGGACTACAATAAATTTTGTTTCCCACTAACCAAGCTCGACCCTGGCAGTGCCTTGGAACACAGAAGGATTTGTTACAGCCATACAGGACAGAGAAATGAAACAAAAACTACAAGAAACATAACCTAAAACTCAGTGTTGACAAATGGTGAAAGCGCGGAAAGGGGGTAAGTCAATGTGACACACAATAGCACTATGTTCAGCTTTATCAGAATCTGCCTACCTAGGTCACCATAACCAAGTTGCGAAATTAATACACTAACACCTGGCTTTGACATAAAATTTGATTGATAAGGATACTTATAATTACAAATACTCACCACAAGAAATTCCCAAGTCAACCGATCACTTATTATACAGGGAAAGGCATATTTTGACTGACAAAACGATGGATTTTAATTGTCTTGATCTGCTGTTTATTGACAAACAACAACAACAACAACAACAATCATTGAGATCACCGCGATGCGATTCCCATAATATAAGCAAACCCGAAATGGAAAAACAAAGAAAATATGAGAATCTAAGCTGTTATGGAAATTGTGTAAAATAACAATATATCCTGTTGATATATCAACTGAGAGGATAATGACAACTGACCAGGGGCGTAACTAGTGATTTGGGGGCCCGGGGGGATTGACCTTTTTGGGAGCCCCTTTGCATTTTGACATTCGACGTCATGACATGATATAAGTCTACATTGAAATTGGTACAGTAAAACAGTAAAATTAACAAGAAATAAAATAATTATTAAGACTCTTTTAATGAATAATACCGTTGTAACGGTTGTTTATAAGCGAAACAATGCACAATTGACATCTCAATTCATATCGCTTCACGTCGTGCTTTCTGTGCAGCAAAGGCCTCTATAACATCATCTACATCGATAATGTCTAGTATTTGTGACTCCACAAACATTAAAGCCATGCTGCTAAGCCTTTCTTGTGTCATTGTGCTCCTGAGATAGTTTTTGATTAACTTGAGTTTTGAGAATGATCTCTCACATGACGCAATGGAAGTGGCCTGAGTTAGCAGTATTCGGATGGAGGTTTGAGCACACATCATTACCATAAGAAGCCAGCTTCCTCAAAATGTCAATTGGTGATTGTGGCACTGGTTTGTTGATGAAAAGTGCTCGTGCATCAATGACATCATTGAACAAGCGATTTGCTTGTACTTCATCATAAAAACAGGAAAACGTGACACAGTTTTTCATCAGCGTGTCATCATCCATAGACTCCAAGAGGTGTCTTTGTTCAAGAAGAAACCCAAAGGTGTTCACATGGATTTCCAGCCTTTGGAATCTGTCCTTCATCTCTATATGAAGACTGTCCAGCACTTCTGTCGCAACACGTTTGAATTGCAGTTCTATTGACAGTGCTACATCAGAACTCAACTCCCCATCAAGTCTTTTCTTTTTTCTGGTTGTTTTGCTTACAGGAAATCCATAGCATTCACTACCTGCTTTTGCTCTTTCGATGGATTGGGTGATCTGTTTCGTCCGTTTCTCATCATTTTGCAAAAAGCATGAAACGGTTTTAATTTCTTCAGCAGCTTCTCGAATGTGCAGTCCAGACTTTTGTAGCTTTTTCTGAACTATATTAATTGGGCGCAGAAGATTTGACCAGAATTCCAGATAAGCAAAAAATTCATAATTTTCCACTGCACGAAGAAGATTCTGTGCACTGCTTCTAGTGTCCATCCTTTCAGTTGTTGATTCAGAAAGTTTCTCCAACAGCTTGATGATTTTGTCGAGATGCAGCGAAACTGCCGACGTAGCTTCTTCTCTTGAGGACAATCTTGTATTACTCTCCTTTTTTTAAACTTCCGACTCAGCTTCTTTTAGTTTGGCCCATCTCTGGGGTGAATTGGAAAAAAGTTGAATAATTCATATACAGTTCCAAAAAAGGTGACAATTGATGGATCTATCTTGGCAGAATGAAGAGCTACCAGGTTCAGAGAGTGATTATCACAGTTCAGAAATGTTGCCTTTGGATTTATGTCTAAGAGACGTTTCTGCAGGCAGATAAACGGCCACTCATTGTGGCTGCGTTATCATAGGTTTGACCTCTGCACAGATCAGTCCAGTCCAATATCTTTAAGAGTTTTCAGAACAAGATCTTCATAATGTTGTGCATCAGGTTTCAAAATTTGAAAGTAACCAATGAATGACTCTTTTATTTCGAAATTATCAACATCCAAATATCGAACTATTATGGATACCTGTTCTTGATGAGAAACATCTGGGCTGGAATCAAGCATTAGAGAAAAGTAACAAACTTGCTTGACTTTCCCAACAATTAATTCCCTAACTTTTTGCCCATCAAGTTAATGAACTCATTTTGAATTTTTGGTGACAAATAATGTGTCTTCCCATATTCAATCCTATGTAAGTGGTGTTTCATAACTTCATCAAATTCTGCAAGAAATTTCAAAGATGCAAGTAAGTTCCCAGGATTGGGTGAATTCATTTTTTCGTTGTGACCACGTAAGCTTGAATTTGTTTTTGCTAAGTACTTAATAGCTGCTGCTATACACTTCAGAATATCTCTCCAATACTGCTGATTTTTCAAAATTTGCGAATGAAACATATGTGACAGTTCATCTGGTTCTGCCTTAAGCTTTTCTTCTTCTAACTTCCACTTCAAAAAAGCTTTTCTGAGGTGGACTCCTTCTTCATGTTCTATCAGTCTCTCAGGTTTCTTCCATTTGGTGAAACCAACTCCAGGTTTGCTCAGTGCACTAGATATCTTTTTTGATGCCCCAGAAAACAGTACGCATGAAAAACAAAATAGATATCCCAAGTGTGGAGAGAAGAGAAGCCAAGATCGATTGCAAATTTCTCCTGTTGGAAGCCTTCTAGTGAACCATGATGATGTCAAACTTCGCGATTTATTTTGGGTAAACTACACTGGAAACAAATACTGTTCATCTTTGTTTGGAAAAATAAGCTACCCTTTAACACAATCTTTGCTCGCAGTTCCTCGGATAAATTTTCTTGTACACCTACGATCCTTGTCATTAACCAGGTACACCTACGAGCCTTGTCATTAACCAGGTACACCTACGAGCCTTGTCATTAACTAGGTACACCTACGAGCCTTGTCATTAACCAGGTACACCTACGACCCTTGTCATTTACCAGGTACACCTACGACCCTTGTCATTAACCAGGTACACCTACGACGTATGTAGTGAATGTACACTGAAATGAAGACCTTGAAATAGGTAGACTTTTTTTTCGCGTACGTAGACTAGAGCTATTTGTGACTAACCTTTGAATATCATTGATCAGACATTCCCCTGAGGGCAGTTCACGTAGAGTTCACTAGTGGCTAATACAGGAAGTCTGGTAGTTGTGAAGCGAATGGACTTTCCTTATGACCTTTTGGTCCATCTAATAGCTTCATTTTTTAATTGGGGCTCAATTTATTAACTTTTGACCCCTGCTATTTTAAAAGCGGTGACCCATTCGATTTAAGAAAGATGTAAATTAGAGAATTTGTACCATATTTTTCCTTGATTTTTTAATGACTTTGTTTTATAATAATGGATAATAGTGACCACCTCCTCTATCTATCTATCCATCTATCTATCTAATCTATCTATCTATCTATCTATCTATCTATCTATCTATCTATCTATCTATCTATCTATCTATCTATCTATCTATTTATCTATCTATCTATCTATCTATCTATCTATCTATCTATCTATCTATCTATCTATCTATCTATCTATAATTAATTAAATCATTTACAAAATAACGGCCAACAGTTCCATATGATAAAGTCTTGTATGTCAATACGTGACTTATTGTTCTACTTAATATTTAGCTTCGATGCTCAAAATTCCTCAAATGACACATACAAAGGAAGAGCTCTTATAAGACTCTTTCCTCGTATTTGAAATAAGATTTTTTTTATTTATTTTATTATGTCTGTCGAGTTGTATCATTTAGATATGTTGTGAATTTTAGATGCTTACTATAGTGTCTATATTTATATATTACAGTTCGATCGCTGTTTTTAATCTTCTGACGCGGAAAGTTACTAACCAGTGGGATGTATCAATAGTGATACTCTTGTAAAGTAAATATTCACTTATGATAGACCTCTTAGTTTGTGTTTGTTTACTTGGTTTGTTCTAGTCTCTCTGTTTTTGTTTTGAAACTAAGAGATATAGTAATCGCTGTACTGAAAATATCTTATTTTGTCTTGTCTCTGTGCACTATGAAAAAAAAGGTATGTCCCCTAAGGTAACACTTACAAAATGTGAACTAAATTGGTTAGATTTAAATGAATAAAAATCCATCTAGGAATCAGATCATGAATGTAGTTGTATAGTAAAGTCATTATTCATTAGTCAGTCTTCAAATAATATTATAAAAACATTTAATTTAAAATACGTAAAGGCATCCACAGATTACATATATATGGAAATCTTAGAAGCATCCCTTTTTTTTGGTGACAGTACGCCCCAGTAAGGCATACCGGCACCCTTTTCAATATGGGGAAAAATTATGACTTTTTTTGTATGCTAACGTTTATTATTAATTTATTTGCAGTGAAAAGTTATAACAAAAAAACCCCACTGCTTAGAAGTATACATCATCTTATGTTTTCAATGAATAAAATTAGGCGTGGGAATTACAATATTTCCATTCGGATGCAAGTATAAAGACAAAGGTCAATTTCAATGTTATAGGCTTGTTAGATTACTGAAGGCAATTTGAATTCGATTATTGAATGCATTTGCTGTAAGTCTATTATAGATTTATGTTAGCACTCAAAGACGCTGCTTATTGCTGGCAACATTTAAAATCTCACATTCAAAATGGGAAGAAGTATCTAAATTTTAAAAATATTAGGAATACCAATTCCACAACCTGAAATTATTACTATAATAATAATAATTAAAAAAAAAAAGCTGCAACGAAACGAAATGTCAGACACTAATCATATTGAATGATGAAGTTGTACATTCTACGAGAAGCCTACTGTCTAATGACTTTGACAATTCAAACTTCCATATTTAAACGATTTACCTTCCCCCCTGCACCTCCCCCCCTCCCTGAGGATGGTACTTAGCCCTACAATATATTTGCACACGAACACCCCAGTACCGTCAATGAGAAAACACCCAGAAATCCCACACCAGTGGCGAGGTAAGAGTCGCAGCGAAGCAAGCCAATGTACTCTCACGCTGCGCACGTCCCCAACCCCAAGGTGGTCACTAGATGAACACACGTACCGTCGGCCTCTAGTTGCAATGTGGTTTCAATAGAATATTACATAATTGACTGTCAAATCCATTTTTCATACAAAAGATAAAATCCAGCTCGGTTGTGGACATTATGTTTGCCAAAGGCTTGCAAGGTAAATTTCTATTCATCTTTTACTTGATCCCTAAGTCACTGAATTATCTGGTATTGGAATCTTGTGGGTTTTATCTTCTCTTTTGTATAAATGATAGAACAATTCAGCTTCATAAAACAAAATTAAAAGAAGTTTTTGAGTTTATGTTTAATTAGAGTCTTGATTGAACTAACCATTATTGAACCCGCCAAATATCAAAATTAGATTTAGCGCCCTCCCAGTAATTGGAACAAACATCAACATCAACGAAATCAAAAAAAAAAAAAAAAAAATAGAACTAATTAAAAATGAAAAAAAAAAAAATCAATAAAATGACAAACATTTAAACAGAAGAAAACTGTAATCTATTGTTTTCTACTACAAAAGTGTTTGCACACATTTTTATAGACTTTTTAGTTTACATTAATTATTTATAGCCACAAGTCTTTATTAGTAGTAGTAAAAGTAAAAACAAAACAAAACAAATACCAATAGACATTGGCGCAATTCATCGAGATTTTTTGTTCTTTCGTAACCTATTGGGGATTTAGATTTGTATATCTTAATGACGTACACGAAAAAACAATAACAACAACAACAACAAATATATACAACAGTACGTCAAATAATTCCTCTCAAACACAGCAGAGATCTTGAAACTTTTATTTATGCAGAAAACACCAAAAAAAAATTACTCAAAGTATTTTATTATAACTAGATGTAATGATATCAACAGAAAGTACACAACTTCATAGTAAAATAATAAATTACATTTTCTCTTACAAGACTATGAAGTTATTAATGTAATTGAAATTTCTCTGAACAATTCTTTGCGTGAAATAATTTTGAGCAATGTCCAAAAGAAATCTATATTTTGTTCATTACCATCTTCCACAAAGCCCTCGGTACAGTTTCATCTGGTGCTTTTTTTTTTGTAAAAAAAATAGGTACAGGTACTCAGGTATGGATTGCTTAACTTTTAACTACTAATAAATAAAAAATAGACGTTAAAATACAATAAAAATATTTTTTTTTTCCCCACATTGAAAAAGGTGCAGGTAAGCCTTACCGGTGCGTACCGTCACAAAAAAGCACTGATTGTACCTAATTATTTATAACTATATACAATCTTCTTTCATCAATTGTAAGAATCAACAATTACTTCCAGATTGCTAGTTGAAGAAGAGCTGAAGTCCTAATAAATATTCAATAAAGACCCGACTTCTACCCTAGAACAAAACAAACATATCCATGCTCCGCCCTAGTTCAACTATATCAGTCATACAACGTAATCTAAATGTACTTTTACAAGTATCAGTCAGTATCAAAACATGTTGACAAAGAAGTGATATTTCAGACATGAACACAGGAACCAGACTAGGACCTAGTCACGAGGGTACATTCATGGAATAGGCTTACACCCACCAGTCACTGAAATATAAGTTAATTATGGACACATTTCTAGACAGAAAGACGAACTAGACATGGATGTATCAACTGGACATTACTTTCTAGACATGGATGTATCAACTGGACATTACTTTCTAGACATGGGTGTATCAACTGGACATTACTTTCGAGACATGGACATAAAGTAAGAGCCTTATATGTTCATCTCAGAAACAATCTCACAAAGTCTTTTCTGTTCTGAATTAAGTCTATGTTAAAAATCTCAATACAACATCACCATTTAATAGAATTACTTTTTTCTTTCTTTATAAATAGTTGATTACTAGTCAACACAAGTGAACTAAACTATCTGAGAAAATCAATTTGAATAAAATTTCAGATGTGTTAATTTCTGTGAAGTTATTTCTAGAGAACTTTTCTTTTGGTATTTTCTGTCTCTTATATTAAAATATAATTGATAATCAGGGGATACAATTAATTAACTTCTCTTTTCTTCTTTGTACAATTAAGTTAATAAATTTTTTTCTCTAATCAATCAATGAATTTCATTTTTCCTTTTATATACAATGAATTAACTTCTCTTTTCTATTCTCTATATAATTAATCAACTCACTGGGAGATTGGGGAAAGGGGGTGTCCATTGGTCAGCCGATATGTCAATGATGAGATCAAAGCTTAGATAGCTTTGCATTCCTTCTATAACCTACAAGACCAGACCAAAGTCTTGATACATTTCTTAAAATGTGATACACTCAAAATCTATCTTGATGACATTATTATAGATAGGACATATTTTTTGTCCTTCTAGTTCCTTCTTCATTTTTTTTTTTCGATAAATAATTGTCTTGGTGCCTTTTTCATTGGAAACACATTTTTTTTGGTTAACCATGACATTTTATTCAATTAATGTATCCTACTTAATGTAAATACGTGGTCGAGAGGCTAATTGCGCATGAACTTGGCTTGTCTTGGCTACCTGCTCGAGGTTCGACACCCGACTCGGGCAGAGTTGTGTTTACTGAGCTGCCTAACGGCAGCACGGAAAACAAACTCCTAGATACCCCCTCCCCCCCACTGGTCCACAAATGAGATTGGACCATGCTATAAGCATGAAAGTAGCGCTATATAAAAACTATAATAATAATAAATAATGCTAGTTGTATGTTTTATGTCTCATAATGCTAGTTGTATGTTATATGTCTGAAAATGCATGAAGGCTTACATTATGTTAGCTATTATTATTTTTTTTATCACAAAACTTCATCGAACTTTTTTTTAATCCAATGCTGTTTAAAAAGAAGATTTGTGCTTTAGTTTTAGAATATTTGAATAAATGCAGAAATGAAGCTATAGATCTACATGAAAGTTTTTATACTGCAAGAATGTAGAGGTTTAGAATAAATTAAATAAATGATATTTGAATTAACTCTAAAATAATAATAACCTTTTAACAATTCTTATAAAACCTTATGTATTTGAGTATGGAATGGGTTGCCTGAGCTAGCCAGGAAAACCAGTGACTTGGCGGAGTTTAGGTCATTGGTTAATATGTATGACTAAATGCATGACGCATAGGACGTAATCATCTTCTTTTTTGAAGTAACGTCTGTATCATATAAGATAAGATAAACCTCATTATAAGTTCTAAATTCCAAGGTTTTACAATGTTTAAATTGCATTATCGTAATTTTGTTATAATATTTTGTGTAAGACAACATCAACCTAAATAACTATTAGTTAAGACAATATCATTGGTGCCTTGTTAAACTACAGCTAAAATTTCATATTTCTTGTGGCATTGTTTCCGTGATATTGGAAACCAAAGGCAACACACAAATATGTAGACCTACATTGTACACGCTCAGATTTACCACAGTGAAGACTGTGAGGTGGAAAAGGGCTTCATCTTTAAGGATCTCCTCCACAAACTAAAAAACTAAATTTCAATAAAAATGTATGCATTCAATGCATAGTAAGCATGAAAAGGAGGAATATGTGATTAAATTCACAAGTACTGCATATCTTTTTGTTTAAATAAGACATGCTTTTAGATATACGTAATATTATTAAGTGTATTTTTTTTTTCATTAACGCATTCTTAGGGTAAAGGGGCTTAAACAAAAATTTTGCACAGGGCCTCCAACAGTTTAAATCCGGCTCTGATTATTGTGTGTAGAGACTTATGTAATCTAACAGCCCAACAAACAGTGCTGAAAAAAAATTCTAAACTATTTCTGTTTGAAAACAAACTCTATGAATATTATTATTGTGTCTGTTGAGTCGAAATATCCTTGCAATGCTAGTGAAGACAAAGTTGATGATACTATGTAACGTTATGGTTAGTTGTATGATATGAAAACATAACATAGCAAAACCAAAAAGGTCACATTAAAGACAGCCCCAGCCCCAGGTGTATTGAGCTAAAACTCCTTTTTGTATCAGGGACCTATTCTACTTCCCATGCACAAATAATTCTGTTCTTATTGATAAATCAAACGTGTTTGTTAAATGCCCTAATTGTATTGATTAAATATTTGCAACAGGCACCTTTGCGGTTTGTAAATAAGTTAAACAACAATTTTATTTGTAGAACTGTAAACGTATTTTGTTAAGCGTCGTATTTCGTTGGTCTCATTGCAATTTAAACATCAGTCGGTCAACGATTACTTGATCAAAGTTTATTGTGATAGCTCTTTTCTAAGTAGCCAGTAACTCGATGATATATACCATAGGCATGGCTTTTGTTGCTCAATATTTAACGGTATGTGCTACAACTAAAATGTAATTACAAAATATATATGTATATAAATATATTTAATAAAATACACTTAGAGTTGAAGGCAGTAAAAAGAGATAAAACAACAACAACGACAGAGTACATAATAAATAAAAGTCTGACGCACTGACTGCAGAAGTGATGAGGCGTTAAAAACTATTATTAATTTTATAAGTTTCTTTACCCCGTTGTTTGAAAATATGTTTTTACAAAAATAATTTTTATTTATGTTTTAAAATTTGATACTGCTTAGAGTTATTGGAAATAGAAGATTCTGAAGTGTGAAAGGAGCTGTTTTGAAGAATTGACATTTATCATTACATTATTTTTTTGTCAAAATGTTTTCACTGTGAGTGATGGAGGAGTGGCCTAGTGATCAGTAGCGTTGGTTATATGATCAGTTTCGTGGAGTAGATTCCAATTAAAATTTGTATACACCAACGGAACGACAGCCACGTGAAATTAAAATAGTCTATAATAAGCCTTTTTTTTTTATTGTTCAATGCTTCTATCACAAACTTTCAGACACTTTTTTGACTTAATTCTTTCCTCTTCAAAGTACGGAATAGAAAATGCGCGTTAAAGTATAGCCAGTTGCTAAACAAATTATTGTGTCCAAGTGAACTGGCGTGATCGTCGCAGATTAATTGTGAAAATAAAAATTGAAACTGAGGTGGTAAGGGTGGGTAGTGTAGACTTCATGTGAGTGTGTGTGAGTGTGTGTATCAGTGTGTGAAAGAAGATTTTGTTTCTCTTAATTCAAATGAAGCTCACCTGCAGCCCGGGCGTTGTTTTAAATCGGACAATTTAATTTACATTATCTGTCTATTGATCACAAGGTCTGAAAAGGGAACTTTATGTCTCTGCTAACAAAATGAATTATATCTAGTGGTCAAACATTATATACATTCCAGATAAATGCTACCAGGGGCTGCCTTTGGAAGTGGTGAGTAAGAAAACCGCCACAGACTCCATCCCTTTCGTTAGGTTTATTCTTGAGTAACCGTGTTCCAACCATCCAAATGTAGGGGCCTCTGCCAACGTTCTAATGTACTGTACCAACTCCGTTTTAGACTAAAATATGGCGGGTGTGGTGTCAAGCTTTGGACAAGTTTCAACATAATAGAAGACTTTTATCGACATCTGAATCCTTATTACCATAAAAGCTCTAAGCATACTAGTAAGGTCACTGGCAACAAACAAACAACACTTGGACATATATTCGAGACAGTAGCGGCCTTAAGGGGTGGCAAGTTGCATTGCAGATCAGACAGAATGGCAATGGAGAATCTTCAGGTCCAGAAGATATGAAACCAAATCCGATGTAATCTTCTATGACTCTATGTACCTTCGTTTGGTTCCTTGCTTTTCATTTAACACTTTCGCAGTTTCATTCTTACTAACGTATTTCTCCATGGATATCAATGAATAATTCAAAAACTGCTGTGCGTTTTCTTGGGCGGCCTACATTTGAGTCATTATAATAATATATGCATAGTGGAAAATTCTATAACCTGAATAGCTAACACCCCTTTCCGTCACTATGGAGCGATCCACTACTATTACTGGTCGTTGCAAATATAAATGTTATCGCAACGTAAAATAAAAATTTAATAATAGGCAGACCTGTGCAACGCTGCACGTGTGGCGTTCTGAAATTTCCGCAGCACATCTGCTTATCGGCACACAGTTTGAGAAACACTGGTTTAACAGTTCACCTTGGCATTAATAAAAACACCTAGGTGGAAGCAACCAATCTAAATCTTTTTTTTTTTCGTATATAAAGATCGACGTCCAAACGGATTTTATTAGGAAAATGCGTAATAATGAAGTTTGAACTACTTTTGCATTATGAAAAATTGTATATGAAAGAGTCATTTATAACATTTGTAGTAACATCAATGCAACTTTTGACAAACCAATATTTTAAAATGAAAATAACAAAACAAATATACAGTGTTTTTTTGACTTTTGCTGATAATACATTTTAAGACCTCAAGTCAGATTTTCACAGTAATTAATTTCATAAACGTACTCTATTTTCGTATCTAAACAGTATCACTTGACATCCCCAAACACTTAAAACCTCTACTAAACCATTTCCCATTTCTTTAATAACTTTTACATGCTGTTCTCTTTTAAAAACTCTTTTAATGTCCAGTTATTTTTAAAAGTGTCATACATAACTGTTATGTCGCATTACAGAGTAAAAAGAATTGGTACGTATAGGTCTACATTAAATTGCTACTTTAGTCTGCAATGGAAAAAAAAAAGGGTTGAGGGTGTATGAGAAGGAACCAGTTGATGTGCTTGTACAGCTATTTCGACCAATCAGCAATCAGTTTGGCGATGACGTATTAAGTTGCTTTTTTCCAATCAGCTACTGTGTGCATAGACATCGTGCGGCCATGGGGTGTCACCCTGTTAAACCAAAAAAAAGTGCCGGATTATTTTTTAAAATTAATTTCGTGAAAACCCGTGGTCTAGCCCTTCCGCAAAAGTCGGGTCTACGAAAGTGTAGGGACCACTGTACGAAAGTGTGGGGACCACTGTACGAGAGTGTGGGGACCACTGTAGCTCTTATAGCACACTTTGTTGTTATAGAACGTCCTATTGGCTTCAATTTTCAGAGTGAGAGAGGAGACATAATATTAGTAGTGTACAAGTGTTTTCCTTTTTTTATTTGCTTCTGTTAATGCAGAACAATTACAATAAAGTATATAATGTACTTAAGCGGCCAATAGTAAGCCAACAGAACGTGTCAGTACCTACGTAATGTTATATGTTTTGTAGCGAAAATAAGGCCCACAGCTTTAAGGCGGACATTCTGTATTGTTATTGTTACAGCATTAGAGACGGATGAGCCCGTTAGCGTGATGTGGTACGGTATATATAGGCCTAGTCTACCCTAACGGCTAAGGGCCGCGCACATGACGCTCGCCCAGGGCCCCGCGCACTGCTTAGGACGCCCCTGATTCGAGACAAACGTTGCTAAGAAAGCTATAAAGTAGTATAAAGATTTTAAGCATAAAACAACCCCCTCTGGTTCATGATTGAACATTATAGCATCACACAGGAGATATAAGACACCGATCACAAAAAAAAAACAACAACAACGCAATAACTCTTTTGATCTCTTGGCATTGAAATCCTTGAACAAATTATAACTTACTGTTGTCAATTTCACAAGAGACACTAGGAGTATGAACGTATAGTTTGTGTGCTATCGTACACATTGTTGGCTCTCACAATGTATTGTTATGTGTAATGCACCATTGTAAAACAAACAAGCAATTGAATTAAAGCCAGAAAGTATGCAGCTAGCGAAGCAATAAAATAGTTAGCAAACACCAGACTTCAAAATTAGGAAATTCTTGAATTATAGTGGAGAATCCCAAATAACTAAAAAACTTAAATAGTTAAGATAAAATAAAGATTCATATCTCTAAAGAATTCCGTGCAAATTTACATTCTAAGTCGTTACCCTTTCAAGGAAATACGATGATTTGTATTAAGTATCAACCTTGCGAAGAACGAAAGACTACACTGGATGACAATTTTCCTGTTTTACATTACCGAGACGTGAAGTTTGCAACACTTTTGTTGCGTTATTAAAATAAGGTCAATAATATCAGTATTTGAATCAAAGGTCTTTATTCTAGGTCACATTGCTGTATATGAATTTAGTAAGATAGATCAGGTCTTAAAAACAGATTGGCAGGTTTATAGGTAGTAATAAAAGTGTTAGAGTAGAAATAAAAAAAAATGGTTATACTTTAATGTGTTAATTATTAATTAGTATTTTAGGTTCTTTTTGATGGACCCAAAAGAACAAGGCTACAAAGACAGTTTGTGTGGAAACACAAACTTAAAATCGGCCCCCAAAGTGGTCCACCCAGGCAAATAAAAAGGCAGGTGTCAATATTTTTTTAGAAAGAATATCAGAATGAAAGTAAAGGCGAATGACAGAGAAGAATGGAGAAAGAAGGTTGACAGATCTTGTGTGGTGCCCTGCCCCAACAGTCCATCAGACCAAGGGATAGGTGAAAATGAAGGTGAACCTAGATGTGAACCTGGCCAAACTGATCTCCTATAAAGATTATCTAATTGATCTAATTGTTTTGTAAAGGGTTCATTTCTTATTCAAAGCCTCAAGAAAAAACAAACACTTCCGTAAAAAGCACAAATTCCCTTTAGTGACGTGTGGGCTAAGGCTCTATGGTACTGCATTTCACGCGATAGTATGAAAAAAAGTAAATATCTTTTTTTTTTTTTTGTAAATGTAGTAGTCACTATGATAGAACTTGCTTAACTTAGCAATACATTTGTTAAAAACAAAATTTGTTGACAAAAATCTAAAACCGTTCGCATAAATGTGTTTAAAAGTATGCTAAATTGTAACTCCCTTACTTAATTAATAGCATCCAGTGTTTGTTACTATCAATAGTGAATAGTTGTAAAAATGGCGAAATTTTTTGAAAAAAACCAGCTTGCATAGTTGGTTTTAAAAATTCAATTTTTCACTTTCAGAAAAGAAAAAAAGTCGCCGTTGCATCAGAACTTTGAAAGGTCTAAAATATCATGATGTCTAATTTTCAATATCTTTTCTAGTTTACGAGATCTAAACGGGACAGACTGACGGACAGACAGACCACACAAAACTAATAGTGTCTATTCCCCTTTCGGGGCCGCAAACCCCCCCTCCCCCCCCCCCCCCCAAAAAAAACAAGTAATTTTTTTGTCCTGTTTAATACTGTTAATTAAACATTCTATGAATGTCGAAGTCTTAGCCGTGGGTCATGGGTATGAAACAAATAGTTAAAATATATTATTAATGAGCAGGATTCAATTATATCAATCTTCTTATTTTTTTTTACATTTTTCAAATATGGTTCCAAATCCATTTCTCTACAATTTGTCACTATTTTTTTAATTATAAGATGTTTTAAAATAAATTAAAATAGTTTTACACAATATCAAGCGTTCTAATTAATTTAGCTCATTAATAATGCAAAAAAATAAAAAATATCATTACTTTTTTAAATTTATTGACACATTTTTTTCACTACCATTCCCATCTGAAATGCTAGTTTATTTTTATCAACAGTTTAACTAGTTGTAAAATGAATAACCATTAGTCGAAAAAACACATTTCTTGTAAGTAGCAATTATTTTGACCAATCAGCGAGCTCTTTGCAAAAGCTTATGGAAGTTTTATCATAGACAGTTCCGGCGCATGCTTTTGTTTACAACGCTAGTCTAGTGTTTATTTCTCCAATGACAATAAAATGGATATAATGACAAAGTGTGTTCAAATAAAAGAAGTAAGAAGCCAATCAAGCGTAAATTTAGAGGGAATAAATATACTGGAAGATGAAAACAATCTAGAATTGGTGGCGATGCTAGTACTAGATCTAGTATCGGTATGGAACTTATGTAAATGTCAAAATGTTGATGACACACAGCTGAGTTGCGGAGACTAGCCACACTAGGTCTAATGAAGGAGACTATCGTGAGACTGGTGTTATTGATATATGTTTCTGCATCTAGTTCAAATCATTGTGATGCTTGTACCAAATCTAAAAAAAAAAACTTTCATTAGAAATCTTCCTTGAAAGAGGTTTAATTGTTGGACACTATTGTAAGAGGAGATTTCACTCGTTGAACAAAACACATATAAGGGGTGGAGGTGGGGTCCAAAAACAGAGGGGAAAAAAAAGTAATATTAAAAAGATAGGATAAAAGAATGCAAGTGGAAGAGTAGGCCATGGCTGATAATTCACATCTCTGGGGTGGGGGGTGGGGGGGCCTTTTAAGTTAGTATTCATTGAAAAAAAAAAGATTTTCCCCTTTTTATTTCATTTTTCTCCATTTTATTTTTTTGGACTAATTTCCTGACATTGATTCAAATTATTCAAAAAGTAATTTATAAATCTTCATGAAAGTTGGCACATATCAAGAGTGGTATGTTTTGAACATACCCTACTACTTTGGCTTTAATTGAATGAAAAGTTTTAAAGTTATGGCCATACATCAAAATGTTTTTTTGATGTTTTTGCTTACAACCCTCACCCCCATAAATAAAGAAATATTTTCAAAGGGTAATACACTTCAGAATATAATAATTTTAGTAGGGCATGTTGATAATAAATGTATAAACTTATTTAGAAAGTTTCAGCTCAAAATCTTTTATACTTTTTGAGATATTTGTTCCCAAATGCTTGTTACTATTTATAGTAACACGCAGCGGTGACGTCATACTAAATGTCAAAATTGACATTTGAATTTAATTACTCACTTTATGTGTTTATCAAACTATTTGGAAACTTTCATGGCTGTGGTACCATTCTAAGACATACTTTAGTTTTAAGGTGAAACCTACCTTTCTCTTTAGCTTCGTTATTAGAAACTAGTAGTACAGGGGAGATAATGCCAGGATTTTTCAATGAGAGTTCTTTGTCTACAAAACGAGCATCTTCCTAAACGTGTTCTATTTCTGTGTGTACAATATATATTAATCGATCCCCTGTGGACAACGGCTTTATCTGCATAAGGCAAAAGACTTGAGGCAAAATATGAAGGGCGCAACTCGCCATTGCAACAGTGGAAACTCTACACAATTAATGAATGGTATAATTAGCCCCGACTACGCAATTAATGAATGTTATTGTATGTTTTACTTTAGCCCGCTTACACAATTCATGAAAACAATACTTTTTAGCCCCTCTCTTTTTAGCTACTGGGTATCTGAAGGAGCCATGTATTCTCCCTGGTGATGTCTGGAAAGATTTTTAAGAGTTTAAAAAAAAGAAATGTAAAGACATACAATTATAACACAATTTTCAGGTATTATTTAATAATAAAAAAAAAGAACATTCGTTATTCATACATTGTGTAATGGAAGCTAAAAAAAATAAAATTCTATCCTAGAAGAGTACCATTCATTCAGTGTGTAAGCGCGGTCTAATGTTTCCACACTAGTGCTAATAAATCTGTTCCACTCCATTGTTCAAGTCTAAGTAGAAAATCTAAATACCAGGTAACCATTTTTTTCAAAACTACGAACTTTCAATATTGTTTACAAAAAATAGTTCAAATAAGAACGTGACTTCATGCAGTTTTATAAAACCCAGAAACAACAAAACAACAGTGTTGACCGCTTAGTTTAACAAATATTTTGGGTGAATGCTTTTTTTTAAAAAAAATTTCTATAATTTATTGTATAACAAAACCTATACAACTATTAAGTCTACGACTTATATTGCGTGACCAAAAACATGACCTATATAACTTCAAGGCCTATGTAACACGACCCTTGTTACAATATCTGTGTAACATAATCTATAACGGACTAATCCATAAGCGCTAATGACTACACTAGCAAAGCAAAAAAAAAAAAAAGCATTAGAAGATCTGTTAATTGGAGGTCAGAAGTAGGTACAAGTGGGTTGAAGAAATGTATAACCACTAGAGGTGTCTAGCATTACGTTGGTCGACATAAGAATGAAGATTCACTTATTGTCTTACAGATACATTTTATAGACATTTTATTTCAGCTGTTTTGTGTTGCTATTAAAGACTTTAACGCTATTGTTTATTGGGCCACATGAACCTGATCCAGTACACAATATACAATTTTTTTAAATTATTATTTGTATTAATATTTGGATTGATAATTAGTCCGTGCTTCTGTTATTTTGGTTTTGAAAATGGCATTTCTAAAAAAAAAAGAATTTGAAATTAATTATTTTAAAAAATTAATTGATAACTATATCTCAATATACCTATTTAAATGTTCATGTGCAATGCAATACAAATCAGTTGTAGTGATGGCGTATGTGTAATTATTATTATTATGAAGTTACAAGTCTAGGTTAAACAGACAGACAGGTGGATGAGCAGGCCAGAGATGTACAAGTGAAGGAAACTGAAATGGGTTTGAACCTATCGTTACATAAAACTTACTGGCCAAGTACTTTGGAGAAAGTAGCCGACACAAGCTGCCCGGACCTTAAAGATGGAACGTTTGGTAAAAGTTGAGAACCTTCGCACACATCCTCCCAGTTCCTACCCCTTCACGACGCAAGACAAGGATTAAATGATGACTATGACGGTGACTGACACACTGCATCGACTATTCTTTTACTATTTCGAGGTTGCTCAAGGATTCTCATATCAAGACGGTAATAGAGGGGCCAAATATTTCAATAAATAAAAAAATAAAACAACGTTAAACGTTAAAGAGGGCATTGCCTATTGACCTCATTGAATGTGTGTGTGTGTGTGTTTGTGTGTATGTGCTTAAAGGTAACTAACAAGAATCTCTCAAAATGATCGCCATAGTTAAAACATTACCATCATTTATCAACAATCTAGCTAGCTTGTTATAAGATCGGAATTAGAAAAAATATATACTATGATGACTTAGTATGAAGAAACTGACGTCTGAGCGTAACCTTACGTAGGCGTCTTAGATTGAATATACCGCCCCTAAGAGGAGTAAGGGCAGAACCTAAATGTAGGCGTCTTAGATTGAGCTGAGCAGAGCCTAATTTATGGGTCTTAGATTGAAGATACTGCCGTCTGAGCAGGCGTCTTAGGTTGAAAATACTGTCTGAGTGGAACCTAATGTATGCGTCTTAAGTTGAATAAATTGTCATAGCGAAACCTTACGTAGGAGCCTTCGTGCAAACGCTGATTCTTTTGACTCAGCATTATTCCAAAGTAGATAGCGAGCTTTTGTTTTTGGTTTCGTATTAGTATTCTGCGACAGTTGTAAAGGTTTCTTAGTTATTTCGGAAGCCAAGCGCTGCCAGGTATTTTCCTCTATGTGCTGAGAGTAAGCTGGCGTCTAATTAAGGGGGGGGGGGGGGGGGGCTGAATCTGTAACTCTGCGTTACGCCGACCACCTTTAAGCTCGCCAATAAATATAGCTTTCGGCATATTCCCCACGCAGGATAAGTGACCTGCCCAGACATTTAATGTTGACATTATCACGTGACAGTAAGGCATGCCAGACTCGAGGAACATCTAAGACTCTTTTTTAATATTCAATGCAACCCGCTTCTAGACAGTTTCAACTCAGTTTGATTTTGTATCCTATCGACGCACCATTTCAATAGGTGTACTCTTTGGTGCGCATTGCGATACACGATTGCTATATCATTCCCTCTTTCATTTTCTTTCATTCCTAAAAATGATTTAAGAAATGTTGAGTTAAGAAAGGATGAGCTAAGAAGTGATGAGTTAAGAAGTGATGAGTTAAGAAGTGATGAGTTAAGAAGTGATGAGTTAAGAAGTGATGAGTTGAGAAGTGATGAGTTAAGAAGTGATGAGTTAAGAAGTGATGAGTTGAGAAGTGATGAGTTAAGAAGTGATGAGTTAAGAAGGGATGAGTTAAGAAGTGATGAGTTAAGAAGGGATGAGTTAAGAAGTGATGAGTTAAGAAGGGATGAGTTAAGAAGTGATGAGTTAAGAAGTGATGAGTTAAGAAGTGATGAGTTAAGAAGTGATGAGTTAAGAAGTGATGAGTTAAGAAGGAATGAGCTAAGAAAGGATGAGTTAAGAAAGGATGAGTTAAGAAGGGATGAGTTAAGAAGGGAAAAGTTAAGAAAGGATGAGTTAAGAAATGATGAGTTAAGAAAGGATGAGTTAAGAAAGGATGAGTTAAGAAAGGATGAGTTAAGAAGGGATGAGTTAAGAAGTGATGAGTTAAGAAGGGATGAGTTAAGAAGTGATGAGTTAAGAAGGGATGATTTTAGAAGGGATGAGTTAAGAAGTGATGAGTTAAGAAGGGATGATTTTAGAAGGGATGAGTTAAGAAGGGATGAGTTAAGACTTAGTTCTAGCCTGAAAAAAAAAGGTCCATGACTTGAACCGCAAAGTGTATGAATTATTAATAGCGAGCATTTAAATTAATAAACTAAAAAAAATGGGTTGACAGTAGTGTGCCAATTAAAGAAATGAGGTTATAAAGTAGTCTGGTCAAGGTTCAGGGTTTTTTCCTATCAATAGTAGGCCTAACAATCTCCGCTTACCTCTGTGTGTGTGTTTTATAATAACAATGTCCTGATAATAGGCCAATTTTTTTTTCAAGCGTTGGGTATGTGAGTTTGTATGTGTAGGTTTGGGTGTCAACACGAGTCCGTGTCAGAGCGGTTTGAACCAGCAACCTACTATTTCTCTTTCCTCCATCTCGTACCCTGTCATAATTCGTCCCGCCCCCCCTGCGTTTGACCCATTTCCTTGATACAGTTCACTCCAATAACTCCAGCATCTCTTCACTGGTATTTCAGTGGTTCTCAAAACAACATTTTCTTATTTCAGTAAATGGGCTTTGCCTTTCGGAATCACTACCCGTTTTATTACTAGGACCACTTTAGACTAGAGCAGCTTTAGAAAATCAAGTCAAGTGGGGTCAGTGGGGGAGACTTTTCAAGTAGTTTGGTGAGAAATCCAGCCCAAATTAGGTGAACTATTTTGTCTTTTTACTAGTCCATTAGCCCATGATATTAATACTAAACATTTCAAGAAATCCAAGCACTACTCTCCAAAATAGTTGTTCTACTATGACTTTGTTCAATTTCGGCATAGTCAAAAAAAAAAAAAAAAAAAAAAAAAAGTCAAAAGGGAAAAAAAAAAAATATTTTGACAAATTTTCATTATTCTACGAATCTGAAATTTGGCACTCATGCGGCGGGACAACATTTTTAGAACAATTTTGGAAACATCACTTCATTAAATTAGTGACGTTACGTAGAAAGACGCGATCATTTTGAGCAGCCATTTTTTTTTCATTTTGATGTTATTTATAGATCCAGATATTTCTATTTATATTTAAACTTGTTATTTTAGTAGGGTTGGTTAACTTAGTAGTAAGAGTGTAGTACTAACACCGGGAATTTCCTTGGTTTGATCCCTATATTTGTAGTGTATTAAAAATTTGCTTAAAAAAACACTTTTTTTTTCAATTAAAAAATTATACCCAAACTATAAGAAAATACACATTTATTTTGTCACGAGTCCTGACCACTGCACCGCTTCTAAAATTTTTATTCTTTAAAAAAAAAAAAGAAACAAAGATATATATTTTGTATATATATTTTATTTTTTATTACTTTCTAGTATCTGTTACACAGCTTACAGAGCGATGGTTTTGCTCTTGATGATAACTAATGAATGTTAGATTTAACAATTTGAACATTTTTTTTACCTCGCCCCGTTCCCATCTCTCTTCCCCAACCCATGAGAAAAAAAATCGCTGGTTAAGCGAATGTATAAACCTACTAGAGTTTCTAATATCCTAATAATAGGCCTTTACATCTAGAGTTACGGTACGCACAATGTTCTTTAACATTAGTTATCAAACTCTCCAATGACTAGGCGCCTACATGCGGAAATACCCGAAGATATAGTCTTTTCTAGATAAAGATTTACTAGTACTCTAACCAAACTTAAACTATTTTTTTTTATACTTTGAAGTATTATAATGGTCAAACAGACTCAAACTAAAGTTTTCCCAGTGTGGACAATTAGCTGGTATTTTTTCCCTAATCTATACATCAACTGTCAAATGTATAAGAGAATCGTTGAAGTCGTTTTCGAGAACTGTGTCCACCCCAGTTTTTGCTTTTTGATGTTTTTGACCCTGAATTCGCAAGTTGAATAGAGGAATTGTAGTAATAAAGACGAAACCTTTTATTTATAAGTAATAGGGTTAGAACAGACCAACACTTAGCTACACAATCGTGCATTATTTTTACCTTAACAACCGTTATTTTTTTACAAAGTGAGGTATAATTATCTAGCCCAACTATTGTTTTTTTTATGTGACCTATATAACAGACCGCTGGCTATTGTTTTTATATGAATTACAAAACTCACCGCATAGAGTAATGGACCAAAGAATTTTTGTAGCTTTAAGTTCTTGATTTGGTGGACATTAATAGCCCACTTTATAAAAAGACCTAACCCGACGGCGAATCAAACATCGAAAGGGTCTACATTTTTCTGCGAAAGTTTATCTTTCTAGTTCAGTATTTAATCAAACAAAAAAGACCAAGGTACATATTGTGGCGGACTAGGTCGTGTTTACACCGCCATGATGCGAAACCGCCTACGACATGTTGTATATATCTATCTAGTCTTTCTGTTTCTCTCATTTAAAAAAAAAATCCTCTTACTACCTTTTAAATTCCTCATGAGTTCAAAAAGTTAGACACAGGATTTCATAATTGTCTATTACGATTTTCTTACGAATTTGACAGTTTATGTATTTGGTAAAAATTACTAGCAAATTGGCCACACAGTGATAATTCTCCTTTGACCGTTACAATTTTTCCAAAATCTAATCCTCTTAAATTAAATTTGCTCTACACGTCAGTGGGAATTCCCGCATAGATCGAAAAGAAATTAATAAAATAGTCCATTGATTATTAATAATTGATACCAACAAAGGAAATTAATCCTTCAGTATTCACAGATATCGATGAGTCACTGAGAGTGGTTTGTAAACAATTAAACGAAATAATAATGTTATAAGTGAAGCGAATGTGTAAAAATGTAAAAAAGTATGAGTGAATGCTGCTATCAAAATAGCTAATCGACTTAAATCCATTTTTCAAATAAAAACATTTGCTTGTAGGCCTACATATATTTTATTAAAATGAAATGAATAGACTTAATTTTGTATGTTCATGTGTTAAAGAATGAAGTAGATCTTGAGTTAGACATAGAGTCATATATCTAGATCTAGAGTAATCTAGAGTTAAATATTGGCTTGGATAGAGTTCATTTTGCACGTGCGCATGCGTGACCTTTTTAATTAGATGTACGCGAATGAATGAAACTATTCGAATATATCTTAACACGGCTTCGCTGCTTTAGGACGAACGAATGCATGAAAAAGGCTTTCGAAAAAACAAATTTGAATGTTAATTTGATTAAATTATGAAATGAATGGACTATAATTAGTATGTTCATGTGTTAAAATATAAAACTATCTTTGCGAAGAGAAGTTATATCATCTTAGAGTTTAATTAGAGTTTTAGACCTAGGAATAGAAAGATGTGTAACATTACAGTATTGTCTAATGAAAGAATGCTCATCAGGAATTCTACATTTGCAGATATAAGGAACGAATTTATGTAAAAATGCTTTTGAAACACAAATTTGAAGGTTAATTTTATTAAATAATGAAATCAATGGACTATACGTTGTATTTTCATGTATCAAAGTAAAAAACTATCTACGCAAAGTGTAGTTCTTAAAATTAGATCTAGATCTAGATCCTTTCGATCTTTTCTCATGTAAACATGGCCTAGATCGATGAAGTTATAATGCTTTCATAGAGCAGGTCAACTTATTTTTTTTAGGGTCTTAAGTTTGTTTTAAGGCTACAATACATACACTACGGTCTAAGTTAGTACCCAAAGAACATTTCTGCCGAGTTTTATCAAGATCGGTCAAACGGTTTTGATTTATATATATATTTATTTATTTATTTATTATATATGCCTATATATGGGGAGAGGAACAAATTTAAGTCTCAAAGATCCCATTTTTTAATTGAGGACATAATTAGATTCTCCCAACCCTAACAAATAGTAGGAGTTGGTCAAAGGTTAGATGTATAATTTAACTTTCAAAAATAAGTTAGAGACAACAGAAATGAACACATCATTAAGTATCAGCAGCGAAACTACTTCCGGTTGTTCTGAAAGAGTTCGGCCGTCTGTCTCTGCCACGTGACTTCCTCAATGCTCTTTCCATTGTGCCTTAGAATGACCCGTTAGAGCTAGCTTACATTTAGGCATTCTTTAAGGTGGCAACAGATGGAAACTACAGCTTAACATTTTTTCACTAGATGCCCTAGAGCGTGACAGACATTAGCTTAATAGTTATTTTGTCACGTACAACTCACATTTCTGTGTCACGGTCATCCAAAGATAGGTGAGGGTCAGTATCGAGAGAACACCTTCAAACGTGTGTCTACAAATGTCAGGACCACATAGGTGTCCAGTAGGTGTCAGGACCACATAGGTGTCCAGTAGGTGTTAGGACCACATAGGTGTCCAATTGGTGTGAGGACCACATAGGTGTCCAGTAGGTGTTAGGACCACATAGGTGTCCAGTAGGTGTCAGGACCACATAGGTGTCCAGTAGGTGTCAGGACCACATAGGTGTCCAGTAGGTGTTAGGACCACATAGGTGTCCAATAGGTGTTAGGACCACATAGGTGTCCAATAGGTGTTTAGATAACAGCGAGGAATGCTCACGTTCGCCATTCAGAAAAAACTGAGAGAGATTAAAATGTTGCTTCAGCCCTCCGCCCCCTCCACCCAATCATTATTTCTATTACATCAACTAGGATATGAGATGGAAACTTAGATCTAACCGAAACGACGAGTGCTTCCCATAAGCCAGTGTTTCCTAGACTGTGTTCCGCGGAATCCTAGAGGCCGGTATAGGTGTTCCGCGAACTACTGGAATGTGGGAATAGTTCTGTTGAATACTCAGAATGTATGAAGTGTTCCGTTAAATGCTCAGAATGTGGGAAGTGTTCCGTTAAATACTTAGAATGTGGGAAGTGTTCCGCTAAATACTCAGAATGTGGGAAGTGCTCCGTTAAATACTCAGAATGTGGGAAGTGTTCCATTAAATACTCAGAATGTGGGAAGTGTTCCGCTAAATGCTCAGAATGTGGGAAGTGTTCCGCTAAATATTCAGAATGTGCGGAGTGTTCCGTTAAATACTTAGAATGAGGGAAATGTTCCGTTAAATACTCAGAATGTGGGAAAAGTTCCGTTAAATACTCACAATGTGGGAAGTGTTTCGTAAAGGAACAAGTTTGGGAATCACTGCCTTAGACTAATGACACAAATGAGGTTACTTCCCTTGAGAAAATGTTTTGATGACAGTTAACTGTAGACTAAATACAACTCAATGTTTTATCTGTAATGAACTAAGAACGTCACTCCTGAAACTGGAGAGGCCGTGTACTGTGGTGGTGAATAGTATGGTGGGGGCCATGTCAAGGTTTAAGGGCTCTATCAGGGAAGGGAGAATGTTGAACCTATCTTTAGATTTAACGCCCCGCCCCTTTTTACCCAGCTCCTTTATTCACCTCCGTTGGTGTGTGAACCCAAAGCGTTTATCTATGGCGTCATTAAAGGACAAGGCTTCTTCAACTATGTCAATCCAAGTGTAAAGTTAGATCTAGTTTGCTAGCTAGTCCTATCAGTAGCAGACATAACATCCAATGCTTATAAATTCGTACTGACACTAGAATACCGAGCTATCAGGTTAATATTTATCAAATAATATAAAATAAAGCAACCCCAAGGGTGGTTAATTACATGTCACAGTCCATTTAAATCTTGAAGACAACTCTCACAGCAAGAATTGAAAGTTTGCAACATTCTTTTTTTTCTCCTGTGCTAAACATCTATAATAAAAACACGGAAACAGTCATGAAGGTTTTTTTTTACGCATTTAACACATTTTGCAGTTATTTCGTACGAGTCACCTTTTTTTTTAAATAAAGTAGGCTACCTATTACATAATGTCATAGTCATTCAAGTCGGCATCATTCAACATGTGGAATGAAATAATGCTATCCTTGAAAAGTTTCTTCTAGCTGATCAATCAGTCTGACCAATGGAAAACAGACAGTGCATGTAAAAAGTTGTATCTCTTGGAAAGGAAACAACTATATTTGTTTTTCTATCAGAAGAACACACTTTTAAAATACATCATCTGAGACCAAAATATTCTGCATTCTTACGAAGGATTCATTCCATCAGACAGTATATAAACATTTGTTAAATAAACATACACAGATTCCTGTTTTTTTCTCTTAAAATAAATCGAATGTCACGAGCACAGCTGCTCATGTTTGTTTTATTTGTTTAAAATTAAAAAAAAAACTTTTTAAGAAACTAAGCTTATAAGTTGAAGAAACGCACATTCACTACCATATCTTTCAATACTGCAAGGCTTAACTCCCATTTTTCTACATGATTAAAAAAATAATTATCACAAATTGACTTAACCAATTGTTTATTTTTTCGATAGATGTATATATTGTCGTCGACTATAAATAATTGTACGAAATTTCAACCTGATCCGAGAATGGGAAGTGGTAGAAATCATGTATTAATGAATCCTCACAGACAGACGGAGTGAGTTAATTTAAATGCTTAAACGAATCAGTAGGCTCTTTTCGTCCATCCACTGTCAGTAGCAATAATACATGCTTGGATCAACGCCTTTAAGAGAACACAGCACTAGTGATAACCTTCTACTTTCTATCAGAGCCGTTAACCTTGAAGTGTTCAGTGAAGGTATTTATCGGGGACAGAAAGATCAGGGGCCTAACTTAGATATAGATATAAAAGGAACCCATTTAGTAATAACCGCCATAATTTGCCACCTCTCACTTCAGCAAAGGAGACAAACCATGTTTGTGTTTCAGTGTTTTTATTGCCAGCACTTTTATTATGCTGTGGGAAATACCTAAACTTTTCTGGCCCTCTCTCTCCCCCGGTGGACTTCGTGCACCCCATGCGTTTAATAGTTCAACATTTAGCACTGACCAAATTGTGTCCTGTATTGTATAGCATCCTTCTATAAAAAAGAAAAAAACCATTAAAAAATGAAATAATAAGAGTCTGGAGAATCAATGCTAACTTGTTAGTGTATTTCTTTTATTTTAGGTTTAAAATACATTTAAACGCGTCACATTGCATTTATTGAAGAGATTTTTCACAGACTCCCCCTCCCCTACAAAGAATAGCAAGGAGAAGTCTAAGCTCTCCTTTATACAATCAATTTCGACTTTATGACTGTTATCCAATGAAACTGCCCAATTTACCAAGTTCGTAATTGTTACAGGGAATATAATGGGATATTTGCAATAGTTCTATAGTAGAGTGACGCTAAGTGAGAGTCAGTAAAGATCGAATTAAATCAGTTCATAGTAGTGTTCAAGATTTCTACTAGAACTAGGACGCCATGCATATCACCTTCTAATATTATCATTATATGATATCATATATGTGATATCGTATCATATAAAGTATCACTTGTTTTATCTTATTTAAATATACAATTCAAATAGTTCAAAGAAGACACAAACTGAACTTTTGGACACATTCACATCTGTATCTTAAAAGATGATACATCCTTAGAGGATAACACTTTTGATAACTCTTCTGATCGAGGTGGGGGTGGGGTCTGGACCATTGTATCTATCACACCTTGTTCTAGAAGTAAACAAAACAATCCATTCTTTCCATCACTAATTAACTCTCTATATTTGCCTTTTTTTGTTTGCATTTCAGCCACGAGGACTGCCAAGTGTTTTAAGTCTGCTACAAATCCAGTACCACTATCATGTAGTTCCGCTCCACAGCCCCAGGTCAAGGTGACCTGCCCCAAATCTCAGCCACTCTCAGAAATGACGGTGAAGAGCTTTGACCAGGTCCCAGGCCCTAAAGGAGCAGCTAGATTGCCGTTCGTGGGGGCCGCATTTTTGTTCAAGCCATTTAGTAAGTGTCTCTGTGTCTGTGGCGTGTCCGTTTTGTGTCTCTGTGTCTGTGGTGTGTCCTTTTGTGTCTCTGTGTCTGTGACATGTCCTTTTATGTCTCTGTGTCTGTGGCATGTCCATTTGTGTCTCTGTGTCTGTGGCATGTCCTTTTGTAACTTCTGTGACTAAAGAGACCACACATCCATACATCCAAACATCAACAGTCACTGCTCTACGTTTTCATCCTTTTCCCTTCTTCTGGTGTGTTTACTTCCTGCATTCCAGGGGCCGCTTCTTTATGCTTGCTTTCCACACGGGCCTATCCTGTGCTTATGTTTTTCTTCCAATTGTTGGTGTCCATCTTGAATTTCATGTCACGCTGACATATTGTGTATCATGTTATGAGTGAAAACACTAGTCTTGTTAATCTTCACTTAGAACTAGCCTGGAAAAATGTTTACATCATTTAAAAATAACACTCAGTGGCTAGGCTGGGAAATTTGATAATCTCCCCCGGGCCTCCCACCCAAAATAAGTGTACGAAATTTAATTTTACATCAAATATTACGCCATTATCTCATGTCATGATATAGAATGGCACAAAGAGGTCAAGCCCGGGCCCCCGAATCCCTAGCTACGCCACTGATCACACTCTTACAATGCTTGCTACGTCGGTGTAGCTATCGTGTGATGGGAATATTTTTACAATTTACACACATTTCAATAAACACATTGATTTCCTAATGGTACAAATATAATAACAAATATAATAGCAATAACAGCTACAATGCTACTTTAAGTAATGGTAACAGTATATTTTTTTATAAGATCCACGAACTTTCAAAGACAGGCACAAGAAAAGATAGAATAGTAATTAGAGAAAAGAGATGTCCAAGAAGAGAGAGAGAGAGAGAGAGAGAGAGAGAGAGAGAGATTTAATAAAATTACAGTAATATTACAATTTTCTGGTGGAATTAAATTTCTTGTGTTCCTCTGTTCAGCCAAGAATGTGACAGCACGACCAGATCTGTTGGCCATCAACCTACACAAGCAGTACGGTAACATTGTGCGCATAGAGCTTCCTTTCGGGACCACCGTCTTCTTGAAGGATCCCAAGGACATGCTGACTGTCATAGAGAAGGAAGGACGAACCCCAGAACGGCCGAACTTCCCACTCATCATGGCCTACTTTAAATCTCGTAACGTCAAAACTTTAGCCACCTTGTGAGTCTTTTGAAGATATTTTAGATTGGCCAGCTAAACTTTTAGACACATCTTTAATAAATAAATCTAGTTAAAGATTGTGTCTAGTTCAGTGTGTGTGATAGATAGACAGAGAGAGAGAGTAATTACCTCTACGACATTTATAGACATCTAGGGAATTTCACCAGACATGACTAGTTGTCTGATATCTATCTATCTATCTATCTATCTATCTATCTATCTATCTATCTATCTATCTATCTATCTATCTATCTATCTATCTATCTATCTATCTATCTATCTATCTATCTATCTATCTATCTATCTATCTATCTATCTATCTATCTATCTATCTATCTATCTATCTATCTATCTATCTATCTATCTATCTATCTATCTATCTATCTATCTATCTATCTATCTATCTATCTATCTATCTATCTATCTATCTATCTATCTATCTATCTATCTATCTATCTATCTATCTATCTATCTATCTACACTGCCCTGTACCTGTCGTCTTCTATTATTGATAACATTACCTCATGTGGTCTGTCTATAAAACTGCATGATCTAAATATAGATTTAAAATTAAACAATGAAAACAAAATAACATCAACTCCTACTACAATGAAAGAATTGGCGCAGAATCTAAAAATAATTGTTTGTATTGAAAAGTCACAAACTAAAACCAAACAGATCTGTTGCTATGAGATTTAGTTTCCAGTGCCCACAGTTCAATAAAACAGTCTGAGACTTGGGTCCACTTTTCAATGCCCTTCTAAAAATAGATTTGGCTTTACTTTACGCTGTCCTGTTTTTGCTCCTCCCACTTTTGCCTAGGAAAGGAGAAGATTGGAGACGTCTGCGCATGAAGGCACAACCGTCATTTCTTCGGCCTGGCTCTGCTGATCCATATCTTCCAGCCATTGAAAAGGTTGCAGACGATTTGGGGAACTATGTGGAGAAGTACGGCCACGAAGACTTTCGTGACGTCATATTCTTGTACATTTTAGAATGTAAGGAATTTTTTGATCGAACTCTTGTCAGACATTGACCTCTGAGTGACCTGACTGTATTGTCGAGTGCCAGAAACTTGTAGATTAGTAGTTGGCAAATGTTTTCCTTTTAAGTAGTAGTTTTATTGTGTTGCGATATCTGTCTAAATTCAAACCTATGGTTGTCACGTGACTTAAGGTGTGTTTGTTTACGATTGGTAGACGAGGTCCATTGGCTATTACTATTAAAGAAATGACTATTTGAATGCCTTAGGTCATAAAACCGACCTTTCATTTTAATAACGTCTGCCAACTACTATATTTTCAGCCCACTTATCAAAGGGATTTTCTTTTGCCCCCATATGTTTCTGATACTACCTCTTTAATCCCAAAAGAGATAAAAGCAAATAGATTGAACAACAGAAATTCCTTTTTCCTAAATATGTTTTGTATCCCTTACCGGGCCTACCTTAGCTTAACTCCAGAGAATTGAGATGTGTCTTGCCATAATGTAAACAAGTCTAATTCAATAGATAAAATATGAAATAAACATTTCTTAAGAGAGAAGATATAAACGATAATTTTCAATAAGAAAGCATATTTTTAACTCAATGAAATGTTTATTATTTATAACAACCTGAGATGAAAATGGTCTTTTGAACACAGACCTTTATATCTAAATTAAATAAATAGAATCCCTACAACTAGATATACTTGGTTCGCTAAAGCATTTACTGAAACCTATTTAAATCCCTCAGTGTCGTGAATCATATTCTGTTTTGACATGTTGAATTGTGGGTAATTTCATTGTTTCTGTATACCAGGCTTGTTTCAATTTTGTTTTCATCGACGTCTTGGCGCCCTTACTGCCACTGGCTTGAAAGAAAACAACTTGACGGCCACAAAGGTCAAAGAGCTGGTTACGACACTTGCCAAGTTACCAATCTTACCATTGTACAAATTGTGGAGAACTAAGGAATACAAGATCATTGAGAGTAGCATGGACCATCTCTTACAGTAAGTAAGTCTGATGGGCCAACTCTTGCAGTAAGTAAGTCTGATGGGCCACCTGTTGCAGTAAGTAAGTCTGATGGGCAACCTTTTTTCAGTAAGTAAGTCTGATGGGCAACCTTTTGCAATAAGTAAATCTGATGGGCAACCTTTTGCAGTAGGTAAGTCTGATCGGCCATTTCTTGCAGTAAGTGAAGGACCACCTCTTGCAGTAAGTCTGAAGGACCACTTCTTGCAGTAAGTCTGAAGGACCACTTCTTGCAGTACGTCTGAAGGACCATCTCTTGCAATAAGTCTGAAGGGCCACCTCTTGCAGTAAATAAATCTGATGAGCCATCTTTTGCAGTAAGTCTGAAGTAATTAAGTAAGTTGGCATGTTGAATGTGTGGTCGAGTGGCATTTACAGCAAGGCTACCTATCGAAGCGGCTCGAGTTCGACTTCCGACTCAAGCTGCGTTGTGTTATTCCAGACCCAACCTTCTCTCACAGCTCCACAATGAGATTGAACCGTAGAGCGTGCTAACGCAAAAAAAAAAAAAAAAAAAAAAGGTCTGATGAACCAGCTTCTGAAGCTTTGAAGAATTGAATGGAACCTTATGTAGTTAGTAAATAAAGTCTGATAGTACATCTTCATGCAAAACGTAACAGCGGCTAATGATCACTGGGAAATATATATAAGTAGAGATCTGTTAAGTCTTATTTCTATATCAAAATGTAGATCTAACAATTAGAAGCGAGGTTGATGTGTAGTCAATTTATAATTATAATTACACGATCCTTAATGAAAACAAAAATGAAAGCAAATAATTCACAGCCTCTTCTTTTGCTTTGCATGGATCAGAACTATAGAAGTGTTTTGTATTTAGATTCCTAAGATCAAAGATTATTTGTTTTCTTGTGGGTGAAGAGGAAATTCAAAGAACCCTCTACGTCATTTGTGTGTTGTATTTTAGTCAATTTATATTGCATAATAAAAAATGGTCTCGTTTTTCAGTCAATATATTTCTATTGTTTATAAAACAAACTATCCAATCTAAGCCCTAATCAAATGTTCATGAATGAATTCAGTTTTGTAAGAGAAATATGATCTATGATTCAATGCAAATTAATGTTCCTATTTCCACCAATAGAATCTCGTCCGTGGAAGTCCAACGAGTTATCAAATCTCTGCGCGATGAAGAGTGCAGAAAGTCCGATGGTCCTCACTTGATTGAAAGACTGCTGGAACACTCTGGCATGACGGAACAAGAGGCTGTCATGACGATGAGTGACTTCTTCTTTGGTGGCTCTGACACTGTTAGTACACACGAACACACACACATAAAACAACAGTGGGGAAAATGAATAAGTGTTAGCAGGTCAGGGATGGCACAGAGCCTTTCTCTGCTAAACAGAATTTATAAAAGCAGTAGCTACTGGGTGGGTTTTATCTATGACATCTCAGTCTGTGACCGAGGGGCTACAGTCGCCTAAGCAACCAGACAACTAGACTAAACTAACTAACTAAAAAAAAGCAAGAACAAAACTTTACTTGAGAATAAATAAAACAAAATGATACTTTATTTACATCAGGGAAAAATAAATCAATAATAAAATATAATATATATGTACACGACTGACTGAACATAACAACTCCACTGACCAAACCCTAATCGAACTATCCTACTATAACACAAACAAACTAACCCAACCAACAATCAACTAAATTACTCCTACTTACTTCACTAAACCTAAATCTATACTAACATCTCAACCATCTACAATATTCTACAACCACAACGAACCCATAACACAAACTCCACTAAATCTAAAACACGCCTTACTATTCACTAAGAACTATAGCAGCAGAAAAAAATAGTACTAGATCTAAAGCAGCAGCAATAATAAATACAGCAGTAATAATAGCCTGCAATATATAAAAATGCAAAACTATAAATACAAAAAATAAAATCATACGTTATAGATCCACTACTAGATCTAGAACACTAATAACGGGGCTGAGCCGGGAGCCGCCATCTTTAATAGAACATGTTGGAAAGTAAACTGCCAACTATTTTGACATTTATTCCCAGTCGAAAAGTGAATAACTAAATTAAAATGTAAAGTATATTTACACATAGTGCAATGGAAAAAAAAATATTAAAAAAATATTTATAAACTTAGCCAAAAACCCAGAATAACATATTGAAAACAATTACTAGTATTTAAGATCACAAAAATATCTCGTCACACAGACAGAGATGCTGTACTAACCACTGGTCAACTGTACAGGAAGCAGCATGGATTAAACTATTTATACTACCCCGCCCTAACCCATATAAAAATAAGCGGAAGTACAAACACTAATTCTGGCACTAGCCAATAAAAAAGAATATATATATCTAACCTATAAAATTAATATTTATAAAAAATGCAAATACATGTAAAAATAACTCTGGAAGCGCAAGCTCACATAAGTAGATATAAAACCAAGAAAGAGAAAACGTAGAGCAGAGAAAGAGAGAGAATGATAGAGACATGAATAGATAGAGAGGAAGAAGGTGAGAGAGTAAAGCAGAAAAATAGAGAGAGCGCGAGAGAAAGTGAAGCAGAGAAAGAGAGAAAACGAGAAAAGGTAAAGCAGAGAGAGAGAGAGATGAATAGATAGAGAGGGCGAGAGAAAGAGAGTGCATTTATCATAGATCATTTTGTAGATACAATTTATTTATGATGAAATCTATTGAAACCAGACGTATATGTGTAGGGGGTTTATCAACAAGAGACGCATCTTTCGTAATAAACCAATATAAGAACCTCCTTTTAAATATAGCCTCCTTCAGTCGCAAAACAACTAAGGATCATCTCATGGAAATGAGAAGAAAGCATATGAATTAGCAATGGGCGGGACACACACACACACACACACACATCAGTTCCCATTCTCCACGCATTTGTGTTCCAAGGAACGGCAGGTGCCGATACATTTTAAAATCTACGGGGTTGCAGGCTCTTCCAGGGTGTAGGTTCATGTGCTGCACGATGCCTAAGGGTCACCAGCTCCTTATTTTTCCTCAGGGTAGATTCTCGAATCCTTTCACATTTTTGGTCACATCGGCAAGGCGGAAGAGGCTTGAATTCTTTCTCTACTCATTTACATTACTCAACATTAATGGATGGAGCTGGTTGGGAGTAACTAAATCGGAGCCGCTAATTCAGTAACGCACCTGTTGTTTCTATTAACATGCTACTTTTGTTTTAAATTTATTTACTGATACATTTGGCCTTATCAAGTATCCCTTATTTCCTACTCGCCAGACATCCAAAAACCTGGCCATGATCTTCTATCACTTAGCCAAAAACCCAGATCAACAAAAACTTCTGCAACAGGAGCTTGCATCACTTGCTGCTGACGGTAACATCACCAGCGAAGTCCTAGACAAGATGGAGTTTTTGAAAGCTTGCGTGAAAGAGTCAATGAGGTTAGCCCCCTCCCCCTTTATTTACTACTAGGGTTGGACTAAGAAATTTAATGGATGCTTGCGAGGTACCTCTTCTCATTTTTTTTTACAATAATAACTATTACTATTAATTATATCATCATTTATTATACAAGATGCAAAGTAGCAACTCAAATGCCATTGGCCCAGTGGGTTAATTAAAGCTACGGCAATCATACGATACACTAAATATGTTAACCCTTTAAATGCTAAATGTAAATTGCGTGGTCACATTTAGAGCAATTATTAAAATCGGCCTAAGGCCGGTCCTGCCCCCAACGTATCCACTTAACAAAACATGAAATACCAAAAAGAAATTTCATTATACATTGTTACTATCCCAGCTTGCAGGGTGATAATACTAGAACCAAATATTAAGAAGAATTTATTATTATTTCATTGTCAGGTTGACCTATCCTTTGGCTCCAGGACCAAGTCGAATTCTGCAAGAGGACCTGGTTCTATCTGGGTACCATGTACCAAAAGGGGTAAGTATCTTAAAATAAAAAAAATCTTTTGCATTGCTATGAGGCATGTAAATTGACACAAATAGCTCCATCAGACGTAACCTCATGCCTTTCATGCCATGTTACAGATCTGGTGCATGTTCCCCACTGCTATGTCGTAATAGATCTATTAATCTTTTTCTATCACAGAAACCGAGGTTCGAGTCCTGATGAAGACTGTGATTTTTTAATTTCGGGCACCTCTGAGTCCAAGCAACTCTAATGGGTTCCTGACATTAGTTGGAGTTAAGTAAAGGTGTTTGGTCGTTGTGCTGGCCACATGACACCCTAATTAACCGTGTGCCCTAGAAACAGGGCCGACCTTATGTCATTGCACCCTATACGACCGCAGTGGGCCCGCGCTAATTCTAGGTATAATTTTTAAAATTAAACCATTATCACTAATATATAATAACAGGGTTCCCGCGGCCTCCTGATTTTCCAGGACCTCCTGGAAATCTAAAATTTCAAAATTTACGAAAAGTCCTGTAAATCTCATGATATTATTAAAATCTCCTGAAAACTCATAAAAATCTCTAGAAAAATAAACAAAATTGTCATTTTGTGATGCCAATCCTACGCGCGAAAAAAACAACAAAAAAAAAAACAGCAATGGCAGCTTTTCTTTAATAAAACTGTCTTGAAAAAAACGAATGTATTTAACAGAAAATCTTAATTTTGACATTATGCTTATCCCCGCCCAGACTGGGCTCAGCGCAATCCGTTTCGCAAAGGACACCGCTATAGTTTCGACCGTTCCTGCCTAGAAACAGATGAGCTTCACATCCTCTGCCCTATAGATCGCAAGGTCTGAAAGGGAACTTTACAGGGATGTAATTCTTTCCATTGACTGCCTGTCCTCTCTATTCTCCTCAGACGATGGCGACACTTTGCAATGTGGCCTTCCTTCACGACCCCGACTTTGTGAAAACTCCTTTGGACTATGTTCCTCAAAGATGGTTACGTGACAAAGATAGACAGAAGAATGAGACTATACCAACAGTCTGTTTCTTGCCTTTTGGTAAGGTAAATAGTTGGTTAGTATAGCTAGGGTGGGTGGTTAGAAGACATTCCTAGCTTGGGAATCTTAGGGTCAGAACGTCTTGTCTATCTATCTATCTATATCTATATCTATTTAACTATCATGTCTATCTTTCTATCACTCTATCTAGCTACCAACCTACCTGCGGTAGGTTTTGAACTAGGATGTAGAGGCGATGTGGTACGGGTGAAGGATACATAAAAGTAGCACTGCGGCATCCTTCTAGACCCACCTTTATATTTTTAATTCAACAGTTTCTTCCATTGGTCAATGTCTAGTTCATCATCCATGATAGTGTGTTATATTCAGCGCATCTTTAATGTCTATCAGCAGAACATTGTAATAAAAACAAATCCCTATCACCAAATCAACACTACTGACTACAGGTGTTTAGATATACATTTAAAATCTAATGGAGCCACTATCAAACACTGAAGACGCTACATGAACTGGCTAACCCTTGGGCCTGTTTACTCCCACCACCGAGTAGAAAAAGTTGTTATAAAGTGGTCACGTGACTTACATTCGGTAGTGTTCTTATCTCCGGTCCATTTACCCCTATATATGTAACATAGTACGTCCAAAGAATTTGAATTCTGTCACGAAAGTCACTATTTCAGACTGTCAAAAAGAGAACATAAATTTTGTTTAATATTTAGAGCCATTGTAGTATTGACCGAATTCTAACACACTGTTTGATTAAATTGTAGACATACCTGCCGCTAACATATTCAAAAGCCTAATCAGAAAAAAATAAAAGCAATTATTTCACTAAGGCTAGCATACAACCTTATGAGATATCATCTTAATATAGTCACTTAGTTGCTTTATCTTTAAAACAGCTCGACATAGTTTGAATTTAATTGCTGTTCAAATAACAAGATGAATGTAAGTTTTAGCTTTGCTTGGGGGCGTACAGATATACAAAGGGGATATTACTAATACACAGTTACTCGGAGAAAAAAAAAACGGAAAAAAACAACAACCAATTTCATTGTTAGTTCCCTTGAGCTCCATGGACGATTAACAGTAAACAAAAAAAAATTTTATTCAATAACTAATGAAGTTAATTTTTATTAGCTAACTTTAATTTATTTAAATTTCACTACATGTGTTGTCACGTGGCAAGAGGTCACGTACGCTAGATCAGCTCTCTAGGAGGATGAAAAGTTGTCAAAATTCATGATTCAAATGTTTCATTTAGGACTATGACGAAAGTGTGCGTTCATTGCAGAAATAAAGTACAAAATTATTTTTAAGTTAATTAAAACACATTTCCATATATCGGTTTTAGTCGTAACTTTGTTTATGTGTTACAAATTATGGCAGTCTCTTCGATGCCGAACATTAAGAATGAGTACAACGTTAGAAATAAAATTACACTGACAGATATACACTAGCGGATCCAGAACTTTGGAGTGGGGGGGGGGGGGGGTGCGATTTTTTTCCAAACCCTAACCGTAAAAGCGTTTTCTTGCATTCTTCACTGCAAAAACGCATTCTCCTGACATCTATAGCTTATTATTCATTAATGGAGTTCGGGGCGAAGCCAAGACGCCAAAAGCGTTTTCTTGCATACTTCACAGAAGAAACGCAATCTCCTGACCTAATGCTCATTATTCATATTATTAAAAAAGGACCTTTTGAATAATGTTGTACTTGAAACATATTCTAATATGAACTTATAGGCCCTTAATACATTGCAAATAAAACCGATTTGTTCCTTGAAAAGATAAGATACCCCACATATTTAGATTTTGGCTTTGAGGATCGCCGCCGAAAAAAAATTTATTATTCGATAAATAATATTCAATAAAGTTGAAGTATAAATTGTGAATTATAGTCCCAAATTTATTTAACTAGAACAATATCAGATTGAGTAAAGGTTGGGCAAAGGCGACTAGGAAATAATTATTTTGGTTTAGAATTCATCTCAATCAGGACTCTTATACTGAAAAATTTCATTGGAATTCTAACTTTTAAAATGCAAAGTCTTTCTTAAAATAATTATGATAAATTCATGTGAAATTACATAAACTCTGTCTGGAAAGGAGAGGGGCGGTAGAGTGAAAACGATTAATCCTTTAATAATTTCTGCTAAAGATTGCATTTGGCATTCAAGAATAGGGGTGGGGCGACTCGATATAGGAATTTAATCTTATATTATAAAGTAGAATGTGAGGCGTATGTATGTATGTATGTATGTATGTAGTCTGTGACTACAGATTTCCTGGCGAACATTCTTTCATTAGACATTACCTATTGGTTACACATTAACACATCTCTCTACTGAGTCTATTCCTAGGTCTAGGTCTAAAACTCTTATTGAACTCTAAGATGATAAAACTTCTTTTCGGAAAGATAATTTTGTGCTTCAACACATAAACATACTAATTATTGTCCATTCATTTGATATTTTAATCAATTTAATATACAAATTTGTTTTTCTAAAGCATTTTTAATACATTCGTTCGCTGTTCGCTAAAGTTGCGTAGCCGTGTTGAGATAGGCCTACATTCATTCATGAAAAAGGGTAACGCATGCGCAACACAGAATGAACTCTATAAAAGCCAATTTTTAACTCTAGATTAGTGTAGATTTATATCTATGTCTACCTCAAGATCTACTTTATACTTTAACACATGAACATACAAAATTAAGTCTATTCATCTCAAATTTTAATCAAATATATGTAGGCCTACAAGCGAATGTTTTAATTTGAAAAAATGGGTTTAAGCCTATTAGCTATTTTTATTCGATAGCTTCATTCACACTATTTTTACATTGACACATTCGCTTTACTTATTACATTATTATTTCGTTTAATTGTGACAATATCGACAGTAATGCAGAAATAAAGACCCGCGGGTCGAGGGTAACATATGTCTAGTATTATATATAAATTATATTAGTGTCAGATTTTTTAAAATTTTGTAATTTCTTAACTATAATACAAAAAGAAAAAGTATTGGTTTGTCCGATGGGGGGAAATGCGATTGCATGTATCGCCCCTCGCACCTGGTACATTTTTCATTTAAATTTACTAATGATACAGTTTGAGATTAGAGTGTGGTGCGACATAATATACAATGGGTTCACATATCAATACGTAGTTTATATTATATAGATATTCAACTAATTTTGTTCACAAACTATGAATCTCCACAACAATAGGACCGTCCCCAAACCACACCCAGAGGGCTAGAGTGGGGAGGGTAGTACATGCAACCGCCCCCCCCCCCCCAACCCCACCGAATCGGCCAAGATACCAGAACAGGAGCGGTATAATATAAAATTCATATATTAATTCAACTAATTGTGTTCACAAACAATGATTTCTCCATAAAGTGTATGGAGGGGGGGGGGGGGGGCGGGATTGATACCATCGCCCCTCCCGACCCCACCAATTCGGCCAACATACTAGAAGGGGGAGGGCGAAATAATAAAAAAAATAGGTTGAAATATAAATCATTAGTATATATTATTAACATAAGTAAAAAATTCGTAAACAAATTGTGTGAATTCTATATTAAAATTCGTCCGCCCCCCCCCCTCTTCGGGGAGGGGGGTCGGCCGAGTGGGGGGGGGGGGGCGATCGCCCCTACCGCCCCCCCCGGATCCGCCAGTGCAGATATAGAACCAACAACATTCACTTCAATTATTTTTAGCGGCTTCCGAAAGGGCAAAAGACGCTATTAGTTTTGTGTGGAATGTCTGTCCGTCCGTCTGTCCATCCTTCCTGTTTAGATCTAGAAAAGATAGTGAAAATCCGACATCACAATATTTTTTACCATTCAAACTTCTGATGCAACGGTTACTTTTTTTTTTCTGAAAGCGAAAATTTTTTTAAATCACTTATGCAATCAGTTTTTTTTACAAAAATACACCTCTTTTACAACTATTCACTATTAATAGTAACAAACACGGGAGGCTCTTTAGTGACAATGCACTATACCCTTAACATATTTATGCAAATGCTTTTAGATTTTTTGTGAAAAAAAAATTACATTTTAATTGCTAAGTTAAGTAGGTTCTGTCAGTGACTACAACATTTACACAAAAAAAAAATGTTTAATATTTTAAGATAAAAAAATCTATTTAGTACGCGTATAAGTTGGACATATTTTAAAATAATAATAATAATAATAATCTTTATTGTCCGTATGGAAGTTTGTCTTACAATTTGTACATTACACCAAACAAAAAACATTATAACTATAAGAAACCAAAGTGTACATTCACACCAGACTCATAATTTGCATGTGACAAAGTTTATACCAGATTGTTTTTATTTAATGATTTGATTGCTAGGGGAACAAAAGAGTGTTTGTGTCTGTTTGTCTTTGCTATCGGTGTCTTGTATCTCTTTTGTGATGGTAAAATCACAAAATCCTGACACAAAGGGTGATTCTTTATTTCGAGGATCTTGTTAGCTTTTTTATAGATGTTTGTCTCAAACAACTGCCAAAATGGGTTTTGTTTTTTTGCCAATGATTTTACCAGCAGCGTTTAGGATTCTATAAAGTTTATTCTTATTTTTAATGCTCAGATTGCCATACCAGGCAACAAAGAACAATTAATAAGTAGTTTTTCATATTATCACGTGAAATGCAATGCCACCACAGTACTATGATTACATTTTATAAATAAATAATTTTTTTTTTCTAATATAGAAACATCAGCAAAGAATGATTTGATTAAGAGATTGACCCTTTACAAAACAATTAGATCATTTAGATATTCATTATAAGACATCAGTTAGGCCAGGTTCCCATTTAACTCCACATTCACTTTCACCTATCCTTTGGTATGTTGGACCGCTGGGGCACCACACAAGATCTGTCAACCTTCCTTCTCCATTCTTCTCTGTCATTTGTCTTTGATAGAATTTTATTCTGATGTTCTTTTTGAAAATATTGAAACCTGCCTTTTTACCTGCCACTTCGGGAGCCGATTTTGAGTTTGTGTGCCTTGCCTTGTAACCTTGTTTTTTTTGTTGTTTTTTTTAAGCATAAAAAGCTAAATAAAAAAGAACAGAGATTGTATGGCTGTCTGGTCATATGGTTTGCGCTCTGGACTATCATCCCAGGTTCGATTTCTGCCAGACGCCATTTACAGCCGCCATCGTGAGGGGGGTGGGGCTAGGACGTAACAATATAACATGTAAAACCAATTCAAGAAAATCTTCAATTGAGATCCTCAGCATGTAATAGACGGGTTGTTGACTGTGGAGTTGGGTGGGTGGTTGGATGATTGGTTAAATAGTTAGTTGAATGGGTTGGGTGGGTGGTTGGATAATTGGTTAAATATTTAGTTGAATGGGTTGGGTGAGTAGTTGGATGACTATCGGTAGATGTATTTTTATTTCGAGTTGCAGATAAGAGTACTGACGAAAACTGCTTTGTAACCAACGTCATGACAAGTTCCTCTCTATTGATCCAATGACTTGACCAAGAATAATCTAGAACAATATATAGCAAAGAAATAATTAATTTAAAAAAATAAAATCGATACAATGTTGGAAGTTGGGTGAGAATACAGAAAACAACTAAAATTTGAAAGAAATTCACCAAGAGATTGTGGTAATTAGACAATGCCATAAACATTTGCTATTTCCCCCCCCCCCCCCATTCCTCACCCCCTCCCCGTCTCTTCCTTTCTCTCTTGTAAGCTTCGCCCTTGTCAACTACTATATATCAACTGTCGTCTGGTAGGTCACCGAAGTGTAACGATGTTAGTGATAGTATTTTATAGTTTACCATTGGCGGGTAGTCGGGATGCGTGAAGGTACAAGAAAGATCTTATCGATATGCACTCGCCTGTCCACTTCTACAAGATTTGAAAATCCTTAAGGCAGTTCAAACTTCAAGGTCGTAGCTCTCTGTGCATTGGGGATTGGGGGGGAATGGCGCTTGTTTTAAAAATTATTTTGTTTCTTTTAGATGGGCCAAAAAAAAAATACATAATCGGAAATTCGTTTGTTTGTCTATTCAATATTAGATGTGGGTTATCAATTGTCAGAGATTTCTTTGTTCACCGTCATCGGTCATCATCAGATGATAGCTAATCCAGAGGCGGCCTTAAATGTGCGCGGGACCTTGGGCGAGTATCAGGGCCACAAACATTTGTACGATGGGCTCACAGTGACAAAGGATTCTTTTGATCCCAGCCCCTCTCCCCCCCGCGCACACACACATCAAGGCGCGGAGCTTGGGGCGGTCGCTCCACTCGCCACCCCAAAAGGCCGAGTGTAATCATATTTATGTTTTTAACTGAAAGTAAGGTAATGAAAGCCCCCTTTAAGAAAATACCAGAAACGTTAACTTGTTCAGTGGCGTACCGAGAGTGCCTAGCGTCCGTGCGCAAAATGGCATCAAGGCTTGTCAGCATCCCCCCCCCCCCAGTTCCAAAAGTGGCAAAATAAAAGAGTCCCTATCAGGCAATACAAAACTTGCTCTAAATCTACATTATAATGTAAACTGGCGTAGCGACAGAAGTATATTCTAATTATATAGTAGTTTAATAACCATTTTAGCGCTCAATAGGCTACGGCGCCCTGCCCGTGGAGGCTCCCTCTCCCCCATTCAACTCCTTTAGATTTAGTCTTTTTTTATTTTATTTTGTGTACTTTCGGCTCTAAAGTGTTTAGGAAGTTGAAAGGGGGTTATGTCTGTGAAACTGTCTTTATTTTGAACCTTATAATTGGTTAGACATTCGGACATGACCTATAGAAAATTTCGTTATGGCTACATCTACAAAGAAAGGGAATTAATGCGATGTTCTGTCTCTATTTTATTCAGGTATAGGTGGCCGAATGTGTCTGGGAAAAAGATTTGCAGAACTTATAATATACATGAGTCTTATCAAGGTAAATTGTTGTCTAAAGTGTTTGTCCTAAAAGACAGAAGTCAAGCCTCATCAACAGAAACAACATCAACCTTACCATCCTTCAACATAAACAACATTATAAAAACACACACATCGTCATCATTATCATTATATACAATTGATATATGTGTATACTTCTTCATGACCAAAAGAAAATCTGCTGCCGAGGACAGACGCACACGGCGAAAAGAAAATCTTAATCGACCACCGGTGGACAATGGTTACGCTTGCCCTGGATGTGCAAAATATGTAGGTCACAGCTGGGGCTGCGTAGCCACAGGAAATTCTGCATTCCTCATTAATCTTCGGACTTGAAGACAAGCTTTATTATTACTATTATTATTATTATTATTATTATATTTCTTCATGTATTATGTAATTGGGCTGCATTTATGTAAATGTGTGTGCGTTAAATTCCCTCCTGAAATTCAAAACCAAACAAACACGTGCTTGTGTCTCCACAGGTCCTGCAGAAGTACGAGATGACACTGCAAGCTGAAAGCCTGGGCGCTGAAATAGTTTATGAAATATTTCCAACTATAAATAAACCGTTGAAGATTAATTTTATACCTCGGTCCAGCACGTGACCAATTATAGAGCTTGCCATTGGCTGGTAGTCCTGAAGCGTGGTCGTTGTTATGTCATACGTTTAACCAATCAAAGATTATTCAACATTCCAAAAGTCCAATTCATTCGCTCATTCCATTGTATATTTTGCTTCAAAGCTAAGTTCTACACTCTTTAGAGTACACATACATACACATTTTAAATGATATTATTGGATAGACTGAAGCATTGATGTAAACACATTTTCAATGCTTATTCAGTGCCGTATTTACAATTTAAAAGGCCCTAAAGTCTTTGAGATGCGGGCACTTTTTGGGACCTATTTCTATAAGTCCAGATATTATATGTCAATGCTAAATATTTCTTGGAGACCTAATCTATAGCCTGTATTGACTTGAGGTAAATCCCTGTATCAAGTAAATATATAGCCACGTTACATGTGTACACAGACTTGAGACATTAGAAGAAGAATAACGAAACCTAGAGCTATAGAATTATTTCAATTGAGCCTGGACATTGGATTAGGTCGTTTTCATATCCGCACTCAAGATCTAGGTTCATTTCCTTGGGCATCTAGATTTGGAGGAGAATTTCAATGAGGTTTTTATATTCTTATTTTCTATTGAAAAAAAAAGTATTGCATGAATTCGTAAGGGTGTACACACACACACACACACACTCGCGGTGTCATTGTTAGTTAAAAAAAAGAAGTAGAAATTGGAATTAGCTGAAATAAAGTTTTTTTTTTCGAAGGCGTCTACTTTGTTAAAATAAAAAAAAAAGGATGAATAAAGTAAAACATGATTACAAATCTGGAACGAAATAAAAAAAGAAAAAGAAAGGTTGGCTGTTGTGGGCATTTTAGAACGTGACCAAACGTGACCAAGTCCATGGATAAGGTTAGAAAGTAGTGAGAAAACGTTCATTGTCTTAACGTAGAATTAGAAATTCTTTATGTTTTAATGTGACGCTAATAGATTTGTGACGACACTAGAGACATTCATCTTGAAAATAGGTTTTATAAAGCACAAAGACGAAAACGAAATTATGTACCTGAAGGTTTTCAATATTAGATGCAGCAATGAAAGAGTGGAAATAATCAGAGTAATAAACATATAGTACTTAGAGTTTTAATCGTTTACCGTACGGATCTTTGAGACCCTGACCTATATGAATGAAATTTCACTTTTATATTAAAACCGATATGAAATAACTTTTGTGTATGAGTCGTATGTATTATGATGTACATCTTTGATATTGTGAAAAAAACATTTTGCAAGAAGTTTGTGGTCTGTAGTTGTGATTTGAATCCAAATGTAAAGCATTACATTAATATCGTGAATGGTTTATTATTTTTTAAATTTAAGCTTTTAATCTTTTATTGACTTTGTAATAATCTGCGAGGTATGGATTATGTCTCTTTAACTCTTCTCTCCTTCATGGTGTAACAGATAGTCTCCCTTTGCGAAAATGGGTGTAAGAACATCCAAACCAGAGATCTGGGATATTGGATTATCCTACAGACTACAGTAGGACATACAGTAATCATATCTAGACATCTGCTCTACAGTTGGGATCGTCGACACTAAGGTTCCTAGCTAGAATTATGCCCCTGTCTTGGACCAGGACGCAAATCTCTTCGAGTAGCCTATATCTGCAACTAGAGCATCCCCAATTAGACAATTTGTTGAAAGAACACATTTCATAAATGTCTAAAACTTTTTCATTAATTAAACAAATTTTTAAAAAGTTTCTGTTGTGTTGTAGATCTAAACATAATCCATGGGAGCCCGCAGGGGTGGGGGGGTGGGGTGCAAGGCGGTTGCATTTGCATTTCCCTGGATTCTGAGTAGCCAAATTCTAGCCATTTTTTTTTTGCACACTCAACTTAATCAACATCTAATTAGCAACTGAACAAGTAGGGTTTCAAGTGGTGATTGAAGTAGGTACAGTTGTAGTAGATTAGCTGCTAGCCTGGGCTAGCATTGATGGCTAACCATGTACGTGCACCCCTCTGAATTATTTAATATTCTCTGTAATAAAAGGTTAAAGCTACGACTTTGAGCCACAGATAGCAACTTCCACCCCCTCCCTCCTGCAAAATATCCTGCGGGCGCCCATGACATAATCTCGTACTTTTAGAACATGTACTTTTTCTTTCCTTTCCTTTCATGACTTCATTGGTTCTACATGTGGATACAATATTTCATTACTGAAACAACTAAGCACGACATGACCAACACAACGCTACGTTTTAAAGTGAAAAGTTATAAAGCTAAGCAGTTTCTTTCTTAGCCAGGTCCTGTATATGTATTTGACCGGGGGGGATGTTAACTATTGGAGAAAGCAACTCAGTAAGTGCTTAACAAGACTCTCTCAGTATGCCCTCACAAGACACTTCCACTTTGAACCTGACTTTGTCACTAACTTCTAATAGAGGTGAAGCTAAGCATACAGGGGGGTGGGGGGGGGGGTTCAAACAACTTGAGACTTAAATTGAAGAAACGCCCCCCCCCCCAAAAAAAAGTTTGACATTTGTTTAAACCTTCAAGCAGTACCCCTCCCCTCCTCCAACTAGATCTTCCCCCCCCCCTCCCTTTCTAGTATTGAGAAAGTAACAATGTTCTAACAAGAAAAGACATTGATATCAAGGTCAATTATACTGAAGTCTATTGCTATCAAAGTTAACTATTATTAATTAATTATTAATTAATTGGTATCAAAGTTAATGGTTATCAAATTAGTTGTTATCAAAGTTTATTTTTTTTATCAAAGTCTTTCTTTATCAAAGTTAATTGTAATCAAAGTTAAATGTTTTCAAATGTAATTGTTATCAAAGTTAATGGTTATCAAATTAGTTGTTATCAAAGTTTATTTTTTATCAAAGTTAATTGTTAACAAAGTCGGATGTTACAAAAGTTAATTGTTATCAAAGTTGTTATCTAAGAATTACAAATAAACATACAACAACAAGGACAAAGTGCTTGTTTTATCCAATGATTAACATTGAAAGAAGTTTGTGTCTTACAAGTTTACATAGTGCGCCCCCCTAAACATTTCTTCCTGTTACAGATTGTATCGGGGGGGGGGGGGGGGCGCTAATTATCATACCGATCGATTGGGGAATCCTATATTGGTGAGTACTTTCAACTGGTTAACTTAATAAATCACTCATTGTTGTGTATTTATTTTTGTGTGTGTATTTTGTGAGGTTTTTTGGGTTGCTAAATCTAGGTCAGCTTGTGTCTGTGGGTAGTGTGTTTTGTCGTTCTTGTTTTATAGAAACTATTGAAAGAGAGGCATGTATTCTGAGTGTTATACATAATGTTACTACACTCACTTGTCTTTTGAAAATATATGCTATGAATACTACTATGGAGACAGTGAGAGGTATTAACATGCTATATTTATAAAATATATAACGTGAGCATATACAGGTTGGGGTTAGTTGCATAATAATTGTACTTTGTCTGTTAATAACCTTTTAGATATGTCAAAGGAAATCGCAACAAAGGCAACGAATTTAATGCATTTTTTGTTGTGGAATGAAGGAAATAAAATAAACATCGAGACAATATTTCTCCTTAGGTACAAAGAAGGGAATTAATCAGCTAAAACAGAACTTACTCCAATTTTAGTAGATAGTCTCCCTATATATATATATATATATATATATATATCCGCACCTTTACTACACCGTGCATACTATTGACTAGTTTAAATCTACTCACACTGTCTCTCTGGTCATCATGTTATACCTCTTCCACTTCCCATTCTCGGGTCAAGTTGAAACCTTGCACAATTATTATGACAGCACATGAATCAATGAAAAAAAAAATCAATTTGTCTAATTAATTAGATGAAAACCTGTCATGGAATCCACATATTGATGAAACTATAAAAAAATCAAACAAAGCATTAGGATTTATTAAAAGAAATTTCTATAAATCAAATAAGACCATAAAACTAAAATGTTATTTAACCTTGGTTAGGCCAATAATAGAATATGCATCCTCCGTTTTGGACCCCTCAACGCAAGATAACATTAAGAAACTGGAACAGACACAAAATAGAGTAGTGAGATTCATAACAAACGAATATTCACACTTAACCAGAGTAACATCTTTAGTAAAATCACTAAATTTAGAAAGCCTTCAGGACAGAAGACTCAAAGGTAAAGTAGCAATTATAAATAAAACACTGAACCATAGACTTCAAATACAAAAACAAAATTTAATAAAATACTCTGAAAGACACAAAAATAAAGGCACATTCCTCGTTCCATATGCTAGGACAAATTTGTACAAATACTCCTTCTTACCTAGTGCTATTAGAGCATGGAATGGGTTGCCTGAGCTAACAAGGAAAACCAGTGACTTGGCAGAATTTATGTCATTGGTTAATATGCATGACTAAATGCATAACGCTTAGGACGTAATCATCTTCTTTTTTGAAGTAACGTCTGTATTATATAAGATAAGAAGATAAGAATTAATTTTGCTTTATGTGGGGTTTTTTAAAAAGGGAATTAAGTTCAAAACGCTACTAGGGTTTAAACAGCATTGTAACCTCCCTTAAAAGTCATTGAATAAAAAAACAAAAAACTGGCACCATTAATGGTCGCACATTAACACACTTAGTCGGGAATAGAGCTCTGCAGACTATAACATCTTCTTCTTCTTCAATGTAACATCTTCTTCTTCTTCTACAATATAACATCTTCTTCTTCGTTGTCATTCTTACAAAGCCAATATTAACTAACTCTGTCTGTCTGACAAAAAGTTTGTACACGTTACTTCTCCGACACATAATCTCGCATGAAGCTGAAATTTTGCAAAGTTATTTCTTTTACCTGACAACACAAGATTTAATTATAAAAATTAACCAATTAGTTAATTAACGATTAGTAATTAATTATTTTGTTTGGTATCTTGAACAAGGGGAAGAAATCGTACTTGACAGATGTGATAGTATAAGTTAAATTAGTCCCCTTGAGGACTCTTGAACCCTTAGTGAACATTTTGTATGTATTTAAAAAACGATCATGTAAACATTCACGAAGATACCCCCTTCTTCCCTCGAATATCGATGATTATTAAAGAATTCTCATATTTGTCATTAAAAATGTAGATCTGGTCGTTTGAATCTATTGTCTTGTCTGTTACTACTGTTAGTAAAGGTTTATCTTTAGAGGCGTGGAATGTTTTACCTGAATGTTAAAACTTATGTCTTAATTTACAACCTCAATTATTTTTGGGTCAATTACAACCATATGGTAGAAGACATAAGATGCAAACCTAATTTTGTTAATAATTTTCTAGTCAAGCTTTCAATATCAGCAATTTATCGCACTGATGAGGTGCTTGTCAGATAATTTGGGCGTTAAGAATGCCATTTATTCTTTGCTTGTACCTAGAAATAAGTTTTTTTTTAGGGTTCATTTTTGTAGTTGTCTATTTCCAAGATATTAATTGTATGTTCCATATATTTGTAACTTCTATGTTATATTAATATTTTTACATTTTCTTTGGTTTATCAATTACAATATATAGCCAACGCGTCAATATAATTTGCTTTTGAAAAGGCGTCTGTGTTTATTATCTTATCTTATCTTATCTTATCTTAATAAAACAAAAACAACACAAAAAAACATGATCACAATGGGTACTAAGATGAACATACATGGAAGACGCTTCGACAACATAAAATCATGATGACAGTACATTATCACCCTCACTCTTGTTAAAAGTAAATTGGAAAATTTCTGATCGAAATACTATTTGTCAGACATTTCTAATAGAATATATGAAAAGGTTCTACATTTATAGGCTTTCGATGCGTAAATTTTGAAAAGTTCAGTAACAGGAACTCTCTAAGTCTGTACTGACGTTTTTCATTTTTGGGTAACGCCCCTTCGTAGTGAAAAGTTTTATATTAGTTGCAAATCTAAAATAACATTCTTTTTTATTAAGGCTCTATTAAGAACCAATGTGTCCTACACGTTACAGGTATTCAATATTTGATCTCTAGGACAGCACTTGTTAGCACACTAGTTCAAAAATATTTTTTTCAATTCCTCTTATTAGCTTGCAAACTCTTCATGGGCTCAAGGTGGGTGGTCACTAGGTGGACTCGGATCTTAAAAACAACTAAAATGATTTTCATCGAAATTTAACAATCTACATATAGCTTTGGGAGAATAATTTCTAGCTCATTGGCCAAACATGAGAAAACGTACAATTTTTCAAAATATAATCATCTCAAAATAAAATTTGGTCTGAAGATCTAGATCTATCTATTGAACATTCGTTAGTAGAAATTCCAGGATATATTGTTACAAGGAGTTAAATAAAAAAAAAAAAAGACTTTCAGGAATATTTTGACCGCCATCTTATCAGTCTAGACTACTTTCTCTTTATGTTTTTAAATCTGGATCTATATCATCAAACGAGAATCTTATATACCATATCTCTAACTCGATCCAGTATTCTAGTCTAGAACACTGTCTTTTATTGTTACCAAGTCCGGACAATGCCGGCGTACCGGCACCTTTTTCAATGCGGGGAAAAAATATTACTTTTCTTGTATTTTAACGATTATTATTAATTTATTAGCAGTTAAAAGTTAGGCAATCCATCATTCAGTACCTATTTTTGTTTTAACAAAAGAAAGCACTAAGTCTGGATCTCATCAAACTAGAAATGTATATACTGTAAGTGAACCAGGAGTTTTGTTGAGGGGGCAGGCGGGGTCAAAAAATGTTCTTTTTTTTTTTTGGCACCTATCATTTCATTAGTTAAGAACAAAGTAATCGCTCTTACAAAAAGTCATCAGCTTTATATTGCCTTTTTTTAACAACTTTTTTTTTTTAAATGTTCCTTGTTCCATATTACGAAAAGTCATTCTCCAATTAGAAGAAATTAAAGCCAGTTGGCCCGGTTAGATTCTCTAAATAAATGTAGAGCAAAAAATAAAAAATTAAAATAAAAAAATAAAAAAATACAAGAACAGAGAACTCTATTATTTAAAGTTATAATAAGAAAATAGGTTTCTAATCTAATTAAATTGGCTTTTACATCAAATTTTTCTATGACTTTCTTTTGAATTAACAAAGCTGCAAGGGGACCAGGGCAATGTCACAGTTTAGAGCAATAAATACAGTTTGGTAAACATTGGTTTGTTTGTTGAGCATTATTTCTATTTGCCAACTGATCAGAGTAAAATAAAGTTTTCACAACTGATTAAAGTAAATTTAAAATTTCAAAACCGATCATGGTAAAATTAAATTGTGTCACGTGACCATAAGTACAATTAAATTGTGTCACGTGATCATAGTAAAAAAAAATTTTTCACGTGATCATAGTAAAATTAAATTGTGTCACGTTATCCTAGTAAAATTTAATTGTGTCACGTGATCATAGTACTATTATTTTTGTCCAACTGCTCATAACGAAGTTATTTTTTTCCATTGATCTTAGAAAAAAATTCAATTGTGTCAAGTGATCAAAGTACAGCTCAAATTTTCCAATTGATCATTGCAAAATCCTTATGACTTGACTGTGTCTAAATACTCACAACGATAATCATCAAATTAAACACGCAGACCAACATTATGCTAATTCATACAGAAAACGTCAAAACTCAATCCGATATAATCCATCTACATCTTTCTCTCTTTCTCCTTCTTTCTCTCTCTTTCTCTCTCTCTCTCTCTTCCCGTAGGTACAATGTATGCTCTCAATGTTACGTCCTTGCTTAGCCTTTTGTCTTTATCATAACTTATATCAATGACAAAGGGAGGAACATCCCCCTACCTTCCCCGATGAGGGTGTCTCAGGAAAGTCGATGAAGGTGTAGATTATAGATGTGATTCATAAAATCTTCGAAGAAAAGGAAAAAGGGCTGAAGTGGGGGGGGGGGGGGGAGTTGTTGGTCCTCGAGACATTCCCAAACACCAAAGACAGCAGCAGACCTTTGATTAAATCAATGCCACCGGCTAGGTGAAACAGAGAAACAAATTTCACTAGGACACGTCAGCACAGTTAACTTTTGAAGTTTGATGATAACCTTATTTTAAGTAACGGTACATTATGTAGTATACAGTACACGCTCACATTTAAGTAGTAGTCTAAACCAAATAGTTGTCGTAAACATTTGAACACTACGACATCTTAGCATTCTCTTGAGGTGTCAATGAAAGGAAGATCGCTATGGCCATGCTAACATAAGGAATCACATTTTGACAAGCGAGACCAAATGAACTTAGTGTCTTTCGTGTTTGCTGGCACTAATAATGAACAGTTATAAGCAATATATACAGAGAGTTTTAAAATGTCACTTCAATATTTTGTATTATTACAGTGTAATTAAATCCGAGTTGAAAAAGGTTTATGTTGCTAACCCATTCTTATAAAAATTGAGGAATACTTTTCTTCATGTCGCATTGATTATTTATGCTTCATACGCTTGGTCTGGTGTTGGGGTTTGTTAACGAACCCAATAAACAAACTATAAAGACCAAGAACATGATTTTATAGGTAAAGTAGATCTTTGAAAATAGCAAATGCAATGGTTAGTAAGAAATGAAAAATTACAAACAATGTTTTATAAAAAGTAGTGTGCTTTTTTTAAAGTGATAAAACAATCACGAGACCAATCTCACACAGAGTAGGTATGGGAATCACTTTTTAACTAATTATGATCATGTTATATACATGCTATGCTCATGTTATGTTCATGCTATGTAACCGTTATGTTCATATTATGTTACGTACATGTTAAGTAAATGTTGTGTTCATATTATGTATACGTTTTGTTCATGTAATGTTCATCTATCTTAAGCAGCTAAAAATAACTATATTGTAACTGTATGAAAGCAAGGCATATAAAAGGCAGGTTTGGCTCATCATATCATCAGAATTCCTTTCAAAAACAACATATGCAAAGCAGGATTGAGAATGGTGTCTTAACACAAGATCCAATCCGAAGATGCCATTACAAACCCAATCTTTACAATGTTTGTACCACACGAACAATAAAGCATTACAGAAACCATCTTTAAACAAGGTTACAAAGACAGTTTGTGTGGGAACACAAACTCAAAATTGGCCCTCGAAATGGTCCACCCAGACAGGTAAAAAGGCAGGTTTCAATATTTTCAGAATGAACATCATAATGAAATTCTATCAAAGACAATTGACAGAGAAGAAATGAGAATTAAGGTTGACAGATCTTGTGTGGAGCCCCAGCGGTCCAGCAGACTAAAGGATAGGTGAAAGTGAGTGTGAAGTTAGATGTGAACCTGGCCTAACCGATGTCTTATAATGAATATCTAATTGATCTAATTGTTTTGTTAAGGGTAAATCTCTTATTCAAAGCCTCAAGAAAAAAATATTTCCGTGAAAAAAACACAAAAAAAAACATTTTCCTTTAGTTGATTATTAGATGTAATTTGTGTTGCATTGCAGTTCACGCGATACTATGAAAAATTACTTTATAATTGTTGTTTTAAATTTTAAATGTCCAACTTATATGCATACTAAATAAATTTTGTCTCTTTTTAAAAAAAAAAAAAGAAAACTTTTTGTGTGTAAATGTAGTAGTTAGTAGGACAGAACTTACAGAACTTAGCAATACAAATGTAATAAAAACATTTTTTGGACAAAAAAACTAAAACCGTTAGCATTATTATGTTTAAAGTATGGTGGTCTTTGGCTTAGCCTTCTACAGAGCCTCCCGTGTTTGTTACTGTTTATAGTGAATAGTTGTAAAAGTGGTGTAATTTTATGAAAAAAACTGCTTGCGTAAGTGATTTTAAAAGATTTGATTTTTCGCTTTCAGAAAAGAAAAAAAGTAGCCGCTGCATCAGAAATTTGAATGGTCTAAAATATTATGGTGTCAGATTTTCACTATCTTTTCTAGTTTACGAGATCTAAACGGGACAGACTGACGGACAGACATTCCACACAAAACTAAAGCGTATTTCCCCCTTACGATGGCCACTAAAAATTAGCCACTTTTAAATATGTTTTGGATTACTTCTCCCATTAAGAGAAACATAATTTACGATATAAGCATGAAAGTAGTGCTATATAAAAGTTATAGTTTATTTATTTTTATTTTATAAGAAATGTGGGTTGTTACTCATCACAATAAAGTATAGCTCTCCAAGTTCTTCTACACAAACGTATTACTGAACTTATTGTCCACCAAGTTCGTTCTACGTACAACGTAGTCATTATAACTCATTCCAGAGATCAAGATCTTAAGGAAAGGTTTTGTCTGTAGACTATTGACAGTGACACAATTCTAACTCTCTTTATCTTTTTATATGTCGATTCCAGTGTGATTCTGGTGGATGAGGAGTATGCACATTGATTTTAAACAGTCAAAATAAAAAAATACTTATATAATGGAAAAAAACAAACCTTATGTAATGGAAAGAACTGCACATTTACAGACATGTTACTCAATACTGTAATATTTACTTCTCTTTTCTATATCAAACAAAATTAATAGACAAACACTATTTAATTAAATTGATTTTTTTGTATTGATTCATGTTTTAAGAGGTGCAATGAATAATAGTACATAGTTTCAACTTTTTTTCCGAGAATGGGAAGTGGGAGAAATAAAGAGTACAAAATTTGAACCAGACAGACTGACAGACTGACAGACGGAGTGAGTTGGTATTAACTTTGGGGAAAAACTTAGCTCTATAAACCCAAGCAATACATTAATATCTTATCTTCTTTTCCCCAAATTATATCATTATTTGAATTTTATTAAGTTACATTGTTTATTGTGGGAAGTCTTTAAAAGTTAATAAAACAGTGCCCTGAATTCCTAAATATCTCAAATGAACTTTTCTTTCTTAATGTCTGAACAGTTGTTTTCTTTCTGTTAACTAGATCTGCTGAGTCATTAGATTGAACACATTCAGAGCAACGAAAACTTTTGAAAGAATAGCAACGAGGCAGAACATATACGGAAAAGAAAAGAAATAAAATCAGAGGCTTTCAGTTCAAGGAGCCACTTGCGGCCTACCTTGGCGAGATTCAGCTGAGCGAAACTCCCACACCTCTTGCACTGAACTTTGGAATATCTCAAGCGTGGATTTTGAAATCTCCACTTTATTTTGCCGCCATGGCAAACCCCAGTGCTATCAATGGGACATCTTGCTTGACATTTTACTTGACATGTAGGTGACATCTTGTTTCGTTTCGTATGCTTGGCATTTTGTGCGTCACGATGCTTTGTGTAGAAAGATTGTATTGGTGTGACTTATTTTGGTCCGTACTAATCACTGAAAAATTAATAATATAAAATTAAAGAAATTAAAATAAACAAATAAATATAGACGCCGAGAACTAAAATTAGTTTAAGTATACTTTATTCACTTCCCAGTTCTCAAGAGTCCCCTCTAGTATCCAATAAAGTTCCCTGTAGTATGTAATAATTTTTCCATGTAGTTTCCAAAAGTTCCCTGTAACCTCAAAAATTGCCTGTAGTCCCCCAAAAGTTCTTTGTAGTTTAACTTAAGTTGTAAAAGATTCGGACGTTATTTCATAACTGAAGATAATCACATCTTAGTTTGAGCACAAGTCTCCTGAAGGACAAAAAGGGATGAAAGCTGGCAATGTTCGAACAGGGGACCATCATGTTGAAAGCCCACATACCACGCCACCAGACATCCATCCCAAGATAATCTGCGAAAGTTCTCTATAGTCTAAACAGAATTCTCTGCAGTCTCAATTCTTGTCTGGGAAGCAGCTTCTCAACATTATTAAAGTCAACAAAGATATTTGACATTGTATATATATTCGTCTAAACGAATGCCAAAAGGTTTTTGTTTCATGATTAGCACTGTCTTTTTGTACATCCTTGTTGCTTTCTCTTGTCTATTGAATGAAGAACATATTCAAAAGCATTAACTTTCTTCATAGAAATAAGTCACCATTATTCTGTGATTTGGACACATCTTTTTAGAATCATCTCATCTATATAATTTAAACACAATGTTGAAGATCGGTGCGTATATGAATATCATAGTTAATTTACTGGAGGCGCGGTGGCTGAGCGGTAAAGCGCTTGGCTTCCCTGGTTCGAATCCTGGTGAAAACTGGGATTTTTAACTTCGGGATCTTTTGTTGGCTATGAGTCCACCAGCTCTAATGGGTACCTGACATTAGGTTAGGGAAAGTAAAGGCGTTTGGTTGTTGTTCTTAGCCTCATGACACCCTCGTTAACCGTGGGCCACAGAAACATATGGCCTTTATATTATCTACCCTGTAGATCACAAGGTCTGAAAGGGGTAATTTACATTTTTAAGTTAATTTATTAATGTCTAAAATTAAAATTGAAATATTTTTAAAAAAGAAAATTTGTTTAGATTATATTAATTTGTCTTGAAGTTTACCCCGATGTCAATGTTTAAATGACATTCAAATTTAACAAGCAAATGTTTTATTGTCATTTATGTAATAACATATAGTATCAGTTCCCTATTCAGTATTAAGTCCTTATAGCAAATCAATCACAGCCGAGACAATGTAAGTATTAAAGGAAAGCATTTAAAAAAAGGGGGAGTAACTTATAACCCCAGCCCTAAATATTCTGTTGTCAACTCTATTATTACATTAGGCTAAGTTTAATACTTTAAAGTTATTATTTTATTATGTAACAATATTCTTATAATATATAATAGCATTTTATAACATTCTAGTAGTATACAACAATTATTATTTATAATAAACAACTGTATTAAAATTAAATCCTAACCCTAACTTTGGTTAAAAAAACATAAGACTACGTTCCTAGTGACTAACTTTTCTTCAAATTTGAAATATCTAATCAGACAGGTCCATCTGATGGTGCCAAGTGCACATGTGAGCCAGCTGCAAGATTCCAATGGTGCCACCCCACACTCTCTAAACTAAAAGGTTAAAAAAGTAAAAAAAATTATGAAAGACACTCCAATGTATGTAGCACCTTTACAAATAATATTGTCTTTACATTTCATACAGTCATGACTTCTGACAAGCACTAATAGTCAAGTCTTGTACTTCTTCTTATAGGTAACAGACGACTATCCTTCAATGGCCTCTGTGGGCGCCATGGAACCCATCTCGTCATGGTTACTTCGTCACTGAACCTATGCTCTATTCTCATGGTATCGTCTCAAGAACTGCAGACTATAAAAATTTAGTGTACTGTAATATTGAAGGCATTATTTTTTATAAATATTATTTTAACAGTCAAAATCCATATCATTTTTTTTACATCAATGCGTGTTACAATTTTTTATTAAGTCTCTTGAACACTACACCTATAGACTTTACCTGAACTGCATGTTACAATAACAGTTTCAATCACGTCTCTTAGACTGCACTGCTTTAGACTTCTATTAGCCTTGTAATAATCACGTCTAGCAAGACGCACTGGCTTGTCACAAACAAGGTCAACAAAACCAACTGGTGCCGTTGACAAAGTTGGCTGTCACTAATTCAAGAGGTCTTATTCCTTCTGTACCTTTTCTTTAGATAATTGCCCATTGTGGCAGGTCTCCTGTAGATTCTGGCGATTGTCCTGCTGGGCTGCTTTCTTGTTGGCATGTCAACCATTCACAGGGTTTACCTGACATGCTACGTGTGAGAATTTTTCGTGATTGTGCTATTTTCAAAATAAGTCGATTTTGTAGATTTAAATAATAGGACATGGTCTCATACAGCCTAGTCTACGTTTGTATTAAAATAATACAGCCTAGTCTACGTTTGTATTAAAATAATACAGCCTAGTCTACGTTTGTATTAAAATAATACAGCCTAGTCTACGTTTGTATTAAAATAATACAGCCTAGTCTACGTTTGTATTAAAATAATACAGCCTAGTCTACGTTTGTATTAAAATAATACAGCCTAGTCTACGTTTGTATTAAAATAATACAGCCTAGTCTACGTTTGTATTAAAATAATACAGCCTAGTCTACGTTTGTATTAAAATAATACAGCCTAGTCTACGTTTGTATTAAAATAATACAGCCTAGTCTACGTTTGTATTAAAATAATACAGCCTAGTCTACGTTTGTATTAAAATAATACAGCCTAGTCTACGTTTGTATTAAAATAATACAGCCTAGTCTACGTTTGTATTAAAATAATACAGCCTAGTCTACGTTTGTATTAAAATAATACAGCCTGGTCTACGTTTGTATTAAAATAATACAGCCTGGTCTACGTTTGTATTAAAATAATACAGCCTGGTCTACGTTGGTATTAAAATAATACAGCCTGGTCTACGTTGGTATTAAAATAATACAGCCTGGTCTACGTTGGTATTAAAATAATACAGCCTGGTCTACGTTTGTATTAAAATAATACAGCCTGGTCTACGTTTGTATTAAAATAATACAGCCTGGTCTACGTTTGTATTAAAATAATACAGCCTGGTCTACGTTTGTATTAAAATAATACAGCCTGGTCTACGTTTGTATTAAAATAATACAGCCTGGTCTACGTTTGTATTAAAATAATACAGCCTAGTCTACGTTTGTATTAAAATAATACAGACTGGTCTACGTTTGTATTAAAATAATACAGACTGGTCTATGATTGTGGTTTCTATAAACCTTGAGGATTCTGGTCTTGTGGTTGATTAAACTTGATGTTTTGTCAACTCAAGTATTATGAATTTAAATTCGTGTATTCTAGTATGATGATCATATGAGCTGATCACACTCTACAAGGGGAAGAATTAATGATATATTAACACAATTAGATTCAATGTATGGTATCCCAAAACTACATGTTTAGCTCGAAAGTAGCCTGGGTAGTCTGGATGTAGCCTGACTGTGGTCTGGATGTTATGTGGGTAGCCTTTATTTAATAGGGTGTGCCTTTATGTAAGCTGGGTAGCATTTATTTATTCTGGGTAGCCTTTATGTAATCTGGGTTGTCTTTATTTCATCTGGGTAGCCTTTATGTAATCTGTGTAACCTTTATGTAATATGGTGTGCCTTTATGTAAGCTGGGGAGTCGCGGTGGCTGAGCGGTACAGCGCTTGGCTTCCGAACTGGAGACCGGGGTTCGAATCCTGGTGAAGACTGGAATTTTTAATTTCGGGATCTTCGGGATCTCTGAGTCCACCCAGCTCTAATGGGTACCTGACATTAATTAGGGAAAAGTAAAGGCGGTTGGTCGTTGTGCTGGGTAGCCTTTATTTAATCTGGGTACCCTTTATGTAAGCTGGGTAGCCTTTGGCGTCTTGTGTTTTGTAACTTTTTAAGTGGAGGTAAAACAGAGTTGAGGTCACTTTTTAAAAATGTTTATACTGATGAGTGTTTTTTTAAATATTAGAATTAGCTCCCTTAGACAACATCAAGAGTACACACCTTGCTGTTAGAAAGTCAATGTAGAAACTTCCTTGCTATGGATCACATTCTTTCACTTCTGTATTTTACTGATAAAACCATCACAATCAACATGATTTGATTTTTTGATAATTAATGGACCTCATTCACCAATCGTAAGCAAACACCATTTTGCCACGTGGTTCTCTATATCTTCTATACAAATTACGCAATCCATAAAGGCTATCACGTGATACGAAATTTTCATTGTTTTATCATTATTATCACTTGGCTAAATGGTGTTTGTTTACGATTGGTGAATGAGGTCTGTTATCCATATTTGCATTTAATCACAACTTTCAACAGACAAAACTGTAATAATATAATTCATGCCATTTATTTGTTGCTAAAGTCTATATTGTATGTTAATTTATTAAATGTTACATAAATAATATATAATTAGATTTTATATCATTGAATGTGTATCCTTTCTCGTTGCTCATTATAGTTTAGAATAATATTGTGTCTTTTTTGTCGTTAGTATTATAGCAATTTATATCAGTATTTGTGATGATATAAATATTATAGAGTGGCATTATTTATTTTATTTTGTTTTTGCTACATTGCTGAAAATTTTTTTTTTGAAATAAATATGTTGCATATTTTATTATTAAATGTTATAAATTTATTATAAAATGGTTAAGCGTAAGTCACAGTGTATGACAATTTGAAAAGACCATATTTTAATAAGCTTAAAAGTTCCTTAAAAGTTCACTTGAATGTTCCAAACCTTGGGGAACAAACAAACAAATAGTAAATTAATAAATAGTTGTTCAAAAACATGTTTTAGTGCTGGAGCGAAGGCGCCTTATCTGTAGCCTTCCCCCCAACACACACGCACACACACAGGGTTACACAGAGTTTTTGTGAGTGAGGCTGCTTTGTAAAGCTTTTAAGACTGATGGTGTGGAACATTACAATCCAACATGTCACCCAAAAATATTCAAATTTGTTTGTTTGAACTATTGCTGGCGTGTTCTTTACAGGACAACAAGTAAATAGCATTAGGGGCAAACGACAATCCCACTTTTTCACAGCAAAGAACAAAGATAGCGGCTCTCAAGCCTCTTTGTGTTCCATTCTACCAGTAGTTCACAAATATTTTGATCATGATCTGTATCACTTCAAACACGCACCAACAAAAACACACAACAGCTATTTACCTCAAAAGGAGGATGCGGAACTACCTAGAAAAACAGCAAGCTTCTATTCAACTCATTCAAAAGACGACGTCGACGCATTTTTTTTTTGTTCGAGGTTTATTTGTATTCTTTCGTCAATTGCAAACTGTGGAGGTTATGATTTGTGAAGATGCGAAAACAGCTCATTGATTCTAAAGTGCCATCGAACACAGACGTTTACTTGACAGCTGATAGATAGTGTAGATCTACTTGGGACTGGAGCAGTAGATGGAGAAGGTAGGTAACATTTTTATTACAGTGACTATAAAAACATTTTCACTTTTAAATATTTTGTTTATTTCTCAGAAGAGATGAACAATTTTATTTCACCCGTTTACCAAGCTATTATAGGAAGGCAATGTTTCTGTTGTTTTTTTTAAATATATTTTTATAAATAGTGTTGCCAATGTTTGCCATTTTTCTTTCTTGTGATATCTTTCTATATACATCAACTGTTTAAAATGATTCTTAAAGGATTAGAATCCAAAACTTTCACACTAACACGTAGTCAAAAATCGGTAACAAACACAAAAGTTGTTTTTTTATAGTTTCATTTATTTAACCTGTACACTACAGTCAATAGAGTTTATTTATTTAAGATTTGTAATAGTTTTTTAAAACATTGTTTAAAATAGAATTAACATTGTAGTCACGTGGTAAATGGAAATAAAAGTGCACTACTTACGTCATTTCCTGCTGTGATGTCATTATGCTCACGAGCAAAGGCCAGAGAGTGATGGCGCCATCGTCCTGGAACAGACTGCGACGTCCGGCGATGTTTACGGCTTCCAGTCTTGCCTTTGGTAACCTAGCTTTATGAATTTGTTCTACAATCATACAGCTAGATAACCAAAGACAAGAACGGCGCCCTCCCAGCATCCACCCCAACCCACGCGCCGGACCCCCCAGGGAGCACGACTCAAAGCATGACGTCATTACAGAGACACAGAAACAACATCGAAATATAAACAGATGGACAATGTACAGATGAAGTTGTTAGTAGGTGAAACGGAAATAGAATGGACACCAGTGGACATCAACAACAGTCAATGTCAACAAAATGTGTGTAATACATAATATCATAGCACATAATATCATTCATAACACAATTATAACTATTCATGTCAATGCAAATGTAGCAGTAAATAATATAAATTTTTCAAGTGCTAAAATTGTGCATGTAACCTAAATTATAGTTACTTAGAGACATAGGTGGCGCTTTTTACTGGATGCATGGGTAGGTGCTTTTTGTTTTTCATTTTTACAGAGATGGTCAATTTTTTATCAATTATCCCCCCACTTTATCTCTCACCCCCCCCCCCCCTCCTATCAAAAATCTTCTTAAAACTCGTTGAATGGAAGACACTTTCTAATTTGGTATTGGTCCCTAAAAGTGTGTCCGAATTTTCTAGAACTCCGCCTTTCCCACCTTGATTACGTCATCTGATCTCTTGAAGTTACCAATGTGAAACTATGCAGACTATTAATAAATAAATAATTTTATAAATTATGTTATGAATAAGTTTGGTGAGTACTATTTTCAGTTAGAAGTCTGCAAAGGGAGTTGACCAGATTGGTGATGTCCACCACCCACTCCATCTCTTCAATGTTAATCCACTTGTCAGTCCAGGGCTGCTCTGGTGGTCATGGCTACATCAGCCTTCTAGTGGAAGAGAAACAGAAGATGGTATACATTGTTTGTGTCACAGGTATGAAAGAAATATCACAATAGCTGGTAGAAACATCACAAAAGCTGGTAGAAACATCATAAAAGCTGGTAAAAACATTACAATAGCTGGTAGAAACATTACAATAGCTGGTAGAAACATCACAATAGCTGGTAGAAACATCACAATAGCTGGTAGAAACATCACAATAGCTGGTAGAAACATTACTAGATCTGTCTAAATATAGTGTATATTTTACTGTAATACTATAATTTTTGTTTAAATAATGGATGTGCATGTGTAATAAACTTTGAATGGAACAAAAATATATTTTTTAAAACCATATTAACACATTTCCTGTCATTTAATTCTTTTTTTTAAAATTCGGGTTGTGTTTTTGTGTACTTTTGTGTGTGTGTGAGAGAGAGAAAGTGTAGAGGCTGTGTGCTTCTGATCACCATATTAATTATGTTAAAAAGAAATTAACTTTGTCCAAAAACCAAGAAGATAAAACACCTGAACACATTATGCTCAACTATATCAATGTTTAATAACTTTGAAATGTTTTGTTCCCATAGAGACTTGCCTAAAACATTCTTAGTTGATAGTCGCACGATTCGCTAAGTTCACGTACATTACTACATCAATTATTTTTGTGAGGCAGCTTCAAATCAAACAAAGGTCAACAAACAGACAACAACAAAACAGTTAAACAACTCAACAGACAACAACAAAACAGCTAAACAACTCAACAAACAGACAACAACAAAACACCTAAACAACTCAACAAACAGACAACAACAAAACAGCTAAACAACTCAACAAACAGACAACAACAAAACAGCTAAACAACTCAACAAACAGACAACAACAAAACAGCTAAACAACTCAACAAACAGACAACAACAAAACAGCTAAACAACTCAACAAACAGACAACAACAAAACAGCTAAACAACTCAACAAACAGACAACCAAACTAGGAAAGATAAACAAACAAAAATTAAATTAAATCAAAGTTCGACTGAGTGTCTAGCTCTAGTAAATTACGTCATCTGTTTTACAGGTATCGGGCTTTACCTCAGTCCAGAATTAAAGATTATTACATTCTAGTCTAAACTTTACGCAGGACGGCGGGGAAGGCGGAGAGGGAGGGTTCGAATCCGCGATCATTGAACCGACAGTCGAAAGATATTGGGAGGGAGAGAGAGATCAGAGGTTAAAGAAAGAGAGAAAGAGAATGGAGAGTAGAAGAGAGAGAGAGAACAAAGAGATAGAGTAAGAGGCAGATATTTTTGTTTGATAATATAATGATACTCTAATAATATCACGATCTAAAGTGTTTCTAAATGTCTTCGTCATCCTGAACAAACTTTGACGTTTCTTAAGCAATAAAATAGCCAACGTAAGTAGTGAAATCAATCAGTTCAATCAAATCAATCACTAAACAAGCTGATACAAATTAATGTAATCTCTTTACAAAACTTCCACGGAGAGTCAAGGCTCATCATTTACCGACATCAAAACTGGTGCAGCCTCTTATGGAACACTAGAGTATTTAAAACGTTGCCACATCCATCAACAGAAGTACATAGCATTGAAACACATCACAAAACATACAAACAAGGCAGCTCACAAAACATACAAACAAGGCAGCTTACGAAACATACAAACAAGGCAGCTCACAAAACATACAAACAAGGCAGCTCACGAAACATACAAACAAGGCAGCTCACAAAACATACAAACAAGACAGCACACAGCACATTTAAACAAGACAACAAACAAAAAATTCAAACAAGACAATACAAAATACATACAAATACGAAAGCCCATAAAACAAACACGACAGCACACAAAACAAACAAACATAACAGCACACATACAAACACAACAATACACAGAAAGTACAACATGACAGCACAGAACATACAAACACGACAACACACAAAACATACAAACATGACATCCCATATAACAAAAACGACAGCACACACAAAAAATACAAACATGACAACATACAAAGCCAAACAGCATACAAAACATACACATATGAAAGCCAATAAAACAAACACGACATCACATCTTAGAAACACGACAGCAAACAAACACGACAGCACATCTTAGAAACACGACAGCAAACAAACACGACAGCACATCTTAGAAACACGACAGCAAACAAACACGACAGCAAACAAACACGACAGCAAACAAACACGACAGCACAGGGAATATATAAACGCGATAATTCAAAAAACATACAAACACGACACAGCATACTTCAGCCATGAATAGATCAAACTGATAAAAAAATAACAAGCCTACTATAACATACTGGGAGGGGGGGGCAGCAAAGGAAGCCTGTAGCAGTCTATGGTAGGGACACTCAAACACTTTCACACACACACACACACACTAGTTGGCGTTATTTTTTGTGTGACACGAAAGGAGCTTTGCGAAATAAAAATAAAGAAAAAAAAACTTGGTGGACTAGTCCAGGTGGTACCCGGATCAAAAGTACTCGTCTGCTCTGAAAGGGGAGGCAATAAGAAAGCGAAATGGCCTGTTCACTGAAATAGAAAGTGGTAAAATGAACATTTTGAATTTTAAAAAAATGTGGCTTCTATGTGAGAGTGTGTGTGAATGTAGTTATGTGTGTGCGTGTTCTTATCCTTCACTGGTTTCAAAACACATTCAATTATGCCAGGATTCAGCGGCAGACTTCAAAAGTAAAGTCCACAGAATTTCTATAAGCCGCGTGACCTCGTGGCAGTTCATGCAGTTCCTCACTTAAAAAAAAACCCAAAAAACTAAAAGTAAACCCTGTTGTATTCGTGGGTGTGTTTCTAACAAACAGACAATGTAATTTTAAAGTATTCAATAACAATATACTCATATTTATACGTGTGGTGACTGCATAGCTAAGCTTCCAGACTGAGGGATCTCGGGTTTGTATCTCAGTCAAGGCTGGATTTTTTAATTTCGGGATTTTTAGGACGTCCACCCAACTCTAATGGGTAACTGACAATTGATCAATATTCTGGTTATCCTCGTGAACTGTCAGGCATAGAAACAGAGGACCTTGACATCATCTACCTTACAGATTGCAAGGTTTGAAAGGGATACTACCTATATATATATACACGCTTCTTTCGAGCGTTTCCTTTCTGAAAGCCCTCTATTTCTCCCACCTCGTTCAGTCTGTTACCTCAGCCATCAAGTTTAGTCAACGATCTGTCCGTCTGTAAGGTTAAATATTTTCCAAGTCACAGATTGCAATAGAGTCAAAAGATGGTCAGAAGAAGAACTCGATAGTTCTGTTCCTCAGACTTTTGTAGCTAGATTGTTGAATTCCGTTGGAGGCATCGAAAACTCACGTTTTTCATACTTTGAAAGTAAATCCCATGAGCTGAATTTGTTTGAAATCAAAGATACACAAATACTATTATTTATGGGGGAAAAACTATAAATATTTAACTTTTTGGTGTATCCGGTGTACAGAATAAAGAAGTTATGTTTTTTTATTAGTATTTAAAGTAAAGTATTAATTTCAGACCTTGCGACATGATTGCGACATGATTTTATAGCCGACAGTTAAAGAGGTTGTCATGTGGCCAGTACAACGACCAATCTCTTTACTTTCACCAACTAATGCTAGGAACCCATTAAAATTGGGTGGACTCAAAGAGTGCCATTAAAATCACGAAATTAAAAATACCGGTCTTCACTGAGATTCAAACCAGGGACCACCAAGTATATACATTTTTTACACTTTTTTTTTTTGCACTGTGATGGAGGCCAGTGTGGACAGTATAGAAGCCCTAATTACTATTTGACAGCTACGCTTGGTCGGACACCTATCCCGCATAGGAGACGACCGCAGGTCAAAAGCGATCTTCTTTAGAAATCTTAAAGAAGGACGGCGTAACAGGGTGCCCCCCTTCTAAGCGCTATAAAGGTCAACTCAGGCGCCATTTCGACTTCACTTACATAGAGGAAAGTAGCTAGTAGCAGATGGCCTCTGAAAGAGACAGTTAGAGAAGTCTCACAAAAGTTGCGGGACACACATTTAGGACCCAAAGAAAAGCGCTTACTGAAGACAGGCGCAGAAGACGGAAAGAAAACTTAAATAGACCGCCGGCGGACAAACGGCTGTGTCTGCTCGAGATGCGGGAAAATATGAAGGTCGCAACTTGGTTTGCGACTTTATGTGAAACACTTATCCTAAATCTTCGGAATCGAAGACATTGCCGTAAAAATTGTATCCCATAATTTCATAAGAAAATGAAGCGGGAAATGTGGAAACGTCATTTGAATAAGTTCTTTTAGTTAATTCCCAAGAATCTTGATCGCGGAAGCTGGGTCTTTTAACCCAATCTGAGTTCATCTCAGATTCTTGTGTTAAATTTGTAATTCACTTTATCGTAAGTTCTTGTAAAATTATATTAATACGTCAATTGTATGTTTTACATGTTAATGTTTAATATTCTAAAAACATTCCATTAAAAAAAATTAAGGTTTGGTTGATGAATAACTAATATGATTAATTGTCTAATCCCTGGTCAGATGTCGGGTTAAGGAAGAGGCTATCAAAGATGCAGACGACACATTCTGTGCCACGTCAGGTCACTAGAACCATAAAATCTCTAACAAAATATTACACGTGCGAATCACACGACACTGCATAGCAAGCGTCTTTGTTTTACGACAATATAACTACATACAACACTCTTGACATATCTCGAGATCAAAGTTTGCCGTGGTCCGTGGCTAGCTACAAAATTAGGTCATTACGTCAGGAAAAAAAAAGTTGCCGTGGAGTGGTCTGGTTTTTCCAAAGATAAGTGTCCAACATTAACCTCGGTCACCTCCCTCCCACTCCCCGAACGTATGGAAGCAAAGTTTATGTACCTAGTTCCAGGCTCTTGAAACGTCTGCTTCCCGACAAGGCATCAGTCGATCGCATCCGTAGTTGTTTTTTTTATATAATCCTCCTCCCGCCCTCCTTACTTCCGGTAGTGACGTGTGCGTGTTGCCATGGCTTCCAGGTGACGAGACTCGCGAGGACAATGCAGTGGGCTTGGCCTCGTCTGCCACTCATCGAAGCGTGACGGTAGCACGAGATGGTCTGCCCTCTCTGTCTGCACCCTCTGTCTACTCTCTCTCTCCTCAATGTATAGGGATAATTTGAAGCGAGCTAAAGAAGGATAGAAAAAAAAATTACATTGAGTCTATTAGTGAATATATTACGATAAAAAAAAATAGATAAACGAAATAAAAAGCTAATTAAAAATAAAAAAGGGACCAAATTAAGATTTCAATGAATGCTCGAGTCCAGGACTCTAGACCTTATTTTATAGTCAAATATTTCCGATATAGATCTAGATAGTGAGTTGAGTTATAACATTTACCATATGGGGTATTACAAAAAAAGTGAAATCCTTAATGACGACGCTAAGTTTCTATATACACCTATTTATTTTATAGTGTCCAAGATCTACTAGGGATATTCCCATGAAAAGTTAATCCCAGTAAACTGCTCCTTGTTTACTTTTTGATTTGTAAGATCCCATTTACGTTCTTGAAGCAATCAAATACCGGTAGAGAGAAAAAGAAAAAGCGGAATGTGGAAATGTGGGTGCGGTATAATGAAACCTAACCTAAGAGAATGAACATGGAAGATGGTGATTTTTTAAAAAAATAATTAGACGAAATAAACAACAACGACTACGGCCTGTAGCCAACTAAATAATTAGTTAAGTACTTTGTATTAGAAGTTTGAACATTAAAATATGATTCTATCAGATCTAAAAAGTACATAAAAATATATATATTGTTAATGAAAATACTTTGCTTATCAATACTTCCGATTTCTGTACACCGGATACATCAAAAAGCTTGATATTTATGGATTTGCTTCATGTGTGAAAATCGCCAATATTCAAATGTGTCCAATAAAGAAGGTACTTGAATTACAACGTAAGCAATGAAAAACTACCACTGCCACCACTGCCACTACCATCACCACCACCAACAAGTGAAATCTTGAAAAGAATGATGGCTGATTTTGTATAAAAACCTATTTATTTAATTGTGTCCAAGATCCGTTGAAGCTGTAACACTTTAAGTTGCGCAATGTCGTAAATGTTTGTATGTTTCCATTTCTCAGGTAGTGTCTACGATTGCTCGTGTTCAACAGACTTACATCTGTAACTACTGGGAACATAGCACACACAAAAATATCTTGACACTTTCAAACTAAAGCTTTGCAAAAATAAAAATGCCAACAAATTTAATTCAGTATAAAATAGAATTGATCTATTTCACGTACACAATGATACGCAATGATTATTTTGCTTTAGCATTATAAAGCAATCTTCATATTTAGAACAAAGAAAAACACTTTTGCTTTATTGAATTATAAGCCCATTGTAAATTAATATTACCTAGCCTATTAAAAACGCTTTGAGGACTACAGTCAATGTACATTAAAGCGGAGGTGGGGGTGGGTTGGGGGGGGGGGTTCTTTTTTTTTACACGATGTTGTGGAAATTAAAAAATTCTATCTGAATTTTTTTTTCAATATAAAAATATTGATTGAAACGAAATGTGTAAGCCTTCCCCACCGCTCTCCATTTTTTGCAGGATGTGGAAAAAAAACAACCTTCTTTATTAAAGTCCTAAATAATGAAAATAGCTCCATATTTCTTCAGTCAAATGCCTCTCTCTTTCTGTCTTTTAAATTCTCTCTCTCTTTGAATTTTTCTAGGGATAATCTTTGATAAGAAATAGCCATCACTACAACAAAAGCTAATTAAAAATCGTGATTACAAAATCCCATAAAGCGACCACAATTTTATTTTTCATGGTTATAACAATAAATAGTTCAGAGACGACCCTTGCATTCACATTTGGGTCAATTAGTGCACACAGACGCATAACATTTAAATGTCTCATGAACCAGGCCTTGGGTAAAACTTTCTGACAAATTACCTTGGGTAAAAGTTTCTGACAAATTACCTTGGGTAAAACTTTCTGACAAATTACCTTGGGTAAAACTTTCTGACAAATTACCTTGGGTAAAACTTTCTGACAAATTACCTTGGGTAAAAGTTTCTGACAAATTACCTTGGGTAAAACTTTCTGACAAATTACCTTGGGTAAAACTTTCTGACAAATTACCTTGGGTAAAAGTTTCTGACAAATTACCTTGGGTAAAAGTTTCTGACAAATTACCTTGGGTAAAACTTTCTGACAAATTACCTTGGGTAAAACTTTCTGACAAATTACCTTGGGTAAAACTTTCTGACAAATTACCTTGGGTAAAACTTTCAAATTTCATGACGACTATCAATTATTACAAGTGCTATCGGTTGTGTGTGTGTGTGTGTGTATGTGTGTGTGTGTGTGTGTGTGTTTGTGTATTATATCGTCTGATGACCATTACTGTGGACGACAACTAAATAGTACTATTCCCTATTACATGCACTCGGTTACTATAACTGATAGTTGGTAAATACTATTGCAGTCAAAGACTTTGGAATGATTGTGCTAATGGCGAATCGGCCCCATTATTACGAATTGAGAGGGCCCTAAAAGGATCTGACCATTGTCACCAGACGGTCAGGTGTCCGTATTCAGTCTTGATGCCCCTGTGTGGGGACACACTTCTCAGACCTCAAATGCTGGCTCTGTTCTTGGTTGTAACTTGGCAGGTTAAGACTTTGTTTTTTCCTACTCTGTCGCCTAATCCTAACCCCTATATGGTCTTTTTAAAAATTTTTTATTACTATTCCCTTCGACTTATTTGTTTATATCTTCCGACTACTCTACCCCTTCACCAACACATACCTTATTTATCTTCTCGTCTGCTGCTGTAGTTACGTCATAGGTCTTTATGATTATGACCAAAGCATGCACGCAATTATGTCACGCAGTCAGTCTGACTACACACTGTGTTCCAGGGGCTGAGCTCATTACTGCTAAACACCGGGTCAGTTACGCATGATTAATCTCTTCAGCAGAAATCATCCCCCCTTCCAGTCTTCCGTATGCCTTAAGTTTGTGTGTGTGTGTGTTTTGTTTAGCATTAAATCTTAAAGTAACGTCTGTATCTTTTCTAACTAAAGCACCACGCGAGTGAAAGGTTTTTAGTGGGGTTTGTGTGGTTCTTGTGGCTGTAGCTTTAGTAGCTCTAGAGTCAGGGGCCAGGCGGGCTGTTGTAAGTCTGGTTCTGCTTGTTATTATCGACTCGTGCCATGCCACAACGAACTAAAAACTTTCCTGACTACTCCCTCCCGGAGTTCTAAATAACCTTCTTTGTGTCCAACTCAAACGTGTTGAAAGTGTCCATAAAACTGTGTATGTGTGTTATCACTGTGTTATGTGTGTCTCGAGACTGCTTCTGGGTCTGAGGTACCGCACACTAGGAAGAGACTATACAGAAATCGTCAGATGTGATGAAAAGAAACCCACCAATCGTATTAAAACATCCGAGTTCCCATGAAATGACGTCTACACTTATGCAGCGATTATGTTTCCCAAAATATTTGAATTCGTATTTCATAACATCGCAAGTAAGCAGCGAAATAAAATACGTCATTAAGCTTAAGATAATAAGATAAGATAATAAGGCGAATAGTCATAAAAACAAGCTTTTAATTACTCGTAATCATTGCAATTAAACGCAACGCAATTAAATAAAATCTAAATAGTACATAATAAATATAAAGTTAATATTAACCAAATACCTAGATTTAAAATCAAAATAAAACCTAGATAATACCAAAATAACAGGTGGAAAACAATTGAAAAAAAAACAGATAAAACATAGGTGGCATTGTCGTCATTTGATCTTAGGACAGACGACTCCAGAACGTGAGACTGAAGTATTGTGTTATTGTAGTGAGTTTGATTTTGTTAAAAAAATAATATTACTAAAGTCTAGTACATTTATTTTATCTCATTTCAACTTTATTTTGTCTATAGTGTAAACAAAAGTTCTATTTAGCATTGTTCACAAAGAAGTTATTCAAGTCTTTTCACGTTTTATTAGTTAAGATCTAATACGCCTACAGTGGTTCAGTTGTCTACCGGCAGTTTGGTGCTACAAATCCATGACTTGTCTATACCAAGTTAACACATAGATATACACATAGGTAACACATAACTCTAGAATGGTATAGAACAACTAATATACTGGCTTCAATACTCATGAAAAGCACGCATGACTGTATGTAAAACAATGAATGTGTGACAATGTATATGTGACAGTGGGCATATATGACAAGTAATACCATATAAAGATTACAACAACAGCAACATTTTGCCAAAAACAAAGAAACAGATGCTACTTAGGCAGTAGGACATATTTCATTTACTATAAGTGAAAAAAAACATAACCTAGTTCTTTTGTTGTACTGCTTTCATTTCATGTATGAGTTAAGTAAGGCTTGCATACCTGGACATTTAGGGATTAAACTGGCCACATTGATAGGGTTTTGGATTGACCGATAAGTAGGCGAGCATCTAGCAGACGATTATTTCTTTTCTTTGTAACACTTCAACATAACAAGCTCGTTCTTCATAAGGAGAAGATAGAGGGGGAAAGAGGAGAGAGAGAGAATAGGGAGGGGAGAGAGAGAATAGGGAGGGGAGAGAGAGAATAGGGAGGAGAGAGAGAGAATAGGGAGGAGAGAGAGCGAATAGGGAGGGGAGAGAGAGAATAGGGGGGAGAGAGAGAATAGGGAGGGGAGAGAGAGAATAGGGAGGGGAGAGAGAAAGAATAGGGAGGAGAGAAAGAATAGGGAGGGGAGAGAGAGAATAGGGAGGGGAGAGAGAGAATAGGGAGGGGAGAGAGAGAATAGGGAGGGGAGAGAGAGAATAGGGAGGGGAGAGAGAGAATAGGGAGGGGAAAGAGAGAGAGGAAAGTAAGAGAAGGAGGGAGACAGAGAGAGAGGGAAGGAGAGGGAGAGAGAGTCGGAGAGAAAGGTAACAATGAATGAAGAAATACAATATCGTATTGAAACACATATGAATCAATAAATATCTAAACATCTACACATAGATCTAGGTAGCTAGGAGTGAATCAATCAATATCTCCTGTGTTTCTAATATCTCAAGCAGGTAAAACAAAAGATCGTTCACAAAATATACAATATTACGCCATAGATTCCTTTCATGTGTAACCACCAACAACAGTGAGGTACACCTACCACTAGTGAACCGCTTGTTGAGCTTTCACGTAATAAACAATTCAACTGCTTGAAGCCACCTTTACGTATATATTTAAAATAACTATACACTCACTAATCGTTATAATTGAAACAAACCTCTTCTACCCTGTATTATGGCCGCCTGGTCGTTTTGTACGCTCTACTAATCTGTCGCTTCGATAGTCCTGGGTTCGAATCCTTCCCGCCCCCCCCCGCACCTAGGTTCTGAGAGAAGTTTGTGTTATGATATAGTGTTTGTAGACTAATAATTGTCCATTCTGAAAGAGTATCCGAAACATGTAATATATTATGTTTGCGAGATTTTGAATTAAAGTAGCACAGTCTTGAAACGTTTAGAGTACACAAACACAAAATTAACCCTAACCCTATACAAACACAACATTCTTTTATCCAAGACATGTGTGCAACTTTCCATTTCCCCAAATCTAGTTTCTTAATTAGATATTTCTCCTGCCATGCTACAAGTAATTTTATTTATTTTCATAACGACGTCACCACCGGTCACGTGATTAGACAGGATGATGGGATAGCGACCTACTTCTTAAAATGGCGAGCGTTCCTACAACGTCTGTTTTTTTTTGTTTTTTTTTTGTTGTTGTTACGACTAAGAACTGTGTACACGGGCGAACCAACGAGAAGGCAGCACACGCAGGACGAGTGTTTTATACATACTATATAGTTCAAGGTTTACTTCTAATATTCTGACCATCTGGGCTAAGTTGCAATACAGCACCCTCGCTATCTCCCTCTTATACTTCTGACGGAAACTACACAAATCTCGTTGCTCTTAGAGACAAAAAAAAACAACAAAAAAAAAACACCATCTGTGCTTCCTATTAAACTCTATCTTCTCATCTCTACCTAATTCCCTCCGGTGCAAACTATTTAATAAAAGAGAGAAAAAGACAGAGAGAGAGATATGCCGATGAAGAGCGCACTCCTACTGCAGCATACGTTACAGAAATGAACGAAGGAAAGCTTAGTCCCTGGACAGAGTCACCTCTCCCCCTCCTCTAAGTACTCTCTCTCTCTCTCTCTCTCTCTCTCTTTCTCTCGCTCACTTCTAAAGTCTATCAGCAGAACCTGCTGTGCCTCCAACAGCTCACCCAACATGTGTGCTCACGAGAAGCTAAGAGATGCTTCAAATTCTCACCTTTTCCCTTCATCCCCGACAAATGAGGAACTCTTCCACTTCAACAAACAGCCTCCCACCCCCTGACACACATCTGAATATCAGACACATGTCTAACATGTAACAAACGTATTGACGTCTCTCTGAAACTTTCATGAAACTATTTCTTTGACAAGTGACTCTCTTACTTTGGTTAATAGTTCCTATAAAACTAAGCTTCTCATTTTTCTAGAGTAACGATAACATGGTTAAAACTAAGCTCGGAGACCCAATACTAATAGCTCGAAGACGATGTGTTGATATCATTTTATGTTGCAACATATCTCAGAAATATTTCCCAACAGGGGGCGCCCTTTGTCTTGTCTTGCTCTTCTAAGAGTTTCAATTTTGCTTTAATGAGGCATCTAGCTCGCTTGGATCTATTTCAAGAAGTGTCCTTCTGATGCTAATGAATATTATGAATATAGATAGATGTCTTTTAATTCAACAAACCGAACATTTATTATCAAAATATGTTAGTTATAATAAACAGCTTTATAGCACAATGCATGATTATATATTTTTACAATGAACCAAATTTCGGTATTTTGTAATTATTATTTTTTGTATGTAAGCTAAACTCTGCGATGCTATTTTATTTTTGCTCGAGTTTTCGTAGACTATTAGTAGTTCTATGTAGCACTGACAGTCTCGTGCAGTGGCTGATGGGAAACATATTAAAACATTACAGGACTGGCACAAGTTAAAATGTTACAGCTTCAAGAAAATAACAGAAAAAAAAATCAAGACACTTGGCTCTTCAAGAGTTAATTGGTTTACTCAGTCAAGACACACGAGGCTTGAGCCCGACTGCTCGCGCCTATCAGGTGACGCGTCTAAAAGCTTGTATATTTTCGGGTTTTTCTGCTCACTCTAGGTGCTAGGCCCATACAAACGCCTGCTCCTTCTGTAACGAGGGGTGGGCAGAGACGGGAAGGGTACGGGAAGGTGGGAATAGCGGAGGATCAAATGATCAACCCAGTTTGACACGTGAGGATCTATGTGAAATGTAAATATATCGTTTGGTTGGATCACTTAAGATTATTGTCACATTTTGACACTGTGACTCTACAAACTTGATATATAAAACACAGAAGACAAACTGGCAATATAAAAGTATCTACAGGAAGAGAGATACTTTACGTTTTCAGAAATGCCTAAGTAGGCAATAAAAACTAATTAAAAAAAATTAAATCTCATTTTCATTCCTAAAACTGAAGCACATTTTTTTAATTCACCGAAAACTGATTTAAAAAATTTTTTTTATAAATAAAAAAAACAACAATAACACAATTATTACAATTGTAGAGGATGTCATGAACCCACAGCTAGCTACACTTCTAGAAGCAAACAAACAAGTCGAGATCTAGATCTCTGTTTGAAATAAACCTTCATTCATAGAGAATTCAAACCACCAAAAGTTGCTTTGAAAGTTCAGTTCCAGAAAAAAAAAAGAATATCAGAAAAAAAATCCCCGCACCCCCTCCCCTATTCACATAACGTCTCCCGAGGTCACATGACTTTCCCGCCAAGTGTCAAAACGTCTGTTTATGTAAGTCAAGGAGTAAATTGGAAGACTTAGCAGGAAACTCAATCCGTGAACATTCTTAGCGGCTTCAATGGTTAGTGTTGTAAGTTGGAAAGAGGAGCTTCTTCCTCCAAAGTGGACAGCGTTGACCTCTCTTTCTTTCTCTTACACACACTCTCTCCCTCTTTCTGTTGCTCTCTCTCTCTCTCTCTCTCTTTTAGACATTCTAGAAAAATGATTGCACTCAAATATGTGAATAAATGGATTAAATTAGTTAAAAAACAACATGCTTTTGTAATTCAATGCTCACATTATCCAGACAAAATACATTACAATAACATTATAGCATGACATCTTTCTGATCTAATGACACTGGAGAACATTTAAAAAATACAACTTTAGGAAAGAAATATGTTTTTTCTCTTTGTGCATCAAATAAAATTAGTTCAAATTGTAATTTGCTTTATTATCATTTTTTTTTGGCATAGAGTCAAACTCACATAAAAACAGTTCATACACACCCATACAGAGAGAAATATTATTTTTTTTTTAGCATTTCATTTTTTAAGAGCTTGTATCAATGAAAGAAATTTAAAGTTACTATTTATACATTTGACGCGGGAATGAAATTGCTTGAAATCTTCTCTCTAGTATGAATAAGCCCTACCGTAAGGACAACACACTTGATGTGAATGGAGACATTTAGTTAAAAAAAACTACTACATAATCTATGTTTGGTTTGTTGTAGGAAGGGTTTAGCGTCTCAGTAAGTAAAGAAACATATTGACACTGTCACACCTGGCTAGAATTTTCTCTGGATTCGATGCCGTACAATTTGTGTGTTATTAGTTATGTGTTGAACACTTGTTGAGTTAAAGTAACAGTTGACAAATAGTTTGTTTAATACGCACCTTTAACATCACGTGTTCCAGATAGTGGAGCATTCTGAGAAAAGTCAATAAAGTCTGAATCGAGCTACTGTTATACTACATTTGGGAGTTACTCTGAGAAAAAAATGAGGAGGAAGGGGGGAAACCAGCTGCAAACACCAAAATGTTGAATATCAAACAAAAAAAAAAATAATGAAAAGAGAAATATTCTCAGTTGAAAAAACAAATTATGTCTTCAGGCAATAAGAAAAAAAAATGGGTTAAACTAGAGCGAAGAGTTTCCGTCCTATGTATCGTGTGATTCAGGTGATGGAGAGATGTACACAACTTCTATTGTGCATTTCCAATGTCATTATACTCATTACAATTTCATTATACTCATTCCAATTTCATTATACTCATTACAATTTCATTATACTCATTATAATTTCATTATATACTCATAACAATTTCATCATATACTCATTACAATTTCATTATATACTCATTACAATTTCATTATACTCATTACAAATTAATAGTTAGCCGTTTTCATGGACTGGATAATTGGATTGTTTTAACCCATGCGTTTACTGCGAGATGGCCAGTCAAAATAGCCACCATACATTGTACTGGTTGATCAATCTCTTAAGTGGCTGTATTCAGATACTTCTACATAATATCTTCCGAACACCATTAGTGGACAATAACTGGTTTAAACCCTTAAACTATCTCCCCGTTGACCCACTGACTTGTCCCCAACCAAAGACAATGTCTAGCCGGTCTATTATGACTTAACTGTCGTGCCTGATGACTAAGCCTAATGTTGTTAATGACGCCGCACGTCACCATGTGTGGATGTATGTTAGGGTGTAAGTGTGTGATATGGTAGGTCCGTCTGTCACTATCCCTTTCTTAATGACATTTAATTTTTGTTCCACGAAAAAAATATATACCTAAATCTAACTGTGATGAAGACGTCAATATTTAAAATATTTTTGTCTATTTTACACACTGAGCAACTAGATCTGATTAGTTTCACTTGGCACAAGATGTGATATCACGGTTCTCTCTTCGAACAAGGCAATACTTTCTGTAGAGTGGAAGCTAAAAGAAATCTCGACTCAAAAGTCCTATATCATGGTGTATGAATGGAAATGATCCCGAGAACCAGTGGCGTAACTAGGGTGGTCTGGGGGGGGGGGGGAGAAAATTGCCCAAATTTGAAAATACTCCCTGGCCCCAACTTGAGGGTCCCCCAAATGAGTGTCCGAAATTTGTTTTTACATTAAATATTTCGCCATTAATTCATGTCATGGTGTCAAATGTCAAAATGCAGGGGCGGCCCTAAACAGATTTTATAAGTCCAGCTTCGTTTTGTATTATTTCGCTTTATTTTTAACTATGACAATGTTTGAGACCAAAAAGTAAATCGCTGTGTTGCTAAGTTAGTTAAAACGAGATTGCCTGCCCAGTATACAGAAAATAACAGCATGAAAAAACTATATGACAAATGTCAGATGCCATTATCATGTCAGAATTATAAGCTATTGTGATTACAGCTGACATGACCACCCTCGTGGCCAAGTTCTGCTCCATTTGTATGTGTATGTGTTTGTTCCGTGATTCGCACTTTGTACCATCCTACACGAAATGCAAATGAAATTGGGGGAAACATTAAGAAAAATATATTAATGTATTATTGGTAGATGTAGTTAGAAAATCAAAGAACATCTCTAGCAATACACAACTCGCTAATACAAAAATTACATTCTCAGAAGAAAATATTTCAAGTCATTCTGGCGCTTCACAAACAAAGGCAATAAAAAATTTTCTGTTTTGAATTTTGATATACAATAAAATACAACATAAAAATAAAAACAAAAAAAAAATGTTTCTAAAGGATTTCAAGATAAATGTTAAAGAAGAAAGATTTAAGGATGGAAAAAGTAATAAAGAAGGAACATTGGCTAGATATTGAAAAGACAAATGTGATGACTCACATCTTCAAGGCTGTAGACTTTTTTTTGTTGTCCTTTCTTTATTTCTGCAGGACTCACTCATAATCAAAATCGCCCCCCCCCCCCCCCCCCTCTCCAAAAAAAAAAAAATTTGATTTTTTTTTTATTGTATGCGTCAGAAACAACCTGAACATGAAGCTAAATACTGATGAAACTCACTCGCTGCTCAAACGTACTCATTGATGGCAATGTAAAGGTCATAACCATTCAAGATGTTCGGTGAATTAGCCAAAGGTTCATCGAGGTCCTCCTGCCCCGCTGCCCCTCACCACCGACACCACCCACAACCACAGTAGTAGTATGTTTTTCTAACTCCAAGGGATGGTGAAGTTATCAGCTGTCGACTGTGACGGGGGAAAAAAGAAAAGGGGGGGGGGGGGGGAGAAGAAGATGAAACAGTTTTACTATCATAAAGAAAAAAAAGTGGAAAAGTGGTGTGTGTGCGGGTGGGGGTAGGAACTCTAGTGCACTCTTTAAGTTTCAAGTTTGTAAGATTTCACAAAATTGTTGAATTTACAATATTAAGGCTTTTTAACCTTGTATCCTACTGGTGTTGAGCTGTAGAATTTGTTATTTGATCGAAGACTTTGTCATCTGACTGTAGATTTTGTTATCTGATTGTTGCTTACTCAACGCAAATTATTTTATTTTAGATTTATATATATTTTCAATAAAGATTTTTTATTCTTTGACTGAAAACCTTTTTTTTAATACGCGACTTTATAAAGTATGCTGTTTCGATTACTGGTGTTATTATTGTACAAGGAGCTTTACAAAATTTTCAGTCAGTGTAAATAAATTTCAAAATATACAGTATATCCCAGGTTCATCCTGTCTGCTGTACAATTCCTCTGTAATTAATTGCTATTACAATTTTTGACAAATGATTGGATTGAAATAGCAAATGATTGGATTGAAATAGCAAATGATTGGATTGAAATAGCAAATGATTGGATTGAAATAGCAAATGATTGGATTGAAATAGCAAATGATTGGATTGAAATAGCAAATGATTGGATTGAAATAGCAAATGATTGGATTGAAATAGCAAATGATTGGATTGAAATAGCAAATGATTGGATTGAAATAGCAAATGATTGGATTGAAATAGCAAATGATTGGATTGAAATAGCAAATGATTGGATTGAAATAGCAAATGATTGGATTGAAATAGCAAATGATTGGATTGAAATAGCAAATGATTGGATTGAAATAGCAAATGATTGTAATAAATCAGATTCGTTTTTATTTTTTCCCATCTGCACTGAACATTTCAAAACAGAAACTTTCAAAAACGTGAATTTAAAAAAAAAAAAAGCAAGCGTTCAAAATGACTTTCCTATTATACACTGACTGATATCTGACAACGTTTTCAGAAAAAAGTACAATAATTTTTTTGGCAATGGTTTGAAAAGACCGAGATAAAACTGAGGTGTCATGTTAATTGTACAATTTGTTGCTTTTGTTTGTTTGTTTGTTTTTTAACCCATGGGGTTAGATTGTACCAATTAGCACTGGGAATGATGATCTTGTCTAATGCGGGCCTATCCAGGATCGACTATAGACCTTCCTGACTCTGCAGTTGACTTAGTGCGAGGTTTCTTTCACTATCTACAGTCTACCTATGCGCAACCTCGCTCAGGCTTAGCCATGACTAAACCTGGACATCCGACTTCTTTCTGCCTAGCATCGGCTGCCACCTCATCGTTCTTCCCAGTTTTCTATTCGTCAAAGCCACATCCATATATTTTTTTCTCCACCAATGCATATTTGATGATTTTCCCACGCCTACAATTACCTCCCTTTTCGCTGCTTGTAGAAACGTCAAACAAATTAGAATGTTTCAAGAAACTAGGAGAGAGAGAGAGAGAGAGACAGAGATGTAGTGAAAGAAAAAGAAACAGAGAGAAATAAAATCTGTAAAAGAAATTGGAAGGAAAAAGAAAGAAAGATACTAGTACTACATTGTTAGTAGAAGATAGCCTACTACTATTTAGGTTACCAGCCCCCCCCCCCCAACCCAAACTGTTAAAACCGTGCCAAGTCGCCAAGTTAGATTTCCGACAAAGCTGTAGACACGTGAACTTGTCGGCGATGTCTCGTGTATTTAGTGAAGAGATGGTTGCTGAAGAGAACTAGTACACAAAGTAGTCAGTCGACAGAGACAGGTCTAGTCATCATCATCATCATCATCAAACTCCATTTGAGTGAGGGCTTCAGAGGCTCAAATCCTCTCTTGCAAAAGCCCTGGAGAGAAACCCAGCTGTCTTGCATAGTGCATAAAATGTCGCCGTACATGTCGAGAATTTTTGGTTTCCCAGACCTGAGACAGGACTAGTAGATTGCTCCAAAAGACCAGGTGCTCACAGGGAAAAAAGAAATGGAAGCCAGCTAGTTAGGGCTCCCCAAACAAAATAAGTCCAAACGTTGAGTACATTGAAACCTTTGCCGTTAACACCAAAACCAAAAACAAGTGTATCTTTTGTTTTTTGTACGTTTTAATGTCATGTTTACTGAAGGTCATTAAGGTTATTCCTGCCGGCTTGCATGCTGAAATACTCACTATTTCTCTCTCGTGTCATGATGAATTTCAGTGTTTTACTTTGACAAAGTGGTCAGTACTTGCATCTGTTGTCCGATATATTTACCCCACTCTCCCCGCCCCCTTGACATTAGTCTCTTTGATTATCAATAAGAAGTTTCTGGAACTTAGAGAGTTACCAGTTAATGCATGTTTTTGGCAGTGACTAGAAAAAGTCTTCCAGAAAGATCCACTACCAAGCAGTAATATAGGCTAATTTAAAGCACGTATGGACATGTCCAGGTTAAAATCAAAGCTGACAATACACTGCAGTTAGGCAGCCATTTACATCTAGATGTTGTTTAGTTGGATGTGGACTAATTGAAATAATGTTCTTCTCGATCGTACAAAGATTTGTTGGCGATCATTTGAAAATGTTCCAAGACGCAGACGTTTCCCCACCACGTGGAAAGCAAATTAAAGACATGCTCACACATAACCTTAAAACGGTCGGTAGATCTACAATTACACTTTTGTTATATGAGGATACATTTTGAAGTAAATGAATATTTTGCACCAAGAAATGCTAGGAATAGTCTGATAGACTTTCACCTTGGCAAGTATCAGGTCAAGGTAAACATTTAATGTTCAAAATACAACAAAAGAAAAACCTATAATTTTAAATAAACTTTAGTTTCGTAACTTAACGAATTTTATTTCTTCATTTGTATTCCTACACTTTCACTTAAATTGTACATTTCCTTCAAAGAGCAACAAAAGATTACTCTTGCTAAGTTTCATTTCAACTCTAATAATGTAACATATTTGATGTTTGGTTGTTTTAGAGCTTTCCAGAAGTCCACAAAGATGACAGCAGACGTGATGATGGTCGTTGGATATTAGGCGATCAGTCTGAACCTGGCTCCTGGGCTCAAATCTGGAGTTTCAATTTCGTGATTCTTAATGCACCCCTGAGTCCACCCAACTCTCTAATTTAGGGAAAGTAAAGGCGGTTGGTAGTAAAGGCTGGTCACATGACACCCTGCTTGTTAACCGTTGGCCAAAGAAACCGATGACCTTAACAGCATTTCCCTATATATCGCAAAGTCTGAAAAGGGAACTTACAGGAGTAAACAGGCAAAAACTTTGTTTCGAAAAAAAAAAAGGGGGAATACGGAGGAAGAACCAGGGGCAAGTTTTGGTTTTTAATATGGCAATACGTATATAAATAATTGGTTTGTGAGATTTTCTAATGATCTATGTAATAAAGTAATGTCCTCCCGAAGGAGCTTTGTTCTACACTTAGCATTCCACGTCGCCATCCTAAAGCAGTCAATAAACCAAATCGTACATGAACTATAGATACATCAAAGAAATAGTGATAAGTGCAGTAAGTACTAGTTTGCAATCTATACATTAAGGAAATCGTGTAGAAAAAAAAAGAAACGCATAATTACTTCCTGCAGTTAAATGTTGCGGTGCGTAGGCGGAGCTAGAGATACGTAGATTAAATTAGCCACGCCCACTTATGTCTCAAAGGCTACAAATGGGTGCCACATTTTGAGTAATTTCAAATACGCAAAGATTTTAGAAAAATGAAACGAAACAAAACCATCTAATTATTTCATTCATTACCAAAATATGGAAACAGAATCCATTCCCTTGTATAATCTATAAGATTCCATAACATATAATGATATTAGAAAGATAATTTTTCAATGCAATCATTTAAATATTTTAAAATTAGTTTACATTATACATGCATTAGTTCTTTATGATTATATTCATATGTGACAGCAATAAAGTAAGGGAGAAAAATACAATATTTATTATTACCATTTGGATTCTCCTTGTCATCACGCTGTATAATCCAACAAAGTCACTCTATTATTTTTATAACCACTAAAAAAGTTGTTTAGTCGAGCTGATACACTGAAGAGTACTAAAACGCTAAATAGAACATGTTATAAAACTATTTAATGAAAACATTAGACTTCACATGTGTCTTACGCCACTGCAGGGAAGCGAGATTACGACAGTCGAGTGTATTTAATGACACAGTCTAGCAGCCAAAGAAGACACATGCTGTAGAAGCCGACACCACAACGTCAGTCTCAGCTCAACGCCAAGACATCAGGTCTACATTATCGCCCCATCAGCAGCACGTCTCGTGGACCCCCAGTCTTTGATCTCCCACTTTTTTAAGAGAGACCCTCTTCAGGTGAGCCAGGGACTGGAGCAAATTATAAGATTTACCACAACTGTAATAGTTGTGTGCTTTGTATAGTCTTCAAGTGTGTTTTTTTTCTCTCCTCTTCTGAAACCAGGAACGGGAACATTTAGAATTGAGAAAGAATTTCGCCGACACAAAGTGAATACACTCAAAATTAGCTTAGCAGCCCCCACCAAATGCTCTTGCCTTCTTGGTAGTGGCAGTAGTGGCGTAGATAGGGTGTGTGTGTGTGGGGGGGGAATTTGAAAATCCCCCCAGGCTCCCACTTGAGGGGGACCCCAAAATGAGTGTTCGAAATTTGTTTGTACATTAAATATTAAATATTAGGAAAAATGCATGGGCCCCCAAAGCGGTCAAGCCCCACCCGGGCCCACAAATGATGGCAAATTCCTAGATACGCCACTGAGTGGCAGCATATAGCGAAACCAAAAACGTAGGTGCTGGAGATGGTCTCAAAATGTTTTCTTCTGAAAACACACGTCTTGAAAAATAGTCGGTTTTTTTTTTTCACCTTTTTTCTCAAAGAAAAAAAAATATAAAAAAACACGAATAACAAGTGACAAACTCACGCACACATACAAACAGAGGCGTAGTAAGGGAGGTCAGGGGGCAAGGGGCACGATGCCCCGGGCGCCACTCTCATGGACGTTCCATACATTGAGAGGCGAAAAAAAACAAACTATTGTCGATGTTTTAGTTAGGTAACACATTCTAAGGTTCTTTGAATTGTATTATTATTGAATACATTTTATTTATACGCCTATATTTCTATGGGTTGTTTATTGAAAATTGGGGGTGGGCGCCAATAACGTACCTTGCCACTGGCGCACGTTTTGCTCACTACGCCTCTGCACGCAAACAAGAAACATACTATAAACAAACCATTATAACGAACGCCCATATTTTGAACAGAAAACGTGGAATTTGAATTTCTGTTTGGGGTTGTAAAAATAGTGTGGAAACTTAATTAGAGAATATGTTAAATACGATAGTAGACTAAACATCAACCACTGTAGTAGAGGTCTTACAGTCTAAGGAGATCTTCGTTTCCCAGAACCTGAGATCGTTCATCTAAACGTCTCTATTAAACTTTAAAACCTTCACAAAACTCTGAAGTCGAAGCACTTGTTCAAACATCGCGGACTTAAACAGAAAAATGAATTATTGAATGTTTCCTCTGAAAAGTAAACTCCACGCTAAAAGCCTAGAGAAAAACTGTAAAGCGCTATTGTAGCATACAAAATGTTACTTACATTGAGATGAGAGTGTACGGTGCTGACCTACATGGTCAATGTACAGAAAGAAATCATGTCCTAATAGTTAATATAATTCGAATAGAATAAATAATTCTTACTAGTGAGCCTCGCAACCTCCCCTCCCCCCCCACACCGTACACGTCATTGCCCCCAAAATGTTAAGTCAATTAACTCAGTGCTGCAAAGAGAAAGTGACAAGCAATTAGTTCGGAGTGTGGGACAGGGAAGAACTAGAGCACAGAGACCAAACAGCACTTCTGCATCAAGCTAATAGAGAAATTATCACACTGTCAGAGATCAGATAGTTGTACACTCGGCATTCAGCATTCAATCATCGACATGATATTTAACACAAGTATTTTTAGATCATGCACTGATGTGTCCGAATCTCTGCAAATTTTCACATATGCTTTTATATTCATATATACCTATAAGTAGACCTTAATAAACCGTAAACATAATGATACTCTTATAAACATAATGACTCATTTGGTCTTCATATCATGGACTCAAAGTCTTTGACTTTTGAAAATTCAATTAGCTCAATGACAAGAAAACAATGGAGTTTTCTTCAATCTTAACTTACATGTTTAACTTTGCAGATATAATTTCGAATAATAATAATACAAAGTTCAAATTATATTACAGTTTAACTTTCTTTTTCCTTAGTAATTGTTTTTATAAGTTTACTCTACAACTAAAACAGTAAAAGATATTTTGCAGCTGTTGGTCTTTGACTTTAATATTTTACAATGTCTTATAGTCTCACGTTTAGTCCTGAAAAAGGCAAAAATAAAAGGTGCTAAAAGATAAGATGCTCTTGATGATACATACACATGTGGTTGTTTATTATTATTATTATTATTTTGTTTATTATTAGGCCCATTAAATTATTAATAGAAACTTATATAATGAGGATTTAGACAATTTCTTAGTAGAGTTTTAAAATATTGTCATAGAAACAATGTCACATTTTCAAAACTACACTATTGTCAAGACAAAAACACAAAATGACATTTAAAATGGCTTTCAGAAAAAAACGTTGTATTTTCCTACTCTTTTTATTTCACCTCAGGCATTAAAAAGTTAACGAGCCCCACCTGGCGAGTCCTGTGGTCATTAGCTGAGATCTATACCATGAAAAAATACTTTGAATTTAACAGTCGTGTAACATGAAAGAGAATATGAAGTAATTGAGAACAGAAAACGACAACGTTTCCATTGAAAACACAAAAGAGGCTCAACTGTAAATCTATTGACAAGGCCTGAATATAATCTGATAGACATGAAATGAGAAGTCTAGTATTAACAACATGGATGTGGAATTCTAGATCTACGAGCAAGCAACACTGTCTCGCCCAACATCTCACTAGTCTAGTTCGTCATAGCGACACTATACAATTAATAGCATCGCTCTGATAGTAACTTTAAAATAAGTGCTTACACAGTAGTTTGCTAACTGTTACACGCACATACACACACACACACACACACACACACAGTTTTACAAATAAAATGTAACCAAATGTGAAAATTTTTTTTTATTTCAAATCTATTTTTTTAAATGTAAAAATATCACTTTTTAGCGGTGAACTACACATGATGCATTTTCTGTACTACATTTTCTTGTTTACAGTCACTGCACACGTTTGTAAGAAGATTTGTTTAGGTTGAATCTCGTACAAACTATTGTCACAAAGTAAAACTCTGATGAAAGGAAGAAATGATTTGTAGAAGTTTGAAGTGATCTAGATCTAGACCAGTGTACACTTTTCTTGTGATCAGTCATTTCTTCCTAGCTTAATTTCTCTGTACAATATTTTGGGTAATGCAGTTATTGCATTATTAATGATAAAATAATAATTAGGTCTATTAAAACATAATTATAAAAGTGACATATAGGCTATACAATGTAATTTTTTTTTTTAATGTGTACTATGTCAGCCTATATTAAAAGTCACACTAACCTATATATCATCTTCACCTGTCGTGCCTTAGTGGAAGGAGATATACAGAACTTAGACGAGGTTAAAACAAAAAAAAGCAACTTAAAATTAGTACAGTGTTTACGTTTGAATAAGTCTAGGCCTACATTTTTATATACGGATTAAATGTAGGTATAAACAAGAATTAGAAACTATTTTGAGATATATGCTTAATAATGCTTTTAAAAAAAATTGGTTTAATAAGTTGGGATACAACTACATGTACATGTAGTCGAGCTCCATTGAGTAGCTGTTAGATCTACATCTACAAGTTTTATTTACTTTTAGTTTTATCAAAATTTCACTTTTTATTTTTTCAAAATAGAAATTAGATCTTGACAACTAGTTCTGTTTCGAATATTATAATGTCCTCCTGCCTGGTCGTGAGGTATGCGCTCTGAGCTGTCGTCTCGGTGATCCCGGGTTCGAACTCTGCCCGCTGCCGACCCTCCGACGTCCTGCGAGTGGTTTGAATAAGGGTGTAACCATCTTCAGCTACAAAACAAACCAAACCAAGTCAACCTAACCTAAAGTCATTCTAACCTAAAGTAATTTCTTACTACATTTGTTCAAATTACGTGGTATAAATTGAATTGAAATGTGTTATGATCAAATCTATCTCGTCTTGTCTAACCTCTAATAACCAGAATATTTATATTAAACATGCGTTGAAATAGATATAAAAATTACAATAACAGAACACAGTAATAAAAAATATACATATAATTTATAAAATTTCTCTTTTTTTTTTTAATGAAAAAAAAAAGTCCTCTCAACTATTACTTATTAGATCTAGACCTATCTCGGTCTAAAAGTTTTTAACTTGACATTGATGTCTAGTAACTTAAGCATCTCAATAATATATTATACTAGACCTAACTGATTTCCTATACGCTTGGGTGTGCTTTGTGCTACTTAACGCAGTACACATAAATATGCATAGGCCTGTTCTGGGTGTGCGTGCGTGTACAAAGTACACACCCAACATGGGAAGCTACTGCACATGGAACAGTCGCCAGAAACAACAACGAAACATCTCAACAACTCAACGTAACCACACAAGATGGCGTCCCTTGCTACCGATCAATCAACCCAGGTGTCTGTGTTAGTGTGTCTGATAGCCCTCTATCTACATCATCAGAGGATGACTCGAGGTGACCACTAATGGCCTCATGATGGACGTGCCGCGGGGACAGGAAATTAGACAAAATGAGGAGGGGGGGGGGGGAGTCAAAGGCATGTCTAATTGGTCGATGCGTTTGTCCAGAGAGTTTCACCTGAACTATCTCAGACATTTTGTTCATGATCCAAAAGTGTGTTGTATTCAATATAATGTCGAGAAAGAAAGTTTATAAATTATTTTAAAAGCATTTGTGAATACATGTAAATATTGTGCATGTAAATATTGTGCATAAAATATTTAAATTTTACAACGCACTAGAATTCTTAAAGAAATATCATAAGTTAACCCTTTCGAAATTTAAATAGATTTTCAAATAAATACGAAATTAAAACAATTTGAAAGCTATTGGGAAAGAATGTGGTAGATCTAGTTTCTAGAACAGACTTGAGCACTGGGAATAACAAAGATGATCCTATGTATAGTTCTTTACTTTTAGATTTCTATGTTCTCTATTACTAATAAGTTATTAAATCCTACGGTAGTAGATATAGGCAGTAAGTATCAAAGTAGAATCAGAAGCATGAGGAACTTTCGGACAGACAAATTATAATTTTGCTGTTTCATGAATTTAAAACTACAAGGTTTAACAATCCCACTGGTTTGAATATTTCTAGAATACCAAAAGATTTACTTTGAAGATATAAAATATATTTTCAATAAAATTTAATTAATCGATTCTATAAATGTACATACTATTTTAAAAAAATAGCATTTAAAAATCTCCATTTTAGTATTCTTCCCCACTTTGTCAATACTAACCCAATGACCATAAAAACTTTTCGGGTTAAAACTGTGGGAAAATATATTCAATAAGCGTAAATCTAAAAATTGAAATAATAAATTTTTTTTTTTTTTGTCTTCGGCCTAGATTATTACATGCGCTGATTATTGCTTTGGTTAACTATGAATAAATAAGTATTGACATTGTTTGTAGTGCACGGTATGAAAAGTTAAAATGAGTGGAATAGTGTTTTTTTTCCTTGTTACTTACAAGTGGGAACGATACTATACACTAGTGTCTGATGTCTAGAGATGTAAATAGCCCAGTTCTATATTAACAAGAGCGTGATAAATCCCGAAGAGATAAATGTTAATATGTCTCGCAATTTTTAAGAAGCGGTTAATTTTAGAATAGACACTTTACAACTAATATTGAACGAATATTGAACAAAAAAATGTATACAATTGTTTACGTACGTCCGTAAAACCAATCCCGACAGCAAGCCACTGGTCTCTAAAACTAAATGTATTACGTAGGAAAATGGCTACCTCTTATAAACTGAATGTGCAATTTTAACACACCTCAGCTGGACACGAGACGTCATTTGACTATGTTGAGGAACTAAAGAACTATTGTAACGTTCTACATGTTGGGAACTAAAGAACTATTGTAACGTTCTACATGTTAGGAACTAAAGAACTATTATCATTCGTGTGATGACAGAAGTTTTCTTTTACGTTTTAAATTTATATTTTCTTGAATGTGAAATAAGAACATAATAGGTGAACGAGTGAATGAATGAGGATGAATTGTGGAATGAGGAACAAAGAATAGTGTAGAACTGAATCAAAATTTTTCCTTCAAAGCTTCTTGTGATTGCAAACAATTTTTTAATTAGGGAAATTCGGATCACATAGAACCTTAGATCTAATAATCTATTTGGGTAATGGCTGATTAAATGGCAATACATTCTCTTAATTCAAAGATAATTTACAACACACCTAACTCGTAGCAATGTAATTGCGTTAAAAAATGATTAAACATCTATGACTGAAATGATTCCTTCTAATTTGTATTTCAAACAAAAACAAGAATCTTATTGTATTTTAAAATGGCTTTATATATTTATTTACTCTAAATTGTAGTAGTTAGAACGGTACGGATCATAACAACATGCAATGAATAAACTACTTGGACCCCGATGTAATATGCATACATATTAAAATAGAATATAGAATTAGGGGCCAATACTATTAGTGAATACATAGAAGAATCGGTTTAAATCTTGGGCTAAATCTTATTATTTTGAAAGAACGTTTGTAATTTCTAAGATAATTGGGAATGGACCGCGGTGTCTAGGTATGTTTAGCTTTGAGTGTCTCAGAAAGTTAAATATTCTGGTAGGACTTGATCCTAGGGAGCTAGTTCAGATTAGGTTGTTGCTTGGTTGTGTGGCATTTGCAGACTTTTGTCTATATGGCCCAGAGTTCGAATCCAGCCACTATCCACACCTTCTTGCAGGAAGCTTGGGCTCGGACATATAATCTTCAGTTCTAAAGGAACGGCCGAAACATAAAGTGAACATTCAATTTCCAGGCAAAGATTTGGTATCTGGATTGCGTCGTTTTCTTGAAACTTGGACAGTTGTTGCAAAAGGTCTCATGGTTAAAACTGAACTGGTACAATAGTCAAAGTACAATTGGATTGTGACCACATGGTTCAATGTGTCTCTGTGTGTTGCTGTGCATTAAAATATGAAAATATTCTTTGTCTGACGTCTCAATGCCTCTATTCATGAGCGGAGCTAAGATCCAGAGAACTGGGTTGTTGACGAGGGGTAGAAGGGGGTGGGGGGGGGGGGCAGATTGAAAGTGCGTGTGTGTTTAAGGTGGGGGTAGATTGGAGGGTGGCACGGTGCAAAAAAAAAAAAAGGCTGCAGACGCTATTTTTTTTTCAAGGTGTAATAGCGTGCAGATAATCATCAAAGGTTTGATTCTCCAGTTACCCGATACGTGTTATTACTCAGATAAGCTAGTCTTGCCAAAAAAATATGTTATTAACCAGTAGAAACTTTTCTTTAGTTCAACAACCCAGCCTTCAGTGATCTGTAATGAAGTTAAAATGTTTCTTTTTCTGAGACATAGAAGACAGTACTTGAATAGTGCTCTAGAAAAAAAGTATGAAGACTCCATTTTGTGTGTATGTGTCATGTGTCTCATTGTGTGTGAGTGTGTTCCCGTGTGTCTAAGCGTGTCATCCTTTTCTCTCGCTAGTCACAAAATAAATTGTCAAAAAAAAAAAAATTGCATTCTCTTGAAGAGCAGGAAGCACAAGTCTCGTAGATCGAAACCTTTAACTCTAAAAGTTACAACTATTATTTGGTGTTAGAAATTCTTTACATTTATTGTCAAAATTAGAGATAGTTCAGTCTTAATGTTTGACTTTGATTCAAGAAACAAAAAACAAGTGTGTAGATTTAGTCATTCATACAGAATTAGTAAACATTATATCAGACTTTCTTTCAACTGAATGTGTATCTATTCGAAACTATTTCTAACACCGACCTCGCCTTTACAATAATATATTTATATTTTCATTGACCTCTAGCCTTTTTATCTTATATATTGTGAACATATGTATAAATATGGACACATATATGGTACATGAATTTCAATATTTATTTGAAGTGAAATGGCATTTCTTCTTTTTTTTAAAATCCAACTTTTATACCAAACAAACGAAACGAACAATTTAGAACTTCTTTAACAAAATATTTTATATCATTGTATTTTCTAGCACATTTAATCTGTACACAATAATTAGCATGTAGCCCAAAGATTCCATTCGACTTAAAACAAATACTTTTTTTGAGATGTTTAACGATAGGAATCTTTTTTACACTCTTTGTAGAATTATGAATACAGTGAAATAAATGTTCATAGCATACATATAAAACTATCTAAATTTTGAAACTTGTATAATTTTTTCAATGTCTAGAATCAATGTGTGTTTTTTTTTTCTTTATGTCTTGATGAATCGAAATGACAAAAAAAAAAAATTAACTGACTTCCTGATTAACTTTTTAAAAAATTTTCTTAACTTTCAAGAAGTAGACACCGAAACTCTCTATAACGAAAGTCTTTTCTTTGCTGTAAGGTTTAAAGCAAGAAAAGATCAGGCTTTCAATTAATCATACATGCAGCAAATGAAGCAAGTTGAGGATTAGTGAACTGTAGGCATCTAACTCAAAGTTTTAATACGAACAAAAAATGTTCACAACTTAAAGCCATTCTATCAACTACTTTAAAATTATATATGTATATATTTTCAAAAGAAGACAATTTCTGGTGATAGAGTCTGGAACTAGAAAATGACATACACCAGAGAAACTAGTCAAATGAACAAACATGTTTTTGACTATTTGAAGATGTCACTAATTACGTGTCTCTGAATGCAAGTCTGGTCATGACATACCTTCAACACTGACTGTACACTAATCCTCATCTCGGACACTCCTAAATGATCCTCGCAGGTAAAGTCGGCCACTGGTTGACGTCACGAGGATCTGACTAGCCTGTGGACAGCATTAACCCACAAAAATACAAATTATTGCAAGAAGAACAATTTCTGCATTTTCTATTAGTCAATGAAAGGCATTCTGAATTTACACAAACAAAATTAGCATATTCTAATATACGATTATCCTTTAATAAAAATACTCGAATCATATCAAATAAAATAACACAAAAAACGTCATCATCTTGTTATAAGGAAATCGAGATTACTGTAAAAAGTATTATGGTAATAAAAATGTAAAAAACATTTTAAAACGTACAACTATAACTGTAGCTTGATATCTCTGAATTAAACTAGTTCAACCAATTCCAAAATTATATCTTTAGAAATAGACATAAGACTTACTTGAAGCCCTGCACGCTAAACATTCCGAACTCAAAGTCGACCTAGCACAGAACACTCAGAGAGGATATTATTTTCCGTAGACCTATGTTGTGTAATCTGAATAGCGCGTGTCTATCAAATACACAGTAACACAGTGCTATATAGATATGTTCGTCCAGCTAACAGTTCTTTTTTTTGTTTTTGGCGTGTGGAGGAAATATGATCCAAATCATCTTGTCACTAGGAGACTGCCGTCAGAAGGCGGTGCGGAATGGTTTAGGGTTAAGATCGACATACCCCGTGATGAAAGCGCACACTGTGGTCGTCGCTGAAGCGAGCCACGTTCGAACACGTTGAAAGGTTGGGGGGGGGGGGGGAGGGCTGGGAAGGTGCGTCGCTCAGCTTGGCTGGCTCTGCATCCTCACTCCACTCTCTCTCTCTCTCTCCCCGTCTCTCAGTACCCCCCCTCCCACAGCCTGTTACTTCCCCTCAGATCTCGCTGACGACACGCATTAGTGAGCAGTTTAGTGCTCTACGAGTCTCACAAATGGACAAATGTTGGGACCTTTGCACAAATATTGTTTCCCTTTAGTCTTCAACATTCATAGACAAAATAAGTGTCGAATATACTCATATTTTCTTGATGCCATCACTTATAGTTAATACAATTCACTCAAATACAAGAACCTTTTTTTTTTATATATATATGCATCGTCAAACACTTTTCTAAAGTATATAACAATTAGTGATGAATATACAGGGTTTTGCTTCTAGTAGATCTACTACTTATAGTCGACTTTATCTAAGTTCAATGTGGTATATATATATATAAAATTAACATTCTATATATGATTAATATTTCTCTTAGAAACTTTCATAACTGGTTAGATTTTCATTTATTTTGATGTCAGAGTTTACGACAACATTGTTCTGTCAACGACGCATTCTTGAATACCCAGCATGAAAAACAGGACCTGCCTAAGGAATAGGCAAACTAGGCAGCCACCTTGGGCCTCCGATTCGTGGGGGCTTCGCACAGACCTCTGAATATTTTTCAGAGACGAAATAGCGAAACTTGAGTCCCATGTTATTGTTGAAGTCACTAGGTTTTAAATAAATTGCGTAATTTTATTGTTTCGCTGTTTATATTTTTTTATCTTTCTATTTCATTTGGAACCACCAAACTCACTTCGCCTAGCGCTTTCAACTATCTAAGGCCGGCCCTGTGAAAAACCAGGGAACCGCACTGCACAAAAACAATACCTTGAATAAAATCAATCATTGAGAGTTCTTTCCACAATGAATCTTTATTTTCTTCAAAGACGTAGGCCTACATTGCTAAAAAGATTAGTATGACTTGCCCCCCCCCTCTCTTTTTTTCTCTCTCTCCATTCTATTCCTCTGTCGTGTATCACAGAACCCAGCCCACATCTTCCTGATCCCTCTCCCACCTTGATGGTCAGATTGACACAAGTAATTATTTATCTATGCAGGGTGGGTGTCTTACTACGATCTGCTGTGCTACAAGAATCATTAATTCCCCTGTCCATGCAATATTGACTTTTGCACTAGACTCGGAGGACTTTGAGAATTTTCTCCAATGAAATATTCAACAAGCCCAGCAATCAGATGCATGCTTGCATGAAATCTATATTTAGAAAAGGATTCTATCTATTTTTGTCTAAATCTCATTTTCTATTACATCTGATTTCTTTCAGTCAAATTATCTTATATAAAGTTCCCCTTTCAGAACTTGCGATTTATAGGGCAGATGATATAAAGGTCAAATGTTTCTGTGCCCCACGGTTAACGAGGGTCCCATGTCTTTACAACAGTCTTTACTTTTCTTGAACTAATTTCAGGTACCCACCCATTAGAGCTGGGTGGACTCAGAGGCGCCCAAAAATACCGAAATTAAAAATCCCAGTCTTCACCAAGTTCTGAGCCCGGGACTCCGGTTCAAAAGCCAAGCGCTTAACCACTCAGCCACCGCGCCTCTAAGTTATCTTATGGTACAAATATTTCTTGAACTTTCGGATGTTTCTTGTCTTAGCATATAATTGACAATGCAAAGGAAACGGATTCAATGATAGAAAGAGGGAGAGGGGGGATAACAGGAGGAAACAGCAAACTGGAAAGGTAAAGGGAGTTATTTAGGACTTCTTTTGAGCTCTTCTTTTCATGTAATGGACCTACGCTTCGATTTATCTCGCCACAAGATTGAAACCTTCATTGAACCTCTGCTCTTGTTTGGATCGATAACAATATTATGTGTACGACAATTATTTTAATTCAAATTAATAAAACTATATTTAAAAACAAAATTGCATGTTCTTCAAGTTGAAAGCTTTTACATTAACGCGCAGTGTGCGCAGTATGATATATTGCATACAGTATTAAAGTATCAAATAACAACTGTCAACACTAAAAAAAATAAAAAATACACAAACTTCAGTTTCCATCTGTGTGTATTCAAAATCGGATTGAAGGGGAAAAAATAACAATAGAAGTTTAAAAAAAAATCCTCAGTGTCTCGGAATGTCCCTGTCTTGTAGCAGCTTAAATTTTCTCCATCTCATACAACAGCCCCTTATTTCATGTCCACTCGTCTCAGGGCAGACAACGGTCAGACAACAGACCCTTATTTCTTGTCCATCCATCCAGCGGTAATTCAGTTTTATAGTGTCACCCCGGGAGCCCAATAGAAGCATGAAGACATCGGGAGACCCCTTGCCCACCAAGGGGGGCGCTGAAAAGTGGCTACTGTCGGTACGGGCTCCCGTGACACCTGAGTTATTCAGCCGCTCTGTTGTATTGTATCTTTGCCTCCTGGAACTGCCGGTTGGTTTTCACACAAGGTTAAGGATGTGTGTGTGTGTGTTTGAGGGTATCGTGGGTGCTGTGTATGTGATAGAGTGGAGGAGAGGAGAGCTACTAACTGACCAACTATCCCTTTGCTCACTCTGTCACATAACTGGTTTAATAGTACACAATGTAAACCTCATTTTTGTCTATAGTATTAGACTATTGAATTTAATTTTAAATAAGAAAAAATTTGCATAAAATGTGTCACTTTGTTTTCAAGGGAAATTACAATTTTACTTTCTTATTAGGTTTTAATTGAAAATTGACTTGCAGAAGGCATTTATGATCTCTAATATATTTAAAAAAAATTTTATTGTGAGTAATAATAATAATAATAATAATAAGTCGACACCTCAACCCTAAAGCAGAAGGCTTCTTTCACAGCACTGCAATATTTAATTATCGGGACTAATATTTCGAAAAGAACATCCAGTTTCCATCCAAGCTCTGACTTGAATAGATGTATTGTAATAAATGATGATAAATAAAAGCATATATCGAATATCGATAAAAACATAGACTATATAATAGAGATTACACCTTACGTATATGCCTATACGGAGGACAATTGGACTAAAGATTTTTAAAAAATCCTATTTGCAGATTTGTAATCTTTGGCTTCCAAAATGTTTACAGTTAGATGAAGTAGAAGAAGAAGCATGTCTATAAGTACAAATGTTCTACAGTAAATAGAGTCAATGGTTTAAACAGTGGATGAGTTGTGCGAAGTATGACTTTTAGACAATCAGACTTTACAATCGCCCGTAGCGTGTTCGAAATAGATGTACATTGAATTATATATCTAGAATGTAAACTTTTGATTTTACAACCTTTCTATAAACTCATAAATCTGTAACTTTCTTGAATGTTTCAAATTTTGCAAACGATTTTGAAGAAAGAGAACATTCATTTTTCTAAACCTGTCCGCGGTAGTTCCGAGTGTAAAAACTGTCCGCTGGTATCCGAGTGTAAAAACTGTCCGCTGGTAGTTCCGAGTGTAAAAACTGTCCGCTGGTAGTTCCGAGTGTAAAAACTGTCCGCTGGTAGTTCCGAGTGTAAAAACTGTCCGCTGGTAGTTTCGAGTGTAAAAACTGTCCGCTGGTAGTTTCGAGTGTAAAAACTGTCCGCTGGTAGTTCCGAGTGTAAAAACTGTCCGCTGGTAGTTTCGAGTGTAAAAACTGTCCGCTGGTAGTTTCGAGTGTAAAAACTGTCCGCTGGTAGTTTCGAGTGAAAAAACTGTTAAGTTAAAATTACTTGGTAAGTTAGTGATGAATGAATAAGTCAGTCAGTCAGTCGTGAGAGAGAGAGAGAGAAAGACTAGGAGAGAGAGAGAGAGAGAGAAAGACTAGGAGAGAGAGAAGACTAAGAGAGAGAGAGAGAGAGAGACTACGAGAGAGAAGAAGAAAGATAAAGAGAGAGAAAAGAGAGAGAGAAAGAGAGAGAAGAGAGAGAAAGAAAGAGTGAGACAGAATGAGAGAGCTAGAAAGAGAGGAAGAGAGAAAGAAAGAATGCTAAAGAGAGAGTTAGAGAGAGAAAGAAGAGGCAAAATGAAGAGAGAAAGAGAGAAAGAAAGAGAGAGAAAACTAAAGAAAGAGAGAGAGTTAGAGAAAGAACTAAAGAGAGAGAGAAAGAGAGAAAGAAAGTCAATTACTTTGTTACTTAGTCCAGTGTTCTAAAGTTCACAAACTCTATACGGTGCCTCCGAAACTGAGCAGCTTTGTTTAAAAAAAAACAAACTGACTGAAGTGTACGTAGAAATACTCTCTACAGTCATGATACTCAGTTACTCTCTACAGTCATGGTACTCAGTTACTCTCTACAGTCATGATACTCAGTTACTCTCTACAGTCATGATACTCAGTTACTCTCTACAGTCATGATACTCAGTTACTCTCTACAGTCATGATACTCAGTTACTCTCTACAGTCATGATACTCAGTTACTCTCTACAGTCATGATACTCAGTTACTCTCTACAGTCATGATACTCAGTTACTCTCTACAGTCATGATACTCAGTTACTCTCTACAGTCGTGATACTCAGTTACTCTCTACAGTCATGATACTCAGTTACTCTCTACAGTTGTGATACTCATTTGCTCTTTACAGTCAAGATACTCAGTTACTCTCTACAGTGTTAGTACTTAAAATATGTGTTATGGAGAGTGTTTGTTTCTATGGTGGCGGTGAGATAAAGTTAGCGATTGGTAGGTGGCTATGCATTGTGAATAATACAAGATAAGCGCCATTGTCGTAAGCTGTATTGGGTAGGCCAGTCGACTCCAGAATGCCAGAGTGAAAAGACATTTTTTTTTGTAGTGAATTAGATTTTTGTTCAGAATATCATTTTATATTATTTCTAAAGTCTGCTACATTTTATTTGTCATTTCATCTCAAATTGAATGTTTATATAGTAAAAAAAAAGTTTATATTTAGTAGTTTTGTTCACAAAGAAGTTATTCAAGTCATTTCACCATTTATAAGTTAAGATCTAATACGCCTACAGCGGTTCAGTTGTCTACCAGCAGTTTGGTGCTACAAATCAACGACCGTCTACAACAATATGCCACACCTTTTAATGTCCAAAACGATTTTACAAAAAGTTCATTTCGTGTATAGTAAAGAAAGCCTGCTTCTCACCCATCACCTCACACACATACACGCACACCCAAACGCACACACACACACACATCTATTCATATCTAATCTTTAAAAAAAAAAAGATCAAAAAGTCAAGTCATTGAACATTTGGACAAACTCAGGGGGCTTTACACGTCAACTGTTGACCCCACGCACTAACGGGTTGTCTCCTGCATTTTTCCTCGCGCCCCTCCCCTCTGCTTAAGTCGCACCCTTCCAGCGAAGGCAAGGAGGGAGATGGTAATCAAACATTAAAATTAAGAGTTGTATGCGAATTTATTCGGCGTCAGATTAGCCAAAAAGATTGTGGGCATGGCTGTAGGCAAATGAAGGCAATTTAGGCCTTAGGCAAATGAAAGCAATACATTGCCGGGGAAAGATTGAACCTAGACATTATACACGACCATTTGTATTTAAGACCTAAGTAGTGTAGAAATATAGAATTTGTGAGAAAAAAAAACGTATCAAATATTTAATAGATGTCAATTTTAATCACAAATTAGACAATTGTTAAAACTTCGGGTTTCAAAGACGGAATTTTGTTGTCTTTGAACTTTAAGACTTGTTTTTCAAGTTATCTCTCTCTCCCTCTCTCTCTCTCTCATTCTCCCTCCCCCCACCTCTCTCTCTCTCTAATTATCTTCTTTGGTGCTTAGTGGCCGAATGGGAAATCGATTGACTTCCCAATCGACGGATCAAAGAGTTTTAGCCCGGTGGATTTTGAACTTCGTGGAATTTTAGGACGTTCCTGAGTTCAACCCAAACTCCAGTGGGTCCCTGAGATATTGGACAAATAACAAAGTTGATCGATCCTTGTGCTGGCCTCATAACACCCTCGCTAGCAGATGCATTATAAGTCACTTGCACTTTACTCTACTTATTTCATTGTTTACAACAAAGTCTCCAAATAGTTAACCCTTAACGCTTCCACATTCTGAGCATTTAACGGAACACTTTGCACATTTTTTTAGAGAGATTCACGAAGTGGCCTACTAGTTCATTATTCCAGTATTTCGCGGAACACCTATTCAGGCTTCCAGGAACACTAGGGTTCCGCGGAACATAGTTTGGGAAACACTGGTCTTCATGGCAGTACAAGGCAGCTTTGATTTCTTCTTGCTATCTCGAGTCTATTTTCAATGCTACATAGTAAATGATATAAAACCTATCATTATGTACGGCGAAATAAAACTTAATTTACTTTCTTTGAGAACTTAGGAATCCTCCATCAGGCTACAGATTGAAATGCTCAGTTCTATCAGTGCTTCTCAACATTTTGCTCCTCCCCCTCTCCAACCCGCGGTGAAAGAAAGGGTCTATTCGAGCCCAGGGAGTACTACAAACCCCGACGAGGGATAGGGTACAATGGATGAGAATCGCTGAGTTAAATCGAGACCAATCGTAATAGAAGGCCTCTACACTGACCTGCAACGTCAAAACCTGTGGACAGTTTAGACCAATATCTCGTTGCCACGTCACGTCTAATGGCTATTAAATGAATTAATGTGGCTGGTATTTGCAATTTTGATAAATGATATAATTTATGAATTTATTGGCTCTGTTATAGTAGGCCTACTGTGGTTTGGTTTTGAAGAGAAAAAAAAAACGCCCTAGAAAACTAAAAATATTGTAAAAACTGAATGAGTAGAAAAACAAGAAAAACATTTTGTGTATAAATTCTTTAAAAAGAGAGCTGAAGGATTAAAAAATAACAACTCAAAATAAAGGAGTGAATGAGGGGGAGAGAGAGAAAGAGAGAGAGAGAGAGAGAGTTTACCTAACTCTATCAGCAGTGCTCTCAGCATGAAACTAATGCTATTGCTCAATATTTCTGGTCTAAAACGTGTCCTAACGTGTGAAAAGACGAGGGCGCCGCACTCCCCCCTGTGGTGACGCTTCCCTTTCGCCATAAGGACTTCCAGCCAAGCGAACACGGGAGAGCTCAAAATTAATCACCTTCTTCCATTGAACACTCCCCCGACACAGAGCACGCGCATTTGAATATAAGAACATGATGGCATAGAGAAATGTATGCTGGGATTGACCTCAATGAACTGTTCTTAAGTCTTGAACTTTGAACCTAGTTTAAAGATAGTTTTGTGCAGTTCTAGAAGTCTCCCTGTATGTACAACTTGGCCCCGCAGAGAGTTGATTGCAGAAAAAGGCGGAAGAGCTCAAATTCTGTTTAGTTGGGATACATATGAATATACATGTTTTTACCCACCGGCTACGCATATCTATATTTTTTTAAATTTTTGTTAGCGCTTTCTCTCCACTATATCATTTCGTTTCAATTTTTACAATACCTCTATTCAAGTCAGAACTTCATGGAGGAACCTGGGTGGGTGGAACCTACCTAGAAGCTAGACACGGATCTCAAAAATGGCTCTAAAGATTTTCCTAGAAATTTAACAGTTGATGTATATTGATGAGAAAAAAAATGCTAGCTCATCTACCACGCTGGGAAAACTCTAGTTTGACCGTTATATTTTAATAATTATAAGTTGAAAGGACTTTCGTGTTTGGAACTTTCCGAATGTAAGGCTTTATTGATTCAAGAGTTTAATCATAATGAATTAATGTTCAGGAAAATCAACTATTTTCCCTGTATTTTTTTTCGTAAATTTCTTTGGAAATAAGAAAAACTTGCAGGCTTTTAATATATATGTATAGTATATATATATATATATATATTAATTAATTTATTTTTCTTTTGTATGCTCTATGGACCATTTAACATTACATCATTGTTAATGTGTCAGAAAAAAAATCCTACCAAATATTAAGAGACGATTATTGTTCAACTATTTCTAAGACATTTTGTGTTTGATTTAAAAGTTGAAGGATAAGAGCAGCAGTTCACGTGACCAGGCCAACCCAGTTGTGACTTGTATAGTTCGACATGTCCTATAGATAATCAATTACAAAATATCTCAATATCGTCTTTTTATCCCTGCTATCAACGAACTTTTGGAAACATATTTGAACCATCCAGAAAATCTCTCTCTCTCTCTCTCCCTCTTGTAGAACTAAAATATAAACAAAAAAGATGTTCATAAAATGCTTTGCTTTCCGGACAGGGCCGGCCCTAACGATTGCGGGGCCCTGTGCGATACGGATTGCGCGGGGCCCAGTTTGGGTAGGGATACGCATAATTTCAAAATTAAGATTCCTTATTAGAAAATACATTCGTCTTAACAATTTATTTTTATTAAATGAAAGCTGACAATGCCGCTTTTTTAAAGATTGGCACCCCAAAATCACAATTTTGTCTATTTTATGAGTTTTCAGGAGATTTCCAGGAGTCCCTGGAAAATCAGGAGATCGCGGAAACCCTTCTATTATATATAAGTTAAAATGGTTTAATGTAATATTTTACACCTAGAATTAGCGCGGGTCCTAGGAAAGTGCGGGGCCCATTGCGAAAGCAGTGGCCTAAGTCCGGCCTTGTTTCCGGGGATACCTTATCTGGAACTATTAATTCAGAAAATTTTAAACAGAATGTTATACTTACGGTATCACGTAATTCTAATTTCTATTTACTTTACATTTCAATCTTTCCTCGAGTGGTAATTAGGCCAGCACAGTATTATTTTAACATATGCTAATTTACAATAATGAATTAGGCCAACACAGTATTATTGTTACAATAATGAATTAGGCCAACACAGTATTATTGTTAGGATATGCTAATTTACAATAATCAATTAGGCCAACACAGTATTATTGTTAGCATATGCTAATTCACAATAATGAATTTGGCGCATAAAAATTAAGATTCATTTTGTTATGTGTATTTCGGTTTAGGTTTTATATAGCAACAATAACGTCCTAATAAAAAACAAGGACTTGAGTTAGGATATGAAATAAAAACGATTCCTATGTTAGCGCCTTTGAAGACAGTCAAGTTTTGTCAATCGAGAAGTGTTAGAACTTTGTTATTTCCTTAGCAGCGAAGACATAGACGGATTCCCTTCATTACCGAATTAAATTTTTGAATCGTCATCTCTCTGTCTGATTGTCTGATTTCATTGTCCGCCTGTGTTCAGTCGGTTAGATTGAATTAGTTGTTACCTCTACTAGAACATAGTCAACACCTCACTCAAGACACAGCGAAGAGGTGTACAACAGAATGTAGATTTGATTTCCATGATTTTCGCAGCCTCTTAATTTGTCCAGTGTGGTTCTGTTTTCAGCTGTGTTAATGACAGTGACACTAGCTCCATCTGGAATAACCTGCCCAGCGTGCAGCCGGGCTCACCTAGGTCTCACCCGACACATGAGGAGACACAAAACCCCAGTGCAAAGCCCTCAGCCCCCTAGATGACAAAAGTGGTCATCATCGAAACACGATGGACAAGCTATATATATATATACAGTGCTTTTTTGTGATGGTACGCACCGATACGGCGTACTGGCACCTTTTTCAATGTGGGGAAAAATTATTACTTTTCTTGTATTTTAACGTTTGTTATTAATTTATTAGTAGTTAAAAGTTAGGCGATCCATCACTGAGTACAGCACCTTTTTTTTTAAAAACAAAAAAGCAGTTGTACATATGCACTTCTTTTGTGCACTCGTACTTCTGTTGTACATATGCACTTCTTTTGTGCACTCGTACTTCTGTTGTACATATGGACTTCTTTTGTGCACTCGTACTTCTGTTGTACATATGCACTTCTTTTGTGCACTCGTACTTCTGTTGTACATATGCACTTCTTTTGTGCACTCGTACTTCTGCTGTGTACATACGTTTTTCTATTGAGAGTGTGCAATCCTGTCAAAGTATGACGCAACCATACCTATGACTCAACCAATTGGTCTTTTACGGAGAATAATTACCTCCTTTAATCAGTGTCCAGGTGTTCTACCCATTACGTTACCTAGACACACAAACACACGACCATAAACACACACACACACACTCCGACAAAGCGCCATATTGTTTTTTTTCCCTCTATTTAAGCCGAAATTTTTTTTTGTATCAGCCATGCCAAGTAGAAAGAATTAGACGCGACCAGCAATCGGGCTTGGCCTAAGCTTGTAAATAACGTTTTCCCAAAAGTCTTCCGTCCCTCTGTTTGTATTGTTCGCCGTCTCCATAATGATCCCTTACGTTGAACATTGCGCATTGATGCTAAGAAAAATTTAAACACTCGAAATGGCAACGGCTCCGTGGACAAAAGAAGGACGCCCATTGAAGAGTTGTGGCCCGCTTTTTTATTTTTTTTTTTTACTTTAATAAAGGTAGGAAAAAAAATGGCGCGAATGGTTTGTAGAGAGACTTGCACTCTGGTAAACGGTTCGTTTCTTGTCAGACTGACAAGTTTCAAACTTAGTTAGACGCTGGACAAAGATCAACTTACAAATTGTTTGTTTCATATTTGTTTAGAGCTAAAAACCCATTCCTATACAAAAGAAAAAAAAATGAAACAATTATCAAAAATAACAATGTAATATTAATAATTAAAATACAAATAGTTGAAATATTTATGCTTTATAACTATATAATAAATAATAAAAGGTTCCCTTTCAGGTCTTGCAAAATATAGGGCATATGCTGTAAAAATCATATTTTTCTGTTCCCTGGCCCATGGTTTACGAGGGGTGGGTTCAGAGGCGTTCTAAAGATCCGAAAATGAAAATTCCAGTCTTCACCAGGATTCGTATCCGGGATAGTAGTAGGCCTACTGTGTGACGTGGCAAAGAGCTATTGGTCTAATCTGCCCACGTGTTGCAACGTCGCAGGTCAGTGTTAAAGATTGGTCTCGTCTAAAGTCTCAATGATGTTCTGATGTGCATTTAAAAATCATTCGGACACTTATCTGTTGTAAAGGTCAAGAGAGGTTCTCTCACTGTAAAGTTTTAGTTCAGTAAGGACTATGCAGACTTTTGATCTTTCAATGAGTAGTGTCTTAAGTCTTAGGGAAGGTGTTTTTTGGCTACTATAATGACCGTCGCGTGTTCTCCATGTCTCGGTTCCTTTTGAACATCCTGACTAAGAAATGTTTTAAATTGAGTCCAGGAAAAGCCAAAACCTGTCGCAAATCAAGGACTCAGCAGCTCTTCCACTTATCCAACACACCCACAACTATTTTACGTAATTATTTCCGAAAGGAGGACTACGCAAAGACCTAACACTCCGCATCAACAAATAGTTCTTCTTGAATGTTATAGACAATTCAAATTTTAGTCTATAGTCCTACCTGCACACGGATCTTCCAAATTGACCGATTAAACCCTCCCCTCTCTCTCTCTTGCTATCAAATCACTCAAAATTTGTGCAAGGGGTTTACTTTCTGAAGAGATGAAGAAGAAGGGTGTGATGACTTTATTGGATTTGCGTTTTGTGTTTTACAGTTCCTGTGCCATCCTCGAATAACCTCTGACGTCAGGGTTATTGTCCAAGCCAGGAGTACAATGACCAAACAGCAAGCCATTTAATGGCATAAGGCTGAAGCCCTTAAAACGCCATAGTCTGTAAGAGCAGTCGGACTTATGGTTGATAGCACGCCACGTAAAGGAAGCCGGGGTCACACTGGCACAAAGCCTGCCACAGAGCTGTAAAGACAGCATTGATGAAAATGGACGGGTTCCCCCTCCCTCCTTTCGCCCTCTCCCCACTCATTTTTTTCCTATCCCCCCTCTATTCAACGCATGCAATGGGCCCGTGTCGGGGGGAGGCTTTTCAAATCCCATATCCCGAGTGTCTTTTATCGTGCGACCCGTGCTGAGGCCAACGCCTACGGCAGCCCCCATCGCTCCATGGCCCCCATTCATTAGGGCTATAGAATAAACCTTTATTGATACCGTCTTAAAACGTTGAAAACGTGCTACCGGTGTTGGGGGAGATTTTCAGCCACCTTTCTTGCTTTAGGCTTGAGTTAGGATAACTATAAACATCAGTAGTTTACCCAGCCTCAGACTCTAACTAACAATGTAGCCAAAGGGGGATTAGCTACTTGTGATGTGGGATCTGATATAACAAAACACGAAATAAATTGACATTCAACAAACGGGCTGGCGGCTACCTTAGTTTGTATATTCATAATCTAATCAAATAAAAACAAATACACCAAAGTTCGAGGTATTCAGATGAAATAATTTGGCCGATTGTTAGGTAGCTTTTTTGGGGGAAGGACGTGGTGGCCGAATGGTTAAGCGCTTGGCTTCCGAACCTAAGGGTCTAGTTTCTCGAGTTCGAATCGCGTTGATGATTATGGTTTTGATTTTAGGGGATTCTCAAGACACCCAAGTCTACTCATCTGTTATGGAGTGTGTGTGTGTGTATGTTTCTATGGTGACAATGAGAAGAAGTTAATGATTGGTTGTTGGCTATGTAGATTGGTTGTTGGCTGTGTAGTGTGAATGATGCAAGATAAGCGGCATTGCCGTAAATTATCTTGGGTAGGCCAGACGACTCCAGAATGCCAGATTGAAAAGACGTTTTTTTTTATTGTAGTGAGTTAGATTTTGTAATACCATTTTATATTACTACATTTATTTCATTTCATCTCAAGTTCACTTTGTCTATATTGAAATAAAAGTTACATTTAGTTTTGTTCACACAAAAAGTTAATCAAGTTGTTTAAAGTATTTACAAGTTAAAATATAATATGCCAACAACGGTTTATTTGTCTACCAGCAGTTTGGTGCTACAAGTCATAGACTGTCATCAACACTGTCGTTATGTCGTGTTAAAGTATGTCCCTGTGGATAGCAGCATATTGAATTCTTGACTCGAGAGTTCTGAAGCTAAGAATTTACTATTTAACTATGTTATAGGAATGCCTGTAATTACAGCTGACCACCGTCCAATGTTTAATCTTTTTATACGAACTATTATACCTCCTTCGTTTCTTGTAATGATTTTATTTGAAATTCACATCCACGCACCACCCCTCTTCCACCCAAAAAAAATCCCACAACAATAACAACAACAACAAAAACAAACAAAAAACACAATAGCATAGATCCACTTTTCTAGGAGAGTCGCTCTCCAGCACGTCTGAAAGCCTTGGATTCAAGGATTCACCCCGTAGAGTCCGTGAATCACAAATATCGACCTGGCCTGTGTGCTTAATAAGAAAACGGGGGACGTCTCTGACCCATAAAGTACGCTAGCCATCAAACTGTTCAAGAGATTGTTAATTTCTGTTTTGTCAATGTGCAGTCAAGCGCAGCAGGATGTGGTAAGCAGGCAGAGAGAGAGAGAGAGAGAGAGAGAGAGAGAGAGAGAGAGAGAGAGAGAGAGAGAGAGAGAGAGAGAGAGAGAGAGGTAGAGAGAGAGGTTGTCTGGGGGAAAAGGGGGCTTCTGTTAGAAATAGTGTCGTTTCAGTTTGACACTGTGTGACATGTGACACAAATAACAAGGTACTTGTCCTCCACTTCCCATGTATTTATAGCCAAACTTTTTGAGTCTGCTAGTCACATAAGAATTTTTTTCATCTTCCTGTTTTATCACATTTCATCGCATTACATTTCATTTTATTTATTTCATGAAATCTTTTTTTTTTTATTTCATATCTCATTACATGTTTTTCATATTTCATCACATTTCACTACAATTCGTCTCATTTTATCCCATTTCATTACATTTTATCATCTTTCATGATTTTTTTTTAATCCCATTTCATAATATTTCTTCCTATTTAAACATAATTCACCACTTTTCACCATTGATTCCTATTTCGTTTCATTGTTATTCTACACGCTGAAATTTCATTCAACTTTTTATCGAGCCACACACGTGACTCTCATTCATTTCGTTCACATATTAAAATAAGACTATAACAATAGTTAAAATAGCTTTTTAACTTCCCACTTTCTCTGCATAATAAATATTTGTATGGGTGCTGATTTACTAGACAGTCAAAGAACCTCTGTATATCTTCCCTTTTCTTGTGGCATGGTTCCCGCGCTTACAAGAAGGAGGCTGTTGATAGTTTTTAAGTTATACCGTACTCTCTATGTCATTTTACGACATTGTGACATTACATTTTGTCTTTAATGTTCACAAAGTCACCACAGACCTAGAGATACACATGAGTGCGAGCGTGCGCTTGAAATAATTTTTAAAAACAATCTCTTCTAAATCGTAGTCGTTAAAATAAATAAACCAAGATCTAAGTTTCAAAACTAGATTGTTGAAATGCCAATGTCGTTACACGGCAGACGATAAACAATGTAATAAACATCATTGGTTCTGTATACACCGTTCAGAAGTGTATTCGTTACAAAGATCGGATAGTTTAGGCAATAAATTGAATCATTCTTATGTCATTTTTTTCAAAAACTATTTAAATAAAGATTAATATAATAAAGGTTAGAAAAATATGACAGCCCCTTGATACCAGCTGGCAACTTATACCTAAAAAAAAAAGAGAACAAACTTCTAGACTTCACCTGCCAGGTTTTTCCCTCGCTGTCGCCATTTTCATGCATTGACAGGCGGGAAATTAATAAAGCTAAATTAGAGTGCCTCTAATCGACGCCATAAAAATTGAGCGGTTCCACACAAAAAGCGGTCCAAATTGTCTCAGTCTTTTGCGAGGCTACGCTCAGTTTAGGTTGTGCATGAGCAGCGCCAGAAGATTAAGTTGTTCAAGACGGCAGACGACAATTTAGTGGCCTCTCTTGTTTTGGTGACAGCAGAGGGCCGGTGGGCCATTTCATTGTCCGCAGCAGACGATCGATGTGTCCACCTGGCCAGTACAATATTGACTCGGGGTAGGGCATTGGCTTAACAGTTATTAATTAATCTAATTCTTGAAATAGTATTAATTTTCTCGGCCATGATGCTATATAATTCAAATTTTGAATGTTTCAACTCTATCTATCTAATCTATCTATCTATCTATCTATCTATCTATCTATCTATCTATCTATCTATCTTTCTATCTATCTATTTATCTATCTATCTATCTATCTATCTATCTATCTATCTATCTATCTATCTATCTATATGTCTGAATATCTATTCCCCTTAATAGCCTGTAGCTATTAGCTGTTCATCAGATCTACACATCAGTTCAGCTGTACATTAAATGAAGCCATTAACCAGTAAAGATTTGGTTCAACACTTTACATTGAACATTAACATCGCTAATGTCGCTACTGTATTCAGCCCTGTAGGTTTTTTTTTTTTTTTTGTTAGTCCATTGGGTCCTCACCAGGTGTTACCTTCTAACGATGCTCAGGAAGTCTCCTCACTCGACCTTTCCAAACTGTCTCAGCCACATATAGAGAGACGAAATACAATGTTTGGAAATGATGCCCGGGATCTAGATTCTAGCATACACCATTTTGTCTCTTTAGCCTGGGTATTTAAAAAAAAAATCTTCTGTTAGAGAGTTACAGAAAAAAATTAGCAGACGTATACAATAAGTTGGGATTGAGACACAATCCTGGCACATGCTTACGTACTCATTATCTAGTTGCTAGTACAAATTGGGCATTAGCTAGTTGGTTCACGTCTGTTTAATTTGCAAATGCTATGCATTGTTTCGCTATTGTTTTTCCCGCCTTTATTTCTTAACATCCAGCACGCCATCTCTCTCGTGTCACTATTCTCTCTCCTCTTATCCTTCTCTCTCTCTGCTTTCCATCTCTCTTTGTTCCCATCATTCTCTCATTCTCTTTCGATCCCTCTTTTCAGCGCTCTTTTCCTTGTTTCCGATATATTGCAGTCATTGGAAAGAAAAAGTCTGCGGCTTTAGGAAGTTATCCAAGACACGTTAATGTCAGAGTGAAATGTTCTGGCCATGTGACCTCAAGATTGAATTCGGTTGGAGAGTAGCAATTTGTAATGAAAGATTTCAATTGAGATGAGCGAGCAGTTCAGAAACATTCTTACAAATATTTCCCGCTTGACCAGAAAAGAAAATTACTTTATCCAAAACAAACTCAAACATTTAAAGTTCTACTATTGTAACAAAAAATGTTTGCCAAATGAACTTATCATAACATGTCAACGTGATGAAAAGAAATGGCAGGAAAATTATTTCTCATGACTTGCTCTAATTTCATAGCTTTTTACTTCATCAGTAGCAACTGTCCACATTCCTTAACCAGTTATAGTGACATGTTCTGCGTTATCAATATTTACTCCCCTTTGATCAAAGTGAAAAAAATAAAATCATTTATGTTGTCAACTTTTTCTCCTATCGAGCTGAAAATTCAAACATATCTTTGTGCTACAGAATTTTTTTTTTTTTTTTTTTATTTCAGAAGAGCGCTTTGTTAAATAAATTAATTTTAAAAAAAATATTTTCTGTGAAAGCCCAGTGCTCCATCTATCGTTCTCAGGGAACTAACAATTATTTTGAAATCGTTCTCATTACTTAGTATCAATAAACATCCTTTTGCATATGGCCACCCCCATTCTTTTATCAATATGCAACTAAAATCTGTGTGTAATGATTACTTAATGAATATGTACTACATTTGATATGAGTTTGTTTATCAATGAAGCATTAATTACACTTTTAAACCATTGGGTTATATGTGACCGAGTAGGGTTTAAGGAGATTAAAAAATTAAATTAAGGAATATATATATACAGTGCTTTTTTTGTAAAACAAAAAATAGGTGCCGATCCTCAGTGATTAGGTGCCGGTACTCAATAGTTGATTGCCCAACTTTTAACTACTAAAAATTAATAATATATGATAAAATACAAGAAAAGTAATAATTTTTTCAAATTATATATATATATATATATATATTAGAATCATATTATTAAAAAATGAAAAATAAAATATGAATGTCTAGTTTATTATTTGAACAAAGAAATTATTTATTTTTTTAAAAATGTTATTCCACAGACCTGTCTATATATTATACCTAGACTGAAAAAAGGAAACAAATGCTTATCCGATCGTTATATAATGTAACTCTTTTTCAAGTAGTAGAGGAAGTCGCCTTGAATATCGGAAAATTGCTCTATTCTGTCTTTTCAAAATTTAAAATTTTGCAATTTTATATAGAAAGGGCTATTAATAACATAACCATGACATAACTATATATTCACGCAAATCTATGAAGTAAAGCCATTTTCTGTTAGTTTCCATTGAGATAATGTTTCCAAAATCCTAGATTAAAATAATTCAGGCTTGTTAGTTTTAATTATCTCGTGATTTTAGATAGTACATTTAAATAGACTGATTGCCTATATCTTTAGAGATAGAGATTGTGTATCTAAAAATTTCAAAATAATATTTATGAGACGAGAGTGTTCTTAGTTTAAATCTTCAATTACTAGGACTACTAGATCTAGGCGTTCAACTATGTGTTACATAGGTTAGGGTTGTAACATTACTTCTTTACTACTTTACAAAACAACATCTTGTTTTAGCTTTTTGAAGTGAATTTTTTGTACAGTGTTAAGAGATCTTCATGTCCAGTTCTTGAAGTTCCATGAAAGAAAGATCAAATCGTGAACACAGACATATATTATACCTTGACTAGACTAGAAATCTCTAGCACTACACAAAAATGACCTGAAAAACTTTTTAAAAAAGCTGAAACAAGGCACGCTTTGTAAAATAGTTATAAGAAGTAAATTTGTTAGGTTTTTTTTTAACAGTAACTATGTAACATATAATTTAATATTTATATCTAGATTTAGTAATTGAACACTAGATGCACATTCACTTCTGTTTCATAATTATTATTTTGCAATTTTTAAATACATAATGATGATCATCTAGAAAGATCTAGGTAATCAATCTATTTAAATGTACAGAAGATGATTAAAATTAACAGACTTTCGTTATTTCAATCTAGAATTTTCGAAATATTATCTCAATGGAAACTAACAGGAAATTGCTTTAGTTCATAGATTTGCGTGAAAATATAGTTCTTTGATTATTAGTCCATTCTATTTAATATCCACAAAATGCATTATATCTAAACTTTGATAACTAAAGATTATTAGTTTTCTAAGACAGGAATGAGCGATTTTCCTAGATTTGGGGCGACTTTCCTTGCACTGTACTTACAGCTTGAAAAAGAGTTATGTACATAACAACTATATATAGGCCTATATATATCTAGGTCTGTGAATCGGTAAATGCTCTCCTAGTATCTGAGACTGACACGCTGCTGTGCAATTCACAATTTTCGCTGCGCATGAAGAGTAGCCTGCATCAACTGAACATAATCTTCACAAAGTTAATAACATTATACAAAATCTCACCCACCTTTTTTTCCCTCTCCTAATTTCGTCCCTTAGTAAAAAAAAAAAAAAAAGGTAGATAACTATCAAAGGGATGGGGTATGGGGGGTAAACGTGTACAACCTGTTTCACAGTAACTCTAATCTAAATTTTCTTTGACGCCTGAATTTTAAAGTGGTCTCCGCCAGTTTGTTCAACACTGTGAATTAGCTGTGTCGTTGAATAGATTCCTACACAAGTAATGTTAAAATGGGCCTATCTAGATCAACGATCTTGTTGCGGGCTTCAGAAAAACTCCTTTGAAGAGCAAGACTTTCAAAATTTGAGGGCTTTTTTTATAGTATGGAAATCCCAAGGTTTTAGACTTGCTGTACAACTTTGTGTAACCTTTGACATTACATTTAAACAATTTTTTTTGTTATATATTTTTTAAGTATTTGATTTGAAAATGTGTGGATGGAATTAGTGCATGGAAATGAAAGAACAATTATGTAAATGAGCAGGTTAAAGTTTAAACTTGCATATTGGCTGCATGAGAAATATTTTACGCCTACATAATATGGCATCGGCGTTTTGATGAAAATCAGTCTTGGTTGATGGTTTCTTGTTGTAACAATGTAATTAGAAGCTCATATGTTGCCACATTTTACGACTAAATACTCTAATGATTACTTGTATTTAAAAAAAATATATAACTCGCGTATTCAAGTACTATTTTAGAGTTTAAATATTTGTAGCATCTTTCTCTAAAAAAAAGTTGTTGATTACAACGGGATAATCTCTGCCTTTCGATCACAATGTTTAGTTAAGGAAAGACCTTGATAGTCCTACTGTTTGGACGGACTGCATAGTGGGAGAGCATCTCTGGGAGAGCTGAAGGGTATTATGTCGAGAAATACAGATAATTAGCACGGCTCCATAAATTGTTAATTTGGAAACCAGCCCAATATACGTGTGACTCAGATATTTAGTCCCTCGGAAGGCAAGTAAATGGCGCCTGAACCAGTAAGCTTCAGGCATGAGGGGCTCGTTAGCCTCGTTAGCTGGCTACCAACCATTCAGAAGGAAAACTCTGAATTCAACCTCTACTGTCTTCCAACCATGGTCATAGGTGTACCTGGTAAATGACATGGGTCGTAGGTGTACCTGGTTAAATGACAAGGCTCGTAGGTGTACTGTACCTGGTTAAATGACAAGGCTCGTAGGTGTACCTGGTTAATGACAAGGGTCGTAGGTGTACCTGGTTAATGACAAGGGTCGTAGGTGTACCTGGTTAATGACAAGGGTCGTAGGTGTACCTGGTTAATGAAAAGGGTCATAGGTGTACCTGGTTAATGACAATGCTCACTTATCATGGATTTCCTCACTTTCAAGCTTGTGTGTGATTTGATTTGCTTAACTTGACAAACATACGTCGCAACCGAGTCTACATGGTCACGTAATGATATCCTTACTGCACTCATCCTAAATCTTCAGACTCAAAGACAATGTATTATTATTAATATTATAAGTATTATAATTGACGTGTTTCGGACGTTTGAACAAAACTCTCGAAAGACTATTCGGAGAACTGCCTGATCTAGAAACCACAACGCGGTTCATCTCAGATATAGGGTTACTGATCTGAACCCTTCAACATGTAAAATGAGAACGAAGAAGAAGAACTGATGTATGTGTACCCAAATATTGTGAACAGCAGCAAAGGTTTTATAAGTGTGGAAATACAGCTTCTGGCATCCATAAGGCTCCCGTGGTAGTGATGACTGGAACTTCTCTTTGCTTTGAGTTATGTCCTCTGGAGTTGAGTCGGCTTCTCTTAATAAGTGTTGTACTTTTAATCATTTCACTAAAGATAGTTTCACCTTTCAGCAAAGGAAAATGACTAAAAAAAATTATTTGCTTGCCTGTAGAAATGGGAAAGCATTGTTTGAAAAGATTTAACATGCATTTACATTTCATTTGTAAACAATCAATTGCAATAGCGATTATAAAAAACATGAAATTTTGTCTTCCCCTCTTCATTAGAAATATTAGTAACAAGGTCACAGTCAATGTCCTTCAAGTAACTTGACAATTTTTTCCTTGAGATATTTTATTCTTCTCCTTTGCCTTGCCCATGCTAAGCTAGCGGATACATTTGATTATGTTTTCATAAATCAGAACTACCCGTTGCCCTACTCCCCTAGCTCTAGTAGGATCCATTTATAATACAGGTTTGAATAATAAATTGTCGAAATTCTATACAGCTTTGTGCAAACTTTCCTGTTTCAAGTTTATGGTTCTCAGCCAAAGATCGAGCTCCATCAGTTGTTACACTTGCCATCATGTTCCAAGCCTACCCAACACTCAGACATTGTGTCTTTAATTGAGTGTATTGATGTATAGCCAATAAGCACAATCTTCGTTTTCTTAGAACTTTTTTTAATGAGACAGTTTCAATACTTTATATAGATATTTTTTTTTATATATTTGCATTTTTATATCTATATACTGTGGGCACACCTGATTTCTGTAGGTGTCGGTGGGCCGCATAAAACCCTTCGGCTGGCCGCATGTGGCCCGCGGGTCGTAATTTGCCCACCCCTGAGATAGAGCCATTGTTTGTCTGATACATGCCTACATAATACATGCCTAACGGCTGTCTGTGTCGGCTCTATTGAAGTTGTTGGTGAACGGATGCTGCGAGGTGGGGGGAGGGGCTAGCTAGGGCATGTGACCATTGACCACTGGGGTGGTAATTTGCATACGGGCGAAATGACTCTCACATTTCACAAGTATAAAATCTAATGAATTAAAATTAAACTCCAAAATTTGATTAATCGTTTTTGAAGTGAAGATTATCTATGATCCTAATAATGAATTATGAAAATTGTGGAAACCCTGCCTAACAATGAATTATGAAAATTGTGGAAATAAAACATCAGATTGTATGATTTATATTAGGTCTTAAAAACATTTCATATACTTTCATATAATGTTTGCTCGTCAATGAGCATACAATGATTTTTACGAAGCTTGTATCCTCTCACTCTGTCATTCTGTCTGGTCAAAAGTTTGTACAGGTCAAAATAGTTTCCCACACCCATTCTCGGATCAAGCAGAAACCTCCTATTGTTTTCCATTGTACCAAACAAAACAGGAATAATTAAAAATTTACAAATTACACAACTAATTAATGGTAAATAATTATTTTGTTCCATATTGATTAAAGGAAGGTGCGGAGCTTTTTTCCCTTTGATTAGCTTTGTGTTTATGGAAAGGATTGTTTTATAGTTTGCTTGCTATATCTTGCACAAAATTTTTAGAAATTATTTGAAAGTAGAGATAAATTATAGAGTTGGTTCCCTTAACAATATTTGTAATCAAGAAATAATTCCATTTATATATGGAATTGTGTGTGTGTGTGTGAAAACGTTGCAATTGCTAACAATAAAATTACCTGGTGATACGTTAATGCCATTAGGAAATTTCAAACTGTTTATTTATTTGAGAGTCAATGTTGAGGAAAAATCAGGAGCCGGTGATCCTTAGGCAGATTGCAGCAAAGTTCTACACCCTGGCAGAGCCTGGCTTAGACGCTGTATAAACGTTTCGGTACTTGTCGTTCCTTTGGATAGACTAACTGGGTGGAGATAGGGGAACTGCTGTATGGGCGACATCGTTCCCACCATAGCTAATGCCCAAGCATTCATCTCATTTCCATGAATGACCCATAATCATTTCGCATTGAAGAAGGCCATACATACATATTATTATAGGCAGGTCTCAAGCAGCTTGTGGTATCTCTGGTGGGTTGCAGGAGTGGGTCTGTAGTAGTAGCTCCTTGAATTGTTCGATCCATCTCTTCTTATGTCCTTCTTCATCTGCAACGTCATCATTCTTGCCCTTTACTGGTCTCCCTGGTTTGACAAATTTTTCTCTGTTCTGGTGACTGAGTACAGGTCTTTGGTGCTGTTCTGAAGGGCTGCTTCTTCTGCTTTTTCTGCCAGTGCTTCAATGTAGTTCCACCAGTCTGTTCTAATGACTGAGTACAAGTCTTTGGTGCTGTTCTGAAGGGCTGCTTCTTTTGCCAGTGCTTCAATGTAGTTCCACCAGTCTGTTCTGATGACTGAGTACATGTCTTTGGTGCTGTTCTGAAGGGCTGCTTCTTCTGCCAGTGCTTCAATGTAGTTCCACCAGTCTGTTCTGATGACTGAGTACAGGTCTTTAGTACTGTTCTGAAGGGCTGCTTCTTCTGCTTCTTCTGCCAGTGCTTCAATGTAGTTCCACCAGTCTATTCTGATGACTGAGTACAGGTCTTTGGTGCTGTTCTGAAGGGCTGCTTCTTCTGCTTCTTCTGTCAGTGCTTCAATATAGTTCCACCAGTCTGTTCTGATGACTGAGTACAGGTCTTTGGTGCTGTTCTGAAGGGCTGCTTCTTCTGCTTCTTTTGCCAGAGCTTCAATGTAGTTCCATCAGTCTGTTCTGATGACTGAGTACAGGTCTTTGGTGCTGTTCTGAAGGGCTTCTTCTTCTGCTTCTTTTGCCAGTGCTTCAATGTAGTTTCACCAGTCTGTTCTGATGACTGAGTACAGGTCTTTGGTGCTGTTCTGAAGGGCTGCTTCTTCTGCCAGTGCTTCAATGTAGTTCCACCAGTCTATTCTGATGACTGAGTACAGGTCTTTGGTGCTGTTCTGAAGGGCTGCTTCTTCTGCCAGTGCTTCAATGTAGTTCCACCAGTCTATTCTGATGACTGAGTACAGGTCTTTGGTGCTGTTCTGAAGGGCTGCTTCTTCTGATCATGTGGTATGTTGTCCGGACTGTTTCATCTGATCATGTGGTATGTTGTCCGTACTGTTTCATCTGATCATGTGGTATGTTGTCCGTACTGTTTCATTTGATCATGTGGTATGTTGTCCAGACTGTTTCATCTGATCGTGTGGTATGTTGTCCGTATTGTTTCATCTGATCGTGTGGTATGTTATCCGTACTGTTTCATCTGATCATGTGGTATGTTGTCCGGACTGTTTCATCTGATCATGTGGTATGTTGTCCGTACTGTTTCGTCTGATCATGTGTTATGCTGTCCGTACTGTTTCATCTGATCGTGTGGTATGTTGTCCGTACTGTTTCATCTGATCGTGTGGTATGCTCTCCGGACTGTTTCATCTGATCGTGTGGTATGCTCTCCAGACTGTTTTATCTGATCGTGTGGTATGCTCTCCGTACTGTTGCATCTGATCATGTGGTATGCTTTCCGAACTGTTGCATCTGATCGTGTGGTATGCTTTCCGTACTGTTTCATCTGATCGTGTGGTATGCTCTCCGGACTGTTTCATCTGATCGTGTGGTATGCTCCCCGGACTGTTTCATCTGATCGTGTTACAAATGCCTTTGACCAAAAGGAATTCGGGTTTATATTTTTCTATTATTAAATCCCATTTTAAATTAGGTCTTAAAATTGTACCTATGGAAACTAGTAAAAATTTGTAAAAAAAAAAAGCTTAAATTAAAAGAAAGATAAATAATTCTTCTGCATGTCGCTCAATATGTAGACTCCAAATGTTGATAAAGCCAGTCTAAAATTTTTGAAACATGTGCAACATGTAGATAGATGCAGTCCTTAAATCTCTTAAATATGTGCAATTGATGAGCTTTACATTTTGATCAAACCATCTTCAAATCTGATCCGGAATGCGCTTAGAAATTCTTACCGACTCTTCTCGAGCGGCTGTCATTAATAAAATAGCAGGCGCATAATTGTCGAGCCTCGGGTATCGAGGCCAGCGGACTGCCATCGACCACCACCACCCCCCAGTCCCCGCCTGTTCCCACTACCTTACCTTGCACCCCTTGCCCACCCACCCCGCACATAATTCTCTTTGATGCGTGACCAACGATCGAGTGGAGGGTGTCCTTTAAAGGAATCATTTGGAAGAAAAGGAAGAAATAATACCTCAAAGGTGAATTGATTTGTGCTCCCGTCAAACCTCAGTAATTCTACGGCCCTTCCCTCCTCTTTCTCGATCCCCCCTCACCCCGTACACCCCGGTTCTTAGCATTATAAAACACGGCAGGGGAAAAAAAATATAACTTCCAAGCGACCCTAGTCAGGTCTTTGTAAAATTGTGACTTAGGGATTGAGCTACACTCGGAATGAGTTAAGAAGTACCAGAGTGTCAGTGTGTCTATGTGTCGCTGTGATGTGAAAGCGGTGATGACTGTACACCTAAACTATTATTTTATTTTACTTTCACAAGAATTTCTGACGTCGACCATGAACTCATCTGACCATGAACTCGGTTTGAAAAGTCTCTCTACAAAAGAGCTAAAGACCTATTTTAATGAAAGGTTTTAAGAAAGACATTTCACAAACTTTAAAACCAAGGGTTTAACCATGATGAAGATTTGGACAAAGCTGGAGAGTTCACCTAATGCATGACTAAACTGGACTTAGTCATTGGAGACGTGTGTATAACACTTGGGGAGTCCACGATGAGGACAAGATGCTCTTAACGAAATGGCAACCAATTAGAACACGTAAAACAAGAAAGATATTCTCAAACTGCAGCGGATGGTCTCCAAAAGGAATCATCTTTCAAAGTATCCGAATAAAACATACACACAGCACTAGGATGCACACAGCACTGAGACGCACACATCATTGATATGCAGATACTATTGATAGGCACACAACACATATATGCCGACAGCAGTGAGATGCACATAGCGCTGATATGTACTCAATACTAGGATGCATACAGTACTGGGATGCACTCGATACTCTTAAACTGTGATGTCAACAAAAATCAGACCAAAAATAAACACAAAAAAATCAAACAACTTTATTGGGAAAAAAATTGCCACTTCAAACTGGTTAGGCAGTAAAACACTCAGGGCCGACCTAAGGCCACTGCAACCTATGCGGCCGCAGTGGATCCCGTACTTTCTTAAGCCCCGCATTAATTCTAGGTGTAAATCATTAAATTAAACCATTTAACTTATTATTAGAGGGTTTCCGAGGCCTTTGATTTTGCAGGAGCTCCTGGAAATCGGAAATTACAAAATATACAAAAATGACATGAAAATCTACCAAAATTATTAAAATCTCCTGAAAACTCTTTAAAATATCCTGAAAAATAGACAAATTTGTCATTTTGAGGTGTCATTCAAAATGAATAACGCAAATGCTACGCGCGATTAAAAAATAACCGACTTAATAGAAGAATTTGAACCAAAACAGCAAGTGCCAGTAACAACAAACTTTATTTACTTTAATAGTCACTGGCATATAAATATAGATCTAATTCTATCTAGATCTCTTTAAAAGAATCAAAACCGATATTTTTCTAGTCGATAGTAACCTAAATCTAAAAGGCGGATCGGCTTTTGTTGGAAAACTACCATGTACTGTAAAGGCTCGTAAAGTCCACCATGATTTAGTACTTTGTAAGTATGAATAAAATGTAAAGACGAATTTCTTATATAAAAACTTAATGTTCACTTATTATCCTTATCCCTACCCAGACAGGGCAATCCCTTTCGCATAGGGCCCCGCAATCTGTAGGACCGGCCCTGAAAACACTGCTAGCTATCGGGGTTACTAATCGTTGGACATTGGTCTGTAGTCAATGATCATCATTGTTTTGAACAGTAATTATACTCCGTACTTTATTTAGGACTAAAATTATTTGTCCGTCACGATATTTTACTGCTTATATGATTTGTACAAGTGATTTATTTTTTATGTGAATCTTATTTATCGCTGGAATATTTGTTTTGTTGAACTGAGTTTGAAGATATTAAACTCCAGTGTTCTTTTCACTGCGTGGAGGAAGAAGCACCCTGAACCATATATTTTATGGTATTTTGGAAGACAAAAAGTCTAATAGATAGTGTGAATAACAAATGTATCGAAACAATTCATAATAGATTGAAAGTTTTCGCAACACTTTGTACAAACTCTAGTACATTATAATGATTATATAGGGTTTGGGTTAGGATCAAGTTATTGTTATTGAATATTTAAAAACTTATAATGAACATAATTATTTGACGACACATGATTAAATGTCAGTTTAACTATTGGCATTTGACGATCAAAAGTCATGCACTAAATATAGTTCAACTTCATTGACTGACTCTGCTGTCCGGCGTCATTCAGGCAGTGTCAGTCACGATCACAATTTACGAGAATGAACACCCTCTTGTCAGAGTAGCAATAAAACGTTTATGAAAATGTTGAATGTATTAGTGCTATTACCCAAATTTTAATTATAAATCGAATAATTCAGCAACGATTTCCAATCTGGCATTACACAAATAATGTTCGTGCCTATCTTGGCATATGGAAAATGAATAGACAACTTATAGAGACTCATTTTCAATTTCTACTATTAGCTAATACTTTCTTCATGGTCAGTGAAATGTGGAAGGTGGTAAAAAGCACAAAATGAGGCATTTTTCTTCAAGTTAAAATATCGCACAGACTACTATCGTTGGCAATTGTTGGTTTCCCTGATGATAGACGTCTCGCTACTAATACTGGCCAATTTTCTTGTTTTACAAAGCTTATTTCAATTCACTGTCTGTCTATCTGGTAAAAAAATTGCACACATTATTTCTCTCACACACAATCTCGGATTTTTGTACCTGAAAAAAAAATCAATAAAAAAATATTACCAATTAGTAAATTAACTATTGGAAATTAATTATTTTGATTGGTATCGAACAAGGGAATGAAATCGTTCTTGACAGATGCGGTGGTATAAGTTGAATTAGTCCCCTTTAGGAGGCTTTATGCATTTAGAAAGCTATCACGGTAACATTCAGACAGACAAAAAATAGTAGAAGTTGTCTATACGACTGAAGCTTTTGCTGTACCAGCTTTGAGTACCACAACGACCCGGACAGATCTTGACAACTTTGGGCCTGCGTCCGAGCCTGTCGCTTTGGACCTTAAAGACCCCTGTCAATCTGCTAGTGTCCACAAAGAGACTTCGAAGCTTGATAACTGTACCAGAAGTAAAACAAGAATTGTACATGCGGGGCTTCACGAAGGGAATGTATATGTCAAGAAACCAATAGACAGGGCCTGAAACCAATGGACTTCGATACGTCTGTTTTCACCAGCGAGAGTAACAGGAACAATGGTGAACCTATTTCAGCTGGACCCGATTCAGCACTTAATGAACTTTTACACATTGTACAGTGCAAGGATGCTTCATGGGCAAACCTTAGTGACAAGCTGACAATGACAATGTGTTTGCAACCATGACTACGTGTGGTTCTACAAGTATGTCATGGGACGTCCATTGAAAAGGTCTGCTCTGATGACAACTACAGGGATCGTCACTGCATCTCTACTTGTCAGAAGGTGAGCGTCACCTACAATGGTCATGAAGAAGTCAACATAACGATCACGACATCGTCTCAAGAACGGACTGGCCAAATGGAGAAAGAGAAAGCGGCAACCGCAGAGTACAGTACAGATGGCTTAGTGGGGAACACGCAACACGCTCCCTGCCGTCTGTGGCTCCCACAGACCGACCCCCACCTGCACTGACCAACGTCCACTACCTTATAGGCCACTTGAATCTGTTCGGGACGAACAGAGCTGAGAAGGGAGCAATGTTGTAGCTCCTCTCCCGCGCCACACTGATGGTGTGCATGAGAACACCATTCAAGACAAGTAGTAGAAGACATGTTGATACGGGAAGAAAGACTGAAGTTATGGGAGTCTGAACAGTCAGGGGCTAAGTGCTTTCCTGTGTGACTCTAGTGAACTGTTTGGAAGACCTAGAGTGACACTGGGAAGTGTGTCGGTGGTCTGTTCTGCTGTTCTGATATTAAGTATGACTCTTAGAACTTAAGACATTACTCTCTTTGACTTGATAGCGGAAGTCCAAGTCTAACTATTTGTTGATAGCTTATAATAAATACATCATTTATTATTACCTCCTACCTTTCGTTGAGTTGCCTGCCTTAGATTTAGAATAATAATAATAATAATAATAATAATAATAATAATAACATCTTCGTTGCCTGTCAGAGGGCGGTACTGCTGCAGACTGCCACATCACCAGAAAATTCCTCAGTGGAAACTGTTAAAGGGACTACGATGAATTTTGGTTCTCTTTATCGAAACACGACCCTGGCAGAGCCAGAGAATGACTTCTCGTTCATTTCTAACATAATAATAATAATAATAATAAAGTAAGGAAGTTATTCCTTTCAATCATGTCAGAGACTTGTATTAGTCATTTGTAGATATACTACATGGACAAAGTTTTATAAACCTCCACAGAGATGATTGACTAGATCTTTTATTACTGATATGACTAAAGTTTAAACGTCCATTACTTAATTTGGCGGATTGTGCCTTACATGGTGTTTTTTCTTTGACGATTACTTTGTAGTAGAAAATAATCTGATATTACGTTCAAGTTTGTAACATTGCAAATGAAATGTTATGAAATATAAATAATTTTTTTTTTTTTTACAGAATCGAACATGCAGGCCTAAATATTTTTTTTTATTCTAGTACTTATTTTAACCAGCTGTTATATGCTGGTTTGCAGGCCCTTTTATTAACTGCTGGCCTGTAGGGCCTTGCTAATCTGTAAGCCCATGTGCTAACTGCTGTTACCCGGCGTGTTCGGCCTTCGACCTCGTCTCTAGTCCAGACGAATCATGGGGTAAAAGGATGTAACATATTTGCATCTATGGATTTCTACTTATGACAAATACAAATTTGATCTGTAGTTCCTTGCTAATCTTTAAGCTCCTGTACTAACTGCTGGTCTGTAGGTCCTTTCTAATCTATATGCTCCTATACTAACTGCTGGTCGTAGGTCCTTTCTAATCTATATGCTCCTATACTAACTGCTGATCCGTAGGTCCTTTCTAATCTATATGCTCCTATACTAACTGCTGGTCCGTAGGTCCTTTCTAATCTATATGCTCCTGTACTAACTGCTGGTCCGTAGGTCCTTTCTAATCTATATGCTCCTATACTAACTGCTGATCCGTAGGTCCTTTCTAATCTATATGCTCCTATACTAACTGCTGGTCCGTAGGTCCTTTCTAATCTATATGCTCCTGTACTAACTGCTGGTCCGTAGGTCCTTTCTAATCTATATGCTCCTATACTAACTGCTGATCCGTAGGTCCTTTCTAATCTATATGCTCCTATACTAACTGCTGATCCGTAGGTCCTTTCTAATCTATATGCTCCTATACTAACTGCTGATCCGTAGGTCCTTTCTAATCTATATGCTCCTATAATAACTGCTGATCCGTAGGTCCTTTCTAATCTATATGCTCCTGTACTAACTGCTGGTCCGTAGGTCCTTTCTAATCTATATGCTCCTGTACTAACTGCTGGTCCGTAGGTCCTTTCTAATCTATATGCTCCTATACTAACTGCTGATCCGTAGGTCCTTTCTAATCTATATGCTCCTATACTAACTGCTGATCCGTAGGTCCTTTCTAATCTATATGCTCCTATACTAACTGCTGGTCCGTAGGTCCTTTCTAATCTATATGCTCCTATACTAACTGCTGATCCGTAGGTCCTTTCTAATCTATATGCTCCTATACTAACTGCTGGTCCGTAGGTCCTTTCTAATCTATATGCTCCTATACTAACTGCTGATCCGTAGGTCCTTTCTAATCTATATGCTCCTATACTAACTGCTGATCCGTAGGTCCTTTCTAATCTATATGCTCCTATACTAACTGCTGATCCGTAGGTCCTTTCTAATCTATATGCTCTTATACTAACTGCTGGTCCGTAGGTCCTTTCTAATCTATATGCTCCTATACTAACTGCTGGTCCGTAGGTCCTTTCTAATCTATATGCTCCTATACTAACTGCTGGTCCGTAGGTCCTTTCTAATCTATATGCTCCTATACTAACTGCTGATCCGTAGGTCCTTTCTAATCTATATGCTCCTATACTAACTGCTGATCCGTAGGTCCTTTCTAATCTATATGCTCCTATACTAACTGCTGATCCGTAGGTCCTTTCTAATCTATATGCTCTTATACTAACTGCTGGTCCGTAGGTCCTTTATAATCTATATGCTCCTATACTAACTGCTGGTCCGTAGGTCCTTTCTAATCTATATGCTCCTATACTAACTGCTGGTCCGTAGGTCCTTTCTAATCTATATGCTCCTATACTAACTGCTGATCTGCTTGCCAGCTTTCGCAACCGTTTTATTATTTTTTTTGTAGACATATTTAATTTTGTTTATATACCGGAGAACTGTGCTCAGACCTTTTCAAAATAGGAAGCTGTACTGTAGTATCCTATAGAACTACAAAAATTAGTTTTGCATAAAAACATTTGTTGGAAGTAGAACTTTTTGGTTGGGGTTTGAATAAATTCAATATTGCTCTCTCTCTCTCTTTCTCACACACACACACTGGAAAAGAAGTCACACATCCCACAAATTCGTTCAGACATTTTATTTTTAAATTCAAACATTTCTAATACATGACAAAATTAAAAAAAAAAAAGGTTTCCTTTAAAATGGCTTCGGGGAGATATGAAGGTATTTGAACATTTCGAATATGAGGGGAGATAAGTGGAGAACGAGAGATAAAGCGCATAGGTAAATGATCTTTCCTTGCCTAGAGCAAGCAATAACTGAGGAAACCAGTTCAAACAGAATCAGTGGCTGGCTAGAGAATATACATCTATTAGATATACATATTGTTCGCCATGGCTTAATTTTGGCGCCCAAAAGATAAATAGATAGGAAATTAACATAAGCACATGATGAGGGGGCGAAACCAATAAATGAAGATTTAGTATCGTGAAGTGTACTCAAATGTATTTCCCATTGGGTTTCACTAGGTCTCGCTAGGTCCCACTGTGTTTCACTAGGTCCTACTGGGTTTCACTAGATGTCACTAGGTTCCACTAGGTCCCACTGGGTTTCACTAGGTCTCACTAGGTCCCACTGGGTTTCACTAGGTAAAAGTAGTCTGTGTATAATTTACAGCTAAAACCTGCTGAGTGATTGTACAGGCGAGACTGTACGAAATGGTCCGCAGTACATGTATACGTACTGAACAATACTTATTAATATAATTGCGCCCTTTTTATTACACAGTCATTGTCGTAACTTTACTTTCAACATGACCTACTCTCTAAAAAGAAAGCATGCATGTAGAAAACTACCTACAAGAACGATGAGACGCAACATTTGGCAAAATACTTTCAAGTACATCGGATATTGGCCACACGCCTCGGTAACTTCGCGAAATGTTCAAAATACTCTTTCAGGCATCGCTTAACCAGGGCAGAGTACCAAAGGACTGGAAAGAAGCTAATGTCACCCCACTATTTAAAAAAGGAGAAAAATCTGATCCAGGAAACTACAGATCAGTATCACTTACCAGCATCACATGTAAAATCCTAGAACACATAATATGTAGCAACATCATAAACCACTTAGACAAACATAATGTTATCACCCCATACCAACATGGCTTTAGGAAATATAGATCATGTGAAACACAACTAATAGGACTAATTGATGATATTTCAAAAGGTTTAGATAATAGTGAACAAATAGATGCTATTTTACTAGATTTTTCCAAGGCTTTTGACAAAGTTCACCACCATAGTTTGCTTAAAAAATTAAAGTATTTCGGCATTAATGGTCCACTGCATCAGTGGATTAAAGATTTTCTGATAGGAAGAGAACAAACTGTAATAAAAAATGGCTCTAAATCAACACCAATAACAGTAAACTCAGGTGTACCTCAAGGAACAGTCTTGGGTTCACTACTATTTTTAATTTACATAAATGATTTACCAAATTGCATTACTTCAGGAACAAAAGTCAGATTATTTGCAGATGATTGCATAATATATAGAACAATAAAAACAACACAAGACACAGATATTTTACAAAGAGAATTAGATGAATTACAGAAATGGGAATCAAATTGGAGCATGTCTTTCCACCCAGAAAAATGTCAGTTGTTAAGAGTAACAAAAAAACTAAAACAAATTAATTCCACTTATCTTATTCATGACAAACCAGTAACACAGACTAAAAACGCAAAATACCTAGGTGTTATAATAAATGAAAAACTGTCATGGAATCCACATATTGATGAAACTACAAAAAAATCAAACAAAGCATTAGGGTTTATTAAAAGAAATTTCTATAAATCAAATAAGAACATAAAACTAAAATGTTATTTAACCTTGGTTAGGCCAATAATAGAATATGCATCTACCGTTTGGGACCCCTCAACTCAAGAAAACATTAAGAAACTGGAACAAACACAAAATAGAGCAGTGAGATTCATAACAAACATTTGACTAGAGTAACACCATTAGTAAAATCACTAAATTTAGAAAGCCTTCAGGACAGAAGACTCAAAAGTAAAGTAGCAATTATACATAAAACACTGAACCATAATCTTCAAATACAAAAACAAAACTTAATAAAATACTCTGAAAGAAACAAAAATAAAGGCACATTCCTCGTCCCCTATGCTAGGACAAATTTGTACAAATGCTCCTTCTTCCCTAGTGCTATTAGAGCATGGAATGGGTTGCCTGAGCTAGCCAGAAAAACCAGTGACTTGGCAGAATTTAAGTCATTGGTTAATATGCATGACTAAATGCATGACGCTTAGGACGTAATCATCTTCTTTTTTGAAGTAACGTCTGTATTATATAAGATAAGATAAGAAAATGGCCGGCCAGATCGTAAATTGGCCAAACTTCAGGTTTTAGCTGTAAATTAGGCATCATTAACTTAGATGACAAAAAGGTGTGTGTGTGTGGGGGGGGGGGGGTAAAGAAAACTTAATTTATAATGCATGAGTCAGGTCGTCTACATTTTCAGTTTCTATGACTGAAGTGTGTTGTCTTCTGTGTTCTGTTTTGTAATCAAAGCGAAACAATAAAGTGAAAGTAAAACAACATTTTATCATAGTGATAATTTTTTATAATAATTAGATGAAAAAAAAAAAGAAAAAATCGTGTCTCTTTCCTACTTTTTGTTATTTTTTAATGATCTTTTGGTAACTTTTCAAAGCTCCTTTTTCAGCTGACTGTGTGCTGGTCGTGGACCAAATTGTAGCCGAAACCATTACAAGTCATTCAAGCTTGAGACGACACTCTGTATTGTGTCTACCGGCGACTGGTCATGGCTTGCTAGGTCTCAATAACATTACAGCAATCAACCAAACTGGTTTGATCGGAACATCTAAGCTACTAAACATTGGAGATGAAAAACGAATACAATAAATAATAGCATGCTTGGTCACAGCTAATAAATTACGATTTCTTTGTAGAGTTTTGGAAATGATTAATATTTGATCAAGAATAATTGCAGGTCCTATTTCAGTTGAGTTAGCGTGTTGTAATTTGTTAAGTTTTAAAAAGGAACGCAGCACTTGAGGCTTTATAAAGTTTCCGAAGCATAAAAAAATAGTACTTTGAAAAGTAGTACCACTTGTTGGCAAGTCTCAACCATATACATATATATATACATTTATTATACCTAAACTGGAAAACGGAAACAAATTCTTATCCGATTATGATAAGATCACAAACATATATATATATAGATTGTTCAAGCTGTAAGGGAAGTTGCCCCGAATTTAGGAAAATCGATATTTTCTGTCTTAGAAAAGTAACAATCTTTAGTTTTCAAAGTTTACCAATAATACAATTATTGCAATACCATTTTTCAAATTTTTTAATAGAATGGGCTATTAATCACAGAACTATATATTCACGCAAATATATAAAATAAAGCCATTTTCATATTAGTTTTCATTGAGATGTTTCGAAAATCCAAGATTAAAATTATTCACGTCTGTTGATTTTAATCATCTTATTTACATTTAAATAGATTTATTGCCTAGATCTTTCTAGATTATGTATATAAAAATTGCAAAATAATAATTATGAGACAAGAGTGCTCTTATTTTCGATGTTCAATTACTAGATCTATATCTAAATATTAAATTATAGGTTACATAGTTTAGGGTGGAAGAAAAAAACTTTACTTCTTATAATTACTTTACAAAACAACTAATTGTTTCACTTTTTTTGAAAATGTTCACGACATTTTTGTGTAGTTTTAAAAGATCTCCATGTCCAGTCTAGATATAACATATATATATATAGATCTTTGGTCTCAACTATCTGAAAAAACAACAACTAATAATAAGAGTTAAAAGTTGTCTCTACTCTCTACTAGAAGAAAAAGATCTACGTGTTGAAGTTTCTCTGTTTAAACAAGAAATAGCTCAAAGTTGACAAGTCTCTATTCTCTTCTAAAAGAGAAATAGCTCAAAGTTGACAAATCTCTATTCTCTTCTAAACGAGAAATAGCTCAAAGTTGACAAGTCTCTATTTTCTACTAAAAGAGAAATATCTCATAGTTGACAAGTCTCTATTCTCTGCTAAAAAAGAGAAATAGATTAAAGTTGGCAAGTCTCTAAAAGCTTTTCTACAGTTACAGCTTCTATAAATATCTGAATGCGTTTGCTGTATACAGAAATGTCCCACTCGGATGTAAACTAGGCATCCATTTTTGAAGATGAAAATTATAAATTTTTATTGAAACATTAAAATCAGTCCAGTGAAACAAGACTACATGAAATGTCTAAGTGTTCCATACGTCCGGGTAAACACGTTTGCATGAAATGTCTCAGTGCGTCCGGGGAAACAGGACGAGATAAAATGTCCCAAAATCCAGAAGCTAAAAAACGAAATTAAAAGAAAAAAATTCTCCCATTTTATTTTATTCCCTGTGTAAAATCCCCTAAAATAGGAAACTATTAAATCTAGAATGCTGCAAAATAACTTGAGCGCACCCTGTAGTCTTTTCAGCCAGTTCGTACAAAATATGTTTAGATCTACCGTCCTCCTCGAGAAAACGTAACCCCAAAAAGTGAAATTTATGAAGAACTTTCCACAGCTATTACTTACGTCGCATCGCGCGAGAAATTTTGGAATAATGATTGTTTTCCCAGATGTAATTCAACTTACGACGAATACAAATTAAACATTAGGTTTAAAGAACTGCCTAGTTAGACTCCGAGATCTTCAATTTCTAAACTCAGTGTCATGTCCTGATAAAAAGGGAAAAAAATGTCTTCAAGTTGACAAACACAAAAAAGATTTAGGCCTACAGTCTTTATTATGAACATGCTATTTGATGAATTCATTGTTGTAAAAGGTTCTAAATGAGTAAAAATGCAAAATGCATACATGTTGATTATAAGTAATGAAAGAGTGTCGTTTAAATAATAAACCCTATAACTAAATAAGGAACTAAATTTCGTTGTTCGTTTCAACATGTGATGGAAATCAAACACTAAAGAAGAATTTCTCAAACTAACGGGGCTGCTCACCAGGACTCACCTTAGGCAATTGCAAATTATACGACAGCAGTGGGCCCCGCACTTTCATAGGCCGTGCAGTAATAATATGCTTAAATTATAAACCTAAACCAATTTAAAACTTATAACAGATTTCCCGCAGCCTCCTGATTTACCAGGAGCGCCTGGAAATCTCCTAAAATTATTAAAATCTTTTGAAAACTCATAAAAATCTTCTGAAATATAGACAAAAATTGTCATTTTGGGGTGTCATTCAATGTGGAAAAAGCCAATCTCACGCGCGATAAAAAAAACCGGCATTATACAATACCCGTAACTGTGGCATCTGGTGAAAGAATGTAAAATAAAGTTAAGTTGATCGGGATTTAGTACTAAGAATGAATAAAATGCAAAGATGAATTTATTTTCTAAAACAAAATCTTAATTCTTACCCAAACTGGGCCCCGCGCAAAACGTTTCGCATTGGGCCCCGCTATGGTTAGGGCCGGCCTTTCTGCCCACCTATGGAGGCTCAAGGTCCTGCTTAAGGAAGAGAGGGAGGGTTAGGTGTGGGCACGAAGCCGGTCGATTTACTTTTCAAGGGACGAAAAAAAAAAGTGGCATTTTCATTTAGCTCTAAATCAAGGTTTGAATATAAACTAAATAAAAAGACAATGCTTCCAAAAATTAAAATGTTATAAGCAATGGGCGTTGTTTTGATGGATTCATCTTCTTTCTAAATATGTCCTTTAAAGATGTCTACCGTAAGGCGTTCAAAACATACCGACTAAAAACTTTCGACTTTCTATGCCAGAACGGTCGGATTCTCCCAACTTTTGTGAATACTTTGAAATGACGACTGGACAAGACGTCTTATTTAACACGAAGACGATCTTACGGCCATCACGTCCATTATAGACGTTCGTGCACTATATCTATTTGAAACATTATAGTAATGACTAGTGCCTCCTTCTTTAATAGACTTAATTTGACATGCACACTGACCCGTCGATCCCATTTTTAGTACAAACATTTTTTTTATGAAAGCATCTACTGTGATTAAAAATTCTGTTGTAGACGACAGGATGATTCAGAATTATGGAAAACGCGTGGCTGAGGGGCTCCGACCCAAACCCCAAAGCGGGACACTCCCAAGCCTGAGCTGGCTAAGGCAGCGAACGAGATCTGTTTGTTTGTTTGGGTGGGGGCGCCAACGTTGGAACTCTGCATAACAAATTAAAAAAAAATAATTCAAGAAATATTTAAAACCGTTCTGCGGAGATCAAACCCTAAGAATGAAACAACTGAATGGCATATATTGTAATAATGAAAATTACATTTTGCAATTCAAAGAAAGTAGTGGCAACATAATAAATATCTAAATAATAATAATAGATTAAAACATATACACAACAATAGAGTTCACGCCTCCCAAGAAAGGCTATTTACACAAGGATGTGCGGCTGTGTCAAAAATAAATTATATTCAGTGATCTCAAATTTAGGATTTAAAAAAGTATTAGTAAGTCATTTAGAAATATTAGCAAGTGGTTTGGGGGGTATATTGTTTAGATCTATGTCCAACATTTAATAAGGATGTCATAGGTGGCCCTAAAGAGCAGGAGTTTTCTTCTTTACTCAGCCCCCCCCACCCCCTCAAACTTAAGATCCTTTGTGCGTTTGTGATCTTGTGTCATAATGTTTGATCTCCTTAGGTACACCGATTTTCTTTGGGCAGCCATTCTCTAGGGCGCCTCCCTCTTATTGACACCGAGCTAGGCTCCGCCTTTTGTATTGATCCTTTGAAGGGAGCGGGGTCACGTGAACAATGTCTGCGTCCAATCGCAAACCTTGTTTCCCCTCCTGTGAGCGAAATTGGCGGCAGTGAGTTATCAGTGAGCTCCCTTGTCTCTCGTAGTTTGCTATCAGGCTGGCTTGAAATAAAAAGCAATTAATTAGAATAATTAACGTTTCAGGGGTTCCGCCATTTTACTCGTATTGCGGAAACTTTTGGCCTAATTAAAATCTTAACAGTTATGTAATATTGTTTCTATGCATACTCCCCACGTTTGCTAAGACGTATCATTGGATCAAATGAAATGAACTCATTAAGCTAACTGTTTCCCAAAGTCTGAAACATAGATGCAGATATTGCTATAGCGGCTATATTGATTGGCTCATTTTTAGGAAGCTATCTACATCGAGGCTGAAAAACACAATGGTCGTTAAAAAATTATGATCCCCAGTTTTAAGAATCCGAATACAATATAATGACTTATTCCTGATGTAATATCAAAAAGAAGGAATCATTTTGTTTTTGCAGTCATTCTATTACTTTTTTAGAAACTTGCGAAATTGTATGGTTGAAATTTCAACATCGCTTCTAGTTGTTAAATCTAGATTTTATTTTAAATCATAAAACATAAATAATCAGTATACTCAACCCAGCATTTAGCTATAGGCAACATAATCTATAGTCTAGGGCCTCACTTGTCAAGGGGGGTCCCAAAAATATTTAAAAGAAAAAGCAATGGAATAAATTGCATAATGTTGATTGCAAGGGGCCTGATTTCTTAAATAGCTTAGCGCCTTATCAAGTCTTAGTCCGGTCCTTAGTATACTCCCACATGTAGGTCCCGTGGCGCGAATAAAACACTACACAAATCAAGGGAGTTTTTTTTTTTTTTTTTTAGCTTAGTAATTAAACAATAGTAGAGGCTAGAATAAGATATAGAAAGCTGGAAAAGTAGAAGCTTTCTTTTTTTTTAGTTCCCGATCAGAAGTGTTGATAATTTTCGATTGATAACATTATCAAGTCTCTCCATACATATATATATATATATATATATGTCTGTGTTTATAATAATAATAATAAAATATTATAAAATAAATTACTTATAAAATTTTTGGGTATTTAGCTGAAAACTTTTTTTAGAGAGGTTATTTCACGTGGTGGCTTACTGCTTAATTAGTCCAGTAGTTCGTGGAACCCCTTTTCAGGCTTCGCGGAACACTAAGCTTCCACTAAACACAGTTTGGGAACCACTTCTCTAGATTCTATAAGGTCTAATGTAGTACTCTAGTCGTTAGTTGACTTCGGGGTTTGCCGGATGGCGTTGAAAGGAACATAGATCTAAATTGAATGTAATGCCCAAAACCAATAGGGACCCGCTTGCGTAGTTTACGACATTCAGTGTAGACACGGGGAAGGGTGAGTTTGTTTTTCGGAGTGCCTTTCAGAATTGAAGATCAGTGCATTTTAGCCCAAACCTCCTACAGGACGACGGGGGACGGCGGATGATATTGTTCGAAGTCGAACCCGGGACCACTGAGACGACAGTACAGAGTGCCTATCATGAGACCAGGCATCCATCGTGAGTCCCAAGTTTCGTACCAAGTTTTCTTGAAGGTTATTCTAATAGTTTTGCCTTGATCGCTTGAAAAAAACTTAATCGATAACTTTTATGTTTAATTTGGTCTAACCCTGAACAGAGATGTTTGTAAAACTTTGTACTTGTTTCGGATGTTCCTTCAGAGCTAACTGAAGACGGGGGACGGCAGTGGTCAGGGTATGAATCCAGGACTGTCGAGACGACCGACAGTTCAGCGCATATACCGCACGACCATCAGATTGTTGTTGTTTTGATTGATAAAATACGAACATTTGCCCCGAAATCTTTTCACCCTTTTTTTTCAAGGTCGGAGCTGGTCAGTTTGTGAATCTATATGCCCTTAATTTGATCGTTTTAACAAAATAGTACACGTGGAATCTAGGTCACCCCGATTCCAAATCATTGTTTTATTTCTTGTTTAAATCCCCCTCAACACAGACACTGACATCTCCACAACACAGACACTGACATCTCCACAACACAGACACTGATACCGAACAACTTATTGATGTCTTTGGATCCCATCCACTTTTTTTAACCAATATGTCACCCCCCCCCCTTGCCCAAACAACTAGATAACCCCTCTCCTCCCTCCTATCCATAATTCATGACCTCTGTAGTGGCCGACTTTTAGGACGGACATCAGCTGCTACAATGCCATGTCAAACATATGTCGTATTTCGTTGTCGCAAAAATGTCGAGGAGAGACCACATCAGCGGTTTGAACACACACACACACACGCGCTAATACATGAGTCTTTCTTATCTCGGCCGTCTCTCAATCCCCTCCAAGAGCTTGTATAGACCCAGTCATGGCTGGTTGATAACTGAAGTGTCCCCGGGTGGAGGTCAGCGTTGTTATGGTGTGCAAAATAAAAGAAAAAAAAAAGAAACCCAATTAATAAAAAGAACTTGCAGATACCAAGAATGTGTGCGCGTGTGTGTGTGTTTAATGCCCTGAACAGAACAGATGGAGTCTTAATTTTTTACCTGAGAGTAATTACTGTGCTACACATTGTGTAGTGTGTCACTTTGACACATCATCCGTGTGTGTAAAAGGATGAAAAGAAAAGAACTGAGCGAGGGAAAAATAGGAAAAGAAAGAGAAAGAGAAGATTGAGAGTTTGAAAGAAAGAAAAAAAAAAAGAAAAAATGTCTGGAAAAAAATTTTGAAACACAAAAAGAAAAAAAAACAAAAATGAAAGAAAGAATGAAAAATAAAGCCGACAAGAGAGAGAGAGAGAGAGAAGTGAAGAAAAAATAAAGAAAGTGAAAGGAAAAGTGAAAGAAAAAAAAAAGAATAGCTAAAAGAAGATTGAACGAAAGAAGGACAGACAACATTTTGAAAGTAGATTTGAATTCCTGAAAAATTCACACGAAGTGAAGCAACGGGAACAATAAACTGTTTCGTTTTGAAAGACAATGTCAAAGATCTATAGAGTTCATTTTTTTTGTATGCTGATCTGAGCGACCCCTTGTGTAGTTATTCATTCATGCGATCTTCCTATTTCCATTGTCTTGAGTTCGTAGGTATTGATAAGCACGACTACTGACTCAAGCCATCCAAGGGAGAACACTCCAGTGGTCACACCAACGTGCTTGACCCCCCTAATTCGTAATGGCTATGGCTAAGGAAAAGCAAAGAGAGAAAGGGGGTGGGGGCTACAATACCGAAACCATAATAGTACCGTAGGGTCGGTTAGAGTAGTTATGCGCCTGTGTATATTTATAGATAATATATACTCGCATTCAACACCAGCCCGTTAGTTTACGTCCAGTAACTTTCCTCTTTTCTTTTCCACTTTCAATAGAACTTGTTATATTTACCACTTTTTAAAAATTGCATCTTTTGCATCTTTCTGATATCCCACACAGTTTTCTAGCAAGAACCCCTATCTTTTTTTTCCCATCTCCAATGAAACAGTTCGCATTTTGTTGCTTTTCAAATATACTGTTGATCTGTAACAGGGGCGTAACTAGGGATTTGGGGGCCCTGGGGGATTGACCTCTTTGGGGGCCCCTTGCATTTTGACATTGGACATATGACATGGGATAATGTACGCAAAAATATATAAGCCCCAAATCAAATTGGTTCAGTATATCAGTAAACTTAACAAAAAGTAATCAAGACTCTTTTAATGAATAATACCTTTGTTTATTAGTTAAATAATGCACAAGTGACAAATCTAAATTGATATCGCTTCACGTCCTGCATTCTGTGCAGCAAAGACATCTATAACATCAACTACATCGATACTTTCTAGTATTTGTGACTTCACTGACATTAAAGCCATGATAAGCCTTTCTTGTGTCATTGTGCTCCTGGGATAGCTTTTGATGAACTTGAGCTTTGAGAATGATCTCTCACATGACGTAATGGAAGTGGCCTGAGTTAGCAGTATTCGGAGGAGGTTGCAAAGTTTTCTCACACGTAATTACCATATGAAGCCTGTTTCCTCAATATGTCTATTGGTGATTGTATTACTGGTTTGTTGATGAAAAGTGCTCGTGCATCAATGACATCTTTGAAAAAGCGATTTGCCATTTATTTCATCATACAAACAGGAAAAGTAGCACAGTTTGTCATAAGCAGGTCTTCATCTAACAGGTGTCTTGGTTCAAGAAGAAACCCAAAGGTATCCATTTTTTTTCCAGCCTTTGAAATCTGCCCTTCATCTCCATATGAAATCTGTCCAGCACTTCTGTCGCAACACGTTTAAATTGCAGTTCTATGGACAGTCCTACATTAGAACTCAACTTCCCATCAAGTCTTTTCTTTCTTCTGGTTGTTTTGATTACAGGGAATCCATAGTATTCACTACCTTCTTTTGCTTTTTCGATGGATTGGGTTTTTGTAAATTTCTCATCATTTTGCAGAAAGCATGAAAGGGTACTAATTTCTTTAGCAGCTTCCCGTATATGCAGTCCAGACTTTTGTAGTTTCTTCTGAACTATATTAATTGGGCGCAGGAGCTTCGACCAGAAATCAAAATAGGCAAAAAAATCTTAATTTTCCACTGCATGAAGAAGATTCTGTGCTAATATTATTTGGTATTATGTCATTGTTGGTTGTTTATGTTTTGTGCGCACGCAAAAGGATTCAGAGCATACAAAAGTGGGAAAGATCCATATCTCGTTATGCTCGAGTATAGAAATACTCCGATAAGTGTACTGCCGTATTCACCATCACAACTGCTGACGAGTAGAAGACTAAGGGAATCATTCCAACTGATCCCAAACTATTGAAACCATCGGTAGCTGAAAATGCAGAGACATTACTCAACGAACGACAGATGAAAAGCAAAGTGAAATACAATGCAAAAGCAAGACTACCTAAAGATTATTCTGTCGTAGAGTTCGTCTAGGTCAAACATGGCAGAAAGCAGTTGTCATAAAAATACATTCAGCACCCAGATCTTACATTATAAAGACAAACGGAAAAACATACAGAAGAAATCAACGCTTTTTGAATAAGAGTTTCGATGAAGACATCTCTGGGTACTATGATACCGATGGAGACAATAAACTGCAAACTGTTGGAACAAACGAAACTGACAGTTATAGACCAACGTCTAGAGAACTTGTTGTGCCAGTCAAGTCAACCAGAAGTGGACGAATTGTTAAAGTTCCTAGAAGACAGGGCCGGCCTTAAGCCACTGCAGCCTATGCGGTCGCAGTGGGCCCCGCGCTTTCATAGGACCCGCGCTAATTCTAAGTGTACATTATTAAATTAAACCATTATAACGTATATAAAATAACAGGGTTTTCGCGACCTCCTGATTTTTCAGGGCCTCCAGGAAATCTCATGAAAGGGAAAATATACGATAAAGTCCTGAACTTTTTTTAAAAATTTATTCAAATCTCCTGAAGAATAGACGAAATTGACATTTTGGGGTGCCTATAAATAAAAAGCGGCATTGCGAGCTTTCATTTGATAAAAATTTATTGCAAAGACAAAAGTAGGCCTATTTTCTAATTCAAAAAAAATAATATTGACATTATGCTCAAGTCTACCCAGACTAGGCACCGCGCGATCCGTTTCTCATAGGGCCCCGCAAATGCAAGGGCCGGCCCTGCTAGTAGATATCACTCTTAAGAACTTTAAATAGAAGGGTGTGATAATAACTTCAAAAGGAAGGATGTGCTAATATTATATGATATTATGTCGGCTTTATTTTTTAAAAAATTGGTCGAAATTTCGAATAAAAATCATTTTGGGTAAATTTAACCTTTGCGGTTTCAATCGCGACAATTGCTTACTTTTTCTATGTGTCAAGTAAGAAATAAAAGAATAAATATTCGTACTTTTCGTCAACCGCTAGTGAGATACTAAGTGGTGCGTGAATCAGTCAAGGAGCTTGCGCTTAGAATATTCATCGGCTCTATTAAACTTTATATATGTTTTTCTGTGTGTGTGAATATCATGATTGGCTTTGTTCACGTGCATTTCGATTGAAACTTATGTATGGAGTGTGTGTGAGTTGCTCATTACCTGATTGCGCCTTACTAATGAACAATATGTTAGTTAAGAGTTAAGAGCCATTAATATGCATGACTTTACATAGGACAACAAAAATTAAATTTGTTCTTCTACTTCTTAGCTCTCTTTATTTCTACAGGGCCGGCCTTAGACATAGGCAAACTATACAGCTGCCTAGGGTCTCCAATTAGTGGAGGCCTTCCACAGGATTAAAAAAAATTTTTAGAGAAAAAAAAAAGGCTAAACTTAGATCAAATTTCAAACATAGCAGAACTCGTCTACTAGCCTAGTTCTAGGTTTCTACAGTGATCAAGATGCCATACGGTAAGCTACTGGAATTTTGCTATGTGAATGTATTTTATTTTGTTTATTTGCTGGCCCTGCTTTCTTTCCCCCTGTTATAGGTTTAGTTTAATCGGGAATTTGACGAGACTATAGATAGACTATTTTAGACGGAACTAGGGAATTATGGGATATTAACCGGATAAGGAATGATGGGATAATTTGACGGTTAATAGTAACGACTCACTCATTTAATGGCGAGACATCAACTTTAGTAGTACTGTTGACATATGGACTGTGCCCCTTCGTTTTTGGATTAAATATTATTTATCAAGTTATACTGTTTTTATCAAGTCATTTATACAATTTACTATATGTTGTTTGGTTGAAATTGAACTCCATGAGTTAGTAAGAAAGACTTCATTATAGACCTAGATCTACTTTATAATTATTACTAAAACAACCACAACACCCCATCCCCTCTCTGCCAGTTCTCATGCTTTAGTTGAAAGGCGAAGCGTAAACTGTTGATTATACAATTCATTTACATTCATTCATCTTGTATAAATGGGCTTAAGCGTCATATACAATTCATTTACATTCATTCATCCTGTAGAAATGGACTTCAGCGTCATATTATCGATAGAATTACTAATCGGCCGTGCTAATCGTTATAGAAGGCCTCCACACTGGCCTGAGACGTCGCAAGCTGTGGGCCAACCAAAGTTTTCCCTGTGTGACCAATTAGCTTGTACTTTTTTTTCCTCCGAAAGATACATATAAACAGTCAAATGTATACTCTCCCTCAACTAATGTCAGGTAGAAACAGGTGTTTTAAATGATGTGTATGTAAACATTCAGGAATATTAAATGATTTTGTGGAAGATTGTAGGGTTATCAAATGATTGTATGGAAGCATGCAGGAGAATCAAATGATTGTTTAGAAGCTTACTGGAGTATCAAAAGATTGTTTAGAAAGGTGCAGGAGTATCGGTGTATATATATTATATATAAAAATAATAATAATAATAATCTTTATTGTCCGTATGGAAATTTGTCTTACTTGGTGCATAGTCATAGTTTTAAAAGCAAATTCTTATATTTGAAACAAAAGCGCTAATGTATTTCAGATCTGACATTACTGAATCATGTCCACTTTATGAATATTGGTATATTTTTATTGACGTGGAGATTTAGTTTGACGACATTCGACAATTTCCTTCATTGAGTATTAAACTTCTTGTTTGACATCGTTTATCAGCGTCGACTACCTTTCTAGTGTTTGCCTTTCGCTTGTGTTGTTTCGATATTTAAGTGTTACTTCGTTTGGCCTACCTGGAAAAGACTTAGCGTGGAGGCGCCTAACAATATTAGTAGAAATATAGGTACTACGCTGTAGTTTTTACTATCCGGAGCCGAATATCACCGAATAGTGAAAAAATGTCGAAGACGGAGCGACTATCCGGTGCACCCCTAATATACACAGTGCTTTTTTATATTAAAAAAAAATCAGTGCTGGTACTCCGTGATGAATTGCTTAACTTTTAACTGCTAATAAATTAATAATAAACGTTAAAATACAAGAAAAGTAATAATATTCTCCCCACATTGAAAAAGGCGTACCGGTGCGTACCGTCATACAGGGCCGGATTTAAGTATGTGAAGGCCCCGGGGAAGAATTTTTGTGGAGATCCCTATACTTTTCAAAATCTTTAATAAAAATATTGATAGGCCAGACCTATCTAAAAGCCTGTCATATTATAAAAGAGAGGACTTGTAGATTACATTTAAGTTTTCTTTGTTTAAAAAAAAATCCAATAAGCATATTTTTTTTAGGGTTTACGCAATATAATAAATCCAGAGGCAATATATACACTTTTTAACCACGGCAGTGTTGCCAACTGTAATTTAAAGTATTGTCGGTAAAAATGTGAAAAAAAAATGTTTCAATAAGAAAAAACTAAGTTGCTGACCCGTCGAAATATGGATTTTTTTCTCAGTTATGAGGGCCCCTTTCTTGTAGATCCTCTTTGGCAGTAGCCCCGCCTGCCCTCAACTATATATACTGTACGTGATACTCAATATGTAAGTCTGGAAACTAAATAAAGGTGATTCTGAGATAAAGAATCAACAGATCTTTCAGCATTCAAGGACCTCATGAACGAACTATTGCCATATGAGAATTGGCTTCAATCCCTTTTAATAACAATTTACCAAAACGTTCAACTCAAAAGATTTCTGAGAGATTACTGAACCGTTGCGTCGCTAATTATTGCTGAAAAATAAACAGAAAATGTCAGGATTTCTGGCGGCTTATCTTCCCCTGCTGACACACAACAAGCTGTATCAAACAGTCGAAATAACTTCCCTTCGTGTGACCAGACCATTCCCTCTCTCAGACTTCTGAAATCTTTCAGTTTTACATCATTTAGGATTTGAACGTTTTGAAATTCTTTCAAGGAGTTCATTTAGTAAACTCAGAAACACACACACACACAAGTTATAACACACGCTTGAAACTCTCACACATAAACTTAAAGACTCACACCAAAAATGTTACGTAAAAGATGATAGGATAGCAGACTTGCTGACATGAATAACTATCTACAACATCGACATAAATTTGAAATTTGTAAAGAATGCACACTCCTTTTTTTAACTGATATTTTATTCAATAAGTAAGACTGTTCATATAAGTAAATGGGGTTAACCAGTCATTGGTTACTCGCAGTGACTTGCTATTTGTTTACTAGACGATTTTTTATGCGATTCTTCAGCACTAAAAAAGTGCAAAACAAGTATTGTAAGGCTTTAAAAATGCATATTTTATCAATACTTCCGTATTTTATACACCGGATACGCTAAAAGCTTGCTTTTTTATGGATTTGCCGCCATTTATGAAAATCTCTACATGCACAAAGTGTAGGTCAATACTACATTGTTGCGTTCATAAAAACAAAATTATTTCCTTCGCTTTAGACAGCTTATTGATTATTTCGAATGCTATGATAATCTGTGTAAAAATTTGTAGGGGCGCTCTTTTAGGTCAAATATGTCACAGTAAATTTTTCGAAGTTTAAACACCATGCCAACTATATAAGGGGCAGGAAGATTATTAGCCAAACTTAGTTTTCTTTGGTTTTAAAGGATTCGCCTTTTTTTTTTTTTTTTTTTTTTTGGAACTTTTAAATTCAAAACAGTTTCTTCTCAATGTCCGAAAATCATTGACTATGTACCAGCGCTAAAATTGGTTCCACATTATGAACTGAGCTGAGGTCTGCACTAGATCTAGAAAGAGTTGGTGTCAAAACTAATTTCGTACAAATATCCGTCCTGAGATTTAGAACGTCTTGAAATTCGTTAAGTTGGCGGCAAGTTTCTAAACTCGAACCAATTAAAGACAGAGAACAAGATAAACACAGACACCAAGAACGATAACAACACGGGTTTTGAACCGGAAGCAGCTGTACATTTCCACTTCCACTTTCTCTTCCTTAAATAGGGTGACTGGTTTAACTATTTATATCTACACCTAGTCAGTGTAGATAAGGTAAACCCATAATCCATAAAGTAATGTAGATTCTTTAAAAAATTTCAAGTTATCATATTTTACAAACAGTTCATCGAAATCAGCCAAGCGAGTTTTGAATGCACCGAGTTGAACTTTGGACTGTACCTAGATCAGAGGTAGGAAAACTAAGACCCGAGGGTCCATGCGGCTTGGTACAGTGATTTATGCGGCACGTGGTCACATAGTGTTATTAGGCGTGACCACAGTTGATTATATGTATAAGAACAAAATTAAAGTGCGAAATTTTGTTATAATTTTTCAATTTGAATAGCACAAATTAAAATGAACATGTATGAATGTAAACTTGTAAGGAATATTTATAAGTAGAAACATTCATATTTTCAAAAGTTTTTGATTCAAGTGAAACCAGTATATAGATCTATTTCCGCCCTCAAAACCAAAACGAAATACAATGCAGCCGTCGATGGAAGATATTAACCTAGAAGAGAATACGAGATATTTTGGCGCAGCCGTTTTGGTTCGTACCTTTCTGGCGAGAGAGGTTGTGTCGAAAATTTTTGAAAGACAAAACCTTTTCATAATAAACATTTTTTTTTTGGTTTAATTTTGTACTATACTATACTATACCTCCCCCCCCCCCCCCCCCCCAATAAAATCTTTAAATAAGTTTGACTATTTCATGAACGCTTATTGCGAACTATGGATGGCTGCCTGGTCGTGTGGTACGTGCTCGGGAATATCGGGTCGATGGTTCCGGGTTCAAATTCTGCCTATAGTAATCCCTGTCATCCTATTGGAGGTTTTAGCTAAGATGTAGTAATAAGCTTCAATTCTGAGGGAACAAAAATTGCATCGATTTTTTTTTTTTACCACAGTTTCATTTCTTTTTTAGGGACAATATTAAAACCCACAAACAAAGTTTTGGTGGTGGACCAGGTGAAGCATTCTCTTTGATCAGGATGTTTCTACAATAGACGCAACGAATTCTATTTACAAAAAAACTCTACAAAGCGGAGCTTTCAACAAAAAATAATCCAATTTTATCATTTAGGCCAGGAAACAATTGACAACAAATTAGGACCCGCGGGTAAATAAAGTCCAAAATGGTTAGTCGTTCTTTTTTTTGACTCGGGAAAACAATTTGATCTCGTAGGATCGTTTGGTCCCATTCTTAGGCATGCTGCAATATTTGTTGTTATCTCTGAAACATCATTATCGTGAAGTAGTTAGTTTATAAAGAAAACAGCAGGCGTTTTTGTTAAGAAATGTCATTTATTAAACGACTTTTTAGAATTAATATTATATCTATTTTATAACAATAGTTTTTGTTATCTGGAAAAGATGCGAAGACGTGGAAAGGGCTTTAAAATTTCAACGTTTAAATTTTCTTTTAAACTCGCCTTGAAGTTTTTTATCAAGTAATCTTCGTATTTTGTTAACTTATCTTTCTTTAGAACAGTCATTGAATTTAACTTCTTGAAATGCAGAAATTTAACTAGCTGATTGAGAATTAGAGAAGCTGTTGTTTAAGCTAAGTCGCAGTTGACCCACGGGTCGTAGTTTCCTCATCACTGTAGCTAGACATTGTGTTTTGACAATTAAAATGTGACCTAGATCGCTTAAATGTGACCTAGATCTTTTTAATGCGACCTAGATCTCTTTTATATTTTAGTGAACGCCGTTTTTAACTATTAAAAATGAAAGCTCGGTACATTGCGTAACGATCGGCAACACACTCACGCACAAGCGAACAGGTCTACGTTTGGGCACGCGACCATTGCTGGGGAATGCTCACGTGACCCAGATGATCCAATCTGGTGTGTAATGGCAAGGCCACTAATGGATGTGTCTCATCCATTATGTGGATTGTATAGATCTATGAGACGGTATCGATTGCCTTCATTGTTCCTCAACTAGCCAGCCAAGCCCCCGTTGAACCACTGGGACGCTGTCCTTCATCAAATCTATGTGCACAATTCAAACAATTTACTCTTTCTGGTTCATGTTGTTAACACACAGTGAGTGACACAGCTATGTGTCTGTCTAAAGTCTAGTCCTATTACATTGTCATATTACATTGTTGAAAGTGAAAGTAGGAGATAACGATCTTTTAAGATCTTTTTTTTTTGGAAGCGTAATAATCTCCTGTAATCTCTTGTAATGGGGATTTGTAAGATGCCTTCTACACAAAGTCAACTTTTTAGCGGCCTATGAAAGGGAAAAGCCTTTGTGTGGTCTGTCCGTCCGTCTGTCGGTCCGGTTTAGATCACAAAAACTACAGAAGTTGTTGAGAATCCGATATCATACTATTTTAGATTTTGCAAAATTCTGGTGAAACGCGTACTTTTTTCTTTTCTGAAAGCGAACAATTTAATTTTTATATTTAAATATGCAAGCACTTTTTTTTTAAATACACCATTTTACAACTATTCACTGTTAATATATTAATAATAAAAAGGGGATTTTGCTGTATATTTATATGACATTGATACAAAGGGCTTTCTTTTTTTTTTCCTAAAATAATGTACTAAAAATATTTGTATTACTAAATTAAGTGTTTTCTGTTATACAAGCTACTAACAAGTTAAGGAAAGTGGGTTTTTTTTTTTTTTGCTTTAACAGACAAAGAATGCATTAAGTATTTATATAAGTATAATTTATAACAAGATTTAATAAGCAGTATTTTATATTATATATTAATAGTAGGGTACCAATATTAATAAACAAAGCTCTGTAGACACTTAACCACAGGGGAAAGACCTATTCCTCAGTTTCTCGAGGCCTTGAATGAGAGATTGACCATTGATAAAACCATAATTCAAAAACATCCGTTAGGCCAGGCTCACTTTGAACCATATCTACATAACAATCAGTTCTTTGAATATTAACATTGTAATAATAATAATACTAACATGAATACATCTCCGTGTTCTGAGGTACCATGTCATCAGTCGGCTTAACAATTCTTCTTTTTCTTCTTTCATCTCATTTTTCACGTCGGAGGGTTCAGAAAAGTAATCCTAAATCTGAGATAAACCGCGCACTTGTTTCCACATCAAGCAGTGCTCCATAAAGCTTTTCTTCTATTAGGAGGGGACAATTACAATTTCGCACTATTATTCCCTTTACCTAACAACACACGAATCAATTAAAAATTGAACTAATTGGTAAATTAGTTAGTGGTAATTTATTTTTATCTTTTTTTTTATAAAAAAGGGTTAATAATAATAATAATGATAATAATATAATAATAATAATAATAGTCTTTATTGTTTGTAAGGAAATTTGTGCATCACACACAAAAAAATACCTATGGCAGTAATTGTGTGGTTCTTTCCCTTATATAAGCTTTTTTTTTAAAAAAAATTTTTTAAAATTGTTTTATATCTTTCTGTTGACAATCACTAATAAAACACATCTTTCCTCCTTTTCTTTGTTCCATGTTACAGATTGCAGAGCTTGACAAGCTTACAGCCGTACTTTGTAAGTCAGAACACTACAACACTTGGGCGAAGAGAGAAATCTCACAAGACAATGCGGACACGCAGAAACAAAGATTATCAACGGGCTCGCTCGTGAGTACAGGTTGCGATTTTCTACGCTCACATAGGTGTGACTACTGTGAGCAAACACTTTACAGTTTGAAGTTCACCCTTGTTGAAAGACGAACACACAGACACAAATAATTACAGTTTGAAGTTCACCCATGTTGAAAGACGAACACACACACATTTCAGATTGATTTTATTTGGACCAATAACGATAATTGTACTTATACTTGAATAGCGCTATGATTACGTCATTCTTGAACTTTTTTTTTTCACAGTTCCTCTTACTAGCTTGCAAACTCTTCATGGGTGAAACTAAAACCTGGAACATGCCTGGGTTGGTGGAAACGGATCTCGACTGGATGAAAAAGTGGTTGGCTACTTTATTCATGGATTGGATTTGAAATCCTTTAGTGAAACTTGAGATGTTGTTGTTGTTGAGACTCTGCAAGCCTAGTCTCTTTCGGGGGGTCAAAGGGGACTAGTTGAAAAAACACAGATGCCGGCTTCACGTATTTGACACCCAATCACTTGATTCCTTAAACGTTCTAAGAAAGAAGTAAACTGTAGTCATCAAGAGATCACGCACCACTTTAAGTAATACTTCACATCCCTTCCCACTTTAACCAATTCATCATTTACCACTTTAATCACTGCAGCACTTAATCTAATTAATGCACCACTTACACATCAATCAGTAGATCTTGACCTTTGTTTGTACGACTTTTACCTTTTGCTGCTTAAGTTTTAACTAATCCTGCAGTGGCTTCAAAATTCTTACCACTCGGCGATTTATTACAGAAACAAAATCTGAAGATGTTGCAGCATCCGTGAAGGTGAGGCATATGCTTTGAATAACGTATGTACCAAATTATCTGTACATGATTCGAATTATGCCGAGATTCATAAGGAATATTTACTTCTTATTATAAAAGGAAAAAAAAAAGGAAAATCTTTGGGAATGTGAGTGAACTATTTTTTTTTTAAAGCAGTCATGAAGCTCGTCCTAGCTTTTTTTTTTATATTCATCTTTCTCCTCTCCCCCTTTTCCAGGCTAATATACTTTTTTTTTATCATTTAAGCTTTTAAAAAATGCTTCCTCAAAGGGGGGAAATAATTAAACCGTGGAGATATGAAGCAATAATCACCAGTGGTTGGACGCGAAAGAAGATCAAAGGTGCAGACGTGGGGAAAATAGATCAAGCAAGTTTAGTGCGCCAAACTATGAGTATGAGCTGCTTGGCGTTGACCTATTTTCACCATAAAGTTTACTTTTTTTTTTTTTGTTCTGGCGTGAAACAAAATTTTCAAACTTCAATTTATTGCTTGGAATTACTTAATAAAATAATTCTGTTTTCGTATCTAGCTACTTCTGCTCATTTTTTTCCTTTATTTTAATTGATGCATGGCTAATTTTTGTGTGTGTGTGTGTCCGGTGTACAGAATACGGACATCTCAAAAAGCGAAATATACCGTATTCTGTACACCGGATACATCAATAAAGATTGCAATTTATGGATAAGCCTCCATGTATGAAAATCTCCAAAAGAGCATGTTTAAAGTGGGATATAAATCCTTTTTAAGCAGTCGTATGTACTGTATATAAATGTACAAAGGAAAACAAGTATTTAAAAAAACGACTCAATGAAAGGTATAAAAAAAAGTTCCATTTTCAGACTTTGCGATCTATATGGAAGATAATGTCAAAGCTTAAGATAATAACAATATGTATGTTACTTATATATATATATATATATATATATATATATATATATATATATATATGTGTGTGTGTGTGTGTGTGTGTGTATACATAAACAGTGGCGTAGCACTATTGAACAAATATGAATTCAAGAATATATTGGTGGGCCCCCTCCCCCAATATGACGAATACAATGTATGACAAAACAATTGAGTAATCCGAATGTATCGGTACATTGACCAAAAGACATTCCAATGCTAGATGAGTAGCTTTTTAATAATCTTATTGTGAGCTTGCGCTCCTAGATCTAATTTAATTTATATTATTTACATAGGCCAGGGCTATGATGTTTGTTATTTAGTGTCCTTTTTTATTTTTATAGTTCAGTGCTGATTATTTTGTAGTTTCCGCTATTTATAACTTTCTGCTAGTTTTAGTCTTTTTCTGTTATTTGTGTTTTACCCGTAGAGGAAAAGTAGTTTTTAAAATAGTTAACTAGCCTTGGAGCTGTGGATGTTATTTTCTATTTTTTGTCCCAGGTTAGTTCTGCTTATTTTTGTCTTTGGCATTAGTGTTGGAATAGTTGTTATTTTTTTATATCAGTTTATGTGCAGGTCTGTAAACGGTATAGAGCCCCCATATGAGTCTAGAATAGAAATAACTTTTTATCTTCTTTTTGTATTTTTATAGGATTTAAATTTTAAGATTCTCTTTTTAATGCTGTTTAATTTGGTATATAATGTTGTGTAGTCCGTGTCTTTAGTAATTTTCTAGGTTTTATTGTTGTGTAAGGCTAGGTACAAATTAGGGAAATAGGTAGTCCAGTTTAGTTTTAAATAATTAGTGTGACGTCATGCTCTCCGATACGTTCGCGCTGACCAGTTATAGCTGGCTCCGGGACCACGTTGAATTCTTTTTTGTCTCGTCCAGTGGTCAGTGCGGACAGTGGTGTTTGTGTAGAGTTAGTTTTGTGTAGTGCTATTTCGGCTGGGACCGCCTGTAAGTTGTGAATTGTTTTTATTTTTGCTTTCTTTTATTGTATTAGTATTGATTGTTTCTGCATCTATTGCTATAGTCTAGATGCAGACTGATTAGTTTAGTGGCGTCACTGGCTAGTTAATTAGCCATGATTGCCTCTGATGGAGCCGGAAGCTCTGTAGATTTGGTTAGTGTCACCCAATTGCCCCCGCCTTAGTGCTTTTGCTTTTCTATACTATGTCTATGTGTAAATATTTGATTATTTTATGTTTCTTAAATATTTTTATCGTTAGGATATCCCCTCTATTGAAGTTGTCATCTTGTCCTATTTTTTTATGTAAAAGATGGCTGCGGCCTAAGCATCGCTGTCATGGCGGCTTGTTTAGTCTAATACTATTATTTAGATATAGCTTATGCATTGTAGTCTAGCCTGACCTGTGTTGGTTGTGGCTGAGACTTTAGTAATTCATGTATTGCTTTTATTAGCTACATGTAGGTAATTGAAATTACCTCATGCTTGTATGTGCTAGACTAGGACTAGGTCTAGTTCATATTTATTTTTTTATTTATCATTATTGTTTTATGTTTGTTTATTTTGTAATTGCAGGCTATAATTCCTGCCAAACTGCATAGCTGCTACTGCCAAACTGCATAGCTGCTACTGCACAGCTGCTACTGCCAAACTGCTGTATTGTTACTGCATAGCTGCTACTGCATTGCTGTCTGCCTAACTGTCTGCCACAGTTATTACTGTATTACTTCCTTACTGTATTACTGCATAGCTGTCTGCTGTAGTTCTCAGTTACAATAGTTTATTGTTTTGTAGGTTATTTTAGTGGTTTATTGCCTTGTAAGGTGTCTTGGTGGATTTTGGTGAATCGGGTTAACTAGTGGTTTTATTTGGGTTTGGTTTGTTGGATAGTGATTGTAGTTGTAATAGTATAAATTAAGTAGAGTTGATTAGTCGTTTAGTTGTTTTGTTTATCTAGTTGTTTACGTATATTTTCTTTTGCACATATATTTTTATTGATTTGTTTTTTCCTCGTGTAAATAAAGTGTATATAAGTTCATTTTAATCTTAGTTTGTTTTTGAGTTAGCTAGTTTAGTTTAGTTTAGTTTGCTTGTGCTGTCTGGTTGCTTAGGCTACTATAGCCCCTTGGTCACCATACCGAGGTGCACAGATTGGGCCCACCCAGTAGAGCTACCATCTGCCTACTGTAAAATGAACAAATGTTGAGCAGCAAGTAGCACAAAAAAGGAGGCCTCACTCAGGTAGCGCCACCCTGACCTGCTCACATTTTTCTGGTGTCAGAAGTGGGATCTGTGCTTAAGTGATCAGACGCACATTTTTTTGGGATTAGGCTTTTGTTAGGTTGCTTTAGGTTGTTGTTAGGTTTCTTTTAGGCTTTGGATAGGCTTCGTTAGCGCATTGTAAGGATTGCATAGGTTGGTATTGGTTTTAGGTTTTTGGCATCGGTAGGAAGCAGTGTTAGAGAGTTTATTTTGTTGTTAGTTGATAGGAAGTTGTTAGGATATGGATAGTTTAGGTTGTTGTTTGAGTTTTGTTTTATGTGGTTTCCCTATGGTCAGTTATGTGTTTTTTTTGTCGTTGAAGTGTGAGGTTTAGTGAGTTTTAGTAGGATGTAGTTCTAGGAAGTTGTTGTAGTGCGGAGGTACTTAGTATTTGTTGTTATGGGTTAGTGTTAGGGTTGCTAGGTTAGGTTAGGTCGGCAAAATGGCAGCAGCGGCAGGAAGGATGCAGCGGTCCCAGGCTGAAGTTGAGGTGCCTCGGAAGAGTGATCAGAGAGGAGACAAGTCTACAGCTCTCCCATGCCTGCGGAGAGATGTCAGCCCCAGTTGATAACGGATGGGGAGATGGCAGTTCAAGTCTTGATTGATGGGTTGTCGCCAAACTTGACTATTGCTGGTGTGATTGGTTTCAAATATTACTGCCATGACTGGTGCAACTCTGATGCAAGCATACAAACACCCATGGACTGGCTTGACAGAGGTGCCCCACCACCACCTCTGTGTTATTAACAACTGGGCCAGTTTGTCCTTCCATTTAGGATGACTGTCCGTCCAGTTGCAACGCATGGTCTGATAGCCCTCACATCTTGAAGATACCATTAAAGAAGGTCTTCCACGCCATTATGCTGAAGACAGACTGTAAACCACATGGATTTCACTCCTCACTTACTGGGTGCCCTATGTCAGCCGCTGGTCATCTCTACTGGACAGCGGTGGTGGACCGGCCAGAGATGTAGAAGTCGTCAAGAGCAGAACAAATCTGTGGTGTCTTTTTCCTTTTATTAAGAGTTTTTTTATATGTTCTTACCACACTGTTAATTGTGTGGCTCCTTTTATACTTTGAATTGTTTTAATGTATTTATGCATATTATTTTCAATTTGTATTTATGCTTTTATGTATTTTGAATAATGATTTTTTTTATTTTTTTATTTTGAGTATGTTCCATGTATGCTTTACTAGTTGTGTTGCCTGTATTGCAACCTAGTAGAGATGAGTAAGGTATTTAAGTTTTTTTAAAGTCTTTATTGGGCTCTCAAAAGCCAATATTGTGCTTGATTGTGGTATGCTGATGTACCTTTTACTAGTTTTGTTAATGTTCGATGTTGCCGTCAAGGTACTCGATAATATTATTTTGCCTTGGAGGCCATGACTAAGTTGAAGATAATGGTATATTGCAGTGTTCTGTTGTTGCCCTTGGAAGGCATGTATGGTTTTTGTAGTTGCCTTTGGAAGGCATGTAATGTTTTTAGAGGTATTTAATAAGTAGTTTGACTTTTTTTTTTGAAGTACTTAAGTTACTCATTAATGTCATGTTAAGCTGATTTGTCTGACAGTGGTCCTTGTAAATTTTATTTTCTATGTCTTACCACCACTATGTTAGATGCCCTGTGTTTGAGTTATAACACATTAACCTCAGGTTAGTGTTATGTCACTTTGTATGTTACTATTTTTTATGTTTTGTCATCTGGCTGAACATGTCAGCTATGTGGTGTTTTATTTGTGAGATGTTCTGGTCTGTGTGACCCTAGTAAAGCCTTTAGTGGCTGACCATAAGTCTGTGTGACTATGGACCTGTTTAAAGCCTTGGTGGCTTAGTATAAGTCTGTGTGACTTTGTTTTAGCCTGTGTGGCTAAGGGACTGAGTTAAGCCTCATAGAGTTCCTGTTGGTCTGTGTGACTAAGCGTATCATGTTTGGCTAGGGCGTCATTTGCTCTAACCATGTAGTTTTCATTTTATTATTTTTTTATAACGTCCCATTTTTTTTAAAGATGTCATGCATTATGTTTTGTATTACCTGTATTTTTATTGAATGTATGTTCAGTTTCATTTTATAACTGATTGTTTTCAGTTGTAAGCTTTGCCACTTGTGAAGCCTTTTATTAGTGCTAATGTATTTTTAGAACTGGGAGCTATGGTTATAGTTCTCCGTTCTTTTGAATGAATTCATTTCTATTTTTTTATTCCTACAGTATCTATGTTTTATGTTTTGCATTTTGTGTATTTTAGTTTTGCGGGGACGCAAAAGTTTTGGCGGGGGTGAATGTGAGCTTGCGCTCCTAGATCTAATTTAATTTATATTATTTACATAGGCCAGGGCTATGATGTTTGTTATTTAGTGTCCTTTTTTATTTTTATAGTTCAGTGCTGATTATTTTGTAGTTTCCGCTATTTATAACTTTCTGCTAGTTTTAGTCTTTTTCTGTTATTTGTGTTTTACCCGTAGAGGAAAAGTAGTTTTTAAAATAGTTAACTAGCCTTGGAGCTGTGGATGTTATTTTCTATTTTTTGTCCCAGGTTAGTTCTGCTTATTTTTGTCTTTGGCATTAGTGTTGGAATAGTTGTTATTTTTTTATATCAGTTTATGTGCAGGTCTGTAAACGGTATAGAGCCCCCATATGAGTCTAGAATAGAAATAACTTTTTATCTTCTTTTTGTATTTTTATAGGATTTAAATTTTAAGATTCTCTTTTTAATGCTGTTTAATTTGGTATATAATGTTGTGTAGTCCGTGTCTTTAGTAATTTTCTAGGTTTTATTGTTGTGTAAGGCTAGGTACAAATTAGGGAAATAGGTAGTCCAGTTTAGTTTTAAATAATTAGTGTGACGTCATGCTCTCCGATACGTTCGCGCTGACCAGTTATAGCTGGCTCCGGGACCACGTTGAATTCTTTTTTGTCTCGTCCAGTGGTCAGTGCGGACAGTGGTGTTTGTGTAGAGTTAGTTTTGTGTAGTGCTATTTCGGCTGGGACCGCCTGTAAGTTGTGAATTGTTTTTATTTTTGCTTTCTTTTATTGTATTAGTATTGATTGTTTCTGCATCTATTGCTATAGTCTAGATGCAGACTGATTAGTTTAGTGGCGTCACTGGCTAGTTAATTAGCCATGATTGCCTCTGATGGAGCCGGAAGCTCTGTAGATTTGGTTAGTGTCACCCAATTGCCCCCGCCTTAGTGCTTTTGCTTTTCTATACTATGTCTATGTGTAAATATTTGATTATTTTATGTTTCTTAAATATTTTTATCGTTAGGATATCCCCTCTATTGAAGTTGTCATCTTGTCCTATTTTTTTATGTAAAAGATGGCTGCGGCCTAAGCATCGCTGTCATGGCGGCTTGTTTAGTCTAATACTATTATTTAGATATAGCTTATGCATTGTAGTCTAGCCTGACCTGTGTTGGTTGTGGCTGAGACTTTAGTAATTCATGTATTGCTTTTATTAGCTACATGTAGGTAATTGAAATTACCTCATGCTTGTATGTGCTAGACTAGGACTAGGTCTAGTTCATATTTATTTTTTTATTTATCATTATTGTTTTATGTTTGTTTATTTTGTAATTGCAGGCTATAATTCCTGCCAAACTGCATAGCTGCTACTGCCAAACTGCATAGCTGCTACTGCACAGCTGCTACTGCCAAACTGCTGTATTGTTACTGCATAGCTGCTACTGCATTGCTGTCTGCCTAACTGTCTGCCACAGTTATTACTGTATTACTTCCTTACTGTATTACTGCATAGCTGTCTGCTGTAGTTCTCAGTTACAATAGTTTATTGTTTTGTAGGTTATTTTAGTGGTTTATTGCCTTGTAAGGTGTCTTGGTGGATTTTGGTGAATCGGGTTAACTAGTGGTTTTATTTGGGTTTGGTTTGTTGGATAGTGATTGTAGTTGTAATAGTATAAATTAAGTAGAGTTGATTAGTCGTTTAGTTGTTTTGTTTATCTAGTTGTTTACGTATATTTTCTTTTGCACATATATTTTTATTGATTTGTTTTTTCCTCGTGTAAATAAAGTGTATATAAGTTCATTTTAATCTTAGTTTGTTTTTGAGTTAGCTAGTTTAGTTTAGTTTAGTTTGCTTGTGCTGTCTGGTTGCTTAGGCTACTATAGCCCCTTGGTCACCATACCGAGGTGCACAGATTGGGCCCACCCAGTAGAGCTACCATCTGCCTACTGTAAAATGAACAAATGTTGAGCAGCAAGTAGCACAAAAAAGGAGGCCTCACTCAGGTAGCGCCACCCTGACCTGCTCACATTATTACGTTTGACTCTGTTAGAACTCCTTCACAAATTAAAAGTCAATGTTTGTACAATATTTGAACAGAATGAAACGAGTTCACGGAGTTTCAAATAGAGAGAGAGAGAAATGTTTTAGGAGTCCAAGTTCCCATTCTACACACTTATATTCCTAAAACACCTCTAGGTGTCACGCTTTGAAACATTGATACAAACTAGTATCTAGTTCTACATCCATTATTTAACAGTAAATAGATGGAATATTTATTTACGGAACATTTCTCTGGCCTTCTAAGTTGCAAAGTAAGAAACCAGTGCATCTATTTCCTAATGCGCGAGCGGCTTCTTCTGAGGAAACAATGCCCAAAGGCCATCCTAGTATCCAATCGTATTGGAAGCACCTTCATAGCTTTAGCCTAGTAGTTTATTTAAGGATAAATGATATAAGGATAAATGTGGGTTTTTTTTATTACTTGGAGCATTTGTTCAGCAAATTCTGCTGACGCTTGATAATCACATATATGAAAACCTAGTAATGAATATCTAATTTCTATTTCTTTGGATGTTCCATCAACGGAGATCACTAAACAGTATAAAAAAAATTATACGAATTTGATATCAACTTTTTATTTGTCAATGAAAAAGACAAATGGTACAGAATTGATATCCTATAGTACCGGTATTTTTTCCAGAACTGCATCGACCAACAGATCTATTATCTCGTTTTGAATCTGTGGGGCTTTGATTTCCTGTCAAATTTGAATATTCATATCAATTTTCTGATGTTTTTGTATAAATATATGGCGTTAAATTTGTTTAAAAGCGATGAACCAAATACTAAGCACTGGTCAGAGAATGACACTATTCCATGATCAAATTAGTTGTCTATCCTATAGATCTTGTTATAAACCTGCTCCCCAAGTTTCCTCATTCATTTCAATAGCACAAACCTAGTCAAATGTAACGATTCCTATGTTAACACTCTGATGTTTCTTTGGCTTGCTAAATATTGCATGTTATTTTTATTTTGTTTAGATTTCATCTCCTTTTTATTCTCATATAATGATCGCATTAACATTTTGTACAATACAGAAGACAACAAAACAATGCGATGAAGACTTTCGACTTTCACAATGTAAACTTCTTCGGATTCAATAGTTGTTGTTTTTTATGTCAGACTAATTTTTCTTTATGTCAGACTAATTTATTTTATGTCAGACTACCAGATTATACTTGCACTTACAATAACACACAAGACAAACAGGTTAACGCATCCACGTTGAGCAGTCAAAGTTATTGAGAAGTTGTATTTTTAGTTCCTGATCATTTACACTGTTCAAACTAATATACCCGCTGCAGTTCATCAATTCATAGCCGCAGATATACGAGCATATAATACTATTGAGCAGTCAAGATTATCTAGAAGTTGTATAACTATAGTTCATGATCAAATACACTGTTCAATGTAATATACCTGCTGCAGTTCATCAACTATAAAGTCATAGTCGCAGATATAGGAGCATCAGCGAGCGGTCAAAACAAGATCAGATTATCATGTTCATTACAAAGAGCGAATATCCAAAATTGTTCAAAGTTTGGCTAATGATTTTGTTGGTGCGTTTACCAGCTTACAGATCAGCCTAAATGCTAAGATGGCAAAAACTAATCTGTAACAGAGAAAAAATTTACATTACATATTTTAAATACAAAACAAAATAAAAACATATTGAGCTTTGAGAAAAATGAATTATTTGTAGCTGTATCGAAATTTTAATTCGTGACAATCAGTACTATCCCTGTTTCTTAACCAAACTCTCTCCATCCTCCCCCCTCCATTCCTGTACTACTACCAATGGTTTTATGAACAGACAAGGAAAAAAAGAAAAGAATGGAACGATATGGAAATGATTGTCACCCTAAACACACGGTTAGGGCTAGCCATTACAATTTACAAAGCCTGATGCAAAGCAAATCCTCACATTAAAGCTTCAAACACTGGTTTTGAAGTTAATAGTAATTTTGATACAACGTTCAGGAAATTTTGAGGGAGCTTTCGATATTCTATTTTTTATCGGTTTTTACAAAAGTGAATTTATTTTTTCATGTTGGTGTCATCCCTAAGTTCTCAACAGGTCGAGTCATGGGCCCAAGCGCAGTTAGCCCCTAATGGTCGTGGGCCCCGGTTCATTGAGCCCCTTCGCGCCATGGATGCTACGCCACTGTACATACACACATATATTTATCTACATGCGTATACATTTATATATATTTACAAAATCTCACCAGGAACAGAAAATGAAACACTTTGGTTTTCAGGGAGTGGAAACGAACATGATTTACAAATAAACAGCCCAGCTGTATAATTCTTGTTCTTTAGCCAAACTATGAACTTACATTTAAACTAAATATGTCACTCTGTGACTGACATCTGTTCCATAAATAACAATATATTTCACGCTTTAATGAAATACGTTGCTCATTGTATAAAAATATTTCCTTTGTGTCGCTCGCCCGATGTTTTCGTAATAGTAGCAACAATTTTGTTTTTTAATGTTTCAACTTGCTAGCACGGTATCTTGATCATAGGATTCACTTGGTTGGCGAGGTCACGTAGAAGAAAAAAAAAGGGGAAGCAATCATGCAACTGCGAGTCCAATGAAGGGCAATAATCCGCGAGACATATTTTCTATCGCTACATCAGCGTGTTCGTATAAGTCTATAGCTACTATAATACACACAGAGCTTCAACGCAGTCAAGGAATGCAGTAATAAAGAAATAGAAGAATATATGTGTACAGATAATTAGGTCTAAGGTGGGAAGAGAAGAAACACCAGCCCTAACCCGTCCCTTCGCCTTTCTTCCTTGGACGATGTTTCAGTAGAAAAAAATATCTAAGTGAAAAAACAGATGGGCAAACTTAAGGTCGCTTAGTTACCGCTACCGTGTTGCTCTCCGGCTGAAGAAGATGTTTTTATTCCACGGTGTCACTTCCTGCGTAAAGTTCATTTGAGTTTCAGAGATTAGCTTGCCTGTTGACTAATTGCTCTGCTCACAGTTCACTGTACACACGAGTAAAACATAAAGAAAAAAGAAAACTTGCTGAGAATAGTCCCTCCCTGTATAGACATTAGACTTCACTTAATATCTAGACCGGGTAGGAGGAGACAGGGCACGTATAAGAGAAAGGGAAAAAGAGATATTGAGGAGGGATAACTGCAAGTTTATAGGCCTAATACAGAAAATGTGTGCATATGTTAACTGCAATATCGCAAATTTGTGCATATGTTAACTGCAATATCGCAGATTTGTGCATATGTCAACAGCAATATCGCAAATATGTGGACAATTAGCTGCAATATATGCTTAACCTTAATAGCATTACTGATAATATTTCAACTGCAATATCGTAAATGTATATACATTTGGATTACTATATAGAAATGTGCATATTTTAACTGCTATACAGAAAATGTGCATATTTTAATTGTAAAAGTCGACCTAGAAATCAACTAACAACAAATTGTTAACCATTTCTCTTCCACTCTAATCATGTAAAGAGGATTCAATACAACGAATAGTAACATTCTCCTCTTCTCTACGTCTTTCAGTTATTTATAACGTTTTTTTTTTTCGTAATATTCATCAAGATCTAGGCAGGGCTACAGCCCCAGGGTGTTCGCGATAGAGGGGCCCCCAAAAATGTGATCAAAAAAAATATCCGAATATCGTCGCGTCAGAATTTTTTATAGATCTTATTCTTCAAACATTTTCTCGCCACTTGATCGACAATGCTTGGAATCTTACGGTGGCAACACTGACGTGATTAAGTGTCGCTTCTCAATTTAGATACTAGAACCTAGCCTTATTAATGACTTGGTTCAATTAGTATCCTTCATAGGCTATTACGAAAAAGACTACGAAAAAAAAAAAACTAAGAAGCTGTTTTATTATCGCTGGTTTGTGAATCAAAATTTCTGAGTTACCAACACTAATATTGAAATTACATTTAAGTATGAATTCGGTTTTGAAAATCTCGATTGCACTGGAGAGCGATCGTTTTCAAGAAATTAAAATGATAAAGAACAGGTTCGTAAGGTTGATGGGACAAATCCGGCTATCGAAACTAGCCCTATTTAGTATTGAAAGGAATTTACTCCGGAAGGTAGATTTCAATGAAGCCAGCAAAGTCGAAAAAGGCTCGCAAAGTTACATTCGTTAAGGCGGCGATTTAGTTTTTAATACATTGTATTTGACTTAACAAATTATTCTAGTCTTTTATGAAATAAATTTATTTGTTGACAATAGATTTTTTAAAAACTTGACGGAAAAAAAATGTTTCTTATATTTGGAAAATAATTAGGGGCCTCCACTCCTTCGTTGCCCCAAGGCCCCCAAACCTCCAAATCCGACTCTGGATCTAGGTCTTTTGATTGCGCTGATCAGTAAATCAGCCAGTGTACAGCCTCCGGAGCGAAAGAGAAGCAGAACAACAAACCCTTTCATCGTTCTCCCTCCACTGTACCTTGAAGAATGACTTTGACTTTAGATAGTGAGGCATGTAGAACAATATGACCAAATAGGCTCAGCTTGCGTCTCATCACAGTATGAGTTCTTCATTTTTGTCAGCCAGAATGGTAACTTGTTCTAAAAATGGAAATTTTTTTACCCCTCCCCCGAGAAAAAATCCTGGTTCAGGATTATGTATAAATCATATAAATCTACTACACTTTGAACAATTATAATGATAAGCATTTAGATCTAAACATAACAGAAGATGTGCCGAATGTTCCTGAACATTAATTTATTAAACTCTTCGGAATCGAAGGCATTGCCATTACATCCATTCAAGATAAATATTTTCTTGTTTTCTAGACAAATTTGAATTTCTTTCTTTTTATACATTGAAAAATTATAACAGTCAAACTAGAGTTTTCCCAGTGTGGTCAACTGTCAAATATGTAGGAAAATCGTTAGAGCTGTTTTCGAGAACCGTGTCCCGGTTCCACTTAGAAGGTTTAGTTCTGCAGTCAGCGTCCAAAATTAGTAAGCATGTATGGATGTGGCCGTGACAGGGGAGCGCATGTGTCTGATTTTAGTTTCTTTGTCTTTTCATATTTTTTTGAGATTTTCTAGTCCTAATGTGAGCTATGCATCTCTGGTCAGTAGTTCAGGTTGATGGTTAGGTATGTGCTAAAGTAATTTATAAGGGGATATAGGAACTTATAAAGTAGTCTACTATGCGCCTTTTTTTATTGTCTTTAATGACATCAACCCGTGATTAAACTTCATATTAAAATCTTACATTTTAAAACTTGATTTTTTTTTTTTTACAAAACCTCCATACAAGTCAGAATTTGAAGGAATCTGGGACCAGGAACCTGGACGCTGATTTCAAAAACGGCTAAAAACTATTTTTCTAGAAGTTTAGCTGTACATGTATATCGCTGAGAAAACAATTACTAGCCACACGAGGAAAACTCTAGTTTGACCGTTAAAATTTTTCAAGTAAAAAATAGATTTATGTAAATTTGGCTTATGAACTAGAATGAGAACCAGAGCCAATATCGTTTTAAAAAGAATTGTCGCGTTCTTGAAAGGACTATCGCGTTCGGGAATTTCTGAAAGTAAGGCATTATTGATTTTAGAGTTTGACTCTTTCTCTCCTAACTGACGATACCAACGTTGATTCCACCAGAATGTGGTAAATAATTACGGAGCGAAAGTGTTAATAAACTAATGTTCAGGAAAATAACTGAGTTGTTTATTAAATTTAAAGTTTCTTTAAAGTTTACTGATATATTATCTAAACTTTGCTCATATTTTTACATAAAACGTGGCCTATATAGATTACATCTAGACTATATCGTAAGAGTTCTACATTAGCTGTCCATATAATGAAAGTACCAATTAATAATAACACAATTGTGCATTTCCCGAATGGGTAACATTGATCGTTCATGTATCTGACAGTGTCAAAATCACGGGATCGATACCCGGGTAAAACCAAACATTTTTTAAAATTGTTTTTTTTTATAAATATTTTATTATATTTTAAGTTGTAATGGAGGTATAATTCATTTTTAAAAATGTTTTATTTTTGTTTCCATTTTAATATTGTAAATGTCCTGATGGAAAGTTTTTGTTTTTGTGCATGCTGCTTAAATTCTAGAGTGATTTGACCTTCGACTTTAAATATCTGGCTATAGCATAGGTATATTACTGGGATTTTTTTTTGTTGAAAAGGAAAGAAGGACATTAATGTCCAGGTTTGATTGTCTTTTAAAATCATCAATAAAGGTTTGAACATCTTCATACAGTAGTCAAATGGATTTTTACTATTAAAAGGACATTGAGTGTTTGCTTATTGAGGGCCGAACCATTCTCACGAGTGGACACAATACACAGTTAACCCAGAAGTTTTACTTTGAACGGCTCACAAAAATTCCTGAAGTAGAACTTTCAACTTCCAATTTTATATTGGTTTTTATTATCGAACAGAAAGACAAGAAAATGCTTATTTTTTTTTTAACACAGGGGAGATAATAGAGACAATATATTTACATTCATAGTCCCTCAAGAGTTCTTGTTAACGTTGAGTGGATGGGAGAGGTTTTTTGTTGTTGTTTTTTAGTGATTAATCCTGTAATAAAATGTGCAATTGTAGCTGCCAACTTTGCTCACATTATCGCTAGATAATCATTGTATTGAGTGCAAATGGATGCTGACATTAAGAAAAGATGACAGATTCTCTTCGAGAAACATACCCTAGTCACACTGACACCGGTATTGATCAGTAGAAAGTGACAAGACAGAGACACGGGAACTGATCCGTTTAAAGTTATCTTAACCCAAGATACTTTTTTAATGTCTTCAATTTCTCTCACTTAAATGTAATCAGAGTAACACTCATAACATTTCAACGACATTATTCAACTATTATATTTTTATTTGAGACTAGGCAGAGCGTATCAAACGTCAAATAACGTTCGGCTTTGCGCTGAGTTGCAGGTCATGTATCAAATGTAATTGACTGCTTTATTGATTTATATGCATCCAGGTTAGCCTCTGCTAAAATAGATAGTAGAATTGCTTTTTTTTTTTCTGTGGTGTGAAATTTCTTCACGCGCCTTTATAAGCCAATTAGCCAATACGTATTCTTGGTATGTTTGAGTTTGAGGCTTTAACGCGGAAAGAAATATTGAATAAACATTAACATATAAAAGCAGCACTGCCACAGAGTACGTCTTTTTCATGACTCAATAAATGAACAATAAAATATTAAAGGCGAAATCATGTATCTTTGTCTTACTCCTGTTTTAACTGGGAATGGATTAGTAGGTTAGCTGTTGTGTATCACGTGATACACCATAGGCGTATAGATCTATATTCTCTTCAAGCAATCTAACGCTCCACAGCTGTTGTGTATCACGTGATATACAATTCTCTTCAAGCAATCTGACGCTCCACAGCACTGTCTTTAGTAGGCTAGCTGTTGTGTATCACGTGATATACCATTCTCTTCAAGCAATCTGACGCTCCACAGCACTGTCTTTTCATACTGTATGTATAGTTTCGAGCAGGGTCGGCCTTAGGCCCCTGCAACCTATGCGTTTCAATTAAACCATTATAACATATATAACAACAGGGTTTCTGCGGTCTCCTGATTTTCTAAGGCCTCCTGGAAATCTACTGAAATTATTAAAATCTTCTGAAAACTCATAAAAATCTACTGAAAAATAGACAAAAATTGTCATTTTGGAATGCCATTAAATAAAAACGGTATTGCGAGCTTTCATTTAATAAATATTTATTGCAAAGACGAATGTAATTTCTAATACAAAATCTTTATTTTGACATTATGTTTATCCCTACCCAGAAATGGCCCCGCGCAATCAGTTCCGCATAGGGCACACAATTGTTAGGACCGGCCCTGGTTTCGAGACCTGAGGAGTCTTAAAAAACAAATATGAAAAACTATCCAGACCTTCGCCAACAGTTGATAGGCCTACTGGGACTTATAGGTGGCTCGAAAAGATATCTACTGTTGAATTGTGGGAGAGAACCATGCAGATACTCATAGTCAAAGACATCGAAAAAGCGATAATGGAGAAGGATAGGACAACGAACTACCAATGTTGCAATGCAGGCACTTGATTGGAATCCCCAGGAATTCACAAAGAAAGAAGAGAATCGTCATCAGGTAAGCTGAGAATTCTTGAATGGAAGCAGATGAAGAAAGCTGCTCAATGCCGACTTCAGTGTATGACGCCAGCTATGCCCTTTGGGTGAACATTAAAGGATTGAGTCAAGTTAGTAAGCAGCATTGGGATATACGGGTACAGCTCATTAGCCAGGGGAACAATACTGGTCCATATAACTCTACATAATTGATAAGTTCTTTTTGTTTGGTGGTGGGCAGGGGGGCTAGATGATCATGTCAGATGTTAGTCTGGTAACTGATCGCTTCTAGGCGGAGAGACCTTTTTGCGGGTTCGTGTCCTCATTGGACTTGTAGTAAGCCTATATAGCCTATTATTTCTGTTAGCTTTACTTAAAACAATGGCACACTTAATTATTGAACAATTTTATAAGCGGCAATTGGAATGTATCTATCACTCGTAAATATGTATGTATAGCCTATATTTATTCTGGTTTTGTAGTATAACTTGTATAAGATCAGAGTACTAAAAGTAAAAAACCATCCACCTGCGCTCGACGCCAAGTTTTGCTTCCTACATTCTATTTGCAGTTTTTTAAATTGGCAAACGATTTGTCGGTGAACGAATTGTCAGTGAGTCATTTGTCGTGTGAACCATTTGTAGGTGTATCAAGAGTGTTTGAACATGTTGTTTGTCAACCAGTTGTCGGTGAACGTGAACGAATAGTCGGTGAACGAACTGTGAACAATTATGTTCGACAGGGCGGCTGCTCTACTCCCTCGGCGAGCCATTGTTTTAGTCGAAGACGGGGAAGGGTATTGTCAGTGTTTAGTTTGATAAAATATTTAGGTCACAGCTGGGTTTCGTAATCATATGAAATACTTCACTCCTCCTAGAAGACAGGCCTTATAACATACTTGATTTTATTGCGATTTCATAAATGATAAAGTAATCTAAAAATACTACTACTACTAATAATAATAATTATAAGGCTAGTCTTCGAGTCCGAAGATAAGTGAGGAATGCACATAGCATACTACTACTAATAATAATGCGAAATTAAAATTTAAAAGAAAAGGTCATAGGTCACAACACACGGTCAAAAAATCCCAAAATGGCGATGCCCATTAGAAAGTATTGTAACTCATTATTTATCATGAAGTTACCAAAGTATCTCAACAAGAATGGTACATATAGAAAAAGAATATAGATATAAGACAATTTTCGCATATAGCATTCACCATCATCATAAAACTTCATTCTCAAATCCTGTCTTGCAAAAGCCATGAGCCAAACTTGACTTGGACTTGGCTCGACTCGACTTGAGAGAAACCCTGGTCCCTGCTGTTTTAGTTTTGCGTAGTGCATAGATATACATGTCACCATACAGGTCGAGAAATTTTGGTTTCCCAGACCTGTCGAGACAGAGATCAACAAGTCTGGGGCAGTCAAAAAGAATATAAATGAGACACGGTTTCCCCTTCTTCCCCACAGTGGGTGCACAGTCAATCAAAATTTGGCCATCATATTCATACTCATACTAGCCGTGAGAAATATGATTATGAGCCAACAGGACAGTGGCCTGTCCTGCACTGTGCTATAATAGCTTGCTCAGGCCTGGATAGCCTTCACCATGCGGAAGTGTGGTCAGGGCGCCTCATGAGCTCCCAGCACAGGCTATTTGGGACTTGTCCCTACACTCAAACCACTTTTCCATTTTCTGAATTATAGCCAGAGCATGATGAAGACTCGCAGCTTGTTTGGTAGGTGGTGTTTGCCCTCCCTGGTGGGCAAAGGAGTCTGCAATAGTGTTGCCAGTCACACCTTTGTACCCACTGCATTATTACACTAATTACAGGGGTGCCATAGCGTTGCTTTATGTTGTATGAGGCCATGATGACATTGTCAATATTGGGGGGTCATGGTCCAGGGCTCTGCAAAGCATTTAGTACAAGTTTTGAGTCAGTGACCACAACAATCTGTGTTGCCTTCAAATATTCTCACCAAGTTGAGATTCAATGACTTTTTTAAAAAGGCTTCACAGACTGCCATGGTCTCTGCATCAAAACTGCAAACACAATCCCATAGTCCAAAGATTTTGACTGAGTCAGAGCCAAGTATAAGCAAAAATGGCACTGGGCTTGAAGGTATTAATGGTCTCCAGTGCCAGAATTTGAAGGTCGTTAGATGAAGAACTTAGCTTAGTGGCATTAGGGTCTACTAAATTCAAGGGTATGTCTGGGGTCGTTGGGCTACACCAAGGGGGAAGGTGATGAAAATGTTGAATGTTTTGTTGGTTGGTGGAAAGGCCATCTTTATCAGATAGTCTAGTGGCATGATGCATAAAAGACTGCATCTTAATATGTCTTCTGCATCTCCAACCATCCACAAGTTTTCTAGCTGGGAGGTATTCATCCAGCCTTTTATACTGCTCGAAGCAAGTCAGTATTGACCTTTCCCTCCTAAGGTTTAGTGGACCTACATTAGCCATTATTTCAGCCACATTTACTGGGCTTGTCTTAAAGGTTCCACAGACAAATCTTAGTGCTTGGGACTGTATTTTATCAAATTGTTCAAGAGCTGTCATAGAGCCATAGATTTTGCACAAGTAGACTGTAGTCTTGGAGGTGTTTATTTCTAGCCTTCATTTTTGTGTGTATGAGCAGAGCATATTGAGATCTTCATGAAACACTTTTTATATTGTGGTTGCGCTCCTTCCGGATTTCCAAACATTTAGCATAAGATCTTTCTATATGGATATAGATCTATTACGCTCCATGATATCAGGGTTTATTTTTAAACATATTCTAAAATTGTTTTAACATGACCCCATAGGCATAGGCATGACCATGTCATAGTTTTCATAGACAAATGACATAGACATAGAATTATAGATCAGTAGATCTACTCTAGATCTAGATTCTATGGTGATAGATCTAACTAATACTAAACAGAAAAATTCTAAGACTAAGTCATTGTAAATCTAGTCTAGATCTTAATCTAATCTAGATAGTAGTAGTAGTAAGTAGGCTACTTAAAATGAATTAATACCCTCTCTACTAGATCTATAAAGATAGTTATAAAAAAATTATATATATAGTTACAGTACGATACAATAATAATATTAATAATAGATTCAGGATAGAAGACTAAAAAGTAAAGTAGCAATTATAGTTAGATCTATTATAAAACATTAAAGCACAATCTTCAAATACAAAAACAAAATCTAATAAAATACTTAGACACAAAGATAAACACAAATTTCTTCATTTCTTGTTTTATGTTTTACATGTTTTGGATGTTCCATCATAGTCCAAACTTCCTGCAAGATTACGGGGAATGTCAGGGTATGAACCTGGGATCAAGTCCGAACGACAGTCCATCGCACATAATGCACAACTTTGCAGCCACAATATATGCTAGGATAAAATCTATGACTTAGCAAGAGTTTAAGTCATTGTTGAGATTAACAATCTGGTCGCTATCAACGGAATTGAAGACATTGCCATATATTTACATATATATTTATTTATTTATATTTTAAATGAAAGATGCTTACAACAATTTGCCACAGTAATCTGTACTTAGACTAAGAGAGTAGATTAAATTCTAGATCTAAATAGATTTATTTTTTAAAACTACTTCATAAATTAGATTTATGTATATTTGAAAGTATCTAGGTAAAATCACAATCATAACTGACAACACGCCACTGTAAGAAAGCTAGATGCCAGTTGACATCTTGATGTATTCTTTTCAATTTCCCAAAAGAAAACAACAACTCAGAAGCCCTAAAACATAGATTTAGTTGATTTAGTTTTATTAATTTGTAATACCATAGCTAGTTGTGTTAATTTGTAGTACCATAACTAAGTCTTAAAAAAAATAAATTTTTTTGAACCTTTTCTGGATTCCTTGTTTCTTTAAATGTTATTTGGAGGTCTATGCAAATAGTGAATTTTTGTTTTCTGTTCTTATTTTGTGTACACATTTTAATACATTCCAGATAGAAGACAGTTATTCAGTGAAGCAGACTTAAAGCTTGACCGCTTTCAAAGGCAAAGAGTATTTAAAAAAGATGAATTTGGAGTTACTGGTAAAAGTAAGTTTTCTATTGTAACTTGGATATAATAATATACTTGCATATTAGTGAAATGACTAAATCCTCACTTTTTTAAATGTCAAGCTTAAAATATACATTTTTTGTGTATAATTTCCTTGTGCAAAAATAAAAAAGATTTATATATATTTGATCTAATTCAAAATGTTTCTTATCATTTTTTACCATTGATTATCAGCAAATCATTCATTTGTAGTATTTATTTGGAACTCATAGTTTTATATTTTTAATTCTGTAATTTTTAGCATTATTTTAAAAGTGTCTAAATAAAATCTATAAATAAATGACCATGTCTTAAATAATCCTTTTGCTGTGCATACTAACCATACCATCTCTGAGTTTCCTATGTCCTGAGCACCTGAGGGACATACCCCTCTTTACTTACTATCTTCGAAGCTCTAGATGAAATAGGCAAGTACCAAAAAAGGAGCCCACCACCATAGTGACCATTTTGGAACTTACAGAAAAAGTGGTTCACTGGTCTTGTAGCATTAAAAGAATTTAACTAGTAGAAAGCATGTAATGATTGTTTTGTTTTTGGTTATTTTTCAGATACGATACTAAAGAAATTAGAATGTGTACAGACTTCAACAGATGCCAAATCTAATGTGTATTCATTAATTGACTTGATTCACATTGCTGAAAACAAAGAAGATTTGCACATTTTGAAAAGGGTGACCCAATTGATTAGGTGATTTGAATGAATTGGCTCTATATAGATTATTCTGATATCAAACTATTAAAGAAGTTGCATATTTAATTAAATGTAAAATTGATTATAGGATTTTAAGATATTTTTATTTTCAAGAAAGAACTTAATTTTATTTTAATATCTAATTTTATGTTATTTTAATATCTGATATTGACAATATTAGAGAAATTGACATTTAAATACAATTTTAAATATTACTTAGTTTCAAATGTCTCTCACATTTTTCCCCAGCAAATCAGATATTAATACAATAGAAAATTTCAGCTTTGGAGCAAGTTTACTGAGATTATATTACTACTTAGGTTTACCTATAGTAGCATATGAGATGTATAAAGATCCTGTAAGTTTTTAAGTTCTATTAGCTTAATAAAAAAAAAGAACAGATTTAAGCGATGCGCTATCAAAAATGCTTTATCAGCCGCCTTAAATTGGAGAAAACACTTTAAGTTTTGTGTGTTCTGTCCATTTCATGATATTTCGTGGCCTGCAAAGTTTTGGTACAATAGATCATTTTGTTTTTAAAATTAAATAAGTTAGCAATTTTTTATAACAAAATCACCATGTTGAAAAGAATACAAAAAAGACTTACTAATATTTTGTAGTATCACTATTATAGTAGAGCAGTATATTATTATTATTATATTATATTATTAACAGAATAGTATTAACAGGATATGCTAACTTAAATAAAAATATTAATTATTATTGTATTCATTATTTTATATATAAAGTTGAAGTGATTATAAATTTGATAATAATTTGATTTTTCAATAATTACATATTTTAAAAAAATCTGATGTAGGAGAAGGGGCTATAACTGACAGTAAACTTTCATGTTTTAGCATAGAATCAGATTATTTTGAATTTTTCTTTAATCTTATTATTTTTTTTTCTCTTACTCATTTACATTCTTTTTTTTTTTAAAGAAGTACTCAACAAATTTATTTCCAGGCATGCCATGAGTTTTTAAGTGACAATACATGCCATAGGATATTGATGGACATGCTTTACTGCCACAAATATTACAATGAAACCCTGGATGTTTTAAGGGGCTTAAAAAAATTCAACATTGACTGTGTGACACTGGCACTGGCATCATGCTATCACATTGTAGGTATAATTGTAGTCAAATTACTAGCTAGCAGTTCTAATTATTTAAGCTAGCTGATATTGACACCAATAAATCTGTATCTTCTTGAATGTGTCATTGTCACGAGTCGAGTCTGTGACCTATTTCGACCAGTTTCTAGAAGCGAGTTCAAACCAGTGCAAGTGTCCAGCGTAAACAAGTTAATTTTAGGTATCCAATCAAAGAAAGAGGTTAAGGGGAAAAATAGCACACGTCAGCTTCTAGAAGGTCAAAGTTACTAAAATAATTATCTGAGAAGGTTCCAGGATTCTGCAACGTACGATCAAAGAAAGTATAAATTAGAGGAAAGTCAGTTAGACGGGGGTCCTCACATAGAAGAAGTTCTTGTAGAGCGATGGTCCTCACTTAGTAAAGGTTTAGTTAAGTTTTGTGATATTAGGGGAGTCCATTTAATTAAAGTTTTATTAGTTGAAGTAATATTATCTGAAGTTATATTACTTGAAGTTAAAGTTGAATGTTATACTAAGTGAAGTTTAATGTATCTTTATGTTTTATTTAAGAAGTATCAAGTCAAGTTGTTATTGAATTGAGAAGTTAATTTTATGTGAAAGTTGAAGAAGTATTATTAAAGAAGTTTGGAAGTAAATACAGAGAGTTCTTTCTTCACTTCATTGAGTTATCAAGTTTGATAATATAATCCCCAGCAAGTGTGATCATCACAGTCATTTATTCTAAAATGTTTAATTTACTTTTGGTTATTTAGTATAATCAATTAAGTTTTAGGACTAAGCTGTAATTCATAGTTAGTGATTTTTACAACACAACACTCTTATCTTCCTAACTACACATAACTTTGTTAGAATTGATTAATAATCACAAAAGTTAATTATAATAATTAATAATCATAGAGGCCAACAATAACATCAGTAATCATCTTCATCCTAAATCTATACTTCCTCTGTACTCTTTTTATTACCTTTTATTCCCCACCCATTCAGATCATCCACATTCATACCACGCTGCGCACCGACCTTTACAGTGATATTTCATTGCTTTTTCAATGGACTAAGTGATTTAACACTGTCTACTGTGTTTCGAGCACTTTTAATAACTTGTAATAACTTATTTTGATGATATGTTAACTAGTATTAAGGAATGGTGGATTTAGTATAAGGATGTGTTTACAAGTATTAGGAAATAAGGAGTAGGGTATTGAATGATTGTGTTAATCTATTTTCAATTTCCATTCTACAAAAAATATATAAATAATCTCTCACAATAAGACAATACTAAAAATAAATAATTCTTATCCCTCAGTTTTATTAGACACACACCACTATTAAATTACCATCTGAATAAAATAAATTCCACACAACTCCCCCTTTGCAGACTCTGCCCCCACCCCTTTGAAACCGTAAAACATATCCTCTTTGAATGCCCCTCCCTAATCCACCTTAGGCAGACCCCACTTCCACTACAGTCCAACATAACCAACACCCTGTACGGCAGTGCTGAACAGCTGAAGAAAACAGCACACTTTTTTTCCTTGGCACAGTCTGCAAAAGAGCTCACAGCAATAAAGCTGGCTAGAAGAAGAAGAATTAGAGTTTAATTTATCCTTGTTTTTCCAAGAACACAGAAGAAAGTTTCTTGAAGGCCCATTCAATAGTAAAGAACAACAAAGAGGAGCATGTGTTCTCTCGCAGAGCGTTGCTCTTCTACAGCATGCTATGTATACGTCAGGTAATGTTTTCTTCTCAATAAATTAATGAATAATGGCTGATAAGAGAAAAACTGTATTGGTTTTCAAATGTTCTTTTGTAGTCTTGAGCATGAAATGTGATGTTTATAAGCAAGTCTCATAATAAAAAAGTTTTTATTTCATCATTACAAGTTTGAATATTTAATATTATTGTAAGCCTATTAATTTGAATTCTATTGTTCTTCTATTATTGTTATTTTAATTAATTGAGAAAAAAAAACATCATTTCACAATAACTTTTATTAATCTGCAAATTGATTTACGACAGAGGCTCAAATCACATTTGCCTTAAAATAAAAATAGTAAAAATTTAGTTTGTGAGAGTAAAGATGGCTAGCAGATTTTTTCTTTCTAATTAACTAAATATAATAAGCTGTATACAATTTGATTTTGCAGAACAAACCTGACCAGGCATTGCAAATCTTAACTCTTGTCAAGGAAAATAATTTATCCAAAAATATTAAGGTATATCTGTCTCTGAATTCGCTGGGCACCGACAAATTTTAGGTACCGGTATCAATAAATTAAAATGTTCAAGATCCAATTTTTTCAGATCTGGTTGAAAGTAGCCTTTTACAATTGTCTGAATGAATATATTTACTTTGTGTTTATCAGAAGCCTCCCATAAAGTACTTTGGTTTCTAGAAATGACTTGCAATGAAAGTTTACTTGAAAACATTTTTAAAACATTAAACAAAGGCACTTTTTCTTTGATCAGTTTGAATTAACCAACAAAATAATGTGATGTTTTGAGATTCTCAGAATTTAATGTCTTAAATAAGGAAAAGCCACTGTTGTATTTGTGCTGTCTCTCTGTCTCACTTATGTCAGTGTCAAAAAAACAAAACTATTGAAAATAAAATCACCCTAACCTTCTTCATGCTCCAGAGAGTTGTATTGGCATATGATTTGGTCTTCTAAAAGTGTATTTTTTTCATATTTACAATTCTGTATTCATAGTAAAATGGTAAAAAAAAACAACTACTTTTAAGAGGGCGGTAATTTTTTTTCATGACCAACTAGAATTTCCCCAGTGTGGCCAATGAGCTAGTAATTCTTTTCTCAGTAATATACATCAACTGTTAAATTTCTAGGAATAGAGATTTTGTTTTAAAAAAAAAGGTTTTCAGATTCAGAAAAATCTAAACTCTTTTAAATCACAGACATTCATTTAAAAGAGAAGGTAATTAGGTCATTATGACCCACATTTTCACATAAAAACTTCTACATCTCTAAAGCATGCTATGTTTAACTCTTATTTTCTTTCTAATTCAAATGCAATAGTTCAATGAAATTGTTGTCGTTGTGAGCCAAGATATATAATTTGGATGTGTAGACTTAGAATTACTGAACACTTCCTCTATCTGATATTATCTATACATAACTATATTTACAGCTCATGGCTTTGGCTAAATCTGGACAAGGAAGACAAATTATGGAAGTCTTAGAGACAATAAAAGATTTATCTGAAAATGTTGAAATGCCTTTGCTTTGTCGAATCTATAGTGATACAGTAAGTTAATTATTATACTAGGTATTCTGAATTTTTTTTTAATGCTAATAATTCTAAAGTAAAAAAAAAAGTTAGATAAGGACAAATTTGGTAGGTCAGTGGAACATCAATAAATTTGAGGACCATTGTTACTTTTGTGTTTGAATGAAAAGTTTAGAGCCTAGAAAATTATTTTGTTCTTAAAAAGAATCAATAGCAGCAGTCTCAGGGTAAGATTGGCATAAAGTCGATCTTCACACATGAACATTTGAAACTATGTTTCTGAAACATAATGATGCAAGTCTAGATGTACATTGTAACATAAGTTGATAGCCAACACTTTAAAGGAATGTTTTTAAAAATACCACTGCCTTGTCTAAATGTAAAGCATTCTCTATTTTGGAGTGACAGTGTTTCACGGCCTTGATTTATTATAAAAATGTAAAAAGCTTTTTTCATTTGTGCATTTTTTGTAAATTTCCATGTCATAATCAGATCTGCAATTTGTTTGTAATTTTATGTCAGAAGTTTCTCGTGTATGTGTGTATGTAAATTAGCTAAAATGTCAAAAAGGACTAGAAGGAAAAATTGTATGAGTCTTCATTTGACTAATTCTGTCGTTTAATTCAATTTTTAATATGTTTCTACCAAATTGAAATATATTGCTGAGGACAGACGTTAAGAGAGAACTTAAACTGACTACAGGCAGACAAAGGTTGCCTGTGCTAGATGTGAAAGGTTATGTCTGTGCTAGATGTGACAGTTTTATGTCTGTGCTAGATGTAACAGGTTATGTCAGTATTGGATTTGATACTATAGATTATGTTTGGGCTGCATGTTACATGCTATGTCATGTCTGTGTTGGATGTGATTGGTTATGTCTGCACTTGATGTGACAGGTTATGTCTTCACTTGATGTGACAGGTTATGTCTGCACTTGATGTGACAGGTTATGTCTGTACTTGATGTGACAAAATATATAGATCTACAGCTAGGACTGCATTGCCTTACAAAACACTGCACTCCATCTTAATCTTTCAACAGATGACTGATCTTGAACAAGTATTAAAAGAAAAACTCAGACACAAAGAATTTGCTAACTTTTGCTTTTTACAAGAAGATCTTTCAGACCGAGCAGTATTAAGTAGACAGACGGTCTCAAATCTATTAGAGAGAATTATTCCTGGCAACATAGAGTACTGGAGGAGGGGTGGCAAGCAAAAAGTGATTAGAGACTTTTCTTCTGTCAGTGTTGAAGCAACATGATACTATTAAAGAATTTAAAAAATAATATCTATAATGCTTTGTTTGATGTTTACTTGATAGTGTATTACACTATACATTCATTTTATGTTTAATGTATTTATCTTCACCTTCACTTATCCATTAGTCTGTTGGGGCACCACACAAGTTTTGTCCACTGTCATTCTTCATTCCTCTATGTCTTTTGCCTTGTAAAGAACCTCTTTCTATGGTAGGCCTGTCTTTTCTATTATGTTGTCTTCCCATTGCTGCCTCTTTTTCTTCTTCCTGGTACTGTTCCCTGAAGGAAGATCTTTACAAGTCCCGAAGACCTTGTAATATAGCCATAGAGTTTTAGTTTCCGTTTTTTTTATAATAGTTAGGTCATCGTGAGTTCCAATTGCTGTATTACCCTTGTCACTAATCTCTTCGTTTGTAATGCTGTCTTTAAATATGATACCTAGGATCCTTTTGTAGCATCTCAATTCCATTGTTAGGATCCTCCACTCTGGCTCTGCAGTCAGCATCCAAAACTCACAAGCATATAAGAATTTGGCCATGACCAGGGAGCGCATCAGTCTGACTTTGGTGTTGAGGACTATGCCTTTGTCATTACATATTGTTTTTGAGTTTTCCCAGTGCTTCTGTGGACTGCAATTCAAGCCAGGAGTTAGGGTTTGGTCCCATCATCTGAGATGATAGCTCCAAGGTATTTAAAACTACTGATGTCAGCGTTTCATCTCTAATGCAGATGCCCCTTTTAAATCCCTGTTGGCTATTGGTCACAATTTGTGTTTTTCTGGCATACATTGGCAAACAATATATATTCCATTATCCTTTGAAGGAAGATATTGAAAAGAGTTGGTGAGAGTAGACAGCCTTGCAATACTCCAACTATGGTTTTAAACCGGTACACCGCATAGTGGCCTCCATGTAGAGGTTACGAATTCCATTTTTTTTTTTTTTCTAATGTATTTTGTACTTTACCATTGTCGCCCAGAGTGCCCCAAGCCATACTCTGTCGAAAGCTTTCTTGAAATCAATAATGACATGGTAAAGATTCTCTTGGTGTTGTAGATATTTCTCACAGAGTATTCTGAGGTTTAGGATTGTTCTGCTGTGCTGTGACCTAACCTACAAGACTTCCTTAATAAAGCTTGAACTAAAAAAAGCATATAACTTATTACATAATATGTTTAAAGATCAAATTATTAAAGTACAACTGCCTTAAAGTTATTGTGATCTGTCACCTCTGCATTTTCCCCAGTGCTATTATTTGAATTAAAGATCAATGGCTGGGAGGTAACTCAATATGTATATTTAGTTTGAGAGTGGGAATGTTATTGTTCAGTTTATTCATTAATATGTTCATTACTATTTTAATAATTTCATTCTCAATTTTGGGACTCGGTTAATGTTCTAGCAACTCAAATATTTAAAGGCAGACTGAGGACGTTCTTAAAGTGTACATCTAATGTAGGCTACATAGTATGTCTATGTTCTGATAATGTAGGCTATGTCTAATGTACATATACCTATGTGTGTCTACGTTCTAAAAGAGTACGTCTAATATATGTAGCCTACCTAGGTCTAGAGGGGCGTTAAAAAGCGGTCTTTCTAAATCAAATCAAAAGTCTGAGAAAGTATAATGCGCAGGGTGAAAACATTAACAATATTGTGTGTTCCGGAAAGAGAGGCAGATAAAAAAGTGAGAGGGACGTTAAATTTCATTGTAACAGATTCACACTTATTCAAGGGCTAAAAAGTACGTTAAAATCTTACTCTGGAATAAATATAACCTAACACAACTACACCAAGCTGCATTAAACTTTCAACAAACATTCTTATTAGAAAAAGACATTAACCAACAAGTCGATGACCTTTGGCATTTCATTAAAAACCATCTAAAAAGCATTATAGAAAATCATATACCAACTAAATACACATCAAACAAAATAAATAAATGCTGGTTTAATAATAGACTAAAGATGCTTTGTAAACAAAATGAAAACCTATATAGAAAATTTAAAGAAACTAAGGCAGAAAGAGTTTACAAAAAGTATATAAAAATTAAACACCTAACCCAAAAAGTAAACAAACAATGTAATATCTAAAGATAACAACAAAAACCTATGGTCATACATTAAGTCTAAGAAAATGGAAACAACAGGCATAGCACCATTAAAAGATGAACATAACATAATACATAATGATAATGAAACTAAAGCAAACATCCTAAACAAATACTTTGCATCAGCATTCTCAGCCCCAGGAGACAAAGATATATTACTTAATTTGAACCAAGTAGACAACATAGAAGATATAGTAGTACAAGAAAATGGATTCCAAAAACTATTAGCCAACACCAAACCAAATAAAGCTTCTGGACCTAATGGTATTCCAGCTAGATTACTCAAAGAACTAAGCAATGAGCTAGCCCCAGTGTTCAAAATACTCTTTCAGGCATAGCTTAACCAGGGCAGAGTACCAAAGGACTGGAAAGAAGCTAATGTCACCCCACTATTTAAAAAAGGAGAAAAATCTGACCCAGGAAACTACAGACCAGTATCACTTACCAGCATCACATCAAATCCTAGAACACATTATATGTAGTAACATTATAAACCACTTAGACAAACATAATGTCATAACCTCCATACCAACATGGCTTTAGGAAATATAGATCATGTGAAACACAACTAATAGGACTAATTGATGATTTTTCAAAAGGTTTAGACAATAGTGAACAAATAGATGGTATTTTACTAGATTTTTCCAAGGCTTTTTGACAAAGTTCACCACCATATTTTGCTTAAAAAAATTAAAATATTTCAGCCGTGGATTAAAGATTTTCTAATAGGGAGAGAACAAACTGTAATAATAAATGGCTAAACTCTAAAGCAATACTGATAATAGTAAACTCAGGTGTACCTCAAGGAACAGTCTTAGGTCCACTACTATTTTTAATTTACATAAATGATTTACCAAATTGTATTACTTCAGGAACAAAAGTCAGATTATTTGCAGACGATTGCATAATATATAGAACAATAAAAACAATACAAGACACAGATATTTTACAAAGAGAATTAGATGAATTACAGAAATGGGAATCAAATCGGAGCATGTCTTTCCACCCAGAAAAATGTCAGTTGTTAAGAGTAACAAAAAAACTAAAACAAATTAATTCCACTTATCTTATTCATGGCAAACAAGTAACACAGAATAAAAACGCAAAATACCTAGGTGTTATAATAAATGAAAAACTGTCATGGAATCCCCATGTTGATGAAACTATAGAAAAAATCAAACAAAGCATTAGGGTTTATTAAAAGAAATTTCCATAAATCAAATAAGAACATAAAACTAAAATGTTATTTAACCTTGGTTAGGCCAATAATAGAATATGCATCCACCATTTGGGACCCCTCAACTCAAGAAAACATTAAGAAACTGGAACAGACACAAAATAGAGAAGTGAGATTCATAACAAATGAATATTCACATTTGACTAGAGTAACACCTTTAGTAAAATCACTAAATTTAGAAAGCCTTCAGGACAGAAGACTCAAAAGTAAAGTAGTAATTATACATAAAACACTGAACCATAATCTTCAAATACAAAATTTAATAAAATACTCTGAAAGACACAAAGATAAAGGCACATTACTTGTCCCATATGCTAGGACAAATTTGTACAAATACTCCTTCCCTAGTGCTATTAGAGCATGAAATGGGTTGCCTGAGCTAGCCAGGAAAACCAGTGACTTGGCAGAATTTAAGTCATTGGTTAACATGCATGACTAAATGCATGACGCATAGGACGAAATCATCTTCTTTTTTGAAGTAACGTCTGTATTATATAAGATAAGGGGTGGGGGTCGTTAAAATGTGGTTGGTTTATTGAAATTTTAGGGGAGGTTCCGGCATAAAACAATTTATATAAAAAAAAAAAGCATTGGAACATCAATCGAGCTCATTCACCAATCGTAAACAAACATTTAGCCACGTGATAATATTGATAAAATAACAAAAAAAAAACCCATAAATAGACAAATATTTAGGTCGATTTCGATCACGATGCCACAGAGAGGACCAGAAAACAGTAGCCTTCTTCACATTCTTGCACTATTACGCATCTTCTTTTTTGAAATAACGTCTCTATTATATAAGATAAGAATGAGAAAAGGGGTCTGAGATAGGTTCATCGCCTAGCTGGGCCAGTCATATAGTCTCTTTCTTTTACGTGCTAAAATAAGTCCAATCACAGTCGTCTCATTAAAAATAATTTTATTTACCGATAAGAAGATATTTTGAGTTGATTGAGAGTTTTACTTTCAGCCTCTTAAGTACTCTTATAAAGCCCTAGCTAGAAAATTCGCAGTGATGACACTGCGATCCCCCCCCCCCCCCCAAAAAAAAAATCAATTCCCAGCATTTTTTTGTTTTGACCATGATTAGACATAGATTTATAATATAGGCCTAAAATAAGTCATTAAGTCCATTACATTAGTGGATTAAAGATTTTCTAATAGGGAGAGAACAAACTGTAATAATAAATGGCTATTCTCTAAATCAAGACCGATAATAGTAAACTCAGGTGTACCTCAAGGAACAGTCTTAGGTCCACTACTATTTTTAATTTACATAAATGATTTACCAAATTGCATTACTTCAGGAACAAAAGTCAGATTATTTGCAGACGATTGCATAATATATAGAACAATAAAAGCAACACAAGACACAGATATTTTACATCTTCTCTTTTGAAGTAACGTCTGTATTATATAAGATAAGATAAAATACGTTTCGTCTTGACTAGAGTGCTGAGTTGATGTGCAAATGCAAGCGCACTTCTTTGACTAGACTAGAAGTTCTTTTTACAAGGAGTTAGTAATGAACTTGACCCATAGATGACTTGACCTCATTTCAGACCTAAAATCTAGAATCTAAATTCAGTTAGTCTTCAAGAGTAATCAGTAATAACACTTTCGATAACTTGATAAGGTGAATAGAATACAAAATAAATGACTAGATTTAGATGTCCAGATCTATAGACTAGATATCTATACTAGAATTCTATAGATCCTATTTTAAAAACTGTTTCTACTTTAGATCTAGATTGTTAAGGAGTTAAGCATATTATTATTATATTATTTAATTATTATAATAATTATATAGAATAATACCTATGATTATTGATTATACTAATACATTAATAATGCATGACTAAATGCATGACGCGTAGGACGTAATCATCTTCTTTTTTGAAGTAACGTCTGTATTATATAAGATAAGATAAGTCTACTAGAGTCTTACTAGACTGTCTTAACCTAGCCTATATATTTAATTCTAGATCTAGATTGGTAGATCTTGATTTAGATTCTCAATAATTTAATTATCATTTAATGATTCAGGATTCAGATTTGCACTATATTATATAATATATATATATATGATTATGATAGTATGAGTAGAAAAAGACATTAACCAACCAGTCGATGACCTCTGGAATTTCATTAAAATCCATCTTAAAAGCATTATAGAAAATCATATACCAACTAAATACACATCAAACAAAATAAATAAATGCTGGTTTAATAATAGACTAAAGAAGCTTTGTAAACAGAAGGAAAACCTATACAGAAAATTTAAAGAAACCAAGGCAGAAAGAGTTTACAAAAAGTATATAAAAATTAAACACCTAACCCAAAAAGTAAGCAGACAGCTGCAGAGTGAATACATAAACAATGTAATATCTAAAGATAACAACAAAAACCTATGGTCATACATTAAGTCTAAGAAAATGGAAACAACAGGCATAGCGCCATTAAAAGATGAACATAACATAATACATAATGATAATGAAACTAAAGCAAACATCCTAAACAAATACTTTGCATCAGCATTCTCAGCCCCAGGAGACAAAGACATAATTCTTAATTTGAACCAAGTAGACAACATAGAAGATTTAGTAGTACAAGAAAATGGAATTAAAAAACTATTAGCCAACACCAAACCAAATAAAGCGTCTGGACCTGATGGTATTCCAGCTAGATTACTCAAAGAACTAAGCAATGAGCTAGCCCCAGTGTTCAAAATACTCTTTCAGGCATCGCTTAACCAGGGCAGAGTACCAAAGGACTGGAAAGAAGCTAATGTCACCCCCCTATTTAAAAAAGGAGAAAAATCTGATCCAGGAAACTACAGACCAGTATCACTTACCAGCATCACATGTAAAATACTAGAACACATAATATGTAGCAACATCATAAACCACTTAGACAAACATAATGTCCTCACCCCATACCAACATGGCTTTAGGAAATATAGATCATGTGAAACACAACTAATAGGACTAATTGATGATTTCTCAAAAGGTTTAGATAATAGTGAACAAATAGATGCTATCTTACTAGATTTTTCCAAGGCTTTTGACAAAGTTCACCACCATAGTTTGCTTAAAAAATTAAAATATTTCGGCATTAACGGTCCACTGCATCAGTGGATTAAAGATTTTCTGATAGGGAGAGAACAAACTGTAATAATAAATGGCTCTAAATCAACACCAATAACAGTAAACTCAGGTGTACCTCAAGGAACAGTCTTGGGTCCACTACTATTTTTAATTTACATAAATGATTTACCAAATTGCATTAGTTCAGGAACAAAAGTCAGATTATTTGCAGACGATTGCATAATATATAGAACAATAAAAACAAAACAAGACACATATATTTTACAAAGAGAATTAGATGAATTACAGAAATGGGAATCAAATTGGAGCATGTCTTTCCACCCAGAAAAATGTCAGTTGTTAAGAGTAACAAAAAAAATTAAACAAATTAATTCCACTTATCTTATTCATGGCAAACCAGTAACACAGACTAAAAACTCAAAATACCTAGGTGTTATAATAAATGAAAAACTATCATGGAATCCACATATTGATGAAACTATAAAAAAATCCAACAAAGCATTAGGGTTTATTAAAAGAAATTTCTATAAATCAAATAAGAACATAAAACTAAAATGTTATTTAACCTTGGTTAGGCCAATAATAGAATATGCATCCACCGTGTGGGACCCCTCAACTCAAGAAAACATTAAGAAACTGGAACAAACACAAAATAGAGCAGTGAGATTCATAACAAACGAATATTCACATTTGACTAGGGTAACACCATTAGTAAAATCACTAAATTTAGAAAGCCTTCAGGACAGAAGACTCAAAAGTAAAGTAGCAATTATACATAAAACACTGAACCATAATCTTCAAATACAAAAACAAAATTTAATAAAATACTCTGAAAGACACAAAAATAAAGGCACATTCCTCGTCCCATATGCTAGGACAAATTTGTACAAATACTCCTTCTTCCCTAGTGCTATTAGAGCATGGAATGGGTTGCCTGAGCTAGCCAGAAAAACCAGTGACTTGGCAGAATTTAAGTCATTGGTTAATATGCATGACTAAATGCATGACGCGTAGGACGTAATCATCTTCTTTTTTGAAGTAACGTCTGTATTATATAAGATAAGAAGAGTATAATTTGTGACCAATTTTAGCAATAATTATATTAATTTATCAATTAGACAATACAATTCAATGAGTCTGTGAATGAGGTCATGACATCTTATGCCTTTTAAGATACGTTAACACGTCAATATTGAATAACATATATATTATATTTATCTAGTAGTAGATCTACATATCTGTCTATCTAGCTGCAATCTATCTATCTATCTGATGTCTGTCTGTCTATCTATCTATCTACCTATCTATACAGAAAGCCTGAGAAAGCAACTAAGAATACTTGAATGCTTTCTCCAAAGCTGCTTGCGCTCCATCATGGACATACAATGTCCTTGCGAACGCCAGTATGGAGCGACATTACAGGGGGACTTGACAGTTTTGCTGGGCAGGGCACATATCCCGTATGGGAGATGAACGTATACCAATTTAAAAGCAGTCTTTTTTGGTGAGCTAAAAGGTGGTCAACGTAACAGAGATGCCCCATAGAAACACTTAATAAACCATCTTAGTCATCAACTTGCCTAAGCCGACAGAAGATAGCACCTGGTTGCATGCGGCTTCAGAATGAGACAGCTGTAGGTCACTCACAAAGGCAGCGGGATACACAGTAGAGAACAAAAGAAAAGCCGCTGCCAAGGAGAGATGCAGACGACGAAAAAAAAATGGTTAAATGCTTGTCCTGGATGTGGCAAAATATGTAGGTCACAGCTGGGGCTGTGCGGCCATGGGAAATACTGCGTTCCTCATTAATCTTCAGACTCGAAGACAAGCCTTATTATTATTAATTATATTTTATATTTATATATGTATATTATATAGATTGATCTATTATAATATATCATTTATATATAATAAACATTATGACTGTATGTAGATTCTATTTCTTTGTATATATAGTATTTTAGTAATAGTGATCTAGACTTTTATATTATTATAATTTATATGTAGATCTTAAATGAATAGTAATGTATATAGATCTCGATCTATATACATTGTTACAATATATATAGATTCTATATAGATCTATATTCTAGTAAATAGTAGTATTAAATGCGTTTTTGAGGTCCTGTAAATAAACACCTTTCTTTGTTGAGACAAGATAGGATTTCCCCTTGCAATGGTAAAACTTCATGTCGAACTTGAATTGAAAGATCTGAAAGAAGAGCTCCGATGACGAGGATTGAGATTGATCGAAAAAAAGGAAGGAAAAGAAAATCTCTTGCAAGTTCTGATTTAGTAAAACTAGGATCTGGACACCTGCCAATTTGAAATAGAGCTTGATGAATGTGTCGTTATCAAATCAAGGCTGCCACTGCACAAGCAGTTATAACAGAGTTGCTTGGGGTTGTAGTGCTTGCTGTGACTGTGTTGTTGGCAAGAGGTACAAGTGTGGCTCTCAAAATAAGAAACGTGACAATGGGCATACCTTCCTGATACAGCTGAAGATGACAAGAAGATACCAGCAAACTGCATAGCAGAGGAAATACCTTTAAACTACATGGCTACCTTCCTGTAGGACTATAACTCCTTTACAAGACATCCATCGAAAAAGTCGATGCTGGCATCAGTGACATCCCCATAATTGAAGACTGGGCAACTGGAGAAGGAGAAAGTGATGCCCACAAAGAAAAGTTCAGATGGTTTTAAGGGAAATATGCTCCCTGTCATCTGTCATTCCCACACGTGGCTATCCACCTGAACTGATAATCTTGCACACTCATGAACCTATGGGGCAAAAAGTTAAAGTTAGTGCAAAGCGTTGCTCTAGCTTGTGCACTGTTTGAGACTAGACTAGGAAGGAATGTTAACATTACACAACAGTGTGCTGTCCAAGTCTAGGAGCTTAATTAAGAAGAAGTTGTGCTAATGGTGGATTGTAGTTATATATGTTTTTGTGATGTTCTGTAAATAAACACCTTTTTTCGTTAAGTTGCCTTCCTTAGATTCATTATAATATATATATATATATATATATATATATATTAAATCTATATATAGAGAATAAAACATAGAATCATAGCGGAGACTATTCTTATTCTTCTAGCAAGCTTTTTGCTGCTGAGCTGTGAGCTCTTTTGCAGACTGTGCCAAGGAAAAATAGTGCGATGTATTCTTCAGTTGTTCAGCACTGCCATACAGGGTGTTGGTTATGTTGGGCTGTAGTGGTAGTAGGGTCTGCCTAAGGTGGATTAGGAAGGGGCATTCAAAGAGAATATGGCTAACGGTTTCATAAGGGTGGGCGCAGTGTCTTCAAAGTGGGAGTTGTGTGGAATTTATTTTGTTCAGATGGTAACTTAATAGAGGTGTGTGTCCTGTTCTTAGACATAATCTGGAGACTGATGAATCAATATAAAATACCAACAAAATTTACCAATATCATTAAACAGTTATACAATGACTCATTATCCCAAGTAATACACAATGGTAAGCTGACCAACCCATTTCAAATAAAAACAGGAGTAAGACAGGAATGTATGCTTTTGCCCTTATATTTTGCTGGTGATTGATTGGGTCATGAGACAGACAGTTTTAGATAATAAATGCGGCATACAATGGACACTAACACAACATTTAAACGGACCTGGATTTCGCTGATGACATCTGCCTCCTCTCCCATACACAACAAAATGCTCAGACCAAACTGACCAGACTCTCAGAAATAGTGAAAAAGACTGGACTTCTAATCAACAAAAAGAAAACAGAAGTTATGAGGATCAACAACAGAGAACCCAATCATGCTACAGGGAGAGAACATCCTTGATATGGACCACTTCACTTATCTGGGAAGTAGAGTTAGTAAAGGCGGTGGAGCTAATAATGATGTACTAATTCAGATCAATAAAGCTAGGTTTGCCTTTTCAACTATTCAAGCAATCTGGCACTCTAAGGCACTATCTCTACACAACAAGATACAAATCCATAATACAAATGTTAAGTCTGTCCTTCTATACGGTTCAGAAACTTGGAGAGTCACTATAACAAATATGGAAAAGCTCCAGACCTTTGTTAACAGATGCCTATGCCGGATATTAGGAATTAGGTGGCCAGAAAAGATAACTACTGTCAATTTGTGGGAGAGAACTAGACATCACAAAATGAAAATAGAGCTGGATAGGACGCACCCTGTGAAAACAAGCTACCGGTACCAATGTTGCAAGGCAGGCACTAGATTGGAACCCACAAGGAAAGAGGAAAGTGGGCAGACCCAAGCAAACCTGGACGAGGTCAGTCATCAGTGAAGCTGAGGGTACTGGAATGACATGGGAGCAGATGAAGAAAGCTACTCAGAACTGAGTTCGGTGGAGAGGTGTGGTTGCGACCCTATGCTCCCCCGGGAGTGCACAGGATTAAAGGAAGAAAGGTGTGTCGTGTTCTTAGTTGGAAGATTGTAGATTGCTCTATTAGGGGGAGGAAGTTAGTACTGTCCAGTTTGTTAGGCATAGTCATTTCTTTGTACATGGCTCTGCCTGTGTTTACTGATGCCCATTGGTTGAGTGGAGACTATAAATGACTATATAATATTAGAGTCTACATAGATCTGTTTTGTTTGTAAAATGTATGTAAACATGTTTCGAATGTTTCTACATCTTAGCACACAAAAAAAACTCCTGCACTGGACATAGGATTATGGGGGATAACAGTAGGGAGGGTACAAACCCGAGACCTTTGATATCACCAAATGACAGTTCAGAGCACGTATCACATGACTAAGCAGCCATCTAGATTTAACTCTTTGAGTCTAGGTTTATAAGCTTATAATCTACTCTAGATCTAAACTAAAAAAAAGTAGTATATCCTATGACTATGTATAGGGCCTACTAGATTAACAAATCAAAATCAATCATACTCTGGTATTCATAAAATCTAGATTAGATATATAGATTAGATATATGTAGATCTTGAATTTCTGCTCCCATTAATTATGATTATAAACTCGCTTGGCTTGACATTTATTTAGTAGACTAGATAGTAGACTGTTCTAGACTAGTAGATTTAAGACTTAAAATATTTTTCTTGATTATTTAGATACAAGATAGTAGATAGAACAGATCTAGAATGACATCTTGGTGCCAACTAGGTATTCGTCAAAAGCTAAACATACTAAATATCAAGGTAATTTTTATCTCTTTTGTAGGCATAAAGGTGTTTTTTTTAGTAAAAATATTTTTTTTTAATAATGAAAATTTGATAAAATTATGAATTCATTGAAATAGCTGATTACTGATTAATCCCTTATTAAATCTTTTTACACTAAGCTGCTTTAAACTTGCAACAATTATTTCTAGCAGATAAAGCAGAAAAATATAAAATAGCATAACCTTGTAAGCACATCTAACTCTTGGGCTCTTTTGTGATAAGTATAACATAATGTTGGTTTGGAGAACTTAATAGTGATAGTCATCTCATTGGTCAAAGAAAATAGAAATTTAAAAAAATATCTAATGAGTATTATTTTAATATTTTAAAAATTCTTTTAGACTCATGTTCCTGCAATTGCTAGATTAGCATCTAAAGTTCCAATTGATGAAGACTGGAAAAAAGGAGCTGCAAAGGAACTGAAAGGACATGATGTTGAAAAAACACTTATCTGGAAGACAGCTGAGGTAAGGAAAATAGAATTTAAATATCAATGATTATTGAAATTCCTAGTTCTAATGTCTTTGTCCTTAATCTTCTTCAACTCCGCCATAGGACATTCTCAAGCCCAGCTGAGAAAGGAGGAGGGTTTGGATAGAGCTAGCTACCCTTCCCTGTAGAAAAACCAATAGCTACAGAAACAGCAAATCAACAGAAGTCACAGACCTGGGGGAAGATGGATTTCCAGCTGGAAGGCTTATAACGCATGTCAGTGAAAGCCTTAGTCATCTGGAGGTTGACAGGACCACCACCATCATTGGTACATGGAACATCCGGACCATGTATGAGACTGGGAAGACAGCTCAAGTGGCTGCTGGAGATGGATAGGTCACACCCTCCGCAACCAGGCATCCAACATAACAAGGCAAGCACTAATCTGGAACCCCCAAGGAAAGAGGAAGAGGGGACAGCCGTGGAATACATGGTGCCGCAATTTGGAAGCAGATGAGCACGACACATGTACAGTTGGAGAGACTCTCCTAGAACCAAAATGCCTGGAGGAAGCTGATTGGTGGCCTATGCCCCAGACAAGACCACAGGCAGAGATGAGTTGAAATAATCTTCTCCACAAGTTATAAAGTTGGCTGTCTTACAAAAATAATTTGTATGTAGATTCAATTATAACCACTTAAATTTCTTCTAATAGCTGGATATGACTAAAATACTAATTAGGGTTAAAGCTACCACTTGAACACTTAGATTGAAAACTTTACTGGTCTTAAAGAGGCCACATGTGGAAATCTTGTGTCTTAAAGAGTGCACAGGCGCAAATCTTGTGTTAATTATATTTTTTTACTTAAAGTGTAATAATAATAATAATCTTTATTATCCAGATGGAAATTTGTCTTACAATTTGTGCATTACACCAAACAAAACATGATAAATATAGAAAACTATAGCATTTTCTAAAGATTTAAAATTATTTTTTGTTAAAAAGTTAAATTGGGTATTCATTTTTAATCAAGATTCGATCTAAATTATTCTTGTGAAATAAAAATAACTTTTATCGTCAATTAGAAATTTAATGTTGGGGTTAGGTTTAGGCAGAGGGCTCATAAATACTTTTAGGAAGCTAGAGTTAATTAGAGTTAAGGGAATTTTTTAAAAAGTGTTAACTAGCATTAGGAATTTAAGAATAGATTTATGCTAAGGATTAGGGATTTAGTGTATATTTTATAGAGATAGTATAAATTTATTACATTTTAATCACTATTGATCTTTTTTATGGTAGAAAAGAGTTGCAATGTATTTGATTATCTAAAGCTTCCCTTGACTACCCTTCTCTAACACTCTGTCATCATGCTCATCCAATTGGAAAGCTCAGAGAACCAGTTCTATATTTAATATTTAAGATAACTCCAGTCACCAAATAAAGCAGCTCTTCATACAGTTGTTTGTGTAAAATGTACTGCTGGATCAGGGCATTCTTAAAAAACAGGCGCAACAGAGCAGCATTAGAAGCTAAGAAGCTATTGAGAGATACAGAAGGTTGGAGAACGATCATCCTAATAAACTACTAACACAGAGAAATAGGAAAAACAACCAAAAAAAGCAAAGAACTCTGATTCAACTTACTGACAAACTAGTCCTAAAACACCACCTACCAAAAACAGAGAAATAATTACCAGATTTTCAAACATAACGCCCGGACTAAACTACAGACAACCAACCATTAAAACACATTTACTAAATAACACCTTAAAAAAAAGAATCAAATCCACTGGAGCTCAAAGTAGGCACGTTCAAAACAATTGAAAGCTATCCTAAAACAGCTATCCATATATATATACAGACAGATCGGCCTTCAAAGCCACCATCAATGCTGGTCTTGGTGCCTTCCTGATGATAGCAAAATTAAATATCAATATCACATTACAGTGGATTCCTGGACACGTTGGCATCATGGGAAATGAAAAGGCAGATAAGCTATCAAAGGCTAGTTCATCTATGGAACATCCAGACAGACCTGTAAGCTACCTCACCCTAAGGTCAATGTTAGTCAACAATCACAAAGAGGAGTGGCTCAAACAATGGGCATCAGGAAACATAGGCAGAGCCATGTACAAAGAAATGACTATGCCTAACAAACTGGACAGTATTAACTTCCTCCCCCGCAAAGAACAATCTACAATTTTCAAACTAAGAACAGGACACACACCTCTATTAAATTACCATCTGAACAAAATAAACTACACACAACTCCCCCATTGCAGACACTGTGCCCACCCTTATGAAACCTTAAACCATATCCTCTTTGAATGCCCCTTCCTAATCCACCTTAGGCAGACCCTACTTCCACTACAGCCCAACATAACCAACATCCTGTACGGCAGTGCTGAACAACTGAAGAAAACAGCACACTATTTTTCATTGGCACACTCTGCAAAAGAGCTCACAGCTCAGCAGCAATAAAGTTGGCTAGAAGAAGAAGAAGTAAAAGGAAATTCCGGGACCAGTATCTCGATTGGGCCTCTTGATAAAGTATGCAGCTGTGAAGATTGTGATCAGCATTCTTTGCTTACATTCCTTAGCCGCATGTATTTCAGAAATTTTCATTGTTAAGATCATGTGCTACTCATTCTGCTTGACCCTGACCAGATTAGAAAATTATATTTAAATACCATTTTTGGTATTGAGCTTTGAAATGCTATTCAGTTCCTAAAATTAGGGAATCATTTTTTTTTTTTACAAAGCTTATATCAAATCACTTTGTCTCTCTGTATGGTAAACACATTATTTCTCCCATACCCAATCTCAGATTAAAAAAATTTTTTACCTGACAACGCAAGAATCAATTTTAAAAAAATTAAACAATAAGTTACTTTACTATTGGTAATTATTTATTTTGTTTGGTATCTTGAACAAGAGAAAGACACCGAATGAAAGATGTGGTGGTATAAGTTGAATTAGCTCCCTTGAGGACTCTTGAGGTTCATTTAAAAAATGATCATATAAACATTTACCAAGATACCCCCTTCTTCCCTTCCCCTTTCCCAACTGGTCCAGACAAGTGATAGGATCATAGCGCATTGAGAAAGCTAAACAAAAACAATTTGTAAATATATTTCTAATCGCACAGATTCATTATGTCTAGTTAGTTTATACATATAATTACACAACTGATCCAAACTAATTGATACAATTACACCTAATATGAGCTTTTTTTTTTTTTAAAGTATTTTTTGTTTTCTTATTTTAATTTATTCTCTAAATGTTGGTGTTATCTTACATATATATAAATGTAAATTGGGTTCACATAATTAAATGTATTTGTAGGGTATAAATATCAAACCAGTCTACACAAAAGCTGACACTGTAAATGTTGCTCATGAAATCCCAGGAAAATTTCCCTACACACGAGGAGTGTATTCAACCATGTACACTCACAGACCCTGGACCATTAGGCAGGTATGTCAACAGACTAGCTAAAGCTTTCATTTTTAAGCCAATGAATTTCATAAAATAACTCATTCAAATAAACATAATGTGTTTCTTTAGATTGATTTTACTCCGTTGTAACTGAATCCTTTCTTGCTTTCTTGTGTTCACCAGTACGCGGGATTTAGTACTGTGGAGGAAAGTAACAAATTTTATCGAGACAATATTAAAGCTGGACAACAAGGATTGAGTGTTGCCTTTGACTTGCCCACACATAGAGGGTCAGTTGTCTCACAGAATGAATAAGTAACTTAAATAAATAAATAAAAAAAAATCGTTTAGTAACAATATTTCTATGTTTGAAGCAGTATAAAATCATAATGTTTGTAAAATTTTTGAATCTATCAAAAAAAAAGAGATTGGACCGCGGTGGCTGAGTGGTTAAGCACTCGGATTTCCAACCTGAGGTCCTGGGTTCGAATCTTGGTGAAGACTGGAATTTTGAATTTCTGGATTTTTAGGGTGTCCCTGATTCCTCCCAACTCAAATGGGTACCTGGCTTAAGTTGGGGAAAGTAAAGGCGGTTGGTGGTTGTTCTGGCCACATGACACTCTGCTTGTTAACCATTGGCCTTAGAAACAGATGAACTTAACATCAACTGCCACATAGATCGCAAGGTCTGAAAGGGAAACTACTTTTTTTATATAAAAAAGAGATCATTATTGAATGTATGGTGTATTCTTTGTTGTCACTATAAAGTTTGAAGTAAAAAAAAGTAAAGTTATCTGTTGGGACCTAATGATTTAAAGGGCAGATAGTGAAAAGCTCATCTGTTTCTATGGCCTGTAATCAAAGGGGTGTCACATAGTCAGTTGAATGACCAGTGGGCTTGACTCCACCCAACTAAGTTCAGAGACTCATCAGAGTTGACTGTACTAGAGATTTTTTTTTATAGAAATGTTTTTATAAGCTTAAAATTGGTGCAGCGTTATTCATATTTTGTAAGGATAAAATAAAAAAAAACATAATGATGGGAGAATGAATGATTTCACAATGTTTGTTCATTACATGTTACTGTTTATAAATATATATAATTTTAATATATAAAATGTATGTTTCATTAATTGGACACACTACTTATGTTTATGCCTTATGTTTATACACTGTATACACTATACACTATTAATCAAGTTTGCATAGACTAAATTAAAGTAGCCAAATGAAATAGCACTAAGGCTATATTTATTTGAAATCTCTAGGTATGATTCTGATAACCCACGTGTGGTGGGGGATGTTGGGATGGCAGGAGTTGCCATTGACTCAGTAGAGGATACCAAACTGTTATTTGATGGTATTCCTCTCAAAGATATCTCCACATCAATGACTATGAATGGTGCAGTACTTCCAATATTAGCCATGTATATTGTCACTGGAGAAGAACAGGTCTGTATGATGTCACAACGTGACAATTAGTCTCTTTCTAATAAATTATTCCTTAAATGTACTGTTATAACCCTATTTGCGACGCAAAAGGGTTAACTGTGTGATTAGCTGACATAGGTGACACAGGCCAGCAATACAGTATAGCATACTATATTGAAAGGCAAGGGACAGTACTGGCATGAACTTTGCACATGAATAGCGCCTGTGTTAGGGTCATCTGATCATAGGCCTGCGCAGATGAGAAACACAGTGTGTAAGAAAGCGGCAGTTCAATACCGGAGAACGTTGAGACCGGGACTGTTAGTCGGCCATGAAGTCGGTCCTGGTGCAGTCCTCCAGTGAAACGTAAGAGTCCAGGAAGAGATAGAGACAGTAGAGTTTTGTACGGTGATGTACAATGTAACATTTTAGTTGTTGATGTGTTGCCAATTGTGTCATATTGGCTGTTTTATTTGACCCTTATTAAATTACCAGATTATTTGGAGCCTTGTTGTCAAGTTCTTGATGCGTTGATGTGTTGTGTTGTGTTTAGCAGTGTTTACAGAAGGCCTGATTAGGAGAGAATCGTAACAGTACTGTATTTATACAATAGGGAAAGTCAAATTGCTACTCTTAGAGATTCAGTACAAGACTCACCACTAATTAATGAATTATCAATAATCATTATTATCCTGGAGGAAGTTTGTTTGACACTAGTGTTTTACATATAACAAAATATTACAATGTTGCAAATAAAATATTTATTCATGCAACCATCTTATGGAACATTACAATTGGAGTCAAGTTGGCTTTCAGGCAAAAATTTAATTACCAATAGAGTTTTTCTGTCTGTTTTGTGGGCAGTGTATTGTATTTCTCTTCAGAATGTTTGTCTCTGAGGTCAATGATCTTTCTAGCAGCATTTAGAAGTTTATTTAATGCATATTAATGTTTTAATCTATAAGAACTAATGCTAATTGAATGGACTCATTTATCATTCTTTATAAGTTAAATTACCAGATATGACAATCTAATATGATAGTACAACAGATGTATGGTAATTGACTTTTTCAAACATCTTTTATTTTAGGGTGCCAAACAATCAGAGTTGGCGGGAACAATTCAAAATGATATTTTAAAGGAGTTCATGGTCAGAAACACTTACATCTATCCACCAGAACCCTCAATGAGAATCATTGGAGATATTTTTGAATACACTTCGAAAGTAAGTAAAGAAAAACAATGTCAGATAACTTCCAGGTTTAGTTACTGAGTGTAGTTTGATACTAATGAAATACACTGTTAGAAACATATGTTGAACTACATTGATGACCCTAGCACTGTGTTTCTGAACAGTTCATGCCAAAGTTTAATTCTATTTCAATCTCTGGGTACCACATCCAAGAAGCTGGAGCTGATGCTATTTTAGAGTTAGCCTTTACATTGGCAGATGGCTTAGAATATGTGAGACAAGGTATGTATTACATAAATGTTACTGATCATATTGTATTCACATAGCATTGAGAGATTATTCCTTGGTATTCAACAAATTTCTCAACTGACTTTATTTCTGCACTTAAGTAAAACTCATAGAGATATAAAATCAGGATGATTGATGGGAATATTCCTAAAATTTCCCCATTCATTTTTGCTTGAAAATTAGAAAAAGTTTTATTATGCATTTTTGAGAGATACGTTGCCATGCCAAGAAAGCACAATTCTAACGACTGCCTTGGCCATTTACAAAGCTACAAGTGCAAAAAGAAAAAAAGCAGTCTTCAAGTACTTTTTTTAAATTTGCAAAATAAATGTCCTTGCATGCATATTTTTATGTTTGCAGGATAGCATAAGTACTATGATTTTCAACATTTGTTTTTTTTTTCAAATACTTAGTACAACTGTGTTCTATAACAATATTTAATTTAAAATAATAGATGATTTAATATATAATTTAAAGATATAAAGTGACTCTTGATTTGGGTTACCTCAGCACACTTGTGCAGAAAATTTCCTAAAAATTGTTTTAATGTCTATTTCCATATTTGCAGGAATTAGTATTGCCTGTGAATATGCGCCCCCCCCCCCCCCCCCCCCCCCCATCTACTTACCTACCTGCCTATCTATGAGCACACAGTTAATCAACAGATAATTTGAATTTATTTGTATGCATAGGTGTGAACAGAGGTTTAAATGTTGATGCATTTGCTCCAAGGCTCTCTTTCTTTTGGGGCGTAGGCATGAACTTTTACATGGTAAGTAGATACACTTAGCCAAAAAGAAAATGTTTTTTGCTCGTGTAAACCTTGTTGTAGATCAGTTGAACTAATTTGACTTTTATTTTGTAGATACTGAATTTGATAATAGTGTTGGTTAAAGTGCTGATGTTAGCATTGATGATGATTCTATTGTTGATATTAGTTTTTTTTACTGGTGATGCTAATGTGGATTATAGTGTCGATTTATTTTTGATGTTAGTTTTTTTACTGGTGATGCTAATGTGGATTATAGTGTTGATTTATTATTGATGTTAGTTTTTTACTGGTGATGCTAATGTGGATTATAGTATCCATTTATTGTTGATATTAGTTTTTTACTGGTGATGCTGATGCTAATGTGGATTATAGTGTCAATTTATTGTTGATGTTAGTTTTTTACTGTTGATGCTAATGTGGATTATAGTGCTGATTTATTGTTGATATTAGTTTTTTACTGGTGATGCTAATGTGGATTTTACTGTTGATGTATTGTTAATGTTAGTTTTTTACTGGTAATGCTAATGTGGATTATAGTGTTGATCTCAATGTTAGAATTAATGTTAAAGTTAGTGTTGCTCCTTAATAAGTTGATGCCATTTGTATCCTCAGGAAATAGCCAAGATGAGAGCTGGCAGAAAATTGTGGGCTACACTCATCAAAGAGAAATTCAATGCTAAAAATTCTAAATCTTTATTGCTCAGGGCTCACTCTCAGACTTCTGGGTGGTCACTGACAGAACAGGTAAATTGTTTTTTTCTAAATAATTTTTTTCCTTGTAAAACTGTTATAAAATAAAATAATTAAAAGTGTCCATTCAATAAGACATTCAATTTTCATCATATTTTATGTATGTAACCCAAGACCTCTGTTTCAATCCAGCATGATAAAGATTTTTAAAAAATATTTTTTTTAGCCTTTTATTATTTCCTATCATAATAGAGGCAATACAGTTATTATCATAATAGAGATCTATCTGTATCTCTTTATGATCTAGTCATTAGCTAAGGGATGAAGCTCAAAAGTCTAGTTAATACTTTTTTTTGACAGGTTGTCAAATTAGAGTTGCTTGTAATGAGCAATTTAAATTATGATTGATGCAAACAAAAACCATACAAATCTGGGATTATGTAAGGTTTTTGATAATTACTACTTGGTCTGAATACTTTGCACTCTCACACTTGTAGGTAAAGACATTAAAGAATCGAAGACATTTGAAAGGCATTTCATTTTCCAATTTATGAAAGCATATAACTAGTTACATTTCCATAAAATTTTGTAAGCATCAGTAGCTGAAAAATACAGATTTTGCACTGAGGATTCTTGCATTTTTAAATAACATTGTACTTGGAACCTGTTTTCAAGTAACAACTTTCAAATAAATAAAATTAAAACTGAATCATTTGAAATTTGTCTTGTGAAAATCTGTCAAAGATGATGCATTCTTTTCTTTAAAACTGGCCAGATTTGCTATAAAAGTATATTGATCTTCAGCATCCTTTAAACTTAATATGATAAAAACAACTAGGGACTTTCTGTTTCAAATGTTGGTTCAAACCATCAGAAGTCAAGTCATCACACTCTGATCTCATTGAAATTTGATTAGTGACAGATTCTACAATAAAAATCTGAAGAGACAAAAAAAGTGAGGGAACTTGAGTATTAATTTTAGAGCTGATTAACACCCTTATAGATTTTACTTTTGAATCGTCCATCATTTCACCTTTACACTACTCTGTTAAACATCTATCATGTTTTGATCCACTTCTCTGTTAAGCATCTATCATGTCTTGATCCACTACTCTGTTAAACATCTATCATGTCTTGATCCACTACTCTGTTAAACATCTATCATGTCTTGATTCACTACTCTGTTAAACATCCATCATGTCTTGATCCACTACTCTGTTAAACATCTATCTTGCTCCTTCCTTCATCATCAAGTGTTGTCAAATTATTTTTAAAAATTCTACAACTCTTGGTCGACATAAGCTAATGTCAAGCTCTACATTGTGACAGTTTCATCTGAATTCTAATTAACTAGGCCAACTTCACTATGCCTCTTCTTTTTCTAAAGAAATAGATAAGCTTGATATTTTTCATTATGTATAACTCTAGCCAATGATTTTACTTTCTCAAGGAAAATCTTGCAGGGAAAGTGGTTTTTCTATTAAAAACTAGGAAACTGCATAATGGCAGAGAAAACACTGCTCCTCAAAGAAATGAAGACAACTTTAGGCTATTTTCAAATCTGATTGATTTTGTTACGCTGAACATACATGCAGAAACTAGAATCACTTAGTGAAGATATGCTTTGTATTGAGATAAGCAAATAAAGAAATCTGAGAAAGAGAGAGGCTCAGACAAAAGCAGTAGAGGATGTCAAAACAAACAAAAAAAAAGGCACTAATGCATGAAATAAAAACTCTAATTCATCTGCCAATGAAGATGATTTTAATCAGCATGTTATATTTTTGAAAAGTCAAGTAAATATCTTTCATTATCTATTATACTTTGGCTTTGGGCCTCAAGCTATGTGATTTTAAGGGGATGCTCTTTGTGTATGTGTATATTTGTTTTCAATCCCTCTATCATGCAATGCTATACTTTGAAATTCTTAATTATGAACTTAAAAACCATGATAAATAAAAAAACCCAACAATCTTGAGATTGGCCATTAGTCCTGTTTTCAAGTGATGATATTAACAAAAGGTTTGATTCACTAAATACAAGTATCTGTTGGAACAGCTTGTTACAAGTTTGTAGCTCATTGATTTCTGTTCAGATACGCATTTAGTTCTAATAAAGAAATTCAGAGACATTACAAGTTTATAAAAAAAATAAAAAAATTCATGTTACTAGACTGTCAAACCAGGAAATATATTGAAATCTCTGGCATTTTGAGAATACTCAAAATAAATATCGTCTTTGGGACACAGAACTCTGAGTGTTCAAAGGCACACTTTTTAAAGAGTTGAAAGATGCTCTATATACATCAATTTTAAAAAAAGGGGGGGCTTCAAAAAATGAAAGAAAAGTTTGAAAATACTGATGTTGGCTTTTTTTTAAAGATAGCAATAGTGAAAGTTAGATAAAACTCTCTGATTATCTCATTGTATTGCTATTAGGATCCCTACAACAATATTGTGAGGACAACCATCGAGGCCATGGCAGCTGTTTTTGGAGGTACTCAGTCACTACACACCAACTCTTTTGATGAAGCTCTAGCTTTACCCACAGTATTTAGTGCACGTATTGCTAGAAACACTCAGATTATCCTTCAGGAGGAGTCAGGAATACCAAAGGTCAGTTTTCAGTTACTTAATCATCTTAAAATTTACTAGAAAAAATTATCTGAATCTTTTTTCTCTATGTAGAGACTGGATACAACAATATTTTGTTAAAAAATAAGTTGTGATTTTGATTGGCAAAATTTGAAAAGCTATCTAGAAATCACTAATTTATGGTAGAGTGCCAAACTAAATTAGTTGATAGTCATATTAGGATAATAATCAGAAACTTGCTCAAGAGGTTATCTGTTATGTTTACCATCTAAGGAGAGTTGTAATATCAACACTTACCACTCTTTTCTTACTATTCAATCTGTAATTCTAAAACACAAATCAACTATGTTAGTGAGAGCATTAGCAAATATCTTTTCCTAAATGACTTTGAAACAATCAACTTTGTTCTTGAGAACAGGTGGCTGATCCTTGGGGAGGCTCCTACATGATGGAAAGTTTGACTGATGAGATCTATGATGGAGCTCTGGCTGTCATCAACGAAGTAAGACATTCAATGCACTTTGAAATTTTGCTCAGTCTTGTTCTAAATAAAGGACATGGGTTTGTTATTCTTTTAGTGATCTAATTACGTAAGGGATATTAATATCTTCTAAAAAACAAAACAAAAAAAACAACTCCTATTCATGTTTGTACAGATTCTCTTGAGGAACCACTAAATATACCAACAATATGAAGTACTTTAATCAAATAAAACATTTTTTTTTTTTTGCGTTTAATTCTGTATAGAAAAGAATTATTTCATTTATTTCATATGCATTAATGTAGCTTGAACAAAAATAAAATTATGACTTTCAGATAAAAAATAAAATTATGACTTTCTGATAAAAAATAAAATAATGACTTTCAGATACAAAATAATGCCTAAGTATATGGAAATAAAGTATATAAAAATAATGTCTTATATAATACTTATATTAAATCATCACTTCTGTTATTCTTCAAGAGATTCTTTTCCTTAACAATTTTTTAATGCACACATTTATAGGTGTTTTTATTCTGCTTTATGTTCCTACTACTTTCAAGAAAGAAAACTGTCAACTTGTTTTATCTTCAGATAGAACAGATGGGAGGAATGGCTAAAGCTGTTGCTTCTGGAATGCCCAAGTTGAAAATTGAAGAGTGTGCAGCAAGAAGACAGGCTAAAATTGATACTGGAGCTGGTAAGTGTTTGAATTCAAGTTATATAATATTTGGTGAGGTGCAGGGGCTGAGTGGTAGAGGGCTTGGCTTCCAGAGGGGTCCTGGGTTCAAATCCTGGTGAAGACTAGGATTTGTAATTTCTGGATCTTTAGGGCACCTCTAAGTCCACTCAGCACTAATGGGTACTTGACATTAGTTGAGGAAATGTAAAGGTCGTTGTGCTGGCCACATGACGTTGTTAAACATGGGCCTCAGAAACAAATAACCTTTACATCATCTGCCCCGCAAGGTCTGAAAGGGAAACTATATAATATGTAACTTGTGAATGGAATAATAGTTCCCACTGTTGTTGCTTAAAAGGACTTACTAATAAACATTAAAGAATGTTCAAAACAGTTCTTTATATAATAACAATGGTTTATTCTCAAAAGCAAAAGTTGTCCTGTTTTTGTAGTAGGAATTTCATAACATGTTAACAATCCTTAAGTTGCTTCTTTAAACAGTTGAATCAACAATTTCTGGCTTATACACAACTATTCAGTTTATGTAGTAGTGTCTTATCCCATTATTTGGATCTACTGGCTTTTAAATAACCTAATCTACCTTACAATAAAACACAATTTTGAAAAAATATTTTCTTATTAGGTAACAGTTTTTTTCAACACTTCAATGTAATGTTATTATCCTGTGTTATTATCTTGTGATAGTATCATAAGTACAAATGTAAATAATGAATATCTGTCCTTGTGTTGTAGAGGTGATTGTGGGTGTCAACAAGTACAAGTTACCCACGCAAGAGAAATTGGATGTGCTCAGTATAGACAACTCAGTTGTTAGAGAAAAGCAGTGTGCCAGACTGGCCAAGGTCAAGGCTAGCAGAGATTCTCAAAAGGTGCCATATATATATATATATATATATATATATATATATATACAGTTTCCTTATAAATATAATTCTTTAATTCAACATTTAAATTTAAAAAGTCAAGAGAATTGTGGTGTAAAAAAAAAGTATCTTGCGAATAGAATTTTATTTCTTTAAAATAATGAGCAAATTACCTTTATCCATCCACAGTGAGATTAAGACAAAATACATTTTTAAAGTGAGTTATTATTGAACATTAATTGTGAAACTCCCTTTAGGTGAAGGCAGCATTAGATGCCATAACAAAGTGCTGTGAGAGTCATCAGGGCAATTTGCTGGCTCTAAGTATTGATGCAGCAAGGAGTCGTGCCACAGTTGGTGAAATTTCTGATGCTATGGAAGAAGTAAATCCTTTTTTTATAATTCATATAATTGAGTTTATCTTAAAATTTCAATTTGCAATGATATTATTTTTTTTATTGATGTTCTGCAGGTATTTGGCAGGCATGTGGCCAGTGGTCATATGGTGAGTGGAGCTTACAAGAGTGAGTTTTCTGAAACTCATGAGCTACAGGCAGTAGCTGATAGAGTAAAGGTTAGTGACACTTATGTATACAGATCTACCTACATTTAGAGAAACGCTGTACTTCTGTTGTCTTTTGGTTAAAAAAAAGAAAAGCTTTTCATTGAATGAAGTTCTATATACACTTTCAGAATTTTATTGATCTTGAAGGCCGTCGACCCCGTATTCTGGTAGCAAAAGTAGGACAAGATGGGCATGATAGAGGAGGCAAAGTGATAGCGACTGGATTTGCAGATTTAGGATTTGATGTGGACATTGGTCCTCTGTTTTCAGTAAGTAGTAGTTGGTTATGAGGTGCGGGGTCCCTGGTTTGAATCCTTGTTAAGACTGGGTGCCTCTTAGTCCAACCAGCTCTAATGTGTACTTGACATTAGTTGGGGAAAAGTAAAGGCAGTTGGTTGTTGTGCTGGCAACATGACGCTCTCATTAAATGTGGGCCATAGAAACAGATGACCTTTAGAAAATCTGCCCCATAGATCGCAAGGTCTGAATTTTATTAGTTGGCTATGTCAACTTATAATTTAAACAACTCTTTGTTGTTACTGTACTGTGATTGAATCATGTTTTGAATTTCAAACAAGTTTGGTGGCAAATTGGATTTGAGATGTGAATTACATCAACTACAAAAAAAAGTATGAATCAATGGGAGACAAGAAAATGGGGTGGCAATAAAGACTAGCTTCAGAATTGCTCATCATGAGTAGAGAAGTGATTTTCCCTCAGACTTGATTCTCCAAGCCTTTTACTTTCTGAATCTAAACCTCCTGTCACAGCTTTCCTATTATATTTATAATAATAATTCGATAGAATCTACCTTAGGTCTCGATACGTCTAGGTGTCCCTGGTTCAGTTCTATTTAACAAAATAAAACAATGAAACCACTAGATCAACACATAAACTTTAATCAGCTTTACTGCATATCACACACGCTGGTCTCTGTCTGACAACCTCTGACAACAAAACACACTTCCGGTCATTCGCGCAGATTGTAAAAATAGATTATACATTCATACACACATTCATCCGTGACATCTCGCCCCTCCTAAAATTATAATTGATTTTTACAACTAAATAAAACGATTATAAAACAAATATCAAACATCACACCACAATACAACAAAATGTTTGTTCAATAGGCCACAAAGGCTCTGGGTATGCCACACAGGCGATTATGTAGTCATTCAGACTTAAACATAGTCACAAAGATCTTGATGTAGTCACACAGACTAAGTAATAGACACACAGTCTTAAAAGATGAAGACACACAGTCTTAAAAGCTGAAGACACAGTCTTAAAAGATGAAGACACAAAGTCTTAGTTGTAGACAGAAAGTCTACCATCAAGCAACAAAATCTAAACTGTTGAAGACACAAAGTCTTTGATGAAGCAACACATGCTTGTGAGAAGCCACGTAGGCTTATATCTATGATAAGCGTGACAGAGTGTCCGCTACGACGTTTCCTTTACCTGGAATATGCTGCACTTTGAACTGAAAGTCCTAAAGCATCAGGGCCCAGCGAGTTACCCTGGAATTCACCGACTTACACGTGTTTAAACCGCGTAAGGGTGCGTGATCTGTGCGCAGTACGAATGTTCTGCCCAACAGGTATCTGGCCAACTTGGTTACTGCCCAAACAACTGCCAAGCACTCTCTTTCTCTTGCTGTATCGTTTTTCCCATATTATCTCTCACACTAGATTGAGATCTCGTTACCACATTTCTAATTCTGACATAGCTAACCTTTGTAGCCACTTGTAGCTGTGATGGTAGGCTCAGTAATGCCAGTCACGTTTCCTAGAATCAAGTCAGCTGCAGGCCTCTCCAACACACATGCTTCAACTTTCCCAGATAAAAATGGCGTATCTATGTCAATGACAGCTGTGGGATATTCTTCAATTGTTCCTCCAAATGTTATACATAGGACTTTCTTACCCGTCAACTGGTGAGGGTGCACATGTAGTCTCTTCACTCTGATTGTGGTTGCTCCTGTGTCTCTCAAGACCCAAATAGATTTTTTCCCAACAAATCCAGGGTACATTTTTAATTTCCCAGCGTCACAAGTTACAGCTCCAGCCATCTGGATCTGATCAGATTCATGAGGGAGTTGTTCAACATGTTGATAGTCTATGCAAACTGACGCATTGTACGGATGTCCAGTTGGTCTTCCCCTGTTGCTGGTTTTAAACTCCTGACTTCTGCTTGAACCCATAGTCTCATTTCATCTTAATGGGCTTTTGTTTCTACATTGGGCTGCTAAATGTCCCGTTTTGAAACACTTAAAACATTTTCTTTTTTCACCCACACTTCTTTTCTGCAGACGGTCCTGTCTCCATTCTTGTTTAAAGCGACTTCTGTTATCATTAGTCTTTGCAGCAAAGGCAAACTGGCTAGTTATCGAGTCTTCCTCTCTCTGAATTGTCTGCTCTGGATGTGCAGTAATATATTGCTGACACAACTTGACTGCTGTTGGCACATCTTTCGGTTTCCTTTCATATAGAAAAGCCACTAACTGAGGATTGCATGATGTGAGGATCTTGTCTCTGATGAACAGATTAATGAGACCTTTGAATGTCTTTTCAGTATTAGACAATTCTACCCAACGCATTAAGTATCTTGTAATGTCCTCAACAAATTCATGGAATGGCTGGTTTTTCTCTGGTTTAGCTTTATGAACCTTCTCTCTATACCCATCATCTGTTAAGTTGTACCTTTTCATCAATACTTCCTTCACCTTGTCATATTCTTCTAAATCTTTCTTAGAAAAGTTGATACAAGCTTGCAGTGCCTTTCCCTGTAATAATGTGTATAGATGACTTCCCCACTGAGTTTTAGGTATATCTGTAGCTTGAGCATGCACTTCAAATCTAGCCAAATATGCATCCATTTGATCCACATTTTCATTAAAAGGTGGCAACTTTGGCTTCCGTACAGGTTTTATATGCTCTTTGAGTTCTCCTTTCGTCTCCCTAAGCTCCAACTCTCTGACTCTCAATTTGTGTATTTCTACATCAGCTTCTTTCTCTTTAGCTCTTGCTTCTGCCTCTTTAGTTTTTGCTTCTGTTTCTTTAGTTCTTGCTTCTGCCTCTTTAGCTCTCACTTCCCTCTCTTTAGCTCTTTCATCTCGATGTGTGTCTTCTCTTTCTTTTACCCATTCTTGTAAAGCGGTTCCAGTCAATCCCATTTCTTTTCCAGCGGCTATTATCTGTGATAATGTGTCTGCCATCCTTGTTTATGTGTGCAGCATCAAATATATACAATACAAATTACTTTGTCACTGTATTTGACCTGGTTTCGTCTCGGCTGATTGACTTAGTTTTTTCCCGCCTTCACTGCCTTCTTTGTCCTTGACCTTTTCACAATGGCTAACCGCAGTTCTGCCTAATGTCTTCCAAGACTAAGTCAAGTAACTAGATAAACAAGCCTCCAAATATGTCACAGCTTTACAGATATATTTATAATAATAATTCGATAGAATCTACCTTAGGTCTCGATACATCTAGGTGTCCCTGATTCAGTTCTAGTTAACAAAATGAAACAATGAAACCACTAGATCAAACACATAAACTTTAATCAGCTTTACTGCATATCACACACGCAGCTCTCTCTCTGACAACAAAACACACTTCCGGTTATTCGCGCAGATTGTGAAAATAGATTATACATGCATACACACATTCATCCGTGACACCTTCCCTGCAGCTAAACCCAAACATGTCTGAATAGAGTACAATAATTTTCAAGCTAGACAATGAGACATGCTGAAATGTAGACAGAACCCTGTCACAGTCTTGGTTGACATTGCCAGTTATATGTTCATTTCAGGTTAAGAGGGTGAAGAGACATGTGAAACTCCTGATATAGAAACAGGAAGTAAGAATGAATTAATTGACTTTTAGTTCAGTTGGTAGTATCTTTGGGTCCGGTGTGGACAGTAGTAACTTAGAGAGTCGAGTAGTAACTTTGAGTTAAGTAGTATCTTTTGAGCAGTCGAAGCCAATAGTCTTTTGAGACAGTACACATATTTTGATAGTTTTTCTCTGGACTTAGAGAGTCAAGTAGTAACTTTGAAGTTTATTGTTACCCGCTGTGATGCGGATGTGATTTAATTAGATTAAGTATATTGAATATGTTTAATACTGCTGTTATGCAGATGTAACTATATTTCTATGAATTGGATCATTTTTGTAAATTGAATGTGCAACATATCGTTTTATTAAATAATTGTTATATCTTGTCTGCCAAAATTGGATTCATTCAACCTATACCATTTGTGTTGGTTACCTGTCAAGTGTGACTCCAGGAAGCACAAACCCAGCATTCCACAACATTCGCATTCTTCAACATTACACCATTTGACCTTTTAACATAACATTCTTAAGAAAGTTTTTTTTTTTACATATAGATTCAGTTCTTTAGTTTACTTGCTCCCAGCATAAACTCTCTTTGTTTACTTGCTCCCAGCATAAACTCTCTTTGTTTACTTGCTCCCAGCATAAACTCTCTTTGTTTACTTGCTCCCAACATAAACTCTCTTTGTTTACTTGCTCCCAACATAAACTCTCTTTGTTTACTTGCTCCCAGCATAAACTATTTTTGTTTACTTGCTCCCAACCTAAACTCTCTTTGTTTACTTGCTCCCAACCTAAACTCTCTTTGTTTACTTGCTCCCAACCTAAACTCTCTTTGTTTACTTGCTCCCAACCTAAACTCTCTTTGTTTACTTGCTCCCAACCTAAACTCTCTTTGTTTACTTGCTCCCAGCATAAACTCTCTTTGTTTACTTGCTCCCAACATAAACTCTCTTTGTTTACTTGCTCCCAACATAAACTTTCTTTGTTTACTTGCTCCCAACATAAACTTTCTTTGTTTACTTGCTCCCAACATAAATTCTTTTTGTTTTTTGTGTCTTTAGACTCCTAAAGAAGCTGCACAGCAAGCTATTGATGCTGATGTTCATGTGGTTGGAGTTAGTACCCTTGCTGCTGGCCACAAAACTTTAATTCCACAACTTATTGTAGAACTGAAACAAATGGGCAGGCCGTAAGTCTTCTTATTGTTGATGTATGTTAGTACATTCTTACAGGTTTAGTGTTATTTTCACTTTGTATACAATCACAATGCTGAGCAATAGAACTGCTAACAGTTAAGAACAAAAACTTCCTTTCCTTGTAAGTACACCAAAAGCCTAATTTTCGAACTCTTCTGTTGACCAAAAGCCTAATGTTCTAACTCTACTTTTCTCCAAAAGCCTAATGTTCTAACTCTTCTGTTGACCAGGGACATTGTTGTAGTTGCTGGAGGTGTTATTCCTCCCCAGGACTACGATGACCTCTTCAAGTCTGGATGCTCTGCAGTATTTGGACCAGGTTTGTTTTAGAACAATCATTTCTAGTAGCAGCTCTAATCATATTCATTACGCAAATTGGAAGAACATCAAATTTTGTATTTAACTCAATAGCTACTATTGCGACCAAATGTGCCCATCCCCCCACTCGCTACTAATGCTCCCAAATGCGCCCACCACATCACACACACGGGACTTGCATAGCTCTCGTTTTCCTGCATGATGCGTGGTGTTATTTTGAGCTAACTGGGTTTTTTAAAAAGTAGAAATATAGATCGTTTCGTTAAAAAAAACGGATGTTTTTACGTCTTTCGCTTCAGTTTGTATGGGCCTTCAAAGTTTAGTGATTTTTTTTAGATTTTCCTTAGCTGTGCAGGCCATTTTCTCAATGACCTTTCAATTTTTAGACCCATTATCGCAAAAAATACAGTAAATACAGCTAATATTGAACTTGATATTGATCAAGACATTGATCATTAGAATTTAGCGCTACACTTACACTTAGATCTAGTTCGATTCAGAGAGAGAGAGAGAGAGAGAGTGAAGTAAACATTAGATCCATCTTCTAGTCTAGATCTAGACACTTCTGGATCTAGTGTCAATGAATCTTCAACTTCTTTGACTGATATTTTGAACAGTTTTTATTTACCACATAGAAACTTTTAATGAAATAGATCTAGTTGGGGGTGTACAAAATGTTGGTTTGATTACTTTTACTTTGTTATGCTAGAAGTAATGAAATTTGAGACACATGCAGAACCACATCAACATGATGGCAGGCATGATGCCATGTTCAGGCAACTAAGGGCCTCACGTGCACCAGTGAAAGTCCGTAAATACTCAAGACATATACAAATTTTATAGATAAGCATGATGTTTATTGTCTAGGCCTACTAAATTTCTACTTATAAACATTACTGGTCTTTGGGTAAATGTTAGAGGTTACCAAAAATTACAGATCTGATTGGGGTGGGGGGTCCACCAGTCTTCAAAAAAATCAGGCACTCGAACACATTTTCGTCTTTGCCTGTTGTTTTTATTGTTTTAATCTTGTAAAACCTGTTCAAATTATACATCATTTTAAAGGTCTTCGATTTCTCTTTTTTTAGAAGTATTTTTTGTTATTCATAGATGTTGTTTTATGTTTTTTAAAATATATTTTGTAAAGTCAGTCTATTTCTATTTTGGAGTTACCTCCCTTTGCTTAGTATTTAGAGAGATGCTGCTTAGGTATGGGCTTAGTAGCTTATGAGTTAAACCCAAACAAAATTCAGCTATGAATTATAATAGTTGACTTTTCTTTTGTAGGCACACGCATTCCTGATGCTGCATTGAAAGTATTGAATCTAATAGAGTCCAACTTGTCAACAAAAACCAAAAAGAAATCAGCTCAATAAAAATGGGACATGAGGATATTCTTGTTTATAAACAGATGTTTTTTGCGGGTTGAGTGTTTATAATAACAATGTTAAAAAGAGAGACATTGTTCAGAAAACTTATTTTTCTATTGAGAACCTTAAGTTTGTTGAAACATTAAGGTTACGTTGTGTTGTTACATACTGAACTTGAAAAGTGTGATGATTATTAAAAGAATTCTCAAACTATTGATGAAATGTATCATCATTGGAAATGTGCATGCATCAAAAGAGTCTATATCCAAGACAAGGATTCTCTGCAGTGATTCCATGTTGCGACTCAAGTCATGGATGTGATGAATAGTTCATTTTTTTCTGTTAAATGCTGCTTATGCATTTTGTTTGTAAATATATTATTTTTAAAAATGTTGAAATAAAGGTATGAAAAATTTATAGACTTGTTTAAACCTTTAAGTAATGAAAAATAATTTGACAGCTAGGGTCCACATGGCGACCTTTGGAAAATATACCACATAAACATAAAAGCAGGTGGCCAAATCAAAAATTTAAATGCTTTTTTGCTGAATGAAAGATGTATGACGTAAACAAATATTGTTAAGTGTAATATGCACCCAAAAGCATACTTCCTGCTACGTACTGGAATTACATGGCTAGGTTAAAATTAACATTGGTTAGTTTCTGTATTTGACTTGGACCAAAAATCTTGCCACTAAAATTGTGCAATTTTCATCATTTACTAATCAGAAATATCATGTAGATACCATTGCTTCTATAACTGTTGGTGGACACATAGATGGTTGATATATTTTTTTTGTCTGGATAATATTTTGAAGAAAAGTCGTCTCATCAAGAGTAGGCTGAAAACTAAAATGACCAATGTAAGGAACTATTTTTTTAATGAGTACTGTCATCATCACCATATGTCCCTGTACTTTTGTCGTAGGGATGTCGTGACAGTTCACCGAACCAAATCCCTCCACTTTTCCTAATCATCATATGTTCTTAGCAGGATATCAAGAGAGAGGCCAGTCCATTCTTTTACATTGTCCAGCCAGCTTTTTCTTTGGACAATGCTTTCATGTTCTATACTTTACCTTGAAGGATAACTTTTTACAGTGAGTCATTTCTTACAATATGACCAACTAACTCAGCTGCTACCCAGAATTTATCTGTAGCATTTGCTCTCAAAGGCTTGAATTGTTTCTGTCTCAGCATTCAGTGTCCAACTTGTTTAACTGTGTAAGAGTATAGAGATCTCTAGTGAAGAATACAGTTTTAATTTGACTTGGAAGCTTGTGTTACTCTTCCAGATTGTCCACCATTTGCTCATGAAAGCAGATGACAAGTTTAGAGGTTTTATCTCTTTATGTTTGACTGTAGGTATTTAAATGAGTCAACTTCTAATGTTTAAACATTGCCATGTATGCAACATCTGGTACTACCTCTACCACAAACTAGTATTTTGCTTTTTTCAGTACTTATTTCCTGCCAACTGTTGTAGCTGCAGCAACCAGTTTTAAAGTAAGATATTTTTACTTGGCCTGAGTACTATAAGTTAAATTAAAATTTTAGCAAAAAGCAAGTGTACATTTGGTGTTCTATTAACACATCTTTCACATATATAGAGAGACATAAAGACACCACTGCTTATTAGGTTTCACTATTGATCTTGTATGTGCTAAAATTAGCTTGTCTTTTAATGAATTTTTGAAATTTATCAGAATTCTTTCTCTCAGTTATAGGTTCAACATATACATCATATGATTTCAGAATTCTTTCTCTAAGGGGTGGCCAACTTTTGGATCCATGCACCACATACAATTTTATACGTTTCAATCCAAAGTGTATTAATTTTTATGTATTAGGTCAGTAATACCACATTTGTGTATAGAAGAGGAGATAATAAAAAACAAAAAAAAAAACTTTACTTAAATATTACTTAGCAATTTATGAAACATTGTTTGCAGTTTTTAATTTAAAAAAAAATAAACATACATGCAATAAATATATCTAGATATATATAGAGAGAGCCCTAGCCTTAGCTCCAGACGTTTTTTTCTATTTGCTTTCCTCAAATTTGTAATATTTAGAGTTAATTTCATTACCTCAGTCTGTTTTTGAGTGAATGAAAATGATTGCTCACATTAGTATCTGACAGGCATAAGCTAAACGACAGTTCCAGTAACTCTACCAGTCATTGACAGCTTAATTTACTTTAACTTTATTTAATTGATGATTTCCTTGACATGATTTTGGTTCCTCAAATATGTCTGACTATCTTGTTTTTCCTTAGAGTGACTTACGGCCAATAAAGTCTTTAAAAATGTTGAAATTATCACCATTTTTTCTAATAAAGAAAAGCTTAACCAAAATTAACGAAAAGAAAGAGCATAACACCTTTTAAACAAAAAAAATAATGCCAACAAGTACATTAAACTGTGTTCTTTGATTTTTGGTCTGATTAGTTTTATAAACATATCTGTCCATTTGGGTGTCTTAATAGCTAGTAAATTAAATTCCTGTGAAACATTTTTTGTCTAAAAATTGGTTATCATTTTTCAGAACAGGCATGCTTTTTATTGGTGAAATATGCCACTTTTAATTGTGCAATGCGTCACCCCCTGCTCTAAGTTATAGGGTCAACATTTACTTCATATGATTTTAGAAGTCTTTCTCTGGCCACCCCTGCTTTAAGTTATAGGATCAAAATATATTTCATATGATTTTAGAATTGTGTTATAGGATTAACATATACTTAGTATATGATAATCAAAAATACAATCTTTAAAGTGGCCTCAAACCTGGATACTACACAGGGCTTCCACTTTTTAAACCCAGCCTTGTTAGTGAGTAAAAAAAAATACATTTCTGAAGATAGTATGCAACAAACACAAGAGTTACCATTTATAATCTTTATTCAAATAAAACATGCATTTAAAAAGATGAAACAGCATTCTCTTGCAGGACTTCTGTGACAACAAAATTGTAAAGAACAAATAAGAAAAAAACTTTTGTTAAAATGTCCAAGTATTTAAAGCATACACAAATACAAGAAGCTTAAACTCTCTTGTAAAAACATAAATGTCTGTCTAGAGAGCTAAGAAAATTTTTTTTTTGCTAGAACACAAAATAAATGGGAGGAAGGGGGGGGTCAATGTGAAAACAAGAAAAAGGTGTAATCCTGTTCTGAAATAATTAAAATTGTGACACAGTGGGTGTGGAAATCACATTTTTAAAAAAGTCAAAAAAACATTTAAAAGACACTTGGATTAAAATCAAGATTTTACTCAAAATAAAACTAAGCATTATTGTTCTGTGGAACATAGAGATCTACTTGTCAGCTGTTTTGGAGTCCAATCTAGTTCAAAGAAAGAAATGCTTTGTTTTGCTTGGTTTAAACCAGAAAGACTTGTAACAAAGCTATTTCTCACTGCTTTGAATATTTTCATTTGCTTTTAAACCAAAAACTCCAACTATTTACAGTTTGAAATTACCTGACATAATTGTATAGAGTTATTAAAAAGTATTTCATCGATTGGTTGACTTAAGGTTATGCTGCCCATCAATATATGAAAACAAAGTAACTTATGTTTAGATTTTCTCCCACCCCCTGCCCAACCATCCCCTTCCCTGCTGGAGCAGATGTATTCTATTTACAATAATGTGGGTTTACAACAGTTTCATAAGGAAATAAAATCAACCTGTACAATAAAAAAAAAGGGGGGAACTACTCTCATTTCAGAGAGGCTGTCTCACACAATTTTACTGAGAGGAAATAAATACTTGCACACCCCACCAGGAGCACAGAGGGAAATGCAAAAATTCTAAAAGGTCTTGATTTAGTGGTGAAGAGAAATACATAACTTTCTTTTTCATTCAGTCTTTGCATTGGTTCCAAAGAAGATTAAGACTTTAAAAGCTGTTTTTGAATCAATGTTTTGAGCTTTGCCCTCCTGAACAAGTTGGGGTTGGGGTGCATGTTATTAGATAATCATTCACTATCTACTCCAGGCAGTCTTTTCAAAGTCCTTGGACTTAATATGCTTATTACAGCAAGGCACAAAACTACTTTATAAAGTTAAAAACATTTGTCTACCAGACTTGACCAACAACATACATAAACAAATAAAATCATTATCTTTCTTCATATGGTCACAATGTCAAGGCAATGCCTTTGTTTATTTGCAGCAGAAATAAAATCTTTATTCGATTCACTAATAAGTATATTTCTATAATACAAGTTGCCTACTTCTATTGTGAAGAAAAACATAGTCGGCAAAAAAAATGCCAATGGATCACAATTAGACTTAGCAATGCTGAATTCTTGGAAGACCACATTTTTTTTTAAATTTTGCACTTCACAAAGTGTATAACCAATGGACAACACTCCAGATACATCACACCTAATTTGTTAAAAGTCTGAGTAGTAAATTTGTACCATGTAGCTGGTTCAGTTGTTGCTTTGTTCTGAAGTTTCAAATGAAATTTAAACATCCTGAAGACATAATCAGATTGTCAAGGGAAAAAAAACAAACAGATAAATACTGAGTTGTGAGTAACAAGTCAATCAACTGGTTGTCAAAACATAGTACACATTTCATGATTTCAATACATCTGATCCAAGTACATTTCCAGTGCTTGATTCACCAATTTGTTTCAATGGAATGTGTCTTCACTTCAAATGGTTACAAACTATTTGTCCCTTATGAGAGATTTCAATATGAACTGGGGCACTTAGTGAATGGCATTTGTGAGTCTGGAAATATTCAAAAAGAAACAATGACTTGGGTGTTGAATTCACTCCTGTTAGCAGAGAGATAATAATAGAATGTAATACTTAGCAGAACATACAATCAACATGAGGGTCTGTGGTAGCATGATATACTGCAATGGACACAATAGTATCAACAGATAACTCTTGCTGGGTAAAGAAGCACAGAATCAGGTGATATAAAAGTCTTAGGGATGAAAATTAAGAAATTATATTACTACAAAATAAAGCTCTGTAACAGAATTCCTGTGATTGTCACATTGTAAAAATAAAATAATCGTGGTTTGAAAAAAAAAAAAAAAAAAATACAAGCCTGTTAAAAAAATTATTATGCTTTATGCTCCGCTCACAACCCCCATTATCTCCCCTTCTTCTAGTGCTAATGGGAATGTTGCCACTTTGTCAGCGCTGTAGACTTATTTGAAAACACATTAGCACCTCAGGTGGTGTGTGGGGACATTGACCAACATTACAATACTCAATGTTAGCCTGACCTTTGGTAAATCATGAACAGCTCGAGTTAAAAAGAAAAGCAAGAATGGCCCATGAATAAAAGACTAACCTTACTTACACTTTCCTTGATGGAGCTGGCGCTATAGACTGATAGACTTAGAACAACAAGAAGGTCGTATTATTAAACCATCTGTAAATCTTTCAGCATGTATGTATAAAGAAAGCTTCACTCAGTGACACTTTCAATAAAGTCAACACTCAAAGACGTGCTGCATGTCAAGAGTGCAGAGAAATGAGTGTCTGAGTGAGTATGTCAGAGTTAGTATATCTGAGTGAAAGTATCTGAGTGATGGTGTGTCAGAGTGATCTTCATGACCCATTAAACTTTGTACTCTATACAAAAATAAATAAAAACAGAAACATTTGCTATGAACAATATTTACATACAAATACTAGACTTATAATCAGAGTGATTTTTATATACATATAATAGTGTGCCTTTATTAATAAACTGGTTAAATAGGAGTGAACAAATTTCATAAAAGTATTTAGAAGTACAATATTCCAAAGTAAAAACTTGAAATGATCTTATTTCTTAGTGTGTGTAAAAGAAAAACATCTTGGAATTCTGAGACAGAAGGCTACTCTTAAGATCTCAGATGTCCAGGAATTCTGAGACAGAAGGCAACTCTTGAGATCTCAGATGTCCAAGAGGCTCCCTGACATAAGATACAAGCTGGAGTTTCAATAACATATGGTAAAAGAATAGACTGTAACATAAGATTATGGCTGACACAGTTAAGCATACAGTCAAACATGACAAATCTTTACACTCAGTCCATGAATAACAATATCACATTGACTATACATTTTGATTACTGTCCTAGTTCACATGATTCCATGCTTGGTAACCATTACAGTGAAAAAAAGTCACCTTTAATGTAGGTTAATTCATCACATTTACCACAGAAATGTTTAAAACAAATAGAGTACACTTCAAATATAAAAAAAACAAAAACAACAACCAAAAAAAACAAAACCAATCATATGTTGTAAAATAAAACAACATTACCTGATTCACACATGAAATCAAAAATAAAATCTGAAATACTGGCAATAGTGTAAAGTAATAGTGCAAATCTTCTGTAGTTTCAGATCATTTTCCATTAAATTCAAAAAGAATTTTCCCTTAATGTCAGATCCATGAACACACAACCTTCATATAAATCAGAAAACCTAATCAAATTAATTTCTGAATAATGTAATTATATTTTATGTCATGTATCTTTGAATGCTTCTACATGAAGTTTCTAAGTCTTAAAGTTTACACAGCACAAAAGTTAAAAAATAGAATCCCTCGTTGTCATTAAAAATATTAAATAGAACACCATTTATAAATCTTTCATCTTAAAAAAACAAACAAATAACAAAACAATAACATTTCAGAAGAGTCATCATTAGCATGGCATCTTCCAAACAACACTACAGTTTGTAATAGTCCTACCACTACAATATTGCTGCTATATCAGTGCAAGTAAAAGAAGCTCTACTACAAACTTTCCTACCAAGTCACTTCAAATTGTTAAAGTAATTTTACTGAATAATCCCTCATGGTTATGGCAGATAGTATTAACTTCAAATCATGTCTCAAGGGTTACCCAATAACTCAAGTGTTAATTCTCTATAATATAGAAGAGCTTCTCTCAATTCCTCTGTTTAATTGTGCAATAGAAATAAAACATAATCAATTGTGTTTCTTTACTGATGTATTCAAAATAATGTTCTGTTGTCTGACAATGACAAAAGATGCCAAGCTGAGATAGGTTTTTTTTTTAACCTTCTAAGAAACCTTTTAACAAACCTCCTCCATTCATAGTTATTAAAAGTTATGCTTGAACCTAAATATATTTAAGTAAGAATAAGACAATTATCATCTCATAACATTAGTTTAGTTTATATGCTCAATTCAAATAATTTCACTATAAATAATGAGACTTAACAATGTTCTGCAGGTTGTCACGGTTAACTTGATTGTTAAATTAAAACAATGTAAAACAACTTAGTGAGGGTGAATAAAAGTTTGCAGGCTGCGGAGTTTAGCAATCCATGCCGCATTCTTTTTTGTGGGTGACAGGCTTACTGACTCACTGGCGGAGGCACTGGTTTCTGCTTCTTCACTTTCTGGGTCCTCTGGAATGGATCCTGTCTGATGGAGACGACTCTTCCTTGGGCTGTCCACTTGGTTTTGGCAATGCTGAAGCAGACCTGTGATCACCCTGGACACTGCCAAGCCAATCTCTTCAGCAGAGGTCTGCGGGTCATTGAGACATTTCCAGTCTCGCTCATTAACCCCAGGAGGCATCTGTGTACAAAAAAAAAAAATGGTGAGAGCCAAATGTTTGATGAAATGAAATTTAAGTTAAACAAAATATTAAAGGTCAAGTTTGTGAACAGCTACCTGATACATCTTGTCTGAAATTTTGACATCACCAACGGTAGCTCCATTAGAGCAGCAGACAGGAACAACTATGTGGTCACTCCAAACAAACTCTTCTACTTCATGGGCTGAATGAGTACCACCTACACATACACAATGTCAGGGTAAAGTTAGAATAAAGGAGACGTCACTTTTAACATAAACATCTTAAAGTTGGTAGAAATGAACTTGAAAAATTAATTTACCTTCAATAAGTAAACAAATCTGGAAGCATCTTCCTGCAATAGCCTCTCTTTCCCATAGACTGTTGCCACAAAATAAAGTTTTTCCAAAGTCTTTTAGGGCAAAGGTACCATCAGCCCCTTGATTGTAATGTTCTTTAACATTCTGATGAATATATTATTTATTAGTGCTTGTCAAAATAAGAAATGTGAAACTTAACCAAAAAACAAACAAACTACAAAACAAATTTTGTCATTACCTGTGCTTCCATTTCGGGCAGTATGTGCCACACATTGGAATCTGATCCTTGATGTTCTTTATCTTCATTAAAAACTTTAGCCACCAGCTCACTTGTACCATAGCACCCACCAGTGACTACAAAAAGATTGTTAAGTTTGGCCAAGTGTCGCCCAATAGACCTGAAAAATGATGACCAAAAAGTTAGCAACTACATTTGTGTACAAAAGATGAAAAAAAAAAAAGAACATATAATAAAACAAAATTATTTTAAAACCTATTTAACATGTGGTCTTACTTGCAAACATCTTCTGATCTTGTGCTCAGAATTTTGGAGGTGCCAGTAACATAGACACATTCTTTAACTTGAAGTGATTTTTTCACATAGTGTACCTGAGAAGAGAAAGAGCTATGGTGTAAAATGTGTCTGATTGTATTATTTTATTCAAACAGAAGAAAAAATGTAACATTTTTTTCTTGCTGAAGTTTTACAAATTGAACATGTCGTCACAGACTTACAGCTAGAGCAATGTTAGCTTCTTGACTGTCTGTTTCAAGGCAGTTTTTAGCAGTCGGATCCAACCCTCTTTCAACCTGCATGAGAAGTGCTTGACGAAAACCTTCTTTATTAGCGTCCTGCAAGTAGGAGTTAAACATTTAATTTATGACTTATGTACTAGGTATTAAACAAAAATCTTGAGGTAATAACATAACATTATAAAGTTACTACCAAATCTAAACATGGCAATATTTTTTGTTTATAATCTTATATCATTTATCAATTTGTAAAATGTTTACTACTGCAGAAAAGCAAGTGAGAAAAGTGACCAAAGTTACTCACTATAAGTCTCTTTGTTCTGATCAGCATTTTCAACCAACTTGGGAAACGAAACTCATCATATAAAACAGGCAATAGGAGTTTTCTATGTTCACAGTAGAATACCTGGGAAGAGCAGTATATACAATGTGTCACTAAGATGTTCCTGCAGAATATTTCATCCTAGGCCATGCAGGACAATGGAGGAAGGCAAGTGTTCGAACCCAGGACAATCAAGATGACAGTCCAGAGTGCATACCACACAACTAGGCAGCCATCAGCCACAGAATAATATGTGTTAGAGTGTAGGTCAGTAAAACATTCAAAAGCTTTCATACAGCTACAAATAGTGTTGGCATAAGAAAAAAATGAAACAAAATAATTGCTGTGATGAATGTGTAAGGCTTTTTTTTAAAAATATCAGTGTCTCATCAATAAAAGTGAGGATCCTTTCTCAAGGGGAGGCAAAAATGTGTAATAGGAAAGGAATGATTTTAACCCAGTGTGAGCATAATGTAAATTAAAACATTGTATAAATAGATTTTAGCTGTTTCCCCAATAAATATTTAATTTAAAAGAGAACATACAATGATATTGTTTACTCTGAAAAAAATGAATGAGTGTGAAGTTTAATGCAGCAACCCCTTTCCCCCTTGTCCTCTATAGAGGGGGGAGCAAGGTTCCGACATGGGGGGGGGGGGGGGGGGGGGGAGATGAATTTATTTGTAAAACAAGGATCAAAACAAAAAACTTATTTTCATTATAGTTGTCCATCCATCTTTGTATATTAACCAAGCTTAATGCCATTGATGATGATCTTATAGAGAAAACAAAAAAACAATGCTAAAGGTATTGTTCATTTCTTTCACAACAGTCAAGACTTAAATGACCATTTGGACAAGTTCCTATTAAGCTCTAGTTCACCCCAAGAATTATGCAATAAACAGATTAGGATGAGCAAGTCTATACTAAAACATTCACTTCAAAATGTAATTTTTAATTTCTCTCTACCTGTTGAAGGCAAAGCTTAGACTGAGTAAAAGCTTTTGAAAGTATAATAATGACAAGTGCAGCCTTGTCCACTGCTTCTTGGAACACTTGGACTTGTTTGGGTGTGATGTACAGGCCAGAATTCACAGCAATGTTTTTAGACGTCTCTTTCTTCAGTGCTATCAGATCAACTAGACACACAAAAACAATGGCACCAATGAATATAACAAAAAAAGAAAAAAAATTCAAATGTAATTAAAAAATCTCATGGAAAGAACTTCAAAAAGGAAGTCTTGAAATTGACCAATGTGTAGTGTCAATGGACTGCTGACACTGCTAAAACATGTTAGCTTGGACACGCACCCATATGCAAGAAGAAAGAATTCCCCAAAACATCCTTATGCTGTCAAATGATCCATAGTCAGGGAAAATCCCCAACAGATGTCTGCAAGAGAGACTTCAGGACACTGGCTATCAGTGAAAGTAGGGGAGAGGACATTGCCCAAGATTGGACAGCATAGAGACTGTGTGTCTGTGTACAATCCTAACAGAGATGAGACAGGAGAAAGAAGAAATAGAGAGCTTCTCAATTGGATAGCCCTAAAATAGATTCTTTCTCAGGCATAAACTGTAGCAAAGTTTGCTACTCCTAATTAGGCCTATTATGTCACAACAGATTCTGCCCTGAGCTAAGGAGAAAAAACAAATTAACACCATTATTCATCTAGATGCATCCATTGTCTTTCAATATACTTAAGGCTCTACCTTCAGTAATTACAACATAAATAAATAAGTTTTGATTGATCATGATAGACCATCAGTGATTTAGAACTGTTTTAAGTATAAAGAAGATTATCTTCAATTCTGATGTATATTTTAAAAATGCAAAGTAAAGTAGACAAGAAAGGATTACATTTTATTACACTCTAAAGTTTTATAAAACTTCACTTCTAAAAAATTTTAAGCTCAAAAAATTATCCTACACTAAAATAACCAAGTCCTGAACAGGAAAGTGAAATACAAAATGAATAATACTATCGAAATGAGGAAAATAATTACAGAGAGAAAGAGTTAAACATAGATCTATTTGTTTTGGCCTAAACTAGAATTTCTTTTTTCAATACTTGGACAAAGTTGAAAGACCATTGTTCTCTTTAAAAAAAAAACAACTACTCCTTGTTATGTAGCCTTGATATTTTTTTGTGGGTTTTAGACAAATACATAAATATTCAGTTTTAATTGTCAAATAGCTGAAACTACACAAAAGCTTACCAACTTGACTTGACCTAATTTTATCAGCATCACCCAAAGACAAAGGCTCTCCCTTAACAGCAGATACCCAGGAGTTGTGCCCTGCTTCTTCTAACCAGCCTCGTAATTCAAAAGCCTAGAAAACAGAAAATATGTGGATGACATTCTAGTTGCTTAATTATGTTGGCTAATATTTTAATGCAGAGATGCTTTACAAATCAGTGCTAGGGGTAAGAAAATTTGACATTGAAGTTCTTCAAGTTTTCTTGACAAATCTTTATTGATATTAAGGAAAAACAAGTAAACTTCAAAATTAAGCAACATAAAATTAGACTAGTAAATGCTTCAGTATTTTGGCAAATGAATACTTCAATTCATAACTAATTGAAAGCATACTCTGAAAACAAACCTTTTTTTAATATCAAGGAAAAAATGTGACAATTATATATTTATGTCCAATGTTTATTATTATTCACAAACTATTATTATTATTTTTATATTATTATTATTATTCATATATCAAAATCAATCTAAACATGAGTAGAGTTTTGACTGAAGGCATTTGTTAGAAAGACTCATTGAAATGAAATGGCTAAAACTAAGAAAAAAAATTAAATAAGTTCACAGATTTTCTAAAGAATATCTTAGACAGTGTGACCTAGAAATGGCTAAGTATTTTCTACTTACAAAGTTAGCTTGATCAGGATGAACACAAATGACAATTTTAGGTCCTGACATTTCCTCTGTATCATGAGAAGTAATAACTGGAGTAGCATTGGCAGGCAGGCGACCAGCAAAAGTTTTCAACAAGGTTTTCTAGAGGAAAACAAATTTAGTCGAGGATTTAAACCCGGTATCATTACATATTGTACAAATATGGTCAGCTTAACAAAAGAATTTCAAAGTAAAGGCTGCCATTCTAGTAGAGTGCAGGTTTAAAAAAAAAGAAGTCTGCCCTGATTTAATAGTTTTCTTAACAAAAGAATTTTAAAGGAAAGGCTACCATTCTAGTAAGTGCAGGCTTAGACATAGAAGTCTGCCCTGATTTCATAGTTTTTAGTCGATGTTCAATCTCTTTAGCAACAAACTCAATATACTGGTGATCCCAGAGGCGAATATCTTTTGCGTCTGCTCCTTTCCCACCTGCCAATTCTGAAATAGGGAAAAACGTCAATTCATTACATACAAACTATAATATTTGTCGATTGCCTTTAAAATATATTTTACAGCTTATTTCCCATGTTTATCTTTTTTACAGAAGGCCAAGCATTACCACACATTGGATAGAGGTCTTTAGTCAATGTATACAAAAAAAAACAACACAAGGCAAACCCCTATCCAGAGTCAAAAGTAAGAAGTTCAGACTTAAGCTAATCACTTATAGTAAATAGACAATATGACTAGCCATTCTGCTGAGTGAAAAGACCTTGAAATCTGTTATCAACATATGTATATATATGAAAAACAACCTTCATTCATTAGAATTATTTATATGCCCAAATGCATCAAAATGTAACAATGGTAACTGGCACAGGTTTGATTAAAAAGGTTCTAGAATAATAACATTGAAGGTACTAAATGTGACTTATTTTGTTTTAGGTTCCCATATCTATAAAGACTAAATGAAAAGCTCTTACTTTTATATTAAACTAGCATTCAACAATGGCTACAACCATTGATTTGTTCTGTGAGAATGAAGTGTTTATTTGACCCCCCCCCCCCCAACCCATTTTTCTTAATCCACTTCCTATTATTTTTATATTGTATCCTTTGCATTTTCCCACTGTCCTACATAATTTTCTAGCAAGAACCACCCTTCCTTTTTTTTTTCAGTTCCAATGAAACAGCCTGAATTTCATTGCTTCCTACTTATTGGCTAGTAAATTCTAGTATCTGATAAGCTCCACTGGAATAGCTTCCTTTATTTTGTCCCTTCTCCCCATATCTACTTTTGTCTTGGGAAGTATCACAATTCTCCCCCCTACCCAGTTGTGGATATGTTTATTTGGCACATCATTTGGAATACATGCTAAACTGTTGTCTCATGGTCACAGACTCAAACCATGTCCGCCACCATCCTCTTCAGGAGTTTTTGGGCTAAGCTGTATTAATTTTTAATTCTGAAGGAACATCTAAAACATGTCAAACAATTTTAGGCCATATTGTGCCCATTTAAGGACTTAATATTCCTCTACCCAAGCCTATATGGGATGCTTGATAATACACATAATAATAAAAACCCACCTCCCCCCCCCCCCCCCCAAAAAAAAGTCCTAAATACAATAGAAATATTTAAAAAGCTCTATATTCCTTTTTTGGCTGTAACAGATTTTAAAAAGATATTAGTTATTCCTAGTGTAGACCTATTATGTAAAGCAATAACTTTGAGAAATTTTACATTACTTTGAAAAAATTAAAATACCCCAGGCTCCCCCTTCCAGAAAAGCACTATACAAAAAAATGTTTAGTTCTTGTTTAATAGGCTCTCATATTTAAGTTTGTTGGATTTACAGTTTGTTTGGATCTAGATCTGATTGTAATAAAATAGTACTTCAGATGCTTAGAACTTTATACAGGTATTAAGCAGTCTTGAAAAAATAAAACTATGGTCAATTTGTTATTTGCATTGTTTATTTGGACTGTGTTCTCATCTACATGGTAAGTGATAACAAGTTAAATTGTCATATTTCTTTCGGCCACCACAAGTGGGAGAATTAGTGATGAGTGTGTCAGGACTTTTGCACTTACAACGTAGATTTGAATTTCTTAAGAATTATATTTTGTTCTCACATTCTCATTAGTCTTAGTTGAACTTGTTGGATGAAATAACAGCTTCAACAAGCTCTTATACCTAAATTTATAAGATAAAATATCTCATTGTACAAGAAACATTGTTTATCTTTTACAGGGAATTGGGTTCAATGGCTAAATTACCTTTTTCAATTTGCTCTTGAGTTTTCCACCTGATAAACTGTGTTGTTGCAAACTGAATAGCAAGACACCGAGGTGGCCACTCTTCAAGAAAACTGATGGGTAAAATAGGTTTACCCAAAACATCTGCCAGTTTGACCTTTTAGTGAGACAGATACAAATGATGATAAAGTGAAAAGCAATTTAAAAAAATGAATAACCCAAAATTATTTCTACAAGCTTGACTTCTAGTGTAAGAGCTTGTCTTTTTGTATGCTCTTAGTGGAGTCATCACAAGTGTTACAAAGTCAGCCCTGAGAGCTTTCTCAAGGAATGTGAAATTAACATATACGGCTGGGAACGCTAGCTCTCCATCACTTCTCATGACTTGAAGCTATGAGTATAGGAGTTTAAAGACATAAGGTAAGAAGAGAGTCATCAGCAAAGAAAGCAGATCTCAAAACAAAAAGCAGAGAAAAGAAGCAGGCCTATCTGCAGCAGACCAAACCTACCCATACCAAGTATTGGGCCAACTTTTTAAAGCTTGGACTCCATATCAATCTTCCAGTTCATGGAAAATGAGAAATGTGCTCATCTTCAACTATGAAGTAGGACCTATATATAGATATTTATTTATTTTTTAAAGGGAAAAAAATTCCCTGAGGAAAATACAAAATTTCCTAATGAAATTATTTGTTATACTGTGTTTATAAGTATTAAAAAAAGAAATGGACCTTTTTTTTTTATCAGAAAGTAATTTATTATATTTCTTAAGGTTTCCCAAATTTTGGACAATAATTAAACTTTAGACGTTTAAAAAACAATTTATAAATAAACCAGATGTTTTAATATACCAACTTTGTAAGTTTCAATGGGCAGTTAACACACACACAAGAAATAGTCTATGTTCTCTCTCTCTCTCTATATATATGACTGTTTCTTGTAGTACTGATATAATAATATTTGTTTGTAAATAATACCTCTCTATTAGTCCACTGTGTTTCTCCATAACGAGGTGTTACCAATGGAATAAATACTTGACAATTACTGACAGCATAGTTGAGAGAGTCTTGCCAGTCTATCCCTGACTTAATTTCATGAACATCCTGTAAACATCAACAATATTCTTAATAAAATAATAAATATAAAAACAAAATAATTTTTGAGTTAAGACAAAAAAGAAAAGATATCATGAAATTTTAAATACTTCTGTAAAAATTATTTTCTCCCAAACAAAAATGTACAAGAACTAATGATCTGACCAGGTAAACAGAGAAGCCAATTTCTGTTAACTTTCTTTTCAGATTGACAGCATGTTCTGCAGCTTCAGCCCTGACATAGCTGATCAACAACTGTTTGCTATCTTGTTGTACTGGGGTCCTGACAGCAGTCTCGTCTGTTGACTTTCTGTCTATGTCTTTGCTGGAGGTGAAAGATAACCTGAAAATACAGAAAAACAAAACTGAATAATACTATTATCTGAATGCAGGCAGGACATTGTGGGTGGGTGTATGTGAATATGAAACAAATGATAGTGTTGGTCTGTATTTTGTGTATTGAATGATGTAATATATGTACTAGAACTAAGATGCTCTTGTTAGATGGATGGATTGCCATGTGTAGTGTATAAAATATGTGTGATAAGTTAATAAATATGTCTTCAAGGTGTGGTTGGATTAGTAATCTGGGGTAATATCTCACAGACCTTAACAACCCTAGTCTTTTCTTACTTAAAATTTTCAAGGGTCATCCCTAATTAGAATACCACTAACTATTTAGGAATCATGGTATTGTTAGATTATAAACAATTTAATATAGTATCCATACCTTAATGTCTTGGCTCTGGCTTGTTCTACTACAGATTCAAATGACTTGCGTTTCAGTTGAGCATGAGTGTCCCCAGAGTCCCAGGACACATGATCACTCACGAAAATTCTAATTTCATGTTTTCTAAGTATGTGGTGTACATTAAAGCGTGTCTCCATAGCAACTGGAATCAGTGAGCCATCAGGGTGAAGAAAATGAAACTTGCTTGTGGAGGCTGCCACTTGTGAACACTGAAAACAAATATTTAAAAACAAATCAAAACATTGTCCATGTAAAACCAACAAATACTATTATTTTTACAAATAATTCTTCATAAAATAAATAAAAACTTTTATTTAAAGATATTAACAGAATATTAGAATTATTGAATTACTGACTTGAAATAAATTTTTTATAAGAACATTGTTAATTTAAAAAAAAATAAAGAGTTTCCTACTAACACTGGATATAACAGTATCTCTAACATCAACCAGCGTAGAACAAAAGGTACTAAATATGTGTCCATAGATTTCTGTGCCATCATGATTTTTGACAAATAATTTTGGTAAGTCTTAAAAAAAAAAGAAATTTCAGCAACAGCTATAATATCGTATAAGAAAAAAAAGATAATAAATACATTGTAATAGTGTACAAATAAATCGAATTTCAAAGATTATGCTCTACATTTTACATACATGTAACTTATAGGATGAGTTCAAAACATTAACATTGTGCATAAAAACAAAACTCTGCTAGTATAGACAACAAAAAGTAATATAATGAAATTGACCAGTACTAACCATAACTGTTGCGTATTAATATGGTGTTATTGAAATCACAAATCTGGGAACATAGAATATCCTTTTCTTGAGCATATTGTATTTCATATCTGAGAAAAGAAAGGAATAAAATAACTCTTGTGGAGCTAACAAATTAAAAAAAAAAAGTTTTATTTCTTCAAAATATAAATCTTGTTAGTGTTTATTTAATTCTGATAACAATAAGATATTTTGTATTACTTAGAAAAAAGAAACCATGTTAATTTTTACAACAAAGCAAACATTGTGTGTGCGAAAGGGATGTTTTAAATTATTAAACAGTTCACATTAAAGAGACCAGATACATTTATAAAAAAAAGTTCTTGTATAGATAGATATATTTCATTTTACTGGACTCCAATACCACACAATAAAAAAATTCAAAATATAGTCTTTTAATTATTTGTAATGGTTGACGGCTCAACCAAGACAAAGATCTACTCACTTTCTTCTAAGTTTCAGTCAAAAACTTGTTAACTTTAAAAACAATTTACGTTCTTTGGTTGCCCATTCTTCATGCCCAAGTTACTAAGTTTGGAGAAACCTTTCAGAATCATGTAGCACAATGTCAGATTAACTTTCATTCTAGTCCACATGTATGGTAACATGTACATCAATCCTTACAATATCATAGCATACATTGTAATATTTTTGTAAAACCATGAAATCAAACATTGGCAAGCAGTTATAATGCTTTAAAAATATATATATAAACGAGTTTTATTATGGGCTCATCATTAAATGTAAGGCACTGTGAAAAAGACTAAAGCTTAAAAAAATAGAAAAAAAAAAATCTTTCCAAGAATGTCACATAGTTCTCAAGGGTAAAAATGACTTGGAGGATGATCTAATACTTATACATTTCGATTTTTTTTCCCTAAAAAAGAATAAAGAAATTGGTTTTTTGGCACAAAAAGTTAAAAAGAGTCATTTGTTTCGTCTATTTCAGGTTAGGTTTTATATAGCAGCAATAAAGTCTTGATAAAACTAAAGACTAGGATATCATATGTTAGGGAAGTTTTGTTCACTCAGAAGTATTTAGTTGAGTGATGACAGAGACAGATTCCCTTCATTATCTATTAAATCCTTATGAATTGATGTCGCTTGATTGTCTCATTACATCATTGTGTTCAACTGTTAGAGGTTTAGTTATTACCTCCATTTTGAACATAGCCAATTCAAGACACAGTACAGAGTTACCAACAATATATAGCAGAAAGTAAGGCGTATGAATGTTAGTATGTCCCGAATAATAATCGAAACTGTTTGACAAATCTTGATAAAACTTGGTATAAATGTTATTTAGATCATGGCGGAGACTGTAGTGTATTATGTTTAATGTCCCTCCCACAACCGGAGGTACCTAATTGTATCTCTATTAAAGGACAAAACTTTTTAACAAATTGGGTAAACCCGTTTTCACAGCATTTTATATATGATATGAATAGGTCCTATTAACAGGTAAACCTATTTTCTCACTCTACTTTTATTTTTGTAGCAAAATAAAAAATGGGATGGGAACATTCTCCATGTTTTACATAGATCTAAATTCAATCCAGTAGATCAGTAATACCCAAACTAAGGCCCCAGTTTGTGGGTCATATCCGGCTAGTATGTATATATATATATATTTATATATATATATAGATACATACATACATACATACATATATATACATACATATATATATATGCAAGAATCAAATGCTTTCCATAAAAGCCAGAAAAAGTTTAAAGCAGCAAGAAAAAATAGGTCGAAAATAACCTTGCTTTTGAATAAAATATAAATCTCTGAGGTACAACTTGACTAAGCTGATGTCTCAGCATGACCCGTAGTGTAGGCAATCGAAGATCCTGCCACTGCTGAACTGGAATGATGACAACCCCCAGACAGGTGTCTTCTGAAGCTGGCAGTCCATGATGAATGAGGCTAACATTCACCATTTCAACTTCTAGAGGAAGAAAAATAGGGAAACAAAAGAAAATATTGTCAGTAATTTCCAAGTGAGACACTAGAGAATTTAATGGAAATAATTTTTTTAAAGAATCAGAATGAAAAGCAAACACAAGACTATTACACTGACAAATTTTAAAATTAATCAGTTAAAATTAAAACAATTTATGAAAACCCACTGCCTCCATGTATAATTGTATTATGTAAATCTTAAATTGAAAAGACTTTTTTTAAAAAAATAAATGTAGTTTAATAATAGGTTTTGCAATAATTTTTTAAAAATTAATGGCATTAAAAAAAATGGATTTAACTGAGCAGTCTCTTTTGTAATGTACTTATGTTGATAAACCTAAACAGTTCCTAAAATCTAACAATTCTAAAAGTAAGCAAGTAAATTGATCAACAATAAAACAAGAGAAGTATTTATTGATATTACTTTTAAGAAAAGCTGACAATGTTTTAGATAATTTAAACATTAAGCCACACAGCATGAGACTTTTCCTTCACAAGGGTAAATTTAGAAGAGAGAATTCAGAAGATTTGAACAAAAACAATATTGTTATATATTTTTTTAAATTTGTACATAATTTCCAAAACAGTACTATTAAAAATTATTTTTTTTTTTTAGATTTTGTACAAAGTTGTATTATCATTGAAAGAATATAGAGTTTAAAATTATTTTTTTAAGTCTTTAAAAAATCATGTTTTCTAAATTATTATTTTTTATTCTCTTTTTTTCAAAAAATAAATTTTAAATAAGTTAGCCGAAAGACACAAGTGGACACCTCATGATACAATTTCTTTTAAAAGAGATCTTCAATGAAAAATATTTTCCCATTCTTCTATAATTTCTTTTTTCTCCAGTAGCAGTAACACATGCAAGTGTACAGTGAGAAGAGAACAGATTTAAGAGTTTAAAAGTATTAAACATTCCAGTATGCAACATTCTGACACCTCACCAAATCTTGTGAAAATAAGCTTGAAGGAAAGTTATTAATAGGCCGCTGAAGATTGATAATACAGTTGGAGTTAAAGTTTATTCTGATTATAGAGAAATATTGATTTATTTATTATACTGTTAATTTTAATTTTGCACAGAAGAAACTTAGCAGAATAAAAAAAAAAATTTACATCTAAAGTTTATTTATAACAATTTATATGTATAATTAGTTTTTGAAACAATAAATAAATCAAGGATACTTTTTTTATCCAACGAAACCTAACAGTTTGAGTAATCAATAAAAGGAAAAATTTTGTCAAATTGCAACCCCCCCCCAAAAAAAATCAATATTTCTCAAACATAATGTGCTTTTTTTTTTCAAGCTGCAAACATAACGAAATAAACATTTTTCATTAGATAGAAAGTATTAGATGATCACGACAAGTATTTATATAAGTCAGAGTTGGGCAACTCAAATATCAATGTCAGCTTTTGATTGGCATAAAATTATTTTTTTTTTTACAAATAGTCTCTGTCAGGTTCAAATTTAATAAATTAATATCAAAATATTTAACAAAAAAGAGATTATTTTGAGATCCATGTATATTATTAATAAAAAAAACTATTTATTAAATAATAAACATATAAATTTATTGAAAATCAGCTGAAAATTTAAAAAAAAAAGTTTTTGATCCTTTTTATTTTAATATCATGTTACAGTATATTTTGAGAAAAATCTTTGCACCCATATAGGTAAAAATTTATAATCTTTTTGTTTTACTTGCATCTACTAACACTATTTGACTCACTAAAATGGAAACAAAATGGCAAAGATAAGTTTGCTCAACTCTGTTTAAGCTGAGATATTAATTTAAATAAAATATTACATAAATTTAGAAGAATGAAATATACTTTGACCACAGATATTATCACACAATATAAAAAAAATTAAAGTTTCAGAAATGCAACATTGGCAAATGCAGATGGTAAATGTAGGTGATGGTGTCATTTTATAAGCCTATAATAATATAAGTATTCCATTAACTGGTGTAGAATCATATAATATAGATGTCATTTGTATTATGAAAGCTTTGATAATTAAATGCATAATTATAACTTTATCTTTTAAGTGCTTGTGCCAAGAGCTAAAATATTCTAGAAGTACAATATAGTCTAAGACTAGATCAATGTAAAGGGAGTTTAAAGGCCATATATACAAAAATGATACTAATTTTTTCATGTACTTGCATTTTTAATATATTTTGGAATTAATGCTAAGTATATTTGCTAAAAATGTATGTATATACAATGTTTTTCAAAATGCTTGGCTGGGTGTAGGGGTGGGGTAATAACATGCTGACAAGGGAGCACAACCTGTGAGAGAGACAACTGAGACTGCAAAGACATTCCATTTGTACTTCATGGGACAAAGAAACGTTTGTATACTTGCAACAAATTAATAAATCTATACTTGAATATAAATCAAGTAATATGACATTTTTTGGCTATTCAAAAATTCCTATGAAAAAAAAATTAATTGATTTAATTAAAAGAAATTCTTCCTGTCCTAAGTAAGAGCCTTTTTCCAAAGAGAAGTTTGAAACAAGATTGAATCAAAATGATCATTTCTTTTTATAAGACAATTCTACTTGACAAAATGACAGATGGTAAAATTTCTTGACTGTATTGTTCTGCTAATGATTTCCACAACAAAAGGTCTTCAATAAGACCTTTAGTTTAACTAAAAGTTGATCAAACACAATCAGGCCCATTAGAAATGTGCATGTATGCAAACTCAATGTATATTTAATGATGCTGACATTTTAGCATCAACCTTTAGTATCATCTGAGCCTTTTTTATTTGATCTTACTAGACCTGTGTATTTCTTTTTTCACTCTACTAGGATAAAAAGAATGCTCTAGACACCAGGATGCTGACATTTAAGGAAAATGCTTGTCACTAAAACTCCATTCCAAACCCAGCTAGGAAAGTTTACAGTAATCCCCCTTAACCGTATCTGGAAAAAAAAAAGGGGGGGGGGGGACGCACATTTTTTATTTTATTTTTCATCTATGGGGCATAATAGTTAAAGAAACACAGAATTAATTAGAAATAATAAAAAAAAAAAAAGATATTGTTAATAGTCAATAATTCTAGATCTAGACACGTCTATCTCTATAGAGATTTACACTTTAAATGAGAAAATTATTAAAAAAATGTATTTCTAGAATTAAAGAGAAAAGTGAAATAGAATTTAATTAAAAAGACTTAAATTTGTTCAAATAAAAACAAGCTATAGATGATTTGATGTAATTAATATCTAAGCTAGTCTATTTCTAGAAATCTATATTATATAGTTAGAATTAGAGTAGTTAGAGGTTTAGGTCTAGAGGTTTAACTGAAAGCAGAGAACTAGTAGAATACTAGATTGTGACTGTCTAGATCTAGAATTTAGTCTAATATTTAGCAAAGTTAAGTCATGCTTAATGTTATTTATATTGTGACAGATCTAGATTTTGCATAGAAATCTAGATCTAATCTAAATACAGCCAGAATTTAAATAGATAGTCTAGAATTTAGATTAATAAGATTAAACTTAATTTTAAAAAATATTATTTGAATTTTTGCTAATTATTACATAACTATTTTTAGTTAAAGTTAAACTAAAGTCTAAACACACTGACTGACATTTCAACAAGATTACAAGATCTAGACTCTATTGTCACTATCATACTAATATTATATAATTTAATATTAATTATACTTGATCTATATAGTGCAATATAGTCTATAGTACTCTATAACTATACTATAGTGTCAATTATAATATAATTATAGCCAAATCTAATCTAGTCATAAATTAAATAGATCTCCTGAATTACTACTGATCTAGCAATCTAGAACTAGAGTCTAGTCCTAGATCTCTTTATTAGTTAGGTGTTGCTATTTTTTAAAATATAAATCTAGATCTAATTCTAAGAATGCTTCTCCAACTGAAACTTTACTTTTATGTCTTCTTTGAGCTGTTGAATGGTTTATCCCCATCACTGACAGTGACTCTGAACTGACGGAACCCTGACGCTCACTGTGGTTGGCAATGTGTTTGTACAGAATTGAGGGACTGTCTAATGTCATGACATTTTGTTGACTCTTCATATTCAACACATCTGCACTTGCTTATTTGTTACTTCTCTTTGTTACCTTTAGCTTGCATTAAAGACATATTCCTTTTAACATTAATGCGAAAATGTTGCTGTCAGTAGATCTTTATGGGTCCACCCCCAAGTTCTCTTCTCTCTACACCACCATAATGTTTACAAAATTGTGCAAAACTTGAGTCACTTCCGGAAGAGAAAAATCACCTGTTACTAGTTTACCGTACCCATCCCATCCTCAGCTTTGATCACAGAAAGACTAGACACAAGACTGGATCTAGTTCTTGAGTAAACACATCAGCATTTAAAATAAAATGTTTTAAAATAATTAGCCCTCTGTAGACAAATCATTCAGCATTTTTAGTTTGCACTTAAATCTATCTAAATGTGGATTTATACAGATTACAACATTTTATTACATTTAGAATTTAGGTCTATGATATCTGATCAAATTAATACGTACTAGGCTACGTAGACTAGACCTAAATCTAGATTCTAGATCTAGATTACTAGAGTCTAGGTTTAGATCTAGACAACTAGTAGGCCTACTAGACTACGCCTATAACAAAGTAAATGTTGATCTACAGTCTCTCAAATCTTGTCGTCAGTGTAATCTGTTATAGTTATATAACATAAAAGCAATGTAATATTTAATATTTCTTGTATTTAGGACTTTTTTTTGGGTGGGGTAGGCGGGTTTTTATTATTATTTTATTATCAAACATCCCATTTAGGCTTGGATATGTATTAGTTTGCTTTTATTGGTTGTTTTGAATATTAACCATTTATTTATTTACTTTATTTCCCAATAGTTTACTGGATGGCCCTATGCGGCCTAGGGCAGTACGGGAATTTATAAATAGATTTACTTACGCGTCATATTTGATTTCTGTCACTGGAGAAGCCAAATATAGAAGTAGGCCCTATGATTTTTGTGTTTCATAATCCATTTGTCACGTTTTCACGGAAGCAGTCACTGTAAGGCCTTAAGTCTCTGTGTATCAATTCTATGTCTGCATAAAACTTAAATGCATTTACTATTTCTCTTCTTCTTCTGCGTTCTCATTATTATGTTAGACCAGTGTTTCTCAAACTTTTTCTATAACGGAACACTTCACACATTCTGAAAATTGAGCGGAACCCTTTTTTTTTTTAAGGTTGGATTATTTCCTAGTTGTTTGAATAAAAAAAAATAGTCATATACTAAATTCAATATTAGACTTATTATTTAATTCAAGTATAAAATTATGTAAAAAAAAAAACAACAAACTATAATAGATATAAGCATTTAAAAAAGTATAAGGTTTGATCACTTTGACAGTATTGAGTCCTTGAAGAGCAGAACAACTTGGTATCAGGCACGATATTGGTAAGCTGAGATGAGTTCCACTATCTGGTGTGTCAAGCCTGTTATTATACCTTGTCTTTTGTCTCAGCATAATAAGAAAATGATGTTCGCACAAATAATATTCGAGTCCGAAGATAATGAGGTATGCATGAAGTATTTCCCATGGTCACACAGCCCCAGCTGTGACCTACATATTTTGCAACATTCAGGGCAAGCATAACTATTATATTGTTCGCCGGTGGTCGATTAAGATTTTCTTTTCGCCGTCTGCGTATGTACTCGGCAGCGGATTTTCTTTTGGTTTCAAATGTGTATCCCGCGGCCTTTGTGAGTGACCTCCAGCTGTGTCGTTCTAAAGCCGCATGCAACCAGGTGCTCTCTTCTATGTCAGCTAAGGCAAGTTGGCCCCGAAGCTGGTCTTTAAAGCGTTTCCGTGAGGCACCTGTTACGTCGACCACCTTTAAGTTCACCAAAAAAAAAAAAGACCTCCTTTGGCATACTTTCGTCTCCCATACGAGATAGTGTTTCCCCCAGCGTAACTGTCGGACCATAAGAAGTCCCTCTATACTGTTCATACCGGCGTTCGCAAGGACATCGCTGTTTGTAGTGCGGCCTTGCCACCGAAAGTCCATGATGGCGCGCAAGCATCTTTGATGAAAGTGTTCAAGTAGTTCGCATAAATAGATCGTTGGAAACGGATGTAATATTTTTTAATATACTTTGTTTTAGAATATGGTTGTATTCTTTTTTTTTTCTGACCAACGCGACCAGAAATCATTTAATGGTTGATCTTTGTATCTTTGTTTCAAATTAGAGTCAAATCTAAAGCAATTCAAAGTTCATAGTGATGTCACCATAGAAGTTTTCTTTTTCAGAGAAGAGCTAATCAAATCCACTTTTCTTCTCTGTATTAGATGTGGAGTTAATTCACGTATAGGCCTACTAATTAATTACTCCAATAGATCGTGGGGCACCTAGTCAGGCCACAGTTTGAGAAACACTGTGTTAGAAGGATCAGAGGACTAGTAGGCTACAGCATCTAAGATGAACTGCGCAGTAGATTGGTTCCATATCAGGCAGCTCTCCTTTTCATAAAGTTTTTCTTCTACATATGTGTTAAGGGGCGTGTGTCTTGTTCGGGCCTCTTTATTGAAAAAGCAAATTTTGAAGGGCATGGTCAGCATTTTCTGGTGACACTCCACAAGTTTAAATTTCACAAGTCCCAACATATGTTGTTGTCTTATTCTGTTTTGTCCGGTTCCGATGTGAAAAATTATACGTTGGTCATATCGGGACAGACAATTCTATAATAAGATTCTTAATAGCTAGCTAGCTAAGCTAACAACTAATTTAGCAACTTTCTCGGTCGCATGGTCTGCACGCTGGGCTGTCTTTCGATCGTCTCGATGGTCCGGGCTTAAACTCTACTCGCTGCCATCCCTCGTCGTCATGCGAGAGATTCTGATCAGGATGTATACTGTCTTCAACTCTGAACTGAAGGAACATCCAAAACATGTAAAACATTTTACAAATATATGAACCCTATATATATATATATATATATATATATATATTAAGGGGTGTGGCTGTGTGTGTGCTTGCTTGGTCACGCGCCGGACTGTAGTCGCCTTAGTTTTATGTTAGAAATTTGCCATCTTGCCAGATGTTTCTGAATGTAGGCCTACATTAGAAACTAACAAGTTAGATTATTTTTCTAAAAATGTCAAATAAAATACTTTTTCTTTGTTTTGCAAACAAAAAGTAATTAGAGGGAGTGTCAGGAAAAGAGGACAACACAAATCAAAAATGTGTAAATCTTCTCCACCTCCTCCACTAATCTTTTTATTTTTTTTTTGAAAGAGAGAAACTAAAGGAACCAAAAAAAAATGATCTCAGATCTGACCTAGTTGACATACATGCAACTCTTCCTCGCCTATTCAAAAATGACTTAAAGGCAAACCTGTGCCTTCACAGTTAGACGATATGGAGTTAATCTTGTACTAAGTAGGGATACTATTTACAACAGTGGCCACCTAGGACCTCACCCTTAAGGGAAGCCTCTACACTCTCAAAGTAAATATTTCTTTTTAATTTTAAATATTAAATAGCCTATACAACAAAAAAAAAAAAAGGAAATGATATTAAATTGACAGGTTATCTATATTACTTTCTTTAAAAACGTGATATTTAAAATTCTATATACTTAATATTTCACATTTGAGACTAAAAGGAAAATCCGCTGCCGAGGACAGACTTGGACGGCGAAAAGAAAATCTAAACCGACCACCTGCGGACAATGGTTATATCTGCGCTAGATGTGGCAAAATATGTAGGTCGCAGCTGGCGCTGCGTAGCCACGGGAAATACTGCATTCTTCATTAATCTTCGGACTCTGCGACAAGCTTTATTATTATTATTATTATACTTAATATTATAAAGTGAATATTTATAAAAGTATTCGAAAGAGCGTAGCGGTCAACCACAAAAATCCTACCCAGGGCCTCCACTTCTTTAAATCCGGCCCTGCTTATCTTCCGAAAATGACGATAGTTTATAACTTCCGGGTCATGGAACACGCAAAGGAAGGCTCACGCGAAGAGTGTAATGCAAAACAGTGACATTGTTTTGGAGATGTTCACGCTAAATAAAACACTGAACATCACTGTTGTCAACTAAATCAAAAAAAAAAAATTGAACAAAAATGTATTTGAACAATATCTCAATGTGTAACAGTTTGTTTTTCTTTCCTTTAGTACTGTCAGGTAGTTGCCCGTTAATTGTTTAAAGAACCTTTAGGCCTAAGTCATAGAATGAAAGTATTTTACTATTTTGTACTAAAAAACAGAATAGCTTAGAAAATTTGATCTGCAATGCTAAAAAAAGTGCATAAAAATGAGTGTTTCAGGAAATTCAATCTATTTCTAGATGTAGATTCAATATGTAATCTATATTAGATTTTGCGTACAAATATTGAATAATTCCAATTATAGGCATTGAAATGTAGACTGACAAGACGAGGCGCACAATTTCCCTGAACATTAATTTATTAAACTCTTGAAACATATAAGGCCTTACATTCAGAAATTCTAGAATACAATAGTCCTTTTAAGATCGCGATAGTTATTTCAAAGTCGATGTTGGATCTCGACCTAGATTTAGTCTCTACCCAAATTTACATTTTTAAAAAATATTTTTTTTACTTTGAAAAATGATAACGTTCAAACTAGAGTTTTCCCATGTGGCCAGATTCTTTTCTTAGCGACTGTTAAATTTCTAGGAAAATTGTTAGAAGCATGTTTGAGATCATCTGTTCAGGTTCCTGGATCCAATAGAGCTATTGTAAAAACAACAACAACAAAAAACGCACAGTTGCTCCCATATCTATCAAAACTGCAAGATTTATCTCCATTTTTTTCTATAAAAATCAATTAATAAGTTATTTAAATAATTGGTTAATTTTTTGATTGATGTAAGTAGCTTAATAAAAGTATAAATATTTGTGCAAAGTCACAGCTCGACTCCAGAATGGGAAGTGGGAGAAATAACGTGTACAAGATTAGCACCAGACTGAGGCAGACAGAGCGAGTGGATTCAAGGTTTGTAAAAATACGGGAGTATTCAATTTTCATTACAAACGCCATAATCTATTTTTTTTTTCTGTAACTTAATTCAACGTCTAAAAACATTTAGCTTGAGATGTCTTGGGAGTAAACAAAAGAGGAGGGGTGTGAAGGAGAGTTTCTGCTGTCACTTGTCAGTTCCGATGATTGACAGGGCCGTCATCAGATCTTCGTATCAATGGTCCCTTAGCCCTTTTGCTTTAAATGTATTTTTGAGTAAATGACATAGAATGGCCTATTAGTGCTCTGATTATAGCCAGGGCCGGCCTTTAATAATTGTAGGCGAAGTGAATTTGGTGGCCCCTATTGAAATAGAAAAAATAAACAGCGAAAAAATAAATGACAAAACTAATTTCCAACCTAGTGCACTACAACTAAAACAAGTTTCTCTAGTTCTTCTCTAAAAAAAAAAATATTTTGATTCCTGCTCGAGGCCCACCCCTCCACCGCCAATTGGAGGCCCTAGGCGGCTGCGTTAGGCCGGCCCTGTTATAGTATAATGGTGTATAAGTAGATAAATTGACTACGTAAGAATCAATATTTTTCGTCCTTTGGCTACTTTACGCTAAATTCCTAATCGTACGTTGGGTCAGTTGGAAGTGTGGTGGCTTCCAAACCGAGAGGTCTCGTTGTTCGAATCTCGGTGAAGACAGGGATTTTGAATTTCGGGGTTTTACGACGCTCTAATGGCTACCTGACATTAGTTGGGGAAAGAGGCCGTTGGTCGTTGTGCTGGCCACATGACACTTTCGTTAACCGTCGGCCAAAGAAACAGATGACCTTTACATCATTTGCCTCATAGAACGCACGGCCTGAAGGGAAGAGGCATTTATATGAGGGTCGAACGTCCCTAGTTATTAAAAACTAAATAATAGATCTCTTTGTGGTATAGCCTAACTTAGTCGAAACAGGGAGGGGAACGGTTTAAGGTACATTTCTATATCGATGCCTTCTAAAAAATAAATAATTGAACACAATCTAATTACTTCATACGCACGGATCGTGTCCCTAATGAGATGACTCCTGTACTCCACAGGCTTGACACGCCACTGCTGTGTCAATATTTGTGTTTCAAACGAGTTCCCCAGGCGTCAAAACTGTTCATCACGGATAGGCTTCTAGGATTTAGTCTGTCAAAATAGGTGTTATAGACTCTAATTATGTGTCAGACCCCCCCCCCCCCCCCAACATATACTCTTTTCCTCTGTACACACTACAGCATGTGATAAAGATACAAGTTTGTGTTGTAGAGAATGATAACAGAGGCGGAGGGTGGCACTCGTGGGCTCGGGTTCAATGATATGATGGTGTGGCCTCTCCACCCCCCCCCCCCCCCCCCCCAAAGAAACTGAAAGGTTAAGAGTGACTAAAAACAAACCGAGTCCTACAATATATATTAGTAAAAAAAAAATACATTTTATTGTAGGCCAATGTGTGGAATTTGCCACCATTTGGGGGCCCTGGAGGCTTGACCTCTTTGGAGGCCTCTGCATTTTGACATTCGACATCATGGCATGAGATAATGGCGTAATATTTAATACTTATTTTTTAAAAAAATAGTTTCGAACACTCATTAAGCTCCCCCCCCCTTCAAGTGGGGGCCGGGGGGATTTCAAAATCTCCCCCACCCTAGCAGAAGGGAGTGCCAGAGAACAAAACCATACGAGAAAACAGGAAATAAAGTCAAAAATCTGTGGTTATAATTAAGAGTTACATAAGATATCTTTAATAAAAAGAAATCTTTTATCAAGTTAACAAGTAAATATTTTTTCAGTCATGCATGAAAGGCCATTACTCTTCATACTTACATAAAACTAAAGCCCGTAAGAACACATAATAAGATTACGTCAAGAACAATGGGTACATCAACAAATACAATAATCGTGGACAACTATCTACTTCAAACTCCAAACACAAGAACAGACCAGCCAAGTATGCATTTGAGCAAATGACCGGTGGGCCGGTACCAAATGGACCACATTGAATTAAATCCTGTAAACGGGATGGACTCTCACCTTACTTTTTAAAACCGATCCTTATGAAGTATTTGTAAAGGCAGGTAGTACATGATTGTATTCAAATGAAGGTCTTGAGTGTACAGTAGATGTTTTGAACAATGAAGATTTCATTGAATCTCTACTGATAGAAATAAAAGTCGCTACATAAACGCGTTTTTACATACGCTTGTTTTGTTTTCGTTGCGTTATTAAACTTTCAACATTATAAGGGCAGGTAACATTAGAAGCACATAAAGTGTTTAGTAGTTTGTGGGCCACTCTTATGGTAATGTCAGGGTGATTTTGACAGCCAATCCAATCCTGCTATGGATGTCTGAAAGGGTGAAGCAGAAAGCCCAGATAATTATTGTCCATTTGTCCATAAAAGACACTTTGTAGTTTTAATAAAATGATGTAAGAACTATGTAGCTAGTTCAATTTCAGTAACATGAGCTTATTATATTAATTCTCTGGCACTGTCAGGATCAAGAATTCTTTTTTGAAAAAAGAAAAAAAAAACTCATAATTCCATAGACAGCGTACATTTAGGAATTTTCTAATTATGTAGCGAATTGACAGCAGTGGCGTGAACTTCTTAGGTATCTTCGGGGGTATCAAGATGTCCTCAAGATCAGCTGTCATTGTTATTGTAAAATAATGAGCACTGATTTTGTGAAGTCATTGGTTTAGTCCCCATATTATTTTGTAAATCAGTTTTCTATCTAAAGTTCTAAACTAATCACACATGCCACGATGGAGGTCTCACCTCGTTTCAGGTAACGATGGTAATCAACATTCTTCTTGTTCCATGTCCTGTCAATGTGAAGGTTGAGCTTGGAATAATCTGTAATTAGCAAGCGTTTGGCTTGAGCACACCGGAAGTTGGGCAACCCAGGGGTGATTAAATCGATCTTTGGTTATATCGAATTTATCAAGCTTCCCAGTGAGGAATATCCAAATAAAGAGGACATTTTACAAATAAATCTGTATATGTGTTAATGTGTATATGTGTAATTATGTATATGCATAAAAGTGTAAATATGTGTTAATATTTATACATGCAAATTAATATGTGTATATATGTTTACAGGGCATCCTTTTAACATAGATTTTATGTGAATTAGTTTTAAACTACCCAGTGCGTGTACGTGGATTGTAGTCAGTTTCATTTCTATATGTTTACAATATGTACGTTGATTACAGTGAAATGTTCTACATATAATATAAAGTATCAAAACTTTCAAAACGCAGTGTAACGTTTGGAGCTTTTTGATAAAATTTAAAAAAAAATATATTTCTAGCAATATAAGACAATTTTAAAGTGTTAAAACATATCCGGGTAACTAGCCACCGTCCATTTTTTAAAAAGTTATCCGCAATCGCAAAAAATGCAAACTTTCGCGTAGGGACCTCATCTGCAATATATCCTTTTACTCTATCAACTTCGTTTCCAGGTTTTGGAATTGCGAGATTTCCATACATCCAACAATTTATTCATGTTGCAAACTGTATCAGTTCTGTCGCATCCCTTTCGGTGTTATCAATGGAGTTGCATGCTTTCAGAAAACAATAAATCCAAATATCGAGAATGAGAAGTGCCTGGGATTTTGTAGTTACCGGTATATCTCTAGATCTAAATATGTCTTAGAGATTCAATAAATGAAGATCTTTTTAATTCAAATACAAAACTTTAATTCAAAACTTGGAATCACAATAATCTACAGTATGTACAGAAATAAATCAGATAAATATCTACTTTCATTGCTCAATGACAAAATATATTCAGATTAATACTAGATCTAATAAAATATAAGACTTATCACTTCAAGTTACAATTCAAAACTACAATACGTCTTATCTCTATGAAAATTTCCTCCACAACTAAATTCTCTAGATCCTTCTCTACCCAATCGTTTTCTTCGCCCCTTTCCAGACGCCTGCTTTAACCAATCCAATCATACCCCGCCAGATGTTACGCTGTCACCGAATGTGTGACGTCATGGGTTTCTCCAGCTCGAGCACGTGGGGTTTTCCAAACTTCCGCTGGGACAAATTTTACTAAGTTTTTTATTACCCTAGCTTATGTTTATTTAAATTGATACGTGACAGCAACAGTATGTGGTCATGATAAAGAGTCGCACGATGAGAATCTTCAAAGATTCCTAGATGCTTCTAGAAAGTATGGGATCACATTTAACGATGTAGGCCTACGATAGCCACTAACAAAGTTTGCCTATTGGGATATGAAATTTCTAAAGGCCTACTCAAACCAGACACTGAAAGATTCCAGGCCTTAAGAAACCTTCCTCCTCCTCATGATATGCGCTCACAAAAACGAATCGTGGGCATGTTGGCGTACTACTCACAGTGGATCCCAAATTTTTCTAACAAAAATTAATGTTTTGGCAAATAATTCGTCATTCCCTATTTCTGAAACAGTAAATGCGGCCCTTAACGAATCAAAGCAGGAGCTGAAGATAGCTGCCATCTTCACCATCTTATACTGCCATCTTATACTGCCATCTTATACTGCTAGTCTTATACTGCTAGTCTTATACTGCTAGTCTTATACTGCTAGTCTTATACTGCCATCTTATACTGCCATCTTATACTGCCATCTTATACTGCTAGTCTTATACTGCTAGTCTTATACTGCCATCTTATACTGCTAGTCTTATACTGCTAGTCTTATACTGCCATCTTATACTGCTAGTCTTATACTGCTAGTCTTATACTGCTAGTCTTATACTGCCATCTTATACTGCTAGTCTTATTCTGCTAGTCTTATACTGCCATCTTATACTGCCATCTTATACTGCTAGTCTTATACTGCTAGTCTTATACTGCTAGTCTTATACTGCTAGTCTTATACTGCTAGTCTTATACTGCCATCTTATACTGCCATCTTATACTGCTAGTCTTATACTGCTAGTCTTATACTGCCATCTTATACTGCTAGTCTTATACTGCTAGTCTTATACTGCCATCTTATACTGCTAGTCTTATACTGCTAGTCTTATACTGCTAGTCTTATACTGCTAGTCTTATACTGCCATCTTATACTGCTAGTCTTATTCTGCTAGTCTTATACTGCCATCTTATACTGCCATCTTATACTGCTAGTCTTATACTGCTAGTCTTATACTGCTAGTCTTATACTGCTAGTCTTATACTGCTAGTCTTATACTGCCATCTTATACTGCCATCTTATACTGCTAGTCTTAACTGGAGACTCAGCCCCTTCTTGCTGTACTTTATTTTCCACTTGTTGTATTTTGATGTTGGGCGTAGCCATTAGTTCTACAGGCACACGGTCAGTAGGCACCTGAGTGATAGGGCTTGTCGCCAGCTCTAAGTCTTCATGTTCCATATAGTGGAAAAAAAAAGAGTGCAAGCTAATAGTAGGATTTGAAATGTGTACACATTGCCAGCATTATATATTCTCTCAGAAACTTTGTATGAAACAATCATGAGCGTTATTAAGTGTGTGTGTGTGTTTCTATGTTGACGGTGTGAAGAGGTTAGCGATTAGTTGTGAATGATGCAACTTAGGTGACATTGCCTTTATAGGTCTTAGTTAGGAGAGACGACTCCAGAACGTGAGACTGAAAGGTTGTGTTAATTGTAGTTGAGTTAGATTTTGTTAAGAAATATTATTACTTAAGTTTACTACATTTAATTCATTTTATCACTAATTGATTTTGTTTATATTAGAAATAAAGAATTATTTAGGTTGTTCCCAAAAGGAAGTTATTCAAGTTATTGGAAGTTTTATTAGTTAAGATACATTACACTTACGACGGTTTAGTTGTCTACCAGCAGTTTGGTGCTACAGGTCAACAACCGGTAACAACATTGAGCATTGGAGATTTTTACAATGCACTAAGCAATATCAAGGACGCAAAGATGAATTTCAATTTTGCCAACTAAATCAAAGCTACAAACGGAAGTTGACTCTGCACGTGCTAAGTAGAGCAAAACCAAACCAACATAAACCTTTAAAAACAATATAATCTTATCAGCACTTCTTTAGTTTATACACCAGATACACCCAAAGGCTAGCTATTTGTAGTTTTTACCCCATTAATGAGAATCTCCAGTACTAAATGTGTTTATAAAGTTTTAAAAAACCCTGAAAAGTGAAACACTTGATACTACACGTTCAATGGAAACAAAAGTATCACGTGTTCAGCAATGCGGAAGAAAGACAACTTGTAAACGAACCAGGAAGAATAAAAGCGATGAGCTCTCGTTGTTTTTCAGTTTGAAATGCTCTATGACTCTAAAAACTGAAAAACCGAAGCACAATGCAAAAACAAACATCGTCTTACAGTATAATTTAAAACACTCTAAAGAACAGTGAAATAATCTGCTTTAAGCTGCTACGGTGACCTTAATGGATCAAGTCAAGTAACGTAGCCAGACATAATTATCAATAGGGACAGATGGTGTGAAAGTCACCTGTTTCTATTATATCTTCTACGTCGACGAGGGTGTCATGTGGCTAGCACAAAGACCAACCGTTCTTCCCCAATTAATGATAGGTATCCATTAAAGTTGTTGGAATTCAAACGGTTCATAACCCCGCCGCCACGCCCCCAGATTGGGCCCAAAACATACAAAAATAATGTTTATAGCGTATAAAGAAATCAGTGATTTAAGCTACAAGTTGTATGACACATTAACAAACAAAAAAGTTATTAAAAATATTTAAAGAAAAAAAGACAAAGCCTCCTGTACACAACATATAGAGCGATTAGTTTTCTCTTAATATAATAATGAATGGTTGAGTTAAAAAAAAGATTTTTTAAACTCCTCTCAATCCCCTTACAGAAAAAAATCTAGTGTAAGCAAATGTATAGATCTACTAGACTTTATACTATAACCGAAGACAGAGTCCGTTCAAGATAAATATGTTCTAGTTCTCTAGCCAAATTCAAATTTGTAAAACTCTTTAAAAAAATTCGCATATAACGGTCAAACTATAGTTTTCCCAGTGTGGCCAACGAGATAGTAGTGTCCATCTGTCATAAATACACGTGTCCCTCTGGCATAACTACATGTGTCCATCTATCATAAATACATATGTCCATCTGTCATAAATACACGTGTCCCTCAGTCCAGAAAAGTCTGGCCATCACTGTACATGATCGTGCTCTGCAACAAATTCTAAAGAAGATGTGGTGGGGTGGGGAGGGGGGGGGGGGTTGCCATTCTACCTTATTACAAAAAAGCATCTTGGAAGTTTTATCTTCTTCCTTCCCCTCGTTGACTATAGATATCTATAAATATCTTTAAATATCTATAAATATCTTTAAATATCTATAAATATCTATAAATATCTATAAATATCTATAAATATCTATAAATATCTATTAACGTTTATGTTCCCAAACACACGATTGTGGAAATTCCCAATATTTATACCAAATCTAGATCTAATTGTGACACTCGTCTCTTCAATGTCCATCTTGTTATCAAACAAATGTCCATGAAAGCTCTTGCAACAGTTACACAAGTATTTCCTCACGAGAACGTTCATTAGTCTCTGTGACAAGAAACTCAAGGACAGTGGTTCCAATCTTTTTTTGGCCTTGGGGTCAAAGTCGTTAAAGACTGGCATGTCATGTGTAGCACAACAAAGTGTTCTTCTTCCATTAAATTTTTTTTTGGGCTGCATGACCTAAATCTCTAAACTCTCTCTATTTTGTCCTCGCTTTCAACTAGTTTTTCATTGTCATATGTCCCTTTACATAACTGAGACCCTTTTCCAAGCCTTAGTTGGTTTCGTATTCCTTTCATTTTTTTCTCGTCAGTTATAATCAAGACCAATTGTAATAGAAGGCCCGAACACTGACCTGCAACGCCGCAATTTGTGGGCAGTGGAGACCAATAGCTGGTTGCCATGTCACATGTCTGTACTTCGTGGCAACGAGCCATTGGTCTAAACTGCCCACAGGTTATGACGTTGCAGGTTGAGGCCTACTCTAACGATTGGTCTCGGTTATATCACCTACATGTAGAGAGCGCCGAAGCAGAGGTTTTGCTTTGAAAGGCTAATTGGTTTTGATTAACTTCATTGCGAAAAAAAGTTTTTTTTTCCTTTTATTTTAAAATGTCAATGCCTGTATATGAATTATATGTTTTTTTATCATCAACCAATTTGTTTTTCTCCTAAAATTAGAACAGCTTCTTGAGAATCTTTTTGACCTTCTGTTTCGTTCCCGCCATTTTCTAGCGAATCCTTCCGCCAATAAACCAACAGCGCTACAAAGCCGCTGCTGACAAAGTTTTAATATAAATCCCAATTAAGTATTGGAGTTATTTGTCTCCTCCCTCTAGAACTGTTTCAAATGGTTATAGCTAACAATGATTTGTCAAACAAAAGCCTCGTTCTGACTGCAGACTTCGTGTACCAACATGTTTCCCTTACAAGTTTCTCATGCTTTCATGATCAGACATTGAATCTGTTCGGCGGGAAGGGGGGTGCATTGGATGAAGAACCGTTGACAGATGAGGTCAAAAGTGCCCTGCATTCCCACACATCTCGCTAATTACTGCCTTCATTAAGGTGGGGTACGCCATCGTGGTAGGCGTTCACATCGAACTCTTGAACTGATATCAATCTCAGTGATGGGTGCGCGTTTCGTATCTACTTTGGATGTCTTGAATGGAAGCTACCTTTCTTTGTATTGACGTATGTTTGGATCACTGAGTTATGGCGCTTTGTTTAACGTTGTGGGCGGGACAGGCATTTTTAAAAAAAGCCATTAATGGTGTTGAGAGAACTAAATATCTAATTATACACCATTTCATTTTTATCTAGTCTACATTATTTATGGATATAGGAAGTGTGAATATATTATTTTAGATATACTGCAAGGCTCTCGGTGCAACGAATTTGCAAATTGAAGTTTTAATGCTACTTGAGTCTAATGAAATAACAAAGACAACAACTGACACCCAGTGAGAATTTGTCTGAAATGGAGATCATTTAACGTAATACACATTTTAATAAAGAGAGAAGGCGAGTTCGTATATAATGTTATCTACGTACGTTTGATCCAGAAATATTCTGACAGTTTTTTTTTTTTTTTTTGAGAATATTTTTATTGTATGTTCATTGTGTGTCTTGAAACAAACGTTTAGCCTTGCCGTTGGAAAAAAAGATACCGAAAAAAAACAACCAACTAGAGAAGAAAGCTATACTTAAGTTCAAATTAAGCTAATGTTAAGAAACTCTAAAATTTAGAGCTGATTCTAAACTGATTATTTTAGCCTCCAGCCCCCACAATAAGAGAGAGAGAGAGACGCTATTAGTTTTGTGAGGTCAAAAAGATCTCAAAAAAAAAAAAAAAAACACTTTTGAAAATCTGATTTCCTCATATTTTGTAAAATAAATTATAGCTTTTATATAGCACTACTTTCATTCTTATAGCTATGGTCCAATCTCATTTGTGGACCAGTGGGGGGAGGGGGTATCTGAGAAAAGGTTTTTCCGTGCTGCCTCTGCTCGAGTTGGGTGTCGAGCCTCGAGCCCCCTTCCTAGGTAAGTTCAGGCGTACTTAGTCTCTCGACCAGGCATCCCATGTAGAGTGCTAGAAGCAAGTGCAAGGATTATTTTTGCCTAAACTAAAAGCGAAAGAGTTTTTATTTTAAGAAACTATTGTGCAAATACATTTTTCAGACAAGTTCACCGTTTTGAAAGCTATACTAACAGACTCAAATTTATTATTAATAATAGTTACAGCTGGCTATGTCCCACATGTATTGCAGTTTTCAAAATGATTAATTAAAGCATGATTGCTTGCACACTCACAGCACAATGCTTGGCTTGTCGCCTACCGTGATTATTGTATGATTTTCTACATGTAGACAAAGAGATTGACAAATTGTTGGCAACTCTGGTGTATGTAATCTTCGGCCTCATCAAGACATCCATATGGAAGAGCTCATAGAAGGATATTGGCGAATAGAGAAAAAGAAAACATCCCTTCCAGTGGGATTCCGAAGTGTCGAGTACATTGCACTTAGTAATGTCGCACGCTTATGTGGCCGCATTCCCGCGGTTAATTTACATTGTAGGAATACGATGGACTTCCTCGTGAGACTCGGCCTATGGCCTCGCTTAGGTCAAGAAGCCTAACAGATTAAATGATCATCTAGTTAAAGGGGGACCTTCGGACAGAGAGCGCTGTGAAAGTCAATTTCTCATTCCAGGAACTGGAAGAAATCCCCTCACTTTGGTCAGGGTCTTAATAGCAGAATCTCGTCTTGTTTTTCTTAAATCTATTCGTGCGGCGTTGTTCTGAATTCGTTGCAGCTTGGCTATTTGTCATCGGGTGTACCTGCTAGCACGGCGTTGCAATAGTTAAGGCGGGAGAGTATCAATGCCACAGCTAGCTTTTTTATTGACTCCGTTGTTAAATATGGTCGGATCTGGGCCTAATCTGCGTTTCTGCAGATAAAGACCCTTGCAGAGAACTTAGGTGTGGGTCGAAAGATAGTGTTGAGTCAAAGAAAACTCTTAGATTGCGCACTACATGGACACAAGGAACCTGGCAGTTCGTGATAAAAATGAAATCTGTGTTCTCGACTTTTGAGATGTTGTTCCGAGTGCCAATCTTAATTAGGCCTATTTCTCTTTTAGGGATAGCTGAATAAAACAAGTACGAGTAATAAATAAACAATCAAAATAAATAACCAATAATCAAACCATTTAAGTTTTATTACAAATCAATAAACGTCGTTTATTACCGTTTAGTGGTAAAATGTGTTTTAAATCGAAAATGGAAATAACTAGACTGTCCCTAGTACATTGAACTATTAGTAAATGTTGGCCAATATATGTAAAAAAATCGACAAATAATTGTTTGAAACCACTCCTTTTATCTATATTAGGTTCCTTTCTAAGATGAGACTCTTTGAACAGTACATTAACACTAAAACAACCACGTCCTCGTTTAGAACTCATTTAATGACCATCAACACGAGAACACTATTTCGTTTCTATTTCTCCTTTTTGATTCTCCTCTCATTTCAACACGCATTCGCACCGTTCAACATTTACACAAACATGCGCACGTAACATTAAGCCTACATTTAATGTTCTTGCCAAACGTCGACAAATTTCTTTATTAGAATTCTAAATGTTCGTCCGTGAGACGATGACGTCACATGGGTTCATCATGAAAGGTTTGTCCTCATTAATAAATCTAAATGCTTGTAATTATTGTGATCATCCTTAACGCTTCTATTTGTAGATTTAAAAACGTTTCTACAAACAACACGCAGTAGAAATCAGTTGTCTGCATTACATGAAGTTTTTCAAGCACGTATGTTGGGCTTTGTAACTCCTTGCGACATAGATTTTGTTGGTGAATAATTCAATGCAACCACTGAGGCTCGGTTAGATTTGACGCGACAACTTTTCAAATAACTCTTACTGTTAACCATACATCAGTAGGTCACTCCCACTAATTTCTCCCAAGGAAGAGAAAGATCCTCTGTGATGGTTGACATGAACTCGCCAGTAGTGGTCACACCATAGCTACTAACTGCTCTATTTAAAAACTGCTGTTTGTACCTCTAATAAATACCAAGATTTTGAGATGTATCAAATATATCGGTAGACTCATCAGGGACAAAAGAAAACATTGTAAGTTTGAATGAATGGACATTTTTATCCACATCTTTCACTCGCCTTGTAATTGTCATGAGAAAGGCTGACCTCTTTACAGCAGTCTTCTTTTCAGGAATCATTTCCTCTATAATTACATAAAACACTTTTTTTTATGTATTCGCCGTCGGAAAATGGCTTTACGTGTCTACTTGCAATGTGAGCAACTCTGTAACTAGTGTGTTACAGGCTTAGCCGACTCATCTTTATTATTGTTGTTTTATTTTTTGTAAATATTCTCATCAATTCTCCACCCTAGATGTTTTATAACAATCGCGTCTCAAACCAAAAATTCCGCCTTATTAAGGGCCCCGAAAGGGAAAAGACGCTATTAGTTTTGTGTGGCCTGTCTGTCCGTCCGTCCCGTTTAGATCTCAGAAACTAGAAGAGAAAATGAAAATCGGACATCATGATATTTTAGATCATTCAAAGTGCTGATGCAACGGCTACTTTTTTCTTTTCCGAAGGTGAACTATCTAATTTTTAAAATTATATATGCAAGCAGATTTTTTAAAAAATTACACCACTTTTCAATGAAAAACTTCGAATACCTCACGTGACGAGCATTTATAGTTTGGGGGTGCATTTTTCTCTATCAGTTCATCTCAATTTGGTTATGGCGACTTAGGTATAATTTTATTTGGTTTTATAAGCTAACCAAGCTGTAAGCATGTGTGTGTGTGTGTATGTATGTGTGTGTGTGGAAAGAGAGAGAAAGAGGCAAATTCCTTTCCCTAATACAACAACAAAAGCAATATAACAACTGTTTGACAAGACTAATTTACTGTCTTTAAATCGGAACCGGAAAAAGCCTGTTCATGTTGACCTCTTTGCAAGTTTTGGCAGACGACCAGAGTGTGCAACTTGTTAAAATAACAGACAAATCAATCGTCTAGACCATCTATTAGACTTAAGAAAAACATCCGAGGCCAAGTGGAAGATGCTCCACGTGTACATGAGCCATAATCCCATGACTCATGGCACGACTGGGCTAGTCCCGCAGATGACAGCTGTCCGCTCCTTGGCCGAACCACGAACGGACACGTGTTAAGTTGTGAGCCATTTTCGAAGCTGACTTCACGCAGTCATGTTGAGGCTCTGGTCGATGTTGATAGGAGGCACTATTAGAGGCTGACTGGAAACAAAAGTTTTATCGCCGATGGTTCTCAATCGAATAGCCCCACGAAGTATTGTACTTCTGTTTTATACCAAATTTCTTCTTAGAATTATCGTTTTATATGAGATAGGTTACAGAAATCCGCACATAATCGGGTTTTGTTACCAAGCATATTCTAATTAAATTGTTTGGTTTAGAAGGACTTTGGTTAGAACAGAAGGGAACAGATTTGTTATAGACTTGCAAAAGTTGGACGTTACAATCTCTAGCTAACATTCTACAAAAAGGGAACAAATCGCTCCGTGACAATGTAATTTGTTGTTCTATAACTGTTTTCCCAGTAGTTTATTTCAGCTAATCAAAACTTTCTTTTAAAATTAAATTTAAATCTTTCCAAATAATTTTTGTTTAACACCCTAGCCCAAACATCACGCTGAACCGCGGGAGCTGGCGGCGGGCAGAGTTCGAATACGGGACGACAGTCCAGAGCGCATACCACACAATCTATCCATTATCTTATCTTATCTTATATAATACACAACAACCTGACACAATTAATATTGTTATTTGCAGATAATGTTAATTGTGTCAGGTTGTTGTGTTGCAATAATTCCATTAAGCCTCGTAGCCTATAATAATAATAATAATAATGATAAAACTTTAACCTTATGATTTGAATTAGATATTAAATCTTTGATCTAAAAGAAACAAAACTGACGTTATGTCAGGTCATTGCAACGTTCTGGAATCGTTTCCCACTTCTTTTTTTTTTTTTAACTATAGATCTAGTAAGCTTTGAAAGTGAAACTAAAATATGGCCTGCATGTATAACTGTAGACTAATCCTTTACAAGTTTCAACTGGCCCCAATGAAAGGTAGGAAGCATTATTTGTCGCATTAAGGCACTGCCTAGCCCTCCAACTGCAGGAATGTAGACATAACAATATGAGGACTACTAACCTGGGGAGAGAGGTTTTTTTTCCCTGCTCATTAAATAATGGGCATGTTATGTACGAAGCAAGAGAAAAAAAAATGGAAAGAGGTGTGTGTGTGTGGGGGGGGGGGGTTGTAGGGGAATAGGGTCCAACACATCGTTAGAACAACACTGTGTAATTGGTTAATCAACTTTTGAGTTGGCACTATAAATAATCTTTTGCATAGAGGTGACAGGGCGCAGAGTGTCAGAGTGTGTTGACGCTCCTGTGCTAGGTCCTGCTAGAGGAGAAACATCTCATTCTCTGAGCTCTTCTGTCACAGACCTTCAACACACTCAGAAGTAGATCACAATGGAGACGTGAACACTTTGGATTCTATTGAAACGTTCGACTGTTAAAGAAACATAACGTAAGAGGATTCGTTTCTAATTGATGAGTTCAAGTAGATCTTCAACACGACTCATTTATTATCTAAATCTACATAGATTTCAAAAATTTGTCTGTTTGAATGAATCTAGATTTTAGATATATATATATATATATATATTAGCGAAAATTGAACTTTGAGCACTTTCAGAATTTTAAAGTGTAACACAGATTGCTGATCTTATTTTCTCCTTTCAAAGAATACACAACAATGTCTAAATAATGTGTTTTCAAGTTAGCAGTGGCTTATATTCAACTAAAGACAATTGGTTTGTTTAATCCTTTAAGCGCGGTGCAGACGTCACATCTGGTATGCCAAGCAGGAGTGCAAATGTGGTGAGTCTTTTGTTTCCTAGACTAGTTTGTTCACAAGTGTCACATTACACTTTACATTCTAATAAGATCTAGATCGAAGTGGTCTACAATCCCAGTTTAGTTCTAACATTGTCTGTTTTAAAAAGCTTATATGAACTCACTCTGTCAGGTACAAAAGTTTGTACACGTTATTTCTCCGACACCCTATCTCGCATGAAGCTGGCACACTTGTTTCTTTTACAAGACAAATCAAGCAATAATCAATTCAAAAAATCAGCCAAGTAGTTAATTAACTATTGATTATTAATTATTTTGAAAAAGAGAAAGAAATTTTACTTGATTGATGTAGAAGTTGTAAGTTGAATTATTCTCTTTTATACTTTGCTTTAAAGTTTGAAACTAACAATATTTTCATAAGCACTTCTCTGGCACAGTGGTTAATGTGCTGGCTTGAAGACGCTAGAGCCCTCGAGCTCGAATCCAAGTCGTTCACCTTTTAAAAAAATAAATGCATTTATAAAGCGATCACGCTAATATTTACGCAGATATTCTTTCTCCCCCACCATTTTTAGACTGGTTCAGACAAGTGATAGAAGCATAGCGTATATCATAGCGTATTGTTAGTCTAAATCTATTACAAATTTAATTACATGACTGACCTAAACTAATTCATACAACTAAACTTAATATGAACTTTGTTGATTTTTAAATATATCCTAGTTATGTTAATGTTGTTTGTTTACTATAGAAAAGGGGAGTTAAACCTTGCAGCATTGATAAATGTGGCAGTGATTTTGCGATTCTTCCCCTTAATTTTTTTTTTCATTCTATTTTCAAAGGCAAAATGAATCAGTTGTACTGGCTTTGTAGTTTTACATCCGTTAGGTTTTGATTGCTGCAAGTGACCATTGATAAAAGCATTCCACTATCTATAGAATGCCTTCTAATGTCAACGTCCCCAATAGCCTCTGACAACCAGTTCGACTCCTGACTTCCTATTGGTTGTTATCACAGAAAGGAGATGGGGCAAACACAAGCAACTGGCGCCTACCAGTTAGTTCTGGTTAGGAAGGGGAGTCTGGCAGCACATGCGTGGTGGAGGCTAAAAAGGTCGGAACAAACGATTTTAGCGCAGTGGCGTACGGGACACTGCCCCATTGGTGCGTACTTCGCCCGGTTCCGGCCAAACTTTGATGCCCGTTGCCGACACTGCGGGGAATCTGAAGAGACGGTGGCGCACGTCTTGCAAGACGTATCCAGTGGTATACTTAATTTGTATGGAAGCTATGAGGCACTACGCCACACAGCAGAGTTCCTTACCAGGGCGCTACGGGAGACCTAGGTCTCCCTGCCTTGTCACCGATTGGAGTTCATCTCAGGTTAGGAAGGGCTCCTCAGCCTTGGCTGAATACCCACGCAAAAGAGCAATACATTTGAATCCAAACCTTTGCTCCCCCGCAGCTATACCCAAACGTGGAAAAGCTTCGGTAACACTTAGGCAGATTGCAGCACAAAACGCTACACCCTCTTAGAACCGGCTACTCATCAGGTCCGACACTTCACCGGCGCCCGCCATACCTTTGGAACCATCAGCGAAGTGTAGAAGTAGAACTTCTGTTTAGACGATCATACGCAGGCTTAAATACGTTGAAGTTGTTTCATCGTCAGTGTAAGACTCTTCATACTGTTTCCGAGAGATGTGCTTGCAGCAAGATCGATTCAAAACGTTTTTTCCATTTTAGTAAGTCTTCACTTAAGCAGGAGACTAAAACGATAAAAGTACAGAAGACGAGCGGAAGCCATATAGAAGTCGGATATAAAGAAAGATTTGAAAGTGCGCCTATTTTATCATTTTCCAATTTTATTCATAATATATAATCTAACTTATCAAAATGAACTCGGAATTGATGCTCTGGGCCTCTTAGCCGATTTCACAAATCATTTCTGATTCAAGTAAGATTTCAGAAGAGATTCTAATTGCTGAGCTACAGACTTAACGCACTAATAAAGCACTTAACGCACTAATAAAGCAATTTACGCACTAATAATGTTTGTTGGAATTTAGTGATACGTTTATTTTTCAACTGACTCAATACTGTCCATGCTCGTCTAAATCTATGAATATGAAGTTAGTCACCAAAATTATTTCTATCATTTCTTAAAGCAGTGGCTTAGCAAGGTACCCGTGGATTAAGCTTTCAAAAAAAAATTGAATAATTAACAGCTGTATCGAAATTTCAATTGGTGGCAATCAGCACTATCCATATAGACGTAATTGTTATTGTCGCCCCCTAACCCTTTATTCTTTTCCTCCCCTGTAGAACCACATTAATATTTTCTTACACCAAACTGTCCCCATCACCTTCTCCCGACCCCCATTCCTGTAATCAATGATTTATGAACCTACAGGGAAAAAACCGAATGTAACGATATAGAAACGATTATCACCTCAAAGGCACGAATAGGGCTAGCCATTACAATCTATAAAAACCTGACGGAAAGCGATTCCTTACATTAAAGCTTAAAACACTAGGGAATATTTAGACGTTATATACATATTTTGGTACAACGTTCAGGATATTGTGAGGGAGATTTTTAAATTCAGTTTTTTATCGGTCTTTACAAAAGTGCATTTATTTTTTCATTGGTATTATCCTCAAGTTCTCATGTGGGCCCCAACTGGTCAAGAGTCATTTGCCTAAGCGCAATGAGCCCCTTTGCACCATAGCAGGCTATGGGCCCCTACTGGTCGTGGGCCGGGGTTCATTGAACCCCTTTGCGCCATGGATGCTACACCATTGATCATGGGCGCAGCCAGGATTTTTTTTTGGGGGGGGGGGGGTTTGGGGAGGGGGATTTTTTTTATCCCCCCCCCGCGAATTTTTTTTAATATGTATTTATGTGTGTGTGTGTACGTAATCATTATTACATTCTGACCTTCATTCTTTCGAAGACGTTTATTGTGCCCTAGAATAGGTTTAAGTTAGTGGAAAAATTGTATATTCCCCACCATTAGTAACAAGGGGGTCTGCAGGAGGCAAAGCCCCGCCGCCAAGCACTATTTCTGATATTGAAAGCCAACAAAATGCATATTTTGAGGTATCTACACTGCATTTTCTTGCTACTAAAAAGTTTTATTTCAAAAATCTAATGTGCTATTCTTACTGACTTAGACCCTCCCGCGCCGTTCAGCGCATTTGCCATCAAGCTGTTTCCATAAAATTGTAGATTCTCGCTATTACTAGCAAAGGGTCTGGGGGAGGGCTAGGAGCAACCCCAGCGCGGGGCTTCGCCCCGCCGCCAAGCACTATTTCTGGTATTGAAAGCCAACAAAATGCATATTCTGAGGTATATACAGTGCATTTTCCTGCTATTAAAAAGTTTTATTTCAAAATCTAATGTGCTATTCTTACTGACTTAGACCCTCCCGCGCGTTCGGAGCATTTGCCGTCAAGCTATTTCCATAAAAATCTGTCACTGGTAATGTCTGAAGCCTTTTCCCACCTGCCATGAGGACCTCTATGAATGTGTGGCGTCAGGTTGTACTAGGATATCATCGCAACTCTTCTTATGCGTAATTCTTTTTGTCAGAGAACATGTCCCGCAAACCTCATGCGACGCTCTCTCACAATCTTACTAAGAGTCGACTCCCAGTTCGGCATAGGATTTCCTTGATTTGGACCCGATCTCTATAACTGACTCCTAAAATCGGTCTTAGCCATCTTTGTTGAGCCACATTTAGTGTTTTTAAATTTCGGCAGATGACTATTCACTGCACTTTATTAATGGAGCCCCGCCACTGGTAAAAATGTGTAACCTCTCTTGAATACGCTCTTGGAATTAAGTGACTGTAGTTTGCTTTAGATTTTATATCGAAAAAGGAAGTTTTATCGTCAAAATCATCTGTTGTGGGTTTCCACCTCAAAATGCTCTGTAAGGGGATCTTAAACTCAAAACTATCTGGAGGGGTTTGAAACTTTAAAAAAAAGCCATCTGTAGGAGAGGGGTTTAAACTCAAAACCCCCGATTGGATTGGCTACGCTCAAATAATTTTAGGGTGTAATTTGCTTTTTTTAATATTGAAGAGGTATTTTTAGCATCAAACTCCCCTGAAGGGGGTTTTAAACTCAAAACCCCTTTTGGCAATGCTCAAAGCATTTTGCTTTTTTTCTTACATTGAAGATGTATTTTTTAGCTTCAAACTCCACTGGAGGGGAGTTTAAACTCAAATCCATTTGGCTACGCTCATAGATTTTAGAGTGAGTAATATGCTTTTATTTATATTGAAAATGTACTTTTTAGCTTCAAACTCCACTAGAGGGGGAGTTTAAACTCAAACCCCCTTTGACTACATTCATAACATTTTGAGTGTATAATTTGCTTTGTTTTTATTACTAAAGAGGTATTTTTTACCTTCAAACCCCGCTAAAGTGGGGTTTTAAACTCAAAACTGAGTCAAAACCCATTTAGTTACGCTCATAACATTTTGAGTGTGTAATTTGCTTTTTTTATATTGAAGTGGAGTTTATCGTAAATTTTGGAGGGGTTTAAAATCAAAATCTTCCTTAACTGTGCTCTTGGAATTTGGGGATTTTCGTTTGCATTTTTTTTGTTTTATTTTATAAAAGAGGGAGATTTAACTGCGAAACCCCAGGTAGAGGGTTTTAAACTCAAACCCCCCCTGGTAGGGGTTTTAAACTCGAACCCCCCTGGTAGGGGTTTTAAACTCGACCCCCCTGGTAGGGGGTTTTAAACTCAAAACCCTCTTGGTTGTGCTGGGGCAAGTGATGGTTTAGTATTAAAATCTCACCTAAAATAAACAAAATCAAAGTAAAAAAACAGTCACTAAATTCCGATCCCCCCCCCCCCCTGGGGGGGGATTTAATTTCGGGGGGGGGGGGTTGAACCTAACCCTAACCCTATCTATATATATATGAAAGACAACACCTCATTTTACAACTTATAGAGCGATTGATGAATGTTAGATTTAAAAAAAAAATGTTTACCCCCCCCCCCTCCGAGATGCTGGTTAGGCGAATGTCTAAATCTACTATACTTTTTAATATTTTGATGATAGGCCTTTAGATCAAGACTCAGAAAACAATAGCCTACACTGAAATGTTCTTTATTACAGCGGTTCTCAACCTGTGGTCCGCGGCCCACTAGTGGTCCGCGGACATTTGCCTGGTGGACCGCGAGCAAAACCCGAATTGCATGCTTTTTAAAAAATAAAAAATATGAAAAATAATAGAATTAAAAACATGAAAAAGAATATATGAAATCAGTTTTAAAATTATTGATTTTAAATCGCTAGATGGCGATAGCGCAAAAGTGCGTTTCGATTTTATGTTTACTCTAAGTTTTAGTTACACCGGAAATCAGATGGGCCCTGGCGTCTTCCCGTTTATATTGACATTCAAAAATACGCTTTTTTATTTGAAAACTAATAAAATAATTTAATTGATTGAACACATGGATAAATTTTTAATAAAGAAAGCAACCGAACATAAGGAAAACGATGATGATTTCTCTGACTCATCTTCACAACCTGAGTGTGAATCAAATGCAGTTCCGGAGAAAAAAAGACGAACTCCCATACGACGGTATGATGAAAAGTATTTGCGCTTTGGGTTTATATGCGTCTTAGTAAATAATCAACCCAGACCACAGTGTGTAATATGTTCACAAATTCTTGCAAATGAAGCGATGAAATCTGCGAAACTCCGAAGACATCTTAAAACGAATCATACTGACTGCTCCATTGGAGCATTGGAATATTTTATGCGCAAGAAACATTCACTTGGTATTCAGAAGTCTTGCATACTCCAAGCAACTAAAGTCAATGAGAAGGCTTTAAGAGCATCATTTTTAGTGGCTATCCGAGTTGCACAGGCCAAAAAGCCTCACACAATTGCAGAAACTCTGATAATGCCTGCTGCTATAGATATGTGTCGAGAGATGTTTGGTGATGCCTTGGCAAGTAAACTGAAAACAATTCCACTTTCAAACGACACAATTCAACGACGTATAGCTTTGGCGTCAGCTGACGTTGAAGAAAGTTGATTTCAAGGCTGTGTCACGTATTACAAATTGAATTCTACTTTTAAATGGCTTGTCTAGGGGAACGTGACAATAGAAAAAGGTAGTTGTGTCACTTATCTTAAGTCTGAATTTAATCAGAGACTTACAATGAATAACAAAAAAAAAATGACACAAGAAATCGGAAGGTAAAATATCAACTTAATGTTTAATCATAATATAACTCAATACAAAATGGAAGGGTTGACCAAAACCCTTTTACAAAAAAATGGCTTGTAAAAATATTACAATACAAGAGTTTGAAAATATAATTACAAATACAAGCAAGGCCTTGAAAAAGAAAAAAAATCTTAACTTACACGATCGATTGGTATACCACGCACGGGTCACGCAATGTCTCCGCTATTCTGTCTCACGGCTGTCTCCGTATGTCTGTCCGTCAACGTTACGCGAGCGGTCTTTATATAATCTACCGCGCGTCGATATCTAGTAATTTCTAGAACAGTAAGTCATCAACACCCAGATCTAGAACGCTCTTCAAAGAGACAGAAGAAAAGAAAAAAAAAAACCACCCTCCTTTCAACCAGAGGTACACACATAGGTCAAGGACCGGTCACTGTCTGTGTGGCTTGACTCTTGAAGAATAAAATAAAAAAAAACTTATTACACAAAGGGGCAGACAACCTACAGGTCAAGAAAAAAAAACAATAGTATCTAGGCATTGTTACCTAGATACGTAACACCTCCCTCCTAAAAATAAAAAGTTTACATTTCCACGAAATGGAAATCTTTTTAGAATAATTACAAAAATGATATTTACATTACAGAATGTATTTATCATGATATATAAAAAAAAATATATACATCAAAATACTTTTTTACAATCTAGATAAGGCATCGGCGATAACATTTTCGCTGCCTTTTATGTGTTTAAGATCTAGGTTGTACTCTTGTAAAAATAAACTCCACCTGAGAAGTCGTTGGTTCTTGCCAGACATTTTGTGGATAAATGTAAGGGGATTGTGGTCAGTAAATACAACCAGTGGCCATCTGGACCCACTGATATAAAAATCAAAGTGTTGTATAGAAAGAATCAACCCAAGACATTCTTTTTCCACAGTAGAATAATTTCTTTGATGTCTATTAAATTTCTTGGAAAAGAAACAAATAGGGTGCTCTACTTGGAAATTATCTTCTTGGTAAAGGACTGACCCAACACCTGTGTCACTGGCGTCAATAGCTAACCTAAAAGGTTTTCCGAAGTCAGGAGCCATCAAAATGGGGGAGCTAGATAATATCTGCTTAATTTGGTTAAAGGCTTTCTGACATTCATCCGTCCAAGTAAATCGGACGTTCTTTTTCAGGAGGTTTGTTAAAGGACTGGCAATGACAGAAAAATTTTCGCAAAATTTTCTATAATATCCAGACATTCCCAAAAATCTTCGGAGTTGTTTCCGATCAGCAGGAATAGGGAAAGCTTGGATAGCTTCTACTTTGGCCATTACAGGTTTCACCTGGCCTTGTCCTACAATATGGCCTAAGTATTGGATGGAAGCCTGGCAAAAATCACTCTTACTCAGGTTTACAGTAATTTTTGCATGTAAAAGTTTAGTAAAAAGACAATGCAGTTGTTTACAATGGCTAGAAAAATCTTGGCTAAAAATTACTACATCGTCTATGTATGCGTGGCAATTCTCCATGTCAGCAAGCAGGGCATTTATCATTCTCTGGAAAGTGGCAGGAGCATTCTTCATGCCAAATGGCATCACTTTGTATTGGTACAGACCATCAGGGGTGACAAAGGCGGAGATTTCCTTTGCCCTATCAGTCAGGGGAACCTGCCAATAACCTGAAAGTAGGTCTATTTTGGTGATGTACTTAGCTTCACCAATACGATCTATGAGATCGTCTATCCTAGGGATAGGAAACGAATCGGTCTTTGTTACAGCATTTACCTTACGGTAGTCTGTACAAAAACGATAAGTCTTGTCCTGTTTAGGTATCAAGACACATGGGGAGCTCCAGCTACTGGAACTTGGTTCAATGAGGTCATTTTCAAGCATATACTTGATTTCTGACCTAAGTATGGCAAGTTTTTCAGGGTTGACCCTGTAAGGATGCTGCTTGACTGGAGTAGCCTCGCCAACATCTACATCATGCATTATAACATTAGTCTGTTTTGGTACATCAGAAAAAATGTGATTAAATTCATTAATGAGTTTCATGATAACTGGCCTTTCTGTCGAAGACAGATGAGACAGTTTTACATCCAAATTCTGTAATACAAAAGAATTAGGTATTTTGTATTGTCCAAATTTCTCCTTTACAATATCATCATCAATAGGAGAAACATGGCTATTTGAACAACTTTTGACTGTATTTAAAACACAATTACTCTTCTCTGAGTGATCTGGCCGAGATACATAAGGCTTCAGCATGTTTATATGACATAGCTGAGTCTTTTTCCTACGGTCAGGAGTTTTTATTGTGTAATTGAGGTCACTAATTTTGGTCTCAATTTCATAGGGACCAAAGTATCTGGCTTGCAAGGGTTGACCTGGTATGGGCAAAAATACAAGCACCTTATCCCCGGGAGAAAATTCTCTAACACGGGCCTTTCTATCATACCAGCGTTTCATGCTGGATTGGGTGTTTTGTAAGTTATTTTTGGCCAGAACACAAGCATCATAAAGTCTAGTTTTAAACTTACTTACATAGTCTAAAAGTCCTTCAGTGGCTGTTGGTGACAACAAAGTCTCTTTTATACATTTCAAGGGACCGCGCACCGAATGGCCAAAGACTAAGTCAAAAGGGCTGAATCCCAACGATTCCTGGACGGATTCACGGGTTGCAAACAGCAGCATGTGGATTCCTTCGTCCCAGTCTTTTTCGTGCTCAAAGCAATAGGTTCGGATCATGTTCTTGAGAGTCTGATGGAATCGCTCAAGAGCGCCTTGCGACTCGGCATGATACGCACTCGACATGCAGTGTTTGATGCCCAACTGAGTCATGACTTGCTTGAAAAGATTGGCCGTGAAATTCGTTCCTTGGTCCGATTGGATGGACTTTGGTAGACCAAATAGAGTAAAGAACTTGATTAAGGCCTTTACAATGTTCGATGCTTTTATGTTCCTTAGAGGAATAGCCTCAGGAAAACGAGTTGAAGCACACATAATGGTCAATAGGTATTGGTTGCCAGCTTTTGTCCTTGGGAGAGGACCAACACAGTCAATAAGTACTCTGCTGAAAGGTTCTTCAAAGGCTGGAAACGGCTTCAGAGGAGCAACAGGGATCTTTTGATTTGGCTTGCCAAACATCTGACAGGCATGACAGGATCGGCAGTACTGGATGACATCTTTCTTCAAACGTGGCCAGAAGAAGTGTGACATAATCTTGTGGTATGTCTTGTGGATGCCGAGATGACCTGACATTGGTGTGTCATGAGCCAGATTCATGATGTACGCTCGGTATCTTTCTAGTAACACGATTTGATGGCATATTCTCCATTCTTCTTCGTTGGATGCGTCTGGAGGTTTCCATTTCCTGAAGAGCATATCATCTTGGATGTAGTAGCACGTTGATGCTAGCTCTGCCTCTTGTGATGTCATTGCGGTTTCTCGGAGTTTGGCGAGCTCTGGATCCTTCTTTTGGTCCTCAATCAACTGTTTTCGAGTTGATGCCGGCTTTTCAGAATTTGGCGTTGGTTCTTCTTCAAGAGAAGCAAAGAATGTGGTGCTCAAGTCCACATCATCGTGGTTACTGTTGGCCTTGACGACGTTCTCTTCTTGAGATGCTTTCAACCTCATTGCCCTTGTTACTGCACACGCTGGATATAACTCTAGGTCTTCCTCGGGTGTGGCAGATAAGTCGGGTTTTTGAGTGACGATGGGTTCGGCTATCACCTTTCCACCTGCTAAGTCATTGCCTAACAGCAACGAGATGCCTTCCAATGGTAATGTTGGTCGGACACCTACAACAACCGGTCCAGTAATGAGATTTGACTTTATGTCGATTAGATGTAGAGGCACATCTATACATCCAAGCTCTACGCCTCGTAACAGGATGCTCTTCCCAGTCGATGATGATTTTGACAAGGGCAAGATACCCTCTAAAAGTAGCGATTGTGAGGCACCTGTGTCTCTCAAAATGGTGATAGGTCGTAGACTGGTAGAATCACCGGGTAGTGATACGAATCCTTCCGAAATGAAAGGCTTAAAATCCTCTAATAAAACATCAATTTTGGTTGATGCAGACTGGACTTGGGTCGAACTCTCGCTGGAGTCATTGACATCTCTAGGAGACGCAGTGGAGAAACTCTTTCTTGAGTCAGTAGAACATCTTTTGGATGTATTTGGAGAACTCTTGATGGAGTCATTAGAACATCGGGGTGATGTCTTATGGGAACTCTGGATAGAGTCATTGGAACATCGGGGTGATGTATTATGGGAACTCTGGATAGAGTCATTGGAACATCGGGGTGATGTATTATGGGAACTCTGGATAGAGTCATTGGAACATCGGGGTGATGTATTATGGGAACTCTGGATAGAGTCATTGGAACATCGGCTTGATGTATTTGAAAAACTCTTGGTTGAGTCATTGGAACATCGGCTTGATGTATTTGAAAAACTCTTGTTTGAGTCATTGGAACATCGGCTTGATGTATTTGAAAAACTCTTGATTGAGTCATTGGAACATCGTAAAGATGAATTTGAAAAACTCTTGTTTGAGTCATTGGAACATCGGCTTGACATTTTCGGAGAGTCTTGTACAGTCAATACATTTGAAACAGGTGGTGTCGAGGTATTCTTGTTATGACTTGATGATGAGGGAGTAAACCTCGCCGACCACTGTACTGTGCAAGCGCTGACTTTTGAAGGAGCTTTTTCGTTTCTCTTCCTCAATTTCCAGCAATCGTCAATTTTATGGCCTTCTCGTTTGCAGTAGGAACAAGTAGCTTTACTTGTAGTAGGTTTTCTGTCATTTGTACTGCTGTTCTTGATGGAGTTGCTAGCAGTGGACTCAGGCTGTTTGACTTGTTTTGGCTTGACATCCGTCGTATACTTGGCAAATTGATGTGATATTATATAATCGTCTGCCAACACTGCAGCCTTGTGCACATCTTCCTCGCCACGATCAGCTATATGCGTACGGACGTCCAGCCGCACACAACTCTTGAACTCTTCCATCAGCATTAGGTTCTTGAATTTGGCAAAGTCGGTGCCGATTTCCCTGGAAGTGAGCCATTTCTCAAAGCGTCGCTCCTTTTCCCGCAGGAATTCTACATGGGTTTGGCCATCCGATTTGCGACAATCCCTGAACTGCTTTCGGTAAGCTTCCGGAACAAGTTCATATGCCTTAAGAATTAAGGCCTTAACAACATTATAATCTTTTTGTTGTTCAATGGTCAAAGAACAAAATACCTCTGCAGCTCTACCAGTCAAAACTGTTAGCAGCAAAGTGGGCCACAAAGTTTCAGGTACATTAAAATTTTTCACAGCAAGTTCAAATTGTGGAAAATAATTGTCAATTGTGGCTTCATTAAAGCGTGGAATTATTTTCAAAAATTTTGTTGCTTCAGCAGTATGACTGGCAGGGGAAGAATCTGGTCTTACATTAGCAGCTAACTCTAATTTTTTTAACTCTATTTGTAATTTCATTTCCATTTCTTTCTGCTCTCTAGCCGCTGCAAGCTCTAATTCTTTTTGTTTAATTTCTCTCTGCTCTCTAGCCGCTGCAAGCTCTAATTCTTTTTGTTTAATTTCTTTCTGCTCTCTAGCCGCTGCAAGCTCTAATTCTTTCTGGGCTTCTATTTCCATCTGTTTTAATTTTATCTGAAGTTCTAAATCTGATTTACCCTCATCGGGTCTAAGGGTCTCTAAAAGGTCTTCAGAAAACACTTCCTCGTCTACATAATGGATTACAATGTTATCTCTGATTTCTTGTTTAAGGGCATTTGATTTTATTTTTAACCCTAACTGTTTAGAAATAAGGACCAGTTCCTTCCTAGTACAAGCATCAAGCTCTTCCACAGAGGTATTTGCAAGAAAAACCTGAATATCCATGACTAACTAACAACTATTACAAGCAAAAAAAATGTATACAATGTAAATATACAGTACAAAATCAGTACAACAAAAAACCTTAAGAGAGTTTGGTCAATACTATTGATACTTTACTTCCGACTCTTTGACACAAAAAAATTTTTTGTTAAAGTCACTTCGCCTTTACAAAATTACTCAAGTAAGACGAAAATAGGTTCAGAAAAATATCCGGGACGAAAGCCCTCAAACTTCTTTTGTCACGTATTACAAATTGAATTCTACTTTTAAATGGCTTGTCTAGGGGAACGTGACAATAGAAAAAGGTAGTTGTGTCACTTATCTTAAGTCTGAATTTAATCAGAGACTTACAATGAATAACAAAAAAAAAATGACACAAGAAATCGGAAGGTAAAATATCAACTTAATGTTTAATCATAATATAACTCAATACAAAATGGAAGGGTTGACCAAAACCCTTTTACAAAAAAATGGCTTGTAAAAATATTACAATACAAGAGTTTGAAAATATAATTACAAATACAAGCAAGGCCTTGAAAAAGAAAAAAAATCTTAACTTACACGATCGATTGGTATACCACGCACGGGTCACGCAATGTCTCCGCTATTCTGTCTCACGGCTGTCTCCGTATGTCTGTCCGTCAACGTTACGCGAGCGGTCTTTATATAATCTACCGCGCGTCGATATCTAGTAATTTCTAGAACAGTAAGTCATCAACACCCAGATCTAGAACGCTCTTCAAAGAGACAGAAGAAAAGAAAAAAAAAAACCACCCTCCTTTCAACCAGAGGTACACACATAGGTCAAGGACCGGTCACTGTCTGTGTGGCTTGACTCTTGAAGAATAAAATAAAAAAAAACTTATTACACAAAGGGGCAGACAACCTACAGGTCAAGAAAAAAAAACAATAGTATCTAGGCATTGTTACCTAGATACGTAACAGCTGCAAGATTCTAAACAATTTGCTATTCAATTGGACGAATCAACGGATGTTTCCGGCCAGGCACAATTAAGGGCTTATGTCAGATATATCTGGATGGATGAAGTTGAAGAAGATTTTTTGTTTTGTAAAGTTTGTCCAGGTCACACAACAAGTGCAGAACTTTTTGCTATCCTTGATAATTTTATGGCAGCCAATGGCATCGAATGGTCCTGGTGTATCGGAGTGTGCACGGATGGTGCTGCAGCAATGACTGGAAAACGAACAGGCTTGTGGGAACGTGTGCGTTCTAATGTGCCAACTGCCACATTTACGCACTGTATGATTCATCGGGAAAGTCTTGCGAGTAAAAGAATGAACGCGGACTTGAAATCTATTTTTGATCAGGCCATAAAAATTTTTAATTTCATCAAGGCTCATCCATTGAATTCTCGTCTCTTTGCTTCATTATGTTCGAATATGGATTTTGATCATGAGCAGTTACTGATGCACACTGAAGTTCGCTGGTTATCAAGGGGAAAAGTGTTTAACAGACTGTTTGAATTACGTGATGCTGTGCGAGAGTTTCTTGTTAGTAAAAATAATTCACAGCTTGTTGTTCATTTGAATGAAAATTCATGGGTTGCTGTTCTGGCTTTCTTGGCCGACATTTTTGAACAGCTGAATAAACTCAATTCATCTCTGCAAGGGAAGCACACAAACTTAATTACCCTCAGTGATAAAGTGTCTGCTTTTACGAAAAAACTTGCTCTGTGGAAGACAAGATTATTTCAGGGTAACTTTGAAATGTTTGATCAATTGCATGAATTCACCGAGAAACCAGAAAATGCTGAAATCAACAAGCCCGAGTTGGTGAAATTGATTTCTGAACATGTTCAATCATTGCTGGATCAATTTAACTTCTACTTTGGTGATTTGAACGTTGAGAGTTTTTTGTGGGTTTCCAGTCCGTTTCTTGCACACATTGATTCATTAAATTTACCACCATCGGAATTAAACCAATTCATTGAACTGACCAGTGATACTACGTTGAAGATGATGCATCCGAGAGTGAGCTTGATGAAGTTTTGGACACAAGCTTCGCATGAGTATCCAGAACTGTCTCAGAAAGCTTTCAAAATAATTTTACCCTTTGCAACATCATATCTTTGTGAATGTGGATTTTCTGCACTGGTTACAATTAAAACAAAATATCGTTCACGGCTTGAAGTCGCAGATGAACTCCGACTGAGTCTTTCAAGCATTACACCTCGTTTGGACAAGCTCTGCTCAAATTTGCAAGCTCAAGGCTCGCACTAAAATTAAATGTAGCATTGTTTCTAATCCGAACTATTGTTAGCAGTAAGACTGATATTTGTTCATTACAAAAGGATCAAAAGGTTGAAACATTTATTAAAATATATAATAAATGATTTTAAATATCAACTTTATATTTTTTTTTTTAAAACTATATAAATTTCTAGTGCGCCAGTAGCAAAATTTTTAGTAGTGGTCCGTGGCTGAGACACACATTTTTAAGTGGTCCTTGAATCTCAAAAGGTTGAGAACCGCTGCTTTATTAGACTCCTCACTAATATAATGAAGTTGCGACCTGAATAGAGGTATTGTAAATAAAACAGCTGACAAGTAAAAACAAACCGTAAATATCATTAACAGGTTAATAATCAATGATATATTTTACATCATGGGCAATATTTTGTTAGCTACACAATTCTGATGCATTGTAAGGGAGATTATGGTATATTTGGAAGTGAAAATTTATTAAGTTAGTGCTCTCCTTTGAAAAAAAACCCCAACTAAATAATAATAATATTCTATCTATCTATCTATCTATCTATCTATCTATCTATCTATCTATCTATCTATCTATCTATCTATCTATCTATCTATCTATCTATCTATCTATCTGTCTGTCTGTCTGTCTGTCTGTCTATCTATCTATCTATCTATCTATCTATCTATCTATCTATCTATCTATCTATCTAATCTATCTATCTATCTATCTATCTATCTATCTATCTATCTATCTATCTATCTATCTTATTCTAAGGCAAATTTATTCTGAAAGTGGATGTTCAAGAAATATGTAATGATACTTTGTTCTAATTGTCCTGAACTGGCTATAGTGTTCATGTGTAAGCATAGATGTGAGTACTACATTGTGGAAAGTGGGTCTCAACTTGAGACTGATTCATGTTAGGAGCAGAGCAAACATTTTTCTTTAAAGACTTCTCACTGACCAAAACATGTGTGATAAAATTGTAGATCACATAATAATGGAAACCAAAAGGGTGATTCTACAAATAGTTCCGTTCTACAGTTTTGAACATCTTGTTTTTTTTAAAACCTAAAATATCTGGGTATCAGCTAGTGCGGTATAATGTAGATCTAGAATCTATACATATTTACATCAAATTATCCATTCTGTGTTACTGTTGAAATCCCCCTTATTTAGAGTATGGACAAAGACTTCTTATGCCTTAACCTTCTAGTCTGCCTGCATTATGACGCCCAACCACCTTTTACACTTTCACGCACACATAATTTTTTGACATCCCCCAACAGAAAGCCTTCATCACCAACCACAATCTTTCAGGCAGCCACTTTTTTTTTTTTGCATCTCTCAAATAAAAGGCCAGATACAAAGCACAGTTTTAAATAAAGCATACTCTTCCTTTTAGGCGCGATGGTTGAGTGGTTAAGGCGCTTGGCTTCCGAACCCAGGATCCTGGGTGAAAACTGGGATTTTGAATTTGGGAATTTTTAGGGCGCTCCTGAGTCCTGACTTTTAGTTGGGAAAGTAAAGGAGGTTGGTCGTTGTGCTGACCACATGCCACCCTACTCGTTAAAAGTTGGCCAAAGAAGAACTTAACAGCATCTGCCCGATAGATATCAAGATCTGAAAGGGGGATCTTTTATACACTTCGTTGAATCCCCCTGTTGCATCCTAGCACATAATAAATGCCCCCGCACTATACACATATTTTAACCTTAAACTGCAGAAGTACTGATAAATAAATAATTGTAGCTTTTTAAAACAGTTTGGTCTACTAGATCTAAATCTAGAAAAGCACATACTTAGAAGACCCCATCCCCACAAACAGTATTACCCCCCCCCCCTCCCCTCAGAAAACACACTCACACTTTTCATAGACCATTATATTCGCTGTGATATTTTTTTATTTTTTTTTAAAGATTTTTTTGTTTTTGATCAATAGAATAGAGGTCTACTTGTTGATCTGATCTAGTCGTTCTAAATTGTCCTACGCAATATTATTAACTACGGTATTTACATTTCACGTTTTCGAATTTTCTTGACACACACTCAATGCTTTCATACAGATGTTTCAAGTTCTTTCTAAAGCACATTTGATAATCGTACTTATAACTGATCTAAGGATAATCCCTTACTTTCTCTCTGACAATTATCTAGATCTAGAGGAGAATCATATTTAAGCTCTAGATGTAGATCTGTTTAGAAATAAACACAGATATAAGAAAACTGGAACGAAGATAAAGTTACACACCAAAAAAGTGTTTATAAGTGCTATTAAGTGGAAGAAAAAAAAATATACATAAGACATTTTAATGTCGGCTTTAAAAAATATATTTTGAGTCAAAATTGCGAATAAAAATCGTTTTTGGTAAATTTAACCGCTGCGGCTTCGATGGTGAAAATGTCTTAGTTGTTCTAAGTACACAAAGAGTAATAGCAAGTGAAATTTTCTCATTGAATCGTCCTCGACAGGTGAGAAAATTAGTAATTATCAATGCTTGGGTCATCAGGGCAAAGAATTGTAAAGGGTCGAAGAAGTTTTTAATAACTTCAATAACTTTAATAACATTCACTTCAAATTTTTTTATAGATTTTCTTTGGGCATCTTATTGTTAAAGTAATGGGCATCTTGTTGTTAAAGTAATGGGCATCTTATTGTTAAAGTAATGGGCATCTTGTTGTTAAAGTAATGGGCATCTTATTGTTAAAGTAATGGGCATCTTATTGTTAAAGTAATGGGCATCTTATTGTTAAAGTAATGGGCATCTTATTGTTAAAGTAATGGGCATCTTGTTGTTAAAGTAATGGACATCTTATTGTTAAAGTAATGGGCATCTTATTGTTAAAGTAATGGGCATCTTATTGTTAAAGTAATGGGCATCTTAATGTTAAAGTAATGGGCATCTTATTGTTAAAGTAATGGGCATCTTATTGTTAAAGTAATGGGCATCTTAATGTTAAAGTAATGGGCATCTTATTGTTAAAGTAATGGGCATCTTAATGTTAAAGTAATGGGCATCTTATTGTTAAAGTAATGGGCATCTTATTGTTAAAGTAATGGGCATCTTATTGTTAAAGTAATGGGCATCTTGTTGTTAAAGTAATGGGCATCTTATTGTTAAAGTAATGAGCATCTTGTTGTTAAAGTAATGGGCATCTTATAGTTAAAGTAATGGGCATCTTATAGTTAAAGTAATGGGCATTTTATTGTTATTAATGGGCATCTTTTTTTTTTTAAATTATGCTTACTACTAAATGAAACGTTGGTGTAAAAGTCAAACAAGTTGTATCGTTTGAAGAGACATTTCCTCTATAATCTCTGGACCAGTTCACACGCTCGCTTTCTGCTTGTAAGGTCACTAATGGAGAATGTGATGACAGGAATGTAATCGACACGTCCAAATGGGCTCTATCAAATTCAAATAAGGCTATTTTTGTTCCTACATATCTATGTATATTTGTTGAGTTTTATAAACTAGTTTGCCGAGAGGACACGACTGCCGCATGACGAGAGAATTGTACTGGAGCTCAAGATGAAAAGACGCGCTATTAAAACAAAACTTGAACAGAAAAGACAGAGTTGCCATATTTTTTTTATTTTAAATGTCTTGGTTCAGTATCTATATAAAATTACATTTCCAAACGACAATACATTAGACGAACACAAATACAAACACACCAAATTAGGCTACCTGTTAACAGCTCAAGTAGAATAAAGTCCACAGCCTTGGGCGGGGGGGGGGGAAGCAATATGAGAAGTCAATATCATTAGCAATCATGGTAATATTTTAGGATTCAAGTCACATAATGTAACTATTTGAATGGCTATGTAGGTCTTTAGTTTTATAAATATGAACTGCCAGATAGTTCTACGTGAGCCTCATGAATCATGAATGCTTATTGCTCATCACTAGAATGGGAGATTCAATTCGTTGACCCAGCGGGTGCATTTCTTTTTTTTAAAAAGAAACCTGAATTTATGATCCTGAAGGAAAAATATGTCTCAGACCTCGTTAAACTGCAAATTATAACAAAGACCACTTTTACTAAATAAGAAAATAAAGCCCTTTTTTGACTTCTACAAGATTCTAAAATATTGTTATAACTCTGCAATGCGCACCGCCATCCAGGCTAGTGCTAGAAGGTGCGCACTGTGATAGACTAGACCTAAAAGGATGTCAACATTAGAAAGAAGAACGATTTCCGCCCACGTAGAGAGCCAATATGGAGATATTGTGCCTAAGATAGATGTTGTTTTGTGTACCTTTGATATGTAAATAAACGTCTATGTCTCGTTGAGTTGCCTCACTTAAGTTATTACAATATTGTATTCTCCCCCCCCCCCCCCCCAATCCAAAAAAAAAAAAAAGCAGAATCATTGGAATGCCAATGCCATTGTCCAATGTTATAACTAAGGAGTCAACTTCATAGAATACAAAGCAGGTTTCGTATGGAATATTATGTGATGTAAATATTAATTGTTTCCCTCAGACAGAAGAAACTTCTTCACAGCTCTAGTCAAGATATTAGTTCTCCAAGCATGAAATCCCTAAGAACTTAGGGATTATCTAATAAGTCAATGTACTTGAGTGTCTCCTCTCTCAAACTGTGAGACTCTTGTTCTGCACCTTTTGCTCGGTCTCCAAAATTGACTTTTGGACCCTGAAGCGACTTCCTGATGGGTGTTCGGGACTATGTTAATGTAATGCTACTTATGGAGCCACCCGGTGTTGTCATTGAATCCATATTTCATATTTCAATGGCAATCAATAGCGATATAAATGGCCTAGATTTAAGAGGATTTACGCAAGCCAGTGGGTGAGATTTTCAAATCAATAAGATCTAAAACAACGTTTTCCATCTAGTCTGTCTGATCTGATGATAATTTGTTCTCTGAGATACATTGGCTAAGCAGATGTCCACAAGACATCCAGGAGGTCTGTTAGAATCACCAGGTCTCAAGACTGAAGTGACAAACAGATTGTACTTGCCAGTAATTAAATACGGGTAACATAGATACTTTTACATACTGATCTAGTTAATCTGCTATATTTCTATGGCTTGTCTAAAATGAAGATTATCTCGATAATAATTTCATATCCCTGCACAAACTTACGAGTTGGAGTCATTTAGTGATAGAATGACTATTTTTCATCCCGTAAATCTATTTTTTTCATGTGAAAGTGAGGCCTTGAAAGGCCTTTCCCGTTAACATAGACTGCAGGTTAAGCTCACATTCGTTTTGGTGGTGGAGGGCTCAGAGGAGCAGGCAACTCTTTGTTTGGCACGCTTTTCTTCCAGAGCTCACGCCATTGCTTTTCTTCCAGAGCTCACGCCATTGCTTTTCTTCCAGAGCTCACGCCATTGCTTTATTTCGCTGTACGTAACTTTCTTTGTCACCATCTGTCTCCTGATGACGTCTCACTGCTGAGTCCAAGTATGACATCATCTCACTAATTAAATGACTCAAATTAATAAATGGAAGAAAATAAAATCTTATCAAGTAAACATTTAACACGCAGCTAGCCATAATGTATATAATTAGATATATGTACATTTATTCATTTATTGTCGACCTACTATTTTGTATAAAAGTTCCCCTTTAAAACCCTGTGGTCTATAGGGCAGATAATATTACTTTGTAATATTTCTGTGGCCTACGTTTAACGAGGGCGTCATGTGGCCAGCACAACGACCAACTGCATTTACTTTTCCCCAACTAACGTCAGGTACCCATTAGACCTGGGTGGACTCAGAGGCGCCCAAGGATCCCGAAATTAAAAATCTCAGTCTTCACCAGAATTAGAACCTGGCATCCCCGGTTCGGAAGCCAAGCGCTTTACCGCTCAGACACTACGCCCCCTACTAAAAACTGAATATCTACATCAGATAAGATGCACATCGTCTGCCTACAAGGAAGATACAAATAAAAAAGCATACCCTCTCCCCCCCCCCCCAAAAAAACCCCCAACAAAAACAATCAACAACCAAAAAACAACAACAACAAAACATTAACAAAAAAAAAGAGTAAGTAAGTATTTAGTAACAAAACGTAGACATCCAAAATGGGACCTACACATTGTGGCCTGTCTTACTAGTAGATTTGAAGGTCTGCTAAAATCCCCATATGTCTAGACAGTGATATGTATTGGTTTCCTAAACAAAATAATGGTTAACTGTATAACAAAATGTATGAGCTTATGAGTTTGGTCATTATGTTTATTTAAATTCAGTAATTCCAAAGGTGTAAACTATTTTTAGCCAAAATATACAAGACAAACAAAAAAAGTTTCACGGTCTCCCACCAAGTAATGTGAAAGTTTTTATCCAGAAATTGCTCACATCATCCATGTGCATTCGTTTGTTAGAATTAATTTACCGGTAAATCATTTAAATGTGTGAGAGGTTAATCTTCATTTAGCCATGACTATAACATATGTGTCGAGTCATAACAAATATAAAAAAAAATGTGTTTTATATTTTGGTTATAGCTAATAAACATATAATATTAATATTATAATATAAATAATAATAAATAACGTGTACACACTTTTTTATCCGACAGACAGACAGACAGACAAAGTTGATAGGCCTGTAAGCTTGTAAAAAAACAACTTAATTGTAATGATCGTAATAGCACTGTTGTTGATAGGAAAATGAGTGTCATAGTGACTTACCTTTCTTTGTCGTGCAAGCAATAAGGAAACATTGAAGGCTACATACTTTATTAAACTAGATCAGTGATGCCCAACATAAATTGACCTGCGGGCCATTTTAATTTCCGACACTGGTGTCGCGGGCCACATAAAGGAAAGGTACAAAAAGCGAAATTGACCTGAAACTATTTGATTAGAAATCTCTGGATCTAGCACTTACATTCACTAATGGGATAGTATTATCTTTTTTTTTTCATGCGTCAGAAAACGGTTTCATTTCTCTACTAAAAATATTAGCAACAGTGTAGCTAGCTTTGCCAACGACTCGTATTCTTGTCTCTTTTTGGTTAATATTATCATTAATCTTCCAATCTCTAGACGTAGTTTAACAATCTTTTTATTCGGAATAGATGCTGTCTTGGAGTGTCTCAATCGAGATTTTAAACATAAGACTTTTTTAAAAATTCTGTTAACAAAGCGTTCTTCTGTTCTGACATCTCAAAGTTGAAAGAAGAGGTCAAGCACTCGGTTAAATAGTTGTATTTAGGGCAGGTACAATTAGAAAAGAAATTTCTACTTATTGCTGCGTCGTAATTATAAAGATTAACCTCCCTTCTCCTCTATTTCGCAATATAAAATGTTGGTTATAGATTGAGTGATACTTTTTGTAGATTTTAATTTCTGTATTTAATTTTGCAAAGAGAAATAAACTTTTATTATTAAATAAAATATTTATAAATATGAATGCTTATTGATTTTTTGTTTTCAGAAATTTTTTATGAAATTAAAAAACTAGAGGGGTAGAGTGATCCTTTTGAACCATTAGACGTCATTTGAAGAAATTCTATGAGTAATGTCATTGCGTAGTTACATCAAAAGTGCACACACCCTAGCAAGACGTAACACAGGCCCAGTTATAGTAGACTCTAGAAAGCAATGAAACATTTCAAATTGTACATTTTCTCATGGACACAACGCTTCAGGCCACGCTGTCTCTGTTGTGACATATTACAAGCTTCAAAGGCGAATCAAAACAATCACGGAGCGAATGTCATAACATCCCCAAGTACACTCAGTCTACGTGTCGTCCCATTTGGGATCGTTTCCCGTGAATTGTGTGCTCGTATTATTACTCAACCAATGTCACTCCCAGTACTTTATTTTATAGACCGCAATGTGAAATCACGAAGCATTGAAGTTAAATCCTGGTGTCCGAGCCTCTCGAGTCGAGGGAAATTTTCTTTTAAACCTGAGCGCTGTTTTACACCTGAGGTCGCTTTTTTTTTTTTTTTTGTGATTAAATTACCCTCTGCTAACAATAATTTTTGCAAATTTGATCACCAATACTGGACTTAATATTTAGTTTTGTATCAGTGTACCCATTAATTTTCACAGTAATCTGGGTCTAGCACCTCTACCCCCCCCCCCCCATTAGACCAGTGTCATATTTAAATTTGAACAAGCCATGAGCTAATTAAGCTATGTAATCCTTTATATTATTAATATTTCTTGGGTGTCCTAATCCATAGCTATTGTTGACCATAAGTAAATCCGGCGCGACCATTGACGACATCTAACATTTACGCCCCACATCCAAGTCATTGAAACGCGTAGAATGTAGGCTTATATCAAAGGAAGCAAAACTTTGAACTGAAACTCTTATTCTGCCATATAGAACTACTTGCAATGCAATAGAATTTTAAAATACATAAATTGGGTATATCATCTATTTGGAAAGCTTACATGAACCCTGTCTGTCTGTCTGTCTGTCTTGTAAACTTTTGGTACACGCTATTTCTCCCATCCTCGGGTCAAGTACAGTTATTCATTGGGCCTAACAAAACATGAATCAATCCCCGAAAAAATTATCATTTAAAAAGTTGTACTTAATTATTTTGTTTGACATTTAAAAAGGGAAATAAACCATACATTACTGAGAGATATGGCTTGAAATGTTGAGTTCTGCCCCCTAAATAAATTTAACAAAAAAAAATACTCTGCTTGCATAGTGGGTTAGTGCCTTTCCAATACACTCTAGTCTTGTTAGCAACAGAAAGGGACGTGGTGACTGAATGGTAGAGCGCTTGCTTTCCGAACCGAATTTCGGGATTTTTAGAGTGCCACTTGAATGGATCCATCCAATTTAAATGGGTACCTGACATTAGTTTGGAAAAGCAAAGGAGGTTCGTCGTTGTACCGACCACATGACACCCTCATTAACCGTTGGTATACATAGTCCTCATCTGCCCTGTAGATCGCAAAGTCTGGGGTATTTTTAAATATTTTTTTTTTTGCAATATAACGAACCTAGTCATAAATCTGGGTTTGATTCGGTTAGAATTATTTACACCGTATTATACACAAACTGACATCATTGCGAAATACAACGTCATAGGACAATGAGCTAAAGGATAAGACAGCCATTGTGGACAGAGATAGGAGAAACGTGCCGTGGGGGAGTGGGAAGTGGGGCGGCTCTTTTGTCTGAGACTGAGCAGGACCGACCGTGTTTAAAGTAGAAAAAGAAACAGCAGATGAAAGCACTGGCCTCAGACGTAGAGATACGCCCTTATCTCATGAGATTGCGTTGCGGTGTTCAAATTAGACTTCATAACAAAGCTTTGTTCCTGGCCTGGAGAGACAGAAAGTTGTTTTTTACCTGCCTTTTTTTTCTAGACCTACTTTATAATTATGTGGATTGACGTAATGACAACATTGAATTACACTCAAACAGATATTTCTTTTTTTAGAACATGTGTAAATACACCCCCATTTCACCCCCAAAACTAAAAGAAAAAAGTTAATTATCTTTACTGTTTACAAAACTAAGTGTTTTACATAGGCGTGTCCACTATCTCAACCAAGTGGGTTGGGGATGGAAGGGATTATGCATTAGACTAGAGACACATTTTTACTTGTCACATTTGTTATATATATATTTAAATAGACGTATTTCCCCTACATATTTTCCCGCCCTTTCTCATGAAATGTAACAAAAAACAAACAAATAAAGAAAAAATAAAGTTACAAAGGCAGTTTGTGTGAAACACAAACTCAAAATCGGCCCTCGAAGTGGTCCACCTAGAGTCTTTACCAGGATTCGAACACAGGACTTCCAGTTCCAAGTGCTTTACCCCTCAACCACAGCATCTCCATATATTCATTTAGAGTTCACTTATATTTTTTAAAATAATAATTATTAACCTATCCATACATTCAAAATTAACTCTTTTTTCCTAATAGACGATACGATCGTTGATTTTTGACATAATTAAATTAAATTAGTGTTTTATTTTATAAACTTTACTTCGTGTTACAGAAAAAGAGCGTGCATTCGTCTTTAATTCTATACCAACTGAAACATTTTCTGATTGCAAACGAAAAAGTTATTGAAGCTTAATCATAACAGGGTAGTGGAATAGTAATTAGCAAAATGAAGAATTCCGTCAGAATGTGTATTATTTGTTTCGGAGAGAAAGAGTTAATAACATGTTACATGAAATGAAGAGAAACTAAAAAATATTTATTCTTCTAACAAAACTAGATACATTGGCAACACGAAAGAAAAATTTCTTCACCTACTTTAAGCTACAATTGTGTACAAATGACAAGACTAAAAATTAATATCTCCATTGTCATTTGTCAAACAAATTATACATAGATCTAGCTAGATCTAAATCTAGATTCAAGATCTAAGTCTAGGTCTAGAACTAGATCTAAGCCTAGATCTAGAGTTAGATCTAAGTGTCTAAGTCTATATCTCGATATAGAATCTAGATATAGAATCTACTATATCTAGACTAGAACTCGTATTATAATTATGTAGATCTGGGCTCTATTTAGTCTTATTTTGACTGACACTGTCAAGTGTACGCCCCTTATAATGACGATATGTCAAACTGCTAACTATAAAAGTAGTTCATTATTTTTTAATCTTATAACTAAAACGAAGTTCGTATCAAAATTCCTTTTTAAAAATAACATTTGACTCAGTATTCTATTCAATGAGTTAGTTAATAAATGGAAAATATATTTTATAATAATCCATTGAAACTTTTACCATTGTGATGCAAATGTTTTGTACCAATGCGCGAATATATGAGTGAAGCTTGATTTATTAATGAAGTCTGTGACCTTTTTAAAAGACTTACTTGCCCTAAAATTTTTCATTTAAAAATGGTGTAATTTTTTGAAAAATCTGCTTGCATATATAATTTAAAAAATTAGATGGTTCACTTCGGAAAAAAAAAAGAACTTTGAATGATCTAAAATATCGTCATGTCCGATTTTCATTTTCTCTTCTAGTTTCTGAGATCTAAATGGGAAGGACGGACGGACAGACGGACAGACAGGCCACACAAAACTAAAAGCGTCTTTTCCCCTTTAGGGGGACGCTAAAAATACTTGAAAAGTAAAACCGGGGTCCCGTATTCAAATGTTGGTGAAGACTGATTTTTTTATTTCGGGATCTTCGGGAGCCTTTGAGTCCTACCAAGGTCTTATGGGTACCTGACATTAGTTGGGGACATGTAAAGGCGGTTGGTCGTTGTGCTGGCCATATGACACAATCGTTAACCGTAGGTTACAGAAACAGATGACATTTAAATCATCTGTCCCATATATCCCAAGGTCTTAAAGGGGAATTAGAAAAAAAAAATGTCCAGGTTCCACCCGTAAGTTTTCACCGAGAAGGTTTTTTTTCTACGAAGTTACGAATTGAATTGAGGTATTGTAATAATAAGCTTTTAAAAAACATTTTCCTTGGCAATTAGCTAAAAGTTATTTCAATTATGTCTGTTTATTTTATATTAAATTTAATTGAAGTCAGTAGTAGCAGTTGTAAAAAGAAATACGAAAATACATATTCAAAAAAAGAGCTTAAAAAAAGGAATTAATGGGAGACTTGTTAGACTCATGAATGGTCATGTTTTGTATAGTTATTGTATCTGTTATGTTTTGTATTGTTAATATTTCTATGTTCTATTTTTTCTAATGGTTGAGGGGGAGACAAAACAAATGCACTTAATTACGCTTATTACGCAATAAGTAGTAATTGTAGGAAGCGTCAAAAACACTTTCGTGGTATATCATTGGAGTGGGCTTTCTATTGTTGTGCAATCTTCAACAGCTAGGCCTATTGAGGGTTTTTTGGCAGCTAATTGACTTTAACTAAAATCAAGAAAAATATAAATAATATTTATATATGTGCGTGTGTGTGTGTATGCGTGATGAAGTAGGAGCTTCTTAACAAACCTACTCCTGCAAACTCACCAGAGATACCGCCAGCTACAAGAGACCTACCTATCAAGTGAAGAGATGGATTGAGCATTTCCAGGAGCTTCTTAACAAACCTACTCCTGCAAACCCAACAGAGATACCGCCAGCTGCAAGAGACCTACCTATCAAGTGCAGTGCACCCACCAAGGAAGAGATTCACAGCTCAGTCAAGCTAATGAAGAATGGCAAATCTGCAGGACCTGACAGCATCCCAGTTGAAGCACTAAAGGCAGACATTGATACCAGTGTGAAGTTACTCTACCCTCTCTTCTGCAAGATATGGGGAAAAGAAGAAGTGCCACCAGAGTGGAAGGAGGGCTACTTCATCAAACTCCCAAAGAAAGGCGATCTTAGTTTCTGCTCCAACTATCGAGGGATAACACTACTGTCCATTCCAGGGAAAGTGTTTAACCGCAATCTGTTAAACCGAATGAAAGATGCTACCCTCATAGAATTTTTAGTGTGTAATTGGCTTTTTTTATATTGAAGAGGTATTTTTTGGGTTCAAACCCCGCTGAAGGGGGTTTAATCTCAAAACCCCCTTTGGCAACGCTCATAGCATTTTGAGTGCGTAATTTGCTTTTTTTTTAATTGAAGAGATATTATTTAGCTTCAAACCCCGCTGAAGGATGGTTTAAACTCAAAACCCAATTGGCTACGCTCATAGCGTTTTGAGTGTGTAATTTGCTTTTTATATTGAAGAGGTGTTTTTTAGCTACAAACCCCGCTGGATGGGGGTTTTAAATACAAAACCCCTATTGGCTACGCTCATTGAATCTGGTGACTGATGAATGGATAGTCTTATATTGAAGAGGGGGTTTATCGTTAATTTCGGAGGGGGTTTTAAAATCATAATCTTCCTTAGCTATGCTCTTGGAATTTGGGGATTGTCGTTTGCATTATTTTTTTGTTTTGTTTTGTTTTATAGAAGAAGGGGATTTAACTGCAAAACCCCCGGTAGAGGCTTTTAAACTCAACCCCCCTCTTGGCTGTTCTGGGGCAAGTTATGGTTTAGTATTAAAATCTCACCTAAAATAAACAAAATCAAAGCAAAAAAATCTGTTACTAAATTTCGACCCCCCCTTGCCCCCGCAAGGGGGGGGGGGGTTGAACCCCAAATCCCCACCCCTGGCTATGTCCATGACTCATACTGTCACTATTACTTACTCACACTTTTGCCTTAGTCTGAACTCGGAATCAATAACCCGACGATTTTTCACTATCCTATCGACCTGAAGATCACTTTTTTTTTATTTATTGGAAATAATTAGGATTAATAGTACAATCTCGAGTTTGTCATTGAAAAATATGATCTTATTTTAACTTTTTTTAAAGTTTAGTTTTGCGAGCGGTTCTCCGTGCATTTGTTGCTTCCTAAAAATCTGCCTTCTTTTTGTAGACTTATGTTTTAACATAGTTACTCGTCTCTTAAAAAGTAATAAACAATATTCCGTTCCTGTAGTAACCAGTTTGTAGAAGAGCTGCAGCCAAGCAGTGAAAGAGCCGCTTGAGTTTCGCCACCTGCAGTTTGCGAGCACTGTTTTATAATTAATAAAAACCCGTTAATTATTAAATACAATACACTTTATGTAAATTCAATAATGGAAATTATCTTTCATTGTGATACACTTACATTTAAAATGTCATAAAAATGTGTTTATTTTTTTAAATTCTAAGTGTCTTGTAACTGTAACAAATATTCTTAGTCAATTGAAATAATTTCATGAGGTCATTAAATGTTACTGGAACCTGGTAGAAATCCCTAAGCTCTGTATCATTTCGGCAGCGAGTTATTTGTAAGACAGGTGTAATCCTCCTAACCATTGAACCAGTAGCCTACAGAACTGACATGGGACAGACGAGCAACAAGTGTTTCAAACAGAAGAAACAAAACAACAAAGCTTACATTATTGAAGTGTAATTGTATCAATTAGTTTGGATCAGTCTTGTAATTAAATACATTATACATTTATAGGCCTACTTACGATAATAAATCTGTGCGATTAGAAATATTTTTAGTAATTGAGATTTAACGTGTATAATAATTGTACCAGACAGACATACAGACAGACAGAGTTAGTTTATACAAGCTTTGTAACTAGGGCATACTTTCACATAACACTTGTCTCGTACTATCACGCAGTAGTTACTGTGTTCGTTGTTCGTTGTGGTTCTCTTTGTTTTTATGTTGGAGGGTTCAAACTATTTATCCAAAATCTGAGATGAACTGAGATTCAGATCATACAGTTCTCCATAGTTTTTCGTCTAAAGGAGGGTCTCGGGACCAGCGTTTTGTTCGGGCATCTCGATAGAGTATGCAGGTTTGAAGGACATAGTCGTCTTTCTCTGGTGACGCTCTGGAAGGGCAAGTTTAGTTTCAATTTTTAGTTCTGATTCTAAATTTTTATCTTTGGCTGGAATAAACTATAATAGGCGTCGTTTTTTTGTGTGCATTCTATAAAAGTATGATTAACTTGTTAACATTCTGCTTATAAAGGCAGGTTGTAAATATAGCCTCATATAGACTATCTACAATGCTAACACACGTAGAGGCTGAACGAGTTGTTCCCCCTGTTCCCTTCTAGTTATCTCGCACCTGGCGGACTGGTGTTGTGAATGAGAAAGACGCTTGTTATGATAAGTTGTGCCAAATAAATGCCCGACATAGCAATGAACAAGTTATAGGATCTAGAATCTAGATCTACATGGTTTGACTTTAAACCCCATTCTTGTCGCGGGGAGGTGTAGCAGACAATCTTTTGTTAAGTGTGAGGCCAGATAAAGCGTGAGACCTTCTTCGTGTAGTATTGAGGTTGTTTTATCCATACCCAGAATTACTCTTTTATTCTTAGCTACAAAATGTAATATTGTTCATGAACACAGTAATGAACTTTATATTTTTGGCAATAGAACATCAAACTCTTATGTTATTACGTCATATCCTGACTATAGTAGTTTCCACAAAATAACAACAAGAAACAATGATGTAATATAAAATATCACACATAAACTCAATGATCCCATTTATACTTAAATTTTAAAACATTATTTTAGATCAAAAAGTTATTATTTTTTATCAGTGGACCCCGAAAGGGGAAAAGAGGCTATTAATTTTGTGTAGTCTGTCCGTCCGTCCCGTTTAGATCTCAGAAACTAGAAGAGAAAATGAAAATCGGACATCATGATATTTTAGATCATTCAAAGTTCTGATGCAACGGCTCCTTTTTTCTTTTCGAAAGTGAACCATCTAATTTTTAAAATTATATATGCAAGCAGATTTTTCCAAAAATTACACCACTTTTCAATAAAAAAGTTCAGAGGAGGTAACTTCTTTTTAAAAAGGTCATGGACTTCTTCATCAATAAATCAAGCTTCATTCATAGATTCGCGCATTGGTACAAAAAAGTGCATGTAAGGCAACAGTGGTAAAAGTGTCAATGGATCATTATAAAATATATTTTCCATTTATTAATTAACTCATTGAATAGAATACTGATTCAAATGTTTTTTTTAAAAATAATTTTGATACGAACTTCGTTTTAGTTATAAGTTTAAAAAATAACAAACTACTTTTATAGCGTATAGTTTTGACGTATCCTCATTATAGGGGCCTACAGCACATTTACATAGACTCGTGATTTCTAATTATTTTTAAAAATTCCATTAATGCCTAATCGCAACTACCAGTTTGATAAATCTCCTTTGCTAGAGATAAGATTTTTGCTAGATTCTGAAAAGAAACTGCACAGCAAAAAATTTTCTTATCACATCATTTCTTCCCGAGTAAAACTGAGACAAGGACTTAGTCCACACAATGAGTCATACGACTAAGTCCATACAATGAGTCATACGACTAAGTCACACAATGAGTCATACGACTAAATCCATACAATGAGTCATACGACTAAGTCCATACAATGAGTCATACGACTAAGTCCACGCAATGAGTCATACGAATAAGTCCACACAATGAGTCATACGACTGTCCATACAATGAGTCATACGACTAAGTCCACGCAATGAGTCATACGACTATCCACGCAATGAGTCATACGACTAAGTCCACGCAATGAGTCATACGACTATCCACGCAATGAGTCATACGACTAAGTCCATACAATGAGTCATACGACTGTCCACACAATGAGTCATACAACTAAGTCCACACAGTCATACGACTAAGTCCACACAATGAGTCATACGACTTAGTCCACGCAATGAGTCATACGAATGCCAATTTTATTATCTCCAACTATAAATATATTATCTTTGAAAAATCTAACCAGTTGACAAAATATTTTCTCTCTAAAGTCGTTGGCTTAATACAAATTATATAACAAAAATTCACAATATAAACATAGCAATATCTGTAATTGCAAAGTGCTATACATACACACAGTGACACTTGTAGCAAATCACACGCAGGGCCACTTAATTATGGGGAATCTTTCTTCAAGTATCTGTTGCACAACTTACATTAACATTGCAGTTGAAACATTGAAATGCTTACGCTTTCAAGTGACAGAAGTGCAAAGTAAATATTGTTACGTATTTCTGAATCTTCTGGCTAAATGTATTAGTAGACACACAAATAAAAACACTGCAAAGAACTTGACGACTCAACTTTCAGTTTCATATAACTTTAATAACTATTAACTCTAACAATTCGTCACTGTAACATGAAGACTGTACAATATCTGTCAGTTTACAGTTAGCTATACTTCGTTGTAATCCATCTCTTCACTTCGTTTCAATTCATCTCTTTCAACTTGCATCGAGCCGTATTCCACAGAACAGACCAACGACACACTTCCCAGTGTCGCTCCAGGTCTCCCAAAGCTGAACCGAGTCGTACTCAAGTCTACCGAATCAGAGCCGCACACGTCTTACATCGACTGTATCGACTGTAACGGCTCAAGTCCACTGTAGTTTGCTGAATAGACTTTAACGACAGTAGTCCACTCCAGTTAACTCTACCCTAGTTAACTTGCATCTAGTCGTACACATTTCTCTTCCACTAGAGCCGCACACGTCTTACATCGTCTGTATCGACTGTACCGGCTCACTCACGACTGACTTTCACACTAACTCTCTGGCTTATATAGAGTCCCTAATCACTCCTCCAAAGTTGCACAAACATTGCTAGTACCTTCTGGAATAACACGTAAGGACACGTCACATCCTGTCTCTGTTTATACATGTACATTCCAGAAAACACTCGCTGCTGTGGTATCTCGTCGGGGTCACACGTTAACCTCTTCCTGTCACTGGTCATTTGTAACACTATTAAACTTCTCATTTCCAAGTAGAGAGAAAAAACTTTAATGTTTTATAGTTGTACAACTCCACAGGCTTTTCTTAGTCTGTCACCTAACTGGTCGTCAAGAGTTGTCCATCCGTTGTGTCCCATCCATTGCCATTGTCTTCTACTGATTGCATCCTTTGTTTGTTTTTTTTTGGTTTTCCAGTCTTGTCTTTAGATGTAGGTCAGGTTCCACGGAGGCAGAGTATTGTTATGGTAGAATACTCATTGAGTAGCGTAATGTTAACAAACGAAATGTTAAAATGAGCTATTTATATAGTGCAGTACTGTTGCTGTTATAATTAAAATGTAATATTGCAAATCGTGTTTGTCAGTAAAAGGGCAAAATGTTTGATATAGCGGATTATTAAATGTATGAATTTTTTTTATATAATCAAGCAAAAAGAAAACCGAAAGAATAATCTTTTGTCCTAGTAAGAAATACCATTGTGGCCAAGTGTTAAGCGGCTTATCTAGAGATCTCGAGTTTCATTCTGAATAGCAATGGCTATTACTATTGGCAGCATCAATGTTTGTGCTACTCAGGTTATAATTTTCTTAATCATTTACCGAAAAAAAAGATGAATTGGACACATGGTAGACTTGAGCAAAAAGTTGTCTACTAAAGTCTCTTTGTTCTAAAACCTAATAAAGCCACGTCATCGGTTCTGTGAACGATGTCGTAATATGTGTGAATGGTACACAAGAAGATCAAAGGGAAATAACCGACGTGTTGTTATTTTCCATCGAATGTGTTGAGAAACAATGTTGTTTCATTTCCAAAATCTGTTTCACTCTCATGAGTACAATTATTGGAAAGAAATCATAATATTGAATTAGTGTCACTTTAAATAAGATAATTTTTATTGGTCCTATCAAATGGAAATTCAGTTTGACTACAATTGACAACCTCAGCATAACTACGTGTAACAATAACAGTATAGAGGCAATTAATATCAACATTTACACTTGCAATCTTTACACATCCACAACCAGCGCTTTATGAATTAGACTTCTATGACGACAGATGACCTTGTAACACTCTGAAAGTGGGAAAAGGAGTTTTTAAATCTTTCTATTTAAGTCCTAATGGAAAGGAGACGACCACTTTGTTCAGATCTGATATAACAGTGGTTTAATGGGGGCAGGTTGTCTTTAAGAATCGTATGTGTTTTGGAAAGGCATCTTTCATGAAAAATCTCTTCAAGAGATGGTAGCTGTGTTCGAGTGAAATACGATGCGTTTTTAATTAGTTTATTTAGTCTAAGTCTTTGTGCCAGTGAAGTATTACCATACCAGCAAAGTGGTTGCTATGTAGAAAAGTTTAAATTTTGTTTTGTCTATTTTAAATTTCCTTAGCTTTCTAAGATAGAAGAGTCGTTGATGAATTTTGATGTTAAAGTTTTGACAGTGTTCACTCCATTTCAGTTTGTTGTTGATGGTTGTACCTAGGTATTTAGTTTACCACGAAAGTATACAAATACAACAACTGAAGTCTGCTATCTACAAGGGTAGCTTTTTCCTAACTTCATCTATGAAAGTAACTCAGATGGAGGACCGACATATTGAGAGCACACGTCACTCCTCGTTGTGTGGTTTGCCGTTGTAATATACGTGATGCATGCAGTATTCACAACAACAAACCAGCACCACGAGCTGATGATCACGTCACATGGAATGAACATTAGTGCTCACACACACATAAATACTCTGAGATCAGTGGAGCATCATGGTGCAGAGTTACTCAACTTCCGTTAACATACGAAATACTGTGAGATCAGTGGAGCATCTTAGTACAGGGTTACTCAACTTCCAGTAACATACGAAATACCATGAGATCAGTGGAGCATCTTAGTGCAGGGTTACTCAACTTCCGGTAACATACGAAATACTATGAAATCAGTGGAGCATCTTAGTGCAGGGTTACTCAACTTCCAGTAACATACGAAATACCATGAGATCAGTGGAGCAACTTAGTGCAGGGTTACTCAACTTCCGGTAACATACGAAATACTATGAAATCAGTGGAGCATCTTAGTGCTGGGTTACTGAACTTCCGGTAACATATAGAAATACCATGAGATCAGTGGAGCATCTTAGTGCTGGGTTACTCAATTTCCGGTAAATACGAAATACCATGAGATCAGTGGAGCATCTTAGTGTGGGGTTACTCAACTTGGTATTCACACGCTCCTGGAGCTTACCTCTTGTATTAGTGAGGTGACACAAAAAGAAAATTTAGTAATGGTGAGCAACGAAAAAAAAGGGGGGGGGGGGTAAGAACGCTGACTTGGAAATGAAATGTCGACTCAAGGGGTACTTAGGAGAGACACACGATGAGAACCCCCATGACTTGGTATTTATTCTAAAGTTACATCGTAGTAAAAATCTTTGGTACATATTTTTTAAAAATAAATGTCTCCTGTATTTGGTTCTCTTCCTGTGGTTTGCCTTTGCGTGTACGACCATGAACTGTGTACACGCACCAGCAAACTACCACAATGAGACACTGATAGTACCACTAATAAGTTCACACTCAAGTGACAGGTGTCAATAAAATCACAGGATCAAATGTTTATGGTCATTCGAATAATTAGAACTCTTAGAGACAAACAAAATATAACAAATAAATGAGTTGATAGTAAAAACAACAACATCAGTCAATTCATAAACTAAACATTATTATAAATACTTATTTAAATTATGGCAATAACTTTTTGACACTTTTTCAATAGCATTGGGTTTGAATATTTCAATCTATATCATTTAAAATAATTTAAACTAGTCGACACACGGAGTAGCATACACCGCTATTTAGCAGGGCCAGCCCTAGTGGGCCCCGCACTTTCATAGGCCCCACGCTAATACCAGGTGTAAAATATTGGATTAAACCATTTTATAACTAATAACAGATTTCCCGCTGCCGCCTGATTTACCAGGAGCTTCTGGAAATCTCAAGAAATTGCAAAAATATTCGAAAAAATCATGGAAATCTCTGGAAGTTATTAAAATCTATCGAAAACTCATACAAATCTCCTGAAATATATAGACAAACATTGTCATTTCGAGGTGTCATTCAATATGGAAAACGCCAATCCTACGCGTGATTAAAAAAAAAACTGCATTATGCAATTCCCATAATTGTGGAATCTGGTGAAAGAAGCTTCTCGCACCTCAAACTAATGAAGAATTACTTGAGGTCAACAATTTTCGTAGATAGATTGAAACATTTGGTAATTCTTGCAATTGAGCGTGATCTATGTAGGAAATAGAATTTTTATGATATACTGTATGACTTCGCTACGCAAGGCTCGTAAAGTAAATCTGTACTAAAGAATGAATAAAATGCAAAGACGAATTTATTTTCTTACACAAACTCTTAATTTTCACTTATTCTCCGTATCCCTACCCAAACTTGCCTCAGCGAAATCCGTTTCGCATTTGGCACCACAACGGTTGAGTCGGCCCTGTTATTTAGTGACGGGTGAATACATGGATACAGAGTAGATAACTTGTTCTCACCCCCCCCCCCCTTTTTTTTTTCGCCGCTAAAGTTACGTGGGGTAGAAATAAATAAAAGAGTGATCTTTCCATGACGTCTTGGTCACAATGGTTGAGTCCGACCCAGCTACTTAGTGACGGGTGAATACACTTGTTCTCCCCATCCCCTCTTTTTTTTCCTGGGTTAACTCTAGTCCGACTTGCAGAAAAAAAAAGAGTGATCTTTCCTTTACTTCTTGGTGTCCAAACTGTTGAGCCATGAAGAGATTATATATATATATATATATATACTATGAAATAGATAGATAGATAGATAGATATGAAGTTTATCTCAGATGTTAATTTCTGCGTAATGACTACAAGACAAACATTGTTCTCCCTCACAAGACTTACCACTACTAATTACTATATTTTTTGTCCTCATTTTTGACATGAGACTCCGGACATTTAAGACATTTTTCACTTACATGTGTTCAAGCGTTTTCACTGTACAATGTTATATTCCACTCGTTTCTGAAACTAATGCGACATACGTGGGGAAAGTGTTAGAATACAATAGAAAGCCGCGTTGAAGGTGTGGCTGAGACATTAGTCACTTAGCTTTTTAACTAATGGGGCCGGGATTCAAATCACGATGTGGACATGGAATTTTGAAGTACTACTCGAGCTGACACGCACGGAAACTTTCTGCTAGATACCAGAGCGTACTTTTAGCGGTTCCCGGTCATTTCATCCCCGGTCACTTCATCCCCGGTCACTTCATCCCCGGTCACTTCATCCCCGGTCATTTCATCCCCGGTCATTTCATCCTCGGTCACTTTATCCACGGTCATTTCATCCCCTGATATTTTCATCATCTGATCATTTTTATCTAACAAATAGTAATTTTAAAAATCATGAAATGAGCCAATATTTAATGTCTTCATTTTTAATTTAAATGACAAAATTGTAACACCTTAATGTTTAAAAGGAATTAAAGCAAAACTTCTACAGGCGACATGATAGCACGAGGATGGGTGAACTCCGCCTTTAGTAGAACAAAATAATACCTTATTTGAAGGCTAAAAATGACGCGCCCATTTAAAAAATAAATAGCGATTGAAAAAATAAAATAAAGTGAAACATGGTCGTACATCCACCACAGCTTGGCCTTTGATGGTAAGTTATCAGCGGCATGATCATAATAATTGTTATTGCACTTCTATCTCTCAAAAGATTTTCATTACTTCCACCACACCTTGGCCTTTGATGGTAAGTTATCAGCGGCATGATCATAATAATTGTTATCGCACTTCTATCTCTCAAAAGATTTTCATTACTTCCACCACACCTTGGCCTTTGATGGTAAGTTATCAGCGGCATGATCATAATAATTGTTATCGCACTTCTATCTCTCAAAAGATTTTCATTACTTCCACCACACCTTGGCCTTTGATGGTAAGTTATCAGCGGCATGATCATAATAATTGTTATCGCACTTCTATCTCTCAAAAGATTTTCATTACTTTCACCACACCTTGGCCTTTGATGGTAAGTTATCAGCGGCATGATCATAATTATTGTAATCGCACTTCTATCTCTCAAAAGATTTCCACTGCTTGCACTACACCTTGGCCATTGATGATGAGTTATCAGCGGCACGGTCATAATTATTGTAATCGCACTTCTATCTCTCAAAAGATTCCCACTACTTGCACTACACCTTGGCCTTTGATGATAAGTTATCAGCAGCACGGTCATAATTATTGTAATCGCACTTCTATCTCTCAAATGATTTTTTTCTACTTCCACCAAATCTAGGCCTTCGATCAGGATAATATTATAATATTACATCCCCCACATCCAATAGAAGTGCTATAGCTAAGTACACACCCAGATTTACAATATATTATACGATTTCTTATTAAGAAAACAAAGTGGAAGAGGAAACACTATAAAAGCATTAGTAACATGTCATAAAATGTCAAAAAGCATTCTGCATAATCATATTTATATATATATTTATTTAATTGGGGATGAAATGACCGGGGATCAAGTGACCTGGGGATGAAGTGACCAGGGGATGAAATGACCGGGGATGAAATGACCGGGGATGAAGTGACCGGGGATGAAATGACCGGGGATGAAATGACCGGGGATGAAATGACCGGGGATGAAATGACCAGGGATGAAATGACCGGTCACCCTTTTAGCCACTCTATAGTAGAATGGAAAACGTGTTTTTCAAACGTAATATTCTTATTTAAAACGGAAAAATGGAAGCGGGACAATCCATAAATTCGTGTGTTCGTGTGTAGAAAGCACATGAACAACTTGCAGTCGACTAACTACTCTGTGCAAAAGTTTCACTTGTACTGTATACCTATATCAAATCATCATCGTCGTTGGACATTTCCGTTCTGGTTTGTTTGTGACGGTGCGTGGAAGCTCTACACTTCTCCGGCATCTGTATCTACAAGCCTCTACATTCATGGTGTTTAACTGTTGGCCTCCATTTGTGTTTAAACATTGGTTGGCCTCCAATCGTGTTGTCTAACCATTGGTTGGCCTCTAACCGCTAAGGCCCAGTACAGAAACTGTCTCTTGCATCACGGCCCAGGACGTTATCCTCAGTGTCTCCCTAGCTCTAAACGAGACTCTCGCGTGCACCAGTTCTAGCATTGTCAAGAACTCTCGTACCTTCGAAACCAGTTATGTTCTGTTTTAGTATACAGGAAGCGTAAGGATGTTTTCCACAGTTTCCGTGATTTCTTAGCATAATGATACCAAGGATCGAAGTTTGAACTGATTCTAGCGAAGTAGTCTCCTGACGGGGACTGACCTGGCCGATCAATTCTATGTGTTCTCTTCACGGTATTAACAATCATGACTAACAAATGATGCTCAAAAGTTTAAGGCAACCACGCCAGCTCCCTTTTTCTTTTCTGCTCATTTCGTCTCGTCAGTTTTCTTTCCATGCACCCTGCAGCCACTCTCAATACCGGACGTTCTCAATCAGCCCTGGCAACGTTGTACTCAATGTGCCCAATTTATAAGTAGCTTAAAAAAAACAACAAGCAAAATAAAAAAAAATACCGTTAAAAGTTTAAGGGAAAGAACCGCAAAATCACTGTCATATCTCTCAATACTACAATGTTACTTTCCTTTTTATATAAAAATTAATAAAATATATTTACCACATTATTGATTTATTAATGGTTTAATTTTTTTGATTGATTCGTGTATTGTCATGGACTATAAAGAATTGTGCAGGATTTATCTAACTTGATCTGAGAATGGGAAGTGAGGGAAGGGACGCGTACACAATTTGTACCAGACAGACAGACAGACCGACAGAGTGTAAAATAAAGTTGCTTTAAAATATCTTTGTCGACAGACTTCACACTTCAACCAAAAGATGTGAATATAACGTGATTCAAAATTGCAATTAATAATTATAATAAAATAAAACCATTCAAAATGTTGAAATTTGAAAAGTAACCTTTTGTAGCAGTAACAAAATTCTGATTTTGATTTATGAAAACGGGACTACGTCATTCGGAATATCTCGTCGTTGACAAGTTACATGTCGCGTCCGAAACATACATCCATAAGGGAATTCATCGCCAAATAAAAAAAATTGTTCCAGAGTCAGCGATTCCCTGATCGAACTACGTGACATATCCATTTCATTGTCCAATGAATAGTTCAGAGTTGTTTTTTTTTTTTTCGAAAAAAAAAATACATTGATGAAGTTCAGTGTAATAGATATCTTGACTAGACGACGATCGACAATTAAGGTTCAGATAGACAGACAGACACACACACATACATTGACGTCTCATCAATCACTAAACTATTTGGGAATTAAAAATGTTTGAACTATTTTCTCACGACATTAGTCTGTCTTTAGATATAATGGCATATTAATTCTAAATGTAATTATTTGGACTTTAATTGGTCCATACACTAGATCACAGAGAAGGTTCTATTTGCATGGATGTATTTGATGATGTTAATTTACCAGATAAAGGCCAACCACCCATTCTGTGGGGCTAACTGCAGTCACAATGTATTTTAACTGTGACTAGGGCACTAGCGCAACCTATTATCTATTCGGACTCAATCAGAGATTGAAGCTAAAAGTGTCAAGACTGAAATAGTTTATGGAGGACGTTATTTCAGTTTTATTTTAAGCTTTCTTAGTTATCTTTTTATTGTAGTTCGTATTCGGTTCTTTTTTCTTCCTTTTCGTCTCTCTTTAATCTTTTTTCTCTCTTTCTCTCACACACAGCTGTGGATTTATCTATAGGTAACATAAGCTATAGCGTAGAGCCCCCTCTTGTCTGTAGGGCCCAAAAACATGACTCCAGATTAGTCCAATTTTGTTCCAAAGGAAAACATTTCTTAAGGATAGTTCTAACCTAACAACTTAGGTCCCTGTCAAGTCTAGATCCGGTCCTGCACACACACACACACATTCTCTATTGGGTGTAAAAAAAATAATTTTTGTGTGTTTTTTTTTCTATGTCTGCGGTCAATGTATAATGCAATGTCTGTCAATATATTTGATCCGCTAAAAACCTCGTTTGTCAGACGTGTAAAGCCGTGACCTCCGTATATCGAAGGCGCCGGTAAAGCCCTGGGCGCGCTTCAATCTGATCTATTTATATCCCATCATACTCTCTAACTTCAGTCTCATCTAATTGCTCGATGAAGTCAGGACATATCTAATTATTCCGCCGTCTGCAATTTCTAGGATTTGAATTTATATTTGGAGTCATGACTCGCATTCCAACAGAAAACATACACACACGCACACACACAGACACACAAGCATTGGCAGCAGAGACCGTGAAATTATTGTTCTCAGACTGGGATTAGCTGTCAGTTGGGTCATACATTCAAAACCGTAATCAAATATTTACATTAGAAGCAGAATGAAAAGTATCTGAAGATGTCAATCTCTCCCTCATAGAAGCGGTCAGCAGGTGAAACAGATTCATGGACTAATGGTTTATTCCAATTAAAAGCTTTTCATAATGTATTAAAACATTTAAAGCCTATAACTGTAACATTAAGCCTATTCAAAGACTCTTGTAAAATTTCCTATTCATAAATAAATATTTTGATCTGAACGCCATTTGCGTATTGAGTTTATCTATTAAATATTTTGCAATCAAAATGAGCAATCTCAGTGTTTCTCAAACTGAGGAGCGCCCCATGGGTGTTGAGACGTGCTGACAAGAAAGAGAAGACGATGGCTGTCATTTAGTTCAGGACTCAACACCAGTTCTATTGGCATTCTAGCTATACACCAATAGTTGAGTAGTAATCAGTTTAATACTATACTATTTCCAATGTTTAAAAATTAAACATTCATCTTTAAAAAATAATTTTTTGACTTCTTAACGTCTAACCGGCGGCCATGATATTTTCAAATGATGTGTCTGATCGATCTAATAAACTCTTTGAAGAAAGCATTAGCATATAACGTCTTGGCCCATGCGGTTCTAGCGTCTATCTTCCTTCATTTTTTGCCCTAGTAACGCACTATCGTTCTGTCATTGGAGTGGAAAAAAAAGAGCTCCAAAATACGAGGATTATCTGACAAGGATCAAACCTGTTCCTCAAACGTCACTCACATTCAGTATGGGTCTACTCCTCCCCTTCTAAATCTATCTTTATTTGATTTTGGCTATTCTTACTAGCAGAATAGCGCGTTGCAGACCACAGGAGAATGAATTTTTAAAGCCCAGAATGCGGGAAACGGCTTTGCATCGAGCTCCGTCTTGGACCCTACTTTGAGGAGCTTGCAACGTTTAAAGGTAAACGCTTGAGAACCTCTCATATATACTAAATTCTCTTTGAATAATATTCTCTTATTTATGGTATATATATTGGGTCTGAGCTGGATCCAAACAACACCAGAGACATGGAGACAGACAGTTTGGAGTCTAGACTTGGAAGACGAAAGGTACAGACAGATCTAACTGGAAGGGGTTAAAGAAGCAATTTAAACTCCACCATGAGCCACATCGGGGTGGGGTGGGTGCTAGACAATTGTGCTTTTCTCTAAACGTTTTAGAAATTTCTAGTACATAAAACAATGTCATATCCTTTTTTAACAAATTGTCTACGAGAGTTAACGCCCGTTATCAGTGTTTTTTTTTTTTTTTTTGGTTTTGTTTTGTTTAAATAAACTAAAAATAAAATATAGAACACTTGGGAGGGGATTTTAGAAAACTATAAACAAAATGTTTACGCTGAACATCAACAAAAGTTCCGATTGTTTCCCTTGAACGGAAGTTCACGTTTGATAAAATTCTTCAGGAACTAGTTTTATACTACAAAGAAAAGCCAAAAAGATGACAATCTGGCATAGAAACGTATCTTACAGTAGACAGCTAACACTAGCCCAAGTCAGCGGCGTTTTCTTTTCAAATGAGCAATCATCAGGGTAGTCAGTGATGTACATGATAGAATGGCAATGTTTTTATTTTAGTTCTATGCCACGGGAAATAGGCCTACTACATTCCTCATTAACCTTCGGACTCGAAGACAAGCCTAACTCAGCTCGTTTTAGAATCAGTATACATTTACTGCAGAGATTGCTGAAACAGCCACGCTTGAGATATCAAATACATTTTACCATTTCCCTAACTCTCCGTAATTATTTTCCTTGTTTCGATTCATTTTGCTAACCCTCACTATTCTGTTCTAATTTAACTTCAATAACTTGTTTGTTTGTTCTCAAAAAATGTTTTATTTGGTATTGAACTATAGGAGAATGCATGTTCTTTTTACACAACACAAATTAAAGTTTATAAATCCAAAATCATTTTCGTTTAACGTTTTCATCGTCAATTAGGAGAGAAAGCGTTAAGGATTCTTCGTAATATACTATTTACACAACTATTAGATTTCATTTTGACCTTCGTCTATTCTCACATTCGTCACTCGAATGCATTTGTAAACAAAACATGTTTTGACTATGTGTACATTTGAAATACCCAAAGATAGTTTTTTTTTGTCAGTCTGTGTTGTTAGTGGAACGATTTCTCTAAGTGGTTTTTTTGTGTGTGTGTGGAAGTAGAACTAGACACATTCGCTTCTATGAAGTATTGGTCTACATGCCGTAGCATTAAAATTACTTACAAAATGTAACAAGTTTATTTGAGTTCTAACGTTTAATCTGCTCCAGTGTCGCTCACATGCTGGGCTAGGCCGGAACAGTCTCGCTTTGATAGATGAAGATATATTTTTCGTTTTTAGAAAAAGTTCTCAGGTTGATAACTTGAGGGGGAAATAATGATAGCTTAACTCCACCTGCAAGGTCAAGGTCGTCTCTGAAATTGAAAGAATATCAAACGACAGTGACTGTTTACTTGGTATTTTAGATTCTAATCTCCACGTTCTGGAAGATAAAAATACCAAAACGCAAAACGCACTTTCTTGATGTGGATTTATAGAGTAAGACTAATAGGCTACTGCATTATTGATCCTTATTGGACATTGTTGCAATTTCAAGGACTCAACAACCAAAACACTTCACAGACACAGACACAAGACAGAGACGTTCAAGGAGGGAATACAGACTTCTGAGGTTTTTGATTCTTTTCACGAGCCAACGAGTAGGACTTGCTACAGTCTGACAGAGTGAGGGACAAACGAGTTTTGTACAGCTCGCCTCATGCCTTCATGAACAGATGTCGACTACTTTACGATGGCTTGGCCTAGTTAGGACAGAGCAGTTGGCGGTGGTCTTCTTTTTCTTCTTCGTTCTCATTGTACATGTATAGGTAATCCTATATCTGAGAAGAACCGCACAGTGGTTTCCAGATCAGGCAGTTCTCTCTATAGTTTTTCTTCTACAGGAAGGTTTTGGGGCCAAAGTCTTGTTTGTGCCTCCTAATATAGTATGCAGCTTTAAAGGACATGGTCAGCATTCTCTGGTGATGCTCCACACAGGCCGGTTTTACTCGTCCCGACTTTTAGCTTCCGGTACATATGTTGTCTCATTCTGTTGTGTCCGGTTCTGAGTCGAAAAATTATGAGTTGGTGATGTCGAGATAAATTATAATCGGCGTATTTTTTTCTAGTTCTCTTCTAAAATGTTTAATATATGTATTGAACATAATAATGGAAAATGTATTAAATGTTTGTATAGAGTCAATGGGATCAGCGTAGGATAGAAAACTAAGACAAAGACAAAGTTAGACAATTTTCTAAAGAAAAAGTGAAAGACAATATTGTTAAAGCAAAGTGAATTAGGGTTGCTGTATACTTATGGATGAAAGAGGGTTTCCTTGCTGCCTTTTCAAAAGCAATTAAAGAACATTTTTTTTTTAAACTTTCACTTTGAATCATGCAACGAAGACATCATCAGGAACTATTAGACTAATGGACCTCAACATTAGCATCAGATAGTGTTTTAAGTTGTCAATGAATTTATTAGAAGTAAACTTTTACAAAATAACACACGTGTTTAATGATTCATTAAGTCAATGCAATAATAACTTTGTTTCTAAGACGACATTTGGTTGTTACTGATTTATGATGCGTGCTCAGCCATTATGATGTTTCTATTTTATGTTGCGGTGCTCAGCCATTATAATGTTTCTATTTTAACATTCATTTCTATTACATACATTTATTTGTACACATATGCTTACAGATATGTTTTTCTGTTTGTTCTTCATATATATCCTTCTAGTCTCCATCTAGTTTCTATAATTTAAATGTATGATAATGATGTCGGCTAATTATGAAAGTTGTTGACATCCCTAATGATGGTCTCGCGAGATCTCGTGGTCTCAACCACTCAATTACAATATGGGTTCTCTTTTGATAGTGATGACCTTCAAAAATTGATTTAAAAAAAAAAGAAATGTTCTCATTTATGAGATTTTTTGTAGGAGAGAGAGAGGGGACTTTGTTCTTATTTAATGAATGATAGATAAATTTTTTCCCTGCGCCAATTACCACTCGCCTCCGTAAAATTCCTGGTTAAACGCAACTATAATTAAATCTACTTAGTTATCACGGGCGTAGCTAGGGATTTGGGCGCCCGGGGGGATTGACCTCTGTAGGGGCCCCTTGCATTTTGACATTCAACATCATGACTTGAGATACTGTAATTAATAAATATATAACTCTACATTCCAATTGGTACAGTATAGCAGTAACATTAACAAGAAATTATCATTAAGACTCTTTTAATGAATAATATCGTTGTTGATTGGCGAAACGATGCACAAGTGACAAATCTCAATTCATATCGCTTCACGTCGTGCTTTCTGTGCAGCAAAGGCATCTATAACATCATTTACATCAATAGTATCTAGTATTTGTGACTCCACTGACATTAAGGCCATGATAAGCCTTTCTAGCGTCATTGTGTTCCTGAGATAGTTTTTGATTAACTTGAGCTTTGAGAGTGATCTCTCACATGACGCAATGGAAGTGGCCTGAGTTAGCGGTATTCGAATGGATGTTGCAAGGTTTGAGCACAGTTCATTACCATATGAAGCCAGCTTCCTGAATATGTCAATTGAGGTACTGGTTTTTGTTTGTGCATCAATGAACATCATTGAACAAGAGATTTGTCTGTAACAGTTTTTCATCAGCGTGTCATCATCCATATACTTCAAGAGGCGTCTTGGATCAAGAAGAACCCCAAAGGTGTCCACATGGTTTACCAGCCTTTAGAATTTGTCCTTCATCTCTATATGAAGTCTGTCCAGCACTTCCGTCGCAACACGTTGGAATTGCAGTTCTCTTGACAGTCCTACATCAGAAATTTCCCAACAATTGATTATCCAACTTTATTGCCCATCAGGTTAATAAACTCATTTTGAATTTCTGGTGACAAATAATGTGTCTTCTCATATTCAATTCTATGTAAGTGGTGTTTCGTAACTTCATCAAATTCTGCAAGAAATTTAAAAGAAAGTTCCGAGGATTGGGTGAATTCAGTTTTTCTTTGCGACCATGTAAGCTTGAGTTTGTTTTTGCTAAGTATTGCTGCTGCTACACTTTTCGGAATATCTCTCCAATACTGCTGATTTTTCAAAATTTGCGCATGAAACATATGTGACAGTTCATCTGGTTCTGTCTTAAGCTTTTCTTCTTCTAACTTCCACTTCAAAAAAGCTTTTCTGTGGTGGACTCCTTCTTCATGTTCTATCAGTCTCTCAGGTTTCTTCCATTTGGTGAAACCAACTCCAGGTTTGCTCATTGCACTAGATGTCTTTTTTGATACCTGAGAACACAGTACACATGCAAAACAAAATAGACATCCCAAGTGTGGAGCGAAGAGGAGCCAAGGAGTCTATGTACTAACCAAATTTAATTTTAATGATTATTATATTTTCAAAATTCATGACGGTCAAAGGTCAAACCAGAGTTTTCTCTGTGTGGCCAAATAGAAAGTAATTCTTCTCCAATATATATACATAAATTGTCAATTTTCTATAAAAATCGTTAGAACCGTGTCCAGGTTCCAGGTTTTGCTGATGAAGAATTAGCAATCTAATCAGAGGACTTCTAAAAAAAGAAAAACCAGGTTCGTTAACTAATGTCAAACTTTGAATCTGCAGACTTAGTTTTGGGTTTCTATTTTCATCCTCTGAATGTCTTAACATGTTATTCGACATTGTTGAAGCAAAAAAAAAAAAAATATTGATCATTAATCCCCCGCCCTCCACCCACCTCAATAAATAAATAACATTAAGCTCTAGAAAAAGCTGCCTCCAAGAGATTGGCGGCGAATGACACACTGTTCAATAATCTTACGCTGGGGAAAAAGTACCTTTTAAATAAAGTTCACATGTACGAAGCTGAGTTCATAATTAGGGTAGTCCAGGAATATATCTTCACTACTCGCAAACCCTCCCCCCCACTCCACCCCTGGTAAGAACCATCCTTACTCTCTCTCTCTCCTATTAACGTCATATTAATTAGGCTTCTCGAGTTGTGGTGCACGCGCTTACGGTGCCGCTCTCGATATTTACGGACGATAAGACGCGGCACTAAACCATTGGCTCAGGACACGGGGTAACCTTTAGCAGACATACCTTGTATCTACCGTCTGCCACTCTGGAGTGTATGGGGGTCTAACAGGACATTGGTGTTTCTCCATCTAGGCCTACCTCTCCACCCCCGCTCCTTTTCTACATCCGACAATACATAGTTTCTACGTTTGTATTTTAGAGAAAGTATTTTTCGCAGAATTCCGCCCCCTTCGCCCCCCCCCCCCCCCCCAAAAAAAAGCTTGTTTTCCGTTTTTTTTTTACAGTCATACAGAAACTGATAATTTAAGACGGAAGCGGTTGCGAAGATATAGATCTAGATCAATTTAGTCTTTTAATATAGTGAGTGTAAACAACACATGGTAAATCTTGTCAATTAAAAACATTTACTTCATTACATATAAAAAGATAATTTAATCACAACAAAGGTGGCTATCCCCTTTTCTTTGCCTAGTTATGGAACTTGTTTTCTCGCTTAACCTCCTCTTTTAATACTTCATTTTGTGCTTCCTCTTCAAATAAAAAGAATTCTCCACTAGCTATATCAAAGAGAAAAAAACATTAAACATTGCTGTATGTTAAAATTGTCTCCCCTCAATAAAATCTTGGTACGAAGACATTTTATATCAATTTCTAATAGATCTATCTCTTGCTGTGGCGTCACAGTTAACTCTAGTTTAAAAGTAAATAGTTTTACACAGTTGTGGCCTAGGTCCTAGGCTCATTTAAACCATTTAGGCCATCTAATATAATAAGATATGAACTAAGAATTAAACAATTAGCAAAGGTGGCTAGTAAAAACTCATTTCTATTCTATTCACTACTCACTTTCTTCCTTTTATAAGATCCCAGACAATGGCCCAATCAACTCTTTGCATTCATGTCTTCCAAGCTCTAACTTTTTGGATTCGAAAGAGAGAGAGAGAGAGAAAGAGAGGGAGGGAGAGTGTGAGAGAGAGACATAAGAAGCGAAAAAGAGATTTAGAGAAAGAGAGACACAGGGAGAGAGAAAAAGACATAGACGGAGGGAGAGATACAGAGAAAGAACGGAACAAAGAGAGAACAAGAGCGAGAGAACGACAGACAAAGCGACAGAAAGTCATAGAGATATAGAAAGAGAGGGGCAGAGAGAACGACAGACAAAGCGACAGAAAGTCATAGAGATATATAGAGAGAGGGGCAGAGAGAACGACAGAGAGAGAGAGAGAGAGAGAAACATGAATATACAAACGGTGACATTGAGAATGAAATCTAATTTATCTAACGAAAATTGGCATAAAATAAAAGAAACAAAAATGAATGCCTGACAGATTAAAAAAACAACAACAATATTTAAATAAAAATTGCATATGCGTGGGAGTGATTTAAATTTAGCCAAACAAAAAAAAAGGAAATCTACAATCATAAATATAAGGAGAAAAAAGAAAACATTTGACTGACTCTATCTATTTAAGTTATCAAACAAATGTGAAATGTTTTGAGATAACTCTGCAGCAGGAAACTGTTAAGACAAGATCTATGCGGAAGTTATCTACCCACTAGAGATGGACAAGGCAATAATGAGTGACATCTTGGAATTAAAACCTCTCAAATAAATGGAAACAATTTAATGCTAATTGAAGAAAGTTTTAGGAGGAATGTATTGGAATTGAAACACGACTATCTATCTATCTATCTATCTATCTATCTATCTATCTATCTATCTATCTATCTATCTATCTATCTATCTATCTATCTATCTATCTATCTATCTATCTATCTATCTATCTATCTATCTGTCTGTCTGTCTGTCTATCTACCTATCTATATATTTATCTATTTATCTATCTATCTAATTTTATGGCTACAAAGATCTATATTATTTTAAATATTCAGTTTAACTGAAACTTGAAAAATAAATGGCTGTATTTCCTGATACTAGACACTATTCTAGTCCGTAAGTGTATGGACGAGATATCTAGCCTCAGTACATGAACAAAAATTATTAACAGTCATAAAAGTAGAACAAGAGACAATACTTATCGTTAAATGAAATTCAAGATTAAATGTGACAAATCAACGTCTTTCACGGTCAGGGCCACTTGCTTAGATCCGGCAGTGTTCACGGTCTGATTGAACTCCGGATGACCTTCGATCTATGTGATCCGACACGATCTTGCTACGCGATCCCCCCCTAATGCCATCAACACGTCAATCAGTTCTTTCATGCCGAGCTTCTGTCAGGATATAATAACCTTTGTTAATGTCTTGATGTATTTTTTATTAAGTATTTATTCCGGAAATTTGTTGATGGCTTTTCGTGTTAATTTTTTAAAAGCATAATACATTCCCGAGTATTAGTGTCAAATCTTTAAAACAATTAGGTCAATAAATAATTTATATAGAAATCGATAGAACTCAATTAAGTACAATTAAATTGATTTTGTTTTGGCCCTTGTAGTCTGTGTTAAGTCTTTACTTACATGAGTAGTTGAAGTATTTTAGATTAAACTATAGAGATGAGATACAACACTATCAGAGATGAGATACAACACTATCAGAGATGAGATACAACACTATCAGAGATGAGATACTACACTATCAGAGATGAGATACAACACTATCAGAGATGAGATACAACACTATCAGAGATGAGATACAACACTATCAGAGATGAGATACAACACTATCAGAGATGAGATACAACACTATCGGGATGAGATACAACACTATCAGAGATGAGATACAACACTATCAGAGATGAGATACAACACTATCAGAGATGAGATACAACACTATCAGAGATGAGATACAACACTATCAGAGATGAGATACAACACTATCAGAGATGAGATACAACACTATCGGGATGAGATACAACACTATCAGAGATGAGATACAACACTATCAGAGATGAGATACAACACTATCAGAGATGAGATACAACACTATCAGAGATGAGATACAACACTATCAGAGATGAGATACAACACTATCAGACTCTAATAGCTCAAGCTGTTTTCTCTTACTTGAAAGTGTCAAGCGTTGTGGCTCATTGATGCCAAAAGTTAATGCAAGTCATGGACACATTGTTTGATATAATGCCTAGAGATATGCCAACCTTGTTAGAAGAAATAGTTAACTATTTTGCTTGATGTCAATTCTTATTGCAAATGATGTTCTATTTATACACTTATAAATACCGAGTGAATCATCAATTTCACAATTTCGTATTGATATTTTACTTGGGGGGTGGGGGTGGTGATGCTGGGTTGGGGTTGGGGGGGGGGGGCGTAGAAAAGGCTTGCATTTAGAAAAAAAAAGAAAAGCAAAATAAAAACAAATCCATTAAAAAAATAATGAAGCTCATCTAAGGGGAAGAACCTCGCACTTACAAATATATCACTCAAGTTATGTTTCTTTTTCGTTACCAAACAAAATAATTAATTGACTTATTGGTTAATTTTTTAAATTGATTCATGTTTCGTTAAGTACAATAAATAATTGTTTCAACTTGATCCGAGAATGGGTGTGGAAGTCATACCAGGTCCAAACGTTGACCTGACAGAGTGAGTTCGTATTTTGTTTTGTGAAAATAACACACTATTCCATAAAGAACGTCTTAGAATTGTACTAAAAACCTCTTTAGATTTGAGACACATTAAAATAAATGTATTGAAAGACTGAAACGAGGTTTGAAAACTGACTGTTCAATGACTTAAACCTGCTTCAGGCTCAGAGTCTGTTCTACTTGATGTATAAGTATTGTGTACACATTTGAGATGATTTCAACCTTTTGCATCTAACAGAACACCTATTCTACACTTTCAAGTATTGTCAACTGAAATATACTACGGTTTGATGGCTTTTCAGCGCATGGACCAAAGGTTTGGAATTCTCTGCACTTTGAGTAAGTTTGAGTTTAGACAAACTACAGGCTTCACTGCAGTAAAAGACAAACATTAAGACCTACCGATTTTAAGTATTTTTAGATACGTTTGTCATAAAAAAATCATATATCATTTCACTGAGTTTGCCTATCTGTCCATTTCATACACATTTTGAACGGGTTATTTCTCCCATTCTTGGATCAAGTTGAAACTCTGCACCTTTTGTTCATTGCTATTGAAAAACACGAATCAAATATAAAACTAAATAATAAGTAAGTTAAAAAATGGTAATTGATTTAATTGTTTATATATTAAATAAGGAAAGAAATCTTACATTGTTGAGATATATGGCTGTAAATGTGGAATTCTTCCCCTTAGATAAGCTTTCTTTATGTACATGCTACTTTTTTATATTTTGCTTGTTTCAAGTCTCGATTTTTTTTATGTAATGTTGTAATGGTGCCTTTAGTCTGAATTGTTTGTTAGCAGCGCTATAGAAAGTAAAATATATTTTTTTAAACTTATATTATTATATTTGAAAAAACGTAAACCAATTATTATGTAGATATTTTATTTAGTTTTGAATACAATCGAATTACAGTTGCTATTTTTAATGCATTTTTCATTATCAACACGAATCTCAATGTTTCCTGACAACAGAAGCAGGCTGACAATTATAAACTGACACATCCAGCAGTAAACTACATTAGAACAAGGGGTCTGTCAATCAAAATCAGGTGGCACACTGAATGAATGCTGACGAAGGAAATATTGACCACATGTTAGTAGGAGAGGCTAACAATGCCATGACATGTTCAAAGGGTTCAGGGGTGGGGGTGGGAGGAGAGCTGAAATGAAGTCGCATACTGTCATTGTTGTCTCGCTTGAGTGACTATATCCGATTGAGAAGATAGACTTACAACTAAGAGATACCCACACTCGCCTGTATTACAGTTCAACTTGCTCAGTATGATCATATAGGCAGCAGCTACATTGTAAAATTAAAATCATATTGTCCCTGAAGTAGAGTGAAACAATTGACACAATACTCTTGTTCATAAAGGCGTTTATTTATTTTTTTTTTTTTTATAATATTCAAGTCAGAACTTCATGGAACCTGTAACCAGCCTGGGCGTGGATCTCAAAATACGGCTCTAATGATTTTTATAGAAATTTAACGTTTGATGTATATGGCTGAAAAAAGAATTACTAGCTCGTTGGCCACATGTGAAAAAAACCTCTATTTTGACTGTTATAATTTTTCAAAGTAAAAAATAATGAGGAGAAAGTGTCTTTATTTGGGGTCATGGTTGAACCTAGTGTTGAATAAACAAAACACAACACATTAGAGTCGTCAAAATGGATTTAACTCAATAAATAAACAAAGCCAAAAAAAATCAACAAAATATGTAGGCAAAAATGTGAAGAACTATGGCATACTGCCCCCTTTAAGAATATTTCTTTCAAAAAATGGCATTTGACCGTCTTCTCAATGTCTAGTTGGAAATCTCTTAATCTAATTGTCAGAGCGTTCTCTAATCCATAAATATCGCTATATTCATTGAGCAAGATACTGATGTGGACAATGAAATCAAAACAAAAGAAGCGCATCCTCCTCTGTCCAAATAATTCAATAAAGACATCAGCAAAATGAAGTGTCGGTCAGTCAGTGTGAGACTTTTAGCAATTCTTTTCCTAAGGATAACCATCAACTTTCAAATTTCTAGGAAAATCATTAGAGCCTTTTTCGAAACCCGTAGCCAGGTTCCAGATGTTGTCGATAAATTTGCAAGCTGAATAGAGGAATTGTATACATATATGGTTGATCTTTGATGAATTTAAAAAAGGGATATATAAACTGTAGTTGTGTGTGAGGCCAGCTCTAGGATGCGGACAGTCAAGCTGGGTTTCCAGGTTATTGATAAGGCAGTATTTGACCTTGTGAGTAAGGTGGGATCCCCCTTTCGGACCTTGCGTTCTATAGAGCAGATCATGTTGGGGTCATGTTTCTTTGGCCAATGGTTAACGAGTACCGAGATGACCAACCGCCTTTGCTTTTCCCTATGTGAATGTATGTTTCCATTTCTAATTTTTTTTTCTAGTTATATATATATATATATATAATATTAAAAGTAATATTCGTTACGATATACATGTATTTCATTCCTAAAATCTTAATTTTATTACAATAAATACAAAAAAATATTTTTTCATGTAATTTGTTTTTGTAATGATTAATATAAAAAGCATTTTAGTAATATTATGCCAATTGAACTATTCACTGTAAAAAAGATTTATTATCATATAAAATGCAAAACTTTCTTTTTAAAAGACTTACAGAGTTCTCTATGTCGTTGTACTACAAAAATAAAAAAACGAAAGGTCATTCCTTGAAAGGTAGATAACTGTTGGTAAAGATGTCGACTATTTTTAATTTATGAACGCATTACTAAATTTAGAATTTTTAAGGTCAAATGTAAAGTCAGCATTAAACGTACACATTCTTTTTACTAGTAATATTTTAAAACATATAAAATGTTTTCATTCATATAAAGTTCAACATTTTAAAGCAATATTAACAAAACAGTTAATTTGAAATTGTAGATTTATCTTTCAGAACAAAAATTTAATTTAAAGTAAATTTTCTTTGACATTGGTTGTTATGTGGCAGTTTCGTAGAATATTGGCTATTCATACAAAAGATACAGAGTTCGATTCTCATTTGCGGATTTTTTTCTTACATAAAGTTTCTTATACTTTTTTAAAATTAAAAATAACTCAAAATTGCCACCGATTCTGGTAACCAATTTATTTTTGTTTCTTTTTTTTTTTAATGCTATTTTTATCATCATCATCCTTTAAAGGTTAGCCGCCCGGTTAGCGTAACAAAAGTTTTTCCTCAGTCTTTACAATTAGAAGCTATCCTTAGCAGAAATCAGGAGAAAGGCAGATCTCTATCTTTGACGTCAATCATCTACCTTTTCTTTGTAATTTTATTACTTTTGTACATTTATTATAGATGATTTTGACAGCGAGTTTTGTCAATCAATATGACTAAACTAGCTCTGAATGCCATTCTAAGTGTTATACTCTATTCATTTAGTAATAGTTCTTATTAGATAGTTTGAAAATCATCTAATAATTTTTTTTATATATCAAAATACTTTCGACAAATTATTAAAAAATTACTCAATGCTTTTGAGGACAGATATGATTGGATGCCCATCATGTGGCATACAATTTATGGGCCGCATGGTATAGAAATACACGGGGCGATTATAACAACCAGTCCTCCCCTGAACATATTCATGATTGATAGTGTTCTCAGCGTTTGCTCTGTAAAAGAATTTTCTTATGGTCACACCGATAAAAGTTAAACAATAATGAATAATCAATAATCCACCGACATTCTTTCTTAGCATTGTGTTACGGAATGACATGCTCAACCACCTGGTGGATTAGATATCCCCCACATTCACCTTCGGTCGATTTACTTTACACGTTTATTTATCGGTATCCTCTCCAGGGCGCCATTATGTGACGATATTTCTGAAATACAGTTTCGTTGTATTTTTAGCCATTATCTCGGTGTCAACATTCAGAGATTTCCGGCGCCACACTGAGTGTAATTTGTCCAATGTAACATCTTTTCTCAAGGACACTTCATTTTATTCCCAAACCCGTAGCTTACAAATAATGCTCAAACATTTGGTGCCTAATTTGATTTTGACTTCATTCTACTTTCTTGTTTTATTTCCGTAGTTGATCTCTTTATATTTTATTGACTTGTAACATGGAGGCATTTCTGTAGACTCTCTCTCTCTCTCTTTCTCTCTCCTACTATCTCTTTTGTATATTTGAGATTTTCATACTTGATGGAAACCTAAAAATAGCCAGCTTTTTGGTGTATCCGGTGTACAAAGTAAGGGAACTGTTGATAGGCAATGTGGTTTGAAAATTACATACTTTGTGTGCACATTTGAACACTGAAGAATCACATGTTTAAAACTCTTCTGTTAGTGATTTTTATTTAGTTGGCAAGTTTGAAATTTACCTTAGCGTCTTTGGCATTGTGAAGTTTAACGTAAAAATCTCCAATACACAAGTTTTTTTTTTTGTAATACCTCTATTCCTCTATCAAGTCACACATTTTGGAGAGGGCGAAATCTTATGGGTGGGCAAAGGGTGGTTCGGCGCGGTTCTCGAAAACGGCTCTACCGATTTTTTATTCTTGTTTCCTAATCATACACCAAAACAGACTCATCAAGTTATTATGAGAACTGTAATCTTGTTCAACAAATAATAATATGTCAATAATAAACTTGCTTACATTACTCCATTCCCTAATGCCTCTTCTTGTTTATCTTTTAACACGTATTCGCACCAGTCCACATTCACACTATGCTGCTCACATTCGTTAATCCTCTCTCGCACTGAACCATATCTTCATAACAATGAGCTCAATTAATTTTTATGGATATCAACAATTTAATAATAAAAATAATGACGACAGAGGGCTAAACCCTACAACCACAGCGGCAACAATGTGTCCCCGCACACGTTGATTTTGTATGGAGGGAGCTAAGATTGTTCTTGTTGTATGGAGGGAGCTAAGATTGTTCTTGTTGTATGGAGGGAGCTAAGATTGTTCTTGTTGTATGGAGGGAGCTAAGATTGTTTTTGTTGTATGGAGGGAGCTAAGATTGTGCTTGTTGTATGGCGGGAGCTAAGATTGTGCTTGTTGTATGGCGGGAGCTAAGATTGTGCTTGTTGTATGGAGGGAGCTAAGATTGTGCTTGTTGTATGGAGGGAGCTAAGATTGTGCTTGTTAGTAGTTTGAAATATATTGCTTCTGATACTTTTGCTGAAATTATAAACGAAACCTGCTTTGTAACTTGTATTGCTTACCAAATAGATAACCCATGGGTGAATCCTTCTGGGGACGCATCTGAGTTTGTATGAAAACACAAATTCTCGTTGTAATATTGGTGTTTTTTTTTCTTGTTTAGGCAATGAAATCAATACTTGTTTTCCAATGTTCGGTTTGATCAGCATTAGTAAAACACATTTGTATTCTGGACAAGCCATGACCGGAAGCGCGTGTCTCAGGCAGCGTGGTGACCATTTAATAGTGACAACAACAAGATAAAGTCTTTAAAACCTTTAAGGAAATAGTGTACAAGAGACTTAAGTCTCCGTAAGATGTATAGATAGTACCAATCATCAGTGGCGTAGCTAGAGTATATGATGCCTGGTGCGGTACCTCATCTTGATGTCCCCCCCCCCCCCCAAAAAAAAACAACCCAACAACTAACTAACATTGCAAAACCTTACTTTTTTTTTCAAAATAATATGCATTCATTAATCAAGTATTGTTAATTCTTTCATGACCTTAATGACCTTTCATGACCGCAGCATTATCATAGCCTTGATCCCTGCAGTCCATTATGTCTAAGCCATCCAAACGCAATTTCTCTCGAATAATCTCAGCGATTCCAGCAGCATGCGTGTCCTTTGTGTCGATGAAGTCAACAAAAGACTCACGAACTTGCACCCCGTCATTCTCCATGACAACATACCGTAAAATTTGGGAAATTTGATCCAGCTTTGAGATGTCAGGTGTATTGTTAAAAATAATAGAGAAATATTTGGCTTGTTTTACTTGCTGTATGATTTGTTTTTTAGCGTGATCTCCCAATATTGTAATAAATTCATTTTGTATTTGTGGAGACATGTATGTATTCGGTCTGGAACAAAGCTTAGTTCGAAGCACATGCTTCATCAAGAGTGGATCGTACTTTGATAGTAATTTTACTAACTCTCCAGGTTTTTGTCTCTTGTATAATCAAATCTTGGGCCTTTTTGTCAATATTTTTCCCTACTCTCAATCAAACTTCAAGTTCCCTCCAAGCAAGCGATGACTGAATGTGAGCTCTGCTGGTCTCATGTTTTTCTATTTTCGGGGATAACCTCCACCACTCATTGGATCCATCTTTGGATTTAAATGAAGATTAGGTACTTGATCTTGTTGAGAAGATTGTGCATGGGAAGCAAAATAAGGATTCTTTTTTTTTTGGCGAATAACACATCCACTTTCTAAGAACTTTCTGGCCGTTTGACATTTGCCGGAAAAACCAAGCCTTTGAAAGCTTTCTAGCCTTTCCTTTTGCTGATTCTTGATGTCTATACGCCTCTCTGAATTGACTGTTCATACGCTGAACTGTTTCAGATCCTTGAGTGAGAAGGTGTATGCGAATATTATCTGTGATGACATCAGGCCAATCTCCAATGTCGTTCAGTCTATAGTTTATTATCCTGCTTTCTGTATTGTTTACACTGTCTGATGATTCAGCTTCTTCAGTATGAATGTTTGAGGACATGTTTGTGTGCTGTCCTTTAGTCGCTAGAACCTGCGGTATTGAAGTATTTTCTTCTTTTCACGATGTCGGCCTCATCATTTTTTTTCTGGATTCAATGATAACCGTCTCATCTTGCTTTGTTGCTTTTAATTGTTCAGTTAATTCATACCCATTAACAGCTCGCCTATAGTCGGTGGACTCTGGCAATGATGTGACTTGAAATTGTCTCGATGCTTTTTTAGATTTAAGAAATTTAAGAAACGCACCTCACTGCGGTCAAAGAAACTGCTTTATGCGGATGACATTGTCCTCTGGTCAACCAGCAAGAAAGCCGACCAAATACAGGCGGCATTACAAGCAGACCTCCAAACCATCTCCTCGTATTGCGACAAATGACAGATTCAGATAAACGTTGCCAAAATGTTCACTATGGGATCGACATTCTTAAGGCTCTATTCGAGCTTCAACTCGGTGGGCTGCGACTCCAACGTGAAAACACGCCAAATATCTAGGGGTAACCCTGGACAGAAAGTTGTCAATGCTCCAGCACGTCCAGGAAGTTGAAAGAAAGCCTCGGAGAAGTTAGCGTTACTAAGAAAGCTGGCCAGCACAAAGTGGGGTGCCAAAGCTTACATGCTACGCACATTGTACTTAGGGGCAGTCAGATCACAAATTGAGTAAAGCTCAAGTATATGCTAGTAATATATGCTACTCGACCGAGTACAATCACAGGCACTAAGGTTTATTTGTGGCAGCTTTCGGACAAGCCCAACAAACGCTGCTGAAATCTAACAAACGTGGCCCCTTTACATTTAAGGAGGGAGAGGGCGGTACTTACAGCCTATGAGCGCTACAAAAGGGGCTACTCTAGGCTACCCACCTCAATATTAGTGCGACAGTGGAGAGAGAGGAACCGCATAAAATGCGATCGTTCCTCCACATTGCGGCCAATTTGTCAAAATCAGCTGGGCTCTCCACGACAGAATCCCGATTAGAATAATTAGTACTTGCCCTCCGTGGAGGAGAAGTCGGCCCCACAAATAAGCATGTGCCTTATAGGGCAAGAGGGAGCCACCAAGAGGCGATTAACACCTGCCATACTCCAAAACTTGGCATCAACAACACTAAAGTTCTACGCATCAGATGCCATTTTCTGTTATACCGATGGGTCGGTAATAAGGGACCCCGATAGATCTGGGTATGGGGTCCTTATAGTCTACCCAGACCGGACAGAACCAGAGATGCCGATTTCTCCGTCTGAGCTTAAAAGGGGTTTGGAGGCGCCAGCCAGACTAGTCAGTCTTGAGCATTGTTCATTATTTTGTTTACGTTACAGTATTACAATTAATTAGTTAGTTAAAAAAAAAAACTCGTAGAAAACAAAGGTTAGCTTATTTAAAAATATTGACATTACAATAGAATTATTTCCAAAATTAAACTATAAAGAATCATAAAGAAATGAATACACTAAGACAATTGTTTAGCGCTAGAGTTTAGAAATATATTTGTAAACTCTATATCTAGATTAAACCAATGGACTAAACAATGAAGTAAAAAAATGTTGGCCTGTCTTCTTCTTCTTCTTTATATTACAGAGCATTGATCAGTGTAGTAACAACATGTACTGTGTGTCCGAAATAAATGTAGTAAATTAGATTCAAACTGATCTATAGCTTACATTGTATGGAAGAAATAGTCAAGGAGATGAAACAAAATAACGCCATGACTAGTTTATAAATCGTTAGTCCATGTTTAAAATACAGTAGTTTAAGTTTGTTCGTGTCCATACAATTAGTCGTTTTTACTGAAAAGGCTCACGGAAATAGGAAATTAATACACACTGGGGGAATTTTGGTGCCCCTCTCCACTTGGTGCCCTGTGCGGCCCGCACCACCCGCACATTGGTAGCTACGCCACTGCCAATCATTTAGTCTAGGTCCGGACTACGGAGCGGAGTTTGGAGGTTCGTGTTTATTTCTTAACAGTAGTCTGTCTGTACATATTGATATCAGGCTACAACTAGATACGGACTGAAAGAGAGAGGGAGATGAAAAAAAAAAGAGGGGGGGGGGGAGAAGGAGAGAGAGCGGGAGGATAGAGAAAGAGGGTGAGATAGAGAAGTAGAGAGAGAGAGAGAGAGAGGAAAAGAGAGTTAGAGAGAAAGAGGGTGAGAGATAGGAAAATAGGTAGATAGAGGTAGAAAGAGATATGGAGGTAGGTAGAGAGGGATATAGACAATGTTGGGAGATGGAAAGGGAGATAAAGAGAGAGGAAGAGATATAAGGAGAGGAAGAGATAGAGAGAAGGATAAGGAAGGAGAGAAGGAAAGAAAACAAGGTTCAAGAGAGAGAGAGAGATGTATAGTGAAAGATCGAGTGTGTGCGATAGATGCCAGGAGAACAAATTCTCTTGAACTGAATTATGTTCATTTTTATATTCCGAAAATATTAATAATTAAAAAAAATTAAATTGAGGCTGAATTCTTTTTTTTAACCCAGCTGTTATCAGTAGAGATAACTTAAAAAGAATACCATTCTCAGGATCCTCCTTAGCAATAAAGAAACACAACACTGGAATATATGCACCCAAACATCACACACACAACCGCAAACACACACCCTTAACACATACCTAACAGTGCTGATGTCCACATTACAGTCGAGCTGACAGATAAAGATCGCTAGCCTGAAAGGGAGATAAATCAGAGAGCATTCAGCCAAATACTGTCATTGCTTCTCAGGGAATCACTTCGTCCATCCCCAACATTAATTCACTCCCTTTAGTAATAAGATGGGCTGAACTTCGGACTTCCCCTTGAAAGAACCAAAAGAGTAAAAGGATAGCAGGATTATGTCCCTTGACATCACGCGATAGTATTGTTTATTTGGAAATAATGTTGGTTAAAAGGTGAAAGCTATTAATTTTTTTATTTTTTTTTACTAACCAATGGTGAAGTGACTCAAGTAAAAATGTGCAGTAACTCACAGACAGGACAATGGGCAAAGGCGAGCAGTAAGCCTCGGGCAAGAGGGGCGCTTTAAAGGAAAGAAATTAAAAAAAAAGAAATCCTGAAGACCGTTGCCTTCCGCTAAACCTAAACACGGGAAAGTCTTTGTGAGCCAGTGACCCTTAGGAAGCGTGCAGCACACACTTCTACATTCTGAAGAACCTTCAAAGCAACTGATCTCAAAATGTCTCGGTTATAATCCGTGGAACTACTGAAAGCACTTTCTTTCATCACTATGAGTAGGTCTTTCAAGATGTTTTGAAGGCGACCATCTTTTGAAGCTGATCTCATCCTCATCCTGTGTTGCTTGGACTGCCTTGAACTCGAGCAGACATTGTTTCCCAGTCAGAAAATATTGTCTAAGTTTAAGTTCAGGCTACTTGATATCGAGTCATTTCACACAGAGACAAGTGTCTCCAAAGTGTCTCCTTGTGGAAGAATAAAAAGGGAAGACTTTCTATTTTTCTAATTTCAACACATATTCTTTTTTTCAAAGCGGTGAAAATCAATTATCAGCATTGGAAGTTGAGACCCAAAGCACCTCATACACCATACTTTCTTTAACATAAGCACATGTATCATGGGCGTAGCCAGGATTTTTTTCTGGGGGGGGGGGAGGATCGGAGGGATTTTTTTCTCTCCCCTCCCCCCTCCACATTGCTTTTTTTGTAACAAAAAAAAACAACAGATGCCGGTACTCAGTGATGGATTACCTAAGTAGTAACTAATCAAAAATTAATAATAAACGTTAAAATACAAGAAAAGTAATCTTTTTTCCCAACAATGGAAAAGGTGCCGGTATGTCGTACCGGTGTACGGTTACAAAAAAGCACTGTATGATCCTTCATTCTTTCGAAAGACGTTCATTGTAACTAAGAATAGGTTCTTCTTGGAGTGAGAGGAATAAACTGTAAACACCCAGTTCTTGCTAGTTAGGGGTCTCGGGGAGCGGGGTAGAAATGTGTAACCTCTCTTGGCTACGCTCTTGGAGTTTGGTGATTGTAGTTCGCTATATATTTTATATCAAAAGGGGAAGTTTTATCGTCAGAACCATCTGTTGGGGGGGGGGGGGGGTTAAACAAACTCAAAACCCCCTTAGCCACGCTCATAGAATTAGGTGACTTATTTCCAACTTGGTTGTCAACCCCAAAATGGTGACGACCGGTGCGGACCGCACCCCCTAGTGACGCCACTACTCCATGATATGTCTCGAGATTTTATTGTTATCTTTTCCAATGTGTCTGCTTTTGCCAAGATATTATTTTTCCAACTGGGCTGCCACCCCCAAAAATGGTGTCGACCGGTGGGGACAGCCCCTTGCCCCCCCCCCCCATGACGCCACTGCTCCAAGATACCTACTTCTTCCCAACAATTTCGATTAATATATTGGAGTAGACGTAGTAATAAATTATAAAAAAAAATGAGCCTGCACAACTTAGCAGGTTTCATGAAAACAGGATAAGCTAATACACTATTGGTTAATATGGATGACTAAATGCATGACGCGTAGGACGTAATCATCTTCTTTTTTGAAGTAACGTCTGTATTATATAAGATAAGATAAGATTACCCACTAGTAGGCCTACTAATCCTGATCATAATCGCTCTATTTAATTAAAAGGTCTAGACTAGATCCAGAATATAGAATATATATATATATATATATATATATATATATATATATATATATATATATATATATATATATATATATATATATATATGTCTAGTTCTAGACATGATATATTCTAGATCTAGACTCTAGATCTACATCAAGACTAGATCTCTAGACTAGTTCTTGATCTAGATCTAGACTTGATATAGAATCTAGATAGAACTAGAATCTAGAACTAAAATCTAGAACTAGAATTTAGACGAGAGCTAGAATTGGAATCTGGGCTAGAACTAGATTTCTAGACTAGTTCTAGATCTAGTTTAGATTTGGATCTAGACTCTTGATCTAAACTAGATCTAAATCTATCTAGATTTAGATCTATCTAGGTCTCGATCTACAATCTAGACTAGGTCTAGACGCTAGACTAAAATGTTTGTAAAATGTTTTACGTGTTTCGGATGTTCCTTCAGAGTTGAAGAGAGTTTACTTTCTAGTCCAAACCTCCCACAGGACAACGGGGGATGGGAGCGGGCTGGGTTTGAACCCGGGACCATCGATAAATCCAAACGACAGTCCAGACTAAATAGACTAGATAAAGATCAAGAACTAAATCTAGACTAGATCTAGAATCTAGAAATTGAATCCAGATCTACTAGAGCTAGATCTAGGTCAATATTATGATCAGGATTACTAAGCCTACTACTGGGTTATAGTGCACTTATGCTGTTTGCATCAGATTCACTTCTTAATGTGATACTACTGCTTACATAATAAATAAATCTGCACCCCTAAGCTATTGATTATAAATGTAAATTTTGTTCATATTGTTTAATAATACAATTAAATCTAAATCTAGATCTTTGTCTGGCCTCTGTTTATTGTAAATTAGATTGTTGTCAAGTGTAGAGCCTAATGAGGATGTGTGACAACTGAGCGGTATTAAAGTAATTCGTTTGTTTTTTTAAACTTACAATTGAAACGAAGTTTGTATTAAATTTAAAAAAAACAACAACAACACTTGAATCAGTATTCTATTCCATGAGTTAGTTAATAAATGGAAAATCTTTTTTATAATGATTCATTGATACTTTTTCCATTGTTACCTTAGATGCAAATTTTTTGTACCGATGCGCGAATCTATGAATGAAGTTCGATTTATTAATGAAGTCTGTGACCTTTTTAAAAGACCTACTTCCTCTGAAGTTTTTCATTTAGAAGTGGTGTAATTTGTTTAAAAAATCTGCTTGCATATATAATATTAAAAATTAAATGGTTCACTTTCGGAAAAGAAAACAGTAGCCGTTGCATCAGCACTTTCAATGATCTAAAATATCATGATGTCCGATTTTCATTTTCTCTAGTTTCTGAGATCTAAACGGAACGGACGGACACACTGACAGTCAGGCCACACAAAACTAATGGCGTCTTTTCCCCTTTCCGAGGCCGCTAAAAATCAGTCACAAAATTCCTCCCTCCTACGGGGGGGGGGATTTCATTTCGGGGGGTGGGGTTAACCCCAAGAATCCCCCACTGGCTACGCCCATGAAACGTATATCTCGTATGTATAGGCCTACTTATATGGTTACGAAGGTTATGTCAACTCATTTGGTTTGTCTATCCAGTGTACATTTTGAACACGTTATTTCTTTCACACCCAATATCGAATCAAGTTGAAACATTACGTAAGCGCCTATAAGCCTATTGTACATATTGTATATGAATCAATAAATTTGGTAAATTAATTACAGGTTATTAATTCTTTTGTTTAATAGCAACAACGGAAATTAATCATTCAGTATTAAGCGATATGGTACAATAAAGTTTTCTCTCCTTAGACAATTGTACACGTTATTCCTCCCACGCCCATTATTATTTATTGTACCTAACAAGACATGAATCCATTTTAAAAAAATTAAACGAATAGTCAATTAGTTACTGTTTTTTTTCCTAACGAAAAAGGGAAAGAATTTTACATTATTTTGATATATAGTTTTAAATGTGGGGTTAATCTCCTCACTTTAGCATTGTTTTTTTTTTTTTTTTTGTGTGTATGTTTTATATTTTGCTTCTTTAAACTAAAAAAAGGTACTTGACAAACATTATATTAGCACATTGATTAATGATATGCTATTTATGTATTCAATGGGACACCATCTGCGACCAGTCTAGAATGCAGACTATTTTTATTTATATCCCAAAATGGTCTTTCAGTTTATCACTTCCGTCTCTCCCATTCATGCGTTGCAGCAGATGCTCATCTTGTATATTCCGTTTTAGTTGATAAGCGTAGTGTGGCGTCCACACAATGCACTGAGCCCAGAGATCGTAGCGTGGCGTCCACACAATGCACTGAGCCCAGAGATCGTAGCGTGGCGTCCACACAATGCACTGAGCCCAGAGATCGTAGCGTGGCGTCCACACAATGCACTGAGCCCAGAGATCGTAGCGTGGCGTCCACACAATGCACTGAGCCCAGAGATCGTAGCGTGGCGTCCACACAATGCACTGAGCCCAGAGATCGTAGCGTGGCGTCCACACAATGCACTGAGCCCAGAGATCGTAGCGTGGCGTCCACACAATGCACTGAGCCCAGAGATCGTAGCGTGGCGTCCACACAATGCACTGAGCCCAGAGATCGTAGCGTGGCATCCACACAATGCACTGAGCCCAGAGATCGTAGCGTGGCATCCACAGAATGCACTGAGCCCAGAGATCGTAGCGTGGCGTCCACACAACGCAGACCAAAGTATTGCTAATTGGTGAAAACAAAATCAATTTAATAAAAATATTCTTTAAAGAAACATTTCGTACTTTCTTGCTCGCAAAACTATCAATAATTTTATTACATATAGCCAGAGTTAGCGCAAGTGTCAGATATAAGCAAATAAAGACAATATTAGGAAATGAATCATTTAGCCGATATCTTTTTTTTTTTGTTGTTTTCACTGAGAAAATCTCTCCTTAGTTTGATGTCCACTTGATGCCCCGTGCGGCCCGCAACACTCGCACATGGCTGGCTAGCTACGCCTCAGATATATATATATATATAGGTTAAGAGAATATTTATATAATATATGATAATATATTTAAGATAAGAGAATATATACAATCTTCATCTATCACATCATTAGTAAAATTGATATAGCTCATAAAACGTATTAAGCATTAGTCAGACGAAACATCATTGAAAGATCAACTTACAGTTCCAGAAAGGTGAAACCTCATTTTGGGTTATTTGTGTGCGCGTCGTCTCATTATTGAGTCTCAGGTGTAGTCGCATTCCTGGCTCAAACTGAACTCGAGATTATAATCAATTGATTTAATTCAATGAAACTTGCCGTAAGCCTGTTTTTATGTGATAAATGAGACAGATTTACGAGCCTGGCTGAGCATGAGCTACGTAACACCGTGCCTCAGTTCCTGAGATTACTCACCGAAAAAAATCTTTTGTATCTTCGCGTGAATATTTTGAAAGGTTTGACTCTGTACCTGAATGGCATCTGTGTGCTAACAAAATAATTAGATATAAAAAATAATTTAATAATTGATTAAAATAAAAAATACAAAATATATAATGAACATTAAAAAAAAGAAATAGAAACTAAATTAAATTAACTTTATATTTCTGTGGTCAAAAATAGAGTAAATTATTTAAGTTCGATGCTTTCATTAAACAAACCCGCTTATAGAATTTTGAGTGTGTAGTTTCCTTTTTTTTTATATTAAATAGGTGGTTTTTTGCTCTAAACCCCGCTGGAGGGGGATATTAAACACAAAACCCTTTCGGGCTACGCTCATAGAATCTGTTGAGTGATGAATGGATATTCTTATATTGAAGAGGAGGTTTTATCGTAAATTTCGGAGGGGGTTTTAAAATAAAAATCTTCCTTAGCTATGCTCTTGAAATTTGGGGATTGTCGTTTGCAATTTTTTTTTCTTTTTTTTTTGGTTTTGTTTTATAGAAGATGCGGATTTGACTGCAAAACCCATGGTAGGGGGTTTTAAACTCAAAATCCCCTTGGCTGCGCTGGGGCAAGTGATGGTTTAGTATGAAAATCTCACCAAAAATAAACAGAATCAAAGCAAAAAATCAGTCACTAAATTCCGATCCCCGATTTCATTTCCGGGGGGGGGGAGGGTTGAACCACAACCCCACCCCTGTCTACGCCCATGATATATATATATACTTTCGAATGTCCCAATTGTATTAAACACCTATAATAAAACTTATTTCAAATGTCCCAATACACTCATCCATAACACCTTAATAGACAAGGATGAGAACATTGAAGCTGTCATCACTGACCTTTGGTCCACGAGTAAGATATTTTCGTGATCGAAACCGCAGCGGTTCAATTTACCAAAAACGATTTTGAACGCGATTTCAACCCATTATGTTTTCTTTTTTTAGACGCAGACATATTCTGTTTGTAAGTACTTTACTTTTTATGCGTAATGTCCTCATCTATAAATGATACTCGGTTAGGTCAGTTGCTAGAGCATCTGAGGTCCAAGTGTAGAGATCCAGAAACAATAGTCACCATTTGTTTAAAATAGTGTTTGTTACACGAGTTAGTTTTGATAATTTGATGTACATTAAATTTAAAACGGAATTAATAACTGCGATCCTGATGCAGTTAAAGATGATTTTATAACTAGATTAAAAAATTGATGTGTTTGAAAACATCAGAGAGCCTTTCAAGGGATTCGATACAAATCTGAAAAGTCGAAGAATGTAGGACTATTTTCTAAGACCATGTGTATGTGTGTGTGAGAATAAGTGGTACAGGTAATCGAATAGGCGGGCAAAAAGTATGTGTTAGCGGTATTAAGTGTGCCGTGCCAAATCATTTGATTCGTATAAGTAGCTCTCTGCTGGGTCTACCTACCCACGTAAAATTTGTAATTTCGAAGTAATAGGTATCAAAACACTATATAAAATATAAACTAAAGAAACCTATTTTAGAGATTCAACGAGACAGAAGTTTTTGTATTATTTAACATTTGCTAATCATAGAGTAGACGCTGGTCAAATCAATTAACTTTAATGAGACCAGTGACAACTTTGTGAGTGTAAAATCACGAACAATACTTTTATAAGAAAATGCGACTGTGGCTACCGATCGTTCGTTTGCTAACTTGTTTAGATTATATTGAAGTTTTATACTGTTTATGGTGACTGTTCTTATGTTAATATGGATCACGTACAGAGGTATACGATAAGGAGAGAGGTGACGACAGGCCTTGTTGCTCCAAGCGCCTCATACCCGCGTTACGCCACTGTTGCATGGCCACATTGAACATTTTCCAATCAAACATACTCGATCTACCCCTTATATGTGATTTAAAGTCGTGATTATTATTAATGTTAGTCACAAAACAGACATATCATGAGGTTGAAGTCTAACAAATAAGACTTCTCTCTGTCATAAAACTAGATAAACTTATCAACAAATAACTCAAAGTACAACGCCGATGTACGACTGCAGTGTTATACCAAAACGATTACATAGCGATTCAGAGAAACATCGATGCAAACGCTGGAAACCTATTACTATTAGGTGACTAAAAGATATTCTCCCATTGATTAAAGTACCATTCGCCTTTTGCGACCATTTCCTAGTAACTTTCTAAAATCTTCAGTCCATAAAACACCTTGAGCACCTCAAAATACAACTTTTATGTGTACATCTAGAGCTCAGCATTCAGTGTATCACCTAAATCCCGGCATATTTCAAGCTGGTGTTTGGTTTTAATGCGTTTCGACTCAACGGGACACTGTGCACATCCTGTTTGATTCGAGTGGAGTTTCGGAGTAACGCTGCTCCCAAAAAGTCATCTACGATTAGATATCTGACCAGAACCACTTTGTATCTACCTCTGTCCCATCTCTCTCTCTCTCACGCTCTCTCTCTCCTTCTTACGTACACCTGAATGCATGAGGAGGTTGTGTGTACCCTAACAGCGGGAATCACTTGCTCATTAACCCACATTGAGGGGGGGGGGGAATTAGATAGATCTACTTGAAAAGGTTTTATTTCTCTCCTGTGATACAGCAACACTCGTGAATATGTTGGGAAAAAAAATTGTTTAAAAGGTCAAGATGTTGTTTTTTTTTACATATAGCGAGGACCACGGGAGAAAACAAAATATTGTTGAACTGTTGGGCCAATTTAAAAAAATAAAATAAAATGAGGGATGAAAGAAGTGAGTCACGTGATAGTTGTGGTTACGTGGTGGGGGAGGGAAGAAATATTTTTTTTACAGATTAAAAAAAGTTTTAATCTTCAAAGGCAGTGGTGGAGTCTCCCAATATGAATGTCTTATTTATCTTAACGTACTCCCAGTACATCCGTAGCCTTCATGTTTTCCAAAATATTTCTTCACTGTTTGTTTATTAGACAACCTGGCTTTGAGTCTGTTTTTTTTTTTTTTTTGGTTTCAGTTGGGTTATTGACATATAGATCCAAGTTTTCATTTATGTTTTTTTTTTAAAGTTACTCCCGATTATACGAATAATTAATACAAAAAACAACAATAAAATAAAAAAATTAACTAAATAGTAAAGGGAGTTTGTGTTATAATCAAGTTCCTGTACGCCCCTACGGTCAGCTGATTTCGTAGTGCATTGTTAAAGTGACGGTTTGACTCGAAGTGGCGGATCAACGCAAGCTTCTTCTTAAATTTTGTTTCAGAAATTATTTTTTTGAACTATGTGTGCACAATATGAGTACTTAGTTAAAAAAACAACAACACAAAACAAAATAGAAAACTGCATTTCTCTGGAAAATATTGATCAGCATATTGTAAGACAGCGACCATCCCGCGAATATGTCTGCTATGTGATAATTAGAAAGATTTATTGAACGTGATGGTGATGTGGTAGAGTAAAAAACAAAATCTTACAGACGACAGCTCGTTCGAAAAGAAAACGAAACAAATTTAAAAAAAAAGATTTTAATTGGTGAGTTTTGCTGTCATTAGGTTTGGCCATTCTGAGAAATAAGGTGATTATGTCACTTAGAATTTATGTTTTCGTTGAGGTTCTAGAAAAACACACACACAGATTCTAGGGCGAGGGGAGTTGGCATAAAGTCTTTCGTAAACATATTTATGACATGTTTGATTTCTGTATTCTGTAATTCATGACATATTTTGAATGTTGCAGTCTAGCAGTTTACAGGTTAATATGCTTGGTTAATTAAAATTTATGTTGAGTGCTACTGCGGTGTTCTTGGATGAAAAGTCAATAACTCTTAAATCTGGGATATTCGGCCAGTCTTCTGTAAAAAGTAGAACGAAGAAAAATTAATAATGCATCAAAAGTAAAGAAACAAATAATCTATTTAAAAAAAATTAATTCCTACTTTCAAATAATCTTGTAAATAAGTAAACTAAACATTTATATTTTATTTCTTCTTTGAAAAATGAAAAAGAAAAAAAAATGGCCAGTATAGGGATCGAAAATCGAACCCACAACATTCAAGTTAATAGTGAAACGCTCTATCTGCTTTGCTTGCCAACTTAACAGCTTTATGCGAAATTTTAATAGAAATAAAAAACCATTTCATTGTTTGGATGTTTTGACTTTTTGTGTCCCCCTTCCTTCAATCTTCAACTCTTTGACTAGGAAGTAGAGACTGTTGACGTATTACTTACACATGTACATTGTGACACATTAATTCTAGCAGTCCAGCAAATGATTTCTAACATAGACATCTTATATTATAAAGTAGAATGTGAGGCGTATGTATGTATGTATGTTACTTATAGACATCAAAACCGCTTGACCAATCTTGATAAAACTTGGCAGGAATGTTCCTTGGGTACCAACTTAGACCGTAGTGTATGTATTGTAGCCCTAAAACAAACTTATGACCCTAAAAAAATAAAGTTGTCCGACTCTATTAAAGCTAAAGTATTTTATGAATCTAGGCCATGGTTAACAATGTTGACATGAGGAAAGATCGAAAGGATTTAGACCTAGATCTAATTTTAAGAAATTCACTTTGCGCACATATTTTTTTACTTTGACACATGAAAATACAAAAGCAGATCCATTGATTTCATTATATAATAAAATTAACCTTCAATTTTGTGTTTCAAAAGCATTTTTTACATAAATTAGTTCCTTATATCTGTGACTACAGATTTCCTGACGAACATTCTTTCATTAGACAGTGCCGTAATGAATCGCGTACTAAAAATTAATTCGTTTAATTGTTTACTTTATAATCCCATCCCTAGATCTAAAACTCTAATTCAACTCTAAGATGATAAAACTTCTCTTCGCAAAGATAGTTTTATACGTTAACACATGAACATACTAATTATAGTCCATTCATTTCATATTTTGATCAAATAAACATTCAAATTTGGTTTTCTAAAGCATTTTTAAGAGACTACATTCGTTTACGAAAGCTGCGAAGCCGAGTTGATATAGGCCTAGATCTATTCATTCATGAATTGCGTACTAAAAATTATTTCGTTTAATTGTTCACTTTATAATCCCATTCATTTAACAAAGCTATCGCTCTTTTCGTTTTTAATAAATATGAATGTATCGACTTCGGGTAAACCCATTTTCGCAAAAATAATTTTATTTTCGTAGCGAAAGAGAAAAAACTTGAAAGGATCATTAGCTAAGTTTAACATACATCTAAATCCAATCCACTAGATAAGTAAACACAAACTTAGACCCGCAGGTAATTTTGTAATTTTTTGTACTTTATTATACAGCATTTATGAGCAGATTAGTTTTGTTTAATCTCTAAGACTGAAGATCATGAAACTTTTCAGAATTCGGAAATCCGACAACAATAGATGTACATGTTTTCAAGTTACATGAAGTTATTTCCTTTTTCAATCTATATTTATGTATGTCTATGATTTCTACATCAACCAGTTTCCACAAAATGTTCCTTTACGTCTATCTATTGATTCAACTCTTTACTGAATACATGCGGGAATCCCCACAGAGGGGAGCTAACAGACAAAACAAGTTCCATTCACTGTGTGGCTAATAAGGTAGTAATTTTTTCCCCCAAAATTTGCATAAACTGTCATATTTCTTTTAAAAAAATGGTTAGAGCTGTTTTCGAGATCCATGTCCACCAGATTCCGCCAAGGAAGTGTCCATCCACCCACGCAAATGTCGCAAGCTAATAAGAAGAATTGTAAAAGTAAAGTGCATGTAGACTAAATCTGAATGTATACTTTCTTGCTATATATACCTTCTTACTAGTCTTACAATGATTCACCACCAAAGGATATACCAATAAATAATTCAGGGCTTCCAACAATTATCAGATTGAGTGGCTGATAAAAAGAAAAGGAAATTAAAAAAAATTAATTACTCTATATTTAATTTTCTGCATTAGGATTAGAAAAAGATTCTAAGATTTATGTACAAGATAAGAGAGAAGTAAAACTTATTTAATACACTGTCAAAGTTTTTGTAGGTCAGAAAGTGATGGGCTTGTTCTAACCAAAGCACAAAGAGATGTGTTATGGAGTGTGTGAGTATGTTTCTATGGTGACGGTGGGAAGAGGTTAGCTATGCAGTGTGAAAGATGCAAGTGAAGCGGCATTGTCGTCAGCGCTCTTAGGTAGAACAGATGACTCCAGATTGCCAGAGTGACAAGACGTGTTTTTTTGTTTGTTTTGTTTTTGTAGTGAGTTAGATTTAGTTTGAAAAACCATTTTATGTTATTACTTAATTAAGTCTACTACACTTATTTCTTGTTATCTCAAGTTGATTTTGTCTATATTATAATAAAGATAAAGATATATATAATACTGATCACAAACAATTTATTCAAGTTATTTCAAATTTTATAAGATTAGATATAGTACGCCTACAGTAGTTTAGATGTTTACCAGCAGTTTGGTGATATAAGTCAACGACTGTCAGCAACATTAGGACCTACATTAATTGTCTGTTAATTTTTTACCAAGCTTCTATCACCTCACTCACTCACTCACTCACTCACTCACTCACTCACTCACTCACTCACTCACTCACTCACTCACTCACTCACTCACTCTTTCTGTGTCTTGTACAAATCTTATTCACGTTATTTCTTTCCATTATTGGATCAATTGTAGATGACAACACATGAATCAATCGAAAAACAGACCAATTATTTCATGAATTATTCGTAATTATTATTTTTTAAATATAGAGACAGTTAAAGGTAGATAAGCCCTGTGTAGAGAATATGGTCGTTTGCTAACAATTTGAAACTAACGAAAGATAACAATGACATTTTATTTTTTTTATGAGTACTTGATATTGTGTGAGTAGAGTAATATCATCCATCCAGATCTATAGGGCAGACGATGTTAAAGTCATGTTTGTTTTGGCCAATCGTTAAAGAGCAGCACAATAACCAACCGCCTTTACTTTCCCCGTTAGAGTTCGGTGGACCCAGGGACGCCCCGAGGAAATATAATTTAAAAAAATAAAATTTCAATGCATTTCAAAGAAATAATACATTTTGCATGTATAAACCATATTGAGTATATATTGTTTAATGTTTTTACTATCGGCCAATAGGCTATCCTTAGCAGAAATCATGACAATTTATGGGCCGCATTGTGTAGAAATGCCCGGGCCGATTTTGACACCCGCCGCTGCTTGTGTAGGTCAGTGGCTAGTTTGTCTATTTTTCTCTTTTCTCAAACATTGCCTTACACTATAGCCGTAATCTGTTCGTTCATGGTTGTGATTCTTTAACATTTTTAATTTACCCAATTTTGTAGCCTATACTTGTTTACGCCTGGTATATGAAAGCCGACAAAAAGTTCTTATTTAGCATAATACATTATTTTGAATATTAGATTTTTGTGCTTCACTGCGGTCATTTGTTAATATGATTTTTTAAAGTCTTGAAAAAAAACACTTAATTATTGGTAGACAAACAGCAAATAGTGAGACCTAGTTACCTGGCATCATTTCTTCGAAAATATAATAACATGATATACTTTCTATGTAGGTCAATATCCTCTCTCTTTTCCAGACGTACCACTGACATCTGGAGGAACCTCTGTCAGCCCCCTGGCCCCCCCCCTTTCCTCCCTGCCACTAATCACACACAACTAAAGTCTCATGTGAATTCCCGAGATGTCTCTCATGCAAGTCTATCATCTTACACTCTTTGATGTACCTCCACCCGCAATCAACATCAACAACAACTACAAGCAGCACTACAACCGTAGCGTATGTTTATGTCTTCGTTAGAAACACACTCACAGGCACACGACCACAGACTGCGAATAGTTCAACCTGAGTGCTCGCACTTTATTATCGGAATGTTAATGCCACTGCCAGACTACTCATTTACCACAATTAGTCAACCGTAGCGTCACAGGGTTCAGTGGAGATCAAAGTTGACGTCTGCTGTGTTTTGTCAATAACCCGAGAGATTGTCTAAATATTTCTCGACTAGAAAGGAAACAAAACGGAAAAACAAGTAAAAAAAAAGAACACGTGATAAACAAATACGTCATGCGTCACTAATACGTCATAGTGTGACTTAAAAAAAATTGACGTCATACCATTTGAAAAAAATACATCTCTAATACGTGATTTCAAGAAGATTGACCTCATATCATAATGATTTGAAGTTGACGAAATAGATACGTGAAAATGCGATGCGTCAAGATAATGTTGGACGTTTCACAGCCATCTCTGAGTTAATAGAAAATGACATTGTACTAAAAATATGTAAGGTGTTTCTTCTTCCTCTTCACCTGGCCAGCGGTTTGTTGCTGAGTTGTAGGCTCTTTTGCAGCCTTTGTGGGGGGAAAACTAGCGTGCTGTTTAAATAAATGACTTATATTAACTCTGTCTGTCTGTTTGGTATAAAATTTGAATAAGCTCTTTCTCCCTCACCCGTTCTAAATCAAGTTGAAACTTTGCACAATTATTCATTGGTGTAGACAGTACATGAATCAATTTAAAAAAAGATAACCAATTGGTCAATTAATTACTAGTTATTAATTATTTTGTTTGATAAAACAAGAAAAACCTATCCTTCAGTATTCACAGATATGGTTAAATATGTCGGGTTTCGTCCCTTTAAATAATTGTACACTTTATTTCTCCATCAACTGTTCTCAGATCAAGTTAAAAATTTAAACAATTATTGTACCCAACAAAACATGAACCAATTAAAAAATGAACTATTCAGTCAATTAATTATTGGAAATTAATTATTTTGTTTGGATATTGAAAAAGGGAAATAAAGTTTACATTCTTGAGTGATATAGTTGTTTGTACAGAATTCTTTCCCTTAGATAAGCCTTGCTTTTTTAAAAATTCAATTTTTTTTACATATGTTTGTTTTTATCTGCAGTTCCATTTGCCATTCAGAGCCAGTCCGGTTGTAGCTTTCTTTCTGCAGAGAACTTCCTTTTGAAGAGCTCTTACAATGAACCATTGACTGACCCCACACCCATGAATATTATCCTGTCATAGCTAAAATCAGATTTTCTTTTACCTCAGCATAGGAGCAACTTTCAAGACCGAAAACTTCCTTAAAATACGGGGATTTTATAAAATGCCTGAGGAAACCCTCGGTGCATAAATACTGTCAGAAGGAAGGTGTTTCAGGTGCATTATAGGCCTATTATATAATAAATCTAAATGTTTCTAAAAAAAAGGTCTGCACTTAAGCTATTGCGCAAATTTTAATTCCAAGCCATATCCTATATAGGGATGAAAATGCCTCATTATAAAATGTATATAAATGTATATATCCTATATATATATATATATATATATATATATATATATATATATATATATATATATATATAAGATGTTGATTATGATGAAAACAACAGGTGATCAAATATAGTATGTATAAATACATTTGAAATGGTCAGTGTTTTTTGTTGCAAACTGGTTAGTTAACGGCACCAGCATCTTTTGAAATAACTGTGAGCGGGTCTTTCCTACACGAGGTGGCGATACTGACAAGAGAGAGAGAGAGAGGAAAGAGAGGAGGGGCAGAGAGCGGGAGAGAGGGTCTTTGCTTGTTGCTGTCTCAGGAATGTTTTTTTGTTGGCTATGCGCGACTGGCAAAGACTGGAAGGGGTGGCTGTAAGGGGAGACGACTGGAACCAATTTATGATTAGTTTCCTGATTGCAGGGCCCATCCCCTCCCCGACCATTGTCGTCTATATCTTATAGAAGCTACCAACGTTGTTGTTGTTTTTTTTACACAAAACTTAATTCCCGTCGTCTAGTTAGTTACACTTGTTCTTATCTTCTAAGCCACTGGCTTCACATTTCTAAGACATCCGCTAGTCCAGTGGAACTTTGACGTGATCGGGTCGCCAGGACTTGTTAAGTGTTTACCGTGGTCCTACTCTATCACGTGTTCAACTAGTGAGTTTGATCGTGAAATATCTTAAGTGGCAGCTCGAAATAGGTTGTAAAAATACACACACACACACACACACTAACTACTAGGTCTAGATCTATCTACTAGGAGACCAAGACCAAATTGTACACTCTTCATTCCTGTAGTGTCATTGTGTACCTGTGTTTCAAAATTGAATTTGTTGTCATTTATTAGTTGGAACTAAAACATTCATTTAAGACATCAAAACGTCAAGTGGGGATTTGTTTTAAAACAAACATTTGGCTGTGGGTGAGTACACATCTTTTTTTTATTGTCTTTTAGTATTTCGACTTACAAAAAAAAAAAAAAAAAAAGATAACTCTTGATAGGGTTAGACTTCCTCTAGAAACACAAGGCAGCAACTCAAGAACTAAGCTTTGGTCTCTAGTAGCGTAATAAAGTAGTATATAGTGAAATATAGAAGCAAACAAATCATCTCAGTAAAATAAGTCACAATAGATACTATGCTACCACATAGGAGAAGATCTATAAACGATCAAGGGGGGTACCGAGAGGAGGAGGAATCAAACTGGTAATCAACACATTAGATAAAATATCAAATATTTCTGTTGCTTTGTTCGTTAAAATTGTTAACATTTTATGTCAGCTGCTTACTGGTGGCTGTTCGTATGCAATATTATTTACGAACACTACTGGTGATAGAAGGGGGTGCGACACGTCTTGTTCCCCCGGGCACGCCACTGAAACCATCATTGCTCTTAGTTCCGGGGTCGTAATATAATGTCAGAACGACTTAAAGCACTATGTGGTTTTATTAGTGATTTCATTAGAAGAGAGGCTAATAATTAGCACCTAGACACAACATCATTTGACTAGACGGGTCTACCTTGGCTACCTGGTGAAGTTTCAGATTTCTGCACCGCACATCTACAATGCATGTCTCTCTCAGCTTCTAATAGAGAAAACACATTTCACAACAGAAGAAATTGGGAACTTCATAGAAAGCACATTTACTCGCTGACTAACAGCAGAAATTACTCAAATATTTGGATTAATGTTGTTTTCGTTTCTTAGGAGAAACACGAGGTGGTGTTGTTTTGAAAGTGTTGTCATGTAGGGGCTTTAAGGACAAACATGAAAGCTGATTTGAAGTAGTAGGTCTAATGATATTAACAATGAAGAATAAAGCAGCGGTGTCCACATCGTTAGTCACGAGGAACATGAACAATTTCTGAGACAATTGTCTCGGACCGCTTCATAGCAAAAAAAAAAACAAACAAAAATATTTTTACCAATAGTTTTTGTTAAGCGCTATTTCATACATTTTGCTTTCTCAATACCCTATGACCCTATCACTTACCTGGACCAGTTGGGATAATGGGTAAAAACATACTTATCACTCTGCTAGTGAGTTGCTTATTGTGACGACTTTCTAATTTTAATGAACCACAAACATTGAAGTAACAAACTCGACTAGCTTTCTTTTCTATTAGTACAATACTTTATTTCCTCTCTAGTTTCTACCTCACAACCTACACTAACAGGCCTAGCCGCTCTACTGCGCTTCTGCATTCCTGACCTCTCGCTACCCCGCTAGGCTGACCCATTCAACCGCTGGACAGGTACAGAACAGGGGCGTAACTTAAGGGTGACACTCATGCTCCACGACATATATACACACACACCTAGATCCTTTCACAACACTCCCCCCACCTTTCAGAAGCTGTTGGTACAACAGCACAACAAACTATCCCAAAACTAACATTTTAACTATCATATGAAAGTGATTTGTAAAATAGGAACAAATTTCAGATAAAGTATGAATCACACAATAAATGAGAATAAGGATACAAGACAAGATACGCATCTAAATTAAAAGACATGAAACATAAGGAAGCAATTCATAAAATAGTAATTAAAAAACAACAACTAATAATGATAATTATAATAATCATAATAACAGCAATGAAATCAGCTCTTGACGACATTCATGTTTTTCGTTCAGAACGACTTCCACGTGAATATGTGCGGGTCGTCCATGAAAGATAATGCACATTGAAAATCCCCGTCAATGTTGTTACACACAATGTCCCTATGTAGTCTTGAAGTTCAAGTTCAAATTCATAGAGTTACAATTTGTTGCTGTCAGGGTTATCAGGAGATAATGTTCAACAATAGTTAAAATGAAATTTGTTGTTGTTCAAGTCATTGTTTATATATAGAGTTGTGTGTAAGTTGACACGGAATGATGTAGCAAAATTAAGCAGTTACCTTTCCTCTTTATAAAAAAAGTGAACTTTTATTTTATTTCTCCCACCCATAGTTGAACATTCAGACACTTACCGTGGACATCATGACCTTATTTAGTTACACTTAGATTTTGGAGGGTGGAGAAGAAAACGAACTTACCGTCAAGGGACTGTTCTAGACATTCCGCGACAATGTGTCTGCAATAACGTTTCCCTTGCCAGGCACCGGTACCACTTGAAACGTAAAGCCCTGAAGACTCAGAGCCCAACGTGTCAGTTTTGCACTGGTCATCTTCTTAGTATTTAATGCTATAAGAGGTGCATGGTCAGTGTGCAGAACAAATGGAGCCCCTGCTAAGTATTTGGAAAACTTATTGATGGCCCACACAATTGCCAAACATTCCCTTTCTATTACTGCATACCTTTTTTCTGTTTCCGACAGTTTTCTGCTGGAATATAATACTGGATGTAAATCACCATGTACTTCCTGCATAAGGCAGGCTCCTAAGCCAACGGATGAGGCATCAGTAAAAAGGGTGAAAGGCTTTGATACATCAGGCAATTTCAGAATAGGTTCCGTCTGAAAGGCATGTCTCAAGTTCTGCAAGGCTGCTCACATTCATCATTCCATGTGAGCTTCTTGGATGTCCTGAGCTCTGTGTCTGTGTTTCTCCCGTAAGTCTTTGTTCTCGTTAACGAAGTAATAGGTTCCAACAACGTCGCGAAATTTGGGATAAATATAATAGTTGCAAAGACCTATCAAAGCTCGCACTTCTTTAAGTGATGTAGGCGTCTTCAGCTCTAAAATTTTCTGCACCGTTCCATGGACAGGTTTTAATTGACCTTTACCAACGACGTGCCCTAAAAATTGGATTTCGCCCATTCCAACCTCTGTCTTACTGGGTCTGGCCGTCAAACCATGCTGTCTCAATAACAATAGCAGGGATTGTATGCCCTCTACATGCTCATCCCAACTGTTGTGGAATAAGCAGATGTCATCCAAATAAGCTACAACATCTGTACGACCCTCAAGCACTCTTCGAACTAGTTTGTTGAAGGTGGACGGTGCATTGGAGAGGCCAAAGCTCATGTAGTTCCAATCGTAGAGTCCAAACGGCGTGATGAAGGCGCTGAGTGGCTTCGCTCTTTCTGTAAGAGGTATCTGATAATATCCCCGAGACAAATCTAACTTGCTGAAAATTCTTGCTTGTGCTAACTTAACAAACAAATCTTCTGGATTTGGCATGGGTTCACAATCTGGCACTGTTACTTTGTTGAGGTGACGGTAATCTACGCATAATCTTATCTCATCCTTATTTTTTTTTCTTACAATAATAATTGGTGCTGAGTAGGGTGAGTCCGATCTCTCGATGATTCCTTCTTCCAGTAGCTCATGTATTTCCTTTAGCACTGCATCTCTGTGATGTAGTGGGATGTCATATGGCCGCAACTTAATCGGTTTTGTCGACGTTAACTTTATGTCATGGCTAATTGTCGTTGTTCTTCCTGGTGTAGGAGTTAATATGTCTTTAAAAGACTCTAACACCTCCAGTATTTTCATTCTAACTTCCTGTGGTGCAGCTCCTATTATGACATCATGCCAGTCTTCTTTTTCTCTTGGAAGTAGCGGTAATTCTGGACCTACGTCATCTCCATCATTTTCATCACAAAGAAATGCACTCGCTATTTGAGCTATGCCACTTGTCACTGCCGATTCAGTTGTACCATTGCCGTTTGCCAGTTCTAATTCGCAAGGTCGTAGGTGAAAATCACTAAGAATATTTGAGTGAAAAATTTTTCTTTTCCCTCTAATTTCAACTTCATAATCCACATTGGATATCCTTTTCGTGACTGCAAAAGGTCCTTGCCATGCTAGTTGCAATTTATTAGTTTTTGAAGGTAGAAGAACCCTAATTTGTTGCCCGGCCTTAAAAAGTCTTAATTTTCGACCTCTGTTGACTCTTTGTCTAACTAGTTCCCCCCTTTCTTCTAGGGCCGCTCTCGCTGCCTGACATGCAGTGACGATTCTGCTTCGGAGATCTATCACTTTCTCGTACGTGGTGCGGCTGTCGAGGTCAATGTTCTGTTTGTACACCAATGTTTTCAGAATGTCTATAGGGCCCCTAGGCTTTGCTCCATATACTAGCTCAAAGGGTGAAAATCCTGTGGAAGTTTGGGGTATTTCTCGATACGAAAAACAAAACGCAAGGAAGAAGTAGATCCCAGTTTTCTGGTTTCTCCGACGACACCTTACTCAGTATACTTTTGATTGTTCCATTCAGTCTTTCACAGACCCCATTGCTCTGAGAGCAATATGGTGAAGTAAATACTTGATGAATTCCTAGTGTGCCAGTTATTTGCTTGGTTAGTTCTGCTACGAACTGGGGTCCTCTGTCTGAGAGAATGGTATCTGGGAGCCCCGTTCTAGCGAACAACATAATTAATGCTGACGTGATATCATCAGCAGTGGTGGACTTCAGAGGAATAGCTTCTGGCCACCTGGTAGCGAGATCAACTACTGTGAGAATGTATCGATGACCCCTGGCTGACATTGGGTTCATTGGTCCCACTATATCAATGGCTATTTTTTCAAAGGGTTTCTCAGCTAAATCTGTTCGCTGTAATGGAGCCTGTCTTGGTGGTCGTTTGTCTTTAAGCATACAAACCTGACATGACCTAACATAATTTGTTACATCCTTAGTCATATTGGGCCAGTAGAAGGCTGTCTGGATTCTTTGTTTTGTCTTTAATATACCCAAATGACCTGCGACTGACAAGTCATGAGCTTGATGCAAAATTTGGGGTCTATATTTTTGTGGCGCCACAAGCTGTATTAGCTCCCCTTTTGTATCTGTATATTTCCTTACCAACGTGTTGTTTTTTATCACAAACGAATGTTCCGTTTTTTTCGACTTCACCACTGATTTCTCTATGGCAAATTTAAATATTTTCTCTAGTGACGGATCGGACCTCTGCCCTTCTTGAAACTCCTCTGGCGACCACATTTGACTCTCGCTATGAGACTCCCGAATCGCACTGCCATTTTCTTCTAGAGCCGTATCTGTCGCGTTCTCCATTATGCCGGGTTCACTAATCAAAGTTTTTGCTTCAGTCTCTTCTCTCTGTCTTTGTCTAGCTTGTTGTCTGGTCTCCATTAATAGGACTTCTTCTCTGCACCATTTGTTGATTTCACCTTTTCTTAAATGTGGCATTCGTGAATGTATGTTACCTATGATCAAATCATATGGGCCATCTTTAAAAACTACAGCCATCACCTCTCCCTTCACATACGGCGTATTTACAATCACTTTAGCCACCGGCCAGCTGTACCTTTGTCCTCCAAAGACCTCAACCTGCTTCCAGGTCCCTCTATATTGGTCTTTCTCGACAAATGTATCTCTGACTGCGATTAGTGTTGCTCCCGTATCCCTGATAGTCAAGGCTTTCTTCTCGCCTACAAGCGTTGTGAAGCAAGTAACTTCCCCATCACCCTTGTTAAGCACTGCAACATAGGCTCTGTTATTGTAATCTGATCTGTACCCCGCTTGTTGATGCAGGCCTCCTCTTCCTCCCCTATTTCTCTGTCGACTATAGTTACAGTTTCTGGCTATATGTCCGTACGTGCCACATTCAAAACAGCGCCTTGATTCTATAGTTGACAAACTCCTAGGCCTCATGCCATCATTCTGTTGCCTAAGTGTGGGTCGAGAACGCTGCCCCACTTGTATATTCGATACATTTCTAGTGGCAAATACAATGTCAGGTTGCTCAGTCTGGCAAGTTACTCTTTTGTCCGGATGAGCAGCCATATACCTTTGACACAGTTCTGTCAAACTTTTGAGATCTCGGGGTTGTCTTTCTTGTATAAATCCAAATAATTGTCCGTCACACAAAGTTAGTACTCTGTCTATTAAGAGGAACTCTTTGAGCTTACTAAAAGTTTTGTCTAGACCGGTCGCGTCAAACCATTTATCGAATGTCGTTGTCAGATCATTAACAAAAACTTTAAAATCCTGTCCGTCTTTGGGTTTCGTAGCATAGTATCTACGTCTGTAGCCGTCCTCTGTAAAGTCGTAGAATTCCAGTAACGTCTTTTTTAATGTCTTATAATCTTTCATGCCTGATTCAGTCAGGGTCTGACATGCATCTAGCCCTTTACCCCCTATTAATGTCAGTAGTTGCGGTCCCCAAAGTTCCTGTCGGGTATCTGTGGATATCGCTATGGTCTCAAATCTACGTATATAAGAGTCTAGGTTATCCATTTGTTCGTCAAATTTGGGAATTTTTTCAAATAGTCGGCTACTACGTCCTAGCATGTCCGTCTTATTTCTTTCTTCTCCTGGCATGTCTGTATTACTTCCCTCTTTACTTACTTTTTTCTCACTAGTTCCTTGTTGGCCTTTTAGTTTTTCTAAATTCAGTTTATGTTCATTTTCCAATTTAATTTTTTCTAACTGCTGCTTCCTATCCGCCTCTGCTTCTCTTTCTTTTCTATCCGCCTCTGCTTCTCTTTCTTTTCTTTCCGCCTCTGCTTCTCTTTCTTTTCTATCCGCCTCTGCTTCTCTTTCTTTTCTTTCCGCCTCTGCTTGCTTATCTTTCCTATCTGCCTCACGTTTTGCTCTTTCACTTTCCTGGTCCAGACAATTCTGCACCCACTGGTCAAGCTCTGCCCCCGATAACCCTCTTCTCTCTCCCAACGCATAATATCTTTCTACTTTCTCAACTTCACTAATAGTTTTCTCCATGTCAACAACGCCACACACCTCAAAGCTAAAGTAAAAATGATTGAACTAGTAACCTGGCAATGGAAATACTTACCCACTACAAGGACTACAGCAATATGTCTTTTACACTATTCTACAGCTAATTGGGAGTTAATTTTAGTTTTGTAGATGAAATAAGGAACGATAAAATAGGTACTGTCAAACTTTCATCCCTATAGACACAGGGCAAAAATAACCAGATTTTATGTTAGCGATCTAGAAGATTAGAGTAACCAAAATGTATGCACAACCCTGTCACATCTCATATATAAGTATTTATGATCAAAAGAGAGTCTTGCGCTTGATACGACAATGCGCCCTTTACCCTAGGACACTCTCTACTGACAATAAACACACACTAGAACAAGCTATGCAATACAATAATCAACATCTACACATCATACATTACAAACTATTAGCTGAATGTTCAACTCAATAGTCAAAAACCCCCAAATATTAACGTTTAATTTTGACGAGGAAAAAGGTAAGCTACTTAGCTGCTAGAATGTTTCGATGTTGCTGTCTCTCCTCCTTTGAACACACACACACACAGTTGTCAGTGTGTCCGAAGAACTCACACTGTTCTAAATGGTTGCAGCTTGAATCTGTCTACGTTTCACCCACACGGAAATGGAAATATTGTCTTGAATGTCAAACACTGCTTTAGTTAAAGTGTCGTCTAGAGTGCATTGATGACGTCACAATCCAGTCCAATGTTAAACGATGTACGATGTATTAAAAGTGCAATCTTAAGAGGTAGACTAATGCTATTCGCTGCTATATATCCGTAGAACTATACAGAACAAGATAGGCCTATTCGTTAGTCAGATAGGTATGGATATGAGATACAGTGTATTCAAAGTACCGGTATTTCACTTTCAGGTATCAAGACTTGCTAGACTGGGTGTGACAACTAGCGGTGTAATAAAGCCAGATATTAATTCCTGACTTGCCGAACAAGGCGACCGTTATACACTATAAATAACAACAGTGGACACTGTAGGGCTGGATCGAACTGCTGCTCCACCAAACATGTGACGACTTTCTAATTTTAATGAACCACAAACATTGAAGTAACAAACTCGACTAGCTTTCTTTTCTATTAGTACAATACTTTATTTCCTCTCTAGTTTCTACCTCACAACCTACACTAACAGGCCTAGCCGCTCTACTGCGCTTCTGCATTCCTGACCTCTCGCTACCCCGCTAGGCTGACCCATTCAACCGCTGGACAGGTACAGAACAGGGGCGTAACTTAAGGGTGACACTCATGCTCCACGACATATATACACACACACCTAGATCCTTTCACAACACTTATAAAAATAGAAGATGGTTTAGTTATCTATTGTTAGTCACAAACTTACTTTATAGCGGCGACTTTTAAAGGGGATTAATTCAGTTTATACCATCACTTCAGGTACAATTTGTTTCCCTTTTTTACATACCAAACAAATAATTAATTTCCAATAGTTAATTAACTAATTGGTTTATTTTAAAAGTTGATTCTTTTGTTGTCAGGCAAAAGAAATAATTGTGCAAAATTTGAGCTTGATCCGAGATTGGGTGTCGGAGAAATAAAGTTTACAAAATTTTTACCAGACAGACAGAGTGAGTTAATATAAGCTTTGTAAAAAGAAATTCCATTCTCATGGTGACTTTGTGATGCATTTTGGGCAAAACTTTCAAGGGACCGAACAGTCTCACGAGTCGGATGTGCACCGAAGGCAGTAGTTTGATCATCACTGAAATTCAATAGTCCTAGTGGATTATTTTCTCCTCAGTCAAGGTGTTATTTCTGTCCTTCAAGGAAAAAACATTTCGTCGAACGGCATTAAAAGAGAGGAATATTTCAAAACAAATGGGCAGCATACGAGCAGTAGTAAAAGAGGATTTGATACTGCCATGCATGAGAAATTTTTTAATTTTTAGCTCAATTCTTAGTTGGCAACAGTGAAGTTTAATTTAGCGTCCCTGACATTGTTTAGTTTATCCTGAACATTTCCAATTAACTTTTACATTCAAACTTTCACTGGATTTCAGGATATTGCCTCTACGTTTCACGAAGGTAAAATGGATAACATTGAATACTCGAGAACTACATTAACATTATTTCCTATGAAAATTGTATTTCTCTGAGCTATTTACATGAAACAATGAAATAGAATGAAATAAATAAAAGATAGCAACAATTTAAATAATTTTTAATTTCATCCCTCAACGTAAATAATATTTCATTTTTCGATAAAATATGCTTCACACCTCAAGCGTGTAACGTCTGCTTACAAAAAAGGAAATATGAATAAATGGGCGCTAGTCACGCTTTACGTTATATGCCTAATAGACATGAAAATATATAGGTCTGTACATGCACTATATATGCTGTTATAGACAAACTTTAGCGACTACATCAATAATACCCCAATTGAGAGACAAAAGAGCTGGCAATCAACAGCCACACCTTTCTTTTTATTTTCTTGCTAAAGATTGGATAAATATAGTGTTTAAATTATTCAATGACTTGACTAACGCGCTAGTATATCTGGCTAGGAACGCTCCACCGGTTTGATTTATCTGTCAGCCACGACATTAAAAGATGCATTTAATATTCATTGACGTCTGCCCCCCTCATGTGCATCGATATGTGTAAAGATCCTCTTTTGTTTAATAGATAGCATAGTATCACAGCACAAACACGTTCGCATGCAGATCTATATTTACCGTTTTTATTTTGTTCTTTTCCCTGTATTAGTTACGATATAACAACTATCCAGAATTATGGCATAATAGAATGCTCGTGATTAGATGTTTAAAATATTTTCGTCTTTAAATAAAAGATGTCTCATTTTATGCATTTCAAACCGGGTTGACTCCATGACATCATTTCTGAATGATCCTTAAACTGCCCCGCCCAATGTTAGTCATTCACGTTAAACAAAACCAGAAGGCCACTGTGGAGTTGCGTGTCTGGAACAATATCTTGGTGTCAGAAGTCTTGTGTCGTTTTCGTCGTGCCCGAGCAGACGTGAATGTCGAGCAGCAGATATCTTCACGCTCGATTGGACAATAGCAGTGTATTTAAGTATGATCGATTGACCGGAGGTCTTCGCCGTGCGTTGAATGTGAAGATAATTATACAGTTAATCTTGTCTTATCTTAGATGTATCGGATCTCTATAGCTGAAAGATTAGCAACAAAAGATCCCATGTCTTGACTCTTTAAAAAAAATGTCCTACTAGGCTGACATGTTTCTGTAAATGGTGACAGTAATACGAGTTTTGTACATGATACATTTGCTTGTCCTTTAATTAGAAACAGAGGACTTTGCATTATTTGTGTAGTCAAAGAAATTGATTTGGGGGTTGGGGGTGCAACAAAGAGAAGAACATTGAAATGCGAGTTCATTTTTCTTGGTGATGTCTGACTATTTGAGTTTATTCTTGAATAGCAGTCAAGACAAGTCTCATTTTGAGGCAGGTCAATGTTTATTCATAAAAATACATTTCTATCCACAGTTCTTTCTTTAGTTCCCAACTCTTAGTGCTCCCTTCACTGTACCTTAAAGCGGGAGCGTAGCTAGGAATTTCCCATCATCTGGGGATCGGGGGGGGGGTAGCTTAACCTCTTTGGGGGCCCCTGCATTTCAAGTAGCATTCAATTTTTTATGTAAAAAAAACACTCATGTGGGGGCCCGGGGGGATTTTCAAATTCTCCCCCCTCCCCCACCCTAGCTACGCCACTGCCTTGAAGGATGACTTTATATGTACATATATGTTAGACAATATCTCCATTTTACATATTACGTTGAGTTAACATGAATCTCCATCGTTTCCAGGTAAGTTATTTGCAGCGATGAGTTACCTCAGATTGATATATGTCATGGGCGGTATCTAAGTTATTTTTTGTATAAACTATAAACTTTGCGGTTATATTTAATGTTATCCCTACTCCTCCTAAGGAACATTGGGGCTTTAAAAAAAAGGTAAAGAAACAAATTGGTTCCATCTCAAAACATAGATAACACTTGGTGCACGGGTTTCGAACCATGGGGTCTGCAGTGTCGAGACGCTTGTGTGACAGCTATACAAGAAATGCTTTACTTAAACGTATAGTCTAATTACTGTCTTTACTTAAAGACTTTGTTAAAGGTCAGTTTGAATTGGCAAATAGAGTGAGTTTATAAAATGTATTAACATAAATAAATGGCCTTTGGCATAAATCTTCATTAACAACACTACTAGACAAAATCTAGCGCCCCAAAAGTTTGTTCACGTCACTTTAATTGGGTGGATTTAGGAACGTTTCTTCATTGTAGTTTCTAATTGGATTGATGAATTGGTTAAAAACATCGATCCGTCATAAATTTTCTTTTTATCTAGGGCCCTGGTTTAAATAATCCTACAATCTTCTCTTGAAAGTAGAATTATTTCTATTTAGATATTAACTTGTTCAACGAGTATCCAAAGTGGTCACGGGATTAACATCTATTTGTGTTCCCTCACCTTCATAGGACAGTCAAGTATTAGTTCTACGTCGGATCAATCAAGATAGAATGTCCAATTCAATCAATCAATAACTGGGTTAGCTGTAATCAGAGATTCTTATTAAATAAAATTAATGCAAATGATCAGTGTTGCATAATTAGACAATTTGTACTAAGGTGCTTCGGCGCCACCACACAAAGTCTCACAGTGTAGAGTGTTTCAGTTTAAAATGTCATGAAAATCTGTCAAAAAGTTCTTTTCTAAAAAAAAAACCCACAAAGAATTGTTCTTTTATAAAGCTGATGGCTGTTTCCTAACAGCGGTTATTTTACTTTTAATTACTAAAGAATGAAAGGCCTACATTTAAAAAAAATTGAACATTTTCTTCCGGTGCCAATACCCCTTATATAAAAAAAAATCCTGGTTAATCGATTGTATAAATCTACTCAGAGTATATGACAATTCTTATGATAGGCCTAGAGATCCAGAATGAGAAAACGGTGTGCAAAATGTTCCCCACCCCCATAGCTAGCTAGGGAGTAGCAAGTGCTCCCGGAGCGGGTGTTTGGCCGGAACTCCCATACCGACCGTTTTCGTGCATTGAGGGCTTAATGGCGTAGCCCATTGCGCAAAACGTTTCCTTGAGTTTGATAAAATAATTCACCTGTCAACTGCAACGCACTATTTCTCCTAGCTAGAAGAGCGCAAGAAAGTTAAAGGGTTGGTACGGGCCCATATATAATTGTGAGAGACATTTGAGGTAGTAGTGAGCATGTAACGGGCTTGATCTTCGAAAAAAAAAGACATCTCAAATGACAAAACTTTGAGATCCGCTCCATCCAATCACTTCTAATGGTTACACCTTTGAGATCCACTGCACCCAACTTCCCTAATGAATATAACTTTGAGATCCACCTAATATACAGTCATGTATTTCCATGACTCTAAGGTAAAACTTTCAGCCTGAAAGAAAGAGAGAGACCCGCAGCGCGCCTCACGGTTGTTAAGTAACCATAAAAATCCTCATGCTTATGTTTTACACTCTGGCTAGGTTTTTTGGTTTTCACTTTAACTTGGGTTATGTTTGGTTAAAAAAAAACGCAGACGATATCCACCGAATACGTGTGGGAGCCTTCAAGTTATGTGTTTCACTTAGTCTAAGTAGTTTAATAAGGTCATCAAATATAACCTTGATCTTGTTGAGAAAGAGGGGTGAAGGGATACAGCAAAGGGTGAAGGTCATTCTTCAGACTTTCGAAACTTGCTACATAAACGCGCCTCCATTTCTCAAACGTTTAACTTCATGTGAATATTTGAAAGGTGAAGGTCCCATTTCAAACATAACTGCCAGCATTTTTTTTTCTCTTTTGCTTCTTTTCTGTGAAGGGAGAGAGAGGTAGAGAACTTTGATTTAAAAAGTAAAACTTGGTAAAAAAAAAACACAAAAAAACCAAGTTGAGCCGATTTAAATACCACTAATTGACAATTTATATGACGGACGAACGGTAAAGCTTTGGCTACTATACATCGGTAAGGTCTTAGATTTAGAATGTAAAGATTTGTTTTTAGAAACGCAGCATCTCTTATGAATGAATGGCATGTGTTACGATAGTAAAAGAAAGTTGGAAAAGGTTAAAAAGATGACGAATGTTTGTTTCCCTTTAACCAGCACAAGACAACTGTAAATAGTTGTACCTACGATGGCCTCACCCACATCGAGGCTTACTGAAAAACAAACAAACAAAAGACTGATTTTATTGTTTTCATCTTAGTATTATCGTGATCAATTATCTTATTACTCTGAGAACATCAGAATCAAATTATAATGAGACATAAAATGTGCACCCCTTGTACACTGAGGACTAAGTGTATGAATCACATCAAATTAATTTTTTGGACTATGCTCAAACATAAAGCATTTTAGAATTATCGAAACACAGTTTTGAGATTCACTTGGAACACAGTTTTGAGATTCACTGGAATACAGTTTTGAGATTCACTGGGGCGAACACTTTAGGGGTGAAAGAGAGTTCACGTTTCTAAGACTAAAAAAAAACCAACCCCACAACAATAAACAACTAAAGACTTGACGAACATGCAAGGAGCGATCAGAGAATGAAACAAGTTACCCAGGTACGCCGGGCAGATAATATTCAGCCTATGTTTCTGATTAGATCAAAGATTTTAAACCACCATAATAAAATTATTTCCGACCTTAGACTCAAAGGTCATGGACATTAGTACTTCTTTAGATATTTTCATCTCTTCTGGAGCATGACCTGATAAAAAGTATTTGGAAGAGTTCTGTCCACTTAAAAAGTGAACTATTTAGATAGGGACGAAAAGAAAGAAGACCACATTCTGTTTCCTCTTTTATAAGAGTCTGAATTAGATTTTTTGTTTCAGAATTTTTAAACTTGTATTCAGAGTTCGTGTTTTAAATACTGTTTGGCCATATCTTTATGTAGAAAACAATGTTAAGCCAAACTAATCATATTCATTTAAGGGACAGACTGAACTCACTCTTGTAGGCCTACTAGTTTATGTCCGTTTTTCAATATTTAAAACCTTCAAGATAAATCTAGAATTGAAACTTTGGGTTTTTCATTCTAGACCGCACGATTGCAAAATGTCAATACTCTTATTTTGAGAGTAGAATAAACCCTTTGTTTGTGCCGCGGTCAGAAACCATCGACCCGCTGCTAGGTTCTAAGAAACATTTCTGATTTAACATTTGATACGTTTGTTAGAGATTGTTTAACTTGTTCTAGGAAACATTTCTGATTTAACATTTGATACGTTTGTTAGAGATTGTTTAACTTGTTCTAGGAAACATTTCTGATTTAACATTTGATACGTTTGTTAGAGATTGTTTAACTTGTTCTAGGAAACATTTCTGATTTAACATTTGATACGTTTGTTAGAGATTGTTTAACTTGTTCTAGGAAACATTTCTGATTTAACATTTGATACGTTTGTTAGAGATTGTTTAACTTGTTCTAGGAAACATTTCTGATTTAACATTTGATACGTTTGTTAGAGATTGTTTAACTTGTTCTAGGAAACATTTCTGATTTAACATTTGATACGTTTGTTAGAGATTGTTTAACTTGTTCTAGGAAACATTTCTGATTTAACATTTGATACGTTTGTTAGAGATTGTTTAACTTGTTCTAGGAAACATTTCTGATTTAACATTTGATACGTTTGTTAGAGATTGTTTAACTTGTTCTAGGAAACATTTCTGATTTAACATTTGATACGTTTGTTAGAGATTGTTTAACTTGTTCTAGGAAACATTTCTGATTTAACATTTGATACGTTTGTTAGAGATTGTTTAACTTGTTCTAGGAAACATTTCTGATTTAACATTTGATACGTTTGTTAGAGATTGTTTAACTTGTTCTAGGAAACATTTCTGATTTAACATTTGATACGTTTGTTAGAGATTGTTTAACTTGTTCTAGGAAACATTTCTGATTTAACATTTGATACGTTTGTTAGAGATTGTTTAACTTGTTCTAGGAAACATTTCTGATTTAACATTTGATACGTTTGTTAGAGATTGTTTAACTTGTTCTAGGAAACATTTCTGATTTAACATTTGATACGTTTGTTAGAGATTGTTTAACTTGTTCTAGGAAACATTTCTGATTTAACATTTGATACGTTTGTTAGAGATTGTTTAACTTGTTCTAGGAAACATTTCTGATTTAACATTTGATACGTTTGTTAGAGATTGTTTAACTTGTTCTAGGAAACATTTCTGATTTAACATTTGATACGTTTGTTAGAGATTGTTTAACTTGTTCTAGGAAACATTTCTGATTTAACATTTGATACGTTTGTTAGAGATTGTTTAACTTGTTCTAGGAAACATTTCTGATTTAACATTTGATACGTTTGTTAGAGATTGTTTAACTTGTTCTAGGAAACATTTCTGATTTAACATTTGATACGTTTGTTAGAGATTGTTTAACTTGTTCTAGGAAACATTTCTGATTTAACATTTGATACGTTTGTTAGAGATTGTTTAACTTGTTCTAGGAAACATTTCTGATTTAACATTTGATACGTTTGTTAGAGATTGTTTAACTTGTTCTAGGAAACATTTCTGATTTAACATTTGATACGTTTGTTAGAGATTGTTTAACTTAAAACCTTTTCAGCTCGGTTTCGTTCTTTATGTATCGCTCGATGTGAATACAGCACCAGACAATCTAGACAAAGGTGAAGTCCAATTGGCTACTTACTATTCACAGGTATAAGCTTTAGATAAGTGGCTTGGATTGAGATCCAGGTATAGGCTTTAACTGAGCTGGTCACGGTCGAGATACAGATGTGGACTATAGCTGAGGTGGTCGAGGTCGAGATACAGGCGTAGGCTTTAGTCGAGCTGGTCAGGGTCAAGATACCGATGTAGGCTTTAGTCGAGCTGGTCAGGGTCAAGATACAAATGTAGGCTTTAGTCGAGCTGGTCAGGGTCAAGATACCGATGTAGGCTTTAGTCGAGCTGGTCAGGGTCAAGATACAGATGTAGGCTTTAGTCGAGCTGGTCAGGGTCAAGATACAGGCGTAGGCTTTAGTCGAGCTGGTCAGGGTCAAGATACAGATGTGGACTATAGCTGAGCTGGTCAGGGTCAAGATACAGTCGTAGGCTAAAGCTGAGCTGGTCAGGGTCAAGATACAGATGTAGGCTTTAGTCGAGCTGGTCAGGTCAAGATACAGATGTAGGCTTTAGCCGAGATGGTCAGAGTCGAGATACAGGAGTAGGCTATAGCTGAGCTGGTCAGTGTCGAGATACAGGTGTAGGCTATAACTGATCTGGTCAGGGTCGAGGAAGTCAGGTGTGTGTGTATGGAGGGGGAGATTCGGATCTTCCTCTCCCTTAAGTCAAAGTGGTCCCAGTCTTGTGTACCTTAAACAAAAAATGTTCTCTACATTAGTTGGGACGTACCCTGCGTGTAAAGTGTCTGCTATACCTACACAAGTATCACACACTGAAGTTGTGAGATGGTGTATCAGTTTCACTTAAGTATTGCATGCAAGTCACTTTTAGCATGGCACGTGACAAATTTCATTGCATGAGTCCCTCAGATTCCAGTCTGCAGGTAAAACTGATACGTCAGATGTGAAGTAATTGGTCTGTTGAAATTCATTAGTCCAGGGAACACTATAAAAAAGAACACTCTCTAGGGCAACCCCCATAATGTATTTGTAACCAAATAGGTATTCATGTCATCGTTTATCGTATAACATACTAGCTTTACCCACCGGTAAAGTCCGTTCATTTGTTTCCCAATCATTGACCAAAAAAAAAACCTACTTGTGTTTGAAAATTTCAAGATGCTATAAGTATTTCTTTTAAGACTTGAACATGACCATACCTCTCTCATTCTTTCACAACTATCTCGTGTCCTGCTACCTCTTTCACGCGTTAGAGGGAAACTCCGAATTTTAATGTTCAACTCTTGGCCATTGAATCCTAGTATCACTTATACTGGTGCTTTGCTACTTTTAAATAGTTGATGCCTTAAAATAATACTTACATCTTACACAGCAACTAACAATATCGTCAACTCTTAAAAGCTTTATTCAAGACATAAGGCAGAGATGACAAACAAACTTCATAAGCCTACAATAAATATTATGGGAAAATAATCAGAGCTTACAGTATGTACATTTACATCTTAGTGCTACTACAGAAACAAAATTCATAGACAATATAATTGGAAAATAAAATTAAACACTTCTACCTAAGATTATCTAACACTGCTATCTAACACTTCTACATAACACTACTGCCAGATACTGCTATCTGTGCCAGCTACCCAGGGCCGGATTTAAGTATGTGGAGGCCCCGGAGCAAGATTTTAATGGAGGGCCATGCACTCTTTGGAAAACTTTAATAATGATACACTTATGAATACAAATACTTGTATGAAAAGCGTGCTATATAGTAAAAGAAAGAAATTTATACTTGTACTGTTAATCTCACTTTCCTTTTTTAAAATAGTTAATATGCATATTTTAGTGTATATTTTTTAAATTGTGGAGGGTCCTGTTGATACCTAACAGTTCTACCCAGCACTGCTACATGACAAAGCTTTCTAACACTGCTACTTAACAATGCTACCTAATGATTTATGAATGATTTAGTCTTAATGTTTTTCTTTAATGTAACGGCAGCCTGAAACTGCTACTTGACACTGCTACTTGACACTGCTACTTGATACTGCTATCTGACATTGCTACTTTAGACTGCTGACATTGCTACCTGACACTGCTACTTGACACTGCTACTTGACACTGCTACTGAACGCTGCTACCTAATGATTTCTGAATGATTTTGTTTTAATATTTTTCTTGAATGTAACGGCAGCCTAGTATTTGTTATTCAGGCTTATTACAGCGAGATCTCAGGCTGTTCCCCCTCTAGATATCATTAGCTTGCAGTGAAATAATTCTTTAGATTGGTAAACTGGTAAACTACATGTAATCATGTACATACATTTAGTCGTTATTACTGACTAAAAAAAATTCCACTTGAGATCTATAGAGCAGATGTTTGTGTGGCCCACGGTTAATTATGGTGTCATGTAGCCAGCACAACGACCAAGCGCTTTTACTTTTCCCCAACTAATGTCAGGTATCCATTATGGCTGGATGGATTCAGAGGTTCCCAAAGATCCCAAAATAGAAAAATCCTAGTCTTCACCAGGATTGGAGCCCGGGACGTTTTATATTAGGTAAAGTATTTTAATAAAAATGGGGGGTGGTGGAAATTAGAACATATTGAATAGCAAGCAAAATATTAAAACATACTTTAAAAAAAAAAGAAAATTCATAATTTTTTAACCTGATGACTGTTTCGTTAGAGCGAATAATTTGCTTTTAATAACTAATGAATGATAAATTTAAACAAAACTGAAACCATTTTTACCCCTCCCCTATTCCATCTCCCCACCCGCCCCCACGATAAGATTATGGTTAAACGAATGTGTGAATCTACTCAGAGTGTATCAAATGCTTTGGGTATAGGCTGATGATAGGCCTTGAGATCTGGACTTAGAAGATTAGATTTCAAGATCCGTATCCAGGTTCCACCCAGGTTTTTGAGTCGATGAATTTGAAAACTCAATAGAGGAATTTAAAATTTCGTCATTGACTAATTAAGTTGTAGCCTTTCATAGACACAAATGTCTGTTGACATACTTTTAGACAACAATTATTATTTTAAATACTCTCGCTGTTAAGTTGCCATCAACATTGAGGAAGTGACATGTTTGCTAATAGAATGTTTCCCAGAAGACGTAATGCAAAATGAAATAGATCCCCCGTGGACAACGGCTCTGTCTGCATCAAGTATGGAAAATAAGTAGGTCGCAACTGGGTTTACGTAGCCATGTGAAACTAAGAAATTTCCTTTATCAACACATTTTTAATAGAATTTTCTGTTTGATCCTGAAGATCGTTGCCTGGTGCTGTCTTGATTGAACATCGCTATTTGCAAAGACTACATAAAAAATGAGATTAGAAACAGAATTTTGACGGCAACTGGACCCCACGATGACCTGCTAACCACTGTGTTGTAGACGGTCGTTGACTTGTAGCACCAAATTGCCGGTAGACAACTTAACCGCTGTTGGCGTATAAGATCTTAACTTATAAAACTTGAAATAACTTGAGTAACTTCTTTGTGAACAATCTATATTATAAAGTAGAAAGTAAGGCGTATGTATGTATGTATGTGTCTATGTGTGTATGTGTGTATGTATGTATGTATGTGTGTATGTGTGTTTGTATGTATGTATGTGTGTAAGTTACGAATAGAAATCAAAACCGTTTGACCAATCTTCATCAAACTTGGCAGAAATGTTCCTTGGGTACTAACTTAGACCAAAGTGTATGTATTGTAGCCATAAAACAAACTTAAGACACTCAAAAAAAAAAGTTGACCAACTCAATGAAAGCATTATAACGTCATCGATATAGGCTATGTTTACCATATTTAAATGAAAAAATCGAAAGGATCTAGATCTAATTTTAGAAACTACACTTTGCGCAGATAGCTTTTTACTTTGACCCATGAAAATACAAAATAAAGTCTATTGATTTCATTATTTAATAAAATGTGCGTTTCAAATGCATTTTTAGATAAATTCGTTCCTTATATCTGCGAATTTAGAATTCCCGACGAGCATTCTTTCATTTGACATAACGCGAAATGTTACACAATAACACATCTCTAGGTCTAAAACTCTAATTCCACTCTAAGATGATACAAGATCTCTTCGCAAAGATAGTTTTATAATTAAACACATGAACACACTATTTATAGTCCATTCATGTCATATTTTAATCAAATTAACATTCAAATTTGTTTTTCTAAAGCATTTTTTCATACATTCGTTCGCTAAAGCTGCAAAGCAGTGTTGAGATATATTACAATAGTTTCATTCAGGAATCTAATTAAATAGGTCACTCGTGCGCAGAGCGAAGCCTTCACGCGCAAAATGAACTCTAGACTCTAGATTCGTCTAGATATAGATCTATGTCTAACTCAAGATTTAGATCTACTTTATACTTTAACACATGAACATACAAAATTAAGTCTATTCATTTCATGTTTTAATCAAATATATGTAGGCCTACAAGCAAATGTTTTTATTTGAAAAAATGGATTTAAGTCCATTAGCTATTTAGATAGCTCTATTCATACTATTTTTACATTCACGCATTCGCTTTACTTATAAAATTATTATTTCGTTTAATTATTTACAAAGCACTCTCAGTGACTATATCGAAAGTGATACGCAAATTAAGACCCGCGGGCCGCGGGTAAATTATATCTAAATATAACTTGTATTTAAATATAGACAAAATAAAGTTGATATGAGATGTACTAGACATTAGTAATAATATTTTTATCAAAATCTAGCTCACAACCTTTCATGCTCACGTTCTGGAAGCGTCTGTTCTAACTAAGACCAAATGATGACAATGCCACCTGTCTTGCATCATTCACAGCATAATAGCTAACCTTTTCTCACCGTCACCATAGAAACACACACACACTCCATAACACTCTGTCAAAAAAAACGAAAACTAAGACATTATGGCCTTAACACAAACTCCTCAGGGCTCGCAAAGACCTTCCATCAGGGTTCAGTACCAGGAGAAAGAAAGAAGATAGGAGAAGAGGCAGACAAGAGAAAGCGATGAAAAGAGAACATCAATAATTGGACGTGTCTGTCTTTGGGATTCTATCCAAGGTAAAAGACAAAGAGAGGAATGGAGAAAGATGTCATTTCCTGGAAATAAGATGAAGGCCTGGGCATAGCTATAGTTGGAACAATGCCTGGGCATAGCTATAGTTGGAACAATGTTTGCCGACACGGCAGTTCCGTTCAAACCGCGCAGCTGATCCTAAGGAACTGAAAATAGAGTTTGCGATCAGCGGTTTTGCAGGCACTGCCAGCATGTTGCACTGGTGTCTAATTGTCGCGGGCTTCTGATTTGTCCTCATGGTTGAACCCGGAAGTTTTTCCCATGCTTGGGTATAGTTGCAAGCTAGCAGAGGTTTGGATTTAGAGTTTTACCTACTATTCAACCTATATAACACAAAGATCCTGAAAGCAGAATACGCTAAAAAAATAATGCAATAAACTCAAGTGCGTTGCTGTCTCTATCATGTACACTTTTTGATATCATTTATTACTGTATTACGCCTAGAATTTTCTGTGCGTTTCACTCAGGCACATTTTTTATCTGAATAAAATTTTACATGAAAATAAAATGTATCAAACTTTGAAATAAAATACTTGAGCCCTCCGCCTAATGTTGATTTGTTTTCATAAGATAAAAATTTGAATAAAAACATTTTAAAATACGATATCATATTTTTTGGGTTTGGCTCGCCCAGATTTGAACTAATTAGATTCTAATTATAGCATGTAGCTAGAAGTCCTCCTACATGGATGACTGTTTTAAATGTCCTGGTCCTGGGTATTTTACGTCCCGAAGTAATTCTACCAAGTCACATTTACGACTTTGCAAGATCTCGTTGGCTCGCCTCGTGATGGCGTAATTTATTAGATCTTAAGTGAGTGAGGAGGGTAGAGAGAGGAGAGAGAGAGAGAGAGGAGAGAGAAGCGGAAACTCACAGAGGAGCCTGATGGAGGTAGAAGATAAATGGAAGTTAAAAGGAAGTTAAAGAGGAGAGAAACATGAGAGGGGGGGGGGAAACCATGGAGAAAAGAAGAGAAAGAGAGAGAGAGAGGAATAAGAGAAGGGAGAAAGGAGTAAAGATTTATAAGAGAGAAAGGAAATCAAATTTATTGGAGAAGGAATAAATGATGAGAGATTTATAATGGAAGAGAGAAAGAAGTAGATGTCTGTAAGAATGGATTTGAGAAGTCGAAGTAACAATGTGAGCACATAAGTTTCTTTGTGTCGCTTTTAAAAAAGTTTGCTAATTATTTAAATTTAGTTAATCGTATTTACATATAAGCGCTTTAATGGCTTGAGGTGTAACTAGAACCTGGACTGCTCAATGGTGTGCAGTATGTCTTGAATTATACAGAAATGTTTAGACTCTGACAGGCTGGCTCTGACATTGTTACGTCAATTATACTCAAAAGTGTCAGTCATGCAGTTTCAACATGAACAGTCACTACTTAAATAGGTGTTATCCTAGTTATTATAAATACAACAAGAGTATACTGTAACGACTGGTCTAGGCTAGAAAGTTTTTGGCAACCAGGGTTGGGCAAACATTTTCTATTAACAGGCCCATTCTAAACCTTTGCTTAAATCGGTCCAAATTTGGTTTCTGGCAAAATATGTAGGTCATCACTGGGTCGGTGTAGAATCATGAATTACTTCAATGTTCCTAGAGTGAGAGAAAAAGAGTGATAAAGTAAGGGGGAGTGAGAAAGAGAGAGAGGTGAGTCTGCAAATAATTTCTGTTAATAGTTAGTAAAGATGAAAAGGAAAAAAGAGAAAGAGAGAGAGAAAAGACAAGAAGAAAGAGTAAATAGATTTCTAAAAAAAGGCAAGAAAGAACAAGGAAGGGAGAGAGAGAGAGAGAGAGAGAGAGACAATAAATCCGAGAGACTTACAAGATTGTTCCTAAGTTGCATTAGGGTTTGAACCCACTTCTTAAAAACAGATCTTCTTTGTTGCACACTAATTCTTTGTGGCTTAAAAGTAGTGCATGAAGCACCTGAACCATTCCACGTCGAGATGGTAGACTCCGATCAATCTGCATTGCTCTATCATCCATTTTATCCAATGTAGGAAGTGACCAACTACATTACGTGGTCAATCACGCTAGTAAGTCATCAGTTCTTTCAAAGCCTAGAGTGGCCAACTAACAACGACTTTGAAACCTTCACAGTTCAATGTAAAACACAAATCTGAAAAATCTGAATTTTTTTAGATCAATCAATCTAGAACATTTCTCATACCATCTTTAGGTACGACTTCATAGAATACACAAAAGATTAACTGAAAATGCTGCAAATGTTTTCAAAGAAAGTCCAGAATTAAAAACATTTTGATTTTACTCGTATGTTTGTGTGTGTGGTGGGGTCTTGATCCATATATTTGGAACCACTGCTTTAGTCCATCAATCTACTTGGCAGCATAAATGAAATAAAATTAAAAAAAAGAGAATTGGAAAAAAGGTTCTAGTAATTTCATGTCTTTCCCAGTGAATACAATTTGTATGGTGGCTGCAAGTGATGCTTCTCATCTATTATATATTTCTAAAATACCACTGACTAATTCATTCATCAAGAGATTTCTTAAACTGTCATACGAATCCGCCTGAAATTTCGTACACAGGTTCCATTTACCTCCTTGACGCTTGCCAAAGCTGCTAATGACCGGCTTTCACAACCTGAGATTGCTATTTGCTAAAAACTGCAAGCTTTCTATCAAACCTTTGTATTTTATTTTCGGTATTTCCTCATAAAGTCAAAGTCTACATAGAAAGCATTTTAAAAAGATCACAAATTACGTATTTTAAAGCAATTAATAATAATAATAATAATAAATTTTAACAATATTTCCATAAGTCTACTTAGTTTTAATATTCCTTACCTATTAGACGAGGTCTAAATACAACAACAAAGCCAACCCTAATAGCAATAATAAATAGATAAAGAGTCTTTTTTTTTTTTTCGAGAGAGAGAGAGAGAGAGCAAGGAATGGTACCTACTTTGTAACACTGTCAAAAAAAATCCTGATAGCATTGAAAAGATAAATCTAGATCTATTGTCATTTCGCTACATTCATAATGGGTCAAATAAACGATTACAATTAATAAAATGAAATTGATTTTTCTTTGTATATAGAGAACAAACTACAAACTATCAAGAAAAAAATGTAGAAATTTATATTTCTTTGTATTTAGAGAACAAACAAACTACAAACTACAAAATACCAAAAGAGAAATGTAGAAATTGATTTTTCTTTGTATATAGAGAATAAACAAACTACAAACTACCAAAAGAGAGACATGGAGAGAGGTTAACGGGAATGTGAACGAAGGGCTATGTTTTTGTTGTTGGTGGGGTTGGGGGGGGGGGTAGCGGATAAATAAATAGTGCTATAATTAATGGGCCCAATATATGAGGGCGTGTATGTGTCGGGGGCACATTATGAAAAATGTCTTTCCAAATCAAGTCAAAAGTCTATGTCGGAGAAATTACCATGCGCAGGTTATAAACACAACAAATAGGATCCCAGAGAGCGAAAAAAGAGAGAGAAAGAGACAGAAAGAGAGAGAGAGAGAGAGAGAGAGAAGGAAAGAGATCGAACTATACAATTTCATTTTAACAGATACACTAATTAGCAATCTGAGACCATTTTTCTGTTTCATTAAAGACAATGACAGCATACATTAACACAGTGACTGCATTTAATAACCGAGGTATACACTAATACTATAGTGATGCTGAGTACAGACAGAGGGCGCTGTAACTCATTCTTTTTTATTTACTTGCTTATCGTACCGAGACCTTGACATTGCTCAGAATGGCTATCGCTTTGTGTAGGTCACAAGTGAAGAAACAATCTTTGCTTGCCACGCCCATTGACTTACCTACAGACATGGCGATAAGTAGGCTTATAGCTTGCAGTGGTTCTCAGCTTCTCCTCCGTGTACCCAGCTTAGACATTCATAGCGTTATATGACATTCATGCAGAGTTCAAACTGGTCTGGGCGTATGTGCTGTGTTCATTTCTCTGTGATTGAAAAGTAAAGCAATGAAAAACATAAACACAACATAATGCTGGATTAATTGTGTTGTGTAGTCTCATTTGAATGAATTCTAGAACAAGCAGAATTACACATGAACAAGCAAAAATATATGAACAAGCAAAAATACATATCTCCCCTTCTAAAATGTATCATCAACTCGGTGCCTACCTAAAAAAAAGCTTTTGCCTTGTAGTGAACACAAGACATTAGGCAAAAGTTATGACAATTTTACAATTGTCAATATATATATATATATATGTAATTATGTATATATATATATATATATAGAGAGAGAGAGATAGATAGATAGATAGATTGATAGATATTATTCGTTATGAAAACCGTTATATAACTTTTTTAAATAAGAAAACTTCATACTTATCATTTGTTATGAGAACCCTATAGAATTTCTCCTTTGATATGAGTAACTCCTTTTAGCCTGCCATTTATTATAAGATTTGAACTACTAACTGAAAGTGTACCACTTGTTGACTACTTTTCAGAACCCTAACCCTTAACTGCATTACTTGGCTGTATCCCCCACACACCTTAGATGCAATATGCTTGGTGACACAACTTTACATACCTAGCAAAATAAGTTTTAGAGACAGATAAGACGGCGGGGTGTTTCCTAGGCAGGAAATACCGGCTCAACGAGCATAAAAAAAGAGCACAATTTACGATCTCTAGATAGACTGATAATTTGTCCTCCACTTATCTCTCCCTCATTTATTAATTTTCGCGGCCATCTTGTTTTGTGTTTGCTTCTTTCGCATTGCAGCCTGTCAGACTGAGCACTTCTGGTCTCCAGTCACCTGATTAACGACTCACACATATGAACGCGGAGATTTAAGTTGCAGGCAAACGACGAGACTTTTTATTTTGGCTCACATTCGGCTTGCTGTCCTGTTTTTAAGACAAAAGTTATTTACGTAGTGATTGCTGTGTGTGATGGTTCGAAGGTTAGGAGGTCAGGAGGTAGGAGCTTTTGAAAAGTTGACTACAAACAACATTTCAAACATACAAATTTAAAATCAAGATTCTGTATTATTTGTCAGGGCTAAGATGTATAAAATTAAGAGATAGGTTAATAACAAGATTTGGAATTATTTGGCAGAACCACTACTTTAGTTTGACGTTTCATTACGTTCTGGTGAAGCAGGATTAGATGTCTAAACAATCATCATAAGGTTTCAAATATCAAGCCAGTAGTGAAATAGGGTCCACCTATCTTGCCAGAAAATAAAAGCTGAATATTTTCTACTGTCTATTCTGAAAAACAAAAAAAGGTGGCAAAATAGAATAAACAACGTGGAAGAGTAACGAAGCGCGCAGGTTGCCAGGACATTCCCTCGATGTTATCAGAAGTAGACGCCTTAGCTGGCTTGGAGATGTTCGCAGAATGTTATAAGTTCGACTCACACAAGGCATCATTTTGTATGGTGATCTACTAGAAGGTTAGAGAGCTGCATGTTGCCCACTTTTAAGGTATAATGGTGTTTGCAAAGCGACATAAAGCTCTTCATAATCGACACCAACAGTTTGGAGAAAGAAGCACCGGATAGATCCATATGGAGAGCAAGCATATATGTAAGGCTTCTGGATTTTGGATGGTGCACAAGTGGTGAAAAGTGAAAATGCCCAACTTTTGACTGCCACAGTTGTGTAGTAAGGATTGGGCTCTTGAGTCACCAAGTAGCAAAGAGAAAATATTTTCCCTCGAGACGTACTATTCTGCAGAGATGACAAGTCATCTCTAATCTGCCCCTGTCACTTGTCAAAGACATCGGAAAAGCATTCATCGGCTTTGTTTTATTTTTTTTATCCCTTTAGCGTGATTACGTTTGAAGAATTTGCTAATCTGAGAACTTTATACAAAAATTCCTTATTTTTTTTAAAGTCAACATAAATTTGTTTAAATACTGATTTCAGATGTGTAAGAAATGAGTCTAAAGAAAATGTCATCAGCACGTGTAATGGTGTAGCAGATCAACACAGAGCCAAGGAAATGAGAAGACAGTCCCTAGAACAGATGGCCAAAGTCAAAGAAAAGGCTGTTGGAGTTGTGGACTAGATCAGAATAGACTTATCGAAGCCTAACTTCCTGTTGAGATGTTGTAGTGTGAGACTGATGTCTGTCCTGAGCTTGGAATAGTCTGAAGCTCAGAATAGTCAGGCTGTGTTTCTGTATATAGATGAAAGCGGAATCACCATGGCAATGTTGCTAAGCACAACGCTAGTAGGACTTCAGCTTGTGATGCTGATGCTGATACCAAGGATAGAGAGCAAAAGCGTGAGTATGACTCGTTCTCGCTTGATGTTTTTCTAAGTTTTGGTAGCATGTCAATCAAAGGAGTTGAATATTTCACTGCTTTAGTGGACTGAATCTTCATGAAAGAACGTTTAGACTCACACAGAGACAAACATACAGAAACACTGACACAGAGAGAAATACACACACATTTAGCAACTCTCTCTCACACCCCGAATGTAGGCCTATTAATAACTAATCGTTTCGATTTACAAAATGAAGGAACATACACTTCATGGGGAAGGGGGACAAGTGAATGGCTGTGCTAAGAAATAGTTACTTACGCCATTGTTACATTGAATGTTAAATGAAGTAAATCATTGTAACATCTCTGCTATTAGATCAAGTTGTGATTACAATGTACAAATTATTCTCTAATTATGTGATCACTACTAATTGTACCAGTGATTTGATTCTTATACATGAGACACTATTTCTATGCAGTCCAGCGAAGAACAACAAAGGTTCAAAATCTGGCTGGCCAAGAAAGCGTGTGATGAGCTCTTGCTGAATGCTACAAAGCCAGATGACGGAGGTAAGGCACGAGTCTCTTCTAAAGTTCTCGCTATGTTTCAATGTTGTCTTGTCAATGTTTTGTTGTTATTGTTATTTCAAACATACGCTAATCTATTAGCTATTTTAATTGGTTATCTCTATATGAATTCTAAGATAAGGCCCTATCAAACAACACACACTAAAAATTTATTTTGAAAAATCACAGACGAGTTTACATTCACTGTTGGTTAGTTTTCTATTCCATTTATTTTCTTATTTATCTAGTCATTCTAGTGAGGGCGTTATTGAGAACTAATGTCAAGGCCGAGAAATAAGCCCTCCAATAGTTTTAGTTGTGGCGTTGTAAAGACTGATCAGGTATGATGTTCTTTCTACTCTACAGGGCTGTACTGTCTTCCGGTTTGGGATAATATCATGTGCTGGCCGAACTATACTAAAGCTGGACAGACGGTTGGCCAAAACTGTGCTAGTTACATCACTGGTTTTCTAACCACAGGTCAGTCTCAAGAGAGTAGACCTCAGGTCAGTTTCAAAAGTGCAAACCACGGGACAGTCTTGGGTCAGTTTCAAAAGTGTAAACCACTGGTCAGACTCAGGTCAGTTTCAAAAGTGTAAACCACTGGTCAGACTCAGGTCAGTTTCAAAAGTGTAAACCACTGGTCAGACTCAGGTCAGTTTCAAAAGTGTAAACCACTGGTCAGACTCAGGTCAGTTTCAAAAGTGTAAACCACTGGTCAGACTCAGGTCAGTTTCAAAAGTGTAAACCACGGGACAGTCTTGGGTCAGTTTCAAAAGAGTCCTTTTTCTGCCTTGATTATCTCGTATTTTGATTTTCCCTTATTTTTTTGTAAAATTCTTATTCTCTCTCTCTCTATTTACCTCTTTGTCTCTCTCTCTCTCTGTATCTTTTTGTTTCTCTTTTGTCTCATATCTCATAACCTCTATCAATAACGTGTAGCGTCTCATTGCAATAATGCCATAACTAAAGTGTCCATATGTTTTTCATTCAAACTTTCAGCCAAGGCCTGGCGTTACTGCGAAGAAGACGGTAGATGGCAGAGACATCCAGACGACAGAGTGAACAGCTCCTGGACCAACTTTACCTTCTGCCATGAATCTGATGTCCCTCAGGTTTTGCTAGTAAATACCAATTTTAGTCAGTTTCTAATTGTGTAGATTCCTTTAAATGAAACCATGTCCGGAGAATGCAAGTGCTTTATTGTTCAGTTTAGAATATGCCTTTATTATTTATTCTTCCCGATTAAAAGTGATTGAAATATAACTTGCACTTACAGCCACGCCATTTGAGAATCTGAAGCAAAGTGGGACCTCTTTTGTATGTTCCTAGAACAGTTTATGTGATTTTTTAGTATTTAATCTATGCGCGCTTCTGCAGTGTAGGAAATAGAGGAATCCATCTTCCATTTATATTGTGGAGAATACTTTAGAATATTAGAACACTATTGGAGTATCCTAAACAATACATTGCTATTTCATCAAGTTGACATTCATTGCTACATTTTTGTAGCCAATTTAAGATAAAAAGGACAAATCAGTTGTGATCATTGATTGCAAACATCATTTTATTAGCGGGAATGGATTCATTGATCGCAGCTCTTTCTCTCTGGTACACATTAGTAGTACACGACATTTTGCCCACTTCCCATTTTCGGATCAAGTTGAAACTTTGCACAATTATACATTGTTCCTAACAAAACATGAATGAATTATAAAATTAACCAGCCCATTGATTAAATAGTGGTAACTAATTAATTTTGTGTGATGTAGAAAAAAATAGAAACAAAAAAAAAAAAGAAACAAATATTATGGTATTGAGTGATATGAATATAAACGTGAAGTTCTTCCATTTAAGTAATGTGTTATTTGTATACATAATGTATCTATATTTTTCTTGATACTTTTCAATTATATATTGTCATCTGCGTCTCCACATATTCGTGTTCACTTTACGGTGTTCAACAATGAGCTAGAAAAATAATTATAGCAATTTTTTCCGAATATTAAAAAAAAAACGCTTGATCTTTATGAAATGTCAGTCTCAGCCTTCAATTGGAGTATTTTTCTATGTACGTCATTGCAGTTATCCTTTCATGTTGAACACGTCTCTTGAGATGATTTTCTCTTTCTGACATTATCTTGAGTTCTTCCCCCTGAAATATATTCATGATCACAACTAAATTACCATATTGAATTCGGATACTGAATGATCAGACTGCGTGTTGTTTGAGTTGGTTGTCAAGACAATGATAATCTCATCAATGCCAAAGAAGACACAAAAAAAGTGCTATCACAATTCATCCAATTTCTGTGGGCAAAACAAAAACGATGAAGACTTTGAACCTGTTGCTGAGATTACAAAAAAAACTAAAAATTCTCAAACTTGTAGAAGAAGGAAAATTTTTAGAGACTAAGAGAGGTTAAGAATGGCAAAAACATTCTATCATAACCTGGAAATAAAAAAAAAAACATCTTTAAAAAACAAGATTACAAAGAGAGTTTGTGTTGGAGACGGATCAATGTCGGATCCGCATATTCGCTGGTCGACTGAGGATGGCATCGAGCAGGGTATGAAACCGAGACCGTAGAGATAATCAGTTCTGCGCGCTAACCGCACGACTAGGCATTGCTCTTAATCTAATGACAAACTGGTTACAAACTAATAGCCTACTATTGATAATATACCTACACATTACGGAATGACAACTACCGGATATGTGCAAGATGTCAGAAGAGCGATTTTAGATAATCTTTTGGTATTGAGCATTTTCATTTAGGCCTAAATGGAACTAGAATGAGGATGTAGATCTACCTAAATTAAACTACTAATTTAGCACTCTCAATATCTATATCTACTAGATCTAGATTTAAAATATATATTTGGGATAATGTAGATGTAATTTAGATAAGATCTATATAAAAAAAACACTAGATAATCAATTAATAGACTAATTGCAAAATCTAAATATTAAAATAGTAGATTAGTTTTAGTATTTTATAACATTGCAATATTGACATATTGACAATCTAGACTTTAGAAAAAAAAAATCTACACTTTAAGCCTAGAAATTAAAATTATAGATCTTGGTCTAGTCTAAATCATGGCTGTCTGGTAGTGCGGTTTGCGCGCTGGACTGTCGTTTGGATTCATCGATGGTCCCAGGTTCAAACCCTGCCCGCTCCCATTCCCCGTCGTCCTACGGGATGTTTGGACTACAACACTGAAGGAACAACCGAAACATGTAAAACAACAAACATTCTAAACTAGACCAAGAAATTCTAGATCTAGATTCTATAATTAATTAGAACTTAAATCTAAATCTAGTTTTAAAAATCTAGCTCTAGTGTAAGAAAAAAATCTAGATCTAGTGTAAAAAATCTAGATTAGATCTAAATCTATTATGTCTTTTTGAAATGCGAGTCACATTACGAGGTTTAATAAACATTAATATACCGAGTTGTTTTAGCATTTAAAGAATTTATTCCATATGACGTCAAAGGAAAAAAATCAACTACGTCACACGGTCTAGTTAGACTAAAACATATCATCTATACGAATAGCTTGTTGAGTGTTCATAGACATTGGTGCACCGAGTGAGTTCTTTTAGCATTTCATTTACAGAATAACTTCTTATGACGTCAAAGGAAAAAGATTCCATTACGTCACACGTCCTAGTTAGACTAAAAAATGTCATCTATACGAGCAGCTTCTCGAGGGATCATAGACATTGGTGCACCGAGTTTGTTCTTTTAGCATTTCATTTGATGGGCTAGTTAGACTTAATATATATATTAATATATATATAAAAGGATTAAAGGTGCTTTTGTTTTGTTTTGTATTTCAGCTTGTCTGTCCGTTATGTTAATAGCGAGAAAAAAAAAAGACTAAAAGCTATTGAGAATCTGATTAAAATTAATTTTCCTACCGAAACATCGCATTAGTTTTAAGTTTCTATTATAGATTGTTCCGGATGTTTATATATTTATAGTGAGAAAAAAAAAAGAATTCCAGATTAATCAAATGCCGTTAATTAAATTTCTGGAATGGTCTGTTATGAACATTAGATGTACCATACCCTTATGGAGATTTTATCAAACCATACTTTGGTGTTAGGAAGTTTTCCTTAAAAATCAGAGCATAATATTAACGATAATTAGATTTTTTAACGTTTTAGATAGAAAGTTAAATGTAGTGTAAGAGACAAGTGCGATTTTACAAAAATAAAGTTAAACTATTTTTCATAAAAAATCCGGAACAACCAATTTTCGTAAATGAGAAAATTATTTGTTTTATTTATTAAAAGAGGGATTTCAAATATTTATTAGCGTTATTAGATTTTTCATATAAAATTCGGATCATTTTTGGCGACGATTTGTAAAAAAATTAAAGTAATGTAGGTCAATTTCTTTTTCGAAACAAAATCCTGAACATTCTTTACCGATTAAACAACTGTTATTATGTTTCGGCAAGAAAATTAACTGTAAAATAAGTCTAAAAATTTATTTTCAATAATCGTTTCTAGTAAATTACTTTCTTATTTTAAAATCCTGAATAACCTATTGTCGATATTTTTGAAAAAAAAATTATTATTTGACAAAAATTTGTTTTTTATAAAACAATATCCGGAACAACTTTATAGTTAATGAAATATAAATCAGTATAGATATTTTTATTTAGCATTTATATGCTATTTACATTAAAAAACCGGAACAATATTTTAAAGATCATGTGTTTCTTACAACGTTTAAGCATGGAAATAAAATCTACTATAACTTAGAAGAGCAAACAAATATTCATTGGCATTGATTTGTTTTTCACAAAACATCCGGAACAATCTATTATAGATACTTTTGCAATATTTCTGAATGAAAAATTAAAGGTTAAATCAGATTTACAATAGCCTCTAGTGCTATTTTTAATCTAATCGTGACGGACAGACCGACGAACAGACAAAACGCACAAAAAATAAGCTTCTTTTATTCGGATGGGGGCACTAAACAAAAAAATAAATAAAATCTGATTTTGTAAAAAAGTTTAAGGAATTGGTTTAGTATTAGATCATGTTGCAACGTTACGCTACTGCACGAAAGTCGCTGCTTAATAAGTCCATTTTAAATAATGTGCATGATATTTACATACAAAGTGCATTATTAGCCTTTTTAAACAAACAGAAATGATTTCTTTTAATTTTAGCAGCTAGTTAACCAGAAAAAACATCTTTAAGTATTATTTATATTTGTTCTAAACATTTCCTGTACATTTTAGAAATATGTTTGACTTAGTGATACTGAAAATACGCAAAAATTATTAATCTTTGTTAGCATACTGTAACATTGCCTCCCTTACATTTATGTAATTGTTTTAGAATTGGTGTATTTTTATGAAAAAATCGCTTGCATAATTAATTTTATAAATTAAACGGTTTGCTTTTAGAAAACCAAAAGTAGCCGTTGCACCTAAACTTTTCAAGCCGGATTTAATGATGAAATAATATTTTTCATATCTCTTCTAGTTTTCGAGATCTGAGTGTGACAGACGGACAGACGGACAGACAGACAGACGGACATTTTGCACAAACCTAATAGCGGCTTTTTCCCCTTACGGGACCGCTAAAAATGAGAATTGACTTTTTTGCTTTACAAGTTTGGGATGTTTATTCAGACTGAAAGATTTCTACATCCTAGTCCAGGAGGGAGGGCGGGGATGGGGAATGGCGGCGGGTAGAGATTGAACCCGGGACCATCGAAACGACAGTTTCTATCGCATACCACACCATACAGGGAGACTTTTATAATTGAATCTATAGGAACAAGTGACGTTTGTTTTATTGTTCTCTCATAGTGCCCGTATGTGTAAAGATATATACATTTTTTTAAAGCCAATCATAACTGATCTAAATCAGTATATCTGATTAATCTTAGCACGAGACCTAGACATTTTGACAGGTACTAGGACACTTAACTGGAGCATTTTTTTTTTTATCAAGCTAAATCATCAAGTTAGTTAGGCCACCAAAGACAGATTAAATCATTGCATGGAAACTAAAATTGTAACGCGGAAAAATTCCCGAAAGTTTCAACAATAATATCGCAGACAATATGAAACATAGGAGAAATTCTAGTGCACAATAATTAAATATAAATAACTAGAAGAACTCATGATAGTGATTACAGAAATATTAAAGAAAAAAAAAGGATAGGGCCCAAAGAAACCCACAAGTTTCTGAATATGAAAACTTCTAGTAGAGAGGCATGAAAGAGAGAAAGAGAAAGACGATTGAATACAAGAGAATGGTGATGAAATACAAATTATACTAAGAAAGAGATGATAAGATAAACAAGAGAAATGATGAAAGAAAAAAAAAACTATGCATATAATAAAATGAAATGTCTAGAATCCATGGAGTTCATGACCGTCTCTCAGTGTGACTTTTGAGTCTCTAGCAGAAACTTTCTTTCTACACGGCAGAATTTATACGTACGTAAAAAAAAAGTGCTTCTGTTGTAAGACTCAAAGCGGCTGTTGAGTCCATTTCGAAAATGATTACATGAAAAACATAAAAAATAGTTTTAAAAAAAAAAATTGGACATTGGAATATTTAACAACTCGCTTAAGTTTGACGATAAGAAATGGACAGATATTGTTCACACTTTGCTCTCTTTGTTCGTAGATTGACGTTCTCAAACTTTCTCCTTTTCAGAACGTGTACAACATAAGGAAGATCTCGTCTGCTGGCTACTCAGTGTCCCTGGTCTGTTTGGCTGTAGCCACTTCGATTATGGTTTTTCTGAAGTAGGTGATTTTGTTAGTTGATGTTAAATAGAGCCGTACCTTGCTTTTTATGAATAGAACCTATTGGGCAGAAGTTTACATTTATTTCAAGGCATTTTTTAAAACAATTCCTCCTATTAACTTGCTAACTCTTCACGGGGTCAAGAATAAAAAAGTTGTAACTTGAATGGAAACTGGCTGGACTATTTCGAAAACGGCTCTATCGATTTTCCTAGAAACTTGTCACTTTAAGTAGGTGTTAAGCAAAAAAATGGCTACCTAATTGGCAAACATAGAAAACTTTGACCGTTATAATTTTTCAAATTGTACTCATCTTAAATTAAATTTGGCTTACTGTCACGTACACAGTGTCTATATTTAGCTCGTCAGCAACCTCGGGTAATTTCTCACGCGGAGATATGTTAATTAGTGTAACTTGGGCTGCATTTATTGGTTGCAATGAGCTACGTGGGACACGTGACATGGCTTGAACCCGGGAAGGTTCTGATTTATTAGACAGTCATTGTATGGAACTTGGAAGTGAAACATCCACTAAAGCTTTGTATTAGAACTCAATTATATTATTGTGTAGATCTATCATTTTATTCAAGTACGTTGAACCATTGTAATTATTTGCGAATAGCTTTTTCAAGTTCTGAATTAAAGCATTTGTTTTAGACGAAGAGAAGTTTCTTCATTGAATACAGTAATATACTTAGATCGACTTAGCGATAGACAACTTCTAGATGATCAACTGGCAACATGTTGAATGATCGTATTATCAACTAGATCTAGCTACTTCTATACGATCATCTTATTAAAAGAAGATTTCAAGATCCTCGGCAATCACGATCATTGTTAGAGTGATGTAGACTAAGATAATCTTCAACGTGACATCTATCATTGCATCTTCCTAGACATCTGACATCCACTAATTGATGGTTGTGACACGTTTTTTTTTAACACAGCTTTAGCGGGAATTACCGCACTCGTCTCCTACATTTCTTTGTAAAGAGTTGATTAAGTTTATAATAAACTACATGGACATTTTGCAAACCTTTTTATGAAGAGATCATTAACTGGAATAATAAGCAAAGCTCACTAAGTAGACGTCTTGCAATAATAAAGTATCACAACAAATAATTAGAATTAGAATAAGAGTTATTCCATTATGTAGAGCTACACTGAAACAAAGTACTCTATTGTTTACAAAATGTTTTAATGATAAACTGTGTTCTAAATGTCCACACGTTATGCCCTCCTAAGAAGATCTTGGTGCAGTGTGGTGTTATCGCTGGAATCATGTCATAAAAATGAATTGAATTTGATTTTTTAAATTTCTTTACTCAACTCTATGTCTACATCAGTTTTATATTTCTGTTTCTAGGAGATTACACTGTCAAAGAAACACAATCCACATCAACTTGTTTATCTCATTCATACTGAGAGCTGTTCTCTCCCTTCTTGTTGACAGTGTTCTCGAGAACGGATTTTTGCCTAAAGACGTGATCGTTCGTAATGATGGGATAAAGATCTTTGACGAGAGTGGACCGGTACTGTAGAATTCATACTTTTAGTTTTATTGTATAAAATATATAATTTAGTTTCAGGATTTTGTTTTTGAAAACTGTACAATTGTAGGTTTTTAGTTGTCTTCACAGCATAGAGACTGTACAATTGTATGTTTTTAATTGTCTTCACAGCATAGAGACTGTACAATTGTAGGTTTTTAATTGTCTTCAGCATAGAGACTGTACAATTGTAGGTTTTTAATTGTCTTCACAGCACTGGGAGTGTAAACTCTTGACTACACTACACCAGTACTCTCTAGGTGTCAACTACATGTGGATCTTCGTGGAGGGTCTCTATCTCCACACGTTGGTCTTCTTCTCTGTCTTCTCACAGTCCATGAAGTTCTTCAAGATCTACATCATCATCGGCTGGGGTAAAGGGTTTTGTTTGTAAGATAAGATAAGATAAGAATGTCACAAGGTCGTCTTGCGATCACTAGGTAGCGGGTTGGGTTTGAAGATCAACTAAATGAAAACTCATTGAGTAGAGTAAATGCATGACGTAATCATCTTTTTTTTGAAGTAACATCTGTGTTATACAAGATAAGATAAGATAAGATAATAGCATTTTCTTTTTGTTTCAACTGGGGGCTGGGGGCTTGATGTCCTGACAAGAGGAACGCAACGCTCGACAACTTGTTGGGGGGTGGGAAAAAGGTGAGGGTGGTAGCGGAGCCGGTCAATTTTCAAAGGATAACAATAGCTTCATTGTAATTACAAATCCATGTTGAAATATTAAATTGTGTTATAATTTACTATTTGTAAGTTTTGTTTCTTTTTCATTAAAACCTTCCCGAACACCACAATGCCGGAGATTACAGCGCTCCCCCCACCCCACCTGTCTAACAGGAACGCGAACGAATTTGGTTTCGTTTTATTTGGGAAAAGGGTGGTGTGAAAGTTTGAGAAGCACTGGTGTAGTGTAAATCTGAAAAAAGTAACACCTGAAAGCTGGACTGCAACGTAGAAAAGAAGAAAAACACTTTGACTGTTTAGGGCGCTGACATAGGCTTAGGATAGTGAATAATGCAATGATAATAACCTTATATCAGTGGCGTAGCTAGGGTGGGGGAGAGGGGGGGGGGAGAATTTGACAATCCCCCCGGGCCTACACTTGAGCGGGGGCCCCATGGATGAGTATTTCTTACATTAAAAAAATAAATATTACACAAAATGCAGGGGCCCCCAAAAAGGTCAAGCCCCCCCTCCCCGAGTCCCCAAACGATGGAAAATTTCTAGCTACGCCACTGCCTTATAAAATTCATTTTATTCGCCAGAGAGCAGGTTACAATAATACAAGAATTCAAGTGAGATTTCTACATAAGTTTACAGACATTGGCAATATGTCAATAACGATTAATCAATGGCCTCCGACAACTGAACAATTAAAAAAGAACACGTCTTAAAACACACATATCTTTATTCATTCTTTCACATACACACAATGAATCGATGTATATCAGTTGTCAGCTTCTTATCACCAGACCAAATAAATAAGGAAATTAAAAATAAAAATTCCGTTATCTTATAAGAGTAACATGGGACGAGGTGGCCGAGAGGTTAAGGCGATGGACTGCTAATCCATTGGGCTCTGCCCGCGTGGGTTCGAATCCCATCCTCGTCGAGAGTTTTTTATTTATTTATAAATTTTATTTATTTTTTATTTTATCCGCCATTCTTATTGTGTATAAAAAGTAGCTACTAAAATGTGTAAATTGAAAACTATTTTCTGTTTTAGCAATATAATTACCTACTTTCAGATTTTAATTTTTAACTGCTTCCTAAATAAATACGGTAACTTTATGTAAGTGATATGTAGTTTTTATCTTTAAAACTAAATTAATCGTGGAATGAAACAGTGCTCATTTTTACAAAGCCTATTAACTCACTCCGTATGTCTGTCTGGAACAAATTGCTTACTTCCTAGTCTCGGATAAAGTTGAAACTATACACAATTATGCTTTGTCCCTAAAAAAAAAAATGAATCAATACAAAAAATGTAATCAATTTAATTAATTAATTTGTAGGGATTACAATTTTTATAAAGAAAAATGGTAAATAAATTTTACAGTATTGAGAGATATGGATATGTGCAGTTCTTTCAGTTATATAAACTTTTTTTTGCAGTGTTTTTTTTAAATATATTTTGCTTGTTTTATAAGTTTGCTAGGTTTGTGTTGGTAATATTTACAAAGTGAATGTCAGAAGTGTAACTGATGTTGTTTTCAGCTGGATCAAGCGGAGGCGGAAATCAGAAATGAACGCAAGAAATCATCGTTGTTAAGTTAGATCCTTATCGTCATTTCGAAACTCAGTTGATATGGGATCAATTCAGAATAGAGCGTCGACATTCTGCTAATGTGTGGGTGTGTTCAGTCCTCTACCTTTGCCTGACACGCCTCTGACTATCCACAAATTCTAAACTTAACTCTAAAGTACTCATTCTGAGAAAATAATAATAATAAATAATCTAATTTTAAATGTCTCATCAAGTTTGTGTTTTATTTCCTCAGTGTTTCCACTCCTCAATGTCATTGCTTGGGTGTTGGTCCGGATCTACGCCAATAATACTTTGTAAGCAAGAATTTGTTTCATTAGAAGCATTCAAGTTTTGACGAGATTCATTTATGTTTTGTTTTTTTAACTTTCTCTCTCTAATTCCCTTTGACCTTCTCTTCCCCCCCCCCACACCGGCATCTAATCAATAAAAGAATACTTTGCTTCCTGCATTGATCTCAGACTTTTAAAACAAAGTTATTTAAGAGATGGGAAAGAGGCTTAGGGAGTAGGGGTGGATATAGGACTAACAAATCATGTGATAGTACTGGACATGGGGAGTACTGGTAATTGATTACATGTTGGTGTTTTTAGAGCTTAGAAATCCAAAACTCCTCTTTTGGACATATAAATTATATTTCAAACTTCAGTGTAGAATGATAATAAAATTGAGAAGTCTCGATCGTATTTACTTCATTGCCATCGTTAGTTAAGAGAAAAATAAAAAAAAAATCCTTTTAAAGATTTCTATCCAATAATTTGTTTCTTTATCTTCCAGTTGTTGGAATACCCACGACTTTGGCTACTACTGGATCTTGAACGCACCAATTGTTATCTCTATTATAGTAAGCTGATAATACAGTTACAATTTGAAGTTAACTTCTAGCACAATGTTTTATATATTAGCAAGATGTTACAAATTCGGATAATGTCACTAAATTGACTTGTACGGTCCACAGATTAATTTTATTTTTTTCCTCAACATCATACGAATGCTGTTTACCAAAATCCGAAACACCAATTCAGGAGACCCTGGTCGTTACAAGTAAGTTATGGTCAACTGTGTCAAGTCAATGATGTCGAAACGGACAGAGTTGAATTCTCATATAGCCCTTCAATATAGAGGATCCTTTTTCACCTTTTCAAAAAATAAATGCACCCTTTAAATAATAATAATAAAAAAATACTCCCGTAAAATGAAAATGGGCACTCCCTTTGTGATAATTGGGTATACCTTAAAAAACAAAAGAAAAGGACAAAATAAAATGGGTACTCCTTATAATAGAAATAAAATGGGTACTCCTTATAATAGAAATAAAATGGGTACTCCTTATAATAGAAATAAAATGGGTACTCCTTATAATAGAAATAAAATGGGTACTCCTTATAATAGAAATAAAATGGGTACTCCTTATAAAACTAATATAGGTAAGACTTTTTCAATAAAAATAAAATAAAAAATTAACTAAGGGGAATAACTCGGCACTTACAACTATATCACACATTAATGTAGTCTCTTCTTTGAAAACAAAATAATTAATTACTAAAAATTAAATGACTTTTTGGATAATTTAAAAAAAAATGTATTCTTGTTTTGGTTCATTAAATGTTTAAAGCTTTAATGTAATCGATTGTTAGGTATGGGAGAAATAGCGTAAACAGTTATTTAAGAGGCAAAAATCTGACATATTTCATAGTGAATAATGAAGGAATAACTTTCATTCATTATCAGTATTAAACAAAATAATTAACAAACAGTAATTACTTGTCTAATTGTTTCTATTTATTCATTCATGTATTGTCTGCGCCAGTGAATAATTGTGCAGAGTTTCAACTTAATTCTAAAATGAGAGTGGGAGAAATAACGTTCAAACATTTTACGAGACAGACAGACGGACAGAATGACTTGTGAAATAGGTACCGTTATTCCCTTTGAAAAATCTGCCAAGCAATTTAGGAATCAGGTTTTTGGATCTCGATAGCTAAAGTATAGTATTGTTTTACAGTACTTTGTATAGGCAGTATAGGCAGACCTCTTTTGAATGAATGATTTGAAATTGTTTCTTTGGAAGGATTATGAAATTATCCAAGTGTTTAATTATTTAACTTTATAGATGGCTGGCCCAAAATGTTTTATTTTGCTAACTACTTAAAACTCTCTGTTTGCCTTTATGTCTCTCTCTCTCACACACTTTCTGTCTGTCTCTTTGTCTGTCTGTCTCCCTCTCTCTGTCTCTCTCTCCCTCTGTCTGTCTCCCTCTGTCTGTCTCTCTCTCCCTCTGTCTGTCTCTCTCTCTCTGTCTGTCAGTCTGTCTCTCTGTGTCTGTCTTTCTCTCTGTCTGTCTCTCTTTTTCTCGCTCTCTCTCTCTCATTCACACACACACTAAACAAATAAACGAACAAACTTTGTTTTCTTCCACAGAAAATTGGCCAAGTCAACGCTTGTGTTGATCCCACTGTTTGGAGTTTACTATATTTACTTCATCATAGTCACCTACCACAAAGATTACCATTTTTCAGTTATACATCTATACATGGAAATGACCCTCAATTCTTTTCAGGTAACACAATATAAAATGTTACGAATAGACGTACAGATCTATACACTGTTTTGGAAAGCAGGAAGTTAAAATGTCGGAGTCTAGTATAACTTTTTCATTTTCATGTTTCAGGGTACAGTCATCGCTTTTTTGTTTTGTTTTCTAAATGGCGAGGTAAGAAACAGAGATTTTATTTTCATCTTTATAGTTTAGTTTAAAGTTAGTTCTTTAAATTCTATTTCAGACTGAAGAGATTTTCATATAATTTGTAATTTGTTATAGTGCAGTAATTAGTTTCATTTTGAAGATCTGTGACAGACCTAATGTAGGCCCTTATATGCAATGATGTGCAACAAAATTTGATAGGCATTGATTAAATAGTTATTTGTGTATTAAGAATATAATAATTATTTGTTCAAATCTATAAAAAAAATCAACAACTTTTAGCATTTAGAAATCAAACTAATGTTTTCGTTTTCTGAAGCTTGATTCTCTTTAAATTACATTCATTCTTTTATTAATGAATACATTAACATGCATAACTAGATTTGTAAATCAAATGCGTAGGACGCAATGATCTTCTCTTTTGAAAGAACGCCTATAGTCTATAATCTCTCAGTGGCCTCCTTCAGTCGTGAAACGACTCTGGTTCATCTCCAACACTTTTTCATATGGCTGTGGAGCCCTATTTTGGAGAGACACTCCCGTCCACATATATTGCATCTATAATATAATATAAAATATACTAGGCGCGAAGCTTGTGCAGTAAATGTTTAAGGACCATTAGAGTAGAGACTTACTTCTATTTACGTGAACTGAAGTCATACGCTCGAAAACATCAAGATGTTACTTAGTCTCGTTTAAACAAAATCAACGCGAAACATTTTAAACGTTTCACTTTATCGTCTGCTCCAATCCAACGTTTCTCTCAACGTTTGCAATAAATTGTCCCACTTACTGTCCCACTTATTGTATCCCAGGTTCGTGCGGAGATCATGAAGAAATGGAACCGTCATTGGCTGAGACGACAAAGTGTAGTGTCCAGCAGATCTTCCAGGGCCTTCTCTACAACATCCTTCTACATCGGACGGGATCGTGCCAGTGTCTCCCAGGGACCCGGTCTGCCTGATATTTTATCCAGGGACGGCTTCGCCCTGACTCCGCCCAGCTCCCCCTCAAACAACAACAATGCCAACAAGGTGCATAAGGTCGCCAGCATGCCGAAGATGCCTTTCTGGAGCACCAGTTTGCCCAAGCCTATCCCACGCGTGGCGAGTTCGCCGAAAGTGACATTTAGCTGTTCGGAATTCATCACGGACAATCTCAACCTGTCCGTTGGCGGTTCAAGTCCGAAAATGAAGAATGGAATACTGACCAACGGAGTGACCAGGGGAAATTCTGACGAGGACGAAAAAAAGACTTTACTTACAAACGGTTCGCCTCCATCCCGAAAGGACTCTATTGACTCCAATGGGCACAGGGGTCAGAAAGTGCGGGAGCCTGTTTCACCAATGTCAAGAGGCGGAAACAGTGAAGGATCCCCGCACATGTCTCACGTTTGCAGCGCCCCTGTCTTGCCTCCACTGTTGGATGAAGACGAAGAGAACTCGGAGACCACTCAAATGCTCTAAAGGACATTTAGGAAGAAGCTGTGCTATGGTTAATATTGTCGCGAACACCCCGCAGCTCGAGAACCGCGTCTCTGTAGTTACAACCTATTGATTGAACACCGTGTGTTGTATTCATGATCTGGTTTTTACCAAACACTTGCTTAAACGTAGATCCTTCCGCGCAGTTCGGCGCTTTAGGCTGCAAGCTGTCTCCATAGAAATTGGTCACTTTACTTCCATGGAGGTGAGGCGCCATACGAGGGCGTGCCTGTTACAGGAACACAAAAATTAGAAAAATGAAATCATGAATAATGCTGTGTGTGTTTATTGAACGATGACATAATACTGAATGTCTTTCATGAAATAGTGTATTTCATCAATGCTTTCATCCATCTTGGCATCCATCCATCCATTCATCCATCCATCCATCCATCCATCCTTCTATATCTACAACCGAACCTAGAGTCTTTATCCATCACATTGAATCCAGTAATGTTTATCATATTTTTATCTACATATTTTAGTTTTGTTTCACTATCCATTTTGTGCCAAAACCATTTAGTTGGGTATATGTTATGATTCATGTAGCCTATGCTGACAATGCTTGAGTTGTAGCAACAATACTCAGTTTGTATACTCTTTAAACCACAGTGATAGTGGCGATGTCATAAAGACTTCTGAGCCTAGGGTCAAGTAAATCATTCAGTTCTACATAAATAGTTACTAAAACAGGCAATGTTCTATACCAGGGGTGGGCAAATTACGACCCGCGAGCCACATGCGGCCCGCCGGAGTGTTTTATGCGGCCCGCCGACACCTACAGAAATCAGGTGTGCCCACAGTACATACATATTAAAATGCAAATATATTAAAAATAATATATATATATAAATTATTGAAACTGTTTCATTATAAAAAGTGTTAAGTAAACTAAGATTAAGCTAATTGGCTATACATCAATACACTCAGTCAAAGACACAATCTCATGCCAGTATTTATTCAATTGTATGAAGAACTGTGTTGAGTATTGGATATGCTTGAAACAAGATGGCAAGTGTAACAACTGATGGAGTTCGTGCTTTGAATGAGAAAAGTAGTTGTTGTTTTATTATTATTATTTTGTATATATCCCAACCATAAATTCTAAACAGCAAAGTTTGCACAAAACTGCATAAAATTGCAACATAGAATTTACAGCAATTAGCATAGTAATAGTATATATTAGGGCAAGGGGGTGATAACCACAGGTAATTAAGATTTAGGAACAAAAAAATCCAATGTATCTGATAGGTCAGCATGGGCAAGGCAAATAAGAAAGTTATGTTATGTTACTTGGAGGACATTAACCTTTGACCTTGTTACCAATAGCTGTAATGAAGAGTGGAAGACACATTTAATGTTTTTCATAATTTCTATTGCAATGGGTTGTTTGCATATGAAATGCAAATGCATGTCAAATCTTTTCAAATAAGGCTTTCCCATTTCTACAAGCAAGCTAAAGAAAAGTTTTGTCATTTTCCTTTCCTGAAAGGTGAAGCTATTTCTGGAGAAATGGTTAAAAGTACAACACTTATTTAGATTCCTTAATTGCGCAATTTATAAAAGCAAATTTTAAGGCGTCAAGAACCAGTTTTCAATACCATCAGCTCACCATTTATCGCAGAGGCTGATTCAGTTCCAGAGGACATGACTCCAGGCAAAGAGAATCTCCAGTCAGTACTTGCACGGGAGTCTTATGGGTGCCAGAAGCTGTATTTCAACACTTAAAAAAAACTTTGATGCTGTTCACACTATTTTGGTACACATACAACTATTCTTCTTCGTTCTCATTTTATATGTTGGAGGGTTCAGATCAGTAATATGAGATGAACTGCGCAGTGGTTTCCAGATCTGGCAGTTCTCCAAATAGTTTTTGTTCTATAGAAGGGTTTTGGAGTCAGAGTGTTGTTCGGGTCCCTTGATTTAGTATGCACAATTAAAGGACATGGTCAGCATAATCTGGTGATGCTTAACAATGACAGGTTTAGCTCGTCCCTACATTTAACTTTCGGAACATATATTGTCTCATTCAGTGAATAAACATTTTTTTAAAAACCTAAACAGGTATAATCACTGCTCGAAGTTGACTGACTGTTTTTTGACAGCAGTGACAAGGGTAACAACTAGTAAGCTAGTTCCACAGTTCCGGAACATTATGCACGAGTATAAAAAGTAAAATACTGCACATTAAGTACAACTGTATATTTGCGGGGATATTGCTTTTATAGAAAGACAACTTCAATTTTTTTTTAAAATCGTATATGCGGCCCGCCATTCCCAATTTTTTTAAAATGCGACCCTTGATACAAAAAGGTTGCCCACCCCTGTTCTATACTTACAAATATAGGAAGACTTTCATTATTTATTTTAATTCAATTTCGTTTTATAATGCAACGAGATTCTTTAACTACAGAACTATTCCGGTACTAAGTTAAGCAGTCACTATGAATTTTCTACACGTTTATAATCATCTAAACAACAACCTATTTTTCTAAATATATATTAGAGGATCGACGCACATTATATGTTGTAACATCAGTGAATGACGACAATTCAATATTATAATTTATCGGGGGGAAGGTTGCATTCACAATATAAAAAAAGTTCTATGGATGGGAGGCTATTCAGTCTGGACTCCACTCTTCAATTTGTGAAACAAGAAAAATATTTATTAAAAAAAATACTTTAAAAAAACAACAAAGATTATACGAAGTGTAATTGTATTTATTAGTTTGTGTCAGTGATAGATCCAGACCAGCAACAATAAATCTGAGCGATTAGAAATATTTTTACCATTTGTTTTTGTTTAGCAGTAATTCATGCTTTTAGCTTTCTAAATGCATTATGATCCTATCACTTCTCTGACCCAGTTGGGAACATGTGTAGGAGTGGGAAAGAAAGAAACGGATATCTTGGTGATATCTACCGTAATCGGTTTTTAAAAACATTCACACAAAAAATGGGGGGAGAGGAAGACCTAATTTTGAATTCATTGCTGACGCCTCCTCAAGCCGACATACTAACCACTCTGCCAGTGAGGTGCATATAACTTTATAAAATATTGCATAGTTATGTATTGTTAAAGCGGCAACCTCTAATTGTGATTAATTTAGCTAATACCAACACTTCCGTCAAGTACAATTTCTTTCTCTTGTAAGCGATAACAAACAAAATAATTGCCTACCAATAGTTAATTAACTAATTGGTTAATTTTGTTCATTGATTTTGTGCTGTTAGATAGAAGAAAAAATTCAGCTTGATCGAAGATAGGGTGTTGGAGAAATAACGTATACAAACTTTTTACAAGTCAGAGAGACAAACACAGTGAGCTGATATAAGTTTTGTAAAAGAAAGAAAGGGTCTAGGGCACTCTAGGGTATGTTATCAATGTCCGATTATCGAAGTTATAATATAATTTACAATGGCACAAAGTTTATAAAATTACAAGATGAAAGTAAATGGTTTGTACAAGAGTGAGGGTGTCTAGATCCCGAAAATATTACATACATGCAAGCATACATTCATACATACATACATACATACATACATACATACATACATACATACATACATACAGATTAAATTACACAATTCGCCCACGATCAATGTGATGAAGAAGAAAAGATTTGAGTTTTTCTAACCAAGCTATGTGTACACATATTTGTTTAATGTCTTGGATAATGAAATATCGAGCAGTTGTTGGAGCAAGTACTAATAGTTTCATATGTTACAGAATTTATTATGTGATCTGCGCATGCGTGCTTAACTCTGAGTGTGTGTGTGTAAAATATGACCAATGAATATCTCATCGCAAAACGCAATGTGTTTAGATGTAAAGTGCCCCACTACAACACAGCGAACAATTTTATCATTCAATATGTTACAGCGAGCTCAGCATGTATTCCACCCAAAGTTTTGCCATTGGTACAAAATGTAAAAAATTGGTTAAAAATAAACAAGTTAAAGAAAACTGATCCGTCCAAAAACAACAGTTTCATAAACTCTGATCACAAAACAAGGCAACGTTGTATTATCTTATGTGTACACTTTGCTAAATGCTTTTTAGTTTTTCTTATTTAGTTTTATATTGATATCAATCTAGTATTGATGATATTGTTGTTGTATGTTTATTTGTTCTGAACGTGCTCTAGTTCAAATACACTCTCTAGTACTCTACTTACTTCCAAAGTGTTGTGTTGTAATGTCATATGGAATACGCTTGACTTAAAACTAAAACTGTATGGTCATATCCAGTGGCGTAGCAAGGTACCCGTAAGGCCGAGCTCAAGAATACGACGTTAGGCCTCCTCCAGTAAACTGAGTGTGAATGAAACCAAACTGAGCAATAATGTATTTAATGTGAGAATACATTTCCAAGAAAACAACACATAAGACAGACAACATACGACAGACAACATACGACAGACAACATAAGGCAGACAACATACGACAGACAACATATGGCAGACAACACACGACAGACAAGACATGATTGACAACACACGACAAGCAAGACACGACAGATAAGACAATACAGACAAAACACGACAGACAACATACGACAGACAACACTCGAAAGTGGGCAACAGGAACGAAGTCCTCAGACTCCGAGTCAATTGAAAAATAATGTCATAGGTCAACCATGTCACTTGCGAGGACTCCGAGTCATTTGAAAAGTTAATGTCATTGGTCAACCATGTCACTTGCAAGGACTCGAGTCCCATGCTGAATATTCCTATATATTAATCTGTTTTTGACGCAGCAAGTATAGTAACCAGTAGAAATCGTTTGGACAAGCTCCTCACAATAAAACAAATTTCTGAAGGCTTCCCATAGCGCCATTATCCTTGCATCAACGTCAAAGCTTTGAAGCTTTGTTTTTTTTTAAATCCAATGCAGTAGAAAGTTGCTTTTACAATGCCACTATTCAAGGCAGAACTTTACGGGGGTGGGTGGGCGAGATGGTGGGTGAAGGGTCGAAGGTGGAACCTGGACGCTCATTTCAAAAACAGATCTAACGATGTTTCTAGTTATTTAACAGTTGATGTATATCGCTGAGAAAAGAATTACTGGCTAGCTGGTCACTCAGGGAAAACTAGTTTGTTCGTTATAACTTTTCAAAGTAAAGAAAAATATTTTTAAAAAAATTATTTGGCTATAAATTTGAGTAAAAAAAGCAAGCCGTAGTCAGCCGCAGAGTATTGATAACAGAGTTGTTTATTAAATTTATAGTTGATTAAAATTTGTTAATAGATAATCTAAGCTTTGCTTATATTTTTACGTAAATCTAATATGGATTACATCTAGATTTTATATCTATCTAGACCTTAAGAGTTCTAAATCAGCAGTCTAAATCTAGATCTGGTTCTAGATGTCTGTATAATGAAAGTGTCAATAAATAATAAAACAATTACAATTATTAAAAAAAAGTAGCTCTGGCCTAATAGATAAAGACCTAGTTTCACCGAGCAGACGGTACCATAGTACGAGATCGACACCCGGCTAGACCTGAAATGATTTTATGTATAATTTCTTCTTTATATTTGATTTTATTTAAAGATTTTAATGAAGGTATTTTCTTTTTTAAATATGTATTTTAAATGTTTACCTTTTTCTTCTTCTTCTTCTTCTTCGTTCTCATTGTTATGTTGGAGTGTTCCGAGGACTAGACCTATGAGATGAACTGGGCATTGGTTTCCAAATCAGGGAGCTCTCCATATAGTTTTCTTTCTATTGGGGTGATTTGGGGCCAATGTCTTTTACGGGCCTCTTGGTATAGAGAGCAGTTTTGGAGGACGTGGTCTGCATTCTCTGGTGATTCTCCACATGGGCAGATTTCACTGGTTCCAATTTTGAGCTTCCGGTGCATGTGTTGTCGCATTCTGTTGTGTCCGGTCCTGAGTCGAAAGATTAGACGTTGGTCTTGTCGGGATAGCTTATAGTAAGCGTCATCTTTCTTGTGATTTGGATGAGAGTTCGTCCATTTCTCATTTATTTTATTTACTATTAATTTCTTCAATTCTTCTGGATAGAGTGCAGAGTTTATTTGTGTGTTAATTCTCCCACTCTTGGCGAGTGAGTCAGCCTTCTCATTTCCTTCTAGTTCTATATGAGCTGGGATCCATTGAATTACAGTTTTTTTGCTGTTGTTGTTGAGCTTTGTAAGTGCTGTTTTGAGGTTATTAATATATGAGGAATCAGAGTTTTGCAGGCTTTGGAGGGTTGTTTTTGCATCGGTTAGTAAGACAATCTGACTGTGTGGTGAACTTCGATGATTTGCTAGCATGGCAGCAGCCAGTGCTAGTGCTTCCCTTTCTGCTCTGTGACTGTCAGAGAGCTCTCCAGTTGCAATGGATTTTTCTAGTTTTCCTCCATCTGGCCATTCGATAAGTATTCCAGCTCCTCCATTTGTGGTGGCTTTATGGGTTGAGCCATCCGTGTAAACTCTGATCCACTGATTGCTAGGATAATTAGTATGTAGAAAACAGTTCACTATTTTCTTGAGCTCTGTTGGTCTGTAATCAGATTTTCTTTTAATGCTTTCAATATGGTCCCTTATAGTATGATTTTGGCGAGCTTAATTTCTAAGGACAAATTTATGAAATGTTAGAATTATTATCCATTACGGATTACCATCGGGCATATCACTTTACAACGAGAACATTATAAGGATGATTCAATTTTAGAATGTGTAATGTCCGAATGGAATACATACAACGTTTGTGTAAATGTTTTCTAAAATAATTAATTCATATATCATAACTAATGAACACATAGCGTAATATTACATAGAAAAATTACAATGAAACAAAAACAAAAATTATGAACTATAACTTTTCACAGTTAACAAATTTCTTATGTTGGGTGTAATTATTTTATTATCTTTTCTTTTTGTCAACTTAAACACGTTTGAATATAATGAACTGTACCGACAATTTAAGAGTTAATTTTTTAAAATAGATTTTATATTAGTTATGAGATTCAAATCCATCTGGTATTTTACAGTTTTGGTAAATAATCTGCAGATGTCGTGCAAAAGTTTGAAGCCCAATCAATATACTATGATTTAGATTACAATATGTAAGAATGTAAAGATATTTTCCTATTTGGGTCCATGTTGAGAATGCTGATTTAGATTTAGGCTTTGGGGACGTCCCTAAAAATCAAATGTTTTCTAAAAATAGTGAAAAAGACGTTCATTTATAAGTGATTATTGTCTTCAGTACGACTTCTCGTAAGTTCTTTTTTTTTAACAGAACTATAATTAGAAGCTCTGCACCAACCAAAAGTTGGAAAGAGAGAGAGGGGAAGGAGATATTCAGTCTAGTAGATTCTACCCTTAATTTTTAGTGTTCGCAATTGAATGAGTTTTAGTCCCGGAGATGTTTATTCAATAGAGAAATCTGAGCTTGACAAAATGTCGGGAAAAGGCGTCTAGGGAAAAAATATTGGGGTTGAATACTCGTCTTAATGTTTACTCTTATACTTAAAATTGTCTCAATACATGGGCAATTACATACAATCTCGAATCGATTTGATAGGAGGAAAAGTAGCCGTTGCAATTAACTTTCAACACGATACAGGTGTTACTTATTTAGACTGTTCGGCGCATTGGGCGGCAAGCTGTCTCCACAAAGATCTGTCACTGGCAATGTCTAAAGCCTTCTTCCACCTGGCAGGGCCGGTTTTAAGTCACTGCAAACTAGCGGTTGCAGTGGGTCTCGCGCTTTCATAGGCCCCGCGCTAATTCTAGGTGTAATGATTAAATTGCAAAATATATATGAAAAATTCCTGGAAATCTCCTGAATTTATTAAAATCTACTGAAAAATAGACAAAGTTGTCATTTGTGGGTTTCATTTATTGCGGAAAACGTCAATCCTAGGCGCGATAAAAGAAAAATCATTGTCAATTTTCATGTAATAAAATGTAATAATCGGGCGAATTTTCAACTTAATCGGAAGTTCCAATACTTATTTACTTTTATAGTCATTGGCATATAAATATGTCATAGGTTGCAAGGTTCGTAAAGTAAAGTTAATTTGATCGCAATTTTGTACTTAGTAAAGAATGAATAAAATTCAAAGTCGATTTTTTTTCTAATACAAAATCTTAATTTTCACTTATTATCCTTATTCTCACCCAGACTAGGCCCCGCCTAATCAGTTTAGCATAGGGCCCCGCAACTGTTAGGACCGGCCCTGCCACCTGGTGTCCACTGCTCTGGGGTCCTCCATGAAGTTGTGGCGCCAAGTAATACGAGGACGTCACTGTTTGCGCTTTCCTCGTATTAGCCTCCATGTCATCGAAATTCTTGGTATGCGTAGTTTATTTTGTCGGAGAACATGTTCCTCAAACCTCATGCGATGCTCTGTCACAACCTCACTAAGGGGTCGACTCCCAGTTCGGAATAGAATTTCCTTGTTTGAGACCCGATCTGTGTAACTGACTCCCAAAATCCGTCTCAGACATTTTTTGTCGAGCCACATGAAATTGTTAAAGAAATTAATTTTTTTTCAAGATTTAAAAGAGACATCAAAAGTCGCCTTACACTATGGAAGGAACTAAGTAATAAAGAAGCTGCCTATTTCTGCTCCAAGATGAACACTGGCCTACATTTAACTTCATATCAAAGTGTTTCAACAATGTTTATTTCTTCTCCAATGTCTCAAACAGTCTTGGGTTTAACTCTTTCTCTCCGTAATTATTTACCCCATTCTGATGGAATCAACGTTGGTATCGTCAGTTAGGAGAAAAGCAAAAACTACCATACATCAGAATGGGCTCAAAAGCTAAACATGGTCAAGTGTTGGATATTAGTATAGTACGAGACATCACGGAAGCAAGGGAAGTAAGAGGCGTAACTTTAATAACATAGTTGTTTGGATTATCTTTCTTTTGGCATTTTATCTTAAACTGCGTTTTAAGTTATTGTTTGAAATAAAATGTCCAGACTAATGTTGTCACTGAAGTAAATGTCAAATGTTGAAGAAAAAAGGGTCTGTTGGAGGTGAAGATTAAACAAATGTAAAGTTAAATAAAATATACACTAGCCATGTGTCTCAATTTGCGTATCACTGTCGATATAGTCATTGAGAGTGTTTTGTAAACAATTAAACGAAATAATAATGTTATAAGTATAGCGAATGCGTGAATGCAAAAATAGTATAAATGGAGCTATCAAAATAGCTAATCGACCTAAATTCATTGTTTCCAGTCTAGTAATACATAAAACACTAAACCGTAACTTACAAGTAGAAAAACAAAACCTAATGAAATACTCAGAAAGACACAAAGATAACGGCACATTTCTTATTCCATACGCTAGAACAAAGTTGTACAAGTGCTCCTTTCTTCCTTAGTGCCATTAGAGAATGTAACGGGTTACCTCAATCAGACAGGAAAACCAACGAATTAGCAGAGTGTAAGTCATTGATTAACATGCCTGACTAGATTGACGCATGAAATACGTAGGATGCAATTCCTTCTTTTTTGAAGTAATGTCTGTGATAAATAATATAAGATGCATCTCTGTTGTTTTGAATTAACTCTCAATCATTTACGCTTCAGTTTACAACCCTTCAAGACTTAGATCGATCCTAATATTCAAACACCATACAAACACCTTCCATAATGAGTAGAACACACACACATTTTTTTTACGTTTTTTAATGACGTTTTGTTTCAATAAAAACACATATGCACACATTCATACATAAAAACAAGAACATTCCCAGACATTAAAACATACACAAACACATATAACTATGAAATGATATCTATACATAATTTCAACAAGAGACACCCATTGAGTATTGATGTTAGCTTATCAAACAAATTCACCAGACAGGAGCCGGAAATGAATCTGTTTAATTGTGCAACACTGGGCAAGTATTCTACTAATGTCAAACTTTACCGATACCAGCACTGACGTGATTCGTTTTTGTTGGAAGAGGTGGGAGCTGGTGGGGGCCCTCTCCGACATTGACAAGCTTTGAACGAGGGCGCTTGGGCCTTCTAGAATGACACTCGGCGCGTGCGGCAAGTGCTGCGTTCTCACGCGCGCGTTTCCATTGCAGATCTCTTGTCCTGCGTGTGAAGGAAATGGGGTGGGGAGGGTATGGCTGTTGATTCACCTGTTGGCTAGCACACAAGGCGATAGAAGGGAGGGGGAGGGGTAAGCAGGTAAACTAATTCCTCACTACCCTAACGTCGCCTTTAAATCCATATCCATTTACCCTGGAATTGGCGTGAAAAAAATAAACAACAGTAGGCAATAGATTGCCAACAAATTTCTTTACTGCTTTATATGGCTTTATTTTTAATTGCCAGACATTGACTACAGAAAAAAAATGAATTTTTTTCTGGCATTGTGTCTTTTACTTTTTAAGCTTAAATGAGATGGATAATAAATTCAGTGCACAAGAAACATTCCTCAAAATTATTTCAAAATTACTTTTCCCCCTTTCTACACACATCCATACACTAGAACCGCTTAAATTTTCAGCTAAAGGAAAAAAATTCGAGTACGATATAGTTAACCCAGTCAAAACTCTGATTCTATACTTATAAAATATTGATAAATCCTCTACTACAGTTTGTACGTACGGTGCGATGAAAAGTTCCATTAATAGTAGCCTAGACACTCATATAGAATACCTTGCCTAGATAATGTACTATTACTTGTGTGTATGTTGTCATGCCATGATTCTATAGTTATTAATATTTGTGGTTTAGCTTAAAGACGCCTAGAGAATGGCTTGAAACTTATTACAGAGGCAGAACGCATTGACTGACTAATATTTTGAACACATGGCATGTGCCTCTTGGTCAAACGTGTAAACATATATTATATGCCAATTTTGTACGGAAAACTCTGGTAATCAATAATAGCATAGTATCCCTAATGACCACAACAATCAAGATAATACAAACAGCTGGTGTGGTTACTTTTATTATTTATCCATAGAAAGAAAACGATTGCGAGAGGTATCAAGGCTCGTGTCTGACTTCTGCCTTGGTTACGTCATGACGTTCATGAAAGCTTTGCACCATGTTGCACCATTCACCCAAAGGAGATTAACTTAGCGACTGGTTTAAGTCATTTATAAGATTTTGAACTTGCAACGGTTTATGATTTTAAAAAATATATGTTTTTGTTTGTTTCAATTAATTTTGTTTTCAAATTAAATTAGGCTCTTTTATATTTTAAAACCGCTTCAGTGGGTATATTTCCACACTCGACTCAAATGTTTCTTGAATAGAAGACATAAATTGACCTTTAAGAACATTTTGCGCTCCGTTTTATTTTTGCTGGACTGTTAATTGAAGAACTTGATAGTGCAAGCTCACGTAAAGACTTCTTGCAATATTGAAGCTTTACAAGAAATAAATAAAATAAGAAATTATAGACAACATCAAATTTATAAATCAATGTATTAATGTAGGCCTAATATATACGATATATATTATTTTGTTTTCTGACCTAACTAGAGCACAATAATCTGAACAATTTTTTTAAAATTCTTAACTGTATTTGAAAAATGTGTATAATCTGTAAGCACAAACACAATGCCAAGGATACATCTTCAATTTCCACTCTAAAACTTAACAGCCTTAAACTTATATTTTAAGTCTCTCCTATATGCCGTTCTCCAGTGATCCGTCCAGTCGTCAACGTATCGACAAATATTTTTTTATTTTGTTTTGTTTTGTTTTGAAAAAAAAATTAGATCAAGGAACAATAACTCGATCTGATAAAACAGAAAATAATGACTGCACCAAGACTGTGTGGCCTCGTCATCTGTCAGGTCCTCACTGGTTCGACTCTATCACGTGATGCCCTATCGGCTGGACTTTTAAGACAGTCCGGTGCACGATCCACTTTGGCACGAGCAGGCAAGGACGAATTTGGACTGACGAGATTCGGTGCGAGGTGTTGGAACAAATCCGGCAATTTATAATTCTTGGAGAAGGAAGGTCGTGTTGGCGGGAAATGGTAATAAAGTCTGCCGACCCCTCCATTCCCGTCATTCTACTGTGTTAGTCATCGTGGTCTGGGAAGCAATAAAAGCATCTTGAAAACCACTGATTGCTAGTTGAATTCATAATCTGTCTTTATTTTGTTTATAATCCGTCGTATCTTGCTTATAATCAGTATAATCTCGTTTATAATTAGTCTACTCTAGTTTACAATCAATATAATCTAGTTTATGATTTGACTAATCTTGTCAATAATCAGTCTTATCATGTTTATAATTAGTCTAATTAGTCTAATATTAATTATAATAAGTCTAACCTTTTTTTTTAAATCTGAACTTTTCTTGTTTATAATAAATCTAATTTTGTTAATAACCAGTGTAATCTTTATTATAATCAGTCTAATCTTATTTATATCTGTCTAATCATGTTCATAATCACTCTAATCTTGTTTCTAGTTAGACTAATAATGTTTATAATCTGTCTAATGTTCGTTAAAATCTGTCTTAGATTGCTTATAATCTGTTTTGTCTATGTCTGTCTTACCCAGGCAATGCTTCTCAGTCTCACCGTGGCGCTCGGGAAACGGTCCATTAGGCCACTAGGCAAACAAAAAAGAACCCCAGTCGGGGGCGTAAGGGCTAAGTCCATTGCACTGGCGGGTATTGAAGAAAGCCCGAACAAACATGTCAGTATCCGTACACCATTCCTCAAAGGGACGTTTTTTTTTTATATCTGACAACTGCACGTTGATATTGTACAGAGTAGGAATATGGGGGAGTTTCCCTGATGTGCTCGGCCTTTGGCCTTACCTCTATTCGAGCATTCTGGGATACGAGCCATCGGTAATAGGAATTTTATAATTTACATCTGCTTGGATCTTTCCCAAACAGAAAGTTGTTCAGACAGGCAGACAGAGGCAAGCTTCCATAAGTCTCGAGAGTACCAGAGTCTTAGACTCAACTCTTAGGGCAAATATATAGAAGAAGAATATCAGTTTAATCCTGTACCGATATATCATCAGTCTAATCCTATACCCGTATATAATCGGTCTAATCCTGTACCGGTATATCATCAGTCTAGTTACTGTGTTATCTATTTTATAATTTGTCTAATTTTGATTATAATCTTTCTACCTGTTTATAATCAGTCTAATCCTGTACCGGTATATAATCAGTCTAATCCTGTACCGGTATATAATCAGTCTAATCCTGTACCGGTATATAATCAGTCTAATCCTGTACCGGTATATAATCAGTCTAATCTTGTTCGATCGTTATTACTTTGTAAATAAAATACAGATAGAGTTTTTAGCAAGACACAAATTTTATTTTTAAAACGAGACTGGTTTTAAAAAAGATGGAAGCGTTTGATGGTAAAGCTAATAAAACAAATAAACAATTTTAAAAAAAGCTTTTATCAGCTCACTCTGTCTGTCTGTCTGCTTGTCTCGCACACAATTTGTACACTTTCTTTTTTCCACTTCCCATTCTCGGATTAAGTTGAAACTTTCCACAATTATACATTTAACAAAACATGATCAATTAAAAAAAAATAACCAAGTAATTAATAAGTGATAATTAAATATTTGTGTTTGAAAGAGAAAAGAGTGAAATAAATCTTATAATTATGAGAGATAGGGTTGTAAATGTGCAGTTCTATCCCTAATATAACTTTTTTTTTTAAATTTAAATATTTTAAATTATTTTGCTTGTTTTGAAAATGAATTTCGTCAAAAGTTTAGTGGCGATATTCAGACTTCGAACTGAGAAATAATTCCTGGGGTCGTTTGAAACGTAATGGAAGGTGTGGTTATGGTATTTGCGGTCATTTTAACCATATGAGGGAGGGGGGAAGGCTGTTATTATAGTCATAAAGGGTGATAATGTGTTGTAATCCTATGTAGCCGATGCTAAACAAAATAACTTTAAAAAGTTGACAAACCAGATCAGCAAGACATTAAGTCAATGATTCTCTATAGAAAATTATGCTGGCCGCAATTGAGTTTCGGTAGTCATGTGAAACACGTCACCCAATCTAAATCTTTAGAATCGAAGACCATTAGAAAAGCCAACTCATCGAGTCCAGGATCCGAGGTAAGCACTCTGTTTAAGTAGATTCAGAAAACTACTTCAATGGTTTATGGTATAGAGTGGGAGGCGCACATTTGGAATTAGAATAAGGAAATTTTTTCTTAGAGACTGTGACTATTGAAAAACGAAACTTGGATTTGAAATGCAGCGAAAAGTAAACAGAAGACTACTTTTGGCGGCTTAAGAGAGAGGCAGGCTTTATGGACGTAGAGATTTAGCTTGACGACATTCGATGGTTCCCTTCATTATTATTAAACTTGTTCATCGATTTCGTTCATCAGCGTCGAGCACATTTATATTGTTGGCCTTTCGCCTGTGTTAATTGGTTTCCTTTTTTGAGTGTTACCTCCATTAGGGCTTAGCCAAACAAGACAAGCGCAGAGGCGCCTAACATCCACCAACACTGTAATAAAAATTAAAGAAATAATGAGACTCATAAAAAAACTTGTGGAACCTGACAGCCTAACAATGATGACAATGGAAACAAGGAAACATATTCTAAACATAAATACATCTGGTCAGTGGGCTTATAGACTCAAAGACTTCCTTAAGTCTACGTTATGGACGCGTGTAACACTGGAATTTGTCACACACATTAATTCCCTTAAACTTCTTTCCGGACTTTGAAGAGAGAACTGGAGAGAGAACTGAAGAGAGAACTGAAGAGAGAACTGAAGAGAGAACTGAAGAGAGAACTGAAGAGAGAACTGGAGAGAGAACTGAAGAGAGAACTGAAGAGAGAACTGAAGAGAGAACTGAAGAGAGAACTGGAGAGAGAACTGAAGAGAGAACTGAAGAGAGAACTGAAGAGAGAACTGAAGAGAGAACTGAAGAGAGAACTGAAGAGAGAACTGGAGAGAGAACTGAAGAGAGAACTGAAGAGAGAACTAAAGAGAGAACTGGAGAGAGAACTGAAGAGAGAACTGGAGAGAGAACTGGAGAGAGAACTGGAGAGAGAACTGGAGAGAGAACTGGAGAGAGAACTGAAGAGAGAACTGAAGAGAGAACTGAAGAGAGAACTGGAGAGAGAACTGGAGAGAGAACTGAAGAGAGAACTGGAGAGAGAACTGAAGAGAGAACTGAAGAGAGAACTGGAGAGAGAACTGAAGAGAGAACTGGAGAGAGAACTGAAGAGAGAACTGAAGAGAGAACTGAAGAGAGAACTGGAGAGAGAACTGAAGAGAGAACTGGAGAGAGAACTGAAGAGAGAACTGGAGAGAGAACTGAAGAGAGAACTGAAGAGAGAACTGAAGAGAGAACTGGAGAGAGAACTGAAGAGAGAACTGAAGAGAGAACTGAAGAGAGAACTGGAGAGAGAACTGGAGAGAGAACTGAAGAGAGAACTGAAGAGAGAACTGAAGAGAGAACTGGAGAGAGAACTGAAGAGAGAACTGGAGAGAGAACTGAAGAGAGAACTGAAGAGAGAACTGGAGAGAGAACTGAAGAGAGAACTGAAGAGAGAACTGAAGAGAGAACTGGAGAGAGAACTGGAGAGAGAACTGGAGAGAGAACTGAAGAGAGAACTGGAGAGAGAACTGGAGAGAGAACTGGAGAGAGAACTGGAGAGAGAACTGGAGAGAGAACTGGAGAGAGAACTGGAGAGAGAACTGGAGAGAGAACTGAAGAGAGAACTGGAGAGAGAACTGAAGAGAGAACTGAAGAGAGAACTGGAAAGAGAACTGGAGAGAGAACTGGAGAGAGAACTGGAGAGAGAACTGGAGAGAGAACTGGAGAGAGAACTGGAGAGAGAACTGGAGAGAGAACTGGAGAGAGAACTGAAGAGAGAACTGGAGAGAGAACTGAAGAGAGAACTGTAAAGAGAACTGCATATGTGAGAGCTAACTGCTAAGCCATCAATAGTATATGTAATTTCATTCAAGTATAAACATTCGCCTTTACTTTCGGTTTAAATTGTAATACATTTCTATCCGCCCAACAACCAAATACCTAAAAAAAAAAACGGCTTGTGAAATAAGTTATTACAAGATTTAAATAAAACAACAACAGTTAAGACTTTCTTTTTCTGCTGATTAAAACTTTCTTGAACTATTTTGAACGATTAACTTCAGCCGTTAGTTCATTCACTGAGTGGTGATAGTTGTTTTATAAGTGCATGTGTCCCAGAGTTTCTAAATAAACTTTCCCCAGGCCACTATTTCTTTTAAGCTTTCTCGTAGGCTCTTTTGTTAAATAAGCTTAGGATTGTCGCAGTCCAGTTCTACAGTGTCATTCAGAAGCCATGGAAAGTTCTACAATGTTATTTAGGCAGGTGATTTATTACTATTAAATTATTAAATACAATCATAATTTTACTTCTAGACCAAGCGCACTTGAAATAATTAACATTGTAGATGGCTAGTTTTCATTATCATAGATATTGATCTAAAACTTTTTGTTTAAAAAAAAAAGATGTGTTAAAACAAATTTCTAATCTGTCCATCGTCTGCTAAACGTTGGCAAATAGGGCGTTCGCGCCCATGCCTTTTAAAATCGGAAGTGGGAAATTTTTCCTTTACTTTTTCACAATATTGATGTAGTTGTTGTAGCAGTGTTGTAGCAGTGTTGTAGCAATGTTTGTGCAGACAAGATTTATGATGTCTACTGGAGTGATGCACCAAGACGAATGGATGTTTACACAAGTTCGTGGCGAGCAGGCCAAGGCCCTGGCTGATGGGAGAGAGGTTGCAGGGGGAGGGGTAAAGATTGAATATATTATCCCTCCCCCCCACCCGGACCCTTCCATCCCCTCCAGTTGCAATATTTCTTCTGACTCAGACACATTAGCACAGAATACTTAAGTCAAGTGTGTTTATACACAATTTGCATTGGCTAATACTGAAAAAAAAAAGTACGGTTTAAACGACAAGGAATACATTATAAATGTCGACAAGAAACTTGCTACAAAGGACTTGAAATTACAATAAATACATTAAAACTACGCAATATTTGGGTTTGACATTGTTGACTGTGTATCTAAGCCTTGAAAACTTATATTTCGTTACATTAAAAAAAAAAGCATATTTTAAATTATTGCTACTTAGACAATCATCAAATGTCTCTTTGTAAAGTTATTGTGGCAGTGCTCCAGAAAGTCAGTCAAATCTGACCGTTGGTCAAAAGATTAAATCTCGACTCGGACTTGACGTCCGAAGACGTGTGAGGGGAAGAGGGAAATGAGAAAACGGGTGAGGTGGTGACCAGAGCAGAAATCAATTTGACAAATCATTGAACTGTAGAGGTTTGATCTGGTCCTAACAGTCATGAAACACCGCCTTTACAGTTTAATCTAGTGACCGCACAAGTTTGTGTACATTCATAAGTGTCAATATAATCTTACAGTGTTGTGAATGTGTTGCTATTTCCTGACTAAGACTTTTCCCTATGAGTGCCAATGGAAGACTATATGGAAATAGAATAACTACATAGACTTGATTGTATGTATTTAAGTACATGGCAATGTTCGATCCGCAGATGACCTATTTTAAGAGTGCTATACGTTAAAATATTTCTCTTTTTATAAATCTATCAAATCACTCCGTCTGTCCGTCTCGTACAAAGTTTTTGTACGTTTTTGTTCTCCCACTTCCAATGCTCGATGTAGTCGATGACAATACATCAATCAATCAAGAAAAATAACCAAATAGTTAATCAATTAATTGTAATTTTCTTTTGTATGTAGTAAAAAGGAGGTAAACCCTGCAGTATTGAGACCTGGCAATGATTTTGCGTTTTTTCTCTTTGGATACGCTATGTTTTGAAAAAAAAAATTTTAAAATAATTTTGGTCACATCTTTGGTATTTTATTGTAAATGTATCAACGCTATTAAATATCTGTCTTCTGTCTTCGTATTGATAAATGTCGTTTGGTAAATACAGAAAAAAAAAAGATATACGGTGAAATAATATGCATCGTAGCAATTAATAAGTATGAGAAACATTAAAACTAGGTTAGGTTAGGACAGTAGAACGCAATGGCTCGCTTTTTTTCACTTTACTTTACAAATTACTTTCCTACGAAAATGTTTCCGGTGTTTCAGAGCAAGGTCTGTTGGAACTATTTTGATTAGCTGCTTTATGTCAGAAATGTGAAACTTCACATAGTTTAGCCTCTCAAGATTGTCTGATACGTTTCTAGAGTTTATAAGTTGACTTTGTCTTTATATTTGTTCTCCTTGATAATTCTTAGTCCTCCTTTTTGTCCTCCTATGAGCGTGCAGTAAAGTTCCCCACTCAAACCTTGCGATCTATAGGGCAGATGATGTAAAGGCCATCTGTGTCTATGACCAAAGGTTAACGATAGTGCCATGTGGCCAGCACAACGACCAACCGCCTTTACATTTCTCCAATGAGAGTGCAGGTGACCGGGTAATTCTGTGGATAGAATGTATGAAAAGTAAAAAAAATAAAAACCTTTTCAAATATAAAAAAAATTTGTTTAAAAAAAACATTGTGATTGACTGTTCAAGGCGAAAGTTGATTTGATTTCCATGGTGATACTTCAGGAAAGAAAGAAAAAACTACAACAAAGACAAATTCTGTATCTAAACCAAGTGACTTTAAGATGGAACCAATAAGATTCATCTTACTGATGTCACAACTATTCAACTAAATAAAAGTTATTTCTTAAATGACCTTCAGTTCATTATTAAAAACACACATTTAAGAAAAAAAATGTACTGTTTAGAGAATAGAATTTAAAAGAACATTTAACATTTTTAAATCAATTAATTAAAAAAACAACTCACTGGAAGTATTTTTTTAGCAAGAATAATGTGTATCCACATCTGTAGAGTGACTTAAAATGTGGTCAACAGTAAAATTGTGGTCATTAATATATATATATAGATAATGTATGTACAAATCAGTAGATGGTCAACATGGCGGAACCACATAACTTTATGACGTAACATACAAAGTCTCTAATCAAAATGTAAAACTAATTGAACCACACGGTCGCTATAGCAACTCTACAAGTAGAATGAAGAAACTACAAATAGAATCAACACAAACAGACTTAGTACATTACAAGCAGAATAGACAAACTACAAATGGACTGTTAACATATTACAAGTAGATTGAACATCAAAAGTATAGAAACACAAGTAGGAGAAACACGCTCTAAGTAGACTGTATATAATACAAGAGTAGTGACCGTAGATCTAATACAAACACAATGAACAATGCGGACATGGTCAAAACATTGACTCTATCAATAGTGTATTAGGAAATGGGTTCAGGTGATTTAGGGCCTTTACGTGCCACGCAGGCAAAACTCAGCAACAAAATGGATGCATCATTTCGAACTATAAGAGTAATGAATCACAATACAGATGGATCAATACAAGTAATACACAAAGTCAATGTAAATACAAGAAGTATTTATCACTCAAAAGACTTATTGAATTAAAAAAACGAGACATCTATTTACCGATTAAAAAAACGGACATAAAGGAATATACCAAAAGTACATAAAGTTTAGTTTTATACCAGATATCCGAAACTCATTTAGATAATTCGCTCTTTTCATCTCACAGTTAATAGGATTCAAAAACTTTCTATGTATAGTCAACCTTGAGGGACAATTGTCTTGCGTTAGATGTGACGAAATGTGCTTGTCACAACTGGGTCTGCCTACTCATGTGAAATACTGCACTCTTCCTTTATCTTTGTAATACATTTTTATTTGAGTATCAGTGTTCGCTAATTGGATGTTCGGCTGCATCGAAAGTTGAACAACATGATATGTAAGATACATTTTATTAATCCTAAAAATAGAACAATAGCCAAATTTTATTTTTATTCAGACAATTGACACACACACAAAACATACAAGTATACACATGTCGAGATATGTCCACTTCACACAGTTGTCTGTAAAAGCTGAAGTGTTAGTTGTATTGCTCACTGCTCTATATGTGAAGCGACCCTTCAAATTGGTCACGTGTTTAGCTACTGATTCTGTTTCCTGGCTCCAAGATCGTTAAAAACTGGACAGGATTTATTCTGCAGCTTCAGCTTTAACGTTTATATGCCAATTGGTCTGTTGGACCGTTTTTGTCTTTTGTCTTGACTAGAGTCTTTTTCAATGACAGGACTGTACAATCTTTGATGTTGTTTTCCAGTCGCTTTCGCGGACCGTCTCTTCCTTTCCAGCAGGAAGGTCTTTGTAAGCCCAGAGGACCTTGTTATATGGCTATACAGTTTTAGTTTGCGTTTTCTTTTACAGCGGTCAGCAGGTCATCGTGGATCCCGATTGCTATTTGATACTCTTTCGAATTTCTTCTTTAGTAGTTTAAGGGACTGTTAGTAATCTCATGACTGGCTCTAGGTGGCAACCTCTCTCGAATATTGAAAAACTAGCTTGGCTTTTGTTGACCTCTAATAGAGAAACGTTGCATTGTTTACAAAGATAGAAAGTAAGGATATACTTACAGATCATACACAGACACACATAGAAAGTAAGGATATACTTACAGATCATACACAGACACACATAGAAAGTAAGGATATACTTACAGATCATACACAAACACGCATAAAAAGTAAGGATATACTTACAGATCATACACAGACACACATAAAAAGTAAGGATATACTTACAGATCATACACAGACACATAGAAAGTAAGGATATACTTACAGATCATACACAGACACAAAGAAAGTAAGGATATACTTACAGATCATACACAGACACACAAAGTTTGTATTCAGACAGTATCAAACAATAAATATTTACTTACAAAACTAACCCAATGATCAACATGGACTACACAATAAGAAGAAGAAAGACTTTATGTCTGCATGCAGAGAAATAAAGACAGCAAAAAAAGCATTGATTAGTTTCAAGTAAATACAAAATTAATGTTTTAAATATTCATCTGTCATGTAGTTCTTTACATATCAGAATCCATTTGACCTAAACAAATGTTTGGAATGTTAAGAACAAATAAATTAGATCAACTAATAAAACTTGAGAAATATTTTGATTTGTGAAAGATTTTAAAACGAAATAATTGTGAATGTTTAAAACCTAGGACTAAAAAGTTTGATATTTTACTTTGTCGAGTACAAAATGAGAGAGTGTCTTGAACTAGGAAACTACATTCAACATTTGTTTAAACAACAAAGTGTAGGCTAGAGACATAAAACCAAAGCTATAAGAACATTTATCATAGACATTGCTGATAGTGACACTTTACATAGACATTTTAAAATGTACTTTTCTATTTTGTAAATGGTTAGTATCATACTTATTTTAAAATGGGTTATAATTGTATGATCCTTGTGCTTTTTAATTTTAAAACGAATTTAAAAATAGAGAGATCTAAAAGGATTTTATTTTTCTAAAACAAATAGAGCTATAGGATAGGATACTAGTAAGGGAATAATAGGGGATGAAGTAGCATTAGATTAACAAGACGATCAGATTGAGAGAAGTCTACTATTGTGGTATCGGTCTATAACGATCCCCCAGGTCAGTCAAGATACTATTGTGTTACCAGTCTATAATGTCTCAAAGATCAGTCAAGTCTACTAGTGTGGTTCTAGTCTATAATGTCTCCCAGGTCAGTCAAGTCTACTATTGTGGTACTAGTCTATAATGTATCCCAGATCAGTCAAGTCTACTATTGTGGTACTAGTCTATATTGTATCCCAGATCAATCAAGTCTACTATTGTGGTACTAGTCTATAATGTATCCCAGATCAGTCAAGTCTACTATTGTGGTACTAGTCTATAATGTATCCCAGATCAGTCAAGTCTACTATTGTGGTACTAGTCTATAATGTATCCCAGATCAGTCAAGTCTACTATTGTAGTACTAGTCTATAATGTATCCCAGATCAGTCAAGTCTACTATTGTGGTACTAGTCTATAATGTCCCCCAGATCAGTCAAGCCTACTATTGTGGTACCAGTCTTTAACGTCCACTAGGTTAGTCAAACTCACAGATTGTAACAATGACCCGGCAGAAAAACTGGCACCCAGAAAGGTCATCTGTAATATACAGGGGAAACTTAACAGAAGTTGCAATGATGGTGTACACATGACTAGTTCAAAGTTGACTTAAGGATTAAATGTATAAATTGAACCCAGGTCAAGTTTCAGATTAAAAGGAAGATTTGATAGAGATGTACAGCGAAGAAGCTTGAGATGTATATATTGAAAATATTGGATTTGGCTTAGAGCCTGAGACTGTTTTTGAGGAACGTCTGTAGGTTATTAGATATAGCCTGTTCGATCATTCATTCATTCATTGGTCTCCTTCAGTCCTAGAACGTCTCTGGTTCATCTCGCACACTTCCTCTTGTGGCTGTGGAGCCCAATTTTGGAGAGACACTCCCGTCCACAAATATCGCAGGTTATGGTGGCGTTTGCTTCGGTGGTAGAGGAGCTGGCCATTTTTCGCATTGTCCGTTTTTCTTAAAGGGCTGAGGCCCATGTTCTTTCGCTTTCCATAGCTTTCTTGGCATATTAGATAACATAACAATAAAGAAGTAAGTCATAGAAAAAGAGACAAACTGAAAAAGTTGAGAGGTCAGAGGCCAAAAGTTCAGATGACAACATAAACAGCGATGACAAGACATGTCGATCCACCCGTTTTGTCGAATGCCACAGAAGTTGACATATCACACGATTGCAGACAAACATGACACTGCTTCAACAACAACGAGACTCTGTTTCAAAGCTACAGACATTGTTAAGATGACAAAATAAGCAGAGCATATAATAAACCAGATTCAAATCGAAATCATTTTTTTTTTTAAATTAACACGACAAAGGAACAACTGACATATTTTTTTATGAAAAAAAATGTCCTTAGTTGTCTTCAACAATATATCAATGGAAAAAAAAAAGAGTTTTGCTGGTGTAACATATTCCCTCGAACTGAAGGTGTGAACTCTTCAAGAACTATGTACAGACACTTAAACCGAGATCTAGGAATCGTTGCATTGCCTTCGTAGAGTCTTGTACTTGAAATGACTGTCACGTGATCTGTACTGTTTATGAGGCGAACAAAAACGATGATGACGTCATGAGAAACTGTTTGTTTGTTTTCATCTTGCTGAGTGATTCCGTCGTCACGAATGCTGGGGCGGAGAGTAAATAGAACCTTTGAGGCTAACTGTTTGCAAAACTAGACATACGACCGTAGCAATGACGTAATGAATTCCAATTGGCGCCACATCTGAGCAACCTGAATCAGACCTCGAGTTACTGAAATCTGAAATTAGAAGTAGAACAAAAAAAAATAACTAAGTCGTGTTGAAAATTAATCATAGTGCATAATTATAACAATTATTTTATAACAATTTCATGTATTGCTATGTTAACAAACACAATGGAGACTCAGTGTCATCCTACAAGGTACAGTGGAGGGAGCACGAAGAAAGATTGTCCGAAACAAACAAAATTCTTTAGTAAATAAAACAATGGACCGACCTCTCCCTTGATATCCTGCTAAAACCAGTTTCTGATGAATGAAGGAATTCGGTTACGAAAACTTACACATCACCCCTATGACGTCAGTTAAGGGAAAGATGATGATGAAGTCTTAATATTCTTCTTTAACACAATCAATTATGCAGTTTGTCTGAGTTGAATAGGGAACAAGTTTTTTGTTTGTTCATGTACTCTTTCTAAAGTCCATTAAGGTTTGATGTTTTGAGGGGAAACTGCGACACAGTCGGAAAGAAGTACTAGAGACATTTGGCAGAATGAATTTAATGCTGTTTCATTTAGAAAAAATTACAACAAAAATAAGCTCGATCTGATAGTGAGCTGTACATTTTGAGAACCAGTTGGCTGTAGCCAATCAGCCAACAAAATGAAGACGTATTACTAGCAGAAGTTGTGTGAGAGGGTTTCCTGAACATTTGGATTGGAAGCCATCAAAGTGCTTGGACTAAATTACTCACTCCTATATTTTAAAAGTCACTTCTGTATGTCATTGATCGCAACCAGTGTCTACTTTCTGGACTATCCAGAAAAAACACATTGACTCCAGTTCTTCGGGTAAATATCCTATTGGCGCATGTCTGTTACCTATTGAGACCTAAGCAGAGTACATTATTTCATAGCGCATCTGTCATACCAGTGATGCTCAACCTTATTCGGTCGGCGGGCCATTTTAATTTCCGACAGTCGTGTCACGGTCCACATGAACAAAAACAAAAACAAAACAATAAACTATTTTTATTAAAAACCTTGTAAAATCTAGTACTTACATTGATTCATGAGAAATTTATCCTAAACCAACTTTTAAATATCCGGTTGCATAAATGAGACGCCGAGTTGGAGCCTTAAATCTAGAATTCTATATGTTCATCCGCGAGTATAAGTAAAGTTCCCCTTTCAGGCCTTGTGGTATATAGGGCAGATGATGGTCCTCTGTTTCCGTGGATACGGTTAACGAGGGTGTCATGTGGCTTGTTCGACGACAACCGCCTTTACTTTTCCCCAACTTATGTCAGGTACCCATTAAAGCTGAATGGACACGGAGGCGCCCAAAGATCACAAAAATAAAAATCACAGTCTTCACCAGGATTCGAACCCGGTACTTCCGGTTCGGAAGCCAAGCACTTTCCGTTCAGCTACCGCGCCTCCTCGTCATGAGACTATTACATAATATGGGTGTCACACGATTCATTTGTTCTCACAAAGAAGTAATTATTGTTATCATCGTGAACGCTTGTTTTCGGATATTTAGAAATGTTTCTGCAAGCAACACAGAGTAGAAATCCATGATCTGAATCACTTAAAATTTGTCAAGCAGGCATGTTTAGCTTCGTAAGTCAACCAGTTCCAGTTTCAGCTCTGTCTGGGCACTTGAAACATTGGCCGCAGATGGATTTTCAAAAACCACGAGTTTTGTTCAATCAGATCACAATCATCCTCATATGGTCCAGACTTGATACCTTGCCACATAGATTTTGTTGGTGAGCCATTCATTGAAGCCACAGAGGCTCGGTTCCATTTGACTAAACAACTTTTCTAATAACTCTTGCTTTCAACCATACTTGTGGCCCCTTCAGTAGTCACTCCCACTAATTTCTACAAGTAAAAAAAAAGATCCTCTGTGATAGTTGAAAGTTAGACAGGACTTTGCTAGTGGTGGTCCCATGCATGCTCCTCATAGCTACTAACTTTTCTAATTTCAAAATGTTATTTTTACCACGAATAAATACCAAGATTTTGAGCGGTATCATGTATGTCGGTAGACTCGTCAGAGGCAATAGAAAACATTTCGAAATCTGGTTTGTCTGTTACATTTGAATGGAGGGAGATATCTACCCTTATCTTTCTCTCGCCTTGTATTGTCAAGAGAAAGGTTGACAACATCAACAGGATTCTTCTTTTCAGAACACAGTTCTTCCATCTCTGCTAGCAAACACTTTTTTATGCATTCGCCATAGGAAAATGGTCCTTTTTGGTAAATATTCTCATCAATTCTCCTTTTTGAAGCGTTCGCATCTCAAACCAAAAATGCCGATTCATTTATTTGTGTGGTTGGTTTCACAAAGCTGTGTATGTCCTTTAAAAGAGCGACTCTATCTTAATAAAACAAGATATGGATGTTTAATATCGGTATCAATCCATTTACCCTAACGTAGAGCAAGATAATTTTTTTTCAAACTTTTTTTAATGAGAGGGGATTTTCTACACTTTTTACCATCGTTTCGGCGGGCCGGATGAAGCCACATCGTGGGCCGGATATGGCTCGCGGGCCGTATTTTGGACATCACTGTGTCATACTAAATTGTAACTATAGCATCCTCAGTGTGCTATGGTCTAATTTCTTTTGGGGACCTGTCTGGAAGGAGTGTATCTGTGAGAAAGTTTTCGTGCAGTATTCGGAGTCTCAGCAAACAGGGGATTTGAGCTCAATCCATTTAAATAGGGAGCCAAGCGCTTTATCGCACTTAACCCCACACATATTTGTTTGACTTCCCCCACCCTTTCCCTGTTAGATAGTCTTGTTCTCTAGTTATTTACTTACCAGTTTTCTTGCCATTATGTTGTCCGTATGTCTGGTGCTTGTCTTTGACCACGTTGCTAGAGGCGTGAGGGTCTGGGTACACCAGATGGTGATGTTTGGGCGCTAATGTTTCCAGACGTCGGATTGTGACAGCTGTGGTCATCCTGGGGGTCGTGGTGACCGTGGTCGTGCCGAAGAGTTGTCGTCGACGTTCGGAGAGTTCTAGAACAAATAAGGCGGCGTTACACGTAAAGTCAAATAGAGCCACATCCCAACATAAGTCGCAATTATGTAACATAACAGCAAGCCATTTAAATTTTTTTTTCTAAAAAGTTTTAAAGTCCCAAATAGGTTTCAGGCAAAAAGATGTCAGCTCTGCAAGAGAGTTGAGCCTTATTTAAAATGACGTCACAAGACTTAGTGATTTTTTAAAATTTGACCATTCATTAGAATATCTCAAGTATTGACAAAAGTTGTTGGATTAAGTTTAACCATGAAACTGTGTGTTTTTTTTTCTTATAGTTCCTTTAGGCAAGGTCAAGGAAGTGAGGAGCGCATTATATAGTGGTATCTTCGTTGGGATGAACAAACATCATGGAAAATTGTAGGATGAACCTAATTTCGTTTGACTTAATGACTATACTAGCACTTTTAGAATTAAAAAAAAATACTTGACGTAATTAATCATTTAATGTTAAGAATGCAGTGACAGGCAAGAGCGAAACATAAAAATTTGGTTGAAACTCAATTCGATTCAAAGAAGCAACCGGTAAGATATTCTGAAGAGTCGCGAGTTTAGGGTCATCACTTCACCTGTCAGAGACGCCTCAGGACAACCAGAGGACATCATTTTAACATGCCAGTGATTCATATGATAACCAGAGAACATCGTTTCACCTGTAAGTGACGCCATAGGACAACCAGGGGACATCATTTCACCTGTCAATGACGCTTAGGACAATCAGAGGACATGATGTTCAATGACTTCTTAGTGCGTTGAATAAAACATTTTGAAATCAATATTTTGTCAATTATTTGGTTGGTCCTCATAGCGTTTTACTTTTTCTCATTTTGTTGAAAAGTCAAGAAAAACAAAGATTACTCTGGAGTAACATGATCATAACTCATTTCTTTTATTGTTCTTGTTAAAACTATTTTTAATTAATATTATACTCTAGGACCTTGTTTAATCTATTGTTCTTGTTTAAAATATTTTAAATTAATATTTTACTCTAGAACCTTATGAGCCTAAAACATTTTGGGATGAACTCACCGTAAAAAGTCATTTGCTCTGCAGCACTGCCGAGTTTGTTGGAAGCTTCACACGAGTAGATTCCAAAGTCTTCCTTGTCAATGACCATGATGCGTAGACTCAGGATCATTGTCTGGGCGCCATCATCAGTGTACGGCTCAATACGAAACTTGCCGCTCTTACAAAAAGTAAACAGATACAGATTTAGAATCTCAGTCACATCAAAAATACGGTCTGGAAGTTTTTTTCTCGTTGTTGTCTGATTAGTGAACTGAACAAATTGTCGGCATGATAGTAGCGGCTTTAAAATTCTCCCTCATTAATTCCCCCCCCCCCCGAGTCTCTGAGAGCTATTTTTACAAAGCTTATATTAACTCACTCTGTGTGTATGTCTGGTAAAATTTTGTACACATTATTTTTCCCACACCCAATATGGGATCAAACGGAAAATTTGTACAATTAATTATTTTACCTAACAACACAAGAATCAGTTGGAAAAAAACAAAACTTTTTCGGTACCTCGAACAAGGGAAGAAATTGTACTTGACAGAAATAGTAGTTTAAGCTGTATTAGTACCCTTTTTAGGTCGTCATCTGAGTCTTAGTGAACACAAACATGAAATACGACGAGACTATCGAAACAATACATAACAATTCAATCTTCTAGGTTCAATAAGAACGTCACTAGCAGAGCGGTTACAATGTCGGCATGAGGAGGCTTGAGCCATGAGTTCGAATTCAGATCATTCCTCCCCTCCCCCCCCTTTTTTTAATGCTCTTTTTTTTATTAGTCTAGATCAATTACAAATTTAATTATATGACTGATCCAAATGAATGATTGAAATATGCCTTGTTTTTTTTAACCTATTTTAAAATATATTTTATTGATGTTTTCTATTTTGAGTAAGAAGGGCCTACAAGTAAAGGGTAGACGGACCTCAGATGGCTAAATATACACAAATACATTTCTGAAAGCACATCTTAGCACCAAGGAATCTGAAGACGTGGAATCAATACACAGCTTTGTTCTTATGGTACTCGTATATATATTTTGTTTACAAGTACCATTACATCTCATTATCTAGCTCTGAGTTATGGGGTAGGGATGGAAGAATGGAAGAAGGTGGGGTCTAGGGGGGGGTGAATGTATGTGTCTTACCCAGCGGCGTAGCTATGGTGGGGTCTAAGGGGGAAATGTATTACGGACTTACCGTGGTCTTAAGCTCGGTTCCGTTTCTCTTCCAGTAGGCAGTAGCTTGAGGGTTGGCGGTGATGCTACACTCCAGAACTGTCTCTTTGCCTACGTCATGACCAAGCTCAGAGTTTGGCAAATAGATTTCAGGTGGAACTAAGTAGGTCAAAGTAAGTAGGTCAAAGTAAGACAGCGAGTCCAGAAACAAACAGAGACATTGAAACAAATAAAAAATACAAAGTGATATAAATATTTTGTTTTTAGGTTTCAAAAATTCTTTTATCATAAAACCTATTATTCAAAAAAAAAATGTAAGTACCATTAATTAAAACTAATCTGAAGAAATGCCAAGGGTTTTGAACATAATGTAACATCACAAGAGAAGGACAACGTCATTGCTACTATACATTTATCATTATGAAACTAATTCACACAGACTCACAGAGTGACTCACTAAATATTTCATGTGTGTGTATGTGGGAGTTGTTTTTTATACTTCAACAAACATTCCCAAACATGATGAAACCAAAAAGTCTTATAAAGATTTTTATTTTTCCATCTCTCTGTCTCTCTGTCTCTCTGTCTCTCTCTCTCTGAATCTTTCACCCTCTTACATAGATTCTGATTCGTCCTTTCTTTCTCCCTTCATTCTCTCTCACACACTCTATCACAAATTCTGATTCTTTCTCTCCCTCCTCTTCTCTCTGTCACTCTATCCAACTATTTCTCTCTCTCTTTAACACTGATACTATTTCTTTTATAGAGTACATTAAACGTTTCACATTCAGTACAGTAAACTTTTGTGTGTACTACATACCGAATGTTACCTTTTTCATAGCAAAGAATATTCAAGAGTGTATGGCTACCAAATACAATGAAATATTTCTGTGGGATTGCTGTATTTAGCTAAATCTATGCACTATGGATCAGAGGTTCTCAACCTTTTTACCTCTGCGACCCTTTTTACAATTCCAAACTTATTCGCGACCCCCATCAGTAAATTATTTTTGTTTAAAAGTATGATGTTAGAAAATTATAATTGGAGGCCTAATTATCCAATTACAAATAAATAAAATCATTTCTTTATGATGTGTGTTTATTTAGGCCTACATTTGGTTTTCCTATTGACATTCCACACACGTGACAAGTTTCTGTATTTAAACTTGATAACAAACAGGCTGTTTCGAGAAATTAACTTATTATTGCAATTAGAGGAAGAAGGTTTAACACAGACAAATCAGTACATGACTGCAACGCTTGATCCAGATTTGTGTAATTAAAGAGAAATGTTTCACTGTTCAACTATTTCAGTCCCCTAAAAATCTTTAACTTTGACTTCCATTGATTTCTGGCCAGTGCCACGTAGGATGTGAAGTAGATTTGGAAAGTAGGATGAAATTTTGTCTACTCCCATACGCAAATGTTATTTCACAGAAATTATTGTACCTATTTCCCAGTCATTTCCCTCATAGAGAGCAGATACGGTTGGAAGCATCTATATCTATATATAAAATTTTCTTCTTCCCTCAACAGTTTAAACGAGAAGTAAAGGAAAGATCACTCTCTTATTTCTGCGGATAGTCCACGAGAAAACAAGAGTAGTATTCACACTGAGAATGACTGGCTGCGCGCTTGACTGTCGTTTAAATTTATCAAACCCTGCCCAATCCCATCCCCCTTTGTCTAGCGGGAGGTTTGGACTAGGAACTAATCTAAGTAATCTACTATGTATAATAATGTATATATATATATATATATATATGTAAATAGCAGGGACGGACTTATAATTTTACAAACAAACATTTTACAAACTCTAAATAGCAAGGCCGGACTTACGCATTGTGAGGCCCTATTCGAAACGGATTTCGCGGGGCCAAGTTTGGGTAGGGAAGCGGATAATAAGTGAAATTTAAGAGTTAGTATTAGAAAATAAATTCGTCTATGCATTTTATTCATTCTTTACTGTGTACAGAATTACTTTACGAGCCTGGCGTATAGCAAAGTCATACAGTATATCATAATAATTCTGTTTCCTAAATAGAATTACCAAATGTTTCAATCTATCTTTGAGAATTGTTGACCTCCTGGTAAATCGACATGAGGGCGCGGGAAATCTGTTTTAAGTTAAAAATGGTTTAATTTAATAATTTATACACCTTGAACTAGCGCGGGTCCTATGAAAGTGCGGATCCTTTGAAAGTGGGGCCCACTGCATAGGTTGCAGTGGCCTAAAACCGGCTATGCAAAATTGCGTCGAATGGTACGCAGCCGGTCGACTAGTTGTAAATATTATTTTCGTTACAAATGACATACTGTTTTTTTTTTCCTGCTTAAACTAATGGGGCAGGCAAACGAAACAGTGGTGCATGTCTTACAAAAGTGTCCAAGAGCTGCGGGGAGACAACTGAAGGGTCAGTGAACTCCATGGGAGCTTTGAGGCACTACGTTCAACAAAAGTTTCTTACCAGAGCACTACGGGGAGTCCATGCTTTCCTCCCCTGCTACTATTTGGAGTTCATCCAAGGTTCATGTTGTCCAATGCGTTACGGATTTCTAAACAGAGTTTACTATTAAAATAAAAATTTATGGATGCTTTATTTAACCTTTTCTAAAACGTACATTGCTTAGTTCATATATTACAATTAATACTTATATGGTAGTTATGAGTAGCAAACTAAATGTATAATTAATTATAGATCAATGTATTCCACAAACACACCAAGTGTGAGCTTAATTCTTTTTCCTAAAGACAATAGTCCAGATATAATGTTACGATATTTATCATTCTGCATTAATTTAAATTTTACAAATATATCTGCTGGACAATTAAAATGTTCGAAATCGATTCAGATTCAGTTGTCTTCAACATCTATCCTTGAATAACAATATATTTAGTAAATTCGAATGGAAAAAAAAACTAGTATGTAACAAGTTTTACATGTTAGAATGAACCTAAAAAAATTCCACAGTTTCGATGGACATAAGCGACCCCTGACAAATTGTCTAACGACCCCCAAGGGGGTCGCGATCCACAGGTTGAGAACGTCTGCTATAGATTGTCTTGCAAGGAAAACAACTTGCTCTACAAATAAATTAATGAGTTTTAGCTCGTCACTCCTGCTTCACTGTACTTACATTCGACATTAACTCTCTACTTACAATTGACATTAACTCTCTACTTACATTCGACATTAACTCTCTACTTACATTCGACATTAACTCTAATAAGCTTGTTGACCGCCGGAGGAACATCGTTTGAGGCTACACACTCGTAGATCCCTCCACAATGGCGGCTAACGTTGTAGATGATGAGAATTTCCCCAGTGGAGCCAATGGCTGTGGAAGCAAATAAACAAACTCTGTTGTCATCACCTCTCCAGCTAGTTCTTCTGTTCAATTTGAATCATCTACAGGTCTTTAGTCTTACTTTGTGTCTGACGGTTCTCAGGTTACTTAACTGTCCATTAAATCATGTCTGCATCTTCTCTGTTTAAATATCGAATGGTCCTTAAAGCCTGTACATGTGTTCGTAAAAGCTTAAAATTTAGTCAAAGTCTGGTCACTGTCCAGTGCAAGTTAATTCAAGATCCTGAGCTGTTTGTCTCTATTAGAGTAACATTAACAGAAAGCTATTGTGGCAAGGTGGGAGAAATGACTAAGTCAAATAGACATACTTTTGTAAACTAGATATCAACAAAAATAAATCTCAACCTTATTTCTTCTATTGCGTCATTTACTCCGTGAAAAGAGATTTGGTTCCAGCCGTTTCCCTTCTGCCATTGTAACAAACGCACTAATTATTCTTTTCTCCTAGAATATCTTTTCACCAAAATGACACAAAAACTAAGTCTTCAAGTACACAAGAGGCGGGTGGAGTACACATTTACCTCTTGGCAATAGTTATCCTCAACATATTGGGTCTCCCCCCCCCCCCCCTCCGACACTTGCACACAAATGTTTGCTTGTGTTCAGTACGCATATGACATAGTGTGAAATGCAGTGTTAGACATTGGACAGAAGTTTCATTTCAGCATCTCTTTACAAGCCTGCATCCCAAGTCCTTAGCTAGAGCCCACATTGAAAGAGGAGAAAGGGACGACCCAGGAACACATGGCGCATGGATTGGGATAGGCTGCCAAGCAGATGGCCAAGATGTGGGGAGAACGACTTCCCTAACACTTTTCACATTGTGTGTTACTGATGAGATGAAGAAAGATTTAAATATGTATAAGTTATTCTGTAACTACTTAGCCTTTTCTTCTACTGTGCACAAGCTGTTATCGCTCTTAGCGTTCTCTTGTTCGGTCCACTATGGAAGTATTAGTTTGAAATTAACTGCACATGAATACATCGTAAACTAAGTCGGAACTATTCTAGTTATAAAGCAGACGTGAGGGTTACTATTGTGCAAGACTGCAGAGCAAGACAAGAGTTGCGTGGCCTGACAACATAAACACGTGAGACCCACTCAGGAGAATGCCTTACTATTTGTGCCATGGCAGAAGGACTCACTCTTTTTATCTTCAACGTTGTCGCTTCTGCTGATGCGGTGCCAAATGATGGTGGGAGGTGGGATGCCGCTGGCGTTGCAGACGATGGTCACAGTGGCTCCCTCTCGAGCAATTATGGCATCCGTGGAGGCGTTGTTCAAAATCTTAGCCGGAACTGCAATAAGCAGGATCGAAGAGATTATTGTTAGAAATGGTTAACAATTATATATCAAGAGGTTTGTCAGTTTTGAAGATCATATTGAAATGATTATTTAGAAAGGTGTCAAATTATTCCATTCTTTTTCAATACAATTCTTTATATAATTATAAGATGTTATAAAACTTTCAGAAATTTATGCGAATTTCACACATATATAGAGAGAAAGAATAAAAGTGTATCTGTTCAAGAATATATATATATATATATATATATATATATATATATATATATATATATATATATATATATATATATATATGGAAAAAGTGGGAAATGAAAGAGAGAGCGAGATAGAGAGACAAGCATGAGAGACAAAGGAAGATAATATAAAGAGAGAGACACTGGGAAATAGTGAGATCGAGAGGGAGAGAGAGAGTTAGGTAGACGTGGGAAGCATGAAAACATGAAAGAGAATGAGAGTGAGAAGTTGCCAGACAGAAAGAGGGTGAGAGAGAGAGAGAGAGAGAGTGAAGTTGAGACAGAGTAAGAGAAAACCAAAGTGACCGAGAGAGAGAGAGAGGAAGAGAGAGAGAGGGAGAGAGAGAGAGATGGACCGACTTGGAAAAAAAACAGTGCGAGTGTGTTAGAGAGAGAGAGAGAGAGAGATGGACGGTAAAGCAATTGAGAAAGATGGTGTGAGATTGTGAAAGAGAAGGTGAATACGAGCGAGAACTACACAAAAAGAAAGTATAATCATTTAAAAAAAGAATGTAGGTCAATTCAAGCTCGCTTATAAATTAATTGGACACATTTGTTACAATGCCTAAAACACAATTTTATAATAAATAAAAAAATATCAAGTTTAGCTCGACGCCTCTGATCTCGAGAACATCCTCTGACCTTGAACTCGTAGATACACAGTTTTGATCTTGACCGGGTTAGTGTTGATCTGACAGTTGTACAAGCCCTGGTCCTTGTGCTTGACTTCTCGGATGTGGAGATTCCAGTCTTTGATAAATGGACGCTCAACACTCAGCCTTTCATCGTCTATAATTCTACGGTCCTCGAAGGTCAGCAATGTAGACAGCTGGTCAGTCCAGACAACCTGGAGAAATAATAAACATTTAATTACCTGGCCTGGAAGCTAGAGCTCGGCACAGGGTTAGAGTTAAGCATAGTTTTACATTTTAGCAAGTCTTTACATTTTACCACATATATTCTGGGCCAATCTAAATGTTAGAACATAATAATAATAATAATATATTATTATAAGGATTTTTTCGAATCCTAAGATTAATGATGAGTACTTTAGAACACATTTAGAGTTGAACGCAGAGTTTAGCAAATAAGTAGAGTTCAAAACACATTTAAAATTTAGCACATATTTAAATTTTAACATGTAGAATTAGAACATAAAACTTTTAAGAAATGATATGTTTAAGGTTTAGAACAAATTTAGAATTTAGCACATTGAGTTAAGCTTATATTTAGATTTTAGGACATAGTTTAATATTTAATTCTAGCAAATAAAGTTTGAAACATTTGAATGAACGCTTATAGAATTTAAGCTCCTCATAAAAAAAAAGGAGAAAACTAGAAAATGAAACATATGTTTAAAATTAAAATATGTTTGGTAGCATTAAAAATGTCACGTGGTGTGCAAGTCAAGGTCTTAAGAGAAGTGTAAACAGGAAATGTATGTATGCATAGGCTTCACGAAGCTTCGAGTTTCTATACAGACGAATAAATGAATGAAAAATAAATAAATCGTATCCGGATGTATTACATTCTTGAAATTTCATTTCGATCGAGCTTATTTCATGGACCAAACAATCAGTTCGTTAAATCCATAAGTTTTAAGCTTCATGTCAAGACTTCTTTTAAAAATTTATTATTGAATTTGAATTACAAAGGTAGTATTGGTTTCTAAGTAGTGTCTGTTCCTGACTTCCACTTGCGTTTTAAGGAATTGAATCAATCGTAAGGAATTATTTTATTTCTTCCTCTAATCATTGATCACAGACATAGAAATTGGACATTTGGTCATCAGATTTAACATCAGACATAGAAATGGACATGTGGTCATCAGATTTAACTTCAGACAATACCAAGACATAGTCACCACCCAAATTCGTTGCAACAAAAACGAAAATGTTTATTATTCCTTTTGTCTCTCGCATATTGTCAATAGTCAACTCTTATAGCTATGTTTATGAATTCAGCTGTTTTCAAATTCTTGGGACAACAATTTACATAAGTGTACTTCCCTGGCAAAGGAAACATCACTGTGGAAAGAAATTGTTTACCACAAGTGAATTATAACAAAGTCTAATTTTTTTCCCCTCCAAAAATAGTCAATTCGTTTTAACTTTAATAAACTGTTCTAAGCGCCACCTGCGGCCGTGAATTATTTTCCCGTCACAAAGTCTGACAAGCATTCACTAGAGGGAACGGTCCTCTGGTATTGGTTTAAGTTCCGAATTAAGTGTTTTATAGATGTAGAAATTGTCTAAACAGTGTGTGGCGAATACTACCCTGTTGCCTAGCTAAAAATAAAATATAGTACTTTGTATTGTTTGGAGGCCTCACTAGCGAGGCCCCAGTGATGAGGGTTTAAGATGACCGAGACGTCTCAGGTCCCTTGAGCACTTTAATCTGTTTATGTGGATTAGAGTGAGTAGAGCCAACCCACCGTGTTGATTAATTATTTACTTCCTTAGTTTAGTTTTCAGTCTTGGACCAGGAGTCACTTTATGAGGTAATTATATACATTAACCACAGAGGACGGGAGAAACTTCCTGAAGATACATTTGAGACATAGAGATATGAAGAGAAAGACGGGGCAGATATTTGTATTATAACTTAGTCATCTCATTTCCTTTCATTCAAATAGGTGTAAATTTTTTATTGTCTTCTAAAAGCATTACCTTTAGTATAAAAATTGAATAACACACTGTATGCATAAACATGCAAACCACTTAATAAACAATATTTAAAAATAAAAAATGAAATAATTTTACGATTCAGAATATTGTGAAACAAATACATATATTCACATATACATTTATATATGGAAATGGTGTGTGTGTGTACGTAATTAAGCATTTCATTCTGAGCCCCCGCCAACAAGCATTTTATCTGGCATTTAAAACAACAACAAAAAAAACATATTTTGAGGTATCTACAGTGCATTATCCTGCTATTAAAAAAGTTTGATTCAAAAACCAAATCTCCTTTTGATAGCACTTTATTAGTGGAGCCCGGCGACTGGTAGAAATTTGTTACCCTTCTTGGCTACGCTCATAGAATTTGGTGACTAGTTTGCTTCAGATTTTATATCAAAAAGAAAGTTCTATCGTCAAAGCCATATTTTGGGGGGCTTTAAACTAAAAAATTTCTAGAATTTTTTTTAACCAAATTCAAAAACTTCCTTAGCTACGATCATTGAATTTGGTGACTGTAGTTTGCTTTAGAATAATATTGTAAAGTTTTTTTTTTAACCTAAAAGCAATCTGTAGGGGGTTTTAGGGGCTTGGCTACGCTCAAATAATTTTGTGCGAGTTGTTTGCTTTAATTTTATATTGCAGAGGTGTTTTTTTTTAGCTTCAAACCCCGCTAAAAGGGTTTTAAACTCAAAACCCTATGGAGGATCTTCAACTTAAAACCCTCTGAAGGGGCTTTTAAACACAAAATACCTCTTGGCTACGCTCATAATATCTGGTGACTGTTGTATGCTTTAGTCTTATATTGAAGAGGGCTTTTTATCATAAAGAATTTCGGAGGGTGTTTTAAACTTAAAATTCCCCTTAGTTACGCTCCTGGAATTTGGTGACTGTCGTTTGTATTATTTTTTTGTTTAATAGAAGAGGGAGCTTTTAACCTCGAATTCCCCTGGAGGGGGATTTTAAACTCAAAACCCCTTTGTCTGCACTGGGGCATATGATGATTTAACATTAAAATCTCATCTAAAATATACAAAATTAAAACAAAAATCAGTCATAAAATTCCTTCCCCATTTCGGGGATGAACCTCCCACCCCCGACTACGCCCATGCATTAGATATAAGATTTACTGATTGTTAATGCCTTTTTCTTATGGCACGTATCAAAGTAATGAACGTATCAAATTAATGGGCGTATCTAATTAATGGACGTATCTAATTAATGGCGGTATCTAATTGCAGATTGTACTAAGTTCTATGACCTACTAGGTTGTTGCATTTTAACTTTTATTTTGTTTTTATGTGTCATGTTGACTGTGCCATGTTGGATGAGTTCAGTTGAATTTGTCAAGTCGAATGTGTCTAGTTGAATGTGTCATATTGATTGTGTCATCTGAACGTGTCTAATTGATGCAAGTTTAAACTATCAAGTTAATTATATAAAGATGTCACATCTTAAATTTCCTGTTCCACGTTGCTAAACATCTGAAATTGTAACGCCAACCAAAATGTTTTGTTTTATAATTGCAATAAACATTTCCGACAGAACAGATCATCAAAAACGTATCTGTGTTTGATATAAATCAACACTCATCGAGACGTAGACGTCCACTAACGTTTGTCCACTGCGTGACGTGCTTCCAGGGCCAGGGCCTTCGTGACGTTCATCTCCAGCGTTGTTCCTCTGGGCAGGGAATTATTTGTCCAGTCGATCATTTTCCCATCACAACACCATGACTCCCCTGAACATGAAAACCTCATTTGACCTTCCTCACCTTTCCTCTGTCCGACAAGGTCACTGTGCCGCTTCTGCTGTTGCAGACTGGACAAAAAGAAATGGCGCCTCAGAACTATCTACGCCCATGTCATTGTGAGAATGGCTGAAAAGTTGGAAGCTAAGCCAGCAAAAGTGAACAAAACAATTAAAAAGAAGACAATTTTAAAATGTAGATCTAGAATATAATCCGTATGCCTTACTTTACACGTTTAATCTTAAAATCACTAGACCAGTATGATCAGGATTACTAGACCTAGTCAAACCTAATGCCCACCATTAAAAGTGTACATTATGCTGTTTGCGTCCGATCCGCTTGTTAATGTGATACTAACGTATACTTAATAAATAAATCTTGCTCAAATTATTGAATCATTTTATAGTGATTCTTGTGTTGTAAGGTAAAAGAAATAATTGTGCAAAATTTCAGCTTGATCCGAGATTGGGTGTGGAAGAAATAACGTGTACACAATTTTTACCAGACAGACTGATTGAGTTGTTATAACCTTTGAAAAAAATGTGTACCTGCTTTTTTTTTTCAACTGATCAAGTATTTAGGTGTATTGCTATGCAGAAGAAATAATGATAGACATGCTTGCGAGCGACTATCCGTCCATTTGTACTGACAAAAATTGTGTCTCATTTCTCTTTTCTGTAGGTGTGTGTTTCCAACAAGTTTACTTAAATCTTACAAAGCAAAAATAGTCAATAATGTTCCGTGCCTGCACAAAACCGCTTGCGGTTCAAGAGCCGCAGTTTGCGACACCTGCTTTATCCCAATTTACAAGGTAAATCTTTTTTTTTTCGTTTTCAGTATTTTTCTAGTTACATTAACTTATACACAACACAAAGGACAACAAAGCAAAGTGACGAAGACTTCTGCGGGCGCAGTCGTCATAATTCATCGGAGCCAAAAGCTTTGATTTATATTGTAGAGCAAATATTGTGAAGTCCAACTGCCATTTTTTCTATTCCATTAACATTGTTATAGTCAACACTGAGGACAACGGGTAGCCACAAAGACTGAAAGTAAGTAAAGCATTTATTTCAGGAGTAGGCCTACGGATTGGGAACCTTATAAGTGTCCAATACAGTTTAAAGTTTTACACTTTCGCAGGGAACTGAGTTGTAGACAAGTGGCTAGTTGAAACAAATTATGGATTGTGCACCATTGAATTAGCATTCAATGAGCACTCACCGCCATTCGGATGTTTCAAAAATTAGAAACGTTTATGTACAGAAATTATTAATTTTAAACTATTAAAGATGACAAAATAGAAGTTAGTAATTGAAATCCGGACTTATAACACTGTTACTCAACTTTCGAATTGCTTTGTACTGTTGGATTAGGATATACAGTTATAGAGTTATACACTGCTGATATATGCTCTTCTTTGTACAGTTGGATTCGGATATACAGTTATAGAGTGATACACTGCTGATATAGGCTCTACTTTGTACTGTTGGATTCGGATATACAGTTATAGAGTGATACACTGCTGATATAGGCTCTACTTTGTACTGTTGGATTAGGATATACAGTTATAGAGTGATACACTCCTGATATATGCTCTACTTTGTACTGTTGGATTAGGATATACAGTTATAAAGCTGATACACTGCTGATATAGGCGCTACTTTGTAATGTTGGATTAGGATATACAGTTATAGAGTTATACACTGCTGATATATGCTCTTCTTTGTACAGTTGGATTCGGATATACAGTTATAGAGTGATACACTGCTGATATATGCTCTTCTTTGTACAGTTGGATTCGGATATACAGTTATAGAGTGATACACTGCTGATATATGCTCTTCTTTGTACAGTTGGATTCGGATATACAGTTATAGAGTGATACACTGCTGATATAGGCTCTACTTTGTACTGTTGGATTAGGATATATAGTTAGAGAGTGATACACTGCTGATATAGGCTCTATTTTGTACTGTTGGATTAGGATATACAGTTAGAGAGTGATACACTGCTGATATAGGCTCTACTTTGTACTGTTGGATTAGGATATACAGTTATAGAGCTGATACACTGCGAATATAGGCGCTACTTTGTACTGTTGGATTAGGATATACAGTTATAGAGCTGATACACTGCTGATATAGGCTCCACTAAGTACTGTTAGATTAGAATATACAGTTAGAGAGTTATACACTGCTGATATAGGCTCTACTTTGTACTGTTGGATTAGGATATACAGTTATAAAGCTGATACACTGCTGATATAGGCGCTACTTTGTAATGTTGGATTAGGATATACAGTTATAGAGTGATACACTGCTGATATATGCTCTTCTTTGTACAGTTGGATTCGGATATACAGTTATAGAGTGATACACTGCTGATATATGCTCTTCTTTGTACAGTTGGATTCGGATATACAGTTATAGAGTGATACACTGCTGATATAGGCTCTACTTTGTACTGTTGGATTAGGATATATAGTTAGAGAGTGATACACTGCTGATATAGGCGCTACTTTGTACTGTTGGATTAGGATATACAGTTAGAGAGTGATACACTGCTGATATAGGCTCTACTTTGTACTGTTGGATTAGGATATACAATTATAGAGCTGATACACTGCGAATATAGGCGCTACTTTGTACTGTTGGATTAGGATATACAGTTATAGAGCTGATACACTGCTGATATATGCTCTTCTTTGTACTGTTAGATTAGAATATACAGTTAGAGAGTTATACACTGCTGATATAGGCTCTACTTTGTACTGTTGGATTAGGATATACAGTTATAAAGCTGATACACTGCTGATATAGGCGCTACTTTGTAATGTTGGATTAGGATATACAGTTATAGAGTTATACACTGCTGATATATGCTCTTCTTTGTACAGTTGGATTCGGATATACAGTTATAGAGTGATACACTGCTGATATAGGCTCTACTTTGTACTGTTGGATTCGGATATACAGTTATAGAGTGATACACTGCTGATATAGGCTCTACTTTGTACTGTTGGATTAGGATATACAGTTATAGAGCTGATACACTGCGAATATAGGCGCTACTTTGTACTGTTGGATTAGGATATACAGTTATAGAGCTGATACACTGCTGATATAGGCTCCACTAAGTACTGTTAGATTAGAATATACAGTTAGAGAGTTATACACTGCTGATATAGGCTCTACTTTGTACTGTTGGATTAGGATATACAGTTATATAGTGATACACTGCTGATATAGGCGCTACTTTGTAATGTTGGATTAGGATATACAGTTATAAAGCTGATACACTGCTGATATAGGCGCTACTTTGTACTGTTGGATTAGGATATACAGTTATAGAGCTGATACACTGCGAATATAGGCGCTACTTTGTACTGTTGGATTAGGATATACAGTTATAGAGCTGATACACTGCTGATATAGGCTCCACTAAGTACTGTTAGATTAGAATATACAGTTAGAGAGTTATACACTGCTGATATAGGCTCTACTTTGTACTGTTGGATTAGGATATACAGTTATAAAGCTGATACACTGCTGATATAGGCGCTACTTTGTAATGTTGGATTAGGATATACAGTTATAGAGTTATACACTGCTGATATATGCTCTTCTTTGTACAGTTGGATTCGGATATACAGTTATAGAGTGATACACTGCTGATATAGGCTCTACTTTGTACTGTTGGATTTGGATATATAGTTAGAGAGTGATACACTGCTGATATAGGCTCTATTTTGTACTGTTGGATTAGGATATACAGTTAGAGAGTGATACACTGCTGATATAGGCTCTACTTTGTACTGTTGGATTAGGATATACAGTTAGAGAGCTGATACCCTACTTTGCTATACGCCTACTGTTGAAGTTCCAAGGTTGCAAATTATTCTTGTGATATATTCCACTGTAGCGACAACTCTATCTTTTACAGTATAAAGCACTGTTGTAATTAGAGGTAGAGCTACGCTTCCGTTGCAGCATTCAGTACTCTTAAATATTCCACTATATTCCAGTACAATATACTCTGCAATAATGCATTACAATATAATATTGCAATAATGTGCAACTACTTTGCTAATGTATTACTGTTGTTTGATTTTGTTCAATGTGTATAGGTCTAACCAAACATGTTTTTTCTCTATTTGTACTCTATAATAAATCCAACTGTAGCATAGCAGTATAAAAACCAATTAATACTGAACTGTTAACACTGTATAGCCAAAACAAGCAATGGTTTTTGTCAACAGAAAAAAGATAAAAATAATCATATTTATTTCTAAAATGCCTGGTCTGTCTTCTAAATATAGTGATAGTTTATAAAACGACTCGGGAAAGCGGTCGTGTGGTATGCGCTCTGGACTGTTGCCTCGATGATCCCGGGTCGAGCCCTGCCGCCATCCCCAGTCGTCCTTGGGGGAGGGGGGGGGGGTTTGGGTTAGGACGTTAGTGTCCTTAATTCTTAAGGATCATTCGAAAGATGTAGAGCAATATAAACTTGAATACTGTTTTATAAATCTAAAAAAAAAAAACGCCAATATAACACACTACAAAATGCCACGACATTATTAGATAATATACAAATGTTACATAAATATATGTTCCAACAGAAAGTGGACATCCTGGTTTACTTAGTGTGAGAACTGGCCTGGCAGGGTAAACAAAATCCAACTTTTTCATCACTCTCAGTAATCAGTAAATATCATTGGTGGCGTTGACAGCGCCCCCCTTGTCCGTCGTATCGCCACACTATTCCAAATGTCATTCCCCCCAGGGAACCGATGCACAAAGAGGGAGAAGTATGGTTTACTTGTTATGTTGACCACGAAATGTTTACTGTGAATGTTTACTGTGAATGTTTACTGTGAATGTTTACTGTGAATGTTTACTGTATTCTGATTACTAGGGTTCTGATGTTTGCTGATGCAGTTATCTCTCGATTCATGGAATATCCCTAATGTAGGTCTGAACTTGAGGTTGATTTATCATCTTTCAAAATACCCAACAAAATATCTTATATTATCTTATAAATCGCAGACGTTCATTCAAAGAGAAGATAGTTACGTCCCACACGTGTCCATGTGTTTATCTAGTCCTGCATGTTAAGGAGAGACGTAAGCTCTGCTAAGTCAAAGGTTTTCTTGGCAGATTCTGGCCACCCATTCCATCCTCTAATGGCACTAGGGAAGAAGAAGCACTTGTACAAATTTGTCCTAGATAATGGAATAAAAGTGTGGCATTTTTGTGTCTTTCTGGGTATTTTATTGGGTTGTGTTTTTGAAAGAATGAAACAGTTTACCCTGCTAACATATTATACACTACGTAACTGTTGAACCATAAAAGGTCCCTCTATAGTCTATACTGTCCATTCGCACGAACATCGCTGTTTGAACTGCGGTCTTGCCACCACCTCGGTCAAATGCAATTTATTTTTACTTGTTCGAGATACCAAACAAAATAATTAATTAGAAATAGTTAATTAACTAATTATTTATTTTTTTTTAAATTGATTCTTGTATTGTCAGGTAAAAAGAAATAATTGTGGCAAAATTTCAGCTTGATCCGAGATTTGGTGTGGGAGAAATAACGTGTACAAACTTTTTACAAGACAGACAAATGGATAGACAAAGTTGATATAAGCTTTGTTTGAGCCATCCAATATTAAAAGTGAGAACAATCAAGAAAAGGAATGAAGAAAAACATTCTTTTTAAAATATAATTCAAGCTGGTTATTGTACTATATACTTATAGAAATAGTGCAGGAAGTGCTCATGTTAGTTTTCACCATAAGTCATGTCTAAGATGTCCAGACTAATAAAAGTGTGTGCAACCCGGCCTGACAGTGTGCTATCAGATCTATCTACAGATTATTATTCCCGCCTACTGGTGCTAAGCTAGACAGCGAAATGAACCGACTGGGGAATGTTATCACTACGGGCCATAACTCTCGAGAAAGTACCGAGGGTGGCTACGGTACAAGTACGTTTAGACGACCGGACGAGATCGATGGCTGGACAGCAACCACGGCCCCTCCCCACCACCCATTTCCGTGACCCTCCTCACTCCTTTGTCTTTCTGGAGCACCGAGAGTCCTTGATTGGCGTTTAATGCCGCATTTCGGGAAATCATTATGCCAGGGCAGATGAGGCCAGCACAAAGTAAACAATAATTGTCTACAATATTCCCGCCATTTTTCCTTCCATGACGTCACATACGAATAGATTGCAGACGTGTCGGATGGGAAGGTTGGTTGCGGGACCAGAAGTGAAACTAATATCAAGTTAGAAACTCGATCCAGAAGTAATCAGGGCTAAACAAAGTCGCGATCGATACACCGTAGAACTAAATCTTCATTTTTTTTCGGATGCAAATAAAAAAAAAACAACAACACAAATCTAATCAAAAACTAAATGTATCCACAACAATATCGCAAACTAATATGGACATCAGTGCAGCAGAGGGGAATGTAATGTCCGGATTACTCTAAATTGAGGATTTTAACGAGCAACCATTCAATGTCAAGGACGCTAAACTTGACTTCAATGTTGACAACTAAATAACAAAAAAATGGTTAAAAAATGTGGTTTTGTAGCCCTAAAAGTGATGAAAAAATAATATCTTCCTTTATATATACCGTTATTGAGTGCACTGGAGGCACCGAAAAACTAGCTATTTATAGTTTTTTTCCAATCTATAATTCTCCTCAAATTAGTTTCGAATGGTCAGCTAAATTATATTCAGTAGGTCAATACGCAGTTGACTCGATACGACTTTTACATGTTCTAATGACATGTTACAAAAGTTGTTTTCGTTTACATTATAATAATGGTCGTAATGAAGTTTAGTTATCGTATGTTATGGTCTTCAAAATGATGTCGAAATTCAATCATCAGTTTATGACTCAAATCCTTCATTTGTATCATAGCCTTATTTATTTATTTTATGTTTGTATTTATTTGTCATTTATTTTACGTATTTATGTATTTTTTTCCATTTAATTATCTGTAAAGTAAAACATTTGAGTAGATAATTTCAGAACATTATCACAGATTTTCTTATATGTATGGAATGTGTTGTTTCATTGATCAATCTAATGCTGAAAATTCCAATGGTGATTTCATAATTCTTGATGTTTCTTACATACACAGAAAAAGTTTTTAAAAAATGATTTCATTATTTACTTAGCGCAAAGGAATCGATAAAACGAAAATCTACCAGTAATAAAAAAAAAACAAAAAAAAAAAACTGGTAAATTTTCTGAAGTGCATTCTAACAAGAACTCGTTCGATCTTCTGCGACTTTTTGACAAATAGATTTTATGAGTGCCGAGACACAGGACTGGAGAGTCCGAGTATCTTGGTAATCAAAATTTCGGCTAAACATATCAATCTGAGTGCGAGTAACTGACTGAGTTTGTAATAAGTTAAAGTTAGGTCTAGAGTTCATGACCCTATGGAATCGATCGAGAGAACTCACTATTAGAAGTAAAACATTTGTATGTGACCAAATTTCATTAAACTGAATCATGTTTTTAAAATAGCCCAGGAGCTGCATTTTTATAAGTAAGATGCTGTGATTGTGAGCTTGAAAAAAAAAATTGATACATACAAATTTAAAGAAATAAAAATATTTTCTTGATTTCTTGAATACGAAATATATGTTTGAAATTTGATACAGTCCAACAACTCAGTAGTCCAGTTTTCTGATCACAAACTAAACTAACCTATTTATTATTCCTGTGTAAAGTTTTGTTTTGAGTTATTTTAGGGAGGAATCAATGACCTGTAGACCAATACGAGCTCCAGAGATAAATCTTATTTAAAAAAAAACAAAGTACCCAAGTTGTAGAGCTAATGCCTTGAAGGGGTCTCGGTTGTGATATTACAAAGTAGGTCACAAAGTTTGACAAAAATAGTTCTGGATGTTTCCCAATCAAAAGTTTAAATAAAACTTAGACGCTGAAGTGTTGTTTTTTTCATGTATTTAATGTACAACTTCTTTGTGCCACTTCTTTGTGCCACTTCTTTGTGCCACTTCTTTGTGCCACTTCTTTGTGCCACTTCTTTGTGCCACTTCTTTGTGCCACTTCTTTGTACAACTTCTTTGTGCAACTTTTTTGTGCAACTTCTTTGTACCATTTCTTTGTACAACTTCTTTGTACCACTTCTTTGTACCACTTCTTTGTACCACTTCTTTGTACCACTTCTTTGTACCACTTCTTTGTGCAACTTCTTTGTACCACTTCTTTGTGCAACTTCTTTGTGCAACTTCTTTGTGTTTCCACTGGGAAATAGCAAATTTCATTTGAGGATTAATTTAATTTTAATGACTCTCTTAGGACTCAGAATTAGGGAATGTGTTGATATTAAAGTTGGCATCAATAAAAACATCATAACCCCTAAGTACCAGAGTAGTAAAAGTTATGTCATAACTAACACAAGTTATGTCTTAAGTACCTCAGGTTGTGTCTTAGTACCTCATTTTGTGTCCTAAATAAAACAACCTGTGTTTTAAGAACCTCAAGTTGTGCCCTAAGTAAAACAAGTTTGTCTGAAGTACTTCAAGCTGTGTCTTAAGTACCTCAAGTTGTGTCTTAAGTAAAACAAGTTGTGTCTTAAGTATCTCAAGTTGTGTCTTAAGTACCTCAAGTTGTGTCCTAAGTAAAACAAGTTTGTCTGAAGTACCTCAAGTTGTGTCTTAAGTACCTCAAGTTGTGTCTTAAGTAAAACAAGTTGTGTCTTAAGTACCTCAAGTTGTGTCTTAAGTACCTCAAGTTGTGTCTTAAGTACCTCAAGTTGTGTCTTAAGTACCTCAAGTTGTGTCTTAAGTACCTCAAGTTGTGTCCTAAGTAAAACAAGTTTGTCTGAAGTACCTCAAGTTGTGTCTTAAGTACCTCATGTTGTGTCTTAGGTACATCAAGTTGTGTCTTAAGTACCTCATGTTGTGTTTTAAGTACCTCAAGTTGTGTCTGCGGAAACGCTAGAAGAGATCACGTCTGCCTCGCTACACAGACTTTTATTAAAGATGTACATCAATGGCGAATAACTTTAAACAGCTAGATTTTTGGCGTATCCGGTGTACAGAAAATAGAAAGTATTCATTATCTCTGTCAGGAGGTGTATGCTCTTTCACTTGGAGCACAAACTATTTTCTTTATTTAGCAACAGTGATATTTTCAAACGTCCTTGACATTGTATGAATCGAATGTTTATCGTTATAGAACTCCAATAAAGGTGAAATAAAATGAAGCCTAACTAGTTATCCATAAGATACAAAATAAAAAGAAAATGGAGGACATATTTTTTATAGTGCTTTATTTAAATTTCTTAGGTCAGCACATAATAGGTCAGCACATAATAGGTCAACACATAATAGGTCAGCACATATTACTTTCATAGTCAAAAACCTAACCGTTATTTTTTTTTTTTGACACATTTTTTCTTGCACAAACCTTCAATGCCTCCATTCATTATATTCTATTTTTGTCTCCTTGGCCAGACTTCAACAAATTCTTAGGAAAAGAAAACAAAAACAAAAGTGTCTATTTAAAACTTGTTTCCTCCACTCTAAGACACAAGGAAATTGGTTCTTAAGTTTAATCAAAAGCTGCCACATTGTATTAGAGTCTAGAAATTGAGTCTCTGCTTATGATGAAACCCGCGACCTACAAGTTAGTCCTTATGCTAAATACAATCTGGACTGGTCCGTCAGATTTTGTTCAAGTTGTTGATAGCTCTGGACTGAAGATGATGACTATTTGAATAAAGTACATTAGTGCCACTGTCACAAGAAATGGTGTTCATCTTTGACCACTGGCCGTGCTATGGTAATGATGTTTTCCAATCGTAGACTCTCTGGATATCTTATTACATACTTATGCTGATTCTTGAGAGGACTGAATAGGTTTTTTTTTCTTTTTCAAAGGATGAAACCAATATGGGCGGGACCTGCGTGGGAGCTTTTCGTACCGTGAAGAACTTGTACACCGCGACCTAAAACAGCTAAATACTCAATATTCTACAATCAACATAGCCGACGATTTCTCACAGTATAGGATTGTTCATAAGTGTTTTGATTGTTAATGATTAGTTTGATTGCTAAGGATTGTTTAGATTGTTAAGAATTGCTTTTTCGCTCATGATTTGTATGCTCCATTTTTTTTTCTGGAGTCTGTAAAATGTCGTTGTCTTCGTACGTAGTTTACTGATATACTGAGGACTTACTCCTGTTGGGCACTTAGCGAGCATAGCGACGCACCATAGTTGTTGGACTTTGAATGCGACATTTAGTGATATACTGACAACTTACTCCTGTTAGGCACTTAGCTATCATTGCGACGCACCATAGTTGATGGACTTTGAACGCGACATTTAGTGACATACTGACAACTTACTCCTGTTAGGCACTTAGCTATCATAGCGACGCACCATAGTTGATGGACTTTGAACGCGACATTTAGTGACATACTGACAACTTACTCCTGTTAGGCACTTAGCTATCATTGCGACGCACCATAGTTGATGGACTTTGAACGCGACATTTAGTGACATACTGACAACTTACTCCTGTTAGGCACTTAGCTAGCATAACGATGCAATGTAGATGATTGAATTTTAACACGACATTTAGTGACGTCACGGATAGCGGGGTTTGGTTTGTTGATGTTTATTTTATTGAGTTGGTATTAGGACTTAAAGGTGATAACATCGATTATGGACAGACTCGACTGTGGCCTCTGTGGATTGAATACTATTTCATTGTTAAAATGTCTTTGACTTAGTTCCCCACGTGTTTTTGTGATAGTTTGTCTTCATAACGACCGTACACCTTCTGAGTAGTTGGTCAAAGTTAGACAAACATTTACTACAGTAAGACAAGCCTAGTAAACTTCTGCTTCTGAAATTGACTAAAAAAGTAAAAATGAAAATTATTCGCAGTTTTTTAACAAGCATTCTCCCCTTTTTTTTTTCTATTTATTTGAACACTTCTAGAATATTTGAAGTAGGATTTGCTCAAAAAAGTGTCTTTTTTATTTCATCTGGTGTTCAGAGAAGTAAATTATTTTAATTATCTATTATTTTAAAATGTTATTAGACATATTATGAACCTACTAAAATAAAAAACAACGTCCAGAAGTAGTTTTTTTTCTAGATTTTTGGTTTTCTAACCTTAGATCCACCTTAATAGATGCTAAAAGTATGACTTCTGGGATCGATAGCATCCGGTCCAGAACTCAGCACTGTCAAGCACTGTCAAGCTGGGTACCATTACAGTGGACTTTGTCATGTCTGTGCCATTGCCATGTCACCATTAAGTAGACTAAGTGTCAAAAATTTTTTTTTACCTGGTGTTTTCCGATGAACTTGACGGAACAAGGTAAGATGGCTGTAGCCATTTCTTTCACTGTGACGTTAGCCATTGGTGTGTCAAAACTTGGCTCCAGAGTCATCAGCTCTGTCAGATCTATGGGTAAATAACAAAGTAAGAATGGATTGCCTTCTAAATATTTTGTTTTCCTTTTGGTATTCGTGTGTGTGTGAAACGCGTGTGTGTGTGAGAGAAAAGTGTGTGTGAAAATCGTGTGTGAAACGTGTGCATGTGTGAGAGAAAAGTGTGTGTGGAAATTGTGTATGAAACGTGTGTGTGTGAAACGTGTGTGTGTGAAACGTGTGTGTGTGAAACGTGTGTGTGTGAAACGTGTGTGTGTGTGTGAAACGTGTGTGTGTTTGTGTGAAAAGTGTGGTAATGGGAATAAACTATTGGGAGAAACACTTTTCTATTGGCTGATTCAAAACGTCTCCACAGGAAATAAAAGTTTTATCATCTTAGATGATTTAAAAATTAAAAGATCTAATGTAATAGTTTTCCAAGGTAAATACCTAAAATATCTAGCTATTTTAGCCTCGATGATATACAAGATATAGAAAGTGTTAGTATACTTTGTTATTTTAAAAGGTAATAGTTATTTTTTCTCTTAGCAAAGTCGTAAGAATGCTCATTAGTAGCATCAACTAATGTCATTTTTCAATATAGCTAAATTAATGCCGTTTAGGTTATACAGTTTAAAATTTCTCCAAATCTTTCAGTGTTTTTTTTTTCTTCTGCTTTGTTTTGATTGCATTATATTGCTCATTTATTCCTTTATATCTCTTTCTCTTTTTCTTTATCTATGTTCTTGTGTTTTATTGCTGAAAGAATGAAGACAGGATTTTAAAACACAAGAACAAAAAAAGAGGAGATTATTGTGTTTTCAACTGATAGTAAAAATGCACAATACTACTCGACACTTTGATGATTTTAATTGGTTTCTATTTAACCTAGTGCACTGAATGCACACTCGGCGCACAAGATGAAACGTAATTTGGGCATCAGAAGACAGATACTCTGGGCACCAGAATACACACTCTGGGCACCAGAACACCAGAAGACAGATACTCTGGGCACCAGAATACACACACTCTGGGCACCAGAAGACTGATGCTCTGTGCACCAGAAGACAGATAATTTTACACCAGAAGGATAATATGGGCACCAGCAGACACCAGAAGACAGATACTCTTGATACCAGAAGACAGATACTCTAAGTACCACAAGATTACAGAAGACAGATACTCTTGGCAACACAAGACAGATGCTATGGCCATCAGAAGACAGATACTCTTGGCAACAGAAGACAGATGCTATGGTCATCAGAAGACAAATACTCTTGGCACCAGAAAACAAATGCTATGAACATCAGAAGACAGATACTCTTAGCAATAGAAGACAGATGCTATGGTCATCAGAAGACATATACTTTTGACACCAGAAGACAGAAATTCTTTGCAGCAGAAGACATGTACTCGGCACACTGAAGACTCACGATCAGCGCACCAGAAAGCACAATGAAATGAATACATATTGCTCAGCAACTGTTAATTGAAATCCGAAATAATGCGCACATCCCCAAAACGGACTTCATAAAAGAAAAGTATATAGACATGGAGACTCAGTCAATAGTAACTTGTACTATTGTGTTTCCCTGGCACGATTTGTTAAGCAAATATGGCTCATTCAAAGTTTTTGGAGCCAGACGTGACTCAACAGAGCGTCACAACAGTAACCATAAATCAACAGAGAGACTCAGTAGAAGGGCGTAAAAAAATATAAAGCCGTTCAACGGAAAGTCTTAATAGAAACGCGCATTTTTTAAGATACGATGAGATACGGTATGTGAATGTGAGTGTGTTTGCCAGTATTAGCTGATACGACCTGATTTGTTGTTTAGCATATTTTTACAAGGACATTATTAACTCTCTAGAAATATTTTATAATAACAAAACGAATTTATTTTTATAATAAAAGAAGATTTTAAGTTTTATTCAAATTTGCATGATAGTTAATTAAATAATACACCAACAGAGTAGGTATTAGAATCTGTTTGGAGTTACATCATGACAAACTACCCCTACTCGAAATCTTAATAGTATTCTTTAAAGATAGTCATTAAGTATTTTTTAAGTCCCTCGAAATACAACCGCCAGTTGTTGATCTATTCTTCTTAAGATTTCTCTTTCTCCAAAAGGAACCTAGTTTCTTTTAGTTCATCATTGCTGATACTTAGAATTTAGTAGTTTTTAAAACAAACCGATTAGGTTTAGTGGATCATTGCTTCCACCTAGATCTAGTAGTTATTAAACAGCGAGTAGCCCTACAAACAAATAATGACCTGCTGCTTCTGCCAATACTGTTCTCTTTAAACTCTCTATTCTTGAGGTTCAAAAAGATTGATAGCAAACTGTGTTGAACATCTAGAAACTTAATGTAGAACTATGTTCAGTACTTTAAAACGGAATGCTATTGCCCCTATTCGTACAGTCTCAGGACCTTATGAATCTTTTGTCAACATTGATCACGTGTGGACTCTAGGGACTATTAGAAACTGGTCTTAACAAAGAAATAACTGTGTTTTAGGTTATTGTTCCCAGACACCAAGTGTCCCGACTACCAAGGGAGACAAGCTTCTATGTCTGTCAGGCTGAAGCGGCAGACGAGATCTGCTATAAAAGCGTTACGACAAGAGGGTGGCTTGCGAGGCGGGGGGGGGGGGGGGGAGCATGTGTCGCGGTTCCTCGGATCACACTCCTTGAGGCCATGGCTAATATTTGACCAGTGGCTCCACTCCCTACCCCCAACCCAGTCCGGCCGCGCCCTCTAGAAGGGGGATCAATAGCCAGCACCCCCTCTCCTGACTCGAAAAGGCACAATGAACATCTATTTGGCCAAATGGCTAGTGAGTCAACACTCGTAGTTCAAGAAATTGTTAAACATAAAACTGTGCGAGAGTGAGTGAAAGAGAGAGAGAGAGAGAGAGAGAGAGATTGAAGAAAAAGAGTAGATTGAACAGCCCCCTGAACCGTTTTGCCCTTCTACCAATCGGGTTTATTGAACTAGCGCTCACTCCCCTTTCCAAATTCCTCCCCCCCCCCCCCACTTTGAAGTAAGTATATGCGTGAGTATGTGTGTGTGTCTATGGGATACTTAGACATGGAATGGGGCGTAAGGGGTAAAGATACTTTTGACATATAAAATTTTGAAAGTGGTGTAGCACAGAGAGATGGGAAGACTGTAGGTGTTCAACGAAATTTTTTTGGCCCGACCCCTCCTCCGGCAATTTTCTTTATTTTTCTACGAACCCGTCTGAGTTAGTCTATTGTAGGGGGTGATATGGACAGGAGGTGGCGCCCTGGCGACATACATTAAAAGTGTACAAGGGGAGAGAATCAATAACAATTTCAGAGGAGACAACTCTTTTTTTTTCTGAAATATTTTCTTTCTATTGATTTTTTTTTTCTGATGCACAGATGAAAAAATACACATAAATATATGAGTGACCTAAAGTGATAAATCCCGCCACAACCTTCAATTTTAAAATCTCTGCTGACAATTTTTCTAAACTATTTTCTATTTGTTCGATGCTAAACATTACTTGTTCAATTGCTCAATATAATCAATGTTGATCTTTAGACAAGGTGCATGATAGAGAAAAGAAATTTAAATAATCATAGACTCATAAAGTCCATTACTTTTCAGAGTTAAATATTCATCATGTCCACACCCCCCCCCCCCCTCCACTGCACTTTAAGATCGCTAGCGATTGAACTCTAGATCCAATCAATTGAGGTCTAGTTTTTCTGAATGTGAAAAAACGAAATATGTGTATCGATCTCAGGACATCAGATTTGTCAAAACTTAAACAAAATGTGAAGAAACTCTTAGGACAGAATATAGACACACTGAAAGAAATGTTAAACTACCTCATCAATTACCCAAACCAACCAGGTAGCCAACTTTCTATCCTACATGTTTCGCTACATTCAAGAAAAAAAAAGACCAGTTCAAAACTTTTTTTAGATTAGTTTCTCATTTAAATGAGATGTATATAGCTGAGAAAAGAATGGCCATATCGGAAAGTTCGACTTTGACCGTTATCATTTTTCAAAAAAAAAATGAAAGAAAACTAAAATTTGGCTAGAGATCTAGACATAGATCTAGATCAGACATCCGCGAGCACGCTACTCTGCCTCATCGTGGCGCTCGTGTGGAAATGACCAATAGAGGAAGTGGCTAGGCTAAATGGGTAGCAACACAAGGCTCCCGTGGGGATGCCCACGGGTAGACGAGAGTCCACCCATTGCACGGGCGGGGTAGCGAAAAAGTCCCCACAAACCTGTCACACATCCATGCGCTGTTCCTCAAAGGGACAGTTACATAAATGGCGGGTCCCGCACGGTTAGCTTGGTATAACGAAGGAAAATGGCGGAGGCTCCCGGTGTCCTCGGCCTTCGGCCATGTGCAGCCAAGCATGCGTCGGGGACCAAAGGCATTGGAAACAGCAATGCTTTACTTAGGCATTGACTCGGGTCTCTCTCAAACAGAACTGTGTTCTTACAGGTTTTTTTTTTTTTTTTTACTGTTTGGCGTCCAAACAGGTTTTTTTTCAAACATAGGGCTCGAAGAGCCTTCGGCTCAGCCCTTGGACATCAACAAGATCAGACATCGGTTTTTTGAAAGAACTACCTCGTTCTTGGAATGACTATTGCTCTCGGCGATTTCCAGGTGACGTGGCAGGTCTGCAGCGGTACTGCAATCTGACTGGTATCGAGAATCTTCTTAATGTTTAGGGCCTTGTTGAATATGATGTCACTATCCCCTCGGTTGATATAACAACAGGGTTTATTATTTTAGATAATTTCCATAGCTTTATATCTAAGCTTTTTTTTTTTTTCATTTTCAGATTTGCTTACATTGTGGGGTAGTGGATGTCGATGACCATTGCAGATTTTTCTATTCTCTCAACATACAAAAAATCTGGTTGATTAAAATCCACCGCCTTGTAAGTTAAAATCCGTGTATAGTAAATAATTGGTTGACTCAAGAGTCTTCAGTGGTGAGCATGTGTAAGAAGGGACGTATTGTTTCCAGTCAGATCATTGTTATTATTATCTTAGTATCACTATAACGGAGGTGTGGTGGCTGAGTGGTTAAGCGCTTTGCTTCAGAACCTGGGGTCCTGGGTTCGAATCTTGGTGAAGACTGGGATTTTGAATTTCGGGATTTTCAGGGCTCCCCTGAGTCTATCCAACTCTAATGGGTACCCGACTTAAGTTGGAGAAAGTAAAGGGGATTGGTCGTTGTGCTGGCCTCATGACACCCTGCTCGTTAACTATGGGCCAAAGGTCTGAAAGGGGAATTTTACTTACTTTTATCACTATAATAATAATAATAATAGTTATTCTGCAGTGCTAAATGTGTCCAAAGTAATATTTAAAAAAATACATAGCTTGTCAACTGATACACCTATGACTTATAGATATGCCGCCATTTATACAGATCAAGCATGTTCAAACTGTTAGCGGATTGGTAGCTATCATTTTCTTTGAGACAATGTATGTAGCCCATCGCATCGCTGTTTGTTGTGTGATACATGGGAACGAAATGAAACCATTACAGCTATTAGAGTCGTGAAGCAATTAGAAATAATTTAAACAAGTGAAACTAAACCCTACATATTGTACAGAGCGGCCATGTTTGACACGCGCTTCATATAAAAGTAAGCTGTGTTTTCAACAATGCAGTAACTCCAGATGTATTTTTTAACAAGACCTTTGCACAACGCATAGTATATACGTGTATATATATTGGTGGAGAAATCGTCCTCAAGAAGAAAACATTGTTTACTGTACGAGTGAACACTAAAAGTGTACATTTGAAAACAAACGAGGGCGGGGGGGGGGGAATACAAAGTGTACTTAATGAGAAATGAAAAGGAATATGATTGTATTGCCATCCAGACTAGCGACAACATTCAGGTAATAGAAATAAACTACCACACTAGAGAGCATAGTACTACACTGTCATTCTTTATTCTCCTAAAGACATGATTTGTTGCTGTTTACCTTTTTGTTTCATACTTTTGGAACGTTCGTTTAGAAATCAAGATTATTACATCCTAGCCCAAACCTCAGGACTGAAGGGGATCAAGGCAAACATGTTTTCGAACTAGAGACCTTCCGGAAAACAGAAGCGCATACCCCACGACCAGGCAGCTATGATTGGGTATGCTTTTTAAGTTCTAATTACGAGTTTCAATAAGTTGTTTTTTTCAAAACAAAAAATCATTGATGTAAAAACAATTGCCGCATAAGAAAAACATTTTCTTATTCGACATCTACACGATCAATTAAACAATGTCCAGGTCATCAATGTTCACGTCATCCATGTTCACGTCATCCATGTCCACGTCATCCATGTCCACGTCATCCATGTCCACGTCATCCATGTCCACGTCATCAATGTTCACATCATTAATATTCACGTCATCAATGTCCATGTCATCAATGTCCAGGTCATCAATGGTCACGGCATCAATGTCCACGGCATCAAATGGTCATGTCATCAATGTCCACGTCATTAATGTTCACGTCATCAATGTCCACGTCATCAATGTCCACGTTATCAATGTCCACGTTATCAATGTTCACTGACAATACACCATACAATGATTACTAGTTCTCAGACCCCTTCCCCTTTTGGAATAACACACACAATATAATTATTCCATCTGATATAAACTTTTCGCATGTAGATTATGAATGAGTCTGGTGTGAATGTATACTTTGGTTTTCTATAGTTTAAATGTTTTGTTTGGTGTGATGCACAAATTGTAGGACGAATTTCTTTAATGATAATAAATATTATAATTATTATTATTTTGTATTAAACGTACCAGTTCCACGCAAGCGATTAACGCTAATAATATCATTTGACCAAGTGCTTGTCAATAAACAATCTCAATAAGTTGCATTTAAAAAGATCTTCTACTTGACAAGTTTTACTTTCGCGATCTCCAGGCTAAACATTAACTACAGTTTGGGTAGCATTTGGTCTGATTCAAGGGATCAAATCTGCACGTGCTGGAGGTATTGAGATAAACAGTGCCCTGGGAGACGCGAGGAGCTAGCCAGGCGGGATAAGAACAGGCTGAGGTCAAGGGGTTAAACGAGTTTAAAAACTTAGACCTTAAGGCAACATACCATAATTACGGCCCCTTGTTCCTTGAAATCTTGCTCCGGTCTCCAAAATCTGCCCCAGGCAATAATCTAATTACATCCGAAGGATCCAATCCCCACTTCACCATCAGTCATTCGTTTAAAAAAAAAAACAGCTTCCAGAAATGTAGCTGGTGCTTACGAGTCGTTCTGTTGTGAAGTAATGGGCAGACGTTTTATTGGGGGAGACTTAGATGCAATATAATTGGATAAGCTGGCGCCCTGCACGCACATCGTCTGCAGAAGAAATAGAGCGCTGTTAAGTTTTCATTTGTATCAAGAAGACGAACTAGTACGAGTGAGTTTCTCTCGTAAGATGTAATGGTGTAAGAGATGTGATCCTCCCTGTATTACATTTAGTGTATTTGCTTCGACTCTGTAATAATGAAATCTCTTTGACGGTGGAAAGAAACGCGACAAAAACATATCAGACTGTATTCTTTGTAGGAGCTAAAGATTCTGGAAATGTTGAGCATAAAGAAACATTTATTTCATGAAAGCATTTTATCATGAAGACACGGAGACATTATTATTGATATGAGTCGTGGCCTGCCATATACAATATAGACAACAACACAAACATCACAGATTTAAAACCAAATTAAAATGGGATTATACAAATAGAACTTGAGATGTAACATTATATGTGAGAGTGTATTGAAACGTGATTTATTTATAGACATAAATACCTTGGAGAGTTTCATACATGGTGGACGATCCATAAACAAGCAAAATATAAAAACGATCCTTAAATAAAAAACGGAGGCGCGGTGGCCAAGCGGCCAGAAGCTTTGGGCTTCCGAACCGGGGGTCTCGGGTTTGAATACAGATGAAGACTGGGATTTTTTGTTATTTCTGGATCTTTGGGCGCCACTGAGTCCAGCCAGCTCTAATGGGCACTTGACATTGGTGGTTGTGCTGGCCACATGACACGCTCGTTAACCGTAGGACACGGAAACATCTGCCCTATAGACCACAAGGTCTCACCGAAACATCTGCCCTATAGACCACAAGGTCTCACGGAAACATCTGCCATATAGACCACAAGGTCTCACGGAAACATCTGCCCTATAGACCCACAAGGTCTCACATAAACATCTGCCCTATAGACCCACAAGGTCTCACGGAAACATCTGCCCTATAGACCCACAAGGTCTCACGGAAACATCTGCCCTATAGACCACAAGGTCTCACAGAAACATCTGCCCTATAGACCCACAAGGTCTCACGGAAACATCTGCCCTATAGACCCACAAGGTCTCAAGGAAACATCTGCCCTATAGACCCACAAGGTCTCACAGAAACATCTGCCCTATAGACCCACATGGTCTCACATAAACATCTGCCCTATAGACCCACAAGGTCTCACGGAAACATCTGCCCTATAGACCCACAAGGTCTCACAGAAACATCTGCCCTATAGACTCACAAGGTCTCACGGAAACATCTGCCCTATAGACTCACAAGGTCTCACGGAAACATCTGCCCTATAGACCCACAAGGTCTCACGGAAACATCTGCCCTATAGACCCACAAGGTCTCAAGGAAACATCTGCACTATAGACCCACATGGTCTCAAGGAAACATCTGCCCTATAGACCCACAAGGTCTCAAGGAAACATCTGCCCTATAGACCCACATGGTCTCAAGGAAACATCTGCACTATAGACTACAAGGCCTGAAAGGGGAAACTTTTTTTTTTTTTTTTTTTTTTTTTTTTTTTTATGTTTAAAAAAAAATCTACAGGAGAACTCTGTTATTAAAACTATATCTACAATAATGTACAAGTTATTTCCCTTATTCATATCAAACAAAATAATTAATTACCAATAATTAATTGACTAATTGAGTTGTTTTTGTTTTGTTTTGTTTATTGATTCATGTTTTGTTAGGTACAATAAATAACTGTTTAAAGTATCAACTTAACAATAATTAATTTAAGGGAACTAAAACCCAACAAATTTAGCCATATCTTTGAATGCTGAAATATTGGATTTCCTTGTTGCTATCAAACAACATAATGAATTTCCAGTCATTAATCGTCCAATGGGTTACTTTTTTTTTATTCGTTCATGTCTTGTCTATGTCAATAAATAATTGTGCGAAGTTTCAGAAATAACGTGTATACACATTGTACTAGACAGACAGATAACCAAGAAGTGAGTTGATATAGGCTTTGTAAAAAGTAAGCTTTTTTTTTTTGGTGTATCCGGTGTATTTAAGTATGGATAAGCAAAGTTAGTTTTTTTCAGCTCTATACAATTAAATTACTAAGCTCTTTAACTAGTACCATAAACTAATTTTGAAACTTTAATATTGCTAGCGTATTCTTTCAAGGTGGCTACATTGGCGTTGTTTACTTTGGCTACTTATTTCTACCCAGTCTTCGTCTTTGTAGTTTCTTAAGTTTTAGAGTTACATTAGATTCGCCAACACATTTTTTCATATCGCTGTCTCTTCTTTTTCTCTCTTACTGAATTCTATTGCTTCAATAATATTTAAGAAAACAGAGAGCAGATTACTGCGATTAACTGTGGAAAACCTTGTAGCAACGTTTCGTTTGCTTGTCATTAAAGTTACAACTCTTAGCACTGTCTATGTTTCATTAATTAAATATATTCTCAAAACATTGAAACTTGATACATAGTGTGCAATAAAATCTAACACCTTAGCTTGAAACTCATCAGAAAATGTTTTAAAGATTTCTGTATTGTGAGATTTCTCTTTTCTCATAAGTTTCTATTTTAGAAACCTATTCAAGAATCTATTCAGGCAGTTCATACTTTAAGCAAACATCTCATAGACTTTAATGGGACTGGAACTAAAAGCCAGTAATGTATCCATCTGAATAGATTTGTGTTGACCCTTGGTCAAGCGCGGACGAGTGAAGATCACCGTCTTCTCTCTACGGTCCGGTGCAGTTAAAGTGAAGGTCCTTTAGCTGGCGGTCTGGGTCAGGAATGACTCACGTCTGATAGTCAAACGTTGATAGTGAGACTATCCACTAGTCGGCGCTTAGTGATCAGACTGATGGTTTAGGAAAGAATTTATAATATTTGTCCTACGTGAGTAGACTAATCAACATGTTTGATTATTAAAACTCAAATATCTGGCGATTACAAAACCTAAACACTAAAGTTGTGTACGTGTTAAGCTTGAGAATGTATCATGAAATTTGGTAAACGACTTAGGCGAGAAACATGCTTACATTATATTCCCATTCTGTATTAACTAGGCCTACTCACTTGTCATAGTGAGTGTTTAATGTAGCCTACAAGTATGTGATTTGATGTTGGAACAGATATTGCCTAGACATGGAGTGCTTGCTTGTGTGTGTGGAATAGTCTCATTAGCGCGTGAGATAGGATTATTGTTATAAGTGGTTGAAAAGTATTTTATAATATTAGTTAACATTGAAACGTCGTTCCCAAAGCGCTTCATGTACTATATACTTGTTGTGGACAGTCGTTGACGTGTAGCACCAAACTGCTGGTAGACAACTTAACCGCAGTTGGCGTATTATATTTTAACTTGTGCAAGCTGAAATAAATTGTGAGCAAAAATTAAATATACCTTTTATTACAATTACAACTCACTACAAAAACACGTCATTTCGCTCAGGAAATCTGGAGACGTATGTCGTACGTAAGATCGCTGACGACAATGCCGCTTATCTTACATCATTCACAACCAATCGCTAACTTCTTCCCACCGTCGCCGTAGAAACACACACACACACAAACTCCATAGCTATACTTACACAGAAATGTATATAATAATACATTACACAAAACGTCTTCCCACCGTCGCCATAGAAACACACACACACACACACTCCATAGCTACACTTACACTAAATGTATATAATAATATATTACCCAACAGATATAAAGTAAATCTACGTCTTCCACAAGTACAACAGAACAATGCCTCGCACATTCCAAAACATAACATGAAATATCTGCTAATTAAATTCAGAAGATATAGACATGAAACTAATGTAAGAAATAAAATAATTTAAAGTATTAGCTTCGTAGAGAACAGGAAGCCTTCATGTCCATTCTAAACGGGTTTATTGGCCAAACTTGAGATGTATGTAATAAAGCTATCAAGTCACCCAGTGGGTCGTTATGTGCGCCTGATGGCCGGCTGTAGATGATGTGCACACTATGTCTATTGACGTAGAGTCCAGCACGATCTCCCTTGTACGATTTCATCTCTGAATTAATGAAAGCATCAAATCGGAACCAAATTGGCTCTCCCCGGGGAAATTCTCCGATGTCTGTGGACGTGCGGACAGTTTATGACCGCCATCACAGAGCGAGATATCATATTTGAGGCAGCCAAGAGAAATATTTTCCTTGTTAAAGACGTCACTTTAGCATCTTCCTGTATAAGAGAACGAGTGGTTGAGGGCGGGGAGGGGGGGGGGGAGTAAAGAATAAGGAAGGGGCCTTGAGTGCAAGTGTGGGGGGTCGGCCTTGCACAATGGCGTGCTGCTTTCTCACAATGGACCGAGGATTTGGCCAATAGCTTGACGTGTGTTCAAATGAACAGATTGTTGAGGTTGGAAAGCATGGAGAGGCTTGAGGAGGAGGTCCGATGAAAGAACATAAAAAGGAAGGGTGGGGGACACCGTGGAGAGGCATCATCACCATTAAGAGAAATTCAAGATTCCGAGACAGAAAGTTGAAAGTATTAATACACACACAATGTTAGCTTGTAGTATATCGGTATATGTTTTTGATAATATGTCCCTCAACGTTAAATGCAATTTATATATATATATTGTTTTATTAAATTTCCATAATTATGCATGGCACTTGACAAGTAATCAATATGTACAACAAATTTTATATATTAATGGCAGAGCTTCATACATCAAGGCAAATCCATCAACAGCAAGATTTATGGTGTATCCACTGTATAAAATGCTGAAATATTTTATAAGTGAACCATTTTAATAAACCATAGTATACGTTTTCCACTTTTCAGCCTATAAAGAACGTATCTCCCTGGTAGCACTAGCTAATGTTATTATTTAGAATGGCGTCCTTGGCATTGTTTATTTTATCTATTTCGCTTAATTTAGTCTATTTATTTAAAAACTGTACCAATCTTCCTCTTTCCTTTTTAGCGGCTCTCGAAAGAGGAAAAGACGCTATTAGTTTTGTGTGGCCTGTCTGTCCGTCTGTCCCGTTTAGATCTCAAAAACTAGAAGAGAAAATGATAATCGGACATCATGATATTTTAGATCATTCAAAGTTCTGATGCAATGGCTATATTTTTCTTTTCTGAAAGCGAAAAATCTAATTTTTTAAACCAATTATGCAAGCAGTTTTTCATAAAAATACACCATCTTTACAACTATTCACTATTAATAGTAACAAACACTGGAGGTTTTTTAGGAAGGGAAACACAAACTTACCTTTTTACTATTTTAACACATTTATGTAAATGGTTTTACATTTTTTGATCAAAAGATATTATTTTTTTACAATTGTATAGCTAAGTTATGTAAGTTATGTTATACTAATTACATTTACAAAAAAAAATTTAAACTTTTTTTTTTTAAAGAGACAAAATCTATTTACTATGCAATAAGTTAACATAATTTAAAACAACAATTAATAAGTTGTTTTTCATATTATCGTGTGAACTGCAAGACATACACTCAAATACAAAACACAAAACTATAGGTTTTTACGAGAATGTTTTCTTCATGCTTTGAATAAGAGATTGACCCTTTACAAAACAATTAGATGAATTAGATACTCATTTTAAGACATTACTTAGGCCAGGTTCACAACTAGCTTCACATTCACTTTCACCCAGCCCTTGGTCTGCTGGACCTTTGGGGCACCACACAGGATCTGTCAACCTTCTTTCTCCATTCTTCTCTCTCATTTGCGTTTAATAGAATTTCATTATGATATTCTTTCTGAAAATATTGAAACCTGCTTTTTTTCCTGCCTGGTGAACCACTTCGGGGGCAGAATATTTTGTGTTTCCACACAAACTGTCTTTGTATCCTTGTTGTTGTTTTTTTACAATTTTTCAATTAGTCCCACTAAATTGCCTCCACATTTCTTTGCATCGCTTCCTCTTCTTTGGCCATCTTACTGTATTTAATTGCCAGTTATTATGAGTAACAAAAAAAAACTAAAACAAAAAGTACTTACAATTATCCCTACTATTACTTCTATTGGTACTTACTTATTCACGGTAAGCCGGTCTGACTAAAAACTCAAAATATCTAGGTGTAATAATAAATGAAAAGTTATTATGGAATCCCATAATGATGAAATTGTTTAACAAATCAAGCAAAACATTAGTGTTTATTAAAGGACATTTTTACCAATCAAAGAAGAACATAAAACTAAAATGCTATTTAACTTTAGTTGACCCAATATTAGAATATGCATCCTCTGTTTGGGATCCCTCAACTCAAGAAAACATTTAGAAAATAGTGCTCCTTCTTGCTTAGTGCCAATAGAGAATGAAAGAATTGCCAGAATCAGACAGGAAAACCAACGACTTAGCAGAGTTTAAGTCATTGATTAACATGCATGATTAGATTGACACATGAATTGCGTAGGACGTAATCATTTTTTTTTTCTATAAAATAAGATAAAATAATTGCTTAAAGAACGTTAAAGGGATCTTATAAATCGAAGTATAAGAGCAGATTACTGTGATTAACGTTTAGTGTGAGAGTTCCCAATAAAGAACAATCAAATGAAATCGAGGCTTAATGGCTATTTCCTCAAATAAATAAGATGCTTCTCATTTCAAAGTCAGACTGTCCTAGGATTTAAACAGCTTCAAATTCAAATGTATGGAGAACATTCAACATTGAGTTCATTGTTTGTGTTCCTCTTTAGAAAAACAAACAGAATTTTGTTTTTTGTTATTGTTCTCAAAATTTGATCTAGAAACATGTATCATGGAAAAAACATCTGCATGTCTAAATCCAATGAAAATATTTCCTAACATTTATTTCTGTGTTCAAGTCCTTCTGTCCAAGACAAGTGGATCCCCTCGGGACAACATGGCGATCCCCTCTGACGCTGAAAAGCTCATCTTTAAATACTTTGGGAGGATTGGGGCCACGCAGCAGAGTCGGGGTGGATCAGACCGGGGGGAGTCGGGTGGGGGTGGGATAAGAAAAGATGTATGCGGGGTTGACATGACTAGTGATGTCATAACCGAAGCTATCAGACATCAAGGTCTAGTTGTAGACAGCAATTTAGCTATTACAGTGCTAGAAGAACCGCGCATTAAGTGAGCTCTTTCGCCGCCGTATCTTGTCCGGCGGGTCCCGGAAATGCTTTATGAATAAACATGAATGGTGGCATAATCCAGGGTCTCCTCCCCTTCTCCGTTCCCCGCTCTCCTCCACCCCCTTTACATCTCACATAATCTAGTTTCTTTAAAAGACTTCTCTTCCATCGCTTGAGATTCTGTGAGGCCGGTTCTGCCCCCGGGTGAAGAGGGCGCTGCCTCAATTTGGAGGGCTGGAAAAGGGAAATAAATTGGCCCTGATTGAGACGATAAAAACTGCTGAAAACATCACAGATTTTCTATAATTTCCTCTAATTAATTTCTGGGTTTATCTGTACGATCTGGGACATTAGAAAGCGTTCTTTACTCCCAGCAATCTCGACTTTAAACTTGTTTTTTTTTTCATTATACACTTTGGCCTACATATTCCTGCTACGCCATGAGATGTACGTTTAGCATGCATGCTTTTTGGTGAAGTTTTATCTCTTTTACTAATTAATGTTAGCCGATAGATGAGAACTATTTCTTAATGCCGATGTATGGCTGTAGATACAGTTTAAGATATTGCATTAGATGAACAGTGTTTCATAGTTGGCGTGAATCTATCGATAGACATTTAACAGGTTAAAATATTAGCTTCTGGTAATCAGGGCCGGCCATAGGCAAAGGCCTCCGATTGGTAGGTGCCTCGCTAAGACTAAAAAAAAAAACAGTAGAATTCTATGTGTCGTCTACTACCCTAGTTTTAAGTCACTATTATGATTTATGATGCCACACGGAAGGCTATTAATTTGTTGATTCAGGTATAGATGCAATTTTATTTCTCTATTTTATTTGTGGCCACCTAATTAACTTCCCCTAGGGCCCAGTGGAAATGTTTACATCCTAATTGACAAGTTTTACACATTTGCACAGAATAATCAAAATATCTACAAATTCCCAATCGACCACCAAAAAAAAAAAAAAAAAAAAACTAGATCTAGATCTATGTCTATATAGTAGATTGGAAAATAAATGAAAAGTACTTTATAAGACCAGATAACAACAATGGTGACCGGCATTATTTACGCCTTTTGTCTGACGTCTTTTCTCATTAGGGTCATAGCGCTCTAGAGAGCACAAGGAGTTACTATCGAATCTAATAAAATGTACAAAAATAGATGCGATAGTAGGAAAGAGAATCATACATTACATAACATATAGACAGACAGACAGGTAGGCAGACAGGTAGGCAAACAGACAGATAGGCAGACAGACAGACAGACAGACAGACAGACAGACAGACAGACAGACAGACAGACAGACAGACAGATAGATAGACAGATAGATAGATAGATAGATAGATAGATAGATAGATAGATAGATAGATAGATAGATAGATAGATAGATAGATAGATAGATAGAAACACTACAAGAATCGAACGCTTTAACAAGAACCAGAACTCTGCTTTAAGAAATATAGAACTGCAGTTTAATTTTAAATATAACACATCCGATCTGGCTAATACATTGACATAACGTAGCACTCGCCTACATTTTAAATGAAAACTCACACGCGGGTCAACTGGACAGAGTGGACAAAAGGACTTTACAATGTATGTTTATCATACGAGGAATACATAGAGAGTTGGCGCTGCAGAGAGGGAGAGAGGCGACAAAGAGAGCGAGGCTCGGTTCACGAGTCAAGATTCCAATTGACAACTCTGCCATGTGGGATTAATTAGTGCTGTCTCTTCTATTCAAAACATTCACAGCCCCCACCCCTCAAAGCCCCCAACATTCATACTGCCCATCTTTTTTCTTTCTTCTTATGTGCTGTGACGGAATGTATTATTTATTCCAGCCAAGTCTTGATTAGAACAGTTTCCTGCATCTTGATACCCGGGTAACCGGAGGTGTGGGGAGAGGGGGGGGGGCGATATGTGGGAGAGGGGCGGTTATCCGGTGACCGGGGATATTGTAGCAGGCAATAGCTGACTATTTTTAAATTTACGCTGCAGCTACATCCTTCGTGTTCCTTTAAGACTCTCTTGCTCTCTCTCTCTCTCCACTCTCTCTATTCTTCTCTCTTCTTTTCTGTCTCTGTGTATCCCTGTCTCCTTATTATTCCCCTTTTTTTTTCCTTTGCATGACTATCACCCTCCCCACTCTCCCTTGCCCGCTCTATCGTCCCCCCCTTTTTTTGCGTCCCTCCCCCCCCCCCTTTGCGCCCCCCCCCCCCCCAAAAAAAAATCCAAGTGCCTGTACATGGGAGATAATCAAAATGCAAAGGCGTGTCAGTTTAATACGGAAGCAATGGGGACAAGTTAATTAATGAATTGTGTTCGCTTGATGTGACACCCATATCTGCATTCAGCTCTCACTCAATGGGGCAAGGCAAATGAAAAAAGAAATGGGGGTGGGGGTGGGGGGGTAACACATGAGATTAGAGTTGGGTCGCTAGTGGACACAGTGTTCGAATAGACTCTGTCCAACCCGTCCTCCGTAGCGGTTTACACACACACGCGCGAAAATTTATTCCAAGAATTCAAATGTGTAAAGATGACTGCAAAACAGCTCTGCAGCAAAAAAAAATTGTTGAAAGATTTTAGATTTACATAGGAATACAAACAAAATTGTGTGTGTGTGTGTATACTTATGTTTTAAATTGCGCAAGTTGTACATTATTTTTCAGAACGTACTCTTAAAGGTCAAGGCTTAGGCTATCTTTGTAATAAAATAACTATTTGCATGTATACATATTCATAATCACATGGAGGGGGAGAGGAAGGCTATGACACTTAAAAGTTGTGGATTACTTTCTGGACACTTTCGTTGTTACTTAAAAGATGTGGATTAGTTTCTTGACACTTTCGTTGTTACAATTTCTTTTTAAGAGAAATGCTCGAACGTCTTCTTGATATGCAATCTTTGGTCCATGGAACATAGAACCAAGGAACACAGAACCATGGAACATAGAACCATGGAACACATAACCAAGGAACACAGAACCAAGAAACACATAACCAAGGAACATAGAACCAAGGAACATAGAACCAAGGAACACAGAACCAAGGAATATAGAACCAAGGAACACAGAACATTCAATAGGATCTTTTTGTCTTCTTGTTTTTCTCCCAGCGAATGTTAAAGTAAAAACTGCGAGTGACAGAAATTAGGATATTCCCTATTTAGCACTGAACTGTTGTTGTTTTTCCCCACTTTATTTTCCAAAAAATACATTGCAAAACAAAAAAAACAACGACTTGTATAGTATCCCAACAACAAATGTAAAAACTTTGTTCAGAAATTGTTCATAGTTCTTGCTTTCAATTTGAGTGTCCTTTTTCCCTGCCCTAGTCGAATTAAGGTCCGCATACATGATAAGCCATTATTATTACCATCGTGCGATAAATTATGCAGAGTAGATTTACATCTACTAAAATGGCAATGTGAGTACCTGGTAAAGATATTCAACATAATACAGGTTATGGTGATTATGAATACTTTCTTATTAGTATCGTATATATAATGATTCTCGAAACTTCTTTACTCTATGCTGTAGTTTCCTAGTTTTTTACTTCACAACTAGGTCATTTGTTGCGCCTCTTTACTTTCTATTTTTTTTTTTTTTGTAAAAAAATAAGATGCCGGTACTCAGTGATAGATTGCCTGTCACAGAATGGGGAACTAACTATTTTTGATTACTTGTAAAGTTAGTGATTCCCCTTATGAAGTTTATATTATAAGGCATAAGGCCTAGCAATCTGTGCTTAGTTGCCACTTGCTCTTGAGTTACCAGCTTGACCACTTGACCTGTGTTGTGAATATTTTTTTTTTCTGTTAGTGGTCGTGTGTCATGGGGTACTCGGAGAAGTGTGTCATGGGGTACTCGGAGAAGTGTGTCATGGGGTACTCGGAGAAGTGTGTCATGGGGTACTCGGAGAAGTGTGTCATGGGGTACTTGGAGAAATGTGTCATGGGGTACTTGGAGAAGTGTGTCATGGGGTACTCGGAGAAGTGTGTCATGGGTTACTCGGAGAAGTGTGTCATGGGGTACTCGTAGAAGTGTGTCATGGGGTACTTGGAGAAGTGTGCCCTGCTCTGGAGATCTTTGGGCTAAGTATATCTTTAGTATGATTGTATTTTATTTAATGTATTGTTACGAATCTCACTATCCAGGCTCTCTGCAAACTGCACCATACACCACCAACTTAAAGAACTTGACAACTCCGGGCTCCAAAATAACGTAACACTTTAATGGTTGAATAAATAACAGCCAATACTGTACAATTGGCAACACGTACACTGTACAAATATCTCTCCGATAACACCGTACCGCCGTATCAACTCTTGCACTGGCCTCTCCGTCTCGTTCCGGGCTTGCACTGGGTTCAACAGTTCAGGACTGACTTTACACACTAGGCTCGTTGTGTCAGTCTGCTCGTTTAGCGCTGGCCTGGGGCGATTTGCGTCGGCTGACTATACTCACACCACTACCCCCATCTTTGCCACCACCAGGTTTATAACAGTATTAATTAGTAGATATAGCCTCAAATGATTTCCAGGCAGTATACGTCTGCTCCAATGTTCTGCATCCTGGGGTACTCCCAAACGTGACATATTTTGTAGCCTTTCTCTGAAGGATTCAACCTGTATTGAATCATCAGATGGGCTTTACCGAACGGGTGTCTATAGGTGGGATTCTATGAAGCTTGTAGGCTCAAAGGTTTCCCTGAAGCCTATAGCTCATCATGACCCTTTTGTTGTTGTTTTTTTGTTTTTTTTTTACTAAAAGTGGCTAGTGTCAGCCTGAAGACTGTAACCCCAGGATGGTCAAAAGTGGTCATGTGTTGACCTGAGGCCTGTGACCTTCATTTTTCTACACTGATGTGTGATCTCCAGAATATGACAACAATGTGCAACGACTAGGGCTGTGTGCCATACTATTTTTGAGCATCTTTTGTTTACTTTTTGTTGTGTCGACCTGTGAGTTGATGGCCATTTATTTACACATTTATTTTACTCCTGTAAATAAACTTTGTATATATGTTTACCTGCGACTTTGAGAGAAGGCTAAATGTGATTCAGCTAAGACAGATTTCAGGACTTTGGCCCACACACAAAGAAACCTGTTTTACTTCCGCTATCTCCGTCGTATCTTGAATGTCTATTTAGGAATGTCAGAATGGTAATTGATAAAATACTTTATCGTAAGGATCTCCCCAGGATTTTCCCCATATCTCAGTAAAGCCTCTTGCGTTGCATTGGTTATGTCCACCACACTTAGGACGATCGAATGCCGAAAGTCATCCTCTATGGACAATACGCGCTATGATGTGTGGAGAAATCGAAAGGAATATAAAAGCGGTTGACACATAGTTGTTTACGTTTGAGAAGACACGTCATTAGACTGCACTATGCTATCGAGAGAAGCTATGGACAGGAAGGCAGCAATGTTCTGAGCCGACTAAAGAAAAACAAGCCAAATGAAAAAAGACTGGCTTCGCAAGCATTTAGTCAGGAGCTGTATACACGTGATGTAGGCGTACAAAATGCCTCTTTGATAGAAAAGCCACAGGTAGAAATGCGCGAGATAGTCTCGTTTTTGATTTAAGTCAATTAACCAGGTCTGCAACGCTATCAGTAAACTTTTTTTCTTTGCTATTTTTTCTTAGATCTATGTACGTTACGCTGTCTATAAAAACAAAACATTTATTCTTATACCTATATCAAAACAACATAATTGTCTTTTGTTTAATATCTCAAAAAAATAATTCATAATCATAATGGTCATTATTTAAAAAAAAAAAAAACAGCCTACCTCAAAAAGCTTCTTTTCTCGCCACCCACCCTCTCACGACCTCTCAAAAAATTCCCATTGCAGCCTACAGAGCAGAACGCGGTAAGATTTAAAAAAAAAAATGGCAAAAGCTTTTTCGAGCCGGAAGTGACATGTGCAAGAAGCATAACGGATATTGTATGGGGCAGAAATTAGCAGGCTACGCTGGTCCATAAGAAGCAATAAAAAAAATCTCTACCCTCCCTCGCCCTTGAGTGTTAAAGAATTAAATTTTTTTTGTCTGGCAGGAGGCATGTTGACTGGAAACGTTAAACAGCGAGCGCTCGGCTGTCAAGGATCTACTGGGAAATTAATGAAAGTAATCCTCGGCCCGCCAGCTGACATCACCTCGCCACCGCCCCGACACTTGTCCTTTGAACCTCACGAGTAATTCAGATAAAGCCCCCTACGGAGATTAGTGACTTTCATATCGAAACTTTGCGGTAAGACGTAAAGGGGTGGGGAGAGAAGAAGGGGGGGAAAAGTTTGGGAGGGGGGGGGCGTTGAGAAATGTGAGGAGACGGTGAAGGGAAAGAAATCTGATTGGATTATTTATGACCGGCATTGGTCACGTGACGTAGAAAATAGTAAACATTGATTCTCTGGAAGACACAGGTCATCAAAGTCAAGACTGGTGTTTGGAAGTCTGAGAAAATACGTTTGTCATTGTCTATTAGTAATCTCTGCGTCACTTCCAGAAAGGGAAAGGAGGGGGGGGGGTCCAAAAGTTGGAGGGTGAGGGCGAGATCAGCAGATCTGGCTGAACTACAAGTCTCCTACCACTTAAAGTGCTGCCTTGGTAATTTACCGCGATTTATCATTGGCTATCGATACACATGATTAGTCTTTGTGAAACAATTAGAAATGACAGGATGAGCTCATTTAGATAAAGTGTTCGGATAAACTTTAATCCACCATTCGCTGAGACTTCTACCAGAAGACAACAAAACTTGACTGTTGGGACCAGGGACTAGAAGACGGGGTCTCACTGCTAATCATAATGAGAGTTGGAGTGTTCTTCTGTTCACCAACGAGGATTGATCGGAATGTCGATGTCTGCTAGAACTGCAGACCAAAGATTGGTAGACCTACACACAAGTCTATGTCCGTACATATTTATTGATAGTCTAATACTTGCTTCCGTTAATGATCACGTGATGTTGGCCAACAATTTGTTTTCAAGGAAGTCGATAGCAGTCCAAGAGGAATGCGAGAACAAAAGTCAAGAAATCTGCACTTTTTGGTAGATTGCTTCCCTTGATTTTTTTGTTAACCAATGAAATAGCTTGTCGTATAACGAAAGTCTGGTGATCGGTGAATGGATAAGCTTTATTGTAAACAAAATACATGTAGATCTATGTTAATAGTATTCAAATATTGCACAATTTAAATAGATATCACGGCTAGTAAATATTTGCAAAATACAAAAACATTTTTTTTAGTTGACGATCTTATAAAAGATAAAGATTTGGATAGTATTTTTCTAATTATTTGGATTTAAAAATGCATTAGGTAAAAGCCCCCCCCCCCCCTTATTTTTCCAACTGGTCCAGATATATGTGATAGGATAACAGCGAATTGAGAAAGCTAAAAGCATGACATTGCGCTAAACAAAACCAATAGGTCAACACTATTGTCCAATCGCACAGATGTAGGGTGTTGTTGAACAATGATTGCAACATTTAATTTCAAGACTTTGATCTAAACGAATTATTACAAAAGTAATTCATATAAGCTTTGTTGTTGTGGTTGTTGTTATTTATATTGCAGTACAAAGTAACTTTGTTTTTATTCTTTATTAAATTGTTTTTGTTATAGTTATTGTTTTTAATAATATTTTTCGTCTGTAAAACCTTGATATAAATAGGCCTTTGGGTGAAAAAAAACCAACGAAAAATATCTTAGAAGAACTCCAAATGTACTAATGTGAGGTTTATTTCTCCTTTTCAATATAAAAATAATCGTAGTTAATAGGATGGCTGCCTGGTCGTGCGGTTTGCGCGCTGGACTGTCGTTCAGATTTATCGATGGTCCAGGGTTCAAACCCTGCTCGCTCTCATCCCCCGTCGTCCTGCGGGAGGTTTGGACTAGGAAGTAATTATCTTCAACTCTGAAGGAACATCCGAAACATGTCAAACATTTGACAAACACTATTGTTAATAGCCGCCACTTACTTCACTAATTGTTTAATTTTTTGATTCCTTCATTTTTGTCTTCGACGACAAATAATTATGCAAAGTTTCAACTTGATTCGAGGATGTGAAGTGGGAGAAATAAGCGTGTTAAAAATGTGTATGACAGACAGAGAGAGTTGATATAAGCATTGTTAAACACACAAAATCAAAGAATGTTCACATTTATATGAAAGAAAAAGGAAATATTACCGTGTTTTCTAAATACGATACTATTATTATCATGAAAAAGATGTCACAATGACATAGGTAGAGTGGCGTCCACCTCATTAGTATTTTATTGGTTAAGTTAGATCTTGCAAAACAAAAGTTAAGGCGTATGTGTATAAAGTGTGCTTGCATATGTTTTGAAAAAAGTATTTTGAAAGACAATTGGCATTGCACTTATGAACTAAGACACTGTAGACCAGTGATAGCCAACTAAATTCAATCTTTTAATTTCCAACACTAGTGTCGCGGGCCACATGATGGAAAAGATACAAAACTTAATGAAATTGACCTAAAACTATTTTATTACAAACCCGAGGATCTAGTACTTACAGTGAAGTATTGGGAGAGTTGAATGTTCTCTTTACACTTCAAACAATGGCGTAAGTTCTGTTTATAGTTTGTTGTTCTTGTTTTTTTTTTAAACCGCCACACTTTCTTTACAAAAACAAACATTTTGTGCCGACGTTTTGCGGGGCGGATGGAAGTACTTCAGGGGCCGGATCTGGCCGTATTTTGGGCATCACTGCTGTAGACAATCTCATTGTCAATAGTCCTACCAAGTAAGCTAAAGAAGAAGGTAGATAAATGAACGGACGAAAAGACGGCATTGACGGACAACTCAAAAACAATAGCGGTTTTTCTTTACGGGTAGAGGGGGCTACTACGAAACAAGGGACCAACCAAAAGGTTGATGTACAAGACAGCTAGTGTCGAATAGAATGCTGGGCGATGTGTAAGTCAGAATTGAAATACAGTTTTTTTTTTAATCAACTTCTTTCTATTGAGAAGATTTTCATTTAATCCATGGTGGCATATTCAGCATCGGAGCTGGCGATCACATGTGCGAATTGATTTTAAAGATGATTCGAAAGAGAAAAAAGAGAATGAGAGAGAGAGACAGAAAGAGAGAGGGACAGATGAAAGGGGAGGGCATCATAGGGAGAGTGTTTTCCCGTCAAGTGACATCTTTGACAGACAGGTCCAGACACTAATACCTAGAAGAGGACCTTAAATTCTTAGGATCTGTCCAGATCATCTGTCACATAGAAATCTCAGAGATGATTGGTGCGACCCTGTGTGTCAAGATAGAGCTGTGAATAGCTTCCCCTCTCAATGCTAGACACGCGGTTAGATTTGTGTGTGTTCAAGTAAACGCTTCTAGTTGAACACCACTATACATTTTGTGCAAGACAGAGGAGAGTCTTACTAAGATATTTTAGTTTAAATAATAAAAAGTAGAATATCTAGACCTCGATTCAAGAAATAAATCCTCGACCTGTTTCGAAGCGCCATTTTCTTATGAAACAGACGTCAGTTACGCGCAACATTTTTTGTTTAGATCGAATTGAATGTTTTTTGTTTTTTTGAATGGTATTTAAAAAAGTTAAGTAAACTTCCCCTTTCAGGCCTTGTGGTCTATTTAGTATAGTATTATTAAAGATAAACGTTTTTAAAAAATTGTTAAAATTAAAAACTTGTATTCAACAGCAAGTGTTTACGAAATTTAGTTATATAAAAATAAAATAAATACATGACTATTAACCAGATGTCACAACAAAAATCTAAATTCAAAAAAAAAACAAATCTATCACGATGGGTGAAAAAAATAATATTCAGGACAAAAACCTCTAAACACTATTATTGCAAACAAATTGTCTTGTCGGCCTACTTCTTGCTGCATCAAAGACTTTTCAGATTGTGTATTTGTACTATTTGTTGTTTTTTTAGTGACTTCTATCTATTGCCTTTCCCCCCATTTCTCTCCCCCCCCCCCCCCCCCCACTATCCTTTGTATTTGGTGCTTCCGGTGTTTGAAATTGGGTTTAATGTCGTGTGTAAGACCAAGATGAACTAAAGAGCTCTCTTCATGGCGTCAACAAGATGTCGCTGGGATGGAAGTTTGGTTTTTTTTTTTTTTTAACCCGGAAACAAGGAACTGAACCCAATAACTCATTGATAGTGTAGCCCTTTCAAATATGAATTGTATAAACAATGTCAGAATGGACATTTTAAAAATAATATTGAAGGATTAAGGAATGTGAAGGAGATAACAGATTTTATTAACATTTGTTTTATACAACATTAGATCTTGATGATGTGAGAATGTCTTTTTATTTTTAAATCTAACCCAGTAAAGCAGCCATGTCAACATATGGCCCGCCAGATATCTCCGGCAAGTAAATCCTTGCAATTTATGTTCTCAAAGTATTGTCCATAGTGCACAATGAAGCCTTAGTTCCTCAGGTTCATTGGATGAGAATCATTTGCGTCCCGCGAATGGCGTTTCGGAACTTTTAAGCTCCCCCTACAAATACACTCAGACTGAAACAGAATAAGGTTAAGGATCACTGGTGATTTTAGTTTTCTGTGCTCTGTAGATTATATTAACAAAAAATAAAACAACTATAAAATATTTATTTTTTTTTAAACCCGATTTCCACTTATTTGGCTAAGGCAAGTTTTGGTTGGACTGACCTATTTAATCTTTTGACAGCAAACACGTTTGTTTAAAAAAATCAGGTTAGGAAACGTTTTTTCAATACCAATATACTTTTATTTTTAACAAATAAATGACACATATTAAGTGGGGCATTATAATAGTAGACACTGAATGCTAAACACACACTTATTTTTTTTTTCAATATAATATTTTAAAAGTCTCTTTCTCACTCTGTCTCTCTCTCTCTGTGTCTCTCTCTACCTGTCTCTCTCTCTGTGTCTCTCTCTACCTGTCTCTCTCTCTGTGTCTCTCTCTCTCTGTGTCTCTCTCTCTCTGTGTCTCTCTCTACCTGTCTCTCTCTCTGTCTCTCTCTCTGTGTCTCTCTCACTTTGTTTCTCTCAATCACTTTGTCTCTCTCATTCTGTCTCTCTCACTCTGTCTCTCTCATTCTGTCTCTCTCACTCTGTCTCTCTCTCTCTGTCTCTCTCTCTCTGTGTCTCTCTGACTTTGTTTCTCTCACTCACTTTGTCTCTCTCACTCTGTCTCTCTCTGTGTCTCTCTCTACCTGTCTCTTTCTCACTTTGTCTCTCTCACTCTGTCTCTCTCTCACTCTGTCTCTCTCTCACTCTGTCTCTCTCTCACTCTGTCTCTCTCTCTCTGTTAAAAATTGTATTAAAAATATTACTTCAACTTTACAAAACCCAAAGACCAAGATGTCCTTGTAGATCTATCTTTTAAAAAGTCCTTGTTGCTCTATTTTAAAAGAGTCTTTGTTGATCTATCTTTTAAAAAGCCCTTGTTGATTTATCTTAAAAGCCCTTGGTAATCTATCTTTTCAAAAGCCCTTGTTACTCTATCATAACACCATCATCCTGTCTCGTAATGTCACAATGTTGTTATTTCTTCTCCATATCTGCAACATCTGACCTCCAATTGTTATTTCAATCTGTTATTTCTTCTTCCAGCTGTCAGTTAATTGCCTGTCATGCCACAAGTCCAGTTATAAATAAGTCACACATTGAACACACACAAAAGTTCCGTCTCCGAAGAGTTCAAGAATGTCCCAAGACAAAATGATAATGAACGTAAAAAAATAAAAAAAATCAATTTCCTTTTTTCTCCCCTCTCCCATTTTCTCCATCCGCTGAAGCTTTTAGCAGGTTTGTAAAAAATCAAGTATCTGCCAATTATACCTGTCATGTCTCCATTGATTAACACTGTTTAGACAAAAAACAGAGTCTACTGTGGGCACAAAGAGAGATTAGAGTTAGGATACAGATTCCAGCGACGTATCGGTTTCATCCCTAGAAATTATGTTTTAATTTGTTTCTGTATGTACAACTCAGTTGTTTGTTTATCTTTCTTCTTCCCAAACACACACACATTTATTCTAAAATGTAAAATGTTTGACATGTTTCGGATGTTCCTTCAGAGTTGAAGATAGTTTACTTCCTAGTCACACCTCCCGCAGGACGACGGGGGATGGGAGCGGGCAGGGTTTAAACCCGGGACCATCGATAAATCCAAACGACAGTGTAGCGCGCACGACCAGGCAGCCATATGTTGTAGAGTCTACTTACACACACACACTCCTACACTGGGAGAGTCGTATTGTCTACTTGCACACACAGACACGACTACACTGGGAGAGTCGTGTTGTCTACTTACACACACAACTACATTGGGAGAGTCGTGTTGTCTACTTACACACACAGACACGACTACACTGGGAGAGTCGTGTTGTCTACTTACACACACAGACACGACTACATTGGGAGAGTCGTGTTGTCTACTTACACACACAGACACGACTACACTGGGAGAGTCGTATTGTCTACTTACACACACAGACACAACTACATTGGGAGAGTCGTGTTGTCTACTTACACACACAGACACAACTACATTGGGAGAGTCGTGTTGTCTACTTACACACACAGACACGACTACACTGGGAGAGTCGTGTTGTCTACTTACACACACAGACACAACTACATTGGGAGAGTCGTGTTGTCTACTTACACACACAGACACGACTACACTGGGAGAGTCGTATTGTCTACTTGCACACACAGACACGACTACATTGGGAGAGTCGTGTTGTCTACTTGCACACACAACTACATTGGGAGAGTCGTGTTGTCTACTTACACACACAACTACATTGGGAGAGTCGTGTTGTCTACTTACACACACAACTACATTGGGAGAGTCGTGTTGTCTACTTACACACACAACTACATTGGGAGAGTCGTGTTGTCTACTTGCACACACAGACACGACTACACTGGGAGAGTCGTGTTGTCTACTTACACACACAACTACATTGGGAGAGTCGTGTTGTCTACTTACACACACAACTACATTGGGAGAGTCGTGTTGTCTACTTACACACACAACTACATTGGGAGAGTCGTGTTGTCTACTTACACACACAACTACACTGGGAGAGTCGTGTTGTCTACTTACACACACAACTACATTGGGAGAGTCGTGTTGTCTACTTACACACACACACAGAGACAACTACACTGGGAGAGTCGTGTTGTTTACTTACACACACACACAGAGACAACTACACTGGGAGAGTCGTGTTGTTTACTTACACACACACACAGACAACTACACTGGGAGAGTCGTGTTGTTTACTTACACACACACACAGAGACAACTACACTGGGAGAGTCGTGTTTACTTACACACACACACAGACAACTACACTGGGAGAGTCGTGTTGTTTACTTACACACACACACAGAGACAACTACACTGGGAGAGTCGTGTTGTTTACTTACACACACACACAGACAACTACACTGGGAGAGTCGTGTTGTCTACTTACACACACAACTACATTGGGAGAGTCGTGTTGTCTACTTACACACACAACTACATTGGGAGAGTCGTGTTGTTTACTTACACACACACACAGACAACTACACTGGGAGAGTCGTATTGTCTACTTGCACACACAGACACGACTACACTGGGAGAGTCGTGTTGTCTACTTGCACACACAGACACGACTACACTGGGAGAGTCGTGTTGTCTACTTGCACACACAGACACGACTACACTGGGAGAGTCATGTTGTCTACTTGCACACACAGACACGACTACACTGGGAGAGTCGTGTTGTCTACTTGCACACACAGACAACTACACTGGGAGAGTCGTGTTGTCTACTTGCACACACAGACAACTACACTGGGAGAGTCGTGTTGTCTACTTGCACACACAGACACGACTACACTGGGAGAGTCGTGTTGTCTACTTGCACACACAGACACGACTACACTGGGAGAGTCGTGTTGTTTACTTACACACACGACTACACTGGGAGAGTCGTGTTGTCTACTTACACACACACACAGAGACAACTACATTGGGAGAGTCGTGTTGTTTACTTACACACACACACAGAGACAACTACACTGGGAGAGTCGTGTTGTTTACTTACACACACACACCTACACTGGGAGAGTCGTGTTGTCTACTTACACACACACAACTACACTGGGAGAGTCGTGTTGTCTACTTACACACACACACACCTACACTGGGAGAGTCGTGTTGTCTACATGTTACTCCACAGCTGCTAATGTCTGTTTGCTCCCAGACTGACATACAAGCAATGAATAATTATTCGTCTTATCCCAGGCAAGTAATCTAGCCGGGGCCCGACATGAAAGCACCAATCGGTTTCATGTAAAATTGATCAGCACTGGAGCTCTGTCTTGACCAAAGGTCAAATTACACGGTGATTACCCAGCATACAATAGCCACGTACAGTACTTGGGAGTTCTCTCCCCTGTACGAGCTGAAAGAAACAGGAAGTTGATGTAAGGACTCGGAACTTATTGATCTTAATTTTGGACAGAAAATAAATGAATTAATTGATTGAATTATTGTTTAATTTATTTGTCATTCAATACGTTTTTACTATCCCTCTATTCAGCTTACACTTTCATGTGTGGGAGGACATGGTTCTGATAAACGGCTCTAACGATTTTCTAGTAATTTGACAGTTCATGTATATCTTTGGGCAAAGAATTACTAGCTATTAGGACAGAGTGGGAAAAACTAGTTTGACAGTTATAATTTTTCCTAGTATCATAAAAATGAGCTAGAAGACTAGAAAATCTTTATGTTGAACAGACTACGTCTTCGGGTATTTTCGCATGTAGGCCCTAGTCTTTAAAGCAGTGTTTCCCAAACTGTGTTCCTCGGAACCCTAGTGTTCTGTGAAGCCTGGATAAACAGTACAGGACATGGGCATAACAGGATTTTTTTTCGGAAGGGGGAAGGGGTTTTGGGGGGATTCACCCCCCCCCCCCGGGGAAAAAAATATATATGTGTGTGTGTGTGTTTAACATAATTAATCTTTATTACATTCTGACCCTTTCGGAAGACGCTTATTGTGCCCTAGAATAGGTTCTTCCTGGAATTAGCGGAAAACTTGTAGACTCCCCACCCTTGCTAGCACTATTTCTGGTATTGAAAGCCAACAAAATGCATATTCTGAGGTATCTACAGTGCATTATCTTGCTATTAAAAAGTTTTATTTCAAAAACCTAATCTGCTATTCTCACTGACTTAGACCCTCTCGCGCCTTTAGGCGCATTTTCCGGCAAGCTGTTTCCGCAACTCTTATTATGCGTAATTCATTTTGTCGGAGAACATGTCCCGCAAAACTTCATGCGACGCTCTGTCACAACCTTACTAAGGGTTCGACTCCCAGTTCGGCATATCAATTCTTTGATTTAAACCCGATCTCTATAACTGACTCCTAAAATCTGTCTTAGCCATCTTTGTTGAGCCACATTTAGTGTTTTTCAATTTCGGCAGATGACTATTCACACTTTATTAATGGAGCCCAGCCACTGGTAGAAATTTGTAACCTCTCTTTACTACGCTCTTGGAATTACATGCCTGTATTTCGCTTTAGATTTTATATCGAAAAGGAAAGTTTTATCGTCAAAATCATCTATTGAGGGGTTTTAAACTAAAAAATCTCTGGAGTTGTTTTTTTTTAAATTCCAAACCCCATTTAGCTACGGTCATAGAATTTGGTGACTGTAGTTTGCTTTAAAATAATATTGAAGAGAAAGATTTTCAACTCAAAACGCACTGTAGGGGAATTTTAAACTCAAAACCATCTGAAGGGGTTTTAAATTTTAAAAAAAAGCCATCTGGAGGAGGGGGATTTAAACTCAAATCCCCTCATTAGCTTAGCTACGCTCAAAGAATTTTACTGTGTAATTTGCTTTTTTTATATTGAAGAGGTATTTTTTAGCATCAAAACCCTCTGAAGGGGGATTTAAACTCAAACCCGCCTTTGAGTGCGTAATTTGCTTTTTTTTAATATTTAAGAGGTATTTTTCAGCTTCAAACCCCAACTGGAGGGGATGGGGGTTAAATTCAAAATCCCTTTGGCTACGCTCATAGAATTTTGAGTGTGTAATTTGCTTTTTTTTTATATTGAGAGGGGGTTTATCGTAATTTTTGGAGGCTCTTTTAAAGTCAAAATCTTCCTTAGCTGTTTTCTTGGAATTTGGGGATTGTCGTTTGCATTATTTTTAGTTTTGTTTATAGAATAGGTGGATTTAACTGCAAAACCCCTGGTAGGAGGTTTTAAACACAAAACCCCTGGTAGGAGGTTTTAAACACAAAACCCCTGGTAGGGGGTTTTAAACTCAAAACCCCCTGGTAGCGGGATTTTTATTTCAAAACCCCCTGATAGTTTTTTTTTACTCAAAACTCTCTGGTAGGGGGTTTTAAACTCAAAACCCCCTGGTAGAGGGTGTTTAACTCAAAACCCCCTCGGCTGTGCTGTGGTAAGTGATGATTTAGTATTAAAATCTCACCTAAAATAAACAAAATGAAAGCAAAAATCAGTCACTGAATTCCGTTTCCCCCCCCCCCCTTGCAAGGGGGTGGGAATTCCATTTCGGGGAAGGGTTTGAACTCCCAATCCCCCGCCCCCGGCTACGGCCATGTTACAGGAACAACTGGAATAATTAATAACTTGTAGGCCGAGAGGTGAATTAATCTCTTTTAAAAAAAATAAGCAAAGTGTTCCGCTAAATACTCAGATTGTGCGAAGGGTTCCGTTAAGGAAAAAGTTTGGGAAACACTGACATTAAAGATTTTAATGAATTAACAGACGTTAAGGAATTTTCGCGCACCTTACTCTAAGTCTAGATCTATAGACGTATCATTATCATCATAATCATACAGAAGGGTTGTCTTTCCAAAATGATATTTTGTTTCATTTTAGGTTTTTTATTTAATGCGACCACATTACAGGTACCATCAAAGATTCTTGACCAAGAAAAAAACAGCATATCTTATAATATGCCATAGCAAAAACACTTGAAGGCTACGAAGACGAAGAGAGATCATAATATGCGAAACTCTGTGGGGAAAAAAAACATTTTAAAAGCTTATGATCTATTGCTTTGCTTGCCGTTTAGATTTGAAAAGGCTGTGGAGCACATTAAAGGTGGTGCTTACCACAAGTGGAAAACAAAACTGTTGCATATTTAAATTTTAGATATGATTTCGTAAATGCTGTAAGTTAAAGATTTTGGCAATAGTTGGAAAAACTTCTATCTGATCATTGTTTAGTTTTTGATATTTAATATCCTGTTTACATTCTTTGAGTAACATAATAAAATTTAAAAAAGCATAGTAAAAGTAGAGTAAAACAGTACAAGTAAAGTAAAAGTAGAGTAAAATTAAAGTAAAAGTAAAGTAACATTCAAAATAAAGTAACATATTAAATATAAATAAAATGGTTAAAGGAAAGTAACAGTAGAAGACGAGCAAGCGCTATGGAGAAATGTGGAGGTGATATAATGTAACCAAAAGAGAAACATTAGCGAAAGAGAAAGAAAAACTAGGAAAGATTTTGTAATACATAGACAAAATAAGCAATGTACATGACGCACTATTGAAAGATTACTTGCAACTAATTCATACAAATCGCTTTGCCCAACATGACGACACAGCTTAGGACTTTCATTTTAAAGTGCTAAAAAAGTGCTTAACAAATTATCGTATGACTTTTGTTGAAATATTTAGTTTTTTTAACACTTTCAAATATCCTGGACAGTGGATATACAAAAACAAAACAAAAACAAAAAAAAAACTTGCCATTTAAAGTTTTCGCCACATCTCGAAAACAAACAAAAAAAAAAGGATTAGCAGTCGACATTACTACAATGTAAATGAGTAAACTGAATGGATTCGTTTACTGACATTTTTCTTGTCTCGAATTCCGCAAAGCCAGTTCATTCATTTTCCTACTAAGTATTTTGTTTTTAATTACGTACTAGACTATACTAAAGTTAAACATGTTTGAATTGTTTTGTTGAATTGTTTGATAAAACAATGATCAGAAACACCACAAAGGTCACAGCAAGAAATGCACTGGATCTGAATCCTCTGCAGGACTTGCTCATTAGACCAAAGCCGTCAATTCGTGAACATGTCCAATAAATGTCACCCGGGCTGGCATCAAGGGCTCAATAGTAATGGACGATTGTTTCCAGACGGAGGAAGCTAGGCTTACAGAGTTCCAGGCAGATTGTTATACTGGCCGTGTCTGTAGACTAAACAATACTAAAATATCATTATTTGTTTTGTGTTCTATTTTAGCTTTTTTGGGGTTAAATTCTAATATAGGCTTGGATTTAAAATACAAACTGTTATTATGTCCATATCATTCCACTGATGTGTTTATTACTGACATTAGTTGGAAGATTTTTAAAAAAGAAGTTTTTTTTTTAAATAGACACGTGACTACCTCATTAGCAAAAACGTATACATTACATACCGTCGTTTAATTCTTTTTAAATGTTAACAAAAATACTTGGAAGGTTTATATAGATATGGAGACCTATATTCTGAAGTGTAAGTCTGACAGTGTCAGTGTTTATAAAGAGAACTTGCTTTAGTTTAAAATATATTTTATTAATTGGTACATTGGTAAAAGAGTTTCTTTTGGTTGTATATTATGAAAAGCTGAAATAATACTTATTGTTTTAATAGGATAGCTAAATGAGAAGAGAATAAGATTAGAAAAGAGGAAGGGAAGAGATGGAGAGAGAGGGAGAAAGAGAGAGAGAGAGGGAGAAAGAGAGAGAGAGAGAGAGAAAGAGAGAGAGAGAGAGAGAGAGAAAACAATTAAATGAGAGTAAAAGAATAAAAGAAAAAGGTGAAATGAGTTTATAATTAGAGAATTGAGAGTTGAGAAAGAGATGTAAGAAAAAGGGAGAAGGAAACAATAGAGGAAAAGGAAAGAGAACTGAGAGTGGCGAGAGAAAGGAAGACAGGACTAGAAGAGTTTTCAAATTGTAGACATATGACATATATACAACAAAACAAAGTAGAAGAACAACATCTATCTCAATATAAGTTCATTCAATTAGTCTCTACAAAGAAACAATGTATTCTATTCACTTATTTATCCAATATTGCCATTGTGTCAAATAGTATTTGCTTCATATTTAACTCTAGGTTATTTATACCATCAACAAAGAAACCATTGTAGATTCAAATTACAATATTCTCCAAAGATAAATGGAAACATATTAAATGTAAATCCTTGTAATAATAAGGCAAAACAATTTACGTTAGACCTTTAATAGCAGAATCAATATAAAAATCTTTAAGACTTTCTAAGCGTGAGCAGCATTAAGGGCAGACATTTCTCTGAATCGACGCCATCATTGCGGAAATGCTCGGACTAAGTGGAAGAGCGGAAGTCGATTCACCCAATCAAAAAAAAAATTAAACATACGGGTGTTTCTGTTCATGTCTTAGGTCCTAATGAAGTGAATTGAACCTAACATGTCCCTTTCTGCTAGGATGTGAGAGGGAATGAATGGGCCTTTTAAGAAACTGCCGTGGGTTGTGCTTTCAGACGACAGCAACCGTAACTGTCTCGCTCCCGAGGCTAAAGTGGATTCAAAGAAGTAAGGGAGGAAGGGCGATGTGCCACTAGTTCCAATGTATTCTTACGGAACAGATTTTACGACTTTGTCTCACCATCTGTCTCCGTTGGGTCTGCTTGTTCCAGGTGTCAGCACTCAAGATAAGAGTGTTTTGTCAATACGGAAGCCCACGAAATGATTCAGTGCTATCCAAAGGGTTTTCGTTATATTTTCAAGTGAATTCGATGTTTGATGGGATTACATTTTCCAAAGGTGTAGTAACAAAATGAATGAGACTAGAACTAAAAGTAATTGCCAACTCTTCCAGAAGAAAGTTTATCGCCTAAGCTCTTCCCTGTATCTGCTAGCTGTTACACCGATGACTTTTTGTTAAATCACTTTCTGTCAAGATTTTCTTTCATGCTATTAGAATGCTCACTACTCTATGGTCCAATCTCTTTTGTGAAAAGGGAAGGGGGGGGGGGGGGTAAGGGCTATCTGAGTGATGGCTTCCGTTAGGCGCTCAGCAAGTACAACTCTCCTCGAGTCGGGATTCGAATCGAACCCCTTTGGTATGGAACCAAAAAATGTATGTAACTCATCCCCACATCTCACTTTCTCATTTGATACATGGGGCTCTAACACAACCTGATCCTTAAAAATGGAGAGATCATTCGTGCTTCACAGCAAACCAGAAGCAGCTTTAAGAGGGTGGAGATTTATACAATCTATAAATCACATTTGTATGTACTGTAGAGGTGTCTAATCTGGGTCTGTAGAATTGGTACTATTCAGTAGATTGGTTGCGTGTTTCTGTCCGTGGTATTATTTTTGAGTTCGTAGCAATACACACACAGATCAAGACACTACAAAGTAAATCAGTAGGTGCGTATAGAGATGAACCTTTTTGGGAAATAACTATCGAGAAGAAACACATCAACATATAACGGGATAAGTTAGGGTCTAATAATGCGCCAAAATGAAACCGAATAGACTCAAATAATAGGTCTACTATATTAAGAATGTACAATTAATTGAGTTTAACGTTTAACCTGACATTTTCCTCATTAGTGTGACCATTTTGAGAGCACAAGAAACAGCCAAACATGAAATAGCTTCAATTATCACAGTCACTCAAAATCTAGAGACTGGTGTGATTGGCTTTTATTTATTTAAAGAATTAATTGTTCACGTACAAAACTTAAGTGCACACTAATTATGTCTAAATTATTTCTTTTAGAGATGGACCATTACCCACTCCTGAACGCCTTAAGCTAAATATTTTTAATAGAATTAAAAATAAAATTGAATATCAATGATTCAGGCATCATTTTGTTGCTGAAGTTAAAATAGAAAGGAATTCAATTAATTTAATGATGTGTCACTGAATGCTTTTGAAGCGCATGAAAAACGATGTTTTTTTAATCAGCCAAGACAACTTTTTTTTAGTTCAGTTTTATTCAAATTAACGACTATATCAACATTAAGGAATAGGCCATAGAAAATACTCATGGGCAGGTCCGGCCTAAGGCCACTGCAACCTATGCGGCCGCAGTGGGCTCCTCACTTTCATAAGCCCCGCGCTAACACTAGATGTAAAGTATTAAAATAAACCATTATAACTTCTAACAGGGTTCCTGCGGTCACCTGATTTTCCAGGAGCTAATGGAAATCTCCTGAAATTATTAATTTATCCAGAAAACGCATCCAAATCTCATGAAAAATAGGAGGGGGGGAATTTATATTCGGATGGCATTCAATTACTTGAGGTCAACAATTCACGAATAATTTTGCAATTCTCGCTATTATGCGTGATCTATGTAGGAAACAGAATTTGTTAATAAACTGTTTGACTTGGCTACACGCATGGCTCTTAAAGTTAATTTTATCGTGATTTTGTACATAGTAATGAATGAATAAAATGCAAAGACGAATTTATTTTCTAATATAAAATGTTAATTCTCACTTATAATTTATATTCCTACCCAGACTGAGCCCCGCGCAATCCGTTTCGCCATTGTTAAGGCCGGCCCTGTTCATGATCGATAATATTCGGTATGTAATGACTATCAGTGCCTAAATTCCTTACCCAGACTATCCTAGATGTTGCAATGAATTATGACATTATAACAAGTATTTTAGTATACTTTTTTTTGTGCAAACCTTCGTCGCCAATAGCGAATTTTTTTTTTGTCATCATCTTTTGACCCATCGATTTCCCGTGAAAAAAATGTCACATCTATTCATGTTCTAAGTCAAAGTCTCGGACATCGCGTCGGTATATGTACTCGGGTGGTCACTGCTGAATGTTAAATGCAAGTGAGCTCGGTCATTACGACTGGACTGTCTTGATTAGATTACAGTGTCAGTGAAGCACTTAGTGTAATAGCATTAAAGAAACCAAGAAATGACCAGCGCTGCGAAACTAACAAACAAATACCAAAAAAAGAGGAAGGATTAAAACGTTCCAAAAGTGTGGCATGTCACGACCTCTGGCTTTTTAAGTCATAAAACTGGCTTTTAAATCCTGACATTTTGTGTCCATCTCGCTACAAAATGAATGACCAGAGTGGTCTTGCGTGGTACATTTCAATTTATATGTTTGGCAAAGAAACGAGAATAAAATCCACTTTTCGGTATTTGATATAATATGAGAGTAGTAAAAGGTCATTACAGTATTAGAGGTCATGTTTTTAGCTTTCATCAGGCATGTAACAGGAATATAGACACGTGACACTCAGGAGTACCTTCTTAAAACACATAAACTGACTTCAGGATTAAGTAAGAAAATCTGTATCAATGGTTCAAACAAGCTTTTTCTGTTCAACGAAATAGTCACAAGATGAATTGTTTTTCTTGACTAGCTCGCAATGTTCTTTTCAGTTCCTCTTACACTCTTAGATGTGTATGGGCTCTCGGTAATACACATTCTTTTGTACAAAGCTTATATCAACTCACTCTGTCTGTCTGGTTGTGTGTCTATGTCGTACAAAATTTTGAGCATTTTTTCCCCACTTTCCCTTCTCGGATCAGTTTTAAATTTTGCAAAATTATTGTTCTAACAAAACACGAATCAATCATAAAATTAACCAATTAGTTAATTAAAATAGTGGTAATTAATTAATTTTGTTTCATATTAAATAAATTAGGCGCCATTCCCCTTAGATAGGCAATGTTTTTAAAAAAGCAATTTTAAAAATATATTTTGGTTGTTTTTCTCGTCTTAATAAGCGTAAAAAATTGAGCTCCTTAGTTCACCTTAATTCAATGACCACTTTTTAATGGCTAGAAGGCGCCCCGTTTTAAAACCTCTCATTGACATTCTGTACATTTCACTCTTATCACTTCCTACCCTACAGAACTAGAGCATAAAGCATGTATCCATATCACGGACGTGCAATGTCGGACTGGATGTCACTATAGGTCTGTCGGACTGGATGTCACTATAGGTCTGTCGGACTGGATGTCACTATAGGTCTGTCGGACTGGATGTCACTATAGGTCTGTCGGACTGGATGTCACTATAGGTCTGTCGGACTGGATGTTACTATAGGTCTGTCGGACTGGATGTCACTATAGGTCTGTCGGACTGGATATCACTATAGGTCCTGGCATAACCATACGTTCAGGTTTATATATGTCTTGTGTTGTTAGTTAATTTTATTGTTTTTAAAAAGGATTGAGGTCTAATATCCACCTGTTAGTCCTTTATCATTCTATTAGGGAACATACAAACTTGTAGTCCACTCGTGGGATGTGTGGCATATCTCGCTTAGCTAACTAAATGAGTTCCACTCCTGATGCACGATTCCACGAGCTCATTTGTGTTTGATGAGCGCCTAAAGAAAGGATGGAAGCCTCACGGAAACCCCTACCCCCCCCCCCCCCGCACAATATAATAATAATAATAATAGAAACAATATAAAAATGAATTCTTTCTGAACACTATATTATCCATAACATCCACAAAAAAGCTAAAAAGATTAAAAAAAAAACCCATAAACCTTTAGGTCAGGATTTTGAGATTTTACCACCACAAAGAGATACAAGACAACGATAGCCAAGACAAACAGACACCAAATATCTTTTTGTTCCCTGGTAATCAAATCATTAATTAGAAACAATCTGATAAAAACTTTTCATATGTAACTTATAAATGAGCCCGGAAT